>CM032882.1:1326988-2676988 GCA_019176425.1 Megalops atlanticus | reverse complement strand
TTAAACAGAGCAGCCCATCACAACATAAAAAAGAGAATTATTCAGATCAAAAATGAAACGTGATTTTAAAGGTTAAGAAAATATGTAATAGTATCAATATATTGAAGTATCAATAACATTTTGTGACCAATAAAATCTGCTAATATTTCCTTCTTCTTAAATTTGCGAGGGACACCAGTATTTCTTTTCACAAGCCGTCCTACTGCCCTTGACTGTGCTCAATCTGGTCTGCCCTGCTCTTGTAGATCTTTGCCATCCTCTGAATACCTCTGAAAAAGCACAGACACCTTCCAACAGACAGCCACTACAGTTTAAATCCAAAGAAGAAAATTCACTCCCTTTGAGGTCAGAAGGAGGGAGTTATCACAGACACAAAAGTACTGACTACGAACCCATTACGCTCTACTGCAGATTGACAGCCCTTTTCTAGCAATGGCTTGTTAAGGGCCCCCCACACAGGCCATTCCTGATCATTTAACCCCAGTCCAGCTCTCAAAAGTGTATCTGCCTCTTGTCTTGTCTTTAGTCTTTGCACATCCCTTACAATACATTTTCCTTTAATGGAGTCCGAAGGCAGTGCACAAGTGTAAGAGAGGTGTGTGAGGCATTACATGCTGTGTGTGCATGCGCATGAGTGTGAGCATGCACGCGTTTGTGTGTGAGATTGAGAGAGAGAGCGATTACCTTGCCCTGCTCCTGCACTGGCCCCTGCAGCAGGAGAGTGGGAGGAGGGGGAGAGACCGCTGCTGTTCTGGGGGGAGAGCGACGGCCGTCTGGAAGAAAGGAACACCCCTGGGGCCATGGCTCCCGACCCTCTAGGGCCCCCTTGTCCGAAGGGCCCCGGCCCTGCCGTGTATTCATGGTCCAACAGACTGGCGGAGAAAGACTCCACCCTCCTCTCCTCCACCCCAGAGTCGGACGGGGGATCAGGCTGTGGCAGTGGGGAGCCAGGGGAGGGAACTGATGGAGGTTGGAGCTGAGGGGCATTTGAGCTAGGGGGGCGCTTTTTGGTGTATTTTCTCTTGGTAGTTTTCTGTTGCTCCTGGAAAAATAGATATATTTGAAATTGTGTTAATATAATAAAACAACTAAAACAAAGCAAGATCTTCATGTCATGGAACATAAAGTATTGAGCAGCATAACTATCTTAGTTATGAATAGCTCAATAGCTGTGTTATGCTCCTGTGTGTGTGCTCTCTAGTAAAGCTGCTGTGTGCTACATTTCTGTGTATGCGTGTTCTCTAGTACAACTATGTTCCTCTCTCACCTGCTGGGCCAGTTTGGCAGCAGCTGCAGCAAGCCCTGTCTCCACAGATGCCACCCTTGCCCCCTCCCGAAGGGGGCGCTCCTGTTTGGGCAGGGTGGGGGTCACACGGGCTGAAAAGGGAGAGCAGGGGGTTTATGTGGTGAGAATAGTATGAGGTCAGACGTACACAAATATATAGGGCTGCACCCTGAAAGTCGACGAGTGGAATCATCTGTCAGAGACCCGTTAGTTGACTGAGATTCTTCAAGTCGAGCAGTCTTTTTTTTTTTTTTTGTCAGTCAGTGTGCATTACAATACCAGGATAAAACAGATAGAAGCTTACAAAAATGCACAGGGATAACATTTCAATGAGGAATTATAAATAAGGGGAATCATAAATATATTTTTTATAATCTAGCAGAGCTAGCTGGTGCGCTTGCTAAAAAAAATCCACGTGACAACATGTGCTGGTGGTTAACTGATGAGAGAAGTTGAAACCTGAGGTGGAGTGGTTGGTAAACTAGGCTGGCTGTAACCATGTCTCAGAAGAAGTCTAAAGTATGGTGGAATTTCACTTTTGAAGGACAACCCTAACAAAGTTAAATGCAAACTCTGTATGCAAGAATTCACTTATCATTCAACAACATCGAAGATGGCAAAGGCCAACCACTTGAAACGGGTACCTTGCATAGCTAGGCGGCCATTCTGCAATTATCTGGGCAGATTTACTATACATATAATGCAGGCAGGGGTGTACTGGGAAAGAAATTCAGCCCTGGAGTTATCAGCTAGGACCGGCCTGGGGGGCGTGTGCTCGGGAATTAAAGTATATCTGGCTATGATTCTCAAGTTCTTTCTACAACTGAGACTACCTCTTAATAAGTTAATGTGCATGGACTTTACAAACAATTATATTCTTGTGAATATACGTCAAGTAGCAAGTTTTATATCATCACGTTTAATGCAGCTAGCTAGCTAGGTATACCTTGGACATCAGCGGTCCTGAAGTTCCCTTTAACCCGCTAGGTAGCCATCTAGCTAGCTTGCTTGCCTTGATAATGGCACACAGCTAACATTGAAAACTTGTCTCGTTTTATTTAGCGTTAATTAAAAAAACAGCGGTGACAATGCAATATTTTACTTAGGTTAGATGAGCACATTGCTGGTAAGCTTATGCAACTAAGCTCTGTTTGAACTAATTGTGACGTGACTTTGTCAGTGTCAAAGTAAAGGATTAGGCTACATACGAACGTGTGCCATTGAAAACTGCTGTGCAACATGCCTTAACAGTGAAAGCATTCATGAAATTATCTTGTTATTGAAATAAACGTTCATTTCTCAGTCCTCCCAATTGAACCATTTCATCAGATGATAGGCACACAGAGAGGGCCGGTAAAAACTTTATGGATTTTTTGACGGTCCACCGGCCCACCGATGCAGCAGCCCACTGGGATTTGCCCTGGTATGCCCGATGGCCAGTACACCACTGAATGCAGGCAATAAGTCTATTTTCAAGGCTAATTTAACCCTTTTGCATGTACTTTATTTTTAATTCTATGTAGCGTGTGTTACAATACATGGTTCATTATGTTTTCATTCAGCGTTATTAAGCTTCTCATAGTTTTCAATTAGCATTTGCTACATTTTTAATGTTAAATCGCTGTTTCCTTAAAGCTAACATTAGCAAGAATTTTTCCAATCTAGTTTTCTAATCGCACCGGTTTTAGCATACGCGCTAAACGGCTAATCACACCGGTGTGACTGTACGCACGAAAGGGATAAATGCTCAAAAATGTGTTCCCATGACTCTGTTGCATTTGACTATGTTAATGTGGTCTAAATCATCACTGAAACTCATGCCAATGGATTTTCTGATTGCCAGATAGTCTATATGAAAAAAAGGAACAACTAGTTGAATCGTCGTATTGAACAGCCAAATCCAATTCGACTGTCGAATCGATTTGTCAGGTACAGCTCTACAAATATGTATGCAAAAAATAGTTGGATGAAGATCAACATGGTGCTTTATCTTGTCATGTTGATTAACAAACTTCCCAATTGTTATAATAGGAAGAAAGACAAAGGAAAATGTCAGGCACCTTTAGGATTCCATGGTATGTCATCCGAGTTCTTCTTCCTCTTCATCTTGGACTTGATGGCGTGGTCCTCCTCATCTGACTCCAGAGAGGGATAGACTGAGAGAGAGAGAAAGTAGATTTCCTTATGGCTGCAGCAGAAGAATCAGTGTACACACACGCACACACGTCACTGTCCTTTCAACTCACTGTAGTCTGAATCCTTGAAGCAAGTGCCCAAGGTTTCCTGCTCATCTACACTGTCCTCCCCATCGTCGCTTAAGTGACGGGCCGGCCGTTTGATTGGCCGTTTCCCGGGCCGCTGGGTGGTGCTTTTCTTTTCAGGAGCACTCCCTTTCTTCTGCCCCCCCCCTGCCCACCAAGAGGGTGCTCCCCCTTTTTCTTTTTCTCTGCCCAGCCCTTTGCTTGTGCTTCCTGAGACAGAGAGCGAGGAAGAGGATGAGGATGCCGAGGAAGGGGGGTTGGCCATGGAGAGCATGCCCTGTATGGCGTCCCGTGTGCTCGGGGAAGCCGGGGCGTCCTCGCTACAGGAACAAGGGAGGGAAAGAGAAACATATAAAAGGCGTTAGAAAATACCCATTTTAACTGCATTCGTTACTATGGTTCGACTTCGTCCTCCATGCCTGCAAAAATTTAACAAATTCACAGTAAAATTGCCAACCACTGCATAACTTTAGTGTGGTTCCAGCTCTACAGTGGAAATGGGTATGAAAACAAGCACTCTAACAGCAATCACTGCAACATGTACAGAAGCCTCCAGCTAAAGGTTAAACCAGCAGAAATGATAAAATGATTTCTGAGGCTGACAGACACTGACCCAGATAGAGGGTGAAGGGGAGAGACACAATTTGAGCATACCTAAGAGCAGAGTCCAGACCAGCCACCTGTTTGCTGGCCTTCAGCAGGTCCAGAATTCCGCCAGCACCCCCTTTCACACCTTGTATAGTCAGAGAGTCCTCATCAGTACTGTAGTCCTCCTATACAAAGGGAGCACACAAAGAAGACATTGCACAGCTGCCACACAAAAGTTGTACCAACACCAACCGTAACACAATACCCTGACTGCACTGGACAGCGTACAGAGAGTGATGTCCTAATCAGATAGGTGTACATGATCATTCATATTTGTATGATGCTTTGGAATGATCTTGTCATGCCAATAAAGCAAGTTTAATTGAAACTGAATTGAGTGCTAGAGTGTATCTTTATAACACATGCATTTCTGATGCTATGGGAGCACTGTGCAAAGCCAAGCCACACTGCACACCGAGGAATAAGTAATAATTAGTTAAGTTCACCAGCGATACCACCTTGAAACTTCTTTCTGCCAGACAGCTGAAGCAAAGTGGGGCTGGCCTTTAGAACGTGAATTAGCAAATTTCTAGCAAAACCAGACTGCTACTGGTGGTGGTGTTTGAGTAATCAGGGGGCACTCTTCCCTATGGCCAAAACTGAATGGCCCAGTTCAATGACAGGGACACTCTAAGACAGGAGGTGCATTTTTTTGTGATCAATATTTTATTATAATTTTTGCCTTTACAATGTATTTGCATGATTATGCATATGGGAACAAAAAAAGAACGAAAAAAAAAAGTAGAAAAATGGTCATGAAACCCTAAATGAACTGAACTATATACAACTGTCAGAGCTGTCAGAATTGTAAAGAGAAAAGAACACATAAAAGGATTACATATTTGTTTTAAAAATAATAACATCATCATAAATAAACAAAAGGTAAATATAACTCAGTTTTCCCTCATTTCACATTGTGATGTTTTCTGCAGCACCATGCCCCCAGCATTTTACTGCCTTCTGAGAGCATCCATCAAGTCCTCATGCATCCGGTTCCAGTGTTCAATACTTGTTATTTTAGCGTTGTTGATTAAAGCAGTAGATCGTAGTAGATCGAACAGCCACTGCTTTTTTGATAATTGGAATTGGGGCAGGAACCATGAACTAATGATAGTTTTCTTTGCAGCTGTTAATCCAGAGTTCTTCTTTGATTTAGGGTTAATGTTACAGAGGAATCATCATTCAGGAGGAATAGGCAGGTATCTGCATTCAGTGATAGTCCCAAGAGTTGTGAAATGGTGGTAGAAACACTAGACCAGAAAGCAGTGGACATTCCCAGAATACATGCAAATAGTTGTCAACAGCACCAATATTACATTTGTCATACACAGGAGAGGATACAAGTTTCATTCGAAAGCATTTTAAGGGTGTATCATATACTCTATGAATAGGTTTATAATTTATTAGTTGGTGGGCAGGATTTTTAGAGCTCGCAAATGTGTTTTCCCAAATAGAATCCCAGGCAAGGTTTTGTTTGCCCAATTCTCTGTCCCAGACCTGTGTAAGACCAAGGGTATTACACTTAGCATTAATGAGAAAACCATAAATGATGGACACCATGCAAGCTCTTTGGGTATTAATCCACTGAATCATGGAATGGGGTATTAGGGGTTTGTCCCAAGGGACTCCATAAGCTTTGAGTGCAGACCTGAGTTGCAGATATAGGAACCATGAAAATCCAGGTAAGTTATACCAATGTTTTAGATTTTGGAATGTCTGTAGTCCTTTATCATCATACACGTCTTCCAGAGTGTTGACGCCCTTGTTTGACCACAGTGGGTAAACATATGGTTTCATGTCTTTTAGCAGACAATAATTATTGCAGGAGATATTAAGTATACCTCAAAATTTTGTACAAAATGTTTTTCTACCATGTGTACACATAGTGTGTTGGCAATAATTGGGCCAAATTCTATAAAAGCTCTTTTTCATTTGATTCCTGAAAACAGAACATCTTGTAATCTATGTGGAGCAACTAGTGACTCCTCAATCAACCTCCACGACAGGACAAGGGAGGACCGCGTATCCAACCATGTGCTGAGTTGTTTAATTTGAAAGGACCAGTAGTACAATTTAAAGTCTGGGAGCAACAGACCACCCATGGCTTTGGGAGGTTTTAGAGTTTCAGATTTGATACAAGGCTGTTTGTCTTCCCAAATAAACTTGGTCTTCATCCTCTGCAATTCTATAAAATAATCTCTGGGGGGTGGGAGCATCAACATTGAGAACAAAACGGGACTTCCGGTTTCGACCATGCAGGAGTGAGAGGCAAGAGAGAAGAGCTCCGACTTAACTTGTCTTTAACTTTCCTTACAATTAATTTTAACTACTCAAAAGTGTAATAAAATAACGAGTATAAGTCCTGTATCACCTCGAACGTACAATGAGCAACTCCAAACAGACTGGCCACTGCTCCTCCGACAACACAAATTATTGTCGCTAGCAAGCTAGCAGCGATGGTCTCCCCTGCCAAAACTAGCGAGCGGAATCAATGAAGGGATTTCTATGTGCCAACTGGTGGAAGAACTGTCCAAGCAACATGTCAGTCTGAGAGAAGACATTTCCATCCTAATCCAAGAATAAGTTGGCCCTTTGCAAGCAACTGTGAACGCCATACGAGAGACTGTGGATAGCTTTCAAAGCCGTTTGACAGCAACAGAATCCCTAGCAGGGGAGAATTTTGGAAAAATATTCGCAGCTGAAACAGCTATTAAATCTTTGCAAACACAGAATGCAAAACTTCTGGATCACATTGAGGACTTAGAAAATCGTTCTCGCAGGGCAAACTTGAGAATTATAAATGTTCCAGAGGGCAGCGAGGGTGACAAGGACACCGTTACATTTGTGTCAAATATGCTGATGGAGATAATGGGCTACGAAGTTTTCGAACGCGCACCAGTTTTAGAGAGATCGCACAGGGTAGGCAAAAAGCCAAGGGAAATCTCCTTGACTGTTTGTGGTATGCTTCCAACGGTTCCAAGAAAAAGAGCAAGTGCTGCAATGGGCTAGACAACATGAGCTGAAGTACAAAAATTCTACCTTGAGAATATACCCAGATTTCAGTGTCAGTCTATCGAAGAGGTGTGCGGAATTTAACGACATCAAGCACTCTGGTACAAGAGGGGAATAAAATAAAATAAAATTCCAGCTACTCTACCCAGCCTGCCTGCCTGCGAGTCTCTTTCGGAGGAGACACTCTCAAATTCAACACACCAGAGGATGCAAAGGCATTCTACGATCAACACGTGGTGGCCCAAGATACTCACTAGTCAAGTTCTCTTTCCAGACCACTTTGCTCACTTGCTGGGGGGCTGGCTTTGCTGTGAGGGCTAGCTAGCCACATCAGCGGTTAGCGGGACTGAAGGCTAGCTCACCGCTGCTAATGACTTCGGACTGAACTGTGTTTAAGGGGAAGGTAATAATCTCCACTGAACTGCAATGGCAACATAAAAGGACAAACACAAAATTCTAAGGTAAAAATGTGTACTGGAAGTGGATAGCCTACTGTGAGAACTCACTCACGTACTAGATTGAATTAAGTTTGCTTACTTTAAGATGAAGACGACTGTTTTGCTAGGTTTGTGTTGTAGTGGTGGCTAGCTGGCTAAAACGACCTTGGCTGGCTAGCATTAGCTATCGTTTATTATCATTATAAGCTAGGACTGTTTTGCTAGGTTTGTGTTGTAGTGGTGGCTAGCTGGCTAAAACGACCTCGGCTGGCTAGCATTAGCTATTGTTTATTATCATTATAGGCTACATTACCGCTCATGTTCATTATTTGAGATGGCTATGATAAATGTGGCTACTGTTAACTGTTAATCCTGGTAATTCAACATTGTTAAAAAAATTACTATAACTGTCAGGAAGTCGGAGGCTGTCATTAAGTAAAGTTAAGAATCAGGAGTCGGTGATCTACCGGAAGATTCAAGATTTGGAAGGGGGCAGACAAGAGGCAGACATAGGAGACGTGTGTTATGTTGTGTGTCGGGATGGGTTTATTTACTGCCGAATGGGTTTTTTGTTTACTGGTTTTAATTATTTTGTTGGGTTTGTTGACGAAGTGCTACCGCTCTGTCACGGGATGCACACTAAGTGGGCTGAAACTGTATCTAACTTCGCTGTATCCATATAACGTAGCAAACTGACAACTGATGTTAGGGCCGATGTAGGAGGGTCGTCTGTCCGGTTTACTAGCTGGAACGTTAAGGGTATGAACAGACAGATTGAAAGAGCATGAATATTTTCTCATTTGAAAAGGCTAAAAACAGAAATAGCATTTTTACAAGAAACACATTTAACTGTAGCAGACCAAGTCAGACTCAGGAAAAATTGGGTAGGACAAACTTTTCATTCTAACTTTAATACTAAGGCGCAGGGGGCGGCGATATTAATCCATAAAAAGATATTTATTTACTGCCTCACAAACCATCTCACACCCCCAGGGACGATTTATAATAGTATCTGGTTATCTCTTTCACACCCCAGTGGTTCTTGCAAGTATATATGCGCCAAACTGGGACAATGTTGGCTTCATTAATAAACTTATTTCCCTATTACCTAATTTAAATTCACATAGTCTGATTCCCGCTGGAGATCTGGTTACTGTGACTGACCCAGCCAAAGATCGCTCAAACCCTAAAACTTTTGCACGTTCCAAAATGCCCCAAGCTCTTTGCGAATTCATGGATTGAACTGGTTGTGTAGACCCTTGGAGGTTTCTCTACCCACATAAAAAATAATTCTCGTACTTTTTGCACGTTCACCATACATACAGCAGAATAGATTTTTTTTGTAGATAAAACACTCCTCCCTGCAGTACAGAAAACAGAATATACTGCCATTGTGGTATCATATCATGCACCCGTGATTCTTGATCTTACCTTTTCTCAAAATCAAACACAGTGCCCTACCTGGAGACTCAATACAGCTCTATTGGCAGACAAACAATTCTGTAAATTCATATCTAAGGTAATTGATGATTTTTTGTTAACTAATAGATCAGACTCAATCTCACCATCCATTTTATGGGAGACACTGAAAGTTGTAGTAAGAGAAGAGATTATATCATATAAAGCAAGAAAACAGAAGGAACAAGAACTCATTGACTTTATGAGGAAAATAGACCACCAGTACTCCATAACCCCAGCACCAGAATTATACAAAGAAAGAATTGGTCTGAAAATGCAGTATGACTTCTCAACACAAAAACTGATCAACAATTATTATGGTCAAAAGGACACTACTATGAACATGGAGAAAAGGCAGGCCGCTTGTTAGCTCATCAATTGAAATGCAAATCGGCATCTCATATGATCCTGCAGATTCGCAATGCCTCACAGTTATCAACAACAGATCCATTTGAAATTAACGATACTTTCAATAAATACTATACAGAACTGTATACATCAGAATTCCCAGACAAAAACTCAAACATGTTAAAGTTTTTAGACAATTTAGATATCCCTATGATAGACGCTGCATTTAAAGACAACCTTGATGAACCCTTACAATTACAAGAGATTATTGACTCCATTCAGAAAATGCAGAGTGGTAAAACCCCTGGGCTGGATGGCTATCCGGTAGAGTTTTATAAAAAATTTTCTACTCAACTTGCTCCTATCCTTTTCAAAATGTTCAAACATTCGTTGAGTCGTACTGTCAAGTCTAACGGAGGCAGCCATTATACTTCTCCTGAAACCAGGAAAGGATCCACTTGAACGTGGGTCATATCAGCCAATCTCACTTTTAAACATAGATGTCAAAATACTGGCCAAACTTCTCACCTTCAGACTGGATAATGTAATGCCCCATGTGATTTCAACAGACCAAATAGGCTCCATGAAAGACCGTCACTCTTTTATGAATACCCATAAACTTCTCAGTATATTGCATTCCTCCACGTCTGGGGACATTCCAGAAGTGGTTGTCTCCTTGGACGTGGAGAAGGCATTTGACAGAATTGAATGGGGTTATCTATTTGCAGTACTAGAGAGGTTTGGTTTCGGTTCCAAATTTATTTCTTGGATTCGCCCGTTACATACCTCCCCAAACGCATCAGTGATAACCAAAAAATTAAGGTCACGGTCTTTCCCGCTGTCAAGGGGAACGCGGCAGGGATGTCCTCTCAGCCCACTTCTGTTTGCTTTAGCTATAGAGCCCTTATCAATTATGTTGAGAACATCAGTCCATGAGTACATGGAATCCATAGTTTGTCCAAATATGGCTTTAAATACTTAGGAATATATGTCACTTGTGCCTTCTCTGATCTCTATAATGAGAATTTTAAACCCCTCATCAGTGAACTAAAATCAGATTTTCAGAGATGGATGGCACTACACTTATCTCTTACAGGCAGAATTAATTGTATAAAGATGAATGTACTACCTAGATTCTTGTACTTGTTTCAGTGTCTTCCAGTCTTTCCGTCAAAACCCTTTTTTCAGTCGATAGATAAGTTGATTTTTACATTTCTATGGGATGACAACCTCCTGTGCCCATCTCAACCTGATACAGTTTAGTCTTTCATCGAATTTATCACACCAAATCAAAACTGTCCAAAATATACCCTGATACCGATGACAGGTGTGACTGTTGTCACACTGCCAAAGCGGACATGGCCCATATGTTTTGGACTTGTTCTAGGTTGAGAGGCTTTTGGTCATCTGTTTGTAAAATCTTGAATAAAGCATTTGATACAAATGTAAAACACAGTGCAGAAATGGCCATTTTTGGAGTATTAATAAATGAGGACTTAATGACAAGCAATAAGAAGAAACGCATTTGCCTTTGCTTCCCTTTTGGCTCGGAGAAGAATACTGTTAGAATGGAAATCTCCTAAACCACCAAAAACATCAGTTTGGCTTAGTGATCTGATGCTATTCCTAAAATTAGAAAAAACAAAGTATTTCATTAGGGGATCATCTAAAACATCCCTGAAAACTTGGAATCCCTTGATATTGTACTTTGAAAGGCTTAAGACTCTCCCCTCAGAGTAATGAGAGTTGAAGATAATGCAAGGCCCTGACTGCTTCACCCACTGTACAGAATTATTGTATCTGTATATTTAATTATGAAGTAGTATGGGTTGAGGTGGGATGAGTTTCAAAAAAAAAAAAAAAAGGCAATGTATCTTGTGTGAATTGTTCTGTAATGTTTTATCATTCTTGAATAAAAATGTTTAAAAAAATAATAAAAAAAGAAGATGGGGGATATAATTCCAAGATAAGTAAATTTTGATGGCGCCACTGCAAGGGTAATCTACTGGGGAGAGGGATATTTTTCGCTGTATCATTCAAGGGGACTAATAGGGATTTCCCCCACTTTATCTTGTATCCAGAGAAGGAGTTAATACTAGTAAAAATTTTCCAAGATCTGGCAAAAAGAACATGGAACATCAGAGAAGTAGAGGATTGTCATCCGCATATAGTGAGATTTTGTGGTATTTCCGATTACTACAGGCATAATTATGGGGTCCTGTCTTATTGCTTCAGCCAAGGATTCAAGAGATAACACAAAAGGAATTGGTGATAGAGGACAGCTGTGACGGGATCCTCTATGGAGTGAAAAGGGATCTGAGATTATATTACCTGTTTGAACCACTGCTTGAGCATTAGTATATAACATTTTTATCACTTGAATAAAATTATGACAGAAGGCATAACTGTCCATAAAGTACTTCGATTCAAGTTTGTGAAAAGCTTTTTCTGCAGCTAAACTAAAAAGTGCTGCAGGAATGTTTGAGGTTTCAGAGATGTTTAATATATGGAGGAGGCGTCTCATGTTACCGGTAGCTTGGCACCCTTTAATGAAACCTGTCTGGTCTTCTTTAATTAGTTTTCCAATCTGTGGTTCAATCACAATTCACCAGTACTTTTGCAAAAAATTTCTCCTCTGTGGATATCAATGATATTGGCCTGTAGCTTTTAGGGCAACGTGGGGGTTTGTCTTTTTTCAACAACACCGTAATTACAGATGTGTTTTGATCTCTATGACATTCACTGCTCTCTATGGTGTAATTTATTGAACCCAGGATCAGTGGTCCCACTTGGTCCCATATTTCTTTAAATAATTCTGGTGGGAGTCCATCTAAGCCTGGTGTTTTGCCCCTTTTCATAGATTTAAGAGCTATGGTCAATTCTTCAATTGTTATAGGGGAGCCTGGTATCTCTGCTTCAGCGGAAGATAATGTAGGGAGGTCAAAGTTGGATAAGAAATCATTCTTGATATGCTAATTTGAGTCTGCTTCTGAAGTATACAGACAAGAGTAGAATTCTCTAAATGTGTATTTATTTCTTGCTGGTTGTCAGCAATTAGCCCTGAAGAGGTCTGAATACTATTTACACATGAAAATGACTCGTTTTCTTTCATTTTTAGTACCAAAAGTCTGCTTGATCTTTCATTGTAGTAATAGTAATTGACTCTAGTCCTATTAATTAAAAATTCAGTGGTGTGTTGTGTAGCCAGATTGTATTCCTTTCTCAGTATCACGGAGTGGTGGCTGACTCACTGTTTAAAAGGAGAAACTCAGCAAGGTTAGCTTTAAGTTGCGAGATGTAGTTACTGTTTTTCAAAAGAGTGTTATTAAACATCCATCTTTTAGTCTTTGCATTTACTTTTTCCCCTATGAGAAATGTATAGAGTATACTTCCATGGTCAGAAATAAGTATGGGCCATATCTGCGTAGACATGAGCAGGATTACACACTTGACTGAAATCACCCCTGACAATCAGGTAATAGTCTTTAAAGTCTAGCAACATTTTTGTTACAGATGGAAGAAAACTAGGGCTGAACTCATTTGAAGCATAAACACATGCAATGCAAAGCTTAGTATTGTTAGTATGACACCACAAACATAGGCGATACGGCCGTCTTTGTTGCTCCCAACATACTCGATGTGTCCTCTCAGCTTCCTACTGAACAAAATAATTACCCCTTTCATTTTATTGCTGGCAGAGGAATATGCAACACATCTATAAAGCCTGTTCGGGAATCGATGAGTGTCATTCTCAAGCGTGCTACTTGTATTTACGCAATAGTTACCTTATTCTGCTTGAGATACTGTAGACATTTGACTCCCTTTACTTTTGAGCTTAGGCCTTGACATTCCAAGAGATCACAACTAAATCCTGTACCATTCCGACTATCTTTGTAACAGAATTATCAAATAGTCTTGCACATACATGTAAACAGGAGATTGCACACAGCAGGACCAGCAAGAGTTACTTGACTTAAAGTGTTGAATAAAATAAGAAATCAGCTCTGACAGGAAACACACAAACACTATAACAACATTTAGAACAATGAAACAAACATTATTAACCTCTTGCCACACAGGAAGCACATCTCTGGTTAGGTTAACTCAAATAATATTAACTCTGAGGGCTCTCTGACAGTGATGCGCCTGTCCCAAGCCCAACAGTGTCACACTGCTATTTATCAAAACCAGAATAACAGTCACTTTCAAACAAATGGTGTAACGTCAACAAACATAGATCTTAAGGTTGATCGCTAATTTTCTCAAATTTCTCACCCATACAAAAATATAAACGAACATACATTAATGGTAGCTTACTGCGTCTGGAGGGTTCAAAGGAGGTCAAAGCTTAGTTTGGTATTTCCTGCACTTCGGTTGCAGCAAGAGCAGCAAACCAGCTAATGGATTCGGAGACCAAGCGATCATCACTCCGCTTATTAGCAAGAAAATCCTCAGCTTCAGAAGGCGAGTGAAATTCGAGTATTTCCCCATCTCTCATCTTGATCTTCATGATGGCTGGATACATCAAGAAGGAGCTATAGCCTCTAATGTAGAGCTGCTTCTTAACCACATCAAATGCCTCTCTTCGCAAAGTAGTCTCGGGGCTGTAGTCAGCAAAGAAATAGTTGGATCCGTCATGGGTTGGCGGGGTCTTGCGAGCCTTGGCCTGTCGGAGAATTCTCACTCGGTCCCCATATCTCAGTAGACAGAAGATCAAAGCGCGTGGACAGTTATTACGGGAGCCATAGATTCGGTGCACTCTGAAGTTCAATTTTAGGTCCACAAAGTGCTGAAAACCATTTTGGGAGAAAGCCCATCGGATCAGAGCCTTTGGCACCTTCTGGTAAGTTGACAAGTCTAAGGTTAAGGCATCTCGCCCTGTCTTTTTGTTTTTCATGTAGCTGGGCCAGTTCTTCACTGCAGCTTGCCAGGTCTCCTTTGACCGTACAGACTGACACTGCCATGGAATCGTGCTGTTTGCTCAGTGTACTGCTAATTTCGGCCTGAGCTGCCACATCCTTGGTAAGTTGTGTGACAGCTGAAGTAGATGTCTCAATCAAAGCCTTCATCTGAACAGCCCTCATGTGAACTCGCCTGACAACAGTTCTTGAATCTTTTCCTTCACTGCCTCTTTTACCATTTCACGAATAGATGCTTCTTGTTGTTTTAGCACTAGCAATACCGAATCAGCTTGTTCCTCGGATGGGGCTTTAGCTGGAGTTTGGGTGTTTTTCTGCCTAGTGTGGGATTTTAAGTTCATTTGCATTCCCGAATTTTTCTTCTCTCCAGAAGCCATTATGTCTTTTAGTTTTAGTCGTTAAACTGCATCGATTAATGTAGAAAAATGGGCTTTGAGACGGAGCCAGAGATTACACGTACATCCCAGGCATAGGGCCACCTGGAAGTCGGAGGTGCAATTTTTTGAAGTCATTAAATGAAAGTCATATCTCCTATGGTCATGATCCTTTGTCAGTTTAGGAAATAGACAAGGGAAGGGGCTTAACACCCCTAATCTTCTAATCTTCTCCTGGTCTGGGCAAGTAATTAATCTGTGTAATCTCTTGTGCTCCCCACCTGTAATTATCTGCTGCCACTAGAATCACCCTGCACAGTGCTGAGGAAACCACTGGAGAGTTGAATGAGCCAAACCAGTGGTTGGACCAATCAACAGGGCACCAGTGTGCTGTGAATGATTACATAAACTTCCTGTTTGGGCCATGTCAGACAGCACAGTGAGGGAGTAGCGAGGGAGCAGAGAGGAAGGAGGAAATGAAAAACACAGTGTGCAAACTACAAATGGTGTAGCTAGAGTAAAAGAACAAAACAGCTGGCATGACTGAATGTGTACACATGACCAGCATGTGTAAAGCCATGAGATCGGTTCACCTCAATATCAAAGTCCACCTCTCCAGGTTCCCGCACCCGATGAGGGTCTGAGCAGGGCTTAGCTCTGGGCAGCTTTCTTGGTAGACCTGCAGGGGATTCAAATATATTAACAACAGCGCAGACGTCCAGGTGTTTTTGCACCGATTTCAAGTTTACAACCAGACTTTTCTGGTCTCGTTTCTCTCCATTTACATAAATCTCACACAGTAGTGCCCTGAATCATTACAGTTCAATCCCTCAGTACGATAACTTCATATATCTAGTTTTACTACTGATGCAGTGCTCGGGTGGACTGACAATGTATGATACATGATATAAAACACATGATTGCTTGAGTCAGAGGGTCACCTACCCGTAAGCTTCTTCTTGTTCTGTGCCTTTACTCTGCGCCGAGGTGGTGGGGTCTCATCAATCTGTAGCTCATCCTCTGATTCAAAGTCAGAGAAAGCTGTCCCTCCTATATCCTCCACCTGGCCAATCAAGGGCTGGAACTGGGGCACACTCCCTGCCCTGTCACTGTTGGCTGAGCGACCCCCCTTCTTCCTGTGGGGGGGGGACCAAGAAAGAAAGGGGAAAAAACAGGTGAGGGGTAAGAGAAGCTGCTGTAAGTTCTCTTTCATCCCCTGCTGTTTCTACCTTACCCCAGTGTTCTGCCATTGGTCAGCACCAGCTTCAGCTTGCTCTTGTTGAGCTCCCCATCCAGGTCATCAAGGCAGGCAGCTGGAACCTCCATCTGGGAGCACAGGATAACATCTTTTTGAGCCGTTTCAAGCTTCAGTATACTCTTCAGAATCAGGTTGCCTGACTTTTCCAGAAACCTCAGTGATTATTCAGCATCCACTCTGAAGACCAGGAGGCCACCTGTTACTCAGGCATCCTAAAAACTGATGTTATCATGTCTTCAGAACCAAGCCAGGGAAATCAAAATGAGTATGGAGTTCTGCACTCACATGGGAGCGTTTAAGTGCAATGAATGCAATCCCCCAAGACACTCACATGCCAGCAACAGCTGTTTTTCACATTGCAAGTTGTACAGTGCACCACAGCAGAGCAATCGCTGTACATCTTGCACTGACATCATTTGATAAACTGGTATCTGATGACTTATTAGAGGGTGCTGATGAGCAATGTGATCAGCAGACCCTGGGTGACATCATCAATCCACAACCTGGCAGAGGGGAGCCAAAAATGTTCCTGCCGTTCCTGCTGCTGCCTCCTGATCATTGTGGGCTAATGATAGAAGTTCCAAAGGCTGTAGCTGTACGCCTCAGCCTACAGAACAAGGAACAAAGACCTTCACAGGCTGAGAAATTGCAGTTGCAATCAGTGAGAGCTTCTCTGAGCAAACTTGCTATGCTGTATGAGCAAGATCTGCATCCTATATGTACACCGATGAGCCAAAACATTATGACCACCTGCCTAATATGCTGTTGGTCCTCCGTGTGCCGCCAAAACAGTGCCAACCCACCGAGGCATGGACTCTACAAGACCCCTGAAGGTGTCCTGTGGTATCTGGCACCAAAACATTAGAAGCAGATCCTTCAAGTCCTGTAAGTTGTGAGGTGGAGCCGCCATGGATCGGACTTGTCGGTCCAGCACATCCCACAGATGCTCAATTGGCTTGAGATCTGGAGAATTTGGAGGCCAGGGCAACACCTTGAACACTTCATCATGTTCCTCAGACCATTCTCGAACAATGTGTGCAGTGTGGCAGGCACATTATCCTGCTGAAAGAGGCCACTGCCCTCAGGGAATACCATTGCCATGAAGGGGTGTACCTGGTCTACAACGATGTTTAGGTAGGTGACACGTGTCAAATTGACGTTCACATGAATGGCCAGACCCAGGGTTTCCCAGCAGAACATTGCCCAGAGCATCACACTCCCTCCACCAGCTTGTCGTGTTCCCACAGTGCACCCTGGCGCCATCAGTTCCCCAGGTAAAAGGTGCACACATACATGGCCATCCACGTGATCTAAAAGAAAACGGGACTCATCGGACCAGGCGACCTTCTTCCACTGCTCCAAGGTCCAGTTCCAATGCTCACGTGCCCATTGTAGGCACTTTCACCGGTGGACAGGGGTCATCATGGGCACTGTGACCGGTCTGCGGCTACGCAGCCCCATACGCAGCAGGGTGCGATGCACTGTGTGTTGTGACACATTCCTCCCATAAACATCATTAAAAGTTTCTGTGACTTGTGCCACAGTAGACCTTCTGTCGGTTCGGACCAGACGGGATAGCCTTCATTGCCCTCACGCATCAATGAGACTTGGGTGCCCAACACCCGGTCGCCAGTTTGTGGTTTGTCCCTCCTCGGACCACTGTCGGTAGGTACTCACCACTGCTGACCGGGAGCAGCCCACAAGCCTTGCTGTTTCAGAGATGCTCTGACCCAGTTGTCTGGCCATAATTTGGCCTGTCAAAGTTACTCAGGTCTTTACTCCTGCCCATTTCTCCTGCAACCAACACGTTGACTACGAGAACTGATTGTTCGCTTACCATCTAATCTACCCAGACCTTGACATGTGCCCTTGTCTGGAGATGATCAACGTTATTCAGTTCACCTGTGAGTGGTTATAATGTTTTGGCTCATCGGTGTATATTTTTCAGTCATAGCTGTTTCCATTCATTTTATTATGTATTGTACTTCGTAAGTTATGCTGAGTGGTCTGCATGTCAAAATGATATTTTTACCTTAATATATTCTGTCAAAAGGATGCGATATGCATCCTCTATTTACAAGCATCTTCATTGTAACTTACTATGGAATTAATATTGTGATACTAAAGTCAGACTCCTGTGGAATATTTTTTGGTAAAAATACTGGAAGGAGAAAGCAATATATGGGTTCATGCTGATAAACTGGTATATTACAGACCAAAAAAATCCCTGAACTTATGTTCTGAATAAAGTAACAAAGTCAGCTGATAAGGAAGAAGATAAATATCCATTGTGAGGGAAAATCTCAGAATCCAAACTGTAGCCACTGATGGTGAACGTTGAACTCCAGTGTCAAACAATAACTGCTTTTCATTTATATACAACCGAAAGAAAAGCGATGGTCTTTTCTCACTGCACTTGCATGTATAGCATCAATGGCCAGCAATATTATGACATCAGATTTCTTCATAATTTTATCTTTAAAGTGTGACATCAGTTTGTCAGTTTTACTCATTTATTTATTTAAATTAAATTTGAAAAATTTAAGCACACCAGTGTAATTACAATCTGTTGTTTCTGGAGACTGTAATCATTATTGTGATACAGTACTATGCCTTGTTACCCGATACTACACACAATGTATCCGCAGCTCAAGCATTTCAAGGCCAGAGGAGTGTGAGTATAGTGAGAATTTTGCAGTTTCATTACTTTGCATTTTGATGATTTCTTATCACCAAATTCATTTCATGAACCAATTCCCATTTCCAGAATGACTGACATGCATTAACTTACACTTCACCTCACTTCATACAACTGGAGACTTCACTGAGGCACCTCAGATTAAGCTCTGTGCTCAAGGGTACAGCAGCACCCTTCAGGATCTGAACCTGTAACCTTCAGGTTAAATATGAGACAACTGCAAAGTTCAATAACCCATTTTCACAGTGACTCTTTGAAACACTTACTGTGTGACTACATAGTATGACAGTATTTTTGGTGTGGCTACATATATTGTGAGGAGGGGCTACAACATACAGTACACATAACTTGATATTTTATTAGATGCCTGATAAGATCTCTGAACAAAAAACACTAGGACCCTAAACAGTGGATGTGAGGGAATTATTTCATCCTACTAACATAACCAGCTCACATGTAATGCTTGAAGTAGTGCACCACCACACAGGATTACTGTGACTCCTGGTTTTACTGGCATTAGTTTTGTGAGAGTTTGCTCTGACTCCTGGTTAGTGTTACCTTGCTCCTGCCTTTGCCTCCAGGTTGGTGCTTCTTCAGGGTGTGCTTGGTGTGAATCTCTAGCAGGTCCAGCTCTCCCGCCCCATTCTTGCCTTTCCTGCTCCTCTTCTTGGCATCAGGCACCCCTGCTCCCCCTTCTCTGGGTTTTGGGCCTCTCTTCCGGCCCGGGGGACGCCCCGGGGTGTGAGGAGCAGTCAGCGGAGTGCTAGAGTGGGTGGAGGGGATGACCCGGGAGCCCCCAAAAGGAGCCCCCGTCTTTCCCATGTTTTGTTGGAAGATGTCCTGTGATATTAGATGGAGGGGGGGCACAGTAGGAGAGGAATAATCAGACATGGAGACATACTATGAGTTACATACTGTCTGATTATACACAGACAGAAGTGTACATACTTGGAAAAACAAAAAGGACAACACACCAGAGTGATTTCTCTCCCTTTATCCCTCTATCTCTCCTTTTCTTCTCATCTCTCTCTCTCCCCCCTCCCCATGCATTCGACTCTCTCTCTCTCACCTCCACCAAGCGGATCTCCTTGGCCAGGTCTTTAATCAGCTGCTGGGTTTTTATGGTCTCAGGAATTTCCTCTTCATGCTCAGACAGGGCCTGTGACAGAGAGACTCTGATCCTGTGCACATGCATATACAAACACTCCCCACATTTCTAAACCCAACCACATAGCAGGCACAAAAAGGTGCTGTATTTCAGTGACTCACCTCTTTGCGTGTCCAACTACGGAAGGCGTTATTCAGAGCCTTCGCCCCATGGACCAGGTAGGTAGCAGGATGCCTGCGATTCTCCCGCAAACCTGCAAGGTGAGCCCACAAACCAATCTCAACAAGAAATTCTTAATGACCAGATGGTAATGTCCTCCATCCCCTCCATTTACTCTTCAGTATCAATACAGTACGTTCAGGAGTTGATAAAAAAAAACATTCTACCGTATGGTCCCCAGGCATGCTTTAAGAAGAATAATACTGATATATTAATTATGTCAATATTAGTCTCACCTCTGAATGTGTCCAACAGGTGCTTCCCCACGTACCAGCAAACAGTTTCAAAGTTGGGGAACTTGAAGAGGTCGGCTGTGCTCAATCTCTTCTCGATCTCATATGCTCTGAGGAAGAGAAGTGAGTGTAGTGAGTAACAGACTGGGACTCAGCAGCTGAAATGTACAAGATACAAAACTACAATATGGATGAGGAGTATCCGCTCACTTCATTGTTCCAACAGGCCCCCAGCTGAACATATTCCTCCAGTAAGGGGAGAGGTGTCGGAGAATGTGTAAAACGAAGATGCAGATATACGCCACACTATCGGGTTGCACACAGAGGATGGTTCTGCACTCCACATTATGGAGTGAGCTAACCCAGGGAGCTGCTCTCGGTGTGCAGACAGAGAAATCCAGATGCAGAGTGTGTACCTGTGTGTGCCTGTGTGTGTGTGCGCGCGCGCATGTGAGTGCATGTTTTACTTGCAGAGCGTCTCACCGGAGCTGCATGTCAATGTTGAGGCTGTGCAAGAAGTTTCCCCCAAATGCCAGGCAGTCAACTGGGGTCAAAACTGCATGAATCCACCCTGAGAGAGAGGAATACCACTTTACATGTTATTCATTTATACTGCTGAATATTTACTGAAGCAATCCAGGTAAAGCACCTTGGTGAAGGACGGCTTTGGCAATAAAGAGCATTCTGCACTGGCTCAATCGACAACTTGCTGATCAGCAATGGAGAAGCAATGGCCCAACTGTATGTACACACAAGCATGGACACAAACACCAATTTTCATTAATCTACTGGGTGTTTGACAAGGATCTGGAGATGTTTTGCATGCAGCCAAAAGCCATTTTCCACACTACAAGTCTCACGGTGCGCCACAGGTGAGCAAATGCTGAACAGAGAATGGGTGCACACTCATACCACTGCATAACCTAAATACTCAGAAACTGCATCAATGCATGATGGTAGTTTTTAACATGCATGTTCAGTCTAACTACTCCTCTGCTGAAATCACATCCAAACCGACCTCTAGGGTCACACTATGAGTGGGCCAGAGACAAGCAGAGGTATTATTATTGGGTGACTGACAGTGCATGTTGTAAAGTCACAATAGTCACTATAGTGATGAAAACTTCCAAATAATGTTGCTGTATGGCTGGAGAGAGGGTACATTAATAACGTCTTAACTGCTATCTTAATACCACTCTTAATTGTCTACCACATTGTACTTTTCTCATCCCATAATTTTAGAGTCAACCATATGCATGTCATCTGCAAATCACATTTACTAGACAGGATTATCAGATTCCATCCGTACAAAGCCCCAAGGTAAATATGAGACTGAGCAGTACATTTATTCCACACCACCAAAAATATCCTTCATTAACTATTTATGAGTCCAAATGTACACCTTACTGTAGCCTATATAAGGGGATGTGTTAGGGACAAAAATAATACAAAGAGGACTGATTATTGTTATTGTAACTGTATTATTATTGTTATTCATTTAAATTGTATTTTCTTTCTAACTACGTATTTCCAAACCTCTGCTGTAAAACAAACATGACTTCATTTGAGCTTCTGTGCTAGGTTAAGCTAAAATTGTGGAGTGAAGGTTACCTATATTTTATGATTTATTAGCTTAAATTTAGTGTAACACAATACTATGGCCTGGAACTTGAGGCATGTATCTCCAATCCAAAATTAGTCAAACAACAGAATTAATCTTCAATTATATTTCCTCAAGCGGCATTTTTTCTAAACTCCAATTACTAGGCTTAGACTGTTAACCATCTAGTTAATTCTTGATGACACTTCAATGACCAGTGTGTGTACCAGTGGCTTTTGTTTTGTCTGTGATAACATTCAATTATGCTTAGGTATATGGGATACATGACCTACATCCCTATATTGGACTCCTCCAGTTCCAATGGTATGCAATGGTGGGCAGAGGCAAAAACCTGTTAATGTAGGTATGATAACCAAGACATTTATCTGCAGAAAACTGAACTGTGCACTGTGTACACTGCCTAGCTACATAAATGAAAACTTACTGTTTACATATATATACACATATTACATATTTTTCCATATGTAATAATATGTAGTGATATCCTGTTACTCTTCTTTCTCCACAGTTTAGGTTGCTAGCTATAATTTAATTTAGAAAAATATCCTTTACTCTTACAGAATGTTAGCTGATTCATTCTTACATGAGTGATGTATGAAATCCGATTTATCGCATGATATTTTCACAAATTTTCACAAAACATTTTACAAGCTTGGTGCTACAGCAATAAATGTGAGAGAAAAATATTCTTTGTATCTAAATTATAAACAGTTTCTTTCACTGAGTATGTACCACTTCACTTCACTGAGAACTGTATAACGTATAAGGATATACATTACCAGCAGATTGCCCGATTTTTGCAAGCAGAATATTTAATTGTATATGACTGATTCTATCCCAGTGTTGGTCACTATATATGCTTGATTCTTAAATCAGTAATTTGTATAAAATTTAGTACCCTGTAGTGGCCTTACAAGTGGGGAAAAAAAGTTTCCAGGCCAGCACTATTGTCCAGCTCTTTCAAAAGTACAACAGAAGTGTCACGCTAAAGATTCCAGAACATGTCAGCACTGCCAGATGTTACCTGTAGGTATGAACAGGGTGTTTCCCTGCTTCACAGCACATTTGTAGCACATGTCCACCTGGTCACCAAAGAAGAGCTCATTCTGATTGGATGAGGAGCTCCAGTGCTCAAACAGGGCCAGGTTGGCTGGGCTGGGCCTGATGAGGTAGAATATCTTCTCTCCCTGTGGGGAGTACAGACCATTACAGGAGCCCTCTCCATTGCACATTAGGAAGGAAACTGAACAACATCTGCCCTCTAATCCATCTCTGTCACAGCATCTACCTCATAACATATGATACACCTCTATGGCCAACACCCCCAAATACAAGAAAACTAATTTTTCATTTACTTCTCCATTCTACTCATCATCTCATCCATCTGCCTCACTACTCTCTCTCACCCGCAGCACGTGGTACCACACAGATGTGCCCCCGAAGTCAATGTGGAAGTCTGTGTAGCTGTCCTTCACTCCCATCAGGCAGTATTTCTGCACATTGGGCCTCTCAAACACAGACTCCTCCGGCCACAGGTTTTCTACCCATGACAGCTTGCGCACGATCTTCGGCGTTTCCACTAGGTTAGACAGTCTGAGAGATGAGAGACAAGCACAAGGGAGAAA
The DNA here is from genome assembly GCA_019176425.1 of Megalops atlanticus. Taxonomy (NCBI): domain Eukaryota; kingdom Metazoa; phylum Chordata; class Actinopteri; order Elopiformes; family Megalopidae; genus Megalops; species Megalops atlanticus. Next base: position 2,653,484 of record CM032882.1, on the reverse strand, counting down.
AAGAAAATACAGACAGGATAAAAAAGAAAAAGCTTTAATTATACAAGTTTACACACAATACAAATTTCACTGCATCCTTCTCAACAAAATTGTCACAGATCTACAATGTTTGCAAAATGAGAAGGAAATAATCTACAAAATGATACCACACTGATACTGAGACAAAAGGGAAAAAATGAGTGAATATAATATTAACAAGCAACAACATTAACTCCAACACACACATACATTCATACATGCATTTTATATATATATATATATATATATATATAGTATGTGGACACCCCTCCTAATTATTGAGTTCAGGTGTTTCAGCCACATCGATTGTTAACAGGTGCATAAAATCAAGCACATAGCCATGCAATCTCCATAGACAAACCTTGGAAGTAGAATGGGTGGTACTGGAGAGGTCAGTGACTTTAAACATGGCACTGTCATAGGATGCCATCTTTGCCACAAGTCAGTCCGCAAAATTTCTGCCCTGCTAGATCTGCCCCGGTCAGCTGTAAGTGCTATTATTGTCAAGTGGAAGGGTCTAGGAGCAACAGCAGCTCAGCCACGAAGCGGTAGACCATGCAAACTTACAGAGAGGGGCCACTGAGCGGTGAAGCGTGTAGCACGTAAAAACCACCTATCCTCTGTTGAATCACTCACTACAGAGTTCCAAACTGTTTCTGGCTGCAACAACAGCACAAGAACTGTGCGTCAGGAGCTTCATGAAATGGGTTTCCATGGCCGAGCAGCTGCACACAAGCCCAACATCACTATGCGCAATGCCAAGCGATGGCTGCAGTGATGCAAAGTAGGGCTGTGCGATATGACCAAAATCTCATATCACAATATAGGTCGTTTCATATCCCGATATAGCACATTTTCTGTAAATTCAATGAATAATACTTATAAAATGACCACATGGAAAGGCCTATTTCTTATTACATTTTCAATTATATACTCGACAAATAAAAGGTATTTACTCATATTTGATTATTTTTCTCCTTTTATTTAGAACCTTTGTGCACACGTACGGTCACACCAGTGTGATTAGCCATGTAGCGCGTATGCTAAAACCAGTGCAATTAAAAGACTAGACTGGAAAAATTCTAGCTAATTTTAGCTTTGAGGAAACAGCGATTTAACACTAAAAAATATAGCAAATGCTAACTGAAAACTATGAGAAACTTAATAACGCTAATGAAAACATAACGAACCATGTAACGTAACATGTGCGCTACATAGCATAAAAATAAGTTACGTGCGAAAGGGTTAAGCATGTAACAAAATATAAAATATTAATGTATAAAATATAAAAAGGTAAATAGAAAACACTTTTCAATTATAGTTCTGTGTCACGTTCACTCTCCTCCATGTTTGTTTGTGTTGCCTTCATGCAAATTTCCTGCCTACATCTGTGCCGTGTGGAAGAACGCAAAGTGTCGTCCAAATGATGAAAAATATTGCTGTGTGTGTGTGTGATTTGCGACACAGTGTGTGTGATTTGCGACAAGTGTGTGATTTGCGACACAACGAAATAAACCATAGAGCATAATATTAAACGATAGATGTTTTTCTATCGTCGCACAATATATATCGTCATATCACACAGGCCTAATGCAAAGCACGCCGCCACTGGACTCTGGAGCAGTGGAAACGCGTTCTCTGGAGTGATGAATCATGCTTCACCATATAAAGTGCAGATCTATATAAATGCTCTTTTGGCTGAATGGGCACAAATTCCCACAGATACACTCCAAAATCTTGTGGAAAGCCTTCCCAGAAAAGTGGAGGCTGTTATAGCTGCAAAGGGGGGGCAACTCCATATTAATGCCCATGGTTTTGGAATGGGATATCCAATAAGCTCATACAGGTGTGATGGTCAGGTGTCCACATATATGTGTGTGTATATATATATATATATATATACACACACACACACACACACACACACACAATAATAACTACAATTCACTGAATATTTACACAATGACATGGAATTGATACATCAATGGTTAATTTATAGCCAGCTTTAATTAGTACAATCATGTTTAATTCAACCAGTGAGATTCCAATTTTTTAAAACCAAATTTTTCTGACATTCTACCTGAATAAAGCAAAGCAGTATAAAGGAACATTCGCAAAAATCACTGCTTTGTTAGTCTCTACTGTGAATAATCCAAACTTTAAGGTGGAGCCCTGGTAACCCACACCACACCAGCGTATCAATGATGGGAGAATGAGCTGAACACCTTAATGAGTGGAAATTCTATTGGTTGTCAACTACTCAGCCATACAGACTACGTTAGATGTTAGAAACCAGAAAAATTCTCGGATGTGTTATAAGGGGTTGTTCTATTGTTTGCACAGTCAGAATTAATTTAGAAGGCAATAAATTTGATGTAAATACTTGTGCTTGTCAACAAGCATTGTGCATACACTAAGACCATGTCAGGATATCATCTCATGAAATACAGCCTTGATACAAACAATGGAGTAATTCTGGAATTAGAGTATGTTTACTGAAGGTACATACTCTGTATGTACAGACATAATCCAGCGTAAGTCAAATTAAATGAGATAGCACTGATAGCTTTTTTAAAATAAGTTGTTTTTTTTTTTTTTTTTTTAAACAAAATCAAAACATCCAGCCAATCATTATTCTACTTACTTAATAAATGCCATTAACAAAACAAAACAATTTAATTGTTAAAATACTTAGGAATTACATGATTATTATCAATACATTTTAAAACAAAAGGATTAGCAAAACTGCCATGATTGGTTCAAAACAACACATCATCAAGTCTGATGGTTGCTCCACGCATTCTGAGATTCACAAAGCCTCACTCTCCCAACATGTCCATAAGAGTGTATGCATGTATGGCCAGCAACACAGTGTGCCACTGCAGAGTACCTGGTCTCAGAGAACTCCAGGCTGATAACATTGAGGACCCGGTCTCTGTTAGGACTGTTGTAGTACTGAACAAATTCCCCCAACCGCATCTTCACATCCGCCTGACGGCATACATCTATCACGTCGATCTCTTTGTCTCCACCTGCACACAGACAACACTCACTTTTACTATCCCTGGTAACAAGCATACTTTTCACAGAGAGGCACACAAGAGTGCACACCCCATGTACCAAGCAAAATTTACACAATAACTCAAGTAATCTATTCTGCAATATAGGATGTGTTTGTTTAGAAAAATTCTCGTTTGTGTTTGATACATGGGGGGCAGAGGCACTCTTACAGGGGTGCAGAGCGAAAAACAGGGCTAACCTATGTAGTGCTCCACGTCCGAGACGGAGAAGGATGGGGGGGGCAAGCTCATGCCCAGGCCATCCTTCCGATGCACAAGTACGGGGACGCTGAAGGAGCGCTCCTCTAGGAACTCCACTGTCAGCTGTGCTCCTGTCGGTTTCAGGAGCACCTCATCCGCACTGCCGCAGGGGAGAGAGAGAGAGCCGGTATGTCAGTGTCACCATGGAAGGGCGAGTTGCCGTGAAACATGGAGGGAAGGTGTGTCGACAACAGCTGAGGGCGTGTCAGTATCACCTTGGGAAAGTGCGGCTACGTAGCTCTCTGACAAACTGAGCACTGCCGGTCTTCACTGGACGGCTTGTGTCTCTACCTCCCCCTGCGGATTCTGTCTGTCTGTGACTCCCCCTCCGCTTCCGCACTGAGAAAAAGAGATATAAGCAGAAGGAACACTGCTAAAAGTTGTGCTGTAGCAACATGACTGTTCCAAAGAGGGTGAGAAGGGAGAAACAGAATAAAGTTAAATATCTTGGTTGTAACAAGAGAGGCACAGACTTCAAGAATGAGGGCCTCTACATGTATGCAGAAAGGCATGAAACTCAGAAAAATTAATCCAAACAAAGAAAGGGAGAGAGTTCCACAGAGGTAGACACTTACTAATGGAAGGGCCATGTGTGACCTGACAGTTGGGACAGTGATACAGGTCGATTTCTGTGGCTTTCTCTTCCTCCACACCTACACAACTACACAACCACAACACCTTGACAGAAGCTTGAAACATTTCTTTACACATCACAATCATTATAACAGCATTTTCCATCACACATAGTAATGGTAATGGTAATAGCTGCAGAACCAATGTTTACATAAAGTACTTTTGATACACAAAAAGAGCATATAATCATAAAAATATTACATTACCTTCCATGGAACCAGTCCTGACAGATGTCACACTCAATCATGAAACGCGTGACATCATAGGGCAGTCGACACAAGCAGTACACAGGTACCGACGCCATCCTGGGAACACCGGGACAACTGACCTAGGACTGTGTCTAAGTGATTTTTTCTGCCTCCTACAAGATCTTGCTACACTTAATTAGACTGTAAACCACAGAAGTGAAAACTGCCCTTGGTCCTCTCTGTGAGACTGAGCAGGTCAAGCTTACTATCAAATGTGTCTTAGAAGACTACACTGACACAGACTTCTACAAAGAACAGAAATGTGTTATACAAAACTAGACGGTGAAAGCAGGAGTAAGTGCTATATGCAGGTGTGTTGGACTCTTAATTCAGCTGGGTTTCAGCAACAAACACCATCACAGCCAGGACATCGACTTCGCCATGGTACAGCACATGCTGGCAAAAGGACACAACAAAGAGGAACCGTTAAAATGTTACTAGAAGAGTAGAAAAAAATATCACGCACACGTGAAGTCTTAAACGGACACGGGCAAAAAAAAAAAAACTTTGTAAGAAATGCAACGGCCACCATAATATTGCTAAATATGGTAGTTTTCCCATACTGTCATCATGAAAGCTCATAAGTATTGTAACTTGAGTATATAAACTACGTCCGTTCGTAGGAAAGCTAGAATTTTGGAATCTATCTAGGCAGGTAAAGTCTCCATTAGCTGCATAAACGTTAACTAACATTACTTCAATATAAATAGCTAGCTAGAAAATATTATGATCATCCTCATACCTAGCTAGCTACTTCAGATCAATTTCGTCATCTTTCAGGTAGCCTGAACGCCCCCTACATCTCCCAGGCAGGCTAATATACAGGTAGGCAGGTAAGGATATGGGATATAGTAGCAGGCTAGTATTGAATGAGTACTGCAATAATAATAATGCTAAAGCGAGATGGGATGGGGGCTGTAACGCTGTATCTTGGCGGTGAGCGCCTTTCTAACATGTTGTAACGTTATCTTCTATAGCCAGTTAAAACTGCCATCGCGGTAGTTAACATAACACAGCTCGTTGACTAATATTTCTATCTTGGGAGGTGAGGAAGCATTCTGCCGACGTCTAGCTAACGTTAGCTTGCTAGCTATTAGCCCAAAGAATTCGCGTTTGATCGCTGTCAGAAAGCTGAAGATTGTATCCAAAATCTCCCTGCACGCTACAGAGCTAGGCAACCAATGTTAACCAGAGGTAACATGAAAGATATTAGCTAGCTGGCTACGTTAATCTTCTTCATAAGTGATTCATGCTTTGACTGCCAAATTTAGCTAAATGGACTATGGGGACTGGACTTGGACTGAACTTAAATATTTCAAGAAAATGCTGCCAGTTTGCCAGTTGTTAATCGCCAACAACGTGTTAACGAACAAACTAATTGCAATATGATACCAGTTAGCTAACTTAGCTAGCATTTCTTATTGTATGTTGCCAACTACCTATCTTGTTAAGGCTTGGGTTTAATTTTTTGTATTTTAGCTAACTTGGTAATACAGATGATATTATGTAGCTAGCTACACTTACACAGTATCTTAAGTTAGCTAGCCAAATATACAACGTATTAGTAAACGTTGGCTAAGACCCATCGATGGCAATGGCTGTCAAAACAAAAAAGGTCTTCTTTATTATTTGTACGGAATATGGAACGTAATTTCATCGTACTTCATCAGGGCTCAAAACCACCGAAGATCTATGTTGTACACAGTGGATCCTCGGCGGCATACATCGCCGAACTTACCAGGGTCCAAATTTTCACAGCTGCGGGTAGCCGCGCACTCGTAGGCGCTCTGCCTCCGTTAACGAGCGCCGAGGTTTCGACGCGGCCTATACAAAGGAAGCGAATTATTCTCCAGAAGTTGCCAATTCGATTTTTCCGAGCATGTATTTTGTTCTGGGGGGTCGGGGGGCTTCCGAGACTATGGGTCCCAGGTGCGGAGAGCGGAAAAACCCGCAGGTGTTACAGCAGGAATCGGTGGAGTTTTGAACAACATCCAGACTAGCGCTACTGCAACGCCATTTCAGCCTGTCCAGAGAGCGACTGTCAACAGCTTTACGAACAATAAAGTTGCTTTGCATGGAAGTTCGGCCTAAATGTGCGTGCATGTGTGGTCTCCACTTATGCTAGTGTTATTGCTGGAAAACATGCGTGGAACTGTATTTGTGGTCATGAGTATAGCAATTTATATCCTTAAATTCGTCTTATTACATATATGGTTTTAATATGGCTAGTTGCGTATCGCGGGCTGCAGTGGGTTGCAATATGCTGAAAATATAGCCAGGCTAGCTAATATCGTCGCTTGTGTGTCTGAATAGCTTAAGTGTCGGAATCGATCTGGTCTTTATTTAAAGGAATGTACTGTTGTGATAGTTGCACAATAGGTGTATATATAAGTTGATCATGTTCTACGTCAAAACTGTAGATTCCTAAACTTCTGTGTGGCCTCTTACTTGTGGTAACGTCATACACATGATACCAACTACAGTTAAACGGAAGAGTATGTATTTTGAGTTTTTTTTCCACGTGCATATCTTTGTATGTGACAACAGGCAGGTCATAGAACTAGTGAATAACAGTCGAGATTTGGAAGTTACACTACAACAGGACAGTGGTGCACAACTACTAATTGTACAAATACTAATTGCCTTTAGTTTCTGATTTAGGGTTCACTTTATACATAAAGCCAATGATATACCCCCATATACACACACCATCCACCCCTCTTTCAATGTATTCATCTTTCTCAGCTTGACAACTTTGAATAAATGTGGAGGGATAATAAGAAAACCAAACTCTTTTTTACTAAAAGAATAGATTTTATTTCAGCACTGTAAGTCATTTTCCAGACGCGACTTCAAACTGGCCCTGTTCTTTCAGCCTCCTCTTGTTCTCTTTTCAGCTCACTTGTTGTGATCAGACCACAACAGCATAACTAAAAAGAACAGCATAACTAAAAGAAAAATTCTCTCCAAAACAATCTCTGGTGCCTTTTTTGTTGCTAACAATGAAACAATGATTAATAACGGTCATAGCAATAACAGCTGACATAATTATAATAACGCTAATGATGATATACCCTTCACTGCACAAGTCTTTTTTGAGCGGTCGAATGTTGAGTCTTTATGGACTTACTAATGAGACAAAACAGGCACCTGGTGCTGTCAAAAAGGCCCTGGTGCCTATCACTACAGATGAACTAAAGGGTACATTTTGTTCAAATATTAATGGAGTATTAGTAAAAGCAATGTCAATTTTTAGGACTAAACAATTAGACAAAGAGATGCAGAGATGCCGTGTGAAGTGAAGGGTTTTCAAGCCAGGATGGGGGGGTGGGGGTGTCAGGGGACTACAGCAACTTCACCAATTAGAATTTCAAACACTGGAACAAAGGGAACAAAACTGAATCTACCCTGGAATGCAATGACAAGACTGTTTTAATGACTGTGTTTAAATGTGAAGTTGACAGTTTAATATATGGAGGGACCTGTTTGTTAACAAAAGGAATAATTACATCTCAAACCTGATCATACAAATTTGAACATTATGTAGTTGAGACCCAGATCTCTTGCTGGGAACAGAAAACAAACAAAAAAAAACAACAAAAAAACATGATCTGTGGTTTCTTTTGTGAGAGGGACATAAACAACACTTGTGTGAGTGTCAATTTTAAATGAAATGTGAATATTTGTAGTTGACACCAAATAAGTGAATGAATTGGGGAACATATTATAGAGCTAAGATATTCTTTGGAACATTATTGTGCCTTCATCAAATTCAATGGCAGTTAAACATTTAAACATGTTTACAGGCAGGTACTTATCTTAATGTAGAATGTTACCGGAAATAACAAACTGAAACTAAGTGTGAAACTGATTTTGAATGAAATTCTGAGAAAGTTACATCATTGAGGTGAAGTGGTACTAAACACAATACAATACAAAATATAGGGAACGTTGCAATCGTTAGTTTAAAATGTTCAGTTTCACTACGCATATTTCAACACCAAAAGTAGCAACGGTAAAAGGATTAGCAGTAGCAATACCATTAAAAATAGTAAGAAAAACATATGCACATTTAGAAAATGAAATGGTTACAAAGTTTAGGATTCCTCACTCATGTTTCAAATATTTTACTATCTCCATCAGTCTGATTATAGGTACGTACAGAAATAGACTCAGTCACCACTAACATTGCTGTTATCATCTTGTCATTACCGTTATCTCTGCTGCAGATATAAGAGAATCAAGCAGACAGCAAGTGAGGATGTGGCTTAGGTGATAAGAGACCTTCAGCAGGGGAAAAAGATAAGGTTAGTGGAATTAGGTGGAAGGGGTGAAAAGAGGTCTAAATCTGAGACACATTTACAAGCAGATAACTTAACAGACAGCGTATCTGTATCTGGAAGGTTGTGCACTATTACTATGAAAGTAGCTTCATTTAAGGAGTAATCCTCTTAAAATTAAAATTCAGCACATTTTACATGTATCAGGTATGATTTAGCATTTGAAAACTGTCTATTAAGCTGAAAAACCAACATAAACATCGACTTTACATTTTTGATCAGCAATCTCATCTATTTGTGAGTATCAGTATATTTGTTTGACAATGCATTCATTTGTAGTGAGGGAACCTGAACTTGTTTGTTACTGTGATCGTGTGTGTACACTTATATTCCTGTGTGTGTGGTCAAGTTCTAGAATGATCTACACATCTATTCCTTTCTGCCTTTAACTGGAAACTGCAATCACAAACTGGGAAAGAAACAGAAAGCAATGGAATACAACCACCATTTACCACCTGCAGGCTGAGGTTCTGTACTCCAAGAATAACAATTGTAGTTACTACTGTTACTGTATCATTTTCACTACAGTTATCTAATAATATTACCATCAGTATTAATTATTCTGAGTTTTTAGAAATGTTTAAATAGGGTAGGATAGTGGAGCATGTAAAGAAAGACTAAAAAGCAAAAGATGTAGAGGAAGAAATGATGAATGCATAAAGGTAGAGAGAAACTATATTTTTGACAAAGAAGAAGAGAATCATAAGACAAAATAACTAAAATAACAAACTAAGTGTGACCATACTGTGGATACAACTCACCAATGTGTCACTGTGTCAGTATGTGACTTCTCTCCTGTATTTGACTGTATGTCACTGCATCTCAGTGTCTCAATATTTACATTTCATCATGTGCACTGAGTGTATCAGTATCTGTGTGTCAATCAGTACAAGTGTTTTAAGCCCTTCAACTACAGATGCAGAAAATGAAAGAGCAGGCCAAGTACCAGATGCACCCATTGTTCAAACGGCAAAATGACACTACATGTTGAGTAGTCAAAAATATGCAGGTGACTTGTACTAAAGCAGTTTTTTAGCTTGGTCGAGATTGAGACCATGTGTTCTGCACACCAATTTTCAGCCATACCAAAACAATATGAGTGGTATTTTTTACATCAAATTTCTCTGTAACTCTTGTAACAGAAAGTTCATGTTCCCTCTGCCAACTGAGAAGTTCCTACTGTTCTCAGACTACATTTTTTTGCAATCTCTACGAATTGACAGATTAGGGCATCTCTATTCCACAGACCTGATACAGACACACATCAACTTTAGAGCGCAAGTGACATTAAAAAAAGTTTCAATTGCATGAATCATGCAACTCTCCTCTGTGCTCTAAATTAGCAAAAGTGCAAAATCTAAGGCCCTGAAATGTAAAATGGCTTTTAAAACACATTTGTAAAAATGCAGAATGGTATTTGCTCAGTGAAACTATGCCTTTCCCATGAGTGTAAACATAATATGGTACTTGATCTGCTTTTTCATTCTGGCCTATGAGCCTATGTCCTGGAATTGAAACAGCCAAAGGGTTGCTCATTTACAATCACAATGACAACTGACACACTACACAAACACTGGGCACTAGCAGAGAGAAGGATGTTTTGTGTGTGAGAATGTGTGTGTGGTTGTGTAAGTGCGCAAGCGGCTAAAATTGCTTGAGTTAAATATATGCTATCGTACCCTTAAATCCCGTACTGTACCTAATCAACAAAACACAATATTTATATTATGGTCAAAGTCCAGACCAATACAGTCACAGTAACACCAGTCCAGTTGGCAAGGGCCGATAAAGTACAAGACAGTAAAACCCCAGACTCGGCCAGTACAGTACACCAAGAGAGATTCACTGTACTGAAGTCCCGTAAAAGCTAGTATGTTCATTCTTCAAAAGCCTTGGCTTGTAAAATTGAACTCACTAACCTTTCTTTGCGTAGACCTAGTATAGAATGCTGAGTCCATTAAACAATTTTGTACCACTGCCAAGTTATGGCCAACAGAAAATTTTTAAGAGTTGCAAACCATTGTTTTACATTGGTTTTTGTTTTGGACAATTTGGTAAGATTAAGGTGACTTCAAGGGCATTTAAAGTGATTTAGTGTAACTTTCCAATTAAATCTGGGGGTAAGAAAGAGAATCAATCAACCATATATAAGCACTTAAATATAAAGAATTATTGTCAAAAGGCAATTAATAGAAATATATTTTGTGGTAATGTTAAAACATCATTACTAGCATAACAAAATAAGGTGCTTGAAGTAGGCTTGCTTTATACTTCATAGTTAAATTTGTTATAATGAAATATTTTTTGAATGTTTATCTAAAGGCCTGAAAACAGATAATTATCAAATATATTTGATTGCTTCTTGTTAAAAAATATTTTCCACTCTGACACAATCTGTTTCTCTAACTTTCCATTACTCACTCCCTCATTTCTTCATGCATTCATATTTTTCCCCTTCCTGAATCCACCTGAAGATTTCTGCATCTAACACCGTACATTCCAAATTCAGGGTGAGGATAACATTTTCCTCCAGCTAACAGAGTACATTTTGGTTTTCAGGGAACAAATGTACAAGCCTCCTATTTTAGCCTGGCAGAGGACAACCCAGGGGGTTTAGATTTCTATAATCAATTTGCTCTAACATTTTCTAAATTGGCATTAATGTGCAATGTGTGACCTATTATGTTGAAGGTATTTAATCCTGTTTTAAATTTTGAAATAAAGAATATAACCGTACTGGTTTACATCAAATGTCATTCTACAATCATGATGAAATACACGAACTCGCAGAGACCCATGTATGGTAAGAAACACATAACGAGTGCAATCACTGACTTATGAGAACCTTTTAAATGACTGCTCTCCACAGTCACTGATTACACACGCTAGCTCCACACATTCTGTGGTTCATGAAGCCTCACACTCCCATCCCTATTGATATCTGCACATATTAGAGGTGCTGCATCTAGACTTTAACTGTCTTATGTGCAGGCTTAAAATGAAATCACAATAAGATGAATGCCATTTAAAGGAGGCCATTAAAGGTCGAGTCAATTGTATTGTCCTTTACATTCTTTAAAGGATGAGGTCCAATCATTTCTAAGTAAATAAAGGTGCATCAGCTGTGCCATATAAAATTTTGGGCTTAAGGTGCTGAAGATTCAGATGACTACAAAATTTAGATTTGGTGGGTTAATTTGGGTTAGTTTTACTTGTTGGTGTCTCTAATTTGATGCTGCAAAGCTGAAGCATTCTTATTTGCACATACAGAAAATTTTAGAGAGGGGTTAGAATTAATGTCACAGAAAGAGTCAATGAAGAAGAGTCATACTTTTCATATTAGAATATTACTTCAGTAAGCTCATTTTATGGGTCCCCCTCTTGTCCTGTATGATTCTGTACCTCATTTCCTCCTCAGTCTGTAGCTCCCATCACCTAAAACTCAACACTTCCTTTTACGTTTTCCTTTTGAATACTTCCCATGCTCTCTTAAACTCACTCAAAAACAATGAGCCTTTTATGAAAGCCACAGAGACCCCTACCTATAGCACTAATGTATAAACATATGATTCCCACCAAGCAGTGTTTCCCGCAGAGAGCATTTGCCAAGACGACCGGTATAGGCAAGAAATCTGCCTGCCTTAGCGACAGCTCTTAGATTAAAAAAAAAAAAATCAATAAGATTAGCTTTAAAATTAAAAAACGTAATTAGCTGTACAAAGAAGTAAGATTAACTTTTTTATCCAACACAAATGTGCTCAATCTGATTTCTCAGGAGCCTAAGTGGAGGGTATTGGCCAATAAGAATGATTCTCTGTTCAAAATGTGGATGGTCTGCTGTTCTGCAGCAAAACAAAACCCCTACTAGCTTTGAAATACCTTTTAGACACTTGCTGAAGTGGAATTCCTCAAACATTTACAATGATCTTACTATAAAATATGCAATGTATTTCAGCCACTATAAAATAAATAGAAAGTGCAAGGACATTACTTATTCTGAATAGTAAACGTGTTTTTAAATTGCATGCAGACCATTTAAATATTTGAGGATATTTAAATTATTTTATAATGTCAACATAACTTAAAAGCCTTGGCAGTTCTTGCACCTCCTTAGCTGTCAATACTGAACTAACCATTGGTGTTCTAGTGTTTGTCATCCAAAAAGAAATTATGTCCATCTCTAAAGCAAAGCCACAAAGAGTCTGACAATGTATGTGAAGCTGTATTGTTCAATTTGGTAAGTACTTCCATTTTTGCTCAAATATTAAAATTATGTTAAAATTAACTGGAAATGTAATACATATGAGTGTAATGAAATTCCCTGACGGCTGTACATTTTCCTTTTTGTATTTTGCTTTAAGTTGCAAGCTTAGTTAAAACTATAAGGCCAGCACTACTGAGGATTTCATTTGGCTGTCATAAAAAGGAAATGTGCATGATTTCTACTCCAGTATTTAAAAATTTGCCTACAACATGTTAACCCTTGAATGAATATGGCATTATGAAGTCATTGTGTGCATAATATGACCACCTACATTTAAAACCAATTATTATGTAAGCCCCTTATGTTTCCATTGCTCCACCACTGTCTCCAGAAAGGCTACAGAAAATCTGCTGCAGAAGAGGATAAGGTGCCCTCTGCAGACCCACTACCCATTCTGGCTTAGAAAGTGGCTCTATTGGGCCTGTGTCACACAAAGAATTGACCAGCACCTCCACAGGGCTCTGGGAACAGAATATTGTCTCTGAGTGGAATTTTGAATGGATACATGATATAAAGTGTGGTCTCTGGCAGTATAAATCTGAAATTAGCACAACCAAAAGTACATTTTAATGAGAACAAAGTGAAAAGGTATTTTTGTACTGATAACTTCTTGACACCAATTTCTTGACTTCAATTAATTCAAAGCTCATCAATAAAGCCAATTTAAAAAAAACATTTTACAACATTTCAACAGTTGGAATGAATCATTAGACTGAAGAACCAGCAGCTTTTAAAATATAAAATTAGATTTCAGGTTAACCAGATGTCTAGCTATGCTTTGCAGCCTGTGAAAGGACACGCATGCAGCCTGTTAAATGAGGCACAGCATGTAAACAACCTAAATCCCAACTGTAAATATCTTTTGATGTAAATAGTTTTGAAGTATGTACGTTATGCGTATTAAAAACATGATTTTGCCCAAAATAGTACTTGCCCTCAAGTATTTCTTGATCTGTTCTCCCCGAATAACTTTATTGCCATAGCTAATCTTGCTTGTGCGGGAAACACTGCCTCAGAATCTCTTTTGTGTCTATATTGTATACACATTATTATATAAATGAATGCAACATGATCACCTACATCTTTCCAAACCCAAATTAAAAGCCTTTGTACAGTACAATATAGCTACAGTCAGTATAGTGCAATTGAATACAGAACTGCTGCTTATTACTGATGTTCAACACTTTATGACACACTATGCAGTATGGTTCCTCAAAAGAACTACACTGCACATTTCGTCTGTGCTCTACTGTTCAACATTTAACTGTATTATACTGTACAGCAGTGTGTGTGTGTGTGTGTGTGTGTGTGTGTGTGCGCGCGCGTGTTTTATATGAATAGACCTTAGCGTGGCAAAGGCAGTATATTGTGGATTTTCTCCCACCGTCCTATATTTTGGGATGCGTCTACTCTTCTTTCTGTAGCACTCCATCTGACTGGCAGTCGTCAAGGCAAGAGGGGTCCTCCGTCTCTGCCCTGGCCTCGGATTGGCTGTCCCTGCTGGCTAAGGCACATTGGATTGGCTGGGCCAATGGAGGCGGGTCCACAGGCGGACCAATAGTGGGTGCTGGAGGACTGCCATTCAAATGTTGGGACATGCCCCCAGGTACCTCCCCAGGTCCAGGTTTTCCTTCCCCTGTGGAATCTTCTGAAATTTGGGGGGGGCTGGTAGATATTGGGGCAGTGGACAGAGTCTGACAAAACAAAACAAGGAGTAATCAGTCATTTCTGGACTGCCCAACACTGTCCCCTACTGTACATTCCTGCCATCTGCTGGTGAAATAAAGTATTATAAGGTAAAGGCATTCCGTTCCATGGCATGTGAATATAAGGGATCAGGAACCTAACACCTATGCAGCAAAAGCGCTGTTTTGTACATAACATGAGCTCAGTCATCTAATGCATTTTATGTACAAAACAGTGCTGTGTCTCAACTGGGCTCACACTGTGGAATTTTATTGCTTGGTCTTGGTTTGTGTCCTTGCTCGCTTTTTTGTACATTTGTTCTTTCAGGTACAGGTTCATCATTCTACTTGCCCAACAACAGAAATTTGCTTACTGTTAGAATAATTATATTTTTAATACTCAAGGTAGCACCAGTGCCACAAATATTGGCCAACAAGCTTTCGGTCTACTCTGTGAGGAATGCTGAACATAGGTACAGCTAAGTTCAGTTCAGTGGAAATAGGGCTCAATACTGCCACATGTAGACTAGTCCAACAATAAACTACACATGATCAATCTGGATGTACTGCAGCTCCTCCCAGGATTATTAAATTGAAATAACTTTATAATCCAGTCAGCATGAAGGCAAAAGCAACCAAACACAGCACAACAGAAGCAGTCCAAAATGACAACTAGCTGGTGTGACACAATCCAATATCTAGACTAGCACAATAACACTGAGAGCACTGAGTACATGAAGACTAGTGTGTTCAGCACGGGCATACCTGAGTTCGATTTGTCACCACTTTTTTCCCGCCCCTTCCTCTCGCAGATACTTCTCTCCCCCGTCTTTGACAGAGAGAGGTAGAGTGAGTGACACAGAGTGAGAGAGAGAATGAGTGTGTGAGAGAGGAGGGGAGAGTTTTAAAATCCTGTTCTAGATCAGGGACGTGCGGTCAGGGGAGGCAGGGGAGGCAGAGCCTCACCTGTCATTCTCCAATGAAAATAGCTGTTATGAAAAGTAAAAATAAATAAATAAATAAATAAATATATTAAGAATATTCTATTCTTAATATTAAGAATATTAAGAATATTTCTTAAAAATATTAAGAATATTAAGATTTCCACTAAACTGTGTTATGTAATTTCTGTATGATTCCAATCATTTTTTCTTGTCAAAATCGCCAAATTTGCGGAGCTCAGCTGCAAATACAGGGAGAGATGAGAGGTGCGGCAGCAATGAGCTCAGCCTCCCCTCTGATTGCACAACCCCTCAGAAACTGGGTGGAGCGCGGGCAATAAGCACGTGCCTGTTACTATCTCTCTGTATGTCACCAATGTAATGTTTGTAGACCCCTTCCATAGTCTAGGGAACTTATTTCACGTATGTGTATAAAGATATTTAGGCTCGCTGGTCTCATCATAAAACTGCAATGAAAAAGCACCAGGGGAGGCAGCTATCACATCTGCAGCACTGAGGGGGGTGTGTCTTGAGTCCGTGTAACTGGTAACGCGTTAGCTAGCTCAACAAAAAATTTACAATGGCTGCAACTCCCTTTAGTGTTTTTTACTCTCGTTTCGTTCATCCCGAATATCTCTACACCATATGGGCTTCAAAAATGGAAAATGTTATATCTAACCTAAAAAATTTCTCATAATTGGATAAACAATGGAAGACCAATGCCTAAGCTTAAGGACCTACTTCAAACAACAACATTTTGATGACACCAAACTGCAGAGCCTATCAAAATATGCAAGGTACTTTGACTTTGTTAGACTAAAGGCTGATCTTATCGGATTGTATAGCTCACAAATGGTGAGGAACAAATGCAAATCACCCGGACAACTCCTCAGCTTTTTGGCCCAGAATGATCTGATGCAGTTCCCAAGGTGACAAAGTTACTCCAGCTGGTGCTCACTATACCAGCTACAACAGCATCTGTTGAAAGGTCGTTCTCTGCTTTGAAACGACTCAAAACATACAGTCAGAATCGGACTGACCAAGGAGGACTTTCATCCCTGGCAATCATCTCTGTTGAGATGGAGAGACTTTCAGACTGAAAAAGAAAATAAAGAGGACTTCTACAACAAAGTCACTGACATCTTTGTCCAGAAGGATAGGCAAATGGACTTCATTTACAAGTAAAGGTAAGACCATGCAATGTATATTTTTATTTGTTTTGAATGACTATGAATAATGGAACTGCACTGGCAAATAAAACGTGAATCGAATACGTAACTTACCTGTATGCGTGTGTTGTAAAGAATGCTGATATGAAATATGAAACATACGGTTGCCTAACCAACAGTCATTGTGCAACCCGCCAATTAAATGGTGAATTTAAGCTACCTCTGTCAGGTTCATATGTGTATAAATCTGGCTCTGATACTATCCAGCGTCACCCCAGCCATTGACCTCACCGCACGTCACTGTTCTAAACAGTATTCCAACAAGATCTATGGGAACACAGGGAAGGTCAGAATAAATCTGGTTAAAATAAACTGATTAAATGGCACCTGTATTTCGCTTTGTTTCAGTCACGCAATATGCAAATAAAAAACATGAAATGACATAGACATCCTTCTGACTACTGACATAGGGACACAATCAGCTTTCAACTCATTCATATTTTCCTTTTATAAATTTCCATTTGGGGTGTTTTTATTTCTATGTAGATATACTTCTTATCCTGCTCTTGGATGTGTTCACTTACCCTTTCCCTCCAACTGACACCACCTGCATGTCAAAACCCCCCCTCCCTCGGAGTGGTTTGTTACCAGCCCACTGGCCCACAACCATGCCGGCTATTTCCAACTTTCCTCCCTGGGGGGGGATAGGCTGAATACCTAAGACAGAGAGAGGGATATCTGAGCACTGTCTGTGGAGACAGGGACAGATGAGGTGATGGGGAATCAAAGGGCTGAAGGAGAGGGTACTCACCTGGGAAGCCACGTGGTCTGTGTGGAGGTGGATGCTGGTGGTGTGGGGGGGGCAGAGAGCCTAGGGGCCGAGGAGGGTAGAGATGAGGTGGGGGATAGAAGGGTGGTGCCATAGACGGGGGCAGGA
Organism: Megalops atlanticus; assembly: GCA_019176425.1. Taxonomy (NCBI): domain Eukaryota; kingdom Metazoa; phylum Chordata; class Actinopteri; order Elopiformes; family Megalopidae; genus Megalops; species Megalops atlanticus. Next base: position 2,635,929 of record CM032882.1, on the reverse strand, counting down.
ATGCTGGGGGAGGCAGAGGTGGCGGAGGTGGAGGTGGGCGGGAGAGATTGATGCCTTCCAGGATAGCTTGGCGCATATTCTCCACACGAGTCACCTGCTCTTCCTGCAGAGGGAGAACAAGGGTGGAAAGATAACAGGGGAGATGCAGAGCGGAGAGAAGGGAACAGGGAAGAAGAAGAGAGGGAGATATGAAAGAGAATGAGATGCACGAAAAACAGCGGCACAGCGGATTGTATGGTTAAACATACAATCACACTCAGTAAGACTGAGTAAGGCTTACCTGACCCTCACACAGATCGAGCAGAGTGCCTCTCTCCCGCGTCAGGGCCAGCTTGCTCTGGAAGAGTTTGCCATCGAAGAAGCCCCAGGGGCAGCAATGGTCCCAGGGGAGGGGCTGCCCGCACACGTCATTAACGAAGAGGGCCGTATCCACCCCGCTCATGAACAGAGCAGCCAGCTGAACCCCACGGCTGTCCACTTTATCCACCTGGTCGAAGAGAACCAACCACTAAGGACCAAGGGCCTGCGATTCGCAGAAAGAATGCCACCCGAGACGAGATGGTGAGAAATAAGGGGCAAAAATAAAGGGGAAGGGCAGAGGAAAGGCAGAAGTGTCTATCTGAGCAAGACTGATGCCTTCTCCTACTAGCCCAGGAGAAGACCCAGGAGACAACTAGTTCTCAAACACCAGGCTGGCAACATTGCTACAACTCAGGAGCTCAAAATTTAAAATAATTTACCTTTATCGCTGAAGGAAATGTCATTTTCCAGTGGCTATTACTTCCATCATATTAGAAAAGCCTGATCGTTAATTTATCCAGAACACTTGGGAACATTCCATGGGGCTCTTAAGAAGCACAGCGAGTCATGACTTTGGTTTAACATCTCAACCAGAAGACTGCATCTCATATAGTGCAGTATTTTGCCCAGACAGAAGCCTGCCCTTTACTGGCCCATTAACTTCCCACTTCTAGCAGGAACTTGGTTTTGCCAGGATTTTTATCCAACTACTAAGCAAACTACTTAGCTTCAGCCACAAGCTGCAGGGTGGCACTCAAACAGAGCACGTCTTCACTCTGCCTCAAGTACCCAGCTAGATAACAGCATAATAGCATGAGGTATCCACCTTGCTCATATGTTCCACGGATGAGGCACTGCACAACTTTCAATTTTTAGGTTTTATCTGTCTGTTCTCACTAGGAGCCAACTCTGGTGGCTGCAATCATTAACATTAGCCAGCTAACAAACTTTTGGGTGGGGAGAAAGAGAGGAAGACAGAACGAAGCGAAATTCAAATTAGCACCTTGTGCTCCTGTAGCTTCTCTGTGTCGTATAGCTGGCTGGATACGGCCTGCGCCAAAAAGGCATCCAGCTCGTGGCGCTGCAGGATGCGGCCCCCCGGCCACTGCATCATATACCTGTACATAAAGCACACTTGGATTAGGCAGATGGAGGGGAGTACAGAGGGAGGCTCATTGCTGCAGACACATCAGTGACTAGCAAGGGCCACTGTAAAGCCGTGGTACCTGAGCACGCAGCACATGAGCAGCAGGTGAGAGGGCACACAGGTGGGGTTGAGCAGGGCAGGGCAGTCGGAGCGCATGCAGGCAAGGAAGGCCCGGGTCCGGCGGCTCCGATCCTCAGAGGCTCGGCCCAGCCACAGGCGACGCAGGTTGGGGCAGGTCCACTCCCGGAAGCACAGTGCTGGCACGAGGTCGGGGTTGAGAGCTGATTTAGCCTTGCTGGGGCACCACTCCTTCACCACCACTGGGGGCACTGTGGAGGGCAGCCAAGGAGAAGAGACGTTTCAATGACACCTATCCATATAAAAAACCCTGCGTATTTATAGCTGCAGTTTAATCACGGCAACTAACATAGCTCACATCATCCACTTATACGGCTGGACATTCTACTGAAGCTTGAATTCAGGCTGAGTATCTTACTTGAGGGACACATCATTTGGATGGTGCCCCTTCCTCTGCTGTCCCCCATTCCCCACCATTCACCCCATGCTCAGTCACACATCCCGGCCACCTGCCCTCACCCTCCAGTGGGCCTCTCCGGCGCAGTGCCGCCCTCTCCAGCCTTCTGTGGGTCTCCGCCAGGCTGAACAGAACCCCGTAGGCATACTGACGGGCTGAGCGGAACAGCAAGGAGGCCGGAGGCAGATCAGGATTACACTCATCCTCTATGCAGACCGGCATCTTCACCTCTCCCTGGTGGGGGCAGGGCAGGGAGAGGTCAGAGGTTGCAACAGAAGGAAATCACTGGCACTGCTGTACCGTGTTGAGGGCAGGGTCAATTTGGGGGTAGTAGAGAATGTGTGTGTTGTATTGTGGTGAGATTGTGGTAGATTTGGGGGTACCAGAGAGTGTATGCATTGTTTGGCGGTTATGATGTGGTCAATTTGGGGATACAGGAGTATGTGAGTATTGGAAGTTTCTAGATTTGGGGGCACCAATGTGTGTGTGATTCTGTTGTTACATTACATTACATGCATTTAGCAAGTGCTCTTATCCAGAGCGACTTCCAGCACAAGAGAACATAAGTGTATCCATTGAATTTAACAAGCAGCAGTGTCAGACCAGGCTAACAACATACCCACACCAGTGAATGTGGGCATAACACTATTCAAACCCTACCACAAGTTAAATTGTGCAATCTGACAGAAGCCAAGTATACTATGATACAACACTCCCTAGAACACAAAGTCCAAACTACATCACAATACTACAGGTAAAATTAGTATTAGGGCTGCACAATATATCGTTTCAGCATCGTCATCGCGATGTGCGCATGCGCAATAGTCACATTGCAGGACGTGCAATGTCAAGTAAGGCAAATTAAATCAAACACGTCATGCTACTTTTTAGCTGCTTGATACAAAAGGAAAACTCACATGGTTCTCATTTTCCATGACTAATCTACAAGAGAAGTCTGTCTGATATAACATAATTTACTCCAATTTAAGGGTTCTTTGATACATGGAGTTTGCATGCCCAGTGAACCACCAAACACAATCATTCTTGATCAGTTTATCAAACAACCAAAGTAGGCCCCGCCCCCGCTAGTCATCGACCACAACCTGAAAATCAGCGAAGAACAGGAGAAAAACACCAAAAAGGAAGATTTGGTTGCAAAACGAAAAGCAACGTCATTTGTATGGAATTATTTCGGCTACAGAAAGGATGATGTTGACCAAAAACAGGTACTTTGTCGACAGTGCCATGCAATTGTTGCCACAACACAAGGCAACACGACTAATTTGTTTGATCATTTAAATTGGCACCACAAAGCTCTGTATGACAAATGCAAAGCCAGATCTGAATGCCATCCAAAGCAAAAAACTATTCTGGATGCCTTTGCCAGTGTTACACCATATGAGAAAGGTTCCAAACGGCAGAGAGAAATCACTGATGCGATAACTTTTCACCTCGCGAAAGACATGGTACCAATTAACACAGTTACCAAAGAGGGTTTTAAAAATAATACCATCACACACCTATTTTTCTCAAGTTGCCATCCCAGAGCTGTACGAGAAATGCAAGGCACAAGTTAAAACAGAGCTGTCACAAGTGGAATATTATGCAGCTACAACGGACTTGTGGTCCAGCCAGACAACGGAACCCTACATAAGTCTGACCGTCCACTTTATTAATGAGGACTTCCAATTGAAAAGTCGCTGTTTGCAAACGGCATTTTTCCCGGAGGATCATACAAGTGAGAACATCGCAACGGGGATGAGAGAAGCGGTGGCTGTTTGGGGCCTAGATGAGAGACGTCAAGTCTGTATAACAACAGACAATGTGGCGAACATGGTGAAGGCTGCAGCCCTAGACAAGCGGACCAGGCTGCAGTGCTTTGGCCACAGACTGCATCTTGCAGTTGGTAAGTTATGCCCATGCTATATTTACTAAGCTGTTTTACTTAACAGTTAACAACAGTTTTCTTAAGTTTAATCAGTTTTATAAATGTTAGTTTTATAAGCAATTAATTGTTAAAGGCACACTAATTTCTAGGGCTGCCCCCTAATTGTCGACCACACCGTTGGTTGATGAGAAGAGTCTTAGTCGCGTTTTCATTGATCGGCTAGTCGCAGAAAAAAAAAAACACCCCCTCAAACTCCATTCGGGAGCTGCACCTTACAGCTACATACAGCTAAATAAATATATTGTCATACACACTATTAGGCTTATCCAAGGGTTCGTGGGGACTGGGGAAGCTGAATTACCTTGCTTACTGCATGTTTAACCCTTTTGCGCGTACGGTCCCACAGGTGTGATTAGCTGTTTAGCGTGTATGCTAAAACTATTAGAACACTAGATTGGAAAAATTCTAGCTAATTTTAGCTTTGAGGAAACAGTGATTTAACATTAAAAAATACAGCAAATACTAACTGAAAACTATCAGAAGCTTAATTTATACTACGTGACGCTTAAGAAACGGATCGACGGTTTCGCTTTCCATGGTTTTAGTTACCCGCGGTCCGAAAATATTAAATGGAAAATTCCAGAAATAAACAATTCATAAGTTTTAAATTGCGCGCTGTTCTGGGTAGCGTGAATCATCCCTTTGTCCTGCAAATCCACGCTGTATACGCTACCCGTATGTATACATGTATCGGAAAAAACAGTGTATATAGGGTTCGGTACTATCCGTGGTTTCAGGCATCCGCTGGGGGGTCTTGGAACATATCCCCCGCGGGTAAGGGGGGACTACTGTATTTTTTCTACATAGTTTTTAACAAAAGGCTGTTTTTTTTATTTATCATTTGTTTTATAAGTTATTGCGTTGGTTCCTAAGTTCCTAAGTTGTGTGATGTTATAGGCTACTGTGTTGAAATAAATTAACAAAATGTTCAGTCTCCTTGCTGGTTGTTCTGACACATTCAGAATCATTACCGCTTTTGCTGTGAGCATTGTCATTAACAGGCGGCTTGCTTCGTGCGTGCGCTTGTAAAATTTATATTTTAAAGGCTCATTATTACGGTTTTGTATTTCTCTGTAATGTAGCACAATGTTAACAATGTTACTTATAACATTCTTTCTCAGCCCTGGAACTCAAATTTTCTGATGCCCCCAAAAATATATATTTAAATAATTAATATCATAAACACGACTAGTCGACTAATGGCTTGAACTAATGACTACTAGTCGACTAGGAAAATCTTTGGTCGGGGGCAGCCCTACTAATTTAAAACTGGAGGGCACACCACTAATGTAAAACTCATGAGACACAAATTATATTCTTTGAGAATGAATGGGTTTTCATATATATCTTTAAAACATGTAAAGAAAGCATGCAGAAACTATACATTTCATCTTTAAATAACCTATAGTTCAATCAGTTGCAAAAACATAGTTTTATGAGCACTTTATTGTTCAAAATATACACGTGCATAATATTTAATATGTACTTTGTTTTGTTTTTGTTTTTTCCCTTAGAAAATGCAGTGAAAAAGGATGAACGCATCGACCGTGCTGCAGGTGTCTGCAAGAAACTGGTGGGTCACTTCTCTCACAGCTGGAAGGCCAGAGGTGCTCTTGAAAAGGCCTAGAAGGAACTCAATCTACCATCACATTCCCTTGTATCAGAATGCCAAACAAGATGGGGTTCCAGACAGATGATGATCAGCAGGATACTAGAGCAGTAGAAGGCTTTAACTCAGGTCCTGTTTGTGGACAAGAAGGGGTGGCATCTAATTCCAATCTGGCAAGATATAGATGTCCTGGAATCTGTCAGCAAGTCACTGGGCCCACTGCTGGACTTCACAGATGCACTTTCAGGTGAAGACTACGTTAGTGTCTCCTATGTGAAGCCAGTTCTTCACCTCTTCAACACTTCAATGCTGCTAAGGCAAAAGGAAGACACAGACCTGACCACGAAATTGAAGAACAAGATGTTGGACTACATCAACGAGACATATAAAGATGAAGCTACTCAGGAGCTACTAGATATGGCATCTTGTTTGGACCCGCGGTTCAAGATGGACTTCATCAGTGCAGACAACAAGTCGCAAGTCAAGGCCAGAGTGACATCACAGATGATGGAATGCCAGGAGACATCAAGCTGCAGCACTGAAGTGGAGCCCAAAGTTGCTGACACGTCCCAGGCAAAGAATGCAAGAAGTCCTTGGGAAGTTTCTTTAAACAGAGCGGAGGTGCAGCAAAGGGTGATTCCTCTCTGACCCTTAAGGATGCTGTGGAAGCAGAGTTAAACAACTACCTGCTTCCATAGACAAAGAGGAAGATCCACTTGCATGGTGGAAAACACACATGGTGGAAAGCTTTCCACAACTCGCAAGCTTGCCCGCAAGTATCTATGCATTCCTGCTACAAGCTCCCCCTCAGAGAGGCTTTTCAGCGCAAGTGGCAACATCACCACTTGCCAACGTTTGTTTCAAGTCTGCAATAGTGGATAGACTGGTATTCTTGGCCAAAAACCTCTAAGCTTGAGTGAGCAATGCATATAGATGCTTAAAAAGTGAAATTATTATATGTGACTAAATTATGCAACAGTTGATTTATTTATGTGCTAGGTACTCTGTTAAGAGAGAAACCAGATTTTATACAACTGAAGAGTTTCATTTCATCTTTATTTGTTTAGCCATGATGACCAGCACTTTGGTTTACTTTGGCACTGTTGCTAAGAAAAGTTGATTTTAAAAAAAGTTTGTGAAACAAAATGGTTCTATGTTGATATTTGTTATTTATTACAAGTTGATATTGTTATTTATTACAAGTTCAATTTAACTTATTACAAGTTATTTGTTTTATAACAAATTATATTTTAAGTTGTATTTTTGCAAACCACTCAGGGGGCTGGTGTATAGCTGCACTTTTACTTTTATTATAATTTTGTTTAAAGATGTGTACTACTTTGCTATTTACAAAAAAGAGGTTTTAATTGTGGAATAAAATGTTAAATGACCTATTTTGTCACTCATGTTAATTCCCTAATGTGATAATGAAGCTTCCTTAGTTTAATGCTCTGTTTTAACCTCAAGTACAGAGATATAGCCTCCTGTAATCTCCTGGATCCCTTCTAGACACCACCCTTCTTCTTCATTTGCATTAATAATATCATGACATGTTAGATCAGTGTTTCTCAACCCTGCTCCTCGCAGCACCCTGTGCTGCATATCTTCTATCTATCCTTGCTCTGCTTACCTGACTGAACTCATCAGTGGCACATTTTATTAGCTGAGCACACCTGATTTAATCAAGTAGCAAGGATAGATAGAAGCTATGCAGGACAGGGTGCCGCGAGGAGCAGGGTTGAGAAACACTGTGTTAGATCATTGACTTTAGCCTGGATTGAGAAAAGAGTATTATATGAATACAATGGTGTCATGGTGAGTCAACCAGTGTATTAAACTACCTAATTTCCCCCTCCGAAATCACATCAGAAGAGTAGTCACAGCGCTCACCTGCTTGTGTTTGGTGTGTTGAAACCAATTGTATTGCATTAAAGTTCAAGAAAGGATTGTTCACACTCAAAAAAAAGTCTTAGGAGTAAAAAGTCATTTTTCAGCTTTATTTATTTATTTTTTTATTTTATATGCAGATGCACTCCCCTACAAAATCACCCCAATCATTCTAGAATGATTAATTCTTTCCAAATAGAGCTATTCAAGTCATCTGGTGAAAATTCCTGTATTTTTTCATATCGCAATATACTGTATATCGCAAAAAAAAAATATTGCAAAGTCAGTTTTTTCCAATATTGTGCAACCCTAATAAGTATCAAATATTAGAGGTATCAGGTATTAGGGGGCGGGGACTGTGGAACCAGAGATGCAGTCTGAAGAGGTGTGTCTTCAGTCTGCGTCAGAAGATGGCCAGTGATTCTGCTGTCCTGACCCCCGTGGCAAGTTCATTCCACCACTGAGGGACCAGTACAGACAGGGATTGTGTCTGTAGTTAGGATGTGGTAGATCTGGGGGGAGATCAGTGCAAAGGGCTTACCTTGGTAAGGATGTGGTAGATGTGGGGGTACATGAGCCCTCTCCTATGCCTGTGTTCTGCCACCCTGAGCACCTCTGCGCTGACCCGGGGCAGTGGGGGTGTGGTGATGTCCATGTGACTCCGTGTTGCCATGGAGAGGAGTGATGGAATGCCACCACTATTGCCATGGGAACTATCCCCTGAGGCCCCAAACCCTTGGCTTGTTGGATCCTCCCACTTGGAGGCTGAATCAGTCACATGGCTGGGGAAGAGACAGAGAAAGACATTATGAGATTATGTTTCATTCAGTTTAGTTTAAAGTATTTACACATTGCTACCCGGTCTAATAGCTTGCCTTTCATTTCAATGGGTGCAATTTCCATACCAGAAACAATGTGAGTACAGCTTGCACCCCCCTTATTCAGTGCTGTGAAAGATAACAAACCAGAGATGTTACAGAGTAAAAGATGAGAGATGTTTTCTTTACTTGGCGCTGTTGTTTTGTTCATCTCCATCAGAGGAAGATGGCGGGGAGGGTGAGGGGCCTGAGGCAGCAGCAGTGTGGTGATTGGGTAGCTTGCCTCCCCCCTGGGAGGAGTCATACGGAGCTGACCACTCAGATAAGCCTGTTTTTCCTTCCAATGAATCAGTGCAGTCCTGCAGAGGTGGTGGGTTCTGGAACAGAAGGGCGGGGCCGGGAGCTGACACAGGTCCGTGTGGCACACCATGATAAGGCACCTTATAGCCCGTCACCTGGGGCGGGGCAGGGTGAACCAAGAGCAAGCTTAGAGGTGTGTTCAAGTCATTACCTATATAGTTAGGCTGTCCCACTGAGATTAAAACTAGGAATTAAAAACACATGCATTCAACACATGCAACACCAGAAATCAGGACATCTGCAAAGGACACAACATTGTTTTGGTCTAATTTTGCATTCATTAACCATGGAGCAGAGTAACTTAATGGCAGGACAGGCAGTCCTTTGATAGGGCCTAGGAAATACTGAAAGATGAGGGGACAGGGAAATGCAGATGAAAAACAAAAGAGGATTGCATAATATGACATTTTCATAGAGGATGACAGGTTGAGCTGCTTTCACAAAAATGCATACAATGATGCATACAGAAGTAAGTGTCTCACCTGAGCCTTTCCAGGTGGCAATGCACCCATGTGACCTGGGGGACCCCCAATATGACCAGGAACAAAGCCTGGGACTGAAGGAGAGAGAGAAGAAGAAGATATTACACATTGCCAGAAGAGATTAATAGAACTCACTGGCACTGTACACAGTAGGCAGACATTGAAACACGTGGCTAGATAAAGAGAGAATGCACCCACATCCCACAAAAGGGGGATGGAAAAACTAAGGCCAGAGGTGTGGTGGGAAATGGGTGGGTTTGACGTGAAAGAACCTCACAGAGGTGTGGTGGGCGGGGTCCCATTGTGAGTGGGCGGGGTTTACTTGCTGCTGAAAAATACTCCACTGCTTTCTTAAACCTCGCCATCTTATCTTCTGTGCGCGACTGAGGAAAGAGAGGAACAGGGCATAGCAGTTATTACAAGCAGAGCTGCATGCTGGAAGTACCCTTCACAATGCCTACATATCTGATGTGGTTACCCTCAGATACACTAAAAATGGCAAGCTTAACTTATTGTCATTACATCGATTTCAGTTACATTGAAATGTGCAAAGGTAAGTGTGTATATTGATCTGTGTACCAAGGCAGACGTAAACATTTGTGTGACCTTGTGCAAGGACAATGGTGTGCTGCAATTATTGGCTGTGGTGTGTAATTGAGTATACAGTGGAACAAAACAAAGGAAATGATAACAAAGGATAATGATAAGTTCATGCATGGAGAATTATCTCTGACTTCATAAAAACAAAGTGTTTTTAAAAAACTGAATTGGGTAGAAAGCATCCCATACATACAGAATTTACCCATACATACCACCCACTTAAAATGAAATGCGTTATCACAGCTGACGGCGCAAAAATCTAAATGGTATAAATAGTACATAAATTGTTCTTTCTGCCAGTTAAATTTTTTGCAAAATTTGACATTATAAAATTTGTATTTGTATTATTAAAAAATACAGAAATAAATAACTGCATGGAGTAATATCTGAGTAACAAAGACTATGTGATGATACAGCCTGGCCTGCATCAACAGCTATTAATAATCTAAAAATATAAGTATAGTATTGTAGTATTATCAGTATTACACGTGAGTATAATGGCAGTGTAGATCTGTGCTGTTGAATGTTATTTTAAAGATTTCTGAAAGGTGTGAATAAATGTGAACTTCATGTTTTTTGGAATAAAACATCATCTGAGAACAATATGACTTTGTCCTCTGCAAGTCTGTTAGTCATTTTAATTTCTTTCAAGCAGCAAAAGCCCCAACCGAACATTATTCTGTTACATAATGTTTTTACTCCTATTTAATCAGAGGAAGAATAAATATGGAGGACCCTGCATGAGATGGTCTTGTGTAAGCAAGCTTGTGTTAAGGCATGCATGTGTGTTTAAGCATGCTAGCACACCTGAGACTGCTTGAAGACATCCTTGGCCACAGCATCCAGATTAGCCAGGTCTTTGATGGAGGCGACGTACTCAGACACAGCCTTGATGACGACCTCACATGGTGGGAGAACCAACTGATGAGACTTCATCTGAGAGAGACCAAGGGGCACGAGGATAAAGAAAAAGAGCAAGTGGTTGCTGAATGGGGTGCAATGATGTGTATGATGCTGAGGGATAGTCTCAAGCGATGAGTGAGGGCAGAAAGGGAGAGAGACTAGAAAATGCAGAGGAATGGTGGTATCTACTCCTGGTGGGAGAACAGGGACAGCAGTGTGGCATAGTGGTAACGAGCAGGGCTCGTAACCGAAAGGTTGCTGGTTCTATTCTCTGCTAGGGCACTGCTGTTGTACCCTTGGGCAAGGTACTTAACAGTGAACTGCCTCAGTAAACACCCAGCTGTATAAATAGTTAAAATTGTAACCTGCTGGATGTATATGAGCTGCTCTGGACAAGAGCGTCTGCTAATTGAAAATAGCCGGTCCTGAGGATTGTAGAAATGCACTTCAATCTACCAGCTGCACTCCAAAGCCTTAGAATAGCATTGAGAACACTAAGGGCCCAAATTTCCTAATCTTCCACAGCATCCCAGACCAACTGCTGTGCGTATTTGTCCTCTGACAGTGTCCATTGAGCACACAGATGAGGACCGCACTGGCTCCTCTGCCTGAGTGCATCTGGGGCTTTATACATACGCAATCATAGAACAATCACTTCAATCTCATGAAAATTCACTGCAGATGACCAAGGAAGGAGTTTATCCAAAGTAATGCACTACAGAACATAATGAGAGTTATTACAGGGGACTATTTCTGAATGTGAATCTTTCTCTTCAGGTTTTCAAAATAAGATTTAAAAGCGTGTGAGAACTAACCAATAGATCGAAAATATTTCAGGGAAAAAAGACATGATTACCACAAAGAACAACATAAATGCAAATGAATTACAGGTCCTGTGTTTTCATGAAAATGTAAACAAATATTTATGAATACCCACTGTTAACAAGACATGCAAGCTTAATCACTGATGCTTTTATTTCAGGAACATAATTCTTTGGTTTTAAACATGCCTTTCATTTATTTAGGACTTCTGCTTGAAAATCATGCCAAGTAAGCAAGTTCTGTGAAATATGTGGCCATTTTGCACCTGATGTCACCAGCCTGCTAGCAGATGACAGGTTTCTCCAATGCTGACAGCACAATAACTCGCAAGCCTCCTCTTTTCATATGTTTCCAGCTACAGCTACATTCACAGGATGCTCACATGCTGTCTTGGACACTTCCTCTTAATAACATCAACTCCACTGGTTGAAATGTATCCTCTGCTGTGTGTTTGCTTCTTCAATGTTTATTCAGCCATATTTGTCACCAGTTCTCCTACTGTGTCTAATCAAAGTGCGATAAGGGGCGTTGTTTGTGTCTAGTACAATTTGCATGATCACTCTTGGTAAATATCCCACAAATGCAAAATCATAAACAGGGGAAATGCTGGTTGTGATGCAGAGTCCTCTGCACTTGTGCCAGAAGGAAATGTACAGAGACCAAATGTGCAGGCTGACCAACAGTACCTTGAGAGAGGCCAGTGGATGCTCTGGGCCCAGCAGACTCCAGTGGAAGGCAGCTAAGTCTTCATCTGGCAAAATGTGATTGCCTGAAGAGCAGGGTTATTAGTCATTCTGGTATAATAATAATATGACTAAAATCATTTTAATAAACCCCAAGACAAGAAATCAGTTGTAATGATTCTTCACCTTAAAGCTAATTTTTAAGTTTCATGAAAATCACATCACTTTGCAGCAATTCTTCCCTTCTTATCTTTCCTGAGTACTACAAAACCCCCTCTCACCCCACAGGCTCCCAGTAACCCTGTCTAACCCAGCAGGAACCCCTGTAACCCCCCTCACCCCGAAGGCTCCCAATAACCCTGTCTAACCCAACAGGAACCTGTGTAACTCCCAACCCCGCCCCTCGCTCCACAGGCTCCCAGTAACCCTGTCTAAACCCAACAGGAACCCGTGTAACCCTCTCTCACCCAGCAGCGCAGCAAAGGTGGGAAGATGTTGTGTCTTGAGGCCCAACTGCCGGGCAGCCTCGGCCAGCAGGTACTGATGAGTAGTGAGGTTCTTGCCATTCCAGGAGAGTTTGAGCGCATGGGAACTGAAGTAGGCCGGGACGTTGCATAGTGCAAATTCTGAGTCCTGGGCAATCAGACCCTGGAAACCATGGTCCCTGTAAAGGGACAGCACCTCCTGGTGGTGATCCTCCAGTGTCTGCACCACCTAGGAGGAAATATTAGATACAGAAAAGCACTGGGCACTTCACTACTTAACAGACTTGAAACGGTCTTTCGGCATCCAGCATACTATGCAGCATTTCTTAATACAGTGTACAGTATGTGTCTGTACAGTGTACATACTGTACATTTCAGTGTAAGCTAATTGAAAACGCGCAGTAAAACTACTTTTGTGATACAAATTAAAAAATATCACTGGCATGTGCCAGATATTATAATATGTAGTATTCACAAAGATAAACAAACGACAAGGTTCGCTAACTACGGTTGCTAGCCAGCTACTCACCCGAACGCGGAAGCGGAGCATTGCCAGACGTACACAGTGGCTAAGGCAAGCCGGGGGAAGGAACCAAGCCCTCGGGGGCGGTGTCGCCTTGGTGCCGACATGGTTGACAATGAGCTGTGCCGTTTGTCGCTGTCCCTGGGCCCGTCGCGCCCACTCTGGCCACCGGTCCTTCCCCAAAGTGCCATTGAAAACCACCACCAACTCGAGGCCACCTTGGTACAGACACGCCTGGGAAAGCGCGCCCAGGTAGCCCAACATCGCATTCCACTCGCCGCCACACACCCAGTCGGTCTGGTAGCCTCCATACAGGCGCTGCAGCCCAGAGTCTGCATCGACCAAGACTCGTACTGGTGTTGGAAGAGATGGCGGGGGAGGCAGAGAGCCTGGGTGATGATGTTGATGGGGGTGATAGTGGTGAGGGTGCGGCTGATGCCGAGCCGCGGTTCGGGCGAGTTTTAATAGGTCGACTGGTACGGCAGCTCCGGGGCACCGTTTTTCTAAATACTCCTGAAACCCCTGTACACCCATTGCCGTGTATTATGATCTTTTCATGTGCTTGTATGTTTTTAAAATGGTTACTTAAATAGCAAGACGCCCTGCAAAGTTATCTAAGTGTTTGATCAGTCAAGCCACTTAAAATTCTGGCTATTCACTTAGTGACAAGATGATAACAATGAATTTCAACACCACCAAGAATTAAGGCTAGGAGGAACAAACGAATCTGAACTTTTTTTGCTGGCTAGCTAGCTAACAATATTGAGATACTCCTACAGTGGTCAATATGGACAGTTAACGTTAACTGACAATTTCTAACTCTGTGGGTGTGTTTCGTTGGCTAACTAGCAAACCTGTCGCCTAGCTAACCAGCAGGTCGCAGCTAGTTAGTTGCGAAGAATGTTTTATTTTGTCACGGGTGTGTGTCCATTATGTTCAGGATCGGTGGCTTGCTAGTTACTTAAACAGCTAGCTAGCCGCATGCTACTGGTACCAATCAGGCTAGCTAACTAGCTGGCTAGCAACTTTACTTGCTAGTCAGCCAGTCGATAAATAGCACTAATAGAAGTTAGCTGCCGAGCTAGATACCGACATCTCATTAGCTTCAGATTCCCATACACTTACCTAGCTAGCTCTTTTACTAATTATCTAGCTAGCTAAGTTTATTATACTACCTATACGAGTTACCATTCCATGCTAGCTACCTAGCTACCTGCTCAGGATAGACAGCCTACTGGAAAGGTTGCTAGCTATAGGAAAGTATCGATTATAACTAGCTAGCTAACTAGCTAACAGGCTAGTCAGTTCAGATTGATCGACTGAAACATTCCTAATGAGTTTCGATTTGCTTAGATTTGGAAAGGGAAATATAGTATGAAAAAAAATAATATTAGGATGAAATTTTCAAAATAAAAAGACGACTATGGCTCCCCTGCTATTACTCACGAATTCATGGTGAGAGTAAAAATTTCATGCGATGTTCGCCATCTTGTGAACCTCTTGGCCGTCGGGTTGCCAGGTCCCAATGTTAAATGGTTCAAAAAAAGCTGATCAAAATTGTGAAAACCTTCAGAAATGTTTTAGTGTAAATACGTGAAATAAGTGACTGAAAAATACTGAATAGTGCGAGAAGGAATTTATTGAAATTTTAAAGAGAAATATATAGCTAACAAAATCAAACGAAGAGATTTAATTTTCTTGTCATTTTCTCAAGTGTATTCTATTTAAAAATAGCCGTGTCAATCATTGTTCTGGTTTTGGCAACTGAAATGTGTACAAACGTCTGAACCAGAGAGACTTCAGATCAGGGTATGTTTTTTCTGGATGGCAGACTACACCAGTGTTTCTCAACCCTGCTCCTCGCGGCACCCTGTCCTGCATAACTTCCATCTATCCCTGCTGCTATCAGGTGTGCTCAGCTAATAAAATGTGCCACTGATGAGTTCAGTCAGGTAGGTAGAGCAAGGATAGATAGAGATATGCAGGACAGGGTGCCGCGAGGAGCAGGGTTGAGAAACACTGGACTAGACTTCTAATTGTGGCAGAGGCATCAAGATGTCTTAGCCCAGCGTTTCCCAAACCTCTCCTGGAGGACCCCTTGTCCTGCATGTTTTAGATCTCTCCCTGCTCCAACACAGCTGATTTAAATGATCAGTTTGTTATTAAGCAGCTTCAGGAGTTCATAACGAGGTGATTGTTTGAATCCGCCGTGTTGGAGCAGGGAGAGATCTAAAACATGCAGGACAAGGGGTATCTTAGCCGATAATCAATGTATTTCATTTTTGTGCAACACCGGGAATTCTAAGGTCCGGTTAAAAGAGAAAGAGAAGAGAAATTCCTAGTACATCTGTACTTGGCGAAAAAAATTCTGATTCTGATTCTGAAAATGAACAGTCAAACCTGCGACCAAATGCGCAAAGTATTCACTGTGCGTGATAACCACAGATTTGGCAACCCAACACGGAATGACGTTATAATAGGGGCGGGAGAAGGAAGAGGAGAGGACACTGGGATATGAAGTCCACAACTCATCGCTGTTCATTTGTAGAATAAAGGAATCTTTTACACGGAAAACTTCAAGTACCAGAGCCACCTTGAAAACCTTGGCGCTAAATACTTAATATTGTTCGCAGATCAATTTGCATGTGAGAAGTTTGTTCAAACTGTGAAGAAAAAAACCTGAAAGCACAGTAATGGTAGTTCATCTAAGAACAAGAATCTCTCACTGACACAGTAGTTACTTTCAATCTTATCTATTTGCCTCCTGGCAAATACAACCACATTCATTTCAGCAATCTTTGCCTTTGCCAAAATGTTTCGAAACTAGGGAGTGTAGAGCTGTTGATGAGATGTTTCCTTCATACGTGTCAACAACACTAGGAAGTGGGTTAGTTATATGACTTCACCAACATTAATGGAATCTTGCTTCTAGCACACACATCAGTTTCTGCGCACAGAACCTGTAGCTTTCAAGAGTTTAAAGTGTGGTTACGAATGTTACAGTTCGGTCTGGTCCCAGAACCATGCTGCTTATAAGCACAGACCAGTCAACCACAGAAATTCACAGACCTCTACAGCAACTAAGAAGCATGAAAATGTTCATAAAATGTATGAAATGAGACAATAAAAACGAAAACCAGTTGAAATGGATGCACATGATTTTAAGCAGCTCTCATACGTTGACGGATGGATCGAGGAACCAGTTACACCAGCATTAACCAGAAAGAGTGCATTCTCGGACGCCAGAACAGGTGGAGTTTTGCATGTGAGCATCTACTACAGGTTTTAAAGTGGTACACACGGTATTGCTTGGCTACGTAGGCATGTTTCTCCTTTGAGTTCGCTTGTTGCCTTCAGCAAGCTATACTGAGATACACTGATGAGCCAAAACATTATGACCACTCAGGTGAACCAAATAACATTGATCATCTCCAAACAAGGGCACATGTCAAGGTCTGGGTAGATTAGATGGTAAGCGAACAATCAGTTCTCGTAGTCAATGTGTTGGATGCAGGAGAAATAGGCAGGAGTAAAGACCTGAGCAACTTTGACAAGGGCCAAATTATTATGGCCAGACAACTGGGTCAGAGCATCTCTGAAACGGCAAGGCTTGTGGTGTGCTCCCGGTCAGCACTGGTGAGTACTTACCGACAGTGGTCCAAGGAGGGACAAACCACAAACTGGCGACAGGGTGTTAGGCGCCCAAGGCTCATTGATGCGCGAGGGCAACAAAGGCTATCCCGTCTGGTCCAAACTGACAGAAGGTCTACTGTGGCACAAGTCACAGAAACTTTTAATGATGGTTATGGGAGGAATGTGTCACAACACACAGTGCATCGCACCCTGCTGCATAGCCGCAGACCGGTCAGGGTGCCCATGTCCCCTGTCCCCTGTCCCCTGTCCACCGTCGAAAGCGCCTACAATGGGCACATCGGAACTGGACCTTGGAGCAGTGGAAGAAGGTCGCCTGGTCCGATGGTCTTTTAGATCACGTGGATGGCCATGTACGTGTGAGCCGTTTACCTGGGGAACTGATGGCACCAGGATGCACTGTGGGAAGACGACAAGCTGAGGGAGTGTGATGCTCTGGGCAATGTTCTCCTGGGAAACCCTGGGTCCGGCCATTCACGTGGATGTCAATTTGACACGTGCCACCTACCTAAACATAGTTGCAGGCCAGGTACACCCCTTCATGGCAATGGTATTCCCTGATGGCAGTGGCCTCTTTCAGCAGGATAATGCGCCCTGCCACACTGCACACGTTGTTCAGGAATGGTTTGAGGAACATGATGAGGTGTTCGAGCTGTTGACAAGTCCCATCCACGGCAGCTCCACCTCGCAACTTACAGGACTTGAAGGATCTGTTGCTAATGTTTTGGTGCCAGATACCACAGGACACCTTTAGGGGTCTTGTAGAATCCATGCCTCGGCGGGTCGGTGCTGTTTTGGCGGCACACAGAGGACCAATAGCATATTAGGCAGGTGGTCATAATGTTTTGTCTCATCAGTGTGTATTGCCTGATATTTCTACTAAGCAAGCACCTTATTTGTGAACCTACAAATATACAAATAATGATGATGACTAATAATAAACCAAGGAATCATAATCAATCAATCATTAAAATTGCATTGTACACGTTACAATGAGTGTAACTTTAATCCATATGTACCTTCTTCACGAGCATGCCATTACTACCTTATTTAGCGTTCATTAACTGCTGCAACAGTTTAACAGTTTGTGGTCGCTGAGACAAGTAGAGCATGTTTCGTAAAAGTTAGCAAATGCATGTAAACTGGAAAATAACCTTGTTATCATAAAGTTGATTTGCCTGGTTTATAAGGGTCACAATGTACTGTACAAAAGTGGTACTCACAAAAGTGTTATGCATCCTCTATGGAGTTACACTTGATTTTAAGTAGGGATGCACGATAACTGTTTTTTACAACTGATATCGATAACCGATAAATTCCTGCTTCTCATAACCGATACCGATAACATTTTTTATAGTTTATATACACACTTCAGTGTAGGGATGCATGACATAGCCATCGCGATGTATCGCACAGCTATTTTTAGCGCAATAACAGCTATCCCCGGCATGTGGCGTTAGGTTTTTTCCCGTATGTTTTTCAGTGGCTGCGGTTATCGATGTAAATGTCATCCTTGTTAATTATACAATCTCACGTTGTCACTTTCGCAAGCACAACTACAGACAATCTGTGCTGTTTCGCGAGCATAATCATTTATTTACTATTGGTGTCAATTATTCTGTGAATTATTTGTTTTATTGTTAATCAAGGACGATAAAGGGGAACAGGCTGAAAGTAATGATAGATTTAAAGGTAGTGTTTTCGCTTCCCCTGTTTCCAGCTCACCTGCAGCCACTGAGAAATATAGGGAAAAAACCTAAAGCCACATACCAGGGATAGCTGTTATTGCGCTAAAAATAGCTGTGCATACATCGCGATGGCTATATCGTGTATCCCTACTTGAGTGTAAGAAAGGCTAAGATGTAGTGAGCAAAGATGAATTTAACATTATAGCTCTGCCTCTGTCCTAACCAAATATACATGATATCACTACTGTTGTAATCACAATAAAAACAAGAACAGTTCCAATTTTTCAAATGAACAATTATTATTATTATTATTATTATTATTATTATTATTATTATTATTATTATTATTATTATCCAAGGAATTTAGGTTTCTTATATCGGTTCTATTTATCGGCGAAAATTTTATTATCGGAGTTATCTGAATGACGTAATTTTTTGCAATATCGGGCCGATAATTATCGGTGCCGATAGTTATCGTGCATCTCTAATTTTAAGTGTGATCAAGTTTTGGATGTTAATTAACTGCAAACAGTGTTGAATGTCTTCATGGCTCTTGACTGCTCCTAGTGTGAAATGAGTCATTGTGGTTTAGCTCTAGGGCCAGCCTACTACATTCAGATTTGGATGGTGAACTGGACTGTGAACAGGATTTTTCATCTATGCTTGGCCCTTGAATGAAAGAAATAACACAAAATATGAGAACATGAAATGTCATATTTTTATTTTTTGTTCAGCCTGATGTTTTACACCATCATTTGGTTAGTTACAAAACATAAATAAAATCAACAATTGAATTACAATTTTACAATGGTGTAATCATCAGCACTAAAAGTTTAGATTTGTATTTTATTCAGTTTAAAATTTTGGAGTTCCCCTGGCTTAAACCCATAATCATCATGTTAAGACCTATGAAATATTAGATAATTTTTCTTTTTGTTTTGATATTTATTACCTTTTTAAGTGCTTTAATTGCGAAATATTTAAAGTAATCTAAACAACGTCAAATACTGGACTTGTTTATTATAAAGTTACAAATCAAAACAAGGCCAAATACAGACTTGAGGGTTGAGTGAAAGGCTGCAAGTTGGAATAAACGCAGGGTAAACCAGGGGAACTCCAAGCACAGAGCTGATAGTCAAGGACCAGAGTGTCAGATCATCACAGTTTGTAAATACTGATCAGTGCACATTTTTACATTTTTTACATTTTTTTACCATCCCATTTCTAAATACAAAAATAATGTATATATTTTTAGATTACATTTTGGTAACACTTCAGAACAGGGTGGGTTGCAAGTTTCCTTTCAAAAGTCCCTACAAACCAGAGACATTGTATCAGTAGGGTAAATTGACTGAATTATACTGAATTATATGTTATTATGAAAAGGTGGTCTATTATTAACGAAAAGAAGGTCTGACG
This sequence comes from Megalops atlanticus, assembly GCA_019176425.1. NCBI lineage: Eukaryota > Metazoa > Chordata > Actinopteri > Elopiformes > Megalopidae > Megalops > Megalops atlanticus. The sequence goes on along the minus strand of CM032882.1, from coordinate 2,616,069 downwards.
GAAACACTGAACATTCCAAATAAATCATTAAGAGCTTATTTATTGATACACCTTCTAAAGGTTTATTTTGTAATCACTGTAAGTTCAAGTGTTAGCACAAATTGGATAACTTCAATACTTCTGCTCTGCATTACCTCCTTTCTATAAAATCTCTCTGCATTACACTCACTTTCTTTCATACAAGTTTAAGCTCCCTCGATCACACTCTCTCATTAATTTGAATAGGCAGCTAATCAGAGAACAAGACAGTAATTTACATAAAGATGCAACACTGTAGTGCACTACAACACTGTTAAGAGTTTGAGATTGGTTTTTGTTAAAGAAGTGATTATGGGCAGTGTAGTTTAGCGTGATACAATGCTGTAGTGTCATGAGTCTTCATCACAGAAGGGGAGAAAAACTCCAAGAAATGTTTAACTCTGAAATGCAAAATGGGGGAAACCACTTACAACCTGTTTTTTTTTCTTTAATTTCTTTCTTTAAAACACAATGCTTACCATTTCATGTAAAAGTTATATGCGCCAAATTATTTCCCAACCGTTCATTTACATATTACAATGTAATGTTTGATTTGCTGCAATGAAAAATAAAATGTACTCAGAATGAATGGAGGCAACCTCAAAATGCATTCTCATGTGCACACTTTCCTCATGTACACAGGTGTCCAATTTAATACCAACTTTAAAGGATACAGAATTTGACCCCTTAGTTGGATGATGTGTGCTGGTTGGGTGACAAGTACAAACACTTAAGTTTACCTCTATACAAACATCTGTAGGGCAACGGACTGGATGACACAATCAGTGCCCTGTGTCAATTCCAACTGTTTACCAGTAACCACTAGTAAAAAGCCTTACTATAAAATGCACAAAGGAAAATGCTACAGATCATCATTTTATATTAACTTTTACGTCTGGCTCATGGGTTGGAATATCACTGTAATAACCATTTTATTTCACTGACACTTTAAAAAATGGATTGAGGTTGTTCATAACTTGGTTACCAGGTTCTGTAACCCTCCCAACTAGTTTAAAATGTTACCATTCTATGTGTCAGCATAAACTAAAATATCATGATATACATGCTATGTCCATGTGCTGCACTGTAAATACGACAGTGCACTCTGTTTCTGTACCTAGTAAAGGTTGCTAGCCAAAGTAGTCTGTGCTGTAATGTGCTGTTGTTAATGCAGTATGTCCTGTTGTTGCTATGGAGACTCTTGTGCTATATTCATTAGAGATGTCTGATTGCTGTCTCCATGCATCTATTCAACAATATTTTGCTTCATCCATATTATAATGTACAAACAGAAAGCACAGGATGTTAAATTAGTTACTAATTGCACTTTTTCTTAATGTAGTCCTTCGTCAATATAGTCAGACATATATTTTAAAAATAATATTAGTATATACTAATAAAAATGTCTGTTCCTTCATATCTCTAGTTAGAAAGAGTTCAGGCCCAAGTAAGTATGATACTTAAAAAAAATTGACACCTACACAGTTCCAAAGCACACAGAGGATATGTAATTAACACACACACACGCACACACACACACTCTGCATCCTGTGGCTCTTTAATGCGGCACATGTGCTGTTTGTCTCAGCTATCCCTCTTGTATTCTCTATAAATCCCCCTCTGGTCTGCTTCTTTCCCCCTGAACCACACATGTCACATACACCCTGCTCCACCCTCCTCAGTGTTTCTCTCTCCCTCCCCTCCAACTCTCTCTCCCTCCACACTCCTCCCCACCTACTGCTGTCCCAAGGGGAGGGTGGAGGGCGGGGGTGCAGGGTGCAGTTTGGCACTGGAGGGCAAAACAGATGAAGAACAAGAGGATGAGGAGGAAGAAGAAGAGCAGGAACAAAACCCCCCAATTCCTGTCCCACTGTCAAGGGGTGCAGCTGAGCCAGAGGCAGGGGGCAGAGACATGGATGAGGGCATTGAAGAGGCCACGGGTAGCTGGGATTGGCTGGGGGAGGGCAAGCTCGGCAAGTGGGGTATCTGCTGTGTCTGTAACTGTAACTGCTGGGGCTGAGAGAATAAGTGAGTCTGTATTTGCTGTTGCTGCTGTAACTGCTGTAAATGAAATTGAGACTGATGCATGTGTTGTAAACTTTGTTGTCGCAGCTGGGGGACTTGAGAGATGTGAGTTTGTTGCTGTTGTGTGTCTGCTGCCCCCACCCCACTCCACTGCACTGCTCCTCCTCCACCCCCGTACTGAGGAGGGGGAATGGCAGAGTGGGGCACAGAAGTAGGGGCTGCTGGAATATTCAGGGGGACTGGTGTAAACCAAGCAGGAGCATTCTGCAGAAAAAGGACACGACAAAATTCAATCACACACAAACATAAAACAACAGTACACATAAATCTAACTAGATGTTTCAAGCTCCAACCCACAGAGGAACATGTAAAGACAGATTATTAGCTTTTTAAAAATAAACACTGTTTATGAGTACAGAATTCTGGCTTCACTTTACCTCTGCAGATTGGCCCCACCCTCCTAACTCCTGCACCTGCTGAATTTGCTTAATCTGATTAAGCGAGGGCTTTGGGGGGGTGGGACCAACAGTCTCTTTTGTCCAATCATCCACCAGTTTGTGCAACTCGTCAGTAAACATGCTCTTTTTGTTTGCTGAGCCATGGGACAGGGGACTGGGCCCTGATGAGAAAAGGACAAGGATACTTAACCGCATGCTCTTTGAGTTTCCATCTGAAATTTACAACACAACGACATGAGCTTGGAGAGATCGGTGATTAAGTTCTTAGATGCCATGATAAAACTTGATTTTTTTTATTCATGCTGTTAGCTCTCACCCCTTTCAATGCTCAGTACAGTGGGGTTCTCCAGGGGGCAGTAATGAGGCAGTCTGCTCTCCTCTCCACCTGAGAAACTGCTGGACTGTTGAATGCCTGAGAGGTGATGGGGAGACAGGAGGGAAACTGTACAGCATTTTGATACAGTCAAAAATAGCACCATACATTACAGTATTATTGGCTACTGTTGTACACAAGGTGCATAAACTGATTATTTCTAAAAGTTCTCTAAAAGTTAAACAGAGAAAATCTCCAATAAATACCAAGCTGGTTAAATAAATAATACGTAAAATCAGTAACTATAAAAGTCACACTCAATCACACTGGGCCTGCTAAGAAAATAGACAATGTGATGAAATGTAGCCATCTACATTCCATGTTCAGGATTGTGAGTAACAATGCATGTATAACAAACATATTTGCTCAAACACTAGGAGAAGAGGACAAACAGATGGTGTTACCAGGGTGTGCAACTCCGTTGTTGTCCATGTGTGAATGGGGTCGAGGCCGCACCTTGGTTTTGGCAGGCCTGGGCCTGCGAGGAGAGAGGGCCGGGCCTGTGGGGGGAAGGAGGGGAGGGGTGTGGGGAAGGGGGAGCGGTGGGCGCTGCTCCTTGAGAGAGCGTAGCTGTCTGTAGAGCTCCTGGAGCTCTCTGTTCTGCTGTGCCTGCAGGGAGACCACTTCTTTGATGTGTCTATGACAGAGAGAAAGACAGGCCAAGAAGGTCACACACAATAGGAGAAGAAGAATTCTAAACAATGTTTCCAACACCAAAAAGGCTGCCAGCATGTATATGATATTAAAAAGGAGTGTGTGTGTGAGTTTTGTGAATTTTGTCACTGATTAAGTTTAGCATCACCTGATGGAACATTATAGTTAAAATGTTATGACCTTCTGCAGGGCTCAATGATCTCAGAGAAAAGGCTTTCAAACACTCCCTACTTTAGCGATATTTCCATTAGGAATATTTTTACTTACTACCCTGACTATGGTAAAGATGCCTGCAGTTGCAAATTGAAACACTTCATTAATTTAAACTGTACATGTGAAATGAATCAGATGTTTTCATATTATGTTAGTAAAATTCAGTCTCATGTACTCAACACTAGGACCTAATATGATTTCGTCCACTGATGCCACGACTTCCAGCCGTGCAATGCTCAGGATTGCACTTTGGTGCCATGGTGGGTATACAGTACCATTCAAAAGTTTGGACACACTTTTCTTTCTTCTTCTTTTTTTTTTTTTTACCATTTTCTACATTTTAGAATGATAGTAAAGACATCAAAACTATGAAACAACACAAATGGAATTATGCACTGACCAAAAAAGTGTTAAAAACAAATCAAAACTATCTTATATTTTACATTCTTCAAAATAGCCAGAAACATTTTTCATGATTGATATTTGTCTAAGAAAAAAAATCAAGCATTTAAGCATAAGTCTTCAGATCAAAATGTTTTTGAATGCATGTTTCCCACTATCTTAATCAGTTGTGTCCAAACTTAACTGGTACTGTATGATTAATAAACCTGAAACCAGGTGGTACCAGCAGAGAGGTAAACCAAGAACCCCTCTCTTAATACTATGCCAACATATTTAAAAATTGCATTTTAGAACAATTCACCAGAATAAATATTTATACACCAGTTACACAGTGTTTTGCTTGATGCTTGAAGAGCAGTACTGGCTGGAAACCTAATTCTCTCCCCTTTCTTCTCTCCCCATCACTCACTTCTCTCTCAGCTTGTGCAACTCTCTCTTAAGCTCTTCATCCTCAAGCTCACTTTCATCATCATCATCATCACTGCTGCCGTCAGGGGAAGGGGATGAAACTCTGGTCAGGAGAGGCGGTGCAGGGGTCCTTTTCTTCTCCTCTTTCTCACCATCTTTCCCTCTACCCCTCTTCCTCTCTCCCTCTAAGTCCGGGGACACAGGTGAGCTGTCTGTCTGTCTGTCTTCGGCTTGTGCCTCTGGGTGACTCACAGAGAAACGTCCCACTTTCCTGTGGACACTACCCTGGCCTACAGTTGCCTGTTTTTGGGGGGAGCTCTCAGAGGGCTGGGCCACAGGAGTCACCTGGGAAAAACACAGGTGGGGGAGAGAGACAGGTTTGAGTTCAGTTTTTTGAACAATACATGTGATGAACCACAGATCCAGTCATACAGGCACATATGGAGTAGTGGATGAATCACCTGGAATCGGCCAGTACGCGAGTGGGACTGGAGAGGGGCGGTGCACTCGCTTTCCTCCTTCACATTCTGGCTACTGGTTGCTTCTGATGAGGAGACCAAAAAGAGGGGGGGGCAGGAGGACGAATAGCAGACACAGACACAAACACAAAGACACAGTCAGACAATAACACATCACACATACATGGGTAAATGGACACACACATATGGATGGACAGACACAAAGTTTGACACAGGAACAGAGACACACAGAAACAACACAGACAAACACACAAAGAAAAAACATTAATAGAGGCTAAAACCACACATACAATGTTAAAATCACGTTAAACATGATTTATCATCAATCCAAACACACGTATACAGACATTTATGTGACTGTGTACATGCCACATTGCATACACACCCAATTTTTTAAAGTTTACATGGTGTTTATTTTTTCATAAATATACTATTCTAAAGTAATATCACTCTAACAGTAAATATGTCATCATCATCGACATGATATGCTGAAAAGATCATAAGGAATCCAGGGAATGGGGTGAGAGGGTACGAGTGATAGGAAGCTGCATCAACTGAAAAACAAAAAAAGAACGAGGAGGGTGTATGGAAACAGAATTCACAATATTCACAATGTCCCCCCCCCACCACACACACACACCCCCACACACACACACACACACACAAACATACACACACACATCAGTAAGGCATCAGATGCTTATGCTACAACGCAAAATGTGCATTCAGACTGGCAGTAATATCTTTCATGGTGTTTGGGAATTGCCTGACTGTGCACCTTATGTATGTGTGTATAGATACATCATTCATAGATCCATTACACATAATTTTGCTACAAGATAAATAATTGCTTCAATAATTTCTCAAAGTTGTAAAGCACATTGTAATACTCAGTGATATATCCCAGTATATACACACATACATTCTGAACACAAACACAACATACACAAACAGAATGTGCATTCAGGCATGTTGTGTATTTACTGTAACTATGGACAAATATCTGCACACATATAACATACCTATATGTATGCATAGACATCTATATGAAACACATCAATAGTCTAACACACTTAAATTTACACATGCAAGAAGATTATAAAAATCATAGATAATAAGATTAAAAGGTCCTTCCAGTCTTCCCAAATGTGAGAGAACAGGCAGTCAGTGAAGTACACGTACACTACATAGAAAGCTTAAGGTTACAATGTATACTATAGTTAACCTCAGGGGTCTGATAAATCTACAAATTCTGACTACAATTATCAATACTGTTGTACATTAGCATCAAAAATTAAGGCTACCCTACACTAACTACACTGTTAAAAATGACAATGGTATTGCATGTTATACAATGATTTAATAAATGTCCACTTGTAACATGAGACAATGACTCACAGTGTAACAGTGATACATGACTACGCTATATAAAAGTCCACATTGCCACTCCACAGAAATATTTCAACAGTACACTAAATAACAGTGCATGTCTATGGGGAGCAGCAGTGATTACAGCTTTGGAACTGAGAATAAATATTTCAGGTAGTGCCCGCCTGTGGTCCGGAGCTCCAGAGTTGTAAGATGATCTAAAGGAAAACACAATGCAAATGTACTACCATTTCCTCTGCTAATACCCCCACTGTTCCTACTTCTACGTGGGTAACTCATGAAGAAAAAGAATGAAATAATTAAAAAATACTGTATTGCAATAACATTGCAACAAAAAATAAAGCTATAAAAAAGGTACTGTCTGAATACAAGTACGTATGAAGTAGAATTAATCCAAACAATTTAAACCAAACAGAGACCATCACATTACATAAGAAATGCCATTGCTGATAAGATTATTGTAATATTACCTAACAACATAAAAATCAATGACACAGATTCAAAGAATGAAACCAAACGCAGACCCACCACAATAAATAACACTATAATAACACTATAACACAACTATTAGACAGTAATCTACACATAGTGTTAAAAATCATACTCCCTCACACGCCATTCTCTCTCTCTTTCTCTCTCTTTCTCTCTCTCTCTCTCTCTCTCTCTCTCTCTCTTTCAGAGGACACTACCTTGCTGGACTCTGGGCTTCTTGAACAAGCTGGCGGAGTGACGCAGTTTGCACGCCCAGCTTTTGAATTTGCGAGTCCAGGATTTCTTGCTAACAGGATTTCTGATACTAGGACATGTCAGGTTTAGGCCAAAATATCCACCTCCTGCATTGAGCTGCTGCTGTCCAGGCCGGAGGGGGAGCGGGTGCTGACCGGAGGGAGGCCACACTACGTCTCCGGGGGTGCTGGCTTCGGAGAGAAGGGGGGCAGCCTGTGGTGGAGGGTGGGGGAGGGCGGGATGAGGCAAAATGGGTAAGAGTCAAAGTGAGGGTTGGATACAGTCACAGTAACAGAGACCATCATATAGCAAAAGTATTGTATAGCAAAATATATAAACACATCTCTCTCATTAGAGAAATAATACAGAAAAATATAGACAAAGTCCACACAGAAGCAGACACATGTTCATATTCAGCTGTACACACACATACAAACACGAATGCATGCGCCCACACACCCTCAGGCATACATGTACATATAAACACACTCGCTGTTATTGACAGCATTACTGCATTATTGTTAGGCAGGCAAACACAATATTGCTGACACAGTATGCTAACATGAGGAAAGGTCAGTCAGTTTGGCAGCATCATTGTAACACATATAACCAGCCACAAAAATATAGTGAAAGAGAGAGACCGAAATCTCAACACAGACCAGTTCATCCTGTAACGACTCTCTGCCCACATCTACAAACCCAACTTACACAGGCTGGGGGTTCAGCAGGTGGAGGTGGGGGTACATCCGCGTCTCCGTGCGGGGGCACGGGGAGGGAGTGAGGGGGGGGGAGGAGAGGGGTAGGGTGGTCTGCTGCTCTGCCACCCCGGGTGCAGCTCTGGGGGACGAGGGATCCATGTCTGACGCCGCCGGTTCTCCAGTCGGCTCTCTGTCCGCGTCAGGGGAGGTGGAGGAGGAATGGGAGGTGGAAGACGAGGTGGAGGAGGAGGAGTGCGGGGAGGTGTCGGAGGAGGAGGAAGCAGGAGGAGGGAAGGAGGGACGACGCGAGCGCGGCTCCAATGATTCTTCCCCGCCTGCCGATGTCAAGACTGCTGACACCGAAGCGGGAGCAACGGTGGAGGCTACAGCAGCACCCCCTGCCAGTACTGCCCCACTACTGTACTCCTGATACAACAAATTCCTCAGCTTTTCATCAAGGGTTTTGATGCGGTTGTCAACAAACTCAATTTTGGGAGGACCTTCACTGTCAGATTCTGCCACAGAGGAAGGCTGAGCAGGGGAAGGGCTTAGGGTCTGCGACAAGGGAGGCAAGGGGGTCTCTGACGCACAGAGGGAAAGAGGGGGCACTTGGGCATCAGAGGAAAGGACAGTGGTGGCAGCAATACTGAGGATGTCCTCTTTTGTGACACTGACCTCTCCTGCAGACAGCTCAGACTCAGAAAACTGCTGCTGTGTTTGCTGTAACAGTTGCTGCTGTGAAATTTGTTGTTGCAATGGCTGCTGCAGCATCTGTTGCTGTGGTACTTCAGGCAGCTTTACTTGCGATGACTGTTGTAGGAAAACTTGCTGCTGTGGCTGTTCTAGGGAAATCTGTTGAGGAGGGTGTTGCTGAATCACCTGTTGTTGTTCCTGTTGCAGAATTTGCTGTTGGTGCACCATATGTGGTGGTTGCAAAAGCTCTTGCTGTGCATGCTGCATTTGTTTGCTCTGCTGTTGTTGGTGTAGCTCTTGGTGTTGTTGAAGCATTTCCTGTTGTGCTGACTGTTGTTGAAGATGAGCCGTTTGTTGCTGAACTGACTGCAGCTGTTGCTGCATTTCATGTTTTTGTGGCTGCCCTGGTTGTTGCGGTAATGACTGTGGTAAAAGTGTTTGCGTTTGTTGAAATGGCTGTTGCTGTTGTAACAAAGACTGCTGTTGCATTTGCTGAATTTGACTAGTTTGGAGCTTCTCTCTGTGTATATGCTCCTGTAATTCTGGCTGTTGCTGTTGTAACTGCTCCAGGTGTAGCTGTTGAAGTGACTGATGTAATACCTGCTGTATGTGCTGTTGTTGTAACTGCTCATGATATAGTTTATGTAATGACTGTTGCAATTCATGTTGGTGTTCCACCTGCATCTGTTGTTGTAGGGCTGGAGGTTGCTGCATTAGTTGAGGGTGTACTGCCTGTTGTAGTATTTGTTGAGGCTGTATTGACTGTTGTTGTAATGATGTTTGTTGCAGTTGTATTTGTTGAGGCGGTACTGGCTGTTGGGGTATAGAAGGTGGTTGTTGGATTTGTTGAGGCTGTACTGGCTGTTGGGGTATAGAAGATGGTTGTTGGATTTGTTGAGGCTGTACTGGCTGTTGGGGTGTGGAAGGTGGTGGTGGTTGTTGGATTTTTTGAGACTGTTGTTGTAAAGTCAGCTGTTGATATATTTGTTGAGGCTGCACTGAATGTTGCTGTAAGGATAATTGTTGTTTTTGTTGTGACTGTAATAATTGCTGTGTCTGCTGTAAGTCAGGGAGAGATGGCTGAGCCCATTGTACCTCTACTTTCTGCTGAAGCGCAAGATGTTGTGGGTATTCTTGCTTCTGCACCAGCTGCTTGGACTGCTCCAGCTGCCCTGCTATGCGCAGCTGGTCCTGGTCACTGAGGCTCACAAGGTGAGCAACAGCAGAGGGGGCGTGAACAGGAGAAGAAGAGGGAGGTTCACCCTGGCCGCTCTCAGTCTGAGACGCCCCTGGAAGGGTTGTGTTTCCTGGACCTAGGGCTGCAGTGGCACAGACAGTAGGTACAGGGAGTGAAGTGATGGCAGCTGTACACACAGCAGAGGTGGAAGCAGAAGTAGACACAGAGATAAGAGTGGAGAGCTTGGTGTTGGAGTCATGGGTTGAAACGGACACCGTGGAACCGGAAGCTGGGTCAACAGATGTTGACGCATGGGCTGGTGAGTCATAACGGACTGGGGCAAGTGGGAAGGAGGTAATTGCACTGGAGAGAGATGAGGCTGGGGTAGAAACAGAGTCAGAGGTAGTAGTGTCAGGAGCAGGGGCAGCAGTGGCTGGGGTAGACATGGAGGCAGGGGCAGAAACAGTGGAGGCAGGGGTATCAGAGGCAGGGAGAGAGGCACTGACTCCACTGAAGGACCCTGACCGCTGTGATCCATCACTGTCTACATGGAGAGAAGAGGGAAAAAAACAGTCACTCTCAGCATTGTCAGGTATCAATCATCAACACCATCACCACCATCACCAACACCAACACTAAGTCTATGAATTACATGCTGCAGATATAAAACGTTCCTACCTCTCTGAGGGTCCTTGTCTGTTGGCTGCAGCGTGAGGTGTTCTCCAGCAGAGGGTGTGGATGCTCCCTGGTTGGAAAGTGAATCTCTGTGTCGAATTGTCTGGTTGATGAAGAATCGCCAGCGTCCCACAGGAGAAGCCTGAGGTGCCGAATCCACTAAGGATGGAGGTGAGACACACAGGTGAAGGATGTAAAGACAACAGGATACCACTGTATCCTTACAACATATCAGTGAACAAAATAAAGATTGTGCAAGTTTCCATAAAAGCAGAATTTTGGTCATAAAATGAAAGAATCTGCTATTCCAAAAATCTAAACTTCGTGAATACTATAATTGGACATAATTAACCAAGTTTGCACAAGATATAACCATTGTAATTTTGAAACTAAAAGATGGCTTATTACAGACCCTCATACTGGCCCGCAAATAAGCAAGCAGCATTGTATAAAAATTCATATCTTTACAATGTTCTATCAGATTGCTAAAACAAACATCTTACATATCCTGACATCCTAATTTTACTGTTGATTTTTACATGATTGATACTGAGATATCTGTTGAGAGTCAATGCACATGCATACTCACAGAGAGCTCTGGGTCATCCCACTCATCTGATTTCTATTACAGTGAGGGACCACAGAGTGGGTAAGAGTAAGGGGTGAGAGTGAGAACAGTCAGAAAAATTGCACTCACTGCTGGGGGCTGCAGGAGTGCTCACATGCAGCTGCTCCATGGAACCAGTCTGTAACAGTGATGGAAACAGGGACACAGACAAAGGTACAGATGTTACAATAGCATTTAAACATCACATATTTTTTACAAGAAGTGGTATAAAACACAGACCTGTGGTTGGGTGTGTAGGATTTCCAGAGCTCTCTTCACGATTGCCCTCAACTCCTCCACAAACTTCTCCTTTTCTGACTCCAAGACAAAATCCTCCTCCACCTGCAGAGTCAGACATCAAATACAATGACTCCATCTCTCACATGTACACTATCATAGCAATTTTAAATCATACACACACTCTCCCACAGCTACTCACCATGTAGTCTGCAATGTCTTCAGGAGCATCCCCCTCAGCGTCAAATTTGAAGGTGACCATCTTGTTACTGTGGGTCTCCAGCTGACATTCCACCATGTTGTCTCCACTGCTGGACACCTGAGCCGGGGGGGATGACATAACCTGAGTGTATGTGCACGCGAGAACAAGCGAGTGTGCGAGTGCGTGTGTGTGTGTGTGTGTGTGTGTGTGTGTGTGTGTTTGTATACCTGGAGCATACTCAGTTGAAAGTGTGTGCCTTTGTCAGCTCTCTGGTAGGAGGGCCTCCTCTGCGATTTAACCCTCTCCAGCTTCCCATTGGCTAAGAGCAGCTGAGATTCCTCTCCATTGGGTATGGGCAGCTGGGATTCCTCTCCATTTGCTGGTGCAGAACTGAGAATGAATGGAGGAAAAGCTTGGGTAAAGGTAATAAAATAGTGGGTAATACTGTTGTGCTGTCTTTCATCTGTTCATTTAGAGATTAGGGTTCGAGAGGACAAACCCTTTCCAGCAGGATATGGGTGACAGGCAGAGCTCAGACTGACCGTCCAAGACCAAGTTTGTCACATATAAGAAACATTTAAGAAAACAAGTAAACAGTAAATAAAAACATTAAAATACTGCAAGTAGATGTATCATAAGGGTTATGCTGTACCACTTGATATTTAAAGAACTGGACCAGCATGTGTGTGTCATTTTACCTCTCATGCAGTTTAATATTTCAGTAAAAGCTCTGGAGGCAGGAGCAATAATTCAGTAATAAACAAAGAGATAACAGTGAACAAGCTGTAAAATTATTACTACTACACAATAGTCCCAGCTTGGAAAAGAGTTCTGCTTCAGCACCCAGTTCTTTAACCACTACAGCACATGGCAGGATACATACCTGGATGAAGAGTGCCTGTCAGTGCTGGAAGGGTCCTGACTCTCCTGCAGAATTACACGGAAACAGATATACAGACACAGGGAAATACAGACAGAAAGAAAAACAGACATACACAGAAAACACCATAAATACACACAGACACACAAACACACCACAAAATTAGTGGCACAACATAACTGATTATGTTTAAAAGGAGAGAACTGACATGGAAAATGCAAAATTACAATGTTTTAGCCAAGAGGACAGTATAGGCAAAAAACTAATATGCAATTAATTTACTTAAGATAAAGTTAATGTGATTTAGCCAGTGTTACAGTGTGTGATAGTTAAAAAAAAGCAATGTAGGTTATTTAGTGTGATAGAAGATAAATACTGTACAGACATTTATGTTTAAAATAAAAATAAAAATGTAAGTATTGGGTCAATTCAAATAGCATGGCTGTGTCTATGTCTATGTCTGCGTGCACTGCTCATTTCTATATATATGAAAATGAGAGGGGATATGTCATTGTACATTAGTTTTTTTCAGTAAGTCAGTTTGAACATGACTGTACCATGTGAAACAAGTACAGACACATAGGTTGTGTGAGAGAGCACAGTGGGACAGTGGGTAAGTGAACCAATGTGCTGTCTGTGCTTCTGTACCTGAGCGGTGCACAGCAAGGTGGGGTCACAATCTGGCAACGAGGTCAGGGGCAGCAAGGGGCAGTTAGAGCCAGAGGACTGCAAAGCAGAGACAGGGGGAGGGGAGATGGGGGCAACACCTTCAGTTGTCCCTGACTGGGGTAACTGCAATGGAAGAGGGGCAGCAGGAGGGTGGGAGGACAGTGTGGCAGAGGGGTAGGATGACATATGAGAGGGACTGGGGGTTGCTGTGGGGGGTGAAAAGTAGCAGGAGGGGATGGAATCCGTTCTACTTTTCCTGCCACATCTGAGTGAGTCTGTGTCTCACAGTGTGTCTGCGACTGGGGATGTGTCTGAGTGTGAGTGTGTGCCTGCGCATGTGCACTTGTCTGAGTGTGTGTATGTGCAGGGACAGTGTGCTGCAGTTGGTGCTGTGGAGAGAGAGGTGGACCTGCTACTACCTGACTATACAGGGGAGTGGGAAATTTGGACTGGACCTGGGGCAACTGACTCAGCATATGGGTTTGAGTAGCTGGATGAGACAGGTGATGAGGGCCAATGTGGGGCTGACATGGAACTTGAATATGGTCATGAGAAACTTGAGCTTGAAGCTGCAGCTGTTGTTGCAGAGTCGCAGCCTGATGCAGCTGCTGTTCATACTGTTGTGGCAGGGGTTGTATCAGCTGGATGGTCTGGATCACTGGTTGTCCTGATGTACCTACAGGTGGTGTGGGTGTCACAGTCTGTGTAGGCATCTGGCCCTGTGCCTGAATCTGTGTCTGTCCGGCCTGCTGCATGTGTTGGGGGGTAGACGGCAGGGAGGTGGGGCCCATCGTTGCGGTAGCAGCAGAAATGGGTGTCTGTTGTGACAACATCCTCTGCTGATAATGCAACATTGCCTGCTGTTGAGAATTCTGACTGAGGTCTTGTACTGACTGCAGGAGCTGTTGTGTGGGAAGTGAGGAGGGGGTATACTGCGTTGGCAGTAGGCCAGCTTGGGGCTGGACTTGAGGTTGAGTCTGTACTGGTACTTGAACATGTGGCTGTACTATGCTCTGAGAGTGGATCTGGCCATGAATTGGGGCCACTCTTTGGGCTTGAACTGGTGGCTGGGTCTGAGCTTGGAGTGGTACTTGGCATTGCAGCTGCATTTGAGTTTGAATTTGACCTTGCAGTGGAACCTGGCACTGGGAATGGATGTGGGGTTGAATTTGACTTTGAAGTGGGATTTGGCCCTGGGGCTGTGTCTGAGTAAGTGACTGAGTTGAGGCCAATGACTGAGATGGAATCTGAGTGGATGCCTGCGACTGCATTTGAGTTTGCATCTGGGGCATTCCCTGCTGGGACTGAGCCTGTATTTGAGGAATTTGGGGTGTGGCTTGGGCCTGCAGTTGAGTTGGGACTGGTGGTGTGGCCTGAGCCTGTATTTGACTTTGGATTTGGGCCATGTCCTGCTGCGGTACAGGCTGGACCTGAATGTGAGTTTGTATTTGGGGTGTGACCTGTTGGGGTAGAGCCTGGCTCTGCATTTGAGTTTGTATTTGGGGTGCACCCTGCTGTTGTAGGGCCAGGACCTGGGCCTGCACCTGAGTTTGTATTTGGGATGCACCCTGTTGGGGTACAGCCTGGGTCTGCATTTGAGTTTGTATTTGGGGTGTGCCCTGTTGGGGTACAGCCTGGGCCTGTATTTGAGTTTGTATTTGGGGTGTGCCCTGTTGGGGTACAGCCTGGGCCTGTATTTGAGGTTGTATTTGGGATGCACCCTGTTGGGGTACAGCCTGGGCCTGTATTTGAGTTTGTATTTGGGGTGTGCCCTGTTGGGGTACAGCCTGGGCCTGTATTTGAGTTTGTATTTGGGATGCACCCTGTTGGGGTACAGCCTGGGTCTGCATTTGAGTTTGTATTTGGGGTGTGCCCTGTTGGGGTACAGCCTGGGCCTGTATTTGGGGCACAGCCTGGGCCTGTATTTGGGGCATGCTGTGCTGGGGACCCTGTATTTGCTGTGGGACCTGTGCCAGAGGCTGAGTATGAATTTGAGTTAATGGCTGGATTTGACCTTGGATCAGAGTCTGTTGGACCTGGGGCTGCATCTGACTTTGAGCTTGGTTTGGGGTCAGAGTTTGGTTTGAGACCTGTGGCTGGAGATGTAGTGGGACCTGGCCCTGGGGGTGAACATGCACCAGACCCTGGCTTTGGACCTGGGCCTGATTTTGAGGTTGTATCTGACTCTTGTGTGGGTCTGGTGTCTGTGCAAGGGCCTGAGCATGGTGTGGGATTTGACCTGTGATCTGTGTGACCTCTGTAGGGGCTTGAGCCAAGAGAGTGAACTGGGACTCAGCCAAGAGGTAAGCTTCCTGTTGCTGTATTAACACCTGCTGTTGTAGCTGCTCAATTTGTTGTCGCTGTGTAAACACTGCCTGAGGTTGCTGTAATAACACTGCTTGCTGTTGCTGTGAGAAACCTGACTGTTGTTGTTCCACTTGTTGCTCCTGGATCAAAACTTGTTGGTCAGATTGCTGCAGTGATGTGGCATCTTGTTTTTCTCTCTGATGCTGCTGTATCAAGGCTGGTTGTTGCAGCTGTTGGTCCATCTGTTGTTGTAATAAAGCTTGTTGCTTTTCCACCTGTTGTAATAAAGCTTGTTGCTGTTGCTGCTCCATTTGTTGTTGCTGTAATAAAGCTTGTTGTTGTTGCTGCTCTACCTGTTTTTGCTGCAATAAAACCAACTGTTGCTCCATCTGTTGTTGTTGTAATAAACCTTTTTGTTGCTGTTGCTCACATTGTTGTTGCTGTATTAAAGGTTGTTGTTGCTGCTGCTCCACCTGCTGTTGCTGCATTAAACTCTGTTTTTGTTGTTGGTCTATCTGTTGTTGTTGTTGTAATAAAGCCTGTTGTTGCTTCTTCTCCAGCAATTGTTGCTGCAATAAAGCCTGTTGTTGCTGCTGCTCCACCTGTTGTTGCTGTTGCTCTGCCTGGTGTTGCTGTAATAAAGCTGACTGTTGCTGTTGCTCCATTTGTTGTTGTAATAAAGCCTTTTGCTGTTGCTCTGCCTGCTGCACATAAACTTGCTCAAATGAACGTGAATGTATTTGAGGTTGCTGCTGTTGGGGCTGTGACAAAGCTGTGTATGGCTGCTGTGTTGAACTTGTGTGTTGTTCAAGTAGCGGAACTGCAGCTTGTGGCTGCTGTGTCAATGTTGCTGCTTGCAATTCTACAGGTTGCTGCTGTGACTGCTGTGATAAGGAGGCCATTTGTTGCTGTTGCTCTGCCTGAGCCTGCTGAATCAGACCCACTTGCTGCTGAGGCTGTAACAGAGCAGCTTGCTGTTGCTCTGCCTGATGCTGTAAGGTTGCTTGCTGTTCTATCAGTGCCTGCTGTTGTTGTTGTGCCAGAACTTGCTGATGGATTAAAACAGGTTGCGTTTGCTGTGGTAACAAAGGTGTGTGCAACAGTTCGGGTTGTTGTAAAGGGTTGACATTTGACTGGGGATGTTGTTGGAGAGGAGTGATACCTCCTACCCCTCCCTGGGCCACATAGGACAGCTCACCAGGATCTCCAACAGAGACTGGAGCAGGGAGGTGGACATTACCAGGGGCCTGGGGTGAGACTGGGGGTAGGAAAGGCTGTGAGGGGGCAACTGGAGGTAGAGATAGGGCAGTTTCTCCCTCTGTATGGCATGGCTAAGGGATTAGGGAGAATGGAAGGAGAGGAACAGGAGGGAATTATGGAGATGAGGCAGAGAGTGGAAATGGTGAATAGAGTGGTAATATGGAGTGGAGAGATTGAGGGATTGAATTTGAGGGAGGGAAGAGAAAGAAAGCAAGAGTAAGCATTAGCATAAGAAGATTAGAATTTCAGATTGCTTATTTAAGATCTTAAATCACACAGTGCAAACATAATCAATGAATCTTGGCTTGAAAAATATTTGCATATAAGTTATTCCATTTCAACCTAAATGTTTCCATTATTGAATTAAAAATGATATACCTTAGCCTAGCCATCAGTTTTATGTACATGTACCCACACAATATAACCCAACACCACTGCTGTACTAATTTTGCACCACCACAACTTAATTTACAATTTAATTTAATTTTACAACATGAAGCTTGCTCTACAAAACAATGGCAAAGTGACAAAGAAGCTTTTGTGAAGAAAATGGCAAATTATATAAATAACTGCAGAAGCGATATGTAAGTAATGATCATATGTGTCAATATGTAAACCAAATTATGTGACAGACATTCTCATTAGCTGGTAGGAGTTGCCCCTTGTTTGTAAGTTCACACAGATCTCCACTTTAAGCACTGAGACCCTTTAACAATTAAAACAAATAATATGCTGCAGGGGCATCATGGAAAACCAGGATTTAACTTTCCATGATGTATGACAGGAACACCTGCTTTGCTTACCAGGGAGAGATAAGAATGTGTGTGTGTGTGTGTGTGTGTGTGTGTGTGTGTGTGTGTGTGTGTGTGTGTGCGTGTGTGCATGCGTGCCTGTGTTTTCCACCTGTAATCAGAATGTTAATCATTTTATCAGTCAACAGAAAACAGTAAGAACAAGATCTTTTGTTTTAGCAGGCACCTTTACCCTAATACTGTTATAAAAGAAAGATCCCCATATACGGCATTAACAAACAGACATGCAGCCTGGAAGAGTACATCTGTTTCAGGAAAACACTAGAGGTGCAGATAAAAATGACAGG
The DNA here is from genome assembly GCA_019176425.1 of Megalops atlanticus. Lineage (NCBI taxonomy): Eukaryota > Metazoa > Chordata > Actinopteri > Elopiformes > Megalopidae > Megalops > Megalops atlanticus. The sequence continues at coordinate 2,598,420 of CM032882.1, read as the reverse complement.
AGAGAGAAGGACAGACTCAAAGACAGCAGAAAATTACTTTACATAAGTTTTACTATGAAAATGCAGTGTGAATATTCTTTACCTGTGAGTACTGTTGGGGTAACCCTGGTGACACCTGTGTCATCATGGCAACAGGCTGAGTTAAGCTCTGGCCAATTTGGCCGGGAGCTATGCTGGGAATCCCACTACTTTGGCCAACAGGCACATTATGAACTCCTCCACTCTGACCCACTGGGAGCATCTGTGGGTGGGAGATGCTCCCTACGCTCTGCACTGCCTAATAAATAGAAGTACCAGTCTTATGTCATAAATTTGAAATAATACAAATATAATATTAGAACTTTACATACCAACAGGAAGAAACCATACCACACTATAGCACAATGTACCTGTCCCACTATCGTTTGAATGAGCTATGCATTCAAACTGGTGAAATTCATAAATATATATGCACAGTAGGTAATCAAGTTTCCCAAATGGTAATGAATCAAAGAAGGAGTAATAAATGGTATATAGGTTAAAACCTCACAGAGATAAAAGGGAGAGTTAAGTGATGAAGTCATGCCCATCTGTGCTCAGTCACCCATGCATTAATTAATCTGCAAGAGAAAGAAAGACAAAGACATAGTGCAGTGACTCACAGAAGTAGCAGTGTGGTAGCTGGATTGAACATTTGTGTATGGGAGCCCTTGATGCATCCCAGACTCCCCCTGTGTTGAGAAGACTTGGTTTGGTCCACTAGCCATGGACTCACAGCTGCCGGAAGGCATGCTCTCCCCCTCTGAAAAAGAGATACAGAGATGAGCGAACCAATACTCACACCTTAGAAAACTATCAATTACAGAAAAGACTAATCAAAGAGAAATCTGGAAACCAGGAACCATAAGGGGATATTATTTGGCCACAACACAACATGTAACATTTCGTTATTTGAAATAGTCAGGAACAGTAAGTCTAACAAAAATGTCCTAAAATGTTCAGGGAATGAATGGCTCATAACATAAGGAAATTTCCTCACATTCTGATCATATTCCAGTGCAGCAGTGAGTTGGGCGTGCAGATTTTTTTTTACAACATCCGAAAGATCATCCCTATTTTCACTATGTATTCAACACAGCTCCTAGTTCAGCTCTGGTCCTCTCACATCTGGATTACTGGGACTGGGAAAAGTCAGAAAACTAGATATTGCAGGGAAACACTTCTTGAAATCAAAAATTGGTATCTAACTAGCTTGCCAGGTGTGAAAATATTAGTATGCTATTTAGAATAGAAATTGTGTTCATATTAAGCTTTGGACTAGTCATTAAAATCATTAAAGCAATAAAATTACTGACAATTTCTACATGTTATCTGCACTTATACAGCTGTATATTTACTGAGACAATTCTGAGTTGGATGCCTTTCCCCAGCAGGGAATTGAACCAGCAGCCTCTCAGTTAAAAGCCCTACCACTATGCTACACTGCCACCCAAAATAAAAATTCATATAAGAAGACTAAATCATTCCTGTATTAATACTGTTTAAATACTCTTATTTTTAGAATCTAGCCATCTGCTGTGAACTCTATTTTGGGTTCAATGACAACCTGTAATACAGCACTATACAACACAATATTATAACTTTTTAAAATAACTTTTTAAAAAATCAACTGTTCATAAGAATCAAACAGTCCTGGACTGATGTGAGTTCATTACTAGATTTAAAAAGTAAATTTTGTCCAGATTGGAAATTGTCTGGTAAACAAGCAAAGGGTTATGTCAGGTATGCATTCTGTTATTAATATTTCATAATGTTTACTTGTTTCTTTTGAATGAACTTCATAATATATAATTTATAAGATTGATAAGACAGCTGTCAGTACTTCAGCCTGAGCCGCAGTTTCTCCCTGTCTGTCTGTCTGGGTGTGTCTTGTTCTTTTTTTTGGACTTGTCTATAATAGCAGTTTTGTACTTCCTGTATTGTCTGCACCTGGGTCCTTTCCCCACAAACCTTGATAACTGCTGATTAAGTGTAATGTAATGTAGAAGGTATAACTTTAATGATAACGTTTATTATACTCCATATTTTCATACCCTGATTAAATACCAAAAGCATGATGAAATGGTACCAAAAACATAAGAAATTAAAATAGAGCGGTTAGGGTTATTTGTTTTTCAGTTGAATTATATTTAAAGTTCAAGAAAATCCACTGTTAAAAAGGCAAATTTTTTTAACCCTTTCGCGCAACTGGTCACACCGGTGTGATTTGCTGTTTAGCGCATATGCTAAAACCGGCGCAATTAGAACGCTAACACATTAATCATCAGTTTTGCAATACAAATAAAGACTCGCCCCCTGATTTACTGAGGTAGGTGCAAACCAGGTAGATTTAAAAATAATTTGTATATGTTTGCGCCTAAATTGTAACATGCTTTCACTGGTTGGTATAGTGTGATTAAATAAGCTGTTTTTCCTTTAAATCAGGTGCAAGGAGCTAATATAATAACCCATACTTCATTTTTGCGCTCTCTGGCTGACACTCCTTGAAATACATATTCATCAGTTCCACGGCTCAAGTTGACCCCCGAGGAAATCCCCGCAAATAAGTAATAAATATATTTTTCTACATTATAGTAGAGACACTGGAATTATAGTGTGTGTGTGGCAGTGTGCGCCCCGCTGTCTGTGTGGACCGGGGTTGGGGGGGTTTGAATCACGATGCCGGCTCAACATCGTGATGTTTGTCAGCCATCGGCCCAGTCCGTCGGCCCAAGCCTACACTGCACAGAGCAAAGTCATACTGTTTCCAGATAATACACTGTATGCCCCTGGCCACATTCTCATTAAAGGTCATGTGAAAAGCTATATATTTTACAGACACAAAAACCTTTTCTGTTGGTGGTTACCTGTGAGGCCAGTGGTTGCTACACTGTGTATCTGCTGCAGTCTGACGTGCTGGTCCACTTCTGGCAGCTCCTCAGAGTCCCCCTGTCCTCCTGTTGCTCCAGCAACCTGAGAGGAGGGGTGAAGACACTGATAGGATGGAAGGGTGGAGGAGTCTCTCCTTTCCTCAGGACCATACTGCAGCAGTTGCTGCTGACGCCTCTCGCGGGACCTCTTGATAAGAGTGACTCTGTCACGGATGGACTTGCCCACCACTTTAGCATCGCTCTCGTGGAAAAAACCAGACTTTACCTGGGACAGGGTGAGGAGGAATGAGACGGGCAGACAAGAGGAGTACTTGATGAAATAGGTCATGTACTTCATGTGATTTCATCCTCTTCTGATTTGCCTCGAGATCTTTACCACATACAATTCCTACAGACCCACTACATAGCATGTGCTTTCTCCTTCCTTCTCAACCTATCAAACCCTCTTTCTTGCACCTCATGTTTTAAGCTTCACCTGCCCCAGTGTCTCCACTAAGCCCTCCCCCATTCTTACCATCTCCAATGCAACCTCTTCTGCGCTGTCATTCTCCAGGTCGTAGCTGAATTCTATGGCTTCATTGTCCTTGTGTTTGCCCTTCAGCTTCTTAGGCTCCTCCACCCAGATGCGTAGTGCCAGGCAGTCCTGGAGACCTGTGTCCTCCTCGGCTAGTTCCACCCGCACCCCTGTGTCTTCACCAAAGAATGCATGAGTCAGCAGGTCCCGGATTGATAGTCTACGGAGAAAAGGGATTCACTGTGTTAGATCCTAACAACTGGGTTGGGATGTAGTAGTTATACATACATGTACATTCAAGTTATTTCATAAAGTCTCAGGTTAGTTGATAACAAGCACTGACTCAAATCCTGTTGCACCAAAACTACTTATGTTCTTACGTAACTAGTGTATACTACTGTAAATCTAGTTAACTAATAAGAAATGGTTGCAGAGGATGATGTTTCAGTGTGCTGGTATCCAATCAACTGTGATGGATTTTGATGATTAGATCTTGTGTAAAATTTTCAAGAAAACAAATGTTGGCAGCTGACTTGAGGATGCAGCTGGCTAGCTGCTATTGTAGGTAAATAATCAATATATTGGTATCATGGATCAACCAGACAGCTACAATAATTCCCAAGTACCCAGTTGTAAACGTGTCCTACTGTAAACAGCCTTCACTTCCCCATACAAGGTAAAGGTAAATATTGCTCAAATTGTTCATCTGAGGGCTAGCTTATTAGTGTATTACTGAACGTCTGGCAGCTTGCGACGTAGCTATCTTGCTAGCAAAATAAGATTAGCTACAGTAAATCCACTCATCTTGTTTTCCAGCCTCTATGCCCACTATTTTTATATATTATTAGTATGATATATAAATTCAACTCACAATGTTTCAATAAATCAAGTTAACAATATGAAATGATCACAAAACTATATTCCCTGAGAAATAATGCTTACAAGAAAACAAAGATATTTTAACATAATTGATCAAGTTTTCCTTTCTTTTTCTTTCTCATCAAACCCGCTAGCCTTCCCAACATTAATGATGTACCACAGGTCTGAGTGCCATAGTAATTTTATAAAACGGATCCATTATTGACCAAACTCTACTACATAAAGTAATAAGCTAGACTGAGTTGTTGTATTTAGTAGTAGCTCTACTAAAAAGTAGTAGTAAACTTTCCTAACATTATCTAAATGGTCCTGCTGGATTTGCAAGTTAGCTAACAAGTTGGCTTTGTCTGTTTCATATCAATGTTACACAGTAGAGGTCAGTTGCTGGCTGGTTATGAGAACTCCTTCAAAGAGATGGTAAACGTTTACATCTTCAGTAACTTTAATTAGCTCTTAGTGATGTGGAATGGATCAGTTACAATGTATGTTTGTCAATGCTGATGAACAAAAATTCCATTTACCTGTGGTATATCAGTGAATACAGTTAGATCTGGACAAGAATGGGGGATTGGAACTGATCATTTTTACAAAGTACTTTCTTTCATAGTACTGGTCATGTCTAATGGACAGAGCGAGCAAAAATTTCACAGTATATAGTGGTGCAAAGTATATTACATTCTAGGAAAACACCCTGACTCTCCTGTCATCATTATGGGAGATTTCAACCACACCAACCTGAGTGTTGAACTCCCCAGATACAAACAACTGATCAAATTTCCCACCAGAGAAGGCAAAATATTGGATCACTGTTACACTGTTACACTGTTACATCAAGGATGCATACAAGGCAAGGCCATCCGTGCCCCACTTAGGAACTCTGACCATTCCCTCATTCACCTCATCCCATCATACAGACAAAAGCTTAAAACTGCCAAGCCTGAGGTGAAAGCAGTGAAAATATGGTCCTCTGAGGCCCTAGAGGATCTGCGTGACTGCTTGGACTCCACAGAATGTTTTCAGAACCACCAATGACTGGATGACTACCAGGATGCATACAAGAGGGCCAAGTATGCACTCAAAGCAGTCAAAACTGCCAAGCACAGATATAGGGACAAACTGGAAAATCACTTCTCCACTAATGACTGCTCTTCCATCTGGTGGGGACTCCAGACTATCACTATAACAGTTGAGCAGGAGAAATCCAGATGCAGAGATCATACATCAAAACACAGATAGGTCTTAAAAGACAAAGAATCTCTACTGGGGACTAGAAACACGCAAACTTGGGGCACAGGAAGGCACACAAGGCAGGGTAGCTCAAGACTGAGCAGGGAACCAAGCCTCAGGCAGGGTTTAAATAGAGCACCAAACACTAGAGGTGTGAATATTCACTGGTCTCACGATTCGATTCGATTATGATTCAAAGGGTAGCGATTCGATTACAAAACGATTCTTAGTGCATCACGATGCATCTTGTCCTCCATGTTTTTTTTAATTAATACAAGAATACAAGCCCTCAGATTTGAACTGTTTTTACTTTTCAACTTTTTGTTTAACAGCTGTTTTCAAAAATCATATCAAGTCATATAACATAAAAATCTTTTTCAAGTAAGATAACCACAAGGTACAGTAGTCCCCCCTTATCCGCGGGGATATGTTCCAAGACCCCCAGCGGATGCCTGAAATCGTGCATAGTACCGAACACTATACATACTATGTTTTTTCCTATACATACACTACCGTTCAAAAGTTTGGGGTCACTTAGAAATTTCCTTGTTTTCCATGAAAACATACGTGAAATGAGTTTGAATAGGAAATATAGCAAAATGAATAGGAAATATAGTCATTGACAAGGTCAGAAATAATGATTTTTAATTGAAATAATAATTGTGTCCTTCAAACTTTGCTTTCGTCAAAGAATCATCCAATCCCGCAATTACAGCCTTGCAGACCTTTGGCATTCTAGCAAATTTGGGTGAGGTAATATGAATAGATTTCACCCCATGCTTCCTGAATCACCTTCCACAAGTTGGATTGGCTTGATGGGCACTTCTTACATACCACACGGTCAAGCTGCTCCCACAACAGCTCAACAGGGTTGAGATCCAGTGGCTCTGCTGGCCACTCCATTATAGACAGAATACCAGCTGACTGCTTCTTCCCTAAATAGTTCTTGCATAGTTTGGAGCTGTGCTTTGGGTCATTGTCCTGTTGTTGGAGGAAATTGGCTCTAATCAAGCGCCATCCACAGGGTATGGCATGGCGTTGCAAAATGAAGTAATAGCCTTCCTTCTTCAAGATCCCTTTTACCCTGTACAAATCTCCCACTTTACTACCACCAAAGCAGCCCCAGACCATCACATTGCCTCCACCATGCTTGACAGATGGCGTCAAGCAGTCCTCCAGCATCTTTTCATTTGGTCTGCATCTCACAAATGTTCTTCTTTGTGACCCGAACACCTTAAACTTAGATTCGTCTGTCCATAACACTTTTTTCAAATCTTCCTCTGTCCAGTGTCTGTGTTCTTTTGCCCATCTTATTCTTTTCTTTTTATTGGCCAGTCTGAGATATGGGTTTTTCTTTCCAACTCTGCCTAGAAGGCCAGCATCCCAGAGTCGCCTCTTCACTGTTGACGTTGAGACTGGTGTTTTGTGGGTACTATTTAATGAAGCTACCAGTTGAGGACGTGTGAGGTATCTGTTTCTCAAACTAGACACTCAAATTTATTTGTCCTCTTGCTCAGTTGTGCACCGGGGCCTCCCACTTCTCTTTCTATTCTGGTTAGAGCCAGTTTGTGCTGCTCTGTGAAGGGAGTAGTACACAGCATTGTAAGTGATCTTCAGTTTCCTGGCAATTTCTAGCATGGAATAGCCTTCATTTCTCAAAACAAGAATAGACTGACGAGTTTCAGAAGAAAGTTCTTTGTTGCTGGCCATTTTGAGCCTGTAATCGAACCCACAATTGCTGATGCTCCAGATACTCAACTAGTCTAAAGAAGGCCAGTTTTATTGCTTCTTTAATTAGCACAACAGTTTTCAGCTGTGCTAACATAATTGCAAAAGGGTTTTCTAATGATCAATTAGCCTTTTAAAATGATAAACTTGCATTAGCAAACACAACATGCCTTTGGAACACAGGACTAATGGCTGCTGATAAAGCGCCTCTGTACACCTATGTAGATATTCCATTAAAAATCAGCCATTTCCAGCTATGATAGTCATTTACAGCATTAACAATATCTACACTGTATTTCTGATCGCAGGTAACTGAAACCGCGGATAAGGGGGGACCAATGTATATGTAAACAGTAACACAAAACATTTTTGTTTTTAGTGCATTGTAAATATATAGTAAAAAATAATAGTTTTACATAGAAAATAAAATTCTTTCACAGCTCTAGCAGCTACATACTTGGGGTTTGCTAAGTTTAGCTCCAGGTGGAAGCGGGTGATATGATTCCTCATATTTGTTGTATTGCTGAAGTATTTAATCTTGGCTCGGCAGAACTTACACACAGCATATGTTTTGTCAAGCTCGTTTTTGCCTATATTTTCATAAAAACCGAAATATGCCCAAATATCTGCTTTTAAGATATTGGGTGTGTTTTCAATATCTGGCTGCTGGATGTGTTGCTCTCCCTCCACCATTTTTCCAATCAAACCAGGCACAAGTGATAAACACATGTTGCGTTCCAGACAACTTGGAAGTTGAGATTTTCAGACCTCCAACTAGAAAATTTACAATGGAACGCCACTCACAGTCGGAGTTCCTACTTCTAAACTCGGGGGAAATCCATCTACCCCGACTTCATGGAGAAGCAGTTGTCTGACGTCACACAACAATGGCAGTACGCACGGAGGCTCACAGTGTAAATGGTAAACCATCAACTAAAAGGCAACGTAAAGTATATTCGCTTGTATTTAATTAAAATAATACATACAGTAATATCAAATAATATCATATAGTAAAACCTGGTCTGCACATAAATTGATGTCAAAATATGTCGCCAATGTTATTAAGTAGCTGGTTACGGTAAACAGTCTCTGAAAGTCTTCTCTGCACAAAAGTTATTCGGGAAAACATTAAAAATACCAAAAAAAAAAAACAAAAAACAAAAAGTGAAAACATTAGGAAATTGATATGCTTTATTTCTGTTATGTTAAGCCTTAAATTTATATGTCTGTCTAAAGTTAATACTTTATTTCATTTTACATTTACTTTGTTTTCAATGTCATGTAATTTATTTCCTCTCTTGTACATTTCAATTAATAGGGAAGGGGGGTAGGATGTATTTGTAGACTACTGTATTTGTATTAGGCTAGCGAATGGAATTTTTAGATACGTTTCCGAGTATAAAAGTGCCATAAAATAAAATGTATAATGGGGTCTGTTACCTCATGCATTGTTTTTCCTCCTCTGTTTTGTTTATATATGCAAGGAAGCTGCACTGCTGACAATTCAATTGTCTATACACTTGCCAAAAAAACATCAGTTTGCAACGTGTTTTTTGTTTACATTTGGCGTTGGAACACTTGGACGTCGGAAATTGGAAATTTCAACAGGGAAATTCTGACCTTGGACTTTGAATGGAATGCAGCAGTAGTATCGGGGGGGGGTACTTTTTAGCTACTTAGCCTACTTTATTTACAATAGACACAGTACGCTGGCATGTATGTTATTCAACCCTTTCGCGCGTAACTTATTTTTCATGCTATGTAGCGCACGTCTTACGTTACATGGTTCATTATGTTTTCATTAGCGTTATTAAGCTTCTTATAGTTTTCAGTTTGCATTTGCTATATTTTTTAACGTAAAATCGCTGTTTCCTCAAAGCTAAAATTTCCAATCTAGTGTTCTAATTGCATCGGTTTTAGCATATGCGCTAAACGGCTAATCACACCAGTGTGACCGTACGCACGAGAGAGTTAATTACAATTTTTTAAAATCGATTATTTTCTTTTTCTGCATCGATACAGAATCTTTCACTTTTGCATCGCGATGCACCCCCCCCGGCTCGTATCATTATCACCAGCCATCAACTCAACTGCATTCTTAAGAAACAAAGGATCTGAAAAGCAGCTGGCCCTGATCGTGTCTCACCAGCAACACTTAACACCAGCTTTCTCCCATCCTGGCTGATCTCTTTAATCAGTCAATGGCCAGTGCACCGTGCCCGCTTGCTTCAAAACCTCCATTATCATCCCAGTCCCCAAGAAACAGAAGATCTCCTGCCTGAATAACTACAGGCCGGTTGCCCTAACCTCTGTTGTCATGAAGTGCTTTGAGAGACTCATCCTGCAAAACCACAACTGATGCTCTCCAGGACCCCCTGCACTTTGTGTATATAGCTAACAGGAGTGTTGATGCCATCAACTTGGCTCTGCACCACATACTGCAGCACCTAGACAGCCCTCACACTTATGCCCGCATCCTTTTTGCAGACTTAAGCTCTGCCTTCAACACTATCATCCATGATCTAATACCAGAAAAACTAAAAGCTTAATGTGCCTTCCCCTGTCTGCCACTGGATCCAGGACTTCCTGACCAACAGGAAACAGTACATCAAGGTAGGTAACTACATTTCAGACCCCCTCTTCCTCAGTACTGGCGCTCCTCAAGCATGTGTGCTCTCCCCACTGCTCTACTCACTCTACATCAATGACCGCACTTCTAACAGTGAATCTGTCAAACTTCTTAAGTTTGCTGAGGACACTACCCTGATTGGCTTCATCTCAAATGGTGATGAGTCCACATATCAGGAGGAAGCAAACTGTCTGGTGTCATGGTGTGAAGCTAACAACCTGGAGCTGAACACACAAAAAACCATGGAGATGGTTATTGACTTCAGGGAGAAGCCCACCCGCACCTGTCTTTGGCAATACATGGCACCATGGTCAGCAGAGTGGAGTCCTATAAATTCCTAGGCTCCATCATCCAACAGGATCTCAAGTGGGACAGGAACATCATCACAACAATCAAGACAGCACAACAGTGTATGTACTTCCTGCGACAGCTCAAAAAATACAAGCTGTCACCAGAGCTACTGATCCAATTCTATACAGCCATAACTGAATCAGTGATGACATCCTCCATTTCCATCTGGTTCAGATCTGAATCTTTGCACTCTAAGCGGAAACTGCAGTGCATTGTGCAATGTGCAGAGAAGATCATTGGCCGTCAGCCCCTCCCCACAGACCTGTACTCGTCCAGGATGAGGAAGAGAGGGAGGAATATCATGGCTGATCCCTCAAATCCTGGCCACTCTCTCCTCCAGTGGCTACCCTCTAAATGCAGAGTGAGAGTGATATCCATAAAGACTAGGACTACACATCACTTGAACAGCTTCCTTCCCCAGATTGCAATCCTTTCAAATAAGGACACTTCCCTTCTCTGCCCCCTGTCCAGTTGCACACTTGCACTTTACTTGTCCATCCCACAGATCCCACAATGGAACTGTAAAACTCTAAACTTATTGCACAAATGTACATAACCAATGGCATTGCACAGTTTCTTCAGTGGTATTGTATTCTATTTATTGTATTGTTTTGTATTGTATAGTTCTGTTTACATTTATAATGTTGACACCTGCACCAAGAGAAATTCCTTATACATTTGCACTTGGAAAAGTTCTGATTCTCTGAAAAGCAGACTAAAATTCATCTGCAAATATTCCTAGGTATAAACCACAACATTATGTGCCCCAACAGTTACTGGATTATTTAGTCATACCATAGAACTATGTTATGTGGTGCAACCTGTTTGAATTTAATAATGTCATATTTACACAATATCTAGGCTATGATGAATGTACCTGCTCCGGGTGAGGAGTGGAACATTGTCACTCCTGAGTACCCGTGCCATGATTGTTAGGGAACTGTACCCATTGTTAGGGTTTGTGCCCAGAGGGTTGCAGGTTCAAAACCTTTTACAATGTTTTGTTTTACAACATATCCAACAATATAAATGGATAATTTATAACACATGATGAGGTATATACCTGTGTATGTCAGCCTGAATAAGGGTGTCTAATTATGAATCAGTAAAAAAATAACTTACCTCTGGCTCTTGTTCTGTCGAATACACCCCTCAATAATCTCTTTAACCTCTGGATCTGTGACTTTATCAAAACTGGCTGGTTTTATGCCCTACAGAGAACAGGAGGGGGGCAGTGTTATCTCAAATGTGCATAAGGACAGACACTAAAGAGACATAAACAGAGGAGACAGCAACAGGGTGGAGGCCCCTGTAGACTCACGCTGGTAACTTTGCGGTAAATCTGTGCAGCATTCTGGCACTCAGAGTAGGGGTACTCAGAAGTAGCCATCTCCAGCATGCACATTCCGAAGGCGTACACGTCCACCGACTCGTCATAGTGCTCTTCATACATCTCTGGAGCCATGAACTCAGGGGTACCTGACAGATCAGAAGCAGAGCATAACCCCACTCCTTTCAGACCCTCTCTGACTGCCATGCTCCAGGATCTGGTATTATTACCTCCATCACCAGTAGGATGTGAAATGTTGGTCACATAAGTGAACTTTATCTATCCCCTTGTTTCTCTGGCCTTCCTGACTATATTTCTTAATAATGTGGAAATTGTTTACACAGAGCATAAACAGGCATTTCTGTCTACATGAGTAACAGCACCCTAAGGAAAAAACACAAATGACAAAGAGTGAAATGAGGCTGAAATTGAGCAGAGAAAGAGTGAGAGAGTGGAGGAGGGCAGAGAGAGGAAGGAGAGAGTTGGGGAATAAAATTGGTGGAGTATGGGAGATGGCAGGGATAGTGGGTAAGATGTAAACAGAAGGGAGAGTCACTATGCTTGCTGTACCAATCACACTCTTGGCAAAGGATGTCCGCATGAGCGTGGCCAGCCCCAGATCTCCAATCTTGACAGAGCCCGTGGGGCCAGTGATGAAAATGTTATCACACTTGAGGTCACGGTGCACAATGGGCGGGGTCCGCGTGTGCAGGAAATGCAGCCCCTTAAGGATCTGTCTACACCAACTGCGCAAAACTTTGGGCTTCATCACTTTAAAGCGCTTCAGGTACCTGCAGTGTGGGATGCAGAGTTACACAGCCATGAGAGCAAGAAAGAGACATAGTGGAGAGATTAGAGGTGGATGGCCAATTGAAGGCATTACTGGTGTATTGCTCAAGCCTATCAGGCTTTTCTTTAATAGTAAAAGATATCTAACTGATTATTACAATGTCCCTTCAACTAAATTGCATAATACAAAAATCAAATTTGGAACAAACCTTTACACAGTGTACAAACTAATGTCCAAGTCTTTGGAATACCACCTGGTACAATTTCCTTTGGTTAATAAACTATACCTGCCTGTGTCTTTAAAAGGTCTGTCCCAAGAAACTGGTTGAAAATAAATAGCACAGTTATACAGTACCAGTCAAAAGTTTGGAAACACCCGATTAAGATAATGGGAAATGTGCATTCAAAGACATTTTGATCTAAAGACTTATGCTTAAATGCTTGAAATTTGTTTTGAAGACAAGTATATATAGTGAAGCTTATGTATGAATTTTTTTCTAAAAATTTTTTTTTAAATTATTTTTTGGCTACTTTGAGGCATGTGAAATATAAGATTTGATGAAGTTTTGATTTGTTTAACACTTTTCTGATCGTTGCGTAACTCCATTTGTGTTATTTCATAGTTTTGATGTCTTTACTATTATTCTAAAATTTGTGTCCAAACTTTTGACCGGTACTGTATATGTGGTTTATATAACTGTATTATATATGATTTAGATACAGTGCCTTGCAAAAGTATTCAGACCCTTGACCAATTCTTACATTTTACTGAACTACAAATGACACATTGGAAATATACTGAAACTCAAAATGAATTATTTTATATTAATTTTTTAAAATTATTGACACCGGTTTAGTTAAAAAATATTTTCAAGAAAAATAAGAAAAATTAAAAATAAAAATTAAGTATTGGGCCCCCACACATTAAATTTGGTACATCTTTTGCTCCAGTAACAGCTTTAAGTCTTTAGGGGTAAGCCTCTGCCAGCTTTGCACGCCAATTAGGAGTGATGTTTGCCCATTCTTCTTGGTAGATTTGCTCCAGGTTGTTCAGGTTGGATGGATGTGGCTCAGACAGATTCTCAATGGGATAGTGACTTTGACTGGACCACTGAAGGACATTTGCCTTTTTGTTCTTAGCCACTCTGGTGTTGTTTTGGCTGTGTGCTTGGGATCACTGTCCTGCTGAGAGGTGGACTTTCTCCCGAGCTTCAGTTTTTTAGCAGACTGAAGCAAGTTCTCTTGCAGTATTTCCCTGGTATGAATTTTGCTCCATCCATTCTTCCATCACGTTTAACAAGATGCCCAGTCCCTGTTGATGAAAAGCGTCCCCACAGCATGATACTGCCACCATCATACTTCACCGCAGGGATAGCGTTTCTTGAGGCATGGGCAATGTCAGGTTTGTGCCACACATAGTGCTTTGAATTTTGACCAAAAAGCTCTATCTTGGTCTGAGTTTCATTGTTTTTAAATAAAATAGCAGAAATAGAATAGAATGAAATTTCAGTGTATCATTTGTAATTAAGTAAAATGTGAGAATTGGTAGAATTGGTCAAGGGTCTGAATCTTGCAAGGCACTGTATATTCACAATGTGCAATGGTGAGTTGAATGTGAGTGACAGGGTGAGAACAGGGGGCATCACTGACGTTTTGAGCGTGCCCGAAGTCATGAGCTCAGTCACTAGGACGATGCACTTCTTTCCCCTCAGGATAGACTCCCAGGAGTCATAGAAGCGCACGATGTTGGGGTGCTGAAGGCCCTTCAGCATCTCTGCCTCTTCCTTAAAGCGTTGCTGCTCTGCTTTGGTCAGCTTGCGGTCCTGAGGCAGGGAGAATAACACATACCATTTTGAGCATTAGCATGGGTCACTTAAGGAGACTTCAGCTACTAGCAGCAATAGCAAGCAGAACAAAATTAAAATTTTACATCCATTTGACAATTTCAGGTTAGCATTTCAACTAAAATTTTCTATACAATACTTCAATTAAAAATGTTTTTTGAGATTTGACAGTAGTGCAAAAAATACATTTCTAAAAATAGTATCAACTTAACAGAAAAATGAATATGACTTTTCCTGAAAAAAGACCACTGCAACTTTGCATTAAATAGCAAACACATTCATACCTTTCACAACAGTACAGACATAAATCCACCAGATGGCAGTCAGGAAATTTAGGAATACACTACTTCAGACAACGCCCCCCTCTGCCAGTAAGGGGTTTACTACTTGTGTCCACCCAAGTCAGAATGGCAGTATGCTGTATTCGGCATAAGTGTCTCAACAATCTGAGGGATCATGTTTATTTACATTCACAAAAATGCTATCAATACTTCTGCATTTTATAATGTAATGATATGAGTGACATGTAAAAAACAAAACTCTCACATCATGAGTCCTTTTCTGTGCTCTCAGCATTACACTGACATTGATTTAAAAAGAATTAAGAAACTTATGCAGCATGCAGATGTTCTACTAGGTTTGTCTTTCAAAGATTATCTGTTTTTAACAATCTCTGTTCTTTGACCCTAACCCTACCCCAACCCCCCCCCCGCCCCTGTTCTCTCATCTATTCCCAGTTCCTGTCTCATCTACTCAGCCTCAAGTCTCCTCTCCTCTGTCCTTTTTTGGAAGTTGCTATGGGGGCCACCTCTCCTCCCCTCCCCCTGTCTGCTGTGACTGACACGCCTCTGTTGCTCTTGAAAATTCAACTGAAAGCAGGAAATACAGCCTCACTGCTGCTGCTAAGGATAGGAGACTCCCTTGTGGGTGTCCCTCTCTCCCTTTTCTGTCTGGCTCCTCCCCTCTACCAGCTCTCTGTTCTAGTTTCATCAGCTTGTCACTGTCTCCCTCAGCACAGAGTGTGCGGCAGCCCTGGGTCACTCAGGGTCAGCAACATTCATTATGATAATTATCAGCCATGCCACATTGATTCAGGCTGACAAACACAAAATAGGCATGCACCCACACATATGCGCGCATGTGCGTATACACAAACACACACACTTATCACTCTTGGCTGGGAAACAAGCAGTCACCTGTCCAAGCAGTACGTACAGTCATCTACATGGAGTCATATCTACATTGGATTTTTTCCAAAAAAAATTATCACCATTTAATGTGTTAGCCTTGAAAATACACAATTAGCTCTTGGTACACTATCATCATTGTGGTCATACATTGCAGTTATTGTCAAAACTGCCACTGTGATAAATAAACAAGTGCAGACCATATCACTAATCATTAGCAGGGTGGAAGACAGTTCCATAGATTTTATTTTGATAAAAAATGAAGAAAAGAAAAATAAAAAGGTAGAAGGAAAGGCAAACTATATGAGATGAAAGAGGTAAAGTGGCAAAGTGACAAAGAGAGATGGATGGATATAAGCTGCATAACTGCATAACCTTTATGCTGGTCAAGAAAGAATGAGAGAAAGAGAGAGCAACAAAGAGACAGAAACAGGGAGCAAGAAAGGGAGGGGGTGGCCAGTTTAGCTATGAAAGAGTCCTATTGTGTGAGCTATTGTCAGGACATAATGGCAGTGGGAGTCTTTCTGCATCTAGAGAGTGAATAAAGTAGTCACTCACCAATGCAATATACATCTACGCCACACTTACTGGTACTGTTAAAAGCCTATGTGTGCTCCATATCATGTACACACACATATCATATGCTTGTACTTGCAAAAGAATGTGTGTCATCTTTTTAAATCAAAACTTAGGTTTTCATATATTTTAAAGATAAACATAGGTATTACAATATCCAAACTAAACATTTAGGTTTATGGCATTATTATTATTGCTCACTGCCAGACTCTTGCTGACACATTAGCCCTTTTTCTCATATGAAATCCGGACACTGTCCGGAGAATCAGATCCGGACAATGTCCGGAGAATCAGATCCGGACATTGTCCGGAGAATCAGATCCGGACATTGTCCGGAGTTGCCCTTTCACATGTGTAGCAAACAACAGGAGAGTTGTCAGACGCGTTCTCACCTATTGGAAATACTTCATTTGGTTTAGGCCAGGAGTGGTGCCTGGGTAGAGTGTGCACGAGGCAGGACCTGACGCAAAAAGTACGCTGCAGAAATCGCAGTGTTTTGTTTACACGTAGCCGGTTTGTAATTTGGTCATAAACAACCGAGTCTCTTGCCGTTCCTTGAATTTGTCTCACGATTTCGGTGTCGGCCATTACCAACTGAAGTTTCCAGAATCTCGTCATCTCTCCAGTTAGACATTTTCGTTGGCGTCTTCGTGTAAATGACCCTTCTTCTTCATCCTCGGATGTTTGTATTCTTCTGGTTTCGCACCAGTCGCATGATAGAAACGTCATCAACACGCCCCCTCGCTTGCTGTAAATTCTCCGGACAATGACCTGCTTTATTCACACATGGACTTTATCGGACATTACACGGACTTTGTACTAGGGAGCTGGCAGGGTAAAGTCCGTTTAATGTCCAGTCCAACTGATTCAGACACTTGCGATCTCACATACAGCTCCACCGAGTAATGTGTAGATAAGTTCAGGGTTGCAGTGTATGTCTGATAGGGGCTATTGACTGGTTAATCCCAGGGCCTTCAGCCTCTTTGCTGGTCCCAGAACAGTGAATACAGAAACAGAAGTCTGTGCAGCAGTCCTGTGAGGATTCAGCTTCAGGCTTGCATAGGCCCGTAACTCATGCCACAGGCAGGATGAGCCCTGGTCTGACCCCTCCAGACCTGTGAGACGCTTTTGGACCTCAAACCTGTTCAGGTTAGGCTCTGGGGTCAGGCAGAGCTGACTGAGTGTAAGAGAGTCTTGACGGGTTCCCCAGTGTTCGCATAGCTCAATTTTCCCCTGCTATCCTTCTCAGTGAATTCAAATACAGGATTTGTGAGTGAGAATTAAGTCTTTGGTAACTCTATAAGTCCTACTGTGACGGAGCCCCATCACTACGGTTGAGTATGCGCTCTGACTGCCATACCAACGAGCCTGGCTTTTTGGCGTTGCGGTCAAAGTCGCATGTTTGGTACCCCGTAGACCCGGGTTTGAGGCCGAGTGGGGCGACTGCTCTCGCCTTTCGCTACAAATGGCGTGCCCAGTGTGTGAGCCATATGAGGGACCCCCAGGTTAGTTGACCCCGGTGTGAGGGACCCCAGAGATGGGTGAAGCACGGTGTGAGGGACCCCAGAGATGGGTGAAGGGTACCCTGGGATGGGAGAAGTATGGTGGGAGAATGCGCGAGGGACGCCTCTGTGCGTGAAGCGCATGGGTGCGCTTCCCGAAGGGGAGGGCAGTATGACGGAGTGCTGTCACTACGGTTGAGTATGCGCTCTGACTACCATACCAACGAGCCTGGCTCTTTGGCGTCGCGGTCAAAGTCGCATGTTTGGTACCCCGGAGACCCGGGTTCAAGACCGGGTGGGGTGACTGCTCTCGCCTTTGGCTACACCTACCCTTTTTATCCTTCCATTCCTCACTCACTATACAGCTGCATCATTTGTGTCATTCAGTTCTATAGTCCCTTGAGCCAGTTACTTACACAATGCATATCCAAACAGTTAAAATTAATGTGTGAGAGAAAATGATGTGCAGATGGAGGTCTGAAATCATACAGCAACAACTTAAAGGATTTATGTGTTCTTCTTAATGTATCTGTCCCTGCGGATGTCAGAGAGTGTAATGTGTTTGTGTTAGTATGTGCACATGTAAGCAGATGCTCTTACCCAGAGACATAACCAGTCAGTGAGACTATATTGAGGTAGTCGATGGGAACTGAAACTAACAAATGGACTTCATGCTATAAAAATCTGACTGCATCTGAATGAACATTATAGGATGGCAAGTTACTGACTCACTGCAGCTGCTCTTCACCTGCAACACACTTACCTATGCAATAGCTACTACTGTTCCACCTGTAATTACTCCTGGGATCAGCTGAATTCTTGGTTTCATACTGTAGGTCAGTGCAAAGAAATGAAGTGGCTGTTAATAGTGACATAAATGCACATGTATAAAAAACATATGACCTGATAGGCTGATGAAAAGAACAAAAGTCAGCTCAGTTGTCAACATATTTATCTACAGCATGGGCACAACCAATTACAGCCTTTACTGTGTACACTATTTAAATCTTATGAAAAGGAGACGCCATTAATGTGAAACCTTGTGTCCTGCACTTCAATGTGAAATGAAAATGATTTTTGTAGGCTAGTTAGTGTTATTAGCTGCATTGTTTAATCAATTTTTTACAGGTAGTATAAATATTCTATTCTGTTTGATAGACATTCTGTGTTTGTGATTGTCTTCAGTGTTCAAGGAATTAAATTCCTGGTAAATGTGACTGATTTACAAATATAGGCTATACAGATGCCAATATTACATAAAAATTTTTGTATATCTGTTTCCTAGCAAGCTTCCTTATCTCACAGCCTTTTTAATTTACATATAGATTGCCATCATTCTTGTTTTTGAACTTTATGATTCATTGAATTCTGTTACCTGAAAAAGGATTCTAAGTAAATGTTGAAAGTGCAGTCAACACAGTCTGATAATGTTTTGAAGAATTGTATGTACTTATTTTCATAATTAAGAAGAAAATCCCAAGCAAAACACAATTTCAGCAGAGAACTAATTAAGATGGCCAATGAGAGGGCAAAGTCCTCGCCAGAAAATGAATATGTAGTAATGAACCAAACTGGCATTTTTTTACTTCCTGATGTGTCAGTCACAGTCTCTGCATGTGAAAAATAACAGGCCAAAATGAGAGCATTGCTAGAAAGACTAGTAGTAAATTATATTAAATACAGAGAAATGAATTCTGAATAGCACTTTCATGTAATTTGTTTTCATTTCAAGCTAATCCATTGCTGACCAGAAATGCACATGGTTTGAATTGGACTTATGTCACACACAGTAATTTCAATTATTATTGGTATTACTATAGTTACTGTTACACTGGGCTAATACTTCTCCCAGAAATACTGTTATGAAGTGCTGCTATTTTACATACTTGTCAACACAAGAAATGCAGTTACTGTCTTAATAATGACTTTGGCACTCTGATTTGTAAACATGTGCACATTTTATTAACATAAATATCTGAATGCTATGTGAATAGAGTGCATGCTAACATGAAATCAGAATTTCTTGTGAGATTTCATGGTGGGGGTGTGACTTTACACTGATGTTGCACTGAATTTACTGAACAAGTGCTCTCATCCAGAGCAACTTATACAGCTTACCATTTTCATTATCCATACAGCTGTATATACTGGCCTTATCTACCAGTGTGTATTATACCTTGAGTAATATGTTATGTAATATGTTATATGTTCAATTGCAAATCAAAAAACAAAGACTCAAACTGACCCAAAGTGGCTCAGTTGGTAAGAGCACTTGTTTCAAGTGCAGGCTGCAGGCCCCTGCAGCCCGGGTTCAATCCCAGCTGTGTCATCAACCATTATGACCAGGAGTCCACAGCAAAGGGATATAGCGGTCTGGAGGTTGGGGGCCAGTGGTTTGTCCAGCAACCCCTGCTGCTCAATCCCACATCCGCAGGGTGAGCCGAGCATGAAGTGTCTTCCTGACTCATGCCTGTGCAAGCTTGGGGACTACGGTGTGTAAAGAAGCTACGGAGATATCATGTGTTTCGGAGGACAGCACATGATTGTCTGCACCCTCCCTGTTGTCAGTGAGCGCTGGAGCAAGGGACAGCCTGTCTGACAAACAGAGCATTCCAAGTTGAGAGAAAATGGGTAAGAAAAGCAATCGTGGTTGAAAACTGTTTGTAGTGACCACATTTGCACTTTACCTTTGAACACCAGTACAAGCTACCCAATACATGATACTGGGCACGTGGCTGTCATGCTGTTGTAACAAAATACGTGTGAGTACTGAATTATAGTACTGTGCTGTGTTGCTGAATAAATACCAAGCTTAACTTTCAATAAACACAAATTTATTCAAGTAGTTCATACTTTAAAACAGAAAAAGCCAATTGCATAGGTGAGGAAAATTCAGGTTATTGAAATGCTCTCAGTGCTTTTGTGGGTCTTATACTGCATGTCTGCACCAGATAAAATTCAGCTAATGTTAGAGGTAGTTGCCAGCTCATTTGACATTTCAAATATTTTTAAACAGTACTAATAGTGTCCTGTCAGTAAGCTAACTAGCACAATAAGATATGCTTGTTTTCCTCATACTAATTTGCTTGCAGCTATACAGCAAAATCACGTGATATCCATTCCATTGGTAATGATGATTTCTTTCATAATGGGGTGAAGAGTTTCTTGAATGTAAACTAGCTTTCCAAGCTATATGTAACATAAATGCACTTGTGAATGTTTCCTAAATGGCATTCCTTTATTGTTTCATTGTGTGTCAATTCAAGTATCCCCCTGTGAGAATGTGAGTGTGGGACTACAGAAGAAAAGAAACAGGAATAGCTGATCTGAGCTATTATAATTGAAGCTTGCTTTTAATGAGTTGCCTTAGGTTTTTACATCTGTACTGATAACTTGGCATTGAAGTTTGACTGTAACATCAGTGACAGTGTGATGTAAATAAAGGCTGTCCACAAAGCCATAACAGAGCCAAATATATCTTTATAACACAAAGAAAGCCCTATCAATGGTGGGCCAAGACCACCCCCAAAGTGGGGTTTAATACAATTTTATTGTGGTATGAAAACCTGCAACATCCTTTTAAAGAAGTATTGATGTCATCTTCAAACCAGTGGCTTAAAAAAGCTGGAAGGCCAATATTGCAAAAATGTGAAAATATCACAACACAGCAGTTTCAGTTCATTCTAGTTTGGTTTCAGCTGTATTGTACCTCCTGAGCTGCATGCACACCTCTGTGATTGGATTGCACAGCTCACTAGCATACAACCAACTTGTTAGTTGTGAGTGCCTCTGAAAATGGCTGCAAGAAGTTGTAAACAGCAAAGCAAAGCTCTGCTTTCCAAGCAATCTGTCATAAAACTTTTATTTAATGAACCTACTGATTAACTGCAATAACGTTCTTTTCTTGCTGTAGGCCTATATGTTCAGAGGAAAACTGAAAAAACTTATTATCTACAGCATTTTTAGAGAAATGGTATCTGGAAAATCTGTGTGGTGTGAGGTAATGAGTTGTGAGACAGCGGAAAAAATGTTACCAGTAAGACCAAAGTTTGTTTCCATCCCAAACAAATCACTAGGGCTGCAACTAACGACTATTTTCATAGTCGAATAATCTATCGATTATTGAAATGATTAATCGACTATTCGGATTATGAATCGCACAATTACTCAATGGCTCTTATTCATCTATCAGCTTTTAAATTTAGCTTGAAGGGAGCCAGATCCTACAGCTTTGTGTATTTGTGCTTTGAAAGGTAGAGAGCTGGAGGGAAAAAAAAAAAAAAATCTTTCTCTCTCTCCCTGGATCGAACCAGTAACCTCCTGGTTACGACTCCTGCACCTTATCCACTATGCTACACTAAATGGATTTAGAGCAGGCAGTGAAATGTGGGCGCAACGATAAAAAGAACGGCTCGATAAAAAGAACGGAAATATTTCACGATTTAGAAAGTATCACATTCTCCGGTGTTCTCTAAACTTGTGTACTCAGCAGCAACACTATCTCCAGCTATAAACATCGCCATGACAACGATGCAGTGTTTAAGCAGAGAATTTCTAAATAGCAGACGGGCTCTCATTTAACATTGTAAAGTTAGGGCACATTTGGAATGTGAACATTATCGTTGTGAAAAATAGGTTATTATTTGAACCCTTTCGCGCGTCCGGTCACACCGGTATGATTAGCTGTTTAGCGGGTATGCTAAAACCCGTGCGATTATAAAACTAGATTGGAAAAATTCTAGCTAATTTTAGCTTTGAGGAAACAGTGATTTAACATTAAAAAGTATAGGAAATGCTAACTGAAAACTATGAGAAGCTTAATAACGCTAATGAAAATATAACAACTATGTAACATAACAGGCGTGCGACAAAAAATAAGTTACGTGCGAAAGGGTTAAAAGTGAAATGCTGCCACACTTTTGAGGTCTTTGGTTGTGAAGGTGTTGCCATCTGTATTGTTCACTCCAGTAAAGCAACGTAGCTTAGGCTATATGTCTGAGCATTCCGAGTCAGCATGAAAAAAAACACGCGATGACGTCACCAACTAATCGACAATTCAATTCGTTGGCAACTAATTTGATCATCGATTTTCGTCGACAATGTTGATTATTCGTTGCACCCCTACTTTTAATGTATCCTTTTGATAAGGTACACTGCAGGAACTGTCACGTTCTTGTGCTCACATGGAAAGCCTTGACTCCATTAAAACAAAAAGCTCTCAGTACCTCAGCTGCTGTGTGGATTGTTTGCAACAGTCAATTCATTTTGCTGGAGACACTGCAAAATGGTTATTGCACTCAGTCAAAAGCTCTAATCATATATTCATGTTCACAAATTCACATCCCCACATATGACTCCATCTTTACTTACATATTTCCTCTACCTTGATTACACAGAAGCAAAAAATATGCCAACAAATACGCATTAAGATGATAAAAATGTACAGCAACATTCTGTTTGATTCAAGATTCTGCAGTGACACAGAAGTCTCTAAAGGTTTCCTGTTTCCAAAGGGTATGAAAAGAAGTAACACACAGATGAACTTTATTAATAGTGTGAATTATCGTGGTGTAAAGCCAGAGTGGTCTCCAAAGGCTACAGGAAAATTGTCACTGACCTCAGCAGGTTGGGAAAAGAATTCACAAAAAACTGAATCTACCACTTTCCACCGCAGTGTTCAATGTTAAAAATAAAGGCTACTTGAAAAATTTCAACCATGCAGTGAACAGAATTCCCCTCTTCCTAACCTACTCTTTCTCACCTAAACTCATGGTCCAACCCTGCTTCTCCCCTGCATTGACTATTCCAACTGCCTCCTTGCTTCACTCCATGCATGATCGATCAAACCCATGCAGCTCATTCAGAATGCTCCTGCTCAGTTTGTCTTTAATGACCCCCAGGTCTGCCATGTCCTACTCTTCCTGATCTTCCCTGGCTGGGTACTGGTGATGGCTCGCATCTGTTTCAAAACACTAGTATTAGCCTATCAAAAGGACTGGATCCCTCTTATCAGCAGTCAATCGCCAAACCCTACACACCAGCCAGATCACTGGCTGTCCCTCTCTCACAACCTCACATTCTGGTCACATTCACTGTCTCTCAATATGTTGTTTGAATGGATAAAATTTGTACACCAGTCACTCTGATGCGAATTTAGCTGCTGATACTGTTGGTTCTCTCAAATAAGATGCTCCCTCCTGCTAGCAATGCCAGTGCTGCCCATGGAGAGCTCACTGTATTCAGATAGCTGTCTTTCTGCTCCAGTTGTGCTGTGAGTTGAGAGCAGTGTGGCAGACACCCACTGTAATTAACTCCTCATCCCTTTCTGAATATTCAGGCAGTGACACACTGACAGCAACATATGCATAAACATGCATACAGTCACACACTTACACACATTCTCAAATGCACACACTCACACAGTGAGTATACAGCTCACAGTGCAGCATGTAGGGAATAGCAGAGTTCAGACCATGGGATAATGGTGCTGTACAGCAATAGTTATCATCTCTATTACAGTACACAACAGGACCCCATGACAGATGGCATAAACGAATCAATTAAAAGGAATAAAGGTGTCCATTTAGAACTGAACTTCCAAGGGAAGAGAAAAGGGAAAACAGACAGAGAGAACGAACAGGATGAGGGAGGACGAACCAAAAGAGAACACTGAAAAGACCACTCAGACCTGACTTATGCTTCCCACTCAACCTGCACTAATACAGCTAATCCCCCCTGTGTCCTAGATATGTGTGTGTGTGTGTGTGTGTGTGTGTGTGTGTGTCTCTGAGAGAGAGAGAGTGGAGAGAGCGTGGAGAGAGTATGTGTCTGTATTTGTAGACGGTAGTTAATGTCAGCTATGCTCACTAACTAGCTGACCTCAGTATTGCTACAGTCCTCCACTCCCCCCACATTCCACTTGTGCTTGTGATTGAAATGATTAAAAATTATTAAAAAACAACTAAAAAGCTACTCCTTTGATTTTGGGAATACAAAAAAACTTGATAAACACATTTAGAAGAGATGTTTTTGGCCAATGTGTACAACCTGCAATGCCATGAAAACCACACGTCTTGTACAATGACCAGCTGTTTGGTTTCTGGGGACTGAATTTCATGGTGTAACATATCCCCTGGAAACCTGATTGCTCTCCTCATACAGGTATCCTCTTTCTCCCTTCTGTATAGTTCCCCTGTCAGCTTCAGTTTTGCACTAAATAATGGTCTTCATTCTGTTCTTTCTTTCTTTTCATTGGTTTATTCCATATACCTCTCCCTTTATTTTCTGTAGTATGTACCCTGGAGTGATGTTAGAATGAAGCTTTATAAACACAATCTTGGTGGAGCCATTGTGCACTACAACAGACTCATGCTGCTGTTTTGCAGTAGAGTGCAAAGTGATTTTTGATTGGCTGATACAAATTTGTAATTTAGAGCACACCGTAGCTCCTTTTTGCAAAGATAGTTGTCATATTCACGTTAACCACGAATGTGGATGCATTCATGACTGACTCCACTCTGACCAGCAACTCTTCACACATTTAACTTCCATAATCTTAGTGATGAACTCGGGTCCAATATATGCCTTTGTATTCATCCCCCTAGCACTCCCTCAAATAAGGCAAAACGTTGGTCTGGTGGCCATTGTGGAATTCAGTAATAATTATAACAATTAAAGCTTTATAGAATTCTATAGGCCTGTATGTTCTTTTTTCACATATGCTTCCTGCAGGTTGTTTCTTTGTGCTTTCTCATCTCTGATGAGATACTGGGTTTTAGCAATGCAGAGCTTTAAGTGTTTAATCTCCTGGACCTGCTGCAAGGATTTTTCAATTTTAACAACATGTATGTAAACACATTGTAAACATATGTGTTCATGCAGTACTGTTTAAGCCCCAGATCTCCCCTGCTTGACCTTCTCCCTCTCTTGAACTTGCAGGTCAAAAACATGCAGCTCTTACTCCAAGGGGAATGACATTGATTTCTCTCCTCTTTTCAACCCTGCCTTCAAAGTGCAGGGAAGTTCAGCTCTGCAGTGAATAGCGAAGAGACAAGAGGCTAAGGTATCACCATTCACACACACATACATACTAGTAAAGGCACTAAATATCTCCTAACCTGCTGTTTCTCCTTACTATCAACCTCATCCTCTCTACCTACAACAAATCTACATATAGTCACTATATCACTATAAACAAGTTGGGCACTAGCCTAGGACTCAGCAGCCATTTCAGACCAGCAACACTGATACAATTACACTATCAGCAGACATGCCCGTCTGACCACCGTATACTATATTTAACATTTAACAACCCATTCATACAGATGTATATGATTGGTGATGCACTCATGATATAAAGCTGCTATAGGCCTTCCTGTGTCAAGTAACAGTTACATGTCCACTTCCTTATCCTCTGCACCTCACTGGTGGGAAAGTGCCCTTACCTGCAACTCGCACCAGGCTACCTCCACCCAGGTGTCAGTATCCAGCCCTTTGTAGACCGTCTTGAAGGCTCCCCTTCCCAGCTCAATGTCAAACTTAAGGAAGCGGCCACCAGGGGAGGTGGCCACTGCCTTCATCTCTGCCTCCTCCTCCTGCTCACGGTCCCTCTCCCTGCCTTTCGGGGCGGGACTGGAGGAGGTAGGAGCGCTCTTGCCGGCATCCTGTATGGAGCCATCCTCGCCCAGTGTTGTGGATACAGGGGTGTCAGCTGCCTGCTGTGGAGTGCTGCTGGTGAAGACAGAGTCTGAGGTTCTGAGGGCCGGGCTGGGGGCACTTTGTGCCACTCTCTCTGCTTCTTCTACCTCATCGTCCTCCTCACACAGCTCCACACTCTTCCGGAAAAATCGTTTGTTCTCCCTCTTCGGCTGGTTAGTGTGAGCAGCTGGGGAGGATGGCGTGGAGACAGACAGGGGTCCGACAAGCTTCATTCCTTCCTGCACTTCCTCTGCTTGCTCTCCTCCTCTCCTTTTCTCCGTCCGGGAAGAGGGGAGGTCAGAAGGAGAGCTGCGAGTTCTTTCCCTCTCTCTGTCCACCACACCCTCTTGCCCTGTCCCTTCTTCCCTCTCTGTGAATGTCCCACCCTCTCGCTCAGACACCTCCTCCCTCTCCCTCTCTCCATCAGGTTTTTCAGAGGAGTCCTCTGTAGCTGTAGGCTCTCCAGGATCAGTAGCCATGGGGACTGTACTGTCCCACTTGTCCCCCTCCCTTCCCTCCTTCTCACCCTCCTTCCCTCTCGTTCTCTGTCGGTCCCCGTCTCTTTCTCTTCCTGTGGTCACCCTTCCCCTTTCTTCTGTCCCTCCTTCCTGGTGACCCTTCTTCCTGCTGGAATACTGCTCTCTGCAGCACTACTGAGTTCTCTTTCCTCTCTATATGTTTTTCTGCAGCACTATTGAGTCCTCCCTTCCCTTCTATCCATCTCTAAAGTACTTGTCTTGTCCCTTTCTCACTCACCTAGAGCATGAAACTTAAAACCTAAAAAGGATTTTTTAAAGCAAATATGTACATGAATTCAGAGAAGGGACTTCCAAATCTTTGCATGCAAAATTGCCTCTTCTCCTTCAAACTTCCCTTCTTCAAAGAACAAGAGAAATGTTCCAGTAAATCCTAAAAAGACAACAAAAAAAACACAACATTCAATATTCAATAATTATTCAAGGAATATTCCATAATGTAATGGAAGGTGAAAAATTACATTTATTTCAGAACACACAACCCCCTTTCATAAGTTGAACGTTACAGTTTTGAAGCGTAGATTTGTGATCCTTGGCAAGCTCAGTCAGTGAGGAAGGATTACATGTAAACATCAGAAGCAATTATCATGGAGACACTCAAAAATAAAATAATATTACTGACATTATGTTTTAATTTAGTTAAGGACTGTGTTTGCACAACGACAGCAATTTTCATGGTGATACTCAAATAATTAATGTGAGGTCTGTTATTTTTATTTTATTTAATAAGGGTTGTATAAGAATACAGAACACTCGAAATATGTTTGTTCCATGTTTGAATAACCTAGCTAAGGACATATCTGAATTGACCAAATGTCATTTAAAACATAAATTTCCATTTTACCACTTCATTTGGAACTCTTCTTGTAAATAACATTCCTTATAAAAATCAATCACAATATGAAAATATTTAGTGTGCATAGAATGCTTATTCTATTTATGAGAGGTAATGTGGCCTGTTGCAAACTGTCTTTGAAATGCAGCTATTGGTTACTTAATTCATAGCTAGAAGTAGATGGATGATGTAAGCATAAGGACATCACGATCACATGTAAATACATAGAACAGTTCATGCATTCCCATCTTAAACAATAAAGGATTATGTAAATTAACCGTAAATTGGTCAGACTTACTACTAAATGTACATATTCATTTTAATAGTGATATTAAATGTATGTTTCACTTTTTCCTAGGGCTGTGCAATATAGATTAAAAATCATATCTCTGTATTTTAAGGCAGAATGGTGATACACAATATATATCTCGGTATTTTCTACGAAGTGGGCTAAATGTTCAGTTGTAAATCAAAGCCACATGTGAGATGTCACAAGCACTTTTATTAAAACAGACTGTGATCAAAATAAAATGCAAAGACAGGGTTTCCTTCCCTGTTTGAAAATATATAGCTACAAAACATGTAAATGAAAAATTATATAAAATAAATAGCCTATATTAAATAAAAATAGGCCTATCTCTGAGAATGCTCCTTCAGTTGTTTTCAACAACAATAACAGACTGATTAAAATAGAGTACAATTACAGATTTTCCTCTCCTGCTTAACAAAACACACAGCTGTGCAAATAACAATAAAAATGTAAACAGAACAAAAATAACAACAGGCCTACCCTGTTTGAAAATGAGCAGGGTAACTCTTCAGTCAGCATCTATGGCAAAGTGGACCAAAAGTTTGACATGTGTCTGTATCTACCTTTTGAAGAAGTAAAACAAAAAATGGCCAGATGGGTCTGCAAAGATCCCTAAAAGAGATACAGTTGCTGGATTTAAAGTTATATCCACTAATGAATGAATGACCTGGCGCACAGTAGTTAGCTAGTTAGCTAACTAACGTTAAGTTGATAGCTAGCTAGCAAACGGTACTTAAGATCAGAAGTCAATACCTTGGCTTGCAGTACGAATGTTAAAATTAACTATTTGTTCATAAGAGACATGATGAAGCTGTATTGGTTTGATAGCTAGCAAAGTGCGTGAAAGCCAAATTAGCTAGCTAGCTAGCTACTTGCACATTCAGCTGAAAAGTACAAATACCACCTTACAAAGACAAATCTAGCTAGCTAGCTACAATAAAAACAAAACAATAAACGTAACTAGCTAGTTGCTATCACATTCCGCTGACAAATACAAATATCACCTTGCAAACAAACACATAGCTAGCTAGCTACAATAAAAACAACGTCGAAAGCTAGGTAGCTTGCTAGCTAGCTAATTTGGCTTTCATGCACTTTGCTCAGCTGTCATATTACTAAGAGCGAGCTAGCTATCAGACTAATAAAGCCTCATCACATCTCTTCTGACCAAATAGTTAATTTTACCACACACACTGCAAGCAACCTGTTCTGACAACTTCAGTACTGTTAGCTAGCTAGCTTCCAACTTAACATTATAGTTAGCTAGCTAGCTAGCTAGGTAGTCTGTAGTAAGTGTTTTAGCTAGCTAGTTAGCTAGTGCTAAGGTCTTTCTTTAAACTTAGTGCGGCAATTGCTCTGTTGTTAGCTTAGCAGCGGTTTAGAGTTTAACACGGTTTTAAACTTGCATGTTGCGGAAAAAGTCATGTGGTTTCTTAAACCCCATTGCTGTGTCATCAGTACCTGTGGTTTAACCTACTGCTGAGGTTTAGCTTGATCTCAGTTGCTGTGTCTTTAAGAAATCTCATATCAGCCACTAGAGGTCACTTTTTGTGCGTATTTGCTTAAACCTGACACAGGTGGTTTAGGGACTAAACCATCTCATCTGCAGAATGAGACCTACATCACATCCTACACACAAACTGTAGTAGCCTAATATTTTGTTAATGTCTGCCCCCATGTAGGCTTATGTCGTCACTTACTTTGTGTGAAATAAAAGCTATATAAGCATATCTGTTTATATAGTCCTATAATTAAGGTTTGCGGAGACAACTTTCTACATCTTCTTTGAAAAATTGTAGGCTGTTTTTTCTAATCACAAAGACAGACAAAACATGCTTAATCTAAATTGTGCATTCTTTATTTATCACCAGGATTTTTGCGCTGTGCGGCACCGTCAATTTTCAACAAAAAGAAATATATCAGGGTTTCCGCTAGGATTTTTTCTTCCTGGTCCGGTGTCCGGAAACAATTTATTTTACCGGACAAATTTGAAACTTTCCGGTCACATTTCAATAACAGTCTATGTTACAAACGCAAATATAATGTACACCTAGGTTGAGGAAAGAATGACAATGACCTCAAATCAGTTTGACTATTTAATGAACAGTAACAATTAAGCAAAACAACAGTAACGATTGAGCAAAACCTCAACATTAGCCGCTAAAATGTAGGCTATTGAGAAACATCTGTAACCTGTAACATCTGTAGCCTATTTTAAAAAAAGGCTTGGCTTACATGGCATCAAATGTAGCCTATAGGCTACCAGGTTACATTTAATTTCCTCCTTTCTTTCATTGCAGCAAAGTCCTCTGCTGCCGACTTGAAATCAAACGTGTCCAATGTGTCTTTGCAGCTTGCAATGCGCTTAAGCCGCATCACTCTCTTCTCCTCCAGACGACTTCGCAGTGCTGTCTTAATTCGATTCTGCAGAGAGAAGCCCCTCTCTGCTGGCACGGGCAGAACACAGGCAATTTTAGCCATTGTAGCCCAGTCGGGGTACAGCTCACTGAGCTCATAAATAAGCAATCATTATAGCTAAATAAATAGGTAGGTATAATGAAGGCTATTTATCTGTATGAGCTCCTCTGGGTAATGTCTGGATAAGTTCAGGGTTGCAGTGCGTGTCTGAAAGGGGCTAATGACATACAGAAAGGCAACTGAGGCAGGTATCAGGCCCTGCTGCAGCACAAACAAAAAGAGAAAACTGACTGAATATAAAATTAGCTAACTAGTGAAGTAGCTGACTAGTGAGTAGATTAGCTGTCTAGCCAATGAGATAGCTAGCAACAATCAAGTGTTATGAATTTTTAAAATATTTTATTTATCATTTATTTTACCCAAAATTGTTGCATTTAGACATAAAATCTCTTTTATGAGGCCAAGAGTCCTTTTTCCCTTTTCACAACTATGCACACTAACTTTGGAATTGCCAGTTGTATACAATAGCCTTGCCTTTGCCGCAGAAAACACTGCACTTACACAGTCGTGAAGCACAAGTAGAATTTTCTAAACTAGAAATAGCTATTGTTGATACTACAAATCACAGTACGCTAGGAAAGCAGATGTCATTTCCAGGCACAGGCTACAGGCCATTGTTAGGTTTGAGCCCTGAGCCATCACCCGAGCCACAGGGCTCAGCCTGCATTCAGAGAAACCACATTAAGTGACTTGGGAGCCCCACTTGTGTATTTTGTTTGGCATTGCTCCAGTGCAAAAAGGTTTGAAAGACACAAGTTGTTATACTGTTGAAACAACTAGATAGCTTTTCACTTAGTCTTGTGTAGCTAATTAGTTGTTTAGTTGAGTTACTTGTTAGTTTTCCATTCAGTTAATGTGGTATAATATGACTTTTCACTAGTCTTACTTGTACCATCTGGCCTTTTAGCAATGTTATAACACAAGGAAGCTAATTGAACAGCAATTCTGGAAAATGACTATTGCCGAATGAAATATACTTCAGTGACATTTTTCTTAATTCCAGTTCTGAACCTGATGTAAGAGTGATTTTCCAGAAGGATTAGACTGAGATCTCTTAACTTTACCTGACAAAGACAAAGCAGATGATATCCCTTTTAGTAAGGTTTTATAATTGTAATGTGCTAGTTAACATACACATGCAGATGATGACAGAGGTGAGCTTAAATCCTGGCCATATGACTCAGCCAGCACTAAAAAACAATTTAACTGGCTAGGGAGCCCCTGTAAGAAATTACAGTATTCTGCCCCAGAATGTGTATTTCACCAGACATGATTTAATTTGAATAGCCACGTCATCCCAAATGGCTTGATTATCATAGAGACACTGACAGGATGGTCCACACCTCTGCTGACACCTTAACAATAGGGTCAGGCAAGATAGAAAACAATTATAGAATGCACCCGGGAGTGGGCAGTCAAAAACCTTCTCAAACAAATGGTATCCTGATTTACTCAAACGAATGGTGTCCTGACTTACTCAAACATGGCATTCTGATTTCATTATCATACAGGCGATAGGTCTGGTTAATTTACATCAAGAGTGTAACCTAAGCTGTGTATACTGGAACTAGTTTGAACGATCAGACTTCACTCTGACACCGCTGAACCTGAAGTCAGTGCTTTTCGTGTGCTTCAATACTGTTTTTTACTGAATTAAAGACGGACTTTCACATCCACATGCATTCTTCTTCTCTATCGTCTCTTTTGTTTTCTTATACCCCTCTGCTGCAGTTAAGAAAGGACTGAAAGACAGATTTTTCACTTTATATTAGTCCTGGGTACCTAGCTTGCTAGTGACTTAGTGCTGACATCTTTCCTTGCTACTTCTTAATGATAAACTGTGCCTTTAGATAGTTGTGGCTAGCTTGCTAGAGATCTTGCACCTAGTGTTATCTGCAATAAAATTTACTATTTGAGAACAATATGACTTTGCTCTGTGCAATGCTATTAATATTAAAAAGTCTAGTCTTAGCTCAGCTGGTTAATACAGCCAGCAATACAGCTGTGCACTGTAGCTAGCAAATAATTTTCTATAGCACACTTGACTTGCAGCAAGAAAAGTTTAATCACCTTGGATTCGTTTGAAGTCTGGGCCTGCAGACACTGCTCACTAAGGCACCCAGTGCAGTTTCCAATGATGTACAACTGTGATTTGGAAAAGCTGTTCCTCTGAAAATAGAGTAACTGTCCAATCCAACTTTACTAATTAACCTGACCTGCCTGCGTTATGCTGCAATAAATATGTGCTAATGTCAGCTTCAGCCCCGCAGCTTTCTATTTACAACATACACAATCACCAGCGATCACTAGCAATGTGTGTCCGAAATCTCGCTAACATATGTAACCTCCATCACTAACATTTTCTACATGCAAGCGGGCTAAATTAATTTGCTGCTAGCACTCGGCCAGCTTACCATAGCTAAGTAGCTAGCCTGTTAGTTATCCAGCCAGCTAGCTACTGTAGCTACCGCAGTGGTGGCTGGTGAGCTGGAAACAGGGGAGGCTGAAACATTACCTTTAAATCTATCATTACTTTCAGTCTGTTCCCCTTTAACCTCCTTGATTAACAATAAAACAAATAATTCACAGAATAATTGACACCAATGCGTAAATTGAGTAAATGATTACGCTTGCGAAACAGCGCAGATTGTCTGTAGTTTGTGTGCTTGCGAAAGCTACAACATGAGATTATTTAATTAACAAGGGTGGCATTTATCGATTTAAATTACGTTAAATGCTGACACACCACAGCTTTTGTAAGGTCTGTGTTCTAAACGTTATTGTTCATTGCACTCAACCTAACCTAAAAGTCTATTCTCAGTAATTTAAATTGATCTAACTAAATTTAGCTCCGTTTTGTAATTTGAATTTTGTAGCAGAAGAAAGCTATAATGTGAAACTTTTAAGAGAAAGCCTTGGGATTACTTGCCACTTCATTATTCAAATTGCCATCCTTGTTCATTAAATTGATTTTTGTTAACAAAAATTTCAAAGCCCAAAATAGTCATTCAGCGCAACTGTCCTCATATCTGTTCTAAGAGTAAAACATTAGAAAAACACAAAATAATCCAAAATAAAACTGAAAAAATATTTTTCTGGCATATTTGTAAGAGTGACAGTGTTTTGAATATTATTACTCTGGACACTTTTGTCCCCAGTTCGCGTATCTTCAGTTGTCAATTCAGTATAACAGCGATAAAGACCCTTATTTTTAAATCAAATCAAGTGGCTGCAGTCATGTGACTATTTGTGACATCACACAAAGACCCCTGAGGACCCTTGACCACAGAAGCAAGGTCAGTACATCTCTACAATATGTGATAAAATGTCCTTTTACTGACTTGGTATCTCTAGTTACAAAACAGAGTGTCATTCAGCATGACACCAAAACGTATTAATGCCATTATTTTTGTAAACAAAAAAGATTATCAACATGTAATTATGAATAAGTGTACAAATGTCTTTGAGCCAATGGTTATTGTTACATATGGCTGACCATGCAGGTGCCAGTAAAATGTGCTGAAGTAAAAAGTCTGTCATTCAGAAACACGCAACTGTCATTTGATGCAACACAATTCCACTGTTGTGCCACACTTGCCATTCGTTGCACTGAATGACAGTGACCATGCCATACTAACTTTTTAACATTTTAATCTATATTTAAATGTATAAAACACATGATTTCCTTTTATGTTTACTTGTTATCAGCTGTATTTGCAATGAATAGTAATATTTTTTTTGTTTTGCCCCACAGATGCCCTTATCTAATAAAGAGAGGTCAGCTAGGCACACACATCGATTGTTATAGAAGTTACATGTTCTGCTACCTACTGAAAATCTGTTCTGGAGTGTCTTAAGCAGTGGCAAACCGTCAGGGCCTTCAAGGTATTCAGAGAAGGCCCTGGAATCCTCAGATGAAAAAATAAAAAATGTATCTGATTAATTCTATAAATAAAATAAAATAAAATTTAAATAAAATGAATAAATAAAATAATAAAAACTGTTTCTGTGTTGCTTATCTGATATAATTACAGTGTTACGCCGACTTGTTTCTGTTGTTTTCTGTCCGTGCACTGCACATTTGAGTGGGTTTGTGGTGGAAAAAAATGCAACCAATCAGATATTTTTCTCTGGGGTCTCTGGGGAGAATATCCTCCATCCATGGTATTCTATATTCTTGATAGAATGCCCTGACCATTAAATGGAATGAGAGCATACGTTTGGATAGACAATTTGATCAAACAATCATATTTGGATTTGTAGCCAATGGGCGTATTCTTTCAGATTTTCCCACTGCTCCAGGATATTCTAGAAGATCTGCTCACTCGCTCAGACACGAGACCTAGCTTAGTGCTAACAACAATTGATAGCCGACGTTGAAAATGGCAACAGGTGGAGATGATATTGTCGCAGGTGGAGATGATATTGTTGCGGATTTATTATCAGTGCCCTTTTCAAGACGACCATTCAATGACAAGATGGACATTGATAAAAAAAAAGCCGTCCAGTGCCCAAACATCTCCAGCTCAATCAACCTGCAAAAGCAGGCCATGTTCGCCATTTTCAGGCTAGCAACTGGGAACGATACACTTGGCTTACAGGCTCAGTTCGACACAAGAGGCTCTACTGCTGGGTGTGCTTGTTGTTTGGGAGTTTGGGAAAACTATGCACTAGTTCAAGTTCAAGTGAACGTCATTGGAGAGTGAAACTGAATTTTTATTGCTGGTTTTGCTACAGTGTTGCATCTCGTTGAACTGGTTGCATTTTGTTTCCACACACTTGTTGAATGATTGTTGAATATCTGTCTTGAATTCAAGCATTGGTTGTTGTGCATTTAATTTGTGAGTCTTGACTTGGTCTTTCTTTGCATTGGTAATTTTTACAAAGGTGTGGTATTTGTCTATGTAACATCATTTTCGTAGCTGAGTGGAGTAATTATTGTGTGTAATGATGTAGCAAGCTACCTGTGTGAATTCATCAATAGCCTGTGTGTGGTGGTGCTGTGTTGTGCTGTAACTTTACTACAGCATTTCCCAAACCTCTCCTGGAGGACCCTTTGTCCTGCATGTTTTAGATCTCTCCCTGCTCCAACACAGCTGATTCAAATGATCAGTTTGTTATTAAGCAGCTTCAGGATTTCATAACGAGTTGATCATTTGAATCAGCTGTGTTGGAGCAGGGAGAGATCTAAAACATGCAGGACAAGGGCTCCTCCAGGAGAGGTTTGGGAAATGCTGTTTTACTATATGGACAGTGTGTGCTTTGCCAACTAGTGGTGAACTTGGAAATACAACAATCTTGGCAATGTTGCCTAAATCAAATCACACATAAAGTGACTGCCTCCGTGGTACGATAGTGTGTGTGCGCGCGTAACTAGAACAATGCAATTTTCGAAGATGGATCAGTAAAATTATATTTTGCCTAAAGCGGAAAAATGGCCGGGATATTCTGTTTTAATTATACTAAAGAGTGGTCATACCATAACATGTCTGAACACATAGTGGTGTGGCATATTTACATACTACTAGTGCTACTAGTAGTAGTAGTAGTAATAAGAATAACAATAATAAATAAAGTTGCAGAATGCCATACAAGGCTGTTTTAGAGAACAATGTCATTCAGTGTAACAAAATTGTCACACAGTACAACAGTAAAATTTACATAAAATTAATATTTGAATGAATCAGTATACTTTTTTCTCTCAAAGATGCATGAAGAATCATAATTGGTTTATAGAAAATGGAGATGAATTGATTTTCAAATAAAATCTATTATGCTGCTACAACTTCTTGTGCAGAAACTAACAAAAGGCCCAGGACGTACCGACAAGGCATAGAGAATTCAAAACAGAATAACTGCTCTTTTTTGGTCTTTGAATCTTTTGCTAGAGTTGTGCTAGACTCATGCAATTGAAATGACTAAGAATGTTCCTTCTATATATATTTTTTTTTTTAAATAATCAGTCGTGCTGAATGACATTTTTGTGTCATCCATTTCCAGGAACAACATTAAAGGCAACATTTCTATGTACACTATAAAGTCAAGAAACCAGATCATTTTACATTTTTATTTTTTGGCTGGTTGAAACACCCTTTTTGTCTTTGACCCATATGTAGATACACAAACATGCATACATAAGTTACATTTTTTAACAAATGTTAAATTAGAATGAAATCTGACTAAACTGCATTTTAGAAAGATTCACTACATGCCAAAGCTTTCACACTACATTCCATTTTCCTGGCAAGCCCTGGAGGCCACTGCAAATATCCGAGGTGGAAATGTGTGACCAGAGTTTCACAATGCTTCCAAAGCACTGTTTCCAGAGTACCGTTTTATTCTGTGTATACAGCACACAATGGCAGCTGTTGCTGCAAAATTACAATTGCTCAGCAGCAATTTCCATTGCTACTTTTGGTGATGGAATGTTTGAGTTTTGTTTCTCAGCAGGACTTTAGAAATAATGGTAAGAAGGTGCTAACCTTCTGCAAAGTCTAAAGCCCCTTTCAGGCCTGCACTGCAACCCTGAACTTATCTACACATTACCCAGAGGAGCTGTATGTGAGAAGGCAAATGTCCGAATCAGTTAGACCGGACATTAAACGGACTTTACCCTGCCAGCTCCCTAGTACAAAGTCCGTGTAATGTCCGATTGAGTCCATGTGTGAATAGGGCAGGTCATTGTGTTGATGACGTTTCTATCATGCGATTGGCACGAAACCGGAAGAATACAAACATCCGAGGGTGAAGAAGAAGGGTCATTTACACGTAGACGCCAACGAAAATGTCTAACTGGTAGGGATGGGACAATAAATCGAAATTCGGTATATCGCGATCCAAAAATATTATGATACATTTTGTAAGTCAGAAAATTATATGGCGATATTTGCTACTTTGTATTGTACCCTGGTATTTAACCACAAACGAGATGATCTGGGATATTGGGAATTGCTGTATGTGTATGCATATCAGGGCTGTACAGTGCGACAGTTTTGCTTGCATTTGCGATTAAAAATTATTTCGTACAAAATTAAATATTGATCCACTCGCACCCTTGAGATCAGTGTCTGTAAGTGCCAAATTCATGTTGTTTGATATTTTAATAAATGTGTATATTCTAAGTACTTACATGTAATTTGAATATAGTGTTCCTAAGTAGCAGTGCTTATTGCAATACCCTTATATTTCGATTATATTTACATGATTGGCGCATGTCACTTTAAGAGAAAGACGCGCATGTTGGTTGACGTGGTAATGCAATGTATCAGATTTGCCGGTACTTTCTCTTTTGTTTACGGTGGAGCTACACGGTTTTCTTACCCTGACAAATTACAAGTTTAAGGAAGAAACAAGTAACAAAGTATAAATTTATTAGCCTATATCTGTTTCTACTGTTCTACTGTTTTTGCATTAACGAGAATAAATTAGTTTTGTTTAACTCAATCACGCGTCAACCTAAAGTTCGTTTATGGCTAGAAGTACATCATACAGTATCTTTGCGATCAGCAACTCGGCAACAGAAATAAACATTAGCTACGTAGGCCTACTAGTCAAGGCGTTGTAGGGACATGTACAATGAGTGTCTTCTACACAACTTCATTAGATACTCGTAAATACGTTGCCAAGGATGTGGTGAAGATACGGTCCAGTATGATTGGTAACGCAAAGACTGTCTTTGGCTAAAGTTAGCTCGGACCAAAAGCAACAAAAGATATTTCTTGGTTGTGAATGGGCAACAAGAGACAAGTGAACTTGACATATGCAGGTAAAGCTCTATTTGCACTAACTAGTTACTAGCGCATCATTGGGCAAGATTAATTAGCTAACGTTAGCTAGCTAGGTTGGCTTGGCCATTTCAGGTAGTGAGAGTTAGGAACCATCTGTGTGGCCTCAAGCAGTGTGTGTTTCCAGCAAAATTCAGGCTCTGTGGGACTGCTGGACCTCTAGTGTGAATTCTAACCTTCTAACTATTATTGAATGTTTATTTTACTTCTAATTTTTGTTGTATTTATTCATTTATTTGTTGTATTTATGACACTTTTGTTGTATTTCTGAGCTTTTTGAGAATTTATGTTGTTACTTTGATCTGTTTATGTGTTGTCTGGTAGAAAACTTTATTCAAATGAGAATTTATTTTATATTTTGCATGGCTAAAAATTAAATATCAATTCTGAATATTCATACTTTGTCACTGAACTGTTATTAGGCTCTATCGAATCGCGGTGATATCAAATCACGAACCTCATATCGTATATCGAACCGAATCGTGAGATAACTATTTTGTCCCATCCCTACTAACTGGAGAGACGAGATTCGGAAACTTCTGTCGGTAAGGGCTGACGCCAAAATTGTCAGACAAATTCAAGGAAAGGCAAAAGACTCGATTGTTTATGACCAAATTACAAACTGGCTACGTGTAAACAAAACACTGCAATTTCCGCAGCGTACTTTTTGCATCACATACTGCCTCCTGCACACTCTACCCAGGTGCCACTCCTCACCTAAACCAAACGGAGTATTTCCAATAGGTGAGAATGCGTCTGACATGTACAATCTCCTGTTTGCTACACATGTGAAAGGGCAACTGTGGACAATGTCCGGACCTGATTCTCCGGACATTGTCCAGAGTTCATATTAGGGGTCGACCGATATGGTTTTTTCAGGGCCGATATGATAATGATTATCTGTGACAAAAAGAGGACGATAACGGATATTTCAGGCCGATATTTTAATGCTTTTAACATGTTTTTTTCTGGTGTGAAAAGAAATAGGCTGTGACAACATGGACTTAATTACAAACCCTCTTTACTTAGTCATATGTTTTCAGGCATACATCAGTCACCACTATGAAAGTTAAATAAAGAGCAAAAAGATCAAATGAAAATTCTTTCTCAAAGATAAAAATAAACTAAAATGTGCATTGTAATATTGACGTTGTAGGTAAATTTCTCTATGGTTATCTTATTTTGGCCATGCAACAGATGCCTATCGCTATTTCAAAAGCATTCAATTATTGAACGAATGATGGCGATCATTGCATAAGAAATAAAGCGAATTAATACACCATTTAGGCTGCATTTTCATCATAAAGTATGAAATATCAAACCTTAAACCTAGCCTGTACGTCCACGCTTTTTCTGAAGCTGCGGGGAGATTCGAGGAGCCCTTTTGCTCGTAAGTCATTTATGTGAATAATGGACAGCTCATACAAAAGTAGGATATCGTGTGGAAGGACTGTGATAAAGTTAGCGAAAATACTGTGAAGTGCAAACTGTGTGCTGCAAATTTTTTATTTTAATAACTCGACTTCCATGATGATGATGAGGCCAAATTAAGAAACATCAAAGCGGCAAACGGGTATTTTCAGCTTTGCCGCAAGGTTCCGATATACAGTGCAACCGCCAGTATGCTGAATTTTTATTTTTTGAACGGATGCTGAAATGACGACTGTAATTCAGAAGGGCTGTGCTTTAGGATAAATGTCTTTGAATGTTTCATTTGAAAGAATAAATATACATTACTATTTGTTAAATATGCAGTGTCAAACTGTTGCAACTTATAGCAAAAGTGCACCAATTAGTCCTTATTACAAGTCCTTATTTCTTTTATATTCCAAGCTTGTTTTTTAGCTTAAGCGTAGACTACTTATACTGATTCAAAAAGGTCCAATTAGCCTAGTACAATTTGGTTAACGGCATGGTTTGAGCACAACGACCATTTTACTGGATACTTACCTTCCATTCTTGTTTCCAGCAGCTGAAAACGTTTCTGACAGGGGAGATGCGTCAGGATAGTTACATGCATTGCTTTTAAAAGTTTTTTTTTTAAATTGGGAATTTCGATAAAAATATACCGATAACAGATAATCAAAAATTTGCAAATATCAGCCCCGATTATCTAACGACCCGATAATCGGTCGACCCCTAGTTCATAAGAGAAAACGGCTAAATAGACAATTTAGGAAACACTTGTAGTTATGCCCCTATCATTTATCAAAAATGAGATCGAGGCACTTTCAATGATCCTCAGTAAGAGCTAATTCAGACTTGAGATATGTGTTAAACCGCGGTTACCACTAAGGCCATATCCACACGTTAAAGGGACATTTCTTAAAACGGGGGTTTTCCTCCTTCATTTTTAAAAAAATTTCCGCGTTTTCATGTGGACAGAGATTTTTTTAAGAACGAAGGAAGAAAACCCCCGTTTTCAAAAATACCCGTGTACGTGTGGACATGGCCAAAGCCTATTCAAAAATATTCCACTACTACTCAGAAAATTGAGGGCATGTTGTTAAAAAATGAGGGTGTGGCTAATTATTTTCCAAGTTACGCATATTCTGACTCCACACTCCACACAACTCTTCACTCCGCAACCCTTCTGAAATGACATGTTCACAATTCTACAGATGTCCAATTAAAGCACTATACTGAAGCCGCAGTATTTAAAACAATTATCCCCATTTCTCAGTTGCTTACAATTACTCTATTAAAGCTGCTGAACTGCACTTGTGGAGTTGCATGTTTCCAAGCATCTTCAAAAGAAGACTCAATTGGTGTCTGTTCAGTGGACCAATCAACCAATACAGGGTCCTACATTATGATGATTAATAAAGTATGAGGTGGTATGGGATATTTATGTTTAATTCATGGGGGGTTAGGGTTCTACAATGAGGGAAAATAAAGGAGCTGAATGTTCATATTAACAGTGGTCAGCAGCATTCTCAGTCCTTGTCCACACAGCCACAATGGCCCCAGTGCTGACAAATTATGGCTGCTAATTTATTCATCAGCTGTAAGTGAATT
Organism: Megalops atlanticus; assembly: GCA_019176425.1. Lineage (NCBI taxonomy): Eukaryota > Metazoa > Chordata > Actinopteri > Elopiformes > Megalopidae > Megalops > Megalops atlanticus. The sequence goes on along the minus strand of CM032882.1, from coordinate 2,557,297 downwards.
TTCATTGCTCTGCAGTGTCCTGTTCTGTGGAGAGGGGTGTGAGAGGAGCAAGCAGAGTCCAACAGTCCTACTCTGTGCAGCTTTAGTGTTTTTACCCTTTTGCATTTTCCTGCATTCAGCTCAATCTTTGTGCCCTTCATGTTCCTCTGTATCTGTCCTTCTGTCCCTCTTCCTCTCTGTGCCTATATCTTGAGTCCCCTCTACACACCCCTCTCCTTCACACACAGAGGTATCCACGGGAACTCAGAGCAGCAAGGACTGGGAAGCACTAATTATATTGTGTAAGATCTCATTCATGGATGATTACAGAACGATTTTAGCACAGTGCCATGAGCAAACACAAATACACCTTGCAAACACACATACCTTACAACACCCACTCACTTAAACGTACTGTAGTTACCAAATAAAACACACACATGCACATGCACGTACACAGACATGCATACACACAATATCATAACCGCTCTGTCAGTCTCTGGGAATCACTCTGTGCCTGAGCGCTCCACTAGCAGTGCATTATAGATAAGTATCAAACAAGGCAGAGAAGGACATGAGTGAGATTAAACTCAGACAACTAGGTTCTACTGTCATACAATGAACAGGGGCACACATTACCAGACCTGTGCCCTACCATTAATCATGAAAAAGCCCAAGATAACTCTAGAATAAAAAAAATTCAAATCTCAGGGGAATGTGCATATATGTGTGTGTGTGTGTGTATATATAATTTAAAATATTAAATTATTTTACACACACACACACACACGAGAGAAGAATCACCTCAGTCAGCCATCCTGAGGCCCACTGCTAACACTAACACTGGGATAAGACCAAGAAGCCTCAGGGCAGTAACATTCAAAAGCTAACAATTAAGAGTCTACCAACACAACAAAAATAAAACCACTAACGTACTGGGACACAAATAGAAAAACTAGTAAACTTGAGTGCTAGCTCCCCTTAAATAGACAGTAGACCTTTGCTATTTCTTTTACCACAAAGAGTCTGATAAAAAGCTGAGAATAATGTAGACATGATGCAGACTCATAGCACTGCCTGGATATTGAAACCAGCAATCACATGCAGACTTGGCTCTATAGGGAGAACAGGTTGTGCTCACACTATGATCACGAGCAGATTAGGACTCCTACAGTTGTAATTCATTACCAAATGAGAAATTCATCTATTTCATGTAGAGTTTGTTGCACTGTAGGATATTCCAAATCTGCCCCTCTTAGCTGTGGAAGAAAATCTGAGCAAAGTATAACACGAGACCATCACCTTTCTTGTCAGAAACATTCTTCAGATCCATTTCAACAAAGTCAACAAATCTTTTTAAATCATCAGGAAAGGGGAAGATTTATCAGGGCCATGCCAGTGACATTAACTGTTGAAGCAAGGTAGTGGGAAGCACAGCTCTACCTTTAAAGATGCAACATGTGTGTTCATGCATCTTAATTCATGTTCACATAAATATGTATTCCATGTTTATGGCACATTAGATGACTGAAATATTTAATAATATATTACTGATTACACCCTTTTTCCAAAGTCCTGAAACACATCCTTATTTATTCCATGTCACCTATGTCTGACAACAAAATTTCTTACACCAAACTGGCGTTATTGAACACAACCATTAATTGTGGACTAACAGTGTGGCATAGTTGTCAGAAGAAGGGTTCTTAACATTACATTACTTTATTGTCATTTTAGCAGACGCTCTTACCCAGAGCCACTTACATCAGTTACAATGTTATCCATTTCTACAGCTGGATATTTACTGAGGCAATTTTGGGTTAAGTACCTTGCCCAAGGGTACACCAGCAGTGCCCTAGCGGGGAATCAAACTGGCAACCTTTTGGACATGAGCTATATGAATGGATTAAATGTAAACTATGCAAGTCACTCCAGGCAAAAGTACCTGCTAAGTTAACTTAACGCATCCCTGAAGATATATGTACTTAGGGGTGGGCGATCTGACAATGTTATATCGTGATTGATCTAGAAGACGTCCGCGATCTACTTTTCAAGCGAATTGCAGAGATCATGACTTTTTATATCCTCCTAACTTCACATAAAATTTCGATGGCCAGTAATAATTGAGGATCCACACTACGTTCACAAACCAACAGAATGATTGCCTACTAGATGGCTGTGCTGATTGGCCAAATTATATCACGTGTCTCTATCATAGGGTGTCTTTCATGTGTGACGTATTTGAAAAACAATTCAACGTGAGCTAGCAGCATGGTGGATGAGGAGCTGGTGCCAAAAAAGGACTCAACGTCAGTAGTGTGGCAGCGGTTCGGCTATGCACAGTCAGATATTTCTCAAAGCAAAGTTATCTGTAAACTTTGTCGGGCAATGGTCGGCACTTCGAGAGGTAATACGACAAATCTATGAAACCACCTTAAAAGGAAGCATCCGAAGGAACATGCAGAAAGTGTTTCACTCAGGTCGGTACAACCCCACTCATCTGTATCTCACGAGGTCCTGAAACATAAACAGTTATCATTGCCCGACACATTAGAGCAAAAATACGATAAAAGCAGCAAATGACGGAAAGAGGTGACTGAGGCAGTCACATTAAATCTAGCTAAGGATATGATGCCGTTCAAAGCTGTGGACAACGTGGGATTTAAGACACTGATGCACACTTTATATGTACGGTATGATCTGCCAAGTTGCAAATATTTTTCTAATACCGCCATTCCCCATATGTATAGTGAATGCCAACAGAGGATTGCTGCACAAATAAAGCACAGCAAATTTTTTTTGATGAGTGACTTATGGTCCAGTCGTACATCTGAGCCATACCTGAGTCAGACCAGAATATCATTATTAAATCTCCTTTAAAAAGAGAAGTTAAGGAGGGGTCAACCTAATCTTTCATGTTTTGGAAATGTAACAGAAGTGCCTGGATGTTAGTTGTGATAGCATAGTGAAGTTGTTTGTACCTTTTAAAATTTATATTCAAAATGAAAGGTATTGATATTTGACATTTGATTCTACACCTGTTTCTATCTCATCATTCCTATTTTAAGTCTTTGTTACTCTGTTTCGGTTTTGTTATATTTTCTGTTCATTTCAATAGTGGTGCTGTTAAAATATAACTGTGTAACAGTCTGAATTTTTTTACTTCTTGTACTTTTGTGTTGTTTACATTTAATTACTATTTGAGTTCTGAGTACTTGAGTAAGTCTGTTATTTTATGGTTACGTCATCTATTGGCTGCTGATCACAACTTGAAGTTGAAACTGTGAAACTGTTTGAATGTTTATTTTTCATAGGATGTTCAAGTGTGAAAGTGTCAGAATTTTAAAAGTGCACTTTTGTGTTATGTACATTTTACTGTGCCCTTTTTAGTTTACATTTTACTACTACAATTTTTTCTACCTGGGTTCTGAGTACTTGAAAAATCTGTGATATTTAATGGTTATGTTATCTATTGACTGCTGATTACAACTTTAATATTAATATTAATATTTAAAATAAAGTGTAACTCAGGTTTTAATGACCATTTTGAAAACAGTGTCTTTAATGCAATATTGTGCAAATAGATAAGTCCATAGGCTTGTTCGAGTCTGGATATTCTCAACAGTACATTTCAAAATTGGGAAGAAAGATTGCAATTCAGATCGTGGATCATGATTGTGTGCTTAAAAGATCATGATATGATTTCTTGGGAAGATCGCCCACCCCTATATGTACTATGTAAAGTAAATATGACCACAGGTGTTGGTATGGTGCTGGACCCTCTTACAGAAAAAGCCAGGAACAAGGAGTTTGCATTGTCTAAACCATGAACTCCCCATTTGGTCCAATCACCTGTCACAACTGGGGCACAGTCTGTGATGTACATAAACCAAGCTAAAGCTTTATTTTGTGGTTTTAATGAATTAACAATTACAATTATTTTATGATCTGTTTATGTAAATGAATGTACTTGTTTTCTAGTTTTTTTTTCTGGATAATGTTTTTTGTAGATGTAACTGTGCTTTAACAACAATAGAATAATAGAATAGAATAGAATAATTCTTTATTGTCATTGTAACGTTTTACAACGAAATTTGAGTGCAAACCTCAACAGTGCAAATGATCAATAAAAGTAAAAAGAGCTTATAAATAAACTATAAAAAATAATCTAAAAAGTAAGGCTGTATAAAAGTAAAAAGAGGTAGAACACAAGTAAAAACACACAGATATCTACATTCTGCCAGAAAAAATTGCACAGATCCCTTATTTTAGAGTGAGAACCCTTATTGCACAGTGTAGAACCTTGAACATTTATTGCACAGATCAAAAACCTTATTGCACAGTATATGTGAAACATTTTATTTTAGTGGAGATATTTAAAGCTTGTACAGCTGTGGGATAAAAACTGTTTTTGAGTCGGTTTGTCCTTGTTTTAATGGCTCTATACCGTCTGCCTGACGGTAGCAGTTCAAACAAAGGGTGACCGGGGTGCGATGTGTCCTTTATGATGTCCTGGGCTCTCTTGAGGCAGCGGGAACTGTGTAGGTCCTCCAGAGTGACAACAAAACTGTGTCTCTGTTATTACAGTAAAACTACTTGTATTAAACTGAGTGGATAGAAACTGAGAGAAAGGGAAATGTGCAGGAATGGGAAAAGATGGAACAGAGACACAGCCAAAGGAAGGGTGGGCCAGAAAGAGGGATGAAAATAGAATGAAAATTTATGGAAAAAAAAAATGAATGTTAATTAAAGGAGTGGCGATAGGAGGGAAAGGGGGATACCGGTTCAGTTACATTCCTCCAGGATACAGAACTTCAAGTCTGTACTTACACAAAGATATGTACACACTTGCACACACATACACACAGGCACTGTGAACGCTTTTTGTCACAGTCAGTATGTATGTTGAATGCCAAACATATCTGAGCAGGAGGTAGGTACACAGGATGAAAATGGTAAAAAAAAAAAAAAAGTGAGACAGCAAATGATGGGTGGAAAAATGACAGGATAAAAGTGTTTTATGGTTTCATTCAATAAATTAATTACATCAATCATAAAAATGGTTAATTAAACACGAAACCAAAATGGTCTACGTAAGATTGCTGTTGTCTTGTTAGCCTAATTACTAGAAGTGTACTACCATAGGAAATGCTTCTAAAATTGTAGGCTATACATGTTCTGTGATCTGCAATTTTAGAAACATGTTCTATAGGAGTTTCAACAACCAAAACATGGATTGCAGTATCTGCTCTTTTAAACTTTCTGGTGGAGGAGTGGTCAAGGAATTTAGAACAAACCAGTTGCAAACAACTAGTGTGCATCTAGTCGGCGGTCGGCATCGGTCCAGGATACGGATAAGTGTATCGTTTCATTACTTGTAGATAGTTGTTGTTTAGCTGTAGCTAGGTTTGTGATTGTGTGACCAGCTAGTTTCGATCTTTTGTTAATTTGTCGATTTGTCACACCTGTGCTTAGATATAGCCAGCTGTGAGTCGTTATTGCTTTGAACTAGGTAATTAGCACTCGCAGGTATTTAACTCTGCTGGTACAGCAGCCTTGTCACCAACTCGCTCACCACCTGCATTTCCTGTGCTGCTCTCTTTCTCTTTACTGACCTTACCACTCACTAAGCCATGTGCTTTCTCCCTATCCCTGTTCACTTCTCTTCTCCTCACAGGCGATACAACCACCGCGGACGCAACCCGGCCAACCTGCTCCATCCCACTCTGTCCTCTCTGGAGGTACTCTCAGTGGCGGGTGACTCTGGAACTGCCAGTCATCGGTCCAGAAAGCGGATTTCATCACCGCCTACGCTGAGACCAACTCCCTGCAGTTCCTGGCTCTCACTGAGACCTGGATTTTTCCTACCAACACTGCTACCCCTGCTGCCCTGTCTTCATCCTACTCCTTCACACACACATCACGGTCTTCAGGCAGAGGAGGGGGCACAGGTCTGCTAGTATCTCCATCCTGGAGATACTGCCTTGTACCCCTCCAGAGCCTCTCAATCACCTCTTTCGAATTCCACGCGATAACTGTCTCTCATCCTATCAAACTCACCATTGTCGTTCTATATCGCCCCCAAGGTCCACTCGGTCTCTTCATTGAGGAACTCGACACGCTCCTGAGCTCCCTCCCGGACAACCCGCCGATTCTCCTGGGCGACTTCAACGTCCAACCTGAGAGCTCCTCATCAGCTAGCGTGCTCTCACTCCTGTACTCCTTCTACCTCACCCTCTCCCCGTCTCCTGCAACCCACAAAGCCGGCAACCAGCTCGACCTCGTGCTCACGAAGAACTGTGCCACATCCCACTTCACGGTGACTCCTCTCCACATATCCGACCACTACTTTGCATCGTTCTCTCTCTCTCTCCCTACCACTCTTGACTCCTCTGACACCACCACTACTACCTTCAGGAGGAATCTCCACTCCCTTTCTCACTCCACATTCACCTCCACTGTTCTCTCCTCCCTCCCTCCCCTCACCTCCTTCTCAAACATGTCTGCTAATGCTGCTACAACTGTTTTTAACACGTCTATCTCAGTCTCTAGATGCTCTCTGTCCCCTTATCTCCAGGACATCACGGCCGTCGCCCTCCTCCCCATGGTTAACCGACTCCTTCCGCTCTGGCAGAACTGCACTGCGGGCCGCCGAGAGGAAGTGGTGGAAATCCAGATCCCCCGACGATCTAGCGTCCTACCACTCCCTGCTGACAGCATTTACGGCTGCAACGACAACAGGTAAGTCCTCATTTTTTCAAAACAAAATCAACGCCAACATCACTAACCCCCGCGATCTCTTCTCTACCTTTTCCACCCTCCTCTCCCCCCCCTCCTTTCTGCAGAAGACTTTAAGGATCACTTCGAGAAGAAGGTGTCCAGCATCCGGGACTCCTTCACTCCTCCATCCACAGCCTCAACCACCGGAAAGGCACCCAGCCACCACCTGTCCTCCTTCTCTACACTCAGTGACTCAGAAGTTCTTCAACTCATCACATCCCACCGAGCTACAACCTGCCACCTCGACCCCATTCCCTCCACCCTCCTCCAGTCTGTGTCCGGTGAGATCGCCCCATACCTCTCCTCCATCATCAACACATCTCTGACTACTGGCCTTGTTCCCACTGAACTTAAAAATGCTATGGTTACCCCCCTGCTAAAAAAACCTACCGCTGACCCATCTAACATGAACAATTACCGTCCAGTATCCCTCCTGCCATTTGTATCCAAATCCCTTGAACGTGCTGTACTTAACCAACTGTCTCCCTTTCTCCACAAGCATAACCTTCTGGATCCCCACCAGTCCGGGTTCGGACCCGGGCATTCAACCGAAACGGCACTCCTGGCGGTGACAGAGGCCCTCCACACAGCCAGAGCCTCTGACCTGTCTTCGGTCCTCATCCTCCTCGACCTCTCCGCTGCGTTTGACACCGTCAACCACCAGCTGCTCATAGCCAAGCTCTCAGAGATAGGGCAGTCACAGAGATGCCATTCTTGGTTCAGGTCCTACCTGACCGGTAGATCTTCCCAAGTCTATTGGAAAGGCTCCACCTCCACACCCACTCCCCTTACTACAGGTGTCCCCCAGGGCTCTGTATTGGGACCCCTCCTCTTCTCCATCTACACCAACTCTCTTGGTTCAGTTATTAACTCACATGGTTTCTCCTACCACTGCTATGCTGATGACACTCAATTAAATTTTTCTTTTCCTCCCTCCACCCCTCAGGTCAACGAAAAGATCTCCGCATGCCTGGCTGACATCTCCAGATGGATGGCCTCCAACCACCTCAAGCTTAACCAGGACAAGACCGATCTGCTGCTTATCCCGGCCAGGACCTCTCCTCTTCAAGAGCTCTCGGTTACTGTTGACGGCACCACAGTAACTTCCTCCACTTCTGTGAAGAGCCTGGGCGTCACGCTCGACAACAGGCTGGACTTCACCGACTACATCTCCCAGACAGCACGCTCCTGTCGATTTCTCCTCTTCAACATCAGGAGGATTCGCCCTTTTTTGACCACCTACTCCACCCAGCTGCTCGTCCAGGCCACCGTGCTCTCCCGCTTGGACTACTGCAACGCCCTCCTCGCACGCCTCCCAGCCTGCACCATTCAGCCACTGCAGCTCATCCAAAACGCAGCTGCCAGGCTGATCTATAACCTCCATAAGTTCTCCCGCGTCACTCCCTTACTGAAATCCCTCCACTGGCTCCCAATCGCAGCCAGGATCCGCTTCAAAACCTTGACTCTCACCTTTTCTGCTGCAAGAAAGACTGCCCTGACCTACCTCCAGGACCTCATCCTACCCTACGCACCCGCTCGTCAACTTCGCTCTGCTACATCCGACACCCACCAACAGAACGAAAGGCCCACGCTCCTCACAACGACGCTTTTCCATCATCGCCCCCAGTGGTGGAATGAACTCCCCACCCCCCTGAGAACAACTCCTTCACTCCAACCCTTCAGACGTGCGCTGAAGACACACCTCTTCAGACTCTACCTGAACTGATACCTCTGCCACTTCGACCTTGTAACTTTGACCTTGTAAATCTTAGACTCCTGTCTTGCACTTGTAGCTCTCTTACCTAGGTAGTATAGCGGTACTTTATTGTCCCTGTGCTTGTATTTGATATGTAATCCTAGTTCAGATTAGTTGGCTCGCGACACTGACCTTGTGCTCAGCTTCAGCACTATCTGCATTATATGACCTGTACGCATCTTGCTCTTGTGCCTGTTGTTTGCCCACTATTTGCACTTTTGTACGTCGCTTTGGATAAAAGCGTCTGCCAAATGAATAAATGTAAATGCAAACCTCTGAGCACTTTACATGCTGACAAAAATGCTGTTACCCACTATACACACAAATGGCAAACTGCAAACACAATTAGGGATGGAGAAATCACTGCAGTGTTCTCAGAAAATTAATTCACAACAAACTAGGCGCAAATGAAATGATGCAAAACATTGAAATCATGCAAATTATTGCATTTTATAATCAGCCATGTTCTGTCGTAAATGATATGTTTCCCCTTCCTTATCAAATTATCATTGAACAATACAATATTATCTATTGACTCCAAGACAACACTTCCACATTCACCTTTATGAAAAGCATAGTTGGAGTTCAGACAATCTGTCTCTTGTGCCTGTGTTACATTTAACTTCACAGTGTACTGATGCTGATATCAAATCACAAAAGGCAGTTAATGTACATGTCCACGAGGTTAGCCGCTCAGGTGGGACCACAATATTTGTTTTTCAAATGTGGAAAATCTATGTGTTTAGCGCTGAAATTCTTGACATTAACAAATGAGCCTTTGTGATGAAGCACTGAACACAGAATAAAAAGGATCCTCTGAAATGAATCTTTGCAATGAAATAGCAATTCATTTTGTCAAAATATTTTGTTTTTTGAGTTTTATTTCATCACTATAATTTTGCCTTTATCAGCTAGCCTCGCTGACTAGTCCACCTCTGACACACTAAGCTGCATGACAGAAGCAGACCTGACATATGCCTCATGAGCAAGGTTAGCAGTGAGGTGCTGCACAGATTCACTGATCTTAAAATCATCAAGACGGGCTAAGAGTGTAAGTCAGTGATTAGTCGCCTCCACATAACGGACTACTGAATCTTCATAGTGTCTACTATAAACTGATAACTGTGCATAGTTAGTTGTCTAGATGCATCTGTCTGAGGGAAGGAGGAAAACTGAAGAAAAAGAATGGCAGTAAGGAAAAAGGAAGGTGTTCCTGAAAACATGCTTTCATCTGCCTGTGCCCCAGGGGCAAGGAGACTCCGCAATAAAACCACATGCCCTCTCCTCTCTCTGTCACACACCCACACACACACCCCTCAGGCCATCAGGGAAACCAACAGCTATACCTTTCCCCTTCACTGACTCTAACAGCTAAATTCACAATGACACTACTTCACTTATGGTGCAAGTTATCCATTATCAAACCAAAACTGAAGGCCTATTAGTGGCTCAGCTAGTTAAGGCACTTCTACTGCACCTAGGCTGAACCCTACAGCTAGAGTGGATATAAAAAGTCTACACACCCGTATGAAATTGCAGGTTTTTGAAATGTAAAGACAGAAATAACAATGTAAATGTCAGACTTTTTCCATCTGTAATGTGATCTTCCAACAAACAAAAATCCAGAGAAAAAACAAATAGTTAATTATTAGGAACATTTTAAATTACAAAAAAAACTACAACACCCTGATTGCATAAGTCTGCACACCTTTTCATAATTGGGGCTCTAGCTGTGTTCAAAGTTAACCAATCACATTCAAAATCATGCCTGTAGGTAAATAGCATACACCTGCCATCAATGAAAGTGATTCTGATTAAACCCAGATTAAAGTCAGCTGTTGCTGTAGGATTTGCTTGAATGTTTGGGGTTGCATCCTACTGGGAGAGCCATGGGCTGTTTATCAATACCAAGAACGCTAGGAACGTACTTGTGTTCTTGAGAAGAAGTTTCCTTGCCAAGTGTCCTTGACAAGAACTGTCTTGCAAGATTGCGAGGACGGAGAACGCACCTATCAGAGATTGAGATGCTATGTGTACTTGTGTACTTGCGTACTTGCTATTGCACAATACCCTGGGTGCAGCTCATTCAATTCACATTTGTCACATACACAGTTATACACAGTATAAAACTTGTAGTGAAAAGTAAAACTGGTCCAACTTAGACTGTGCAAAACAGAAGAGATAATAAATAATAAATTAGGTAAAAATAGATAAAATAGATAAAAGGAAAAAAATGTACAATACGACTAAAAAACTAGAAAGTACCAAGTGAGTGCAGGAAAGTAACAACCAATCATTTAAGCAGTTATATGATAACACTGGCATTATCAGTGCAACATTTGATAAACTTTTGTTTTATTGAGTTTGTGTATTACATTTGTGTTTCGCAATAGTATAGGCTGCTACTTTGTTCATATAATAAAGTTAAAGACGAACTCAAAACTTCTGTTTGTCATTTCACTCATATGGTAGGATGAGTACTAAAATGTTATTTAACATTACATGTGTTATGATGCCCCTGCCCTAAGCCAAACAGTCGCGTGAATGGCCTTTAAAATGAACAAAGCATCTTGCTAGCTAAGTGGTTGATTGACCAGGGGGTGGGGTTGGCTGTATAAGGATGGAAAGTAACTTAATGTAAATTGTTTTATGTACAGTTTTGAGGTACTTGTACTTGGCATGAGTATTTCCAATTTAGGGGACTTTGTACTTTTATTACGCTACATTTCAAAGCAAATATGCTACTTTTTATTCCACTACATTAATCTATAACAGCTGCAAATACTAGATACTTTTAATAAAGGATTTTACACGTAAAACATGCAGGCAGCTCATACAAATGGTGTAGCCTACTTTTTTTTTTTTAACTCGGAGTCAGCCAATCTAAAGAGGAAGCCATGACAGCAACTATACCCAGCCCACAAATCCTTTTAGCTCCACTTAGAGGTTAATGCATCAAAAATGGAATACCTCTTTGTACTAAATTATGAGAGGACATGATATTAAGTTTTTACTTTTCTTATGTCAAGTAAACGTTACCTGTAAATCAGCCTCTGAAAAAAAAATCTCCTCAGCAGTCCCTGAATAAAATATTTATGTGAAGATGACTGGTAGAAAACTGTATGGAGACTATAGCCTTATTCATATTCGTATGATTGATATAACATTTGAAAAGTGTGATCAACTACAAAGCTAAAAAGCCGTCCCTCAAGTTACGTTTTCTGTAGCCCATGCTAACTTAGCTGACGTTAACTACAGTCTCCACTGAACGGAATAACGCTAGCTAACCTAAGCCTACTCCCCATGAAAGTCGGAGCAAACTTACAAATTTGCCATTTCTTTTATAAAATAAGCAAATATTCAGCAACTATACTGCCCATTTCCCCTCACATTTTTTTCAGAGGCTGCTTTACAGGTACTGTTTACTTGAAAAAGGAAAAGTAAAAACTTACAGTTGTGCAGTTTCTCACTCGGCTCTCCTGCCATCATTCTTGCAATGACTTTTGGGATATCAGATGCATTCTCATTGGCCAAGTCACCAACCGATGCATCCTCGATAAAAGGGGCGGATCAAGAACACATCCGGGCATTTTAAGCGTTCTTGGTCACTTGCGTTCTTCAGAACCGTACTTGGGCCATGAAAGATTACTTCAAACGAGTTCACGAGAACACAAGAACGGACAAAACCGCGGATTGATAAACAGCCATGGTCCGCAAAGAGTTGCCAAAAAAACTGCGAGAGCTAGTTGTTGAAAAGTACCAATCAGGAGAGGGATATAAAAGAATTTGAAGGCACTGGATGTACCACGGAGCACTGTCAAAACCATCATCAGTACGTGGAGAAAATGTGGCACCACAGAGACATTACAAAGATCAGGACGACCCTCCAAAGTTGATGAGAGGACAAGGAGAAAACTTTTCAGGGAGGCTACCAAGAGGCCAACAGCAACACTGAAGGAGCTACAGGAATTTCTGGCAGGTACCGGTCACTCCTTGCATGTGACCACCATCTCTTGTAGTCTGCACATGTCTGGGCTATGAGGTAGGGTGGCAAGACGGAAACCCTTTCCTTTCTTACAAAAAGGAACATCCAAGCCCGTCTTAATTATGCCAAAAGATTCATTCAGTCACCTAAAACCATGTGGGAAAATGTGCTATGGTCTGACGAGACAAAGGTTGAACTTTTCAGCCTAAATCATAAAAGATATGTTTGGCACAAAGCCAATAAAGCTCATCATCCAAGAAATACCATACTGACTTTGAAGCATGGTGGTGGTAGCATCATGCTATGGGGCTGCTTCTCTTCAGCTGGGTCAGGGGATCTTGTCAAGATAGATGGGATAATGAATAGCTCCAAGTATCAAGATATTTTGGCACAAAACCTGCTGGCCTCTGTCAGAAAGCTGAAGATGAAGAGGAATTTCACATCCCAACATGACAATGACCCAACGCACACATCCAAGTCGACCAAGGCATGGCTTCAGAAAAGGAAAATCAAAGTCTTGGAATGGCCCAGTCAGACCTCAATCCCATCGCAATTTGAAGGGACTTGAACTTTTTTTGCAAAAAAGAGTGGGATAAAATTCCAAAGTCTAGATGTGCAAAGTTAATAGAGACTTATTCACAAAGACTTGCTGCTGTAATAAATGCAAAAGGTGCTTCCACAAAGTATTAGTTGGGAGGGGTGTGCAGACTTATGCAATCAGGGTGTTGTAGTTTTTTTATTTAAAATGTTCCTAATAATTAACTATTTGTTTTTTCTCTGGATTTTTGTTTGTTGGAAGATCACTTTACAGATGGAAAAAGTCTGACATTTACATTGTCGTTATTTCTGTCTTTACATTTCAAAAACCTGCAATTTCATACGGGTATGTCCACTGTAAGACCTGGGTTTCAGTCTGAGCTGTGTCATTCATTAACAACTTGTCAGGTGCCTGCAAGTTGTTTGGATGATGTCAGTGAAAACACACATATAATGTATGCTATATGAACTGTAGTGCGAAAAACACTTACACATTATTCGTATTATTTGCTAAAAATTCTTCTGCCAGTGATGGAGAAGGAAATCCTTGTTCCTCTGTGAGACAGCTATCATACAGAGGAATGACTACCCAAAAAAGTAGCATAGTCTCTCCATAGCCTTTATACTTATTCTCCATATACACCGCTGCCTCCACTCATATTATCTCACATACTGCAACTTGAGTGAAGTAACCTTAAGTTTAGAGAGAACAAATGTTTTAACTTTTAATACAGCTCTCATGTTCTTTTAGTTACAACAGTCAAACTGATTACTAATCTTATAATCTCTACATTTAAGTGATTTATATCATGAACAGATGGTCCAATATAAGATCTTCTTATAAGTGCTTCTTGGCTAGGTTTACTTAAATTGTTGAAATGAATAAATCAAACACCACTTTCATATTTTTCAATGTTTTAAACATGGCCTATTTTTCTTCAACGAGAACTTAGGACTTCAGTCTGAACCTAGGGTGGGTTAAACAACAAATCCAAATCATATTCATATACAGTACATTTTATGGTTAAAAAGGTATAGATTTTAGAAAGAGCTTAGACAGAGGGGTTTGCATTGCTAGCTAACTATGTAGGTTCTTTGATAGAAGATAATAGTTTTTGATTGTAGGATACTGGCCTATAGAATTTGATATGGACAGAAAATTTAGAATCTTATCTATCACAGGCACTAATGACAATTCCTTTAAGTGGATACCCTAAACCCCAAACCACCTGTGTGAATAGTCCTTTACAGCTGTTACAAACACAGAGACACACAGTGAACACACACCATATTTCTCTTTCACATATACATCCACTGATCCACAATCGCTCCCTCTATTTCTCTCTTTCTCTCACACACACTCACACTTGCATAATTTCTGTTGCTCCCTCACATACTTATTAAACCCTAAACACAACAACCACACTGCTATACCCAGTTCCACACTCTCTCTGTCTGCCTCTCCCCCTCACTCTTTTCATCCCTCTCTTCACAGCCATACACACATTAATCCCCTGGGACTGAACAGGCTCTGTGCATTTACTGTGACAGACAAAGGGAGAGTCAGTGGGGGGGAGGGGAACCCACAGACAGACTTTGGGGTGGGGGATAAAACGTGTACATAAGGGGGGAGACGAAAGATCTGGGGGTGAGGAGTAGGGACATTGAGGTATGAGACCCAGGGGTGGGCAAGAGATGAGAACAAAATATGGAGGGGGCTGAGAGAAAGGGTGGGAAAAATGTGTGTGTGAAAGACAGAGAGGGAGAGAAAGGAGAGAGACAGGAGGGGGAAGGCACACAGAGAGGGAGTGTGTGTGTGTGTGTGGGGGTGGTTCCCTCATAAAATATGTGCCAGTGTTTGTGTGAATGAAAGCAATGACTATAGCTAAATTTCTGCCTGAACAAAAACAACTCCAATTTAGGCAGGGGAAGAGTGGGAGAGGAATACAGACAGAGGGAGATGAGGAGATGACCTTGGAGGGGAAAGGAATGGGAAGACAAAATGAGAGAAGTCATTAACTTCTGTTGCCAGTGGTTTGGTTCTGTCCAGCTACAATACTGTACAACACAAGACATAAAATACAAAACAATGTTCTATGTTAAGAACAGCCATTCCGTCTAGTGTTTAGTGCTGTTTCACTGCCAAGATCCATTTAGCTATCTCACTCAACTAATCTGTGTTTTCTAAAATATGAATCAGTGTCTTCAACAGGTCACAAATAAAAAGTTGCTGAAATTGAAATAAGGACAGGATTGTGGGAAACTGTCCTCTGGCACAGACCTGGTTCTGTCCGGCCTAAAAGGGAGACCGGGAGAGAGGCACTCCAGTAAGCTTGTTAAAGCCTGGTTCGCTAGCCCCTCCTGATTAATCATGTGAGCACAGATTCCAGCCTTTCTGAGGGTAAGTTGGATAGAGAGATTAGCAATTCCCACTGCAGACCTAATGCAGGGCATTAAAGGTATACTGCAGCCATCTGAAGCAGATATCAAATCCTGTTACACCATGATTCCTGTTTACTGAGTGTAAATTAACTTTTAAACCCAAACCCCACCAATGAAGGAGTGTGTCAATGGGTGTGTTTAAACAGTTTCAGTAGACTTCACTATTTAATAAAATCACACCACTTAACCCCCAACCTGTCAGTTCTACTCCAACCCTGTACACAACACCACATTTTACACCAGCCCTAAACTTTCACCTTGTTTAATTATGTAACCATATGTACCTACATTGCAGTGACACAGTAGTATGGGGCACTAAGGGTACTTCTTTGAAAAGAAGCCTTTGCTTACCACTGCTTCCTTACTTCACAGTATCAGTCAACAGGTAAATGTAATTGCCAGTGGAAATATATTTCATTGCTGTAAAGTTTTCTGGAAATAAATGTAATTTGTTACTGGAAAGTTCTCTGCAAAAACCTGGATGAATGAATTGTGCATGTAACAGATATATAGCCCTTAAAAGGCTGATGATTGCTTGAAAAATGCTTGGTACTGTAAGTCCAACCAAAATTTTTTTCCTGGTATTTATTTTCTCATGTTGTGTGACTGCTATGCAGTGAATTGCTGTAATTGGGATGCAGCTGTTATTTACAGAGGAAGCACCAGTCTCCACAGGACAGGAGGCAAACAACAGACATGCATCTGCTATGCAGTAAGTCAGACCTACAGTACAGCTGCATTTCATTAGCTTGAGGTGATACACTATGGGCCACATGTATCAATGGTGCGTACGCACTAAAATCGTGCTGAGCACTTTTCTACACATAAAATGGTATGTATGAAAAGATACTTCCCAGGAAAACATGCATACCTCTACGCATGGGCTTGAGGTGGCGTACGCATAAAATTTGTAATTTGCAGATTGGCGACACCAAGAGGAACTAACGGTGATGCAAGTAAACACGTCTTGTGTCAATCATTGATGAGTGTTATCACGCCAGGATGAAGTGTTACTGAGTTAAAAATGGTTAAAAATGGCAAGGGGGCAAATCTTTTTATATAGTAAAACAGTAGGTTATTATGGCCATAATATGAAATAGGAATAGGTTCAATGAATGTTCAATGAAATTCATTGATTTGCATTCACCATGCAATAGCCTCTGAAAGGCTAAATAACAAATAACAACACAAAACTACTGTTTCAAAATCAAATACATTTATTTCACAGTAGTGGTGAAGCCAGTATTAAACCTGAGTGTCCTCGCACAATTTAGGGAATCGGAGCACTCGGAACGTAGGTCTACAAGACGCAAAATAATACAATTTATGAACGATTCTAACCACCGAGAGATGACTGCTAAAATCAGCAAAACAATAGCCAACAGCGTCAGGGTCATTAAGTTTAAAAAAAAAAAAAAAGATGATCGGCTCGTTTTGTCTGTCTTTCTGCTCATGCCATGCAGCTCTCTCGCTCTCTCCAATATTTTGCTCTCTTTCCAATATTTTTGTTGTTTTTGCTATTTTTCCATAGGGTACATAAAACTTAAACTGGGGGGCAGAAAATACAACTAAGGAGGCAAAGCCCCCTCTTGCCCCCTCCTCGTGGCGCCGGGTGCGGACACACTGGTCCTGTGTGCGCTTATTCGTTTTTTGGCCTCTCTTTTAAAATCCGACCACTTCTTCTTCACCTCCTCCACTGTACACACCTCTGGTGAAACTGCATTCATAGCAGTCACCGCTTTGAGCCACTCCACATTTTTCCGTTGATTTGAAATGCCGCTAGTCTGGCTCCCGCAAAGGACATTTTTTCCTCCTCTCCACCTCATCAACCATCACCTCTATCTCCGTGTCCGAATCATTTCTTTTCTTACATCCTGCCATTAATCCTCAACATCACTCTCTGCATTTCATTCAGATTTACCTGGGATCTTTATATGCTAATTCAACTATATAAAGGTGTGTCTTGGTAGACTCAGTCCATATAAGAACAATTGTGGGAGTGGACGTTAAGCGCATTCATATGCACATGATCTCGAGCTGATTTGATTTACGCTCAGATTTATGAAGACAATCAGGCGTACGTGGTGTTTGATAACTCTGACGAAAAACCTCCGTACACAAATCGTGAGATTATGCACACGCATGTTCCTACGGCAAGTTGTACACAAAGATTGGCCCTATGGCTTCTAATGTATGTTTTAAGGTTCTGTTGTTTTGGCTACTCTGACCAAGGCATGCCAATGTAGGTTATGATTCTGACCTTGAATGAGAGACAAAGAGATGAAATATAGATATCCTGTTCTTAGAGAGTATCTGTGATATTGTTTTCTTTTTTCTTTGACATATTGTATTATGGTATTTTGACAACGAGGGGTCATGGCAATAAAACCTTTTGAATGAAACTGAACTGGAAAAGGGATACACCCTAGGGAAAAAAGTGGAAAGTATGGTAAAAAGAAGGTGACAGAGAGGAACACCAGACAGATCATGAGGAGAAGAATGGGAGGCAATACAGAACCTGTGAAAGTAAGAAAATAAATGGAAGAATGAAAATGAAAATGAGAGGCTGACACAAAAACCAGTGTCTGTAATGTCTGACAATGGTGTTTAAGCAACGTTTTTGGCTAATCAAGGTCAAACAGGTGACAATGAGTGTTTATATAAGCACTGAGAACAGCACTCACATTGCACTATTCTGAGAGTGTCTATCTTGTACTTTTTTAACAGTACATGTCATCTAACATAGATGTACAACTAACATTACCTGATGGCTAGCTAGGAAGAGCTAGAGGTTACATACCTCTAAAAACATCTAGAATGCCTCATTGGTTATTACCTGATGTACTATGCTGGCTATCTTTGTACCTAAGCACACTGAATATTGTTTAAGTGTGCTATTTTATTATTGATTTATCATGAACAAATTTCCATTGATATTTGGTTTCAGTGACAGCTCAGCAGCTATGTTTTATGTATGATGGCAGCTTTTTAAAGTTTTTTTCCACTAATGACTTCAAAGTATTGCATGCAAACTGATTACATTTTCTCTTCAGATATATAAAGAGCCCCTATAATATTGGACATATTGCATTGATGCTGTAATCCTTGCATGGTCACTTTGTCATTTAAATCTGTCATACATTTTGTCTCTTCCCCTACTGATCTGTCTCCAACTCCCTTTATATATTATAGGAATGTGTTACTAGTCACCCATGTGCCATGCGTAGTGTATCTAGCACAACAGATACACTATACGTGCATCAATGGATACAACGTATATTGTTGTGATGTTTTTTTATCACCCTCTGTACTTTCTCACTGTGTTTGTCTCTCTCTCTACCTCCAGGCTTAATGTCCCTGTAAATTTATATTCCTAAACCCACACACACAGAGTCAATGTCTGAAAATACAGAGAAAAACTCTGCAGAGACTGAGAGACATGTAATGACAATCCGTAATTCATTAAAACAAAAGTTTTTGTAAATTAAAAGCCAAGTTAATCAAATATACATAGGCAAACTGCAACACTTTGTGTTTAAGACAGAATATAGATGTAAACAAAGTGTGTACAAAGTGTATATAGGGACACTAAAGTCCAGATTCAACTGCAATACTGGAAGTCCTTATAATTCAGTGACTAATTGAACCAAGTGTTTTTTTTTCTATTCTCAAAGAACAATAGGCCTTTGCCATTTCTAAAATCAATGAAAATGTTCAACATATGAATACTTGCCATACTTAAAGCACATACTTAAAGGCAAAGTGAGTGCCAATTAGACTGAATACAGGCCTAATTCACCTACCTTCTGCCACCCCCCCATACAGGAAAACATTTATGTTTATGCAAATGAACCAGTTTTCCCATTCTCCATTAGGGTAGTGTTTTGGCACTAAATCCTATCAAACCTGTCACAACCCACCCATGGCAAAACAGCACTTTTTTATTTCAATTAAGCTCATAAATAAAAACTCGAATTTATACTGAACAGTTGATAGGGCGATTAACACGCAGCACAATAAAAGGCACACAGCCAGAACACGCAGAAAGACTAACAATGCCGATGTAATGAAACACAGAATTATACATGAGAGATTCACATTGCTGAAAGTCATTAACATCAAATACTTCTCATTTTAATATTTGACTCTCTCTAAACTCCAGTTACTAACAGACACTAACAGTAACGTGAAATTGTAAAAGGCTTCCCCCATTTTCTGTTTCGAGACAAATATCCCAGGCGCCAGATACGCACGCCGTCGTCTGACACCAAGGTTTTCATAGGCGTACCACCCCATTCATCACTCCCTCTGTTTCTCACTGCGTAAGCTGCCGACTATACTATATCGTTAATATACAGTACCGCATGCTCCATCCCAATGTTATAATGCAGAGATACCGGTAATTGCAGCCCATCCGATTGCAGCACATCGTTGTAGTGCGCGCAGTAACATTGTTATTTGTCTTCGACGCAACCTGCACCCCCTCCCCCTTTTTTACTGTAGAAGTCTCTCCTACAACATATGTACACAGCTTTCTGGCACACTAGCGAGCTACCGTCGCATACTGTGCAATTCGGTTTTAAAATAATACTCATATGTAACAGTGTGTTACTGGATTGAATATAACTGATTCCCACCATTTCCCTTCACTTCGGTAATGACTAACAACTAGTTACCTAATATTGCCGACTGCTAACTAGATAATGTCTGCATGACGACAATGCAGTACTCCAATTTTTCCCTTGGCTCGCCGACCGGCCCCAGACAACGCACAGACACCAATGTATCCAGACAGCTAATTCTCTGGAAATAATACTGGGAACGTCATGTCACATGAACATCCCGAAATTAAACACGACCAAGAACATCAAACACACACATACACACACAAACAACACATAGAGGCAGGCGACGCGCGCGCCTGCAGCAGCCAATAGATTTAATACATAGCGTTAATGGCTTCATTTCAACACAACGACTCTTAGATTACAGCAGCTAACTGTTAAACATTTAGTCGATAAAAACATAAATGCGCAGCTTCAGCGTCGGCTCCCTTGCAGCAAACCAGTTAAATGCTGTCAGTGTCACCATTCGCTGGATAACTATCTAGCTAATTCACGTTAACGTCTGAGTAAATAAATACCCACAAATCAAATTCGCAATAGCTGGCTCCCTAGCTAACAGGGAATACGTGACTAATGTTAGCTATAAAGCAAATTAAAGGCATCAAAATAGCAAATGGAAATAAAAACATCACATTGACAGCTACTCACCAAGCTATGTGCAGCATCTTCGCGTCATTCCTTTTTGTGATTTAGTCTCGCAAGCTAGCCAGCTAGCTAGCTAACTACTGTGATCTCAGGTCGCTTGCCGGTACGTCTACAATGGCTATTGTTAACTAGTCTAATGATAGGTAGGTTAGCTAGCTAGCTGGCGATGTTTTTATTCCGTTACCCCCTCACTCCAGTTATTTAAAATATTGGATCTTAGCCCATTCTCCGATATTATTGTCTGAAAAATTCTCTGTAGAAAAATAAACGCTCTATCGATAATTAACTAACGTTCATGTCTTTCGATTAATTTCAGCGTTTTTAACTGACGGTAACGTTACCTAGTTAACGTCAACAACGGTTACCAAACCTAACGTTACTAAATCCCCACACCAGCGTCGATTGTCGGTCAGTATACCTAGCGTTAGCTACTCCGATAGCTAGATCGCAACACAAGTCTCCTTAAAAAACATTAGATGTCGCTTGCCGTTGCCTCATCTGTTTAAATATATACTTCAGTATATTCGTTTGTGTACGTGTAATTGTAAAATACACGCCTGTCTGACCGCTTGAGAGTTGGATATGCCTTTGCGTGCTATCGATGTTCCAACGCTCTCTGTCTGTGTGACAGCCGTTGAAAGAGAACAGCTTCTCTCGCGACTCAAGCTCGCGATCGTGCGCGCTACCGCTCTGCTGCTTAACCACGACAATTTATTCCTGAGGCGGCGCCGACGCACGCGCAAATGACACCGTCTCTGCCGTACCTGTAGACGTTGCTCAGTACGTCCCTGATATTACGATTAACAATCAAATTTAACGATAACGATAAAGGTAACGACTATTTTTGGTATTAGTAAAAGTGTTTCTTAATCACCGTTCAATCACAAGCCCAAATCACAGCTGGTTCAACGGTATCAGTTACAGCAGGCTAATTATTGATTCAGGTGTCTGAGTTAACTAGGCCTACAACATTTTCTGAACATTTCGCATTACAAAGTAAACATTTGATCTAATGAGGATTATATGTCTCACCTCAACTGTGTAGCACTGTTAGTGTGTTTGGTGTTATTTTAACCTTTTAGCCTTTAGAGATGTAATCAGAAAAAAGTATTTTAGGCCGTTAGTCTTACTATGACAAGAGATACAACATGAGCCTATTCAAATCACTTGCATGGGCATGATTACCCCTATCACAAACACCAGAGCAACCTTCAGATAGCACTGAAAGATCAAATAATTTGTGGGATAAATAACTGACACATGTCCTTAGTCCTGATGATTTGTGGTGTTGAACAGCACTACACTTCAGTGTCCTATGACAATAGTGAATCTTGGTGGCATGAGCAGGTGGGTATGTCACCAGAGGGTTGTACATCCTTTCAGGAATACTGCTGTTGTACCCTTGATCAATATCCTTAGCCTTAATTGCTTCACCAAATATCCAACTGTAAAAAATGTGTATAATATAAATAAAACATACAAATGATGTGATGTGGTAAAACTAAGTGGAGGACTTGAGAGAACCAGGGTTGTGTTGCCTGGTTGCACCCATACCAAGATGTGGCTTAGGTCTCTGTTGTATTTGCTGTTTACTGCCCATTCAAGCAGTTTCAGTTTATGACATGCACAAAGCTTTCATCAAACACAGTTATTGCATAAGGAAGAGCCACGAAAAGTTTCTACATTCAGACTTGACTACTGGAGCCTTTGGTTCAGTGACTTGCCCTCCTGACACGTTTTTTTATATACAAAAACTTCCAATGGGTAAAAATTAGCGTATATATTGAAAGCTGAGAATTGTCTGAAATGAGTTAATATCAGAGAATGTTTTTGTGATGTCCTTTCACTAGGTTACGCCTGAAATGTCCTTGGAAAAAATGAAAAACAATGCTATGTTACAGGATAGGGAAACGTTTCTGATGTGTGATGTCGTTGCATCACAATTGTGTAGATTTACGGTATATCTAAGCTTGAATGGCGCCACCTGATGGCAGTTTTACTCTCTTGCCGCTGTCCATGGTGCTCGTCTGCAGTCCTGCATATT
The DNA here is from genome assembly GCA_019176425.1 of Megalops atlanticus. Classification (NCBI taxonomy): domain Eukaryota; kingdom Metazoa; phylum Chordata; class Actinopteri; order Elopiformes; family Megalopidae; genus Megalops; species Megalops atlanticus. The sequence goes on along the minus strand of CM032882.1, from coordinate 2,534,504 downwards.
GTATTCCCGTTTTACAAATCAAGCTCGTAAACCCAGCGAAGCAGGTTAACTTAACTGCTGCACAGTAAGATCAGTAGATTAATATTACTGAAATAAAGCAGTTCATTTACATAAAGCTGTGTATTGCGAGTTTATGGAAAATACATTTAAACGTTTAAATAAAATTTAAAAAACAATGAAAGGAGAAATGAAAGGAGCTATGGCTTTAAATACAAAAAAGAACAATTTCAAAGATATTGTACAGCAAATAAAATTTTATTAAGAACTATCTTGTCCCAACACAGACAGATTTATTTGTTGCATGGCAATGCATGGCAAATTATTGACATCACCAAAAATTAAAATGTATTTATTATACTGTACATTTGTTGACAGCAAATTCCTGAACACTAAAACACAATTCATTGCTGACATCATTAGACTTGAGGTTTCTGCTGTTATGCTCTTAGGAAAAGCAAGCTTTTAAATTAATTCACATTTTTATATATTTACAATTTGGTGTGTGGGTCAAACAAATTAAGTCTCTTTCTTTTAGCAGCACACAAAAATATACTGGTATACTTTATTAGAAAATGTCTTCACTATAACCAGTACTTGTTGACATAGATTCCTCATTGGTAATTACACAATTTTATATAGTTTCACAGTATACAGCAAAGTAAGGCAACCTTGGTCTTGGAACTCCTCCATCCAACCATTATTCCAGTTCTGAGTAATTCTGGAATAATTGACGTTGAAGTACAAAAACAACATGCTTTTTATCTTCACCACCACTACCACTATCACCTGGATTATTCTGGAGAAACAATTATTTGAAAGATTAGATAAAGCAAAAACCAATAACACTGGCAAGTGCTTAGGAGAACTGACCTTCTTCTGATTCACATGATTCTTGAATTAGACAAAAGCATACACACTGTGAAAATGCAACTTTTTAGCTGGGTCCGAACAATAGTTTCAGCTATAATTTCACCAATTTATGGTTGTCAGACATGGAGTCATCATTACACAACATTATGCAAATAAACTTGAACACACCCATTTCCTATCAATCAATGCTAGTCAGTGACTGTCAGAAGCAAATCACACACTGCTCCAAAGGTAACTCAATGTCCCTTGGTCAAGTCACAGAGTACGCTTTCGGTAGACTTAAGATTTAAGACACTCTGAAAAAGACAGTCTGAGGAGTGTGCAAGAGTTGTGTGACAATAACAAAGAACACAACTGATGCAAGGGTGATCTCTAAATAGCAAAAACTAAGCTTTGCAGAATCGACCTGGACCAGCATGTTTCAAAGTACCTCCAGAAGCCATCAGAGACAGAAAGAGAGAGCACAATGTCACTAAGAGAGTGCAGCATGCTGCAATCTCTCCCAGTGCTGTTAAGGTGTGATCAAATGTGCATATGGCCATCTCTCTCTCCTCCTCCAACTTGCAGAAATCAAATCACAGTTCCAAGCAGATGGAAATGTGACAGGCAAGCATCACACAAACATTTTTCCCCCATTCAGATTCTGGGCTCTATATATCGGAAAGTAGAGTCTCCTACCCATAAATTATATGTACAAGAACAACAGCATCAGAAACTCCTTGAAGAAGTTGCTGCACACAACCACAAAGTCTTCATCTTATATGGGTGAGTTAATTAATGTATCTGTGTCCATATATAAGCAGGCAACTTGCATCACAACACAAAAATGGACTATTTTAGTAGGTTCAGGAAACCGCTACAGGTGCAGATCCTTATGCTTGCTGTTGAAAATGATGCACTGTGCTGTGTTTAAATTGTACAGTAGTTTTGGTTGATGCTCATGAACATGACGAGGTGGCAAATTCACACCCTGCTTTTAACACCAATCTGGAGACAACGGTTGTTTTTTTTTGAATGAAACCAGCCCCACTGTCCTCTGAACTCCAACAGGGCTGACTGTAAGGAAGCTGCTGAGACACTGTACAAACAGGGCCTTGCATGAGGCCTCAGAAAACGTCATACTTCATTGCCATCACAACACCAAAATTCAAACAAATATCAGTTTGAAGACTAGCACAATGATATGACATGCAACAATGCAGAAATACAATTTAAAAGTACATTTATGACACCTGTAAGACAAAAAAACAGAGGTAAAACACCACATTGTTTTGTTTTTGTATTTTACACAAATTGTATTAAGGCCTCAATTTACCCATGATAAATATACAGCAATGTGCTGGAATGTGAGTTAGCGAACAAGTTTGTTAAACTTTTTATTACTATTTGAGTGTGTATGAGAGCAGGAGTGTGTGTGTAGTTCAATGATTGTTGGTGTTTTGGTGAACATCTCCTAAACAATCATCTGCTAATCTGCCTCAAAAATTGCACACAAAAGAGTAATTAACATCTAATGAATGTTTCTCACTGCTATATAACTTTATTATTAAGATAAATAAGTTTAAGATTTTCAGAGGTGGGGTCAGCTCCTTTTAATGTACAATAATTCATTATTGTTCCCCATATTCCAATGCTCACATCCTGTCCTTAAATATTTCAGCTCATTCACTCCAACTCACAATGCATTCCCTGCCATGTATTATTATTATTATTTATTTGTCTGGCAGATGCCTGTATGTATGACTTAACCTACATTTAAAATATCTGAATAGAACTTAATATTTATTGAGGCAATTGGTGTTAAGAAGTTTGCTCAGGGCCACAAAGGCAGCACTCGATGAAGGATTCAAACAGGTAACCTTCTGCTCAAAAGTCAAGTCCTGAAATCACAAGACCAAACTGCACCCTATGTCATCTGTGCGCAGCTATGTAATCTCTTCAGAGATGACCCCCATCTCAGTTGAGTGTATTTGATACAATTTGGGGAAGTGAAAGTGTGAGCATAAAATGTGACTGTTGAGGGAACCACAACCACATCCTCAGAGCAGCCAGAGTCACAATAGCTCTCCATCCCCTCCAAGCTTCCAGTCCTGGCCCCTCACTGCAGCAGAAAAATGATCAGGTGTGCTTCCTGAATATGAGAGGCACTCTCTCGCACCAGTATTTGTATAATCACAAACTCCTCCAGCATTCACCCCAGTTTTGAGCTCCATAGCACTGATGCAGCCCCCCCATCCTCCTGGAGCCCCATGGTCACTGGACAATGACATCTTATACAGAAATGGAGAAAAAAAAAAAAACAACTTTGTGGTTTTTAAGGGCCAAACTGGTCATGCACTGACAAAAACGTGTTCCTACATGAAAACAGTCTGCTAAGGTGGCCCCTGCTGAAGCTGCTGGTTCTTCAGGCAGTCTCTTGTCCATCCATTTGTCCGTCCGTTCTTCGCTCTTGAGAGGAGACTAGCTCTCCTGTGGTGCTCGGAGGGGAATACATCCATCCATTTCGAGGGACTCAGGCCAACCTTCATACTTATTACTGCTCTTACTGTTCTTCATCCTCTGAGAAACCGAGAAGGGGGAAGAAAGAGACATACTGTGAGAGAGAGAAAGTCTTTCTCTCCAACCACAGGAGAGATGAAATGTCTCCTCTACAATGATGACCTGCCTCTAATACTGTTAAACAAGCATGACCAAAATACCAAAAGACCAAAATGATGACAAAAACATCTTAAACACCAGTACATGCGCTAATTATTTAAGAAGTCACACAAACAACATCACAAACATCACAGAGGCCACAAATGATACTTCTGTTTATGGTGGTACTGGCCCCTGCTGCAGAAACAGCATGGCAGCTGCTGAAATGTGAAAGGACTCTCGTTGCCCATTCTTTTGGTGTCCAAAAATGAATCATGCCAGCAACAATAAAACTGCAAATATCACAAGTACTGATCTTCACAACATTATGGATGACTCCAGGGCCATTATTTATGCTCCTCCTGCATGCTTTTGGGATCTACCTGCTCAAATGGGCTTTTGTTCTCAATGCCTTTAGCTCCTACAAACACCCAGCTGTCCCTAAAGCCCAGCTCCTTCACTGCAGTGCTGCCCAGCTCCTCAAAGAGCGCACGAGCCTCATCATTCAACCTGGGAATAACAGCGGGCAAGAAGAGGAAAAGAGGGAGAAGGTACAGGAAGAGAAAAATAATCAAAATTAAGTGAGTTTTATTTTAAAAATAGTTCAATCACCAAAAAATCATAATTACTTACATGGCACAAGGTCACCCCAACAGTACACTTCAAGGGAAGGAAAAATTAATAAGAAGGTGATGCATGTCATGATTGAATGAAAGGGAAGGAAGGAGAAGAATAAAATATGATTGTGAGAAGTGGAAAGGGAGGAGGCAAGGGGAAGTGTGAGAGAATAAAGAGAATAAAAGAGGGTGTTTGTGATGAACGAAAGAGAGACAGGCAGAACCAGACCTGGAGGCCTTCCTTGCTTAGTGTCTACCCTGCCTGAGCCAACTCTTTCCTCTCAGTCTATTCTCAATACTGTAACTCACTGAAACTGCACCTCATTAACATAAATCAGGGTGGGGTCAGCCATCACAGGCCCCAGAGGCCACTGATCCAGCAAATTTTTCTAGCTCTTCATTTTTAAAACAATCCGACCTTTCATTCTGACTTCTGTTATCGGCATTTGCATATTAAGCTTGCCTCACCATGACACCCTGTAAACTATTCAAGAACACTCAATTGAAGTGACTGCAAATCTCAAATACACATATCTGCAGGGAGCAGCTATTTTTCCATACTGTAAATGCCAAAGTGAACTCCAGGAGAGCAATATCAACTGGAGGATAGTAGGGCTAGGTATTGGCACAGATGCCCCGATTCGATTCGGATTCACAAGCTAACGATTCGATTCGATAGGAATGAGATATGAAATACGCTATTGCTGCTTTCCATATTTGGAGAGATGTTTAAAAAGCTCTAAAGGGAACACAAATTTACAAATGCAGAGTCACTGGAAACAAATTGTGAAAACCACTAAAGAAAAGGCCAAATATTTTTATTTGAGGAACACATGGGTATAGTTCCTTAAAAACAAAACCCACTTGTATCATTGCCTACTTATTAATGACTAGAAGCAGCAATGTGTTTGCATTAGTTAGCTCAGGGAAAGCTGGTTTGTAAGGTAGCTACAATGACTGACAAAACATAGCTGACTGCCAGTAGCAACTTTGCAATTGTGAACGTTTTCTTGCTATCCTAATTTGAACAACTAGCTAGCTAGCTACCTAGCAAACGAACAACTACGTTTCTCTTGAATTGCGCTAAATTACATTGCATTCGTGAGCTGTTCAGTGTTGCTGTTCAGTTTAGCTAGCTAGCTAGTTAGGTAGCTAGGTAGTGGTTGTGTACTGTATTAAAGTTAAAGCTAAAAAGCTGTCGCTGCAGAGCACATATATATGAATATGTATACCAGGCATCACCAGGATTTCAGACACCCTTCTCCACGCATCATTTTTTAAAATTTATATCTCTGTACGTATCAAGAGACAAATTGTAGAGTATGGGGAAACCCGACACTGCCATGATAAGCTTCTCCTCCATGTTTGACTGGAACCAAAATGTTGGATCATTTGTTTCAGCAATATGTGTCACACTGCCTTCATTCCCATTGGTAGTTGCCGTGTCGCATCGCTCAGTATTTCCATAAAATAGACCTCTAGTCTATTGTAGCCCCACCTAGTTGGCTTTGCAACGGCCACTTGTCTTTTTTCACTGTAAATCACCAACTTTCATTGACAATGAATGGCAGCCAGTCACTTTGTCTCTCTCCTGTGTCGTCCGTGTGACCGTAGCATTAGCCATGGTGAACACTAAGAGGTTGCATCACAGTAAAAAAAATTGATGTAACAGGTTTTCCTCTATGCGTTCACAGGTCGTTAAACATTAAAAGTTAAACAAGAGAGCAACATCTAATGGGGGGGACTAGTAACTGCCTTTAATACGACAGTTAGGGTATGTCAGAGCCGTCTATTTAATTCTCTGGCTATGTTTAACCATTGCGGAAATTAACCTGGAAAACCGGGGAAAAAGCATATTAGCCTAAAAGATCGATCCATAAATTTTACAGATCGATATTGAATTGGACGAATTTCAAAAAACGATCAATCGAAAAAACGATATTTTTGCACACCCCTAGAGGATAGGTACCAGACAGAGTTAACCAGACAAAACAAAACAATAACAAAACAATATTCCCTAAAAAATAATACTGATAAGAAAACAAAGACATTATAACTTCATTGAACAAGTTCTTTTTCTTTCCTTTCTTCAGATATCAAACCCCTAGCCATGCCAATATTCATGACGTACCACAGGTCAACAAATCCATAACTGGCTGACTTCTATTTAGGTAGTTATACATAAAGTGAGAAGAAAGACTGAATTTAAATTTTTACATTCACTCTCCTTTTGAAACAGTTACACAGTACAGTTCAGTTGCTGGTTTAGTACAAAAACTACTTACTTCTTGAAAGAGATGGTAAACGTTTCCATCCTATGTACCATAACTGAGCTCTTAGTGCTGAATGAATCAGTTGCAATATTTATGTTTGTCAATGCGCAATTATATTAAAACGATGCATGAAAAGTCCATTTACCCATGGTATATTGATAAACATTGTTACAACTGGAACACACAATGATCATAAGAACCAATGGACTAATCGTTGTATACTTGTGTACTTTTTGTCATAGCAATGCTGAGCACTAATGAACAGGTAAAACAAAGATTCCACCTACATATTTTTGGACAAAAATGTAAATTACACTCTAGGTATTTGGTGGCCACGGGGAAACCTGATTTTGAAGTAGCTTCTCAGGACCACAAAACATTTTGTCATTTTCTGATGCAAAATAAAAATGTTTCTTTTCAAGCCTATGCCTCACTGATGGCAACTTGTAGGCAACTGACAAGTATCTAGAGGGCTAGGGTTGCGCCGTTGGATGACGGCAATGAGGAATGGACATCTGTGATGGGGTACAGTCACATTCTGATGCTAAGATATTTTTTTAACAAGTGCTGATGTTCAGGAAAACTGTGCTCACTATGCATACAATTAACTGCTGATGGATGATGACATCAGATATCAACACCCCATCCTCAATGATACATTCACACTGACGATGTAAAAAAAAAACCTTAACCAGATGCCAACTCCCCTTTTATTTACTCTAATCGTTCATCAGCAACATTAGAGAATCATTTTAATTTCCCTGTAACAGGGAATCGTCAGTTTGATTAGTAACTTACGTGACAAGGAACTGTGGCCAATGTAGACTCATCCTACCCTGCCAATCATGTCCTGCCACTGCTGACTCCCAGCCATGCTCAACCAATGACACAGCACTCAAAACTCTGGAAGTCCACCCCCTCTCTAGACCTCTAACAACCTCAAAACTGGGGAGAGAAGCTCAGCTGGTTCAATCAAAATGATGATCAGCTGCATCGGTTGCTAAGTAAATGGCTGGAAGGAAAGAGTAAGTAGCTGACTGGAAAGAAAGCCTACAGAGGTGAATGTTTTTGGAATGTAGCGATGGCCATGTGACAGCCTGGACCATCACAGCTTGAACACTTCCTTGAGGAAGTGACAGCACTTACTTGGTGGCAGGATCATCAAAAGAAGCAACAAACACCAGTGTTCCCTCATGGAGGGGCCGGAGAAATTTCAACAGATCTGCCACATCTAGGAACAGGAGAGATGAAGGGTGTTGTTACCACACCAGCCCTGAGCCATACATACATACATACATACATACATACACACACTCTTCTCCACAAACAAACATCTCCATATACATGCTTCAGCACACATACACTCTTCTGCATAAACACACACGTCTCCACATAAACTCATTTGTACACACACACACACACACACACAGAGCTTCCAAGATTTACAATTAGCAAGCATTAATGGCAACAGATTCAGTGATTTCAACTTAACTCACACAACCATCTCACCTCCAGCCCACATGTCAAAAGATTTAATATCCAACAGATCTCCTGATACTCCTGAAACATAGAAACCCAACACACTCAATGCAATTCCACACACTGAAAGACGATTGGTACACAATTGAAACCCCCATATGTTTTAAATGCTATTCTTTCAAGAGATACAACCAAATATTTCATCTATTATTCAAAAAATCTTCTATATACCCACATACTGATTACTTGGATCTCAGTTTAAATGTTTAGAAATGACCAAAATTCTGATTTTACTTTCTCATCAATTTTCACCAAAGAGGCAAATAAATCTTCACCAAAATGATAAATTCATTTTCCTGCCTGAAAGTGTCAGTAAATATTGCTATATTTTTTCAGGGTTTGCTTATCTAGACAGAATGGGAGTTTCAGTCACTGTTTGGGGGGGAACTAAAGAGGTATTTGATTAATCAAAAATTTGATCCAGGAGCAACAAAATATGAAACATAAAATACTTCAAAATGCACACCATCAGTATTTACACACAAGCAGAAAGATTTAGTCACTACAGTATAGGTAGACAGACACTCTGCAGTTCAGCTGCATGACTGAGGCATTACCATTGACTAATGCGATGTTGAGTCCTCTGCCAACATTGTTTTTGACGCTGCTCACGAGGCTGTGAGAGAGAGAGACAAAGGTTTCAAAATGGTGAATGATGGTTCTGAGAGAAAGGTTCTACTACAGATACACACAAGCGTCTGCTGAACAGAAAAAGGATGGATACTGAAGACCTGTGATGAGAAGAGGGGAAAAAGGGATAAAAGGTGAAAGACAAAGGTACACTTCCTTCCTCCTTTTCCAAGAAAGACTTTCTGGGCATGGCTACGTTGGTGGAAAGAGTGATGGATGAAATGTGTAAAACTGAAAAGCAGAGGGAGTGGCATAAACATCCAGGGTCATATTCATCAAGATTCTCAGCTCAGGGTAGCTCCTGGATACTTTGCAAAATTGACAGAATAATGCAGAGTTCTTGTAAAAATATGTCTCAAACTGATTCATGAAGGTTTTCCTTGACAGCACTCCTAAAAAAGTAGAACGTTAGGAGTGCCAATGAGGATTGTAATTTATTCCAAAAGCAAAAAATGGCTGCTGCTGATAACAACTGGGAATGTTAAATTCAAGTAAAATCCAGGAAAGGAAGGGTGTTCACTTACAATGATGCTAAAGTGGTTGAATCTATGTCGAGCAAAAACTGTTTGTGTTACAGACTGACAATAAGATACATCCTAATGCCACCAACCCATGAAAGAATGTTGTCAAACCTGAAATTAAAAATGTTATAAGCCTGCATTACTTGGAAACAGGAATGGTACAGCATTGCAGTAACAATAATGTTAACTGTCACGACCCAACACCACCAAGGTATTACCCATTCAGGCGATAAAGTCAAAGAAGAAAGACGTAGTCATAAAATAGTTTATCATTCACAAATGCCTGGGAGATCTAACAAATGCTAGCAGCATTCATTGCAGTTTCTGGGTTAACTAACATTGTCAGTGTTTTAGATGGCACCCAATTACAGTGTTCAATTGTTTTAGATCATTTCACATCGCCCTATTGCCCTGCAGTTAGATAAAGGTCACGCTAAACAGGCTGTTTCCAATTAAAGTACATTTGGCAGAAGTGTGCATGTTTGTAGATATGACAAATCAGAAAGCAGCCTGACCTCCTGCAAGAGATTATGTTCTTGTAAATCCTGCATATGTCCAGGCAGATGGACATATTGTTCATTGTGTGGGAGAAGGAGAGAGAACTTTAGATTTTATTCACACTAGGGTCTTTTCCATATGCTTACTTGCTTATAAGCAATATAGCAAAACAAAAGTTAAGACAACTGCCAAAGAGTGCAAACCAAACTATGCAGGATGATATTAGAATCTGTCCAGCTGGACAGATTTCCACTAATCAAGCCAGCTGGTTGCAATAAAGTCACCAGCAGCTAGTTTTTTTTTTTTTGGCAGTTGCATTGGTGATTAGCTGTTTATTACTGCGAAAGGTGGGGAGGAGAGGAGTAAACGTCAGATGTCTTTCTAAATCTTACTGCATGTTAAGTTAATGTTACTGTTGTTGTTGAGGAAAGGCCAGGCGAATTAAGCCATATTACATTAAATTCAGTAAGGTTAATTTATAGCACACAGGAGTGCATAGCTCAGCTCAGTTCACAATGCTGAAGTACAGTGAACTGTATATACTACAACCAGCTTGTCCCACCTGCAACAGGCACAAGTTGTCATAATTATTTTCTTTTGAGATGTTTCCAAAACGTAAAGATAACATGAAATAACATTAAAAGTTATATTTAAAACATTTAATAAACACTGTCACCCAGGTATTAAGCACTTCTGCCAGGTATCTCAGTGTAGTCACTTTACTTGAATTTAGTAAGGCCAAATAAGGTGTGTACAGTTAAGCTCCTTAGGCCTGAGTTAGTAGTATTCTTCTGCATTGTAATGGTGAAAACAAAAGAACTAGTCTTATTAAACAACGGTATGGATGGGCAATGCTGAAATACAAATGATACAAAACAGTAAATGGTCACAAGGATATATATACAAATCATTCAAATATTGACACAAAATTGTACTTTTTTAAAATTTTGCAAAATGTAGAGTTCTAACACATTTGAACTTTACCTAGCAAATGAGTTGATGCTTTATGTACAAGGTTTATATCTTAGTAAACAGTGATAATTGACTTGGAGGTGATGCTCACATTTTGTCCTCGAGGCAGATTTTGGGGCCAATAACATTGGCAGCTCCAGAGACAAGCCGGAAAGCCAGATGTTTCTGAGGACAGGGCGCAGACAAACCACACTTGTATCTGTGAGGCTTTGGCTCTGAACATGGAGACAAAGGGAAGGTTAATGGACTCTGACAGTTTTAAGGAACACCTTAACACACCAGCTCATGAAATTAAAATTCAATAAGCATTTGAAAATGCAGGGAAAGTGCTCAGTTAGAGATACAAAGCACACACCAAGTGAATGGCCATTGCATGACAGATTTAAAAAAGGAGGTAAGTCTAACCAAACACTTTTCCCTCTGTTTCAGCTTCTTGTGGGGGGACCCTCTCTGCCATCTAAATACAACCTACCTGGTGTTGGCTCCTCATTTGGTCCTGGAGAGAGAAAAAAACTGTTTGGTTTCAATGCTGAAAGACAGACCATTGTTTACATTGAATTTAGTTCTACTTACCTAAAAAAGAGTGACAAACTAACAATGCCAAACCTTTTTACATTGACTTATGTTCTGTTAACCTGGTAAAGACTAACAATGGCAACAGAGAAAAAGAAGCACAGTCAACATCTTACCTCTGAAAAAGTGTCGCATTATTACAAAGCTGCTGTCTCCTCTCAAAATGGTGCTGGCTAATAGCCAGGTCACTCCTACCAGCAGAACAACCACAGCTGCACGCAGAGGCCCTGACACACACATACAATCATTCCAGGTGATCTGACTAACTTTGCAGGAACAAATTATTCATGCATATCTTCCAGATACAACTATGACACTGTAGTTATTTGTTTGTGGTGACTTTCAGAGATCCACACACACATAAAACAGGATGATTTAACTTTGATTTGATGTCATTTGAACACACCTGCCAACCTCATGATAGATGTTGCTGTTATTTATCAGCACACAGACACGTAGATCAGTCCTGTGCAGAGACAAAATGAACATTTACTCTATTTTCCAACAAACAGCACTGCGAGCATTTCCAAATCTAAAACATCAAAACACTGTTTTTATTTATTTATTTATTATTTTTTTATTTATTTCCGTTTTGTCTTTGTGTTACTGGCTGTGTTACGTGGACAAAAAACCTTTCCAAATTAACCGTATTTTTTAAACGTGCAGTAACGCTAAGCAGCTAGCTAGCTACTTTCATGAGATGAGGTTAGTCTAAAATAAGCAAGCAACTGCCACCAAATACAATTGTAGAGTTCAGGCCTAAATGCCATCTCAGTTCCATCACTTCCCTGTTCCCTGTTTGGGTAAATTCTTAAGACTTCAACCATTGTAAAACTAGGTTTCGTGTGGGATATGACATTTAGCTACAAAGTTAGTTATAAAGCAAACTGACGACTCTGTACCACAATCCAAATGTCTTAAAAAATAAACTCTTTGGCTGACTTTATAGCTATTTTATTAAGATCGTTAGCTACCTATATATATTAGCGACTACCAACTTGCTGGTTATACTTGCGTGGGTAAATGTGACGTTGACAAACTAGTCACAGCAATGTAGTTAGCTAGTAATTATTATCGACAAACTAGCTAGCAAGAATGCAATCTTTCTGATGTTAGCCTACCAACAAACTGGACGTAAAAGTTGCTCAACCAACTGAAGTAACCTCAGCGAAATGGCTAGCAAAATTAGACACAAGTCAGGTAAAAAAAACAAATAGCGCGCTGGCTAAACTGTTAGCTAGTTAGCAAAAAAGGTAACCTATACTTATCCTATGCATGGCATAGCTGGGTATCTAGCAAAATCGGAGCTAAAGGGTCTATATAGATAACTAGCTAGCTAACGATAGCTGGATGACTAGATAGCTTGATGGCGACCTGCATAGCTAGGTTGAAATATTCATATTACCTGATGTACTCCTGCCGCTCGAAAGTTACACACCGAACCCAAATGCAATCTGTTGCTTAACGCGAAATTGCGATTGTTGAATTTCCAGTCTGTCTTCTTCTGCAGGGCTACAGTGTTCATGACATATGTGACCACCTCACATCCGTTTTCCTGAGCGGCAGAAGTTAACGGGGACATTTAAGTTACGTAATGCAAAGAAACACCCCACTTTCAACTTCCGCTTTGGGTGGCATGGAGCTGCCCAACCAGGTGCGCGTTTCCACGCTCCAGCTGCAATAGAGACGAAATAGCACAGCGTGAACGCGCACAGGGCCGAAATGGCACGTTCGGACAAGAAATCCATCTGGAAGTGAAGAGGGCGTGGTTTGGAGATTACGTCGCGTTTATGTCGCTTGGTACTTGATAATAATAAACATGGCCCTCCTGACAACCCGCTGTGGTCAGAGCACAGAAACGGGAGTTAAAACCAATTCGTTTTCAATCAATTATCAATTCGTTCCCTTGATTTAACAATCCATACCTACAATTTAGTAATTCGTACACTCAGTCTTTAAATCGGTTCCCTCTGTTAACTCATTCGTACCTCAATTTATCAATTCGTACCCACGATTTAGTCATTCCTACTCTCAAATTAGTAAGAATCCTGGGTAGAAAGAATTACTATGAACTGGCTGGCAGCTGTGTTGTTGAGAACATACGTTTCCCGTGCTGATCACACGTAAACGATGTACTTGTATTTAATGCCTTGATAAAATTTAGTTAATTCGTCTCTGCTCTCGTCCAACATCTAAACACATCCAGTAGAATGACCCAATGCATGGGATTGGGTGGATAAATAGAGGGCATGTTTTTACCATGGGTATTGTGGTGGAGAACCTCTCCCAGTCTAGGCCAATCAGACTGGAGGCTCCCTCCACATTTGTGCTGTAACAATTCGAAGTTATATAATTTATACATACCTTTTGTAATAATTACAGAACGTGAATTCCAGTTCCCACTAAAGAACAAATATAATTCTCGAGAGCCTGATGTAATTAGGTTTATTGCATATGGTGATCAATCACATACAGTAAACCGGGGCTGGTCCGCGCAGAGCAACATACACGTTCACTCTCCCCAAGCATTCATTCACAACCCCAAAAGCCAGCCCCCCCCTTTGATCTGCATACATTTTTCTCTTTTATTACTTTCCCCTAGCTCCTCCTGTTATGCACAAAACGTCATTGCTGAATAAGATGAAAACTTTCTCACATTGGTCAGAGGCAAGGGGAGGGGGTATCAGGCGTATCCCTAACACAAGACACCAGGAGAAGTGAAGGTCAGGTGAAGATCTGCACCTGCACCAAGAGAGCCAACATTATTTCGGCTTCTCTGTCACATGCACCCTGACTCACACAGAAACCAATTGTTCCAGCTCCATATCTGCCTTGGCTGCTAAAAAAAATCTAGAAACCTAGAATAACCTTGAATGTAACCCACTGACAACGCTTGCTTATGAAACTCAAAATCCTCCCTTAAAGTCACTCCATCTTCTCTGTACACTATTGCTACTTCTCCACAGTCACACCACATTCTCCTGTTATCTCTCCCCCCTCCAGCATGCCTCTGTGGTACACCAGCACATTTATGTCTTCTTTTTAATAAGGAAAAAAATATCCCACTTTAATTTTACATTATTTCCAGGGTTCACTACCTGCTTTAGCTAAACTGACTTCTACTGGCAATGCTTATAAACTACACATTTACTGCATGTGGATATACAGATTGTCACGTTTCTTCCACCACAATAGTACTGGACAGACAACCCCCCTCTCAATCTCTGCTCACATGCATACAAAGTATAATAGAATACATATTATTTATTTAAGGCTGGTTGATTGTTTGGTTTCCTTATACGCTTCCAGACCTCCATATGTATAATAAAGATAAAGTAAGTGGTTGATATACAATATGTCAATACTGTGGTTAAAGTGGTTAAAAGGTTAAAACGTCTGCTAGAAATGCTTATGACGTTTGCTGGAAATAATTTATCTCCACCATGTAACAAGCTTAATCGTACCACGTCAAGCTCCGCTTTTCTCTGGGGGGGGGGCTGAAAATGGCAATACTCATAATTTACATATGGGGTATACACTTAATCAAAAAATTTTCCACCACATTTCCCCCCTTTGTGACTTATAAGTCACACCATTAAACTATCCCTAAGCAGCACAGCATGGAAAACATCCCGTCCCTGCGGGGCGCGGGTAAAAACCACACTGTGTACCTGTCCCTACACAACATCATCATCAACAAGAGTTATTACAAGCTAAATCATAAGAGATGAATAAACATAAATCATTGTCAGTAAAACATAATGCACATAACACTTAGTCAGTCAGATATAAAAACATGAAATATAGTCAGTCAGCTATAAGAACACAAACATGGTCAGCCCCATTGACCCTCCAGTGGGTTAAACAACTAGGCAGACTCCCTAATCGGACTTCCTGCCACTTACATAGGCCACCAGTAAACCGATTTGTCCAGCAGTCATCACCCAGGACCCCCAGGAGTACCGCGGCCAGATGCAGGCTTTACCGCTGTGCGCCGCCAGTGCATGGCCCCTGTGTCTTTAAGGCGCATGTTGCATGTCATGTGGCCCCCCCTCCACATGGATATCAGATGCAATTGTCGACCCGCCATCGGGATTTTGGCCGCCATCCACCCGAGGACCCCGAGACAACAGCAACAGGGCAAATCATGACCATCAGTACCACTCAACAAGGCTCAATGTGGGCTGACCTGCGTACACTATAATTTTATCAAAAAACATACAAAAAACATCAATAAACACCTGCTAAGCATGGTTACATCAATAATGGGACCAGCCACGGTGTAATCAGTTTTGACCAATCACATTTCAAACCACAGTAGTAAAATCACCTGAGTAAATTGTATTAAACATTAAATCTAGGCTGCCATAGATTAGGGTTGCTGAGCTGAATGAGGCATCTGAGTGCACACATAACATGATTCTTTCACTGTAGGATATGTTCGAGCAGTTGGATTACACCAGTTCTACCAGTCATTTTCCACGTGTGAGTATATAGGTTGAGACTTCAAGGCTCTTCTCTCCCACTTAGCATAGTCAGTGTGTGTGTGTTTGAATTTAGTAGGCCTGTGCGCCTCGGTTCATCTGCTTCTGGGGTACTACTCCGACCCTGCGGTGGTGCCGTTGGCTGGGCACTCATCACTGTGCGGTTATCTTTAGAGTCCCACTGTTGGACTGAGCGGCTATTATTTAAGTCCTGCCGTTGGACTGATGCTGCTCGCATTCCCCATAAGAGGAGGGCCCAAACCAGGAATCCTGTCGCGTGGCTCCAGGGCCCTGTCCTTTCACTGCTTCTCAGGGGGGTCTGTTGAGGTGGCCCCCACGCAGATGACTTTCCTGGCTCTGGGTCATGGAGCTGTCCTCCCTTTGGCTCTGGAAGGGCTGCCTTCATCTGGGGTAACAAAGACTTCAAAACACCATTAAGTGCACTACAATATTGTACCATCTCATCATCCAGTCCACGCTGCTTTTACCTGTTCTGGGAAAAAGGGGTGTTTATCATGCGCATCGGTCTTCCTGTAGGTACTTCATGTAGCACTAACCCAGTGATCTGATGGGGTCGCCCACGCATGTACATCAGTGCTAAAGGCAACACTCAAATCCATAACAGTCCAGTTTCTGCCATCTGCTTAGTAAGTTTTAGTTTTCAAAGTTTAGTTTTGCTCGCTCCACTGCACCTCCACTGGCCAGGTGGTAAGCGCAGTGGGCTCTCAGATCAATTTAAAGACTTTCAGAAAGGCTCTGTATGACTGTATGTACAAAATGCAAGCTATTGTCACTTATCAAATTTGTGGGCAGGCCCCCCCTTGGTATGATTTCTCTCATCAGTGCTTTAGCCACAGACTAAGCTGTAGCTCTTTTAAAAACACTCTACCCACTTAGAAAACATATCCACTATCACCAAACAATAATGGTTACCCTGGCAAGGTGTCAACTCAATAAAGTCCCTCATTAAATGTTCAAAAGGTCCCTCAGGCCTTAGATGAGCTGACAGAGGTACAAAAATACCCTTTCCCACATGGTTAGTCACACAAATCATACATCATAAGCAGAAATTTTCAGCATATTTTAAAACCCTAATGCATACCAATGCATATTTACAATATCATACAAAAACCCCCCTTTTTAACACATGGTCCTGACCATGCCTCAACTTAGCAAGAAAAGAAAACGCACCGCGCGGCAAAACAGGTTTGCCTTTTGGGCCAAGCCAAAATTTATGGCCCTCATCCCAGGTGCAGTCCTTTCATCTCAGGGTCTTATCTCATTCCTTAGCTGCCGTCTGCAAAACAGAAACATCATTAAGAGAAAAGGGGTTAAGCGGTTCAGGAAAAGACACCATTTGTGGGGAGGCTGAAGTGGTTGCAGCCACTTTTGCAGCTTCATCTGCCATCGCATTACCTAGGGAAACAGAATCAGTATTTAACATGTGAGCTTAACATTTCATAATAAAGACAGCGTTAGGTAGCAGAATAGCATCCAATAAGTTAAGCACAAGTTTGTGGTGTGCAATAGGTTTGCCAGAGGAAATGAGAAAACCCTCTGATGCCATAGAGCTCCAAAATTATAACAAACACCAAATGCATAAAGTCAGTAAAAATATAATAACTTAATCTTTGGCTGTGTGGCAGGCTCTTGTCAATGCAAATAGTTCAGTTGCCTGAGTCAACAGATAAGAGGAAAGTTTAGCACTTTCTAGCACAGTGTGTTCGGTGCAGACAGAATAAGCCACCAAAGCGCTCCCGCTCACCGGACAGCCCTGAGCAGAGCCGTCCACAAACATGTCAAGATCCGGGTTAAGTAAAAGAACATCAGAAAAGTCAGAACATGGTTTACAAAGCACATCAACCACCGTCAAAAAGAATAACTCCAAAGCTATGAAGCTAGTAAATATACTGAACAGCTTTAAACTTACCCAACATGTAAATAAAGCCACTCATCAACATGGTAATATTCTAAACTTAGTAATAACAACAGGGTTAAACATTAATAATGTTTCAGTAGTCAAATTACCTATTTCTAACCATCACTGTGTTTTTTTTTTTTTTTGGCGACATAATCTTAACAAAGACTAAAAGGGAATTAATTGTTCAAAAGAGATTCCTAGATGGCAAGGCTGAAGCGAAGTTTTGCATACAGCTACGACTGCTCCATGGTTAAATACCCTGCCATTCCCAAAAAGCATTTATCCTACTGTTTACAGTTTAAGCGCTTTAATAATAACTTCAACTTATAATAGTGCAATATGTCTTTTATCACCGCCTAGTTATCTGCCCAAGTAGTCAACTGTCTGTTAACAAAATCTACTTCATACTATTCTTTTATAAGCCCACAAAATAAACTATCTACATACTAAATCAGGGTACTGAATATGTGTGAAAAAGGTACTATAATTAAGGGACAACGGTACACTGAAAAAAGCAAAACATCTCCTGTCTGCTCTGTGTGCTTTCTTGTCGCTACCTTCAGCGACACTTCTAGATCTATACCAAATTCAACCCTTAATTTTATTATTAAGATATTCCCAATTTCAAAATATTCCCTTGCATGCACTACTATATCTGTGTTATGCCTCCAAACCCAAGCACAGTCTAAATTTTTGTTTTCAAGTGCCCAATTGCTCAGCTGAGTTAACATGTAAGACGGACAATAAGACGGACAAATCGATGACACACAAGCAAATAAAGACTCCACATTCATTCTCCATTCATACCCATTCACACCATTGCCGGCACACTCACACACTATTGGCCAATTTTCCCTTTCTCTTTTATTTGCTTCTTTAGTGTTTTTCCTAAAACACTTGGTGCTCTTTCTAGAACACCTGGCATTCTACCTAGAATGCCAAAAAAACTGTACCAGTGCACTCGTTTGCCGTCCTGTCCCTTACTCTATCGTCTGAAATGCCACAGTACCAAATCAGCTAGACCTTTAGCAAAGGCAACACAGACAATAAACCAACACACTATTATCACATTCAGCATCCACTCAGGCATTTTCTCTTGCATACCCATTCAGCACTCTTCTCATGCATACAATATTACATCAGACTCTTTTTAACCAAATGTAGATTCTTTACAGGAGGGGCTTGCTGCCTTGGCCCGGGCAGACACATGCTGCTCTCGGATACAACAAACTAGCAGACTTTGGAAAAGGCTCTGCTTACCTTTCTTTTGTGGCCACTGTTGAACCGAGAAATAGCAGTTCCGTCCAGGCGTTCGGCTGCCCCGAGCCTGTCCCATCTGGGTCACCAATTAATGTGGTGGAGAACCTCTCCCAGTCTAGGCCAATCAGACTGGAGGCTCCCTCCACATTTGTGCTGTAACAATTCGAAGTTATATAATTTATACATACCTTTTGTAATAATTACAGAACGTGAATTCCAGTTCCCACTAAAGAACAAATATAATTCTCGAGAGCCTGATGTAATTAGGTTTATTGCATATGGTGATCAATCACATACAGTAAACCGGGGCTGGTCCGCGCAGAGCAACATACACGTTCACTCTCCCCAAGCATTCATTCACAACCCCAAAAGCCAGCCCCCCCTTTGATCTGCATACACTTTTCTCTTTTATTACTCTCCCCTAGCTCCTCCTGTTATACACAAAACGTCATTGCTGAATAAGATGAAAACTTTCTCACATTGGTCAGAGGCAAGGGGAGGGGGTATCAGGCGTATCCCTAACACAAGACACCAGGAGAAGTGAAGGTCAGGTGAAGATCTGCACCTGCACCAAGAGAGCCAACATTATTTCGGCTTCTCTGTCACATGCACCCTGACTCACACAGAAACCAATTGTTCCAGCTCCATATCTGCCTTGGCTGCTAAAAAAATCTAGAAACCTAAAATAACCTTGAATGTAACCCACTGACAACGCTTGCTTATGAAACTCAAAATCCTCCCTTAAAGTCACTCCATCTTCTCTGTACACTATTGCTACTTCTCCACAGTCACACCACATTCTCCTGTTATCTCTCCCCCCTCCAGCATGCCTCTGTGGTACACCAGCACATTTATGTCTTCTTTTTAATAAGGAAAAAAATATCCCACTTTAATTTTACATTATTTCCAGGGTTCACTACCTGCTTTAGCTAAACTGACTTCTACTGGCAATGCTTATAAACTACACATTTACTGCATGTGGATATACAGATTGTCACGTTTCTTCCACCACAATAGTACTGGACAGACAACCCCCCTCTCAATCTCTGCTCACATGCATACAAAGTATAATAGAATACATATTATTTATTTAAGGCTGGTTGATTGTTTGGTTTCCTTATACGCTTCCAGACCTCCATATGTATAATAAAGATAAAGTAAGTGGTTGATATACAATAACTTCAGCTAACATGTCAATACTGTCTTAAATATGTCAATACTGTGGTTAAAGTGGTTAAAAGGTTAAAACGTCTGCTAGAAATGCTTATGACGTTTGCTGGAAATAATTTATCTCCACCATGTAACAAGCTTAATCGTACCACGTCAAGCTCCGCTTTTCTCTGGGGGGGGCTGAAAGTGGCAATACTCATAATTTACATATGGGGTATACACTTAATCAAAAAAATTTCCACCACAGTATAGATTATGTACATAGGAGTTTTGACAACATGCTTCGTTTTTTATGTACTATGTGGAGAGGTCCAAGCAGACGTTGCCCGTAAATGCTGATCTAGGACAAGCCCTCCCGTTTAGGTTAACCCTACTATTATGTTGCTGGTCAATTAGTTTTTAATGCCCATGAAATACTGGTTAACATGTTTTTCTAAGTGAACTTTTATGACCTTTTTGTCTTTTGTGGTCATGAACATATATGTAGTGTTTTAACCCACAGATGTGTAATGTAATGTCTGTGCAGACTTTGCAAACAAAGATGATGTTGTGGGTCATTTTGACCTGTAGCATTTTATGTGTGTAGATATTTTAGACAGAATATAAGTCTCTTTGATGCACTTTTATTGGCATCACATCATATTGTGACTGGTTCTGATCACATTTTTATAAATATCTGAATGCAAAAAAGCTTTCCCAAGCCTTCTCTCTCCCATATGAACATAAAATATATTGTAACATACTGAGAAATATGTTGTTCAGCCCAAGAATCTGTTTCAAATACATTTAAAATATATAAATACAAAACAAAAATATTGTGATATATCACAATAGGATTACATTACATAGTTTCAAACTATTGGTTGAGCTAAAATGTGTTCTCCAAAATATACTCTCAATATATATTTTTGTATCTTGGTGCGGCAACATGTTACCAACACAGACAGCTCCTGAGGACTGACAGTAAATTGTTTTATCACAGGAGGAGGAGGTTTCAGAGACAGGATTTTTCAGAGAGAGGACACTGTCGCTGATGATACTGATTGTGAATTTTCACGCCAGGTGTCAGTACATCTCTTGGGGACTCCACTTCATGGAAGTCCTTTTCAGATGTGATGCTTATTTATATACCCAAAAGAAAGCTCATTCACAGTTTCATTATAAGTAGCTTATGCTGTCATTGGTCAACTTTTTAAATATTCTATCAGTCCCATTCTAATATAATTGTTCAATACTTTCAGCCTTACACATTTCTCCCGTTTTGACAGGTTGGCATCATTAAACCAAATTCTGACAATTACCCTGCCTGATACTTGGTATTTGTCTCTTACCATACATGATCATGGTACTGACTGTTCAAACTAAGGTTCCACATATTTCAGTACTGTGTACAATTTCAGTGCTGTAACTGGCAAATGAACTTAAATAAATAAATAAGTATTTATAAGAAATAAATAAGTCACCCTGGAAAAAAGAGAAAACAGTAACAATTTAAATTTCATACGTGATGTCCTAATTTTGGCAACCAATTGACCATAATTGCACTGAAACATAGCATGGTCCTACATGACATATAAAATGTTAGCTGATCTCCTTTACATCTGTAGCATAAGCTAATTTAATGCAAGTCAGGTTTATAACCATTTATCTCAGCACTTTGTAGATTCTGTGACACTGCCCTCTATATTTGCTGACATGTTAAGCCAAGTGCCTTCATCTATTTCACACTTTAGATCCTTTTGCCAGATGATCCAAAGGTTTCCACATATGTCCATATACAACACTAAATTTGTTTTCTTTCTTAGTATGAAGACCAACTGCAGCAGATACTCTGAAATAGTATATATTGCTCTTTGGTGGCTTCTGCAAATAAGCACATTAGGCATGGCGTAAATAGCTCTTGTCTAATCATATCCTTTTATTGTGCTATTAAAAATATGATAAATACACAAATTTACATATGGTATATTCATTGTAATTCAGTTGTATTGTAATCAATTACTTGTGCGTATGAGGTATTCCTTAATGTCTGGCTCATAAGCTCATGTGCCATGTACTTTCACAGGTATCAGAAAGGGTCTTTCTTTCGCTCAACATCAATGAGACATTACCATGACAATTCAGGATGCTAAACAAGCCAAATAATGTCTAATTATGTTGTGCTTGTCCCTCTGTTTACTCCAGTCTTTAAGTACACCAAGTCCCATTCTGTCACACAGGCCTGCAGCTCCAAAAAATTTTTACATTCATTTTTACAGAGATGAATGCAAGAGGCAGTGTTGTCTTCAAAAAATAAAAGGTGTGACTAGGTTAAATGGCAAGTCTCTTGTCCCAAAAAATGTGAACTGACTTGAACTTCCATTTACATTGTTCTCCACAATAGGTAAACAGACAAAATGTTGTGGGTGCTACTATAAGCCAACCTTCTTTTGCGTTAAATAAATATGCATCCTTTAGGCTTTCCTGCAGTACCGCTCTTAACCTAGAAATGGCCACAGAACTCTTCAAATCCAGACAGAAATATGTGACAAAGTCACTGAATTTCAGCATTTAAAAATATAGGATAAATGTGGTTTAAAAACAGTTTAATCATGTGGACAGGAGACACGGTTTGTTTACAATTTCTGGTCTCTGTTGTTTCAAAATTCCTGTTGATCTGAAATGACATATAGTTTAATAAATCGCATTCACTGCAACACTGGGGCACAATTATACAAGTTTTAACAAATGCTACTTGTATTAAGAGCACAACTGGCAGTGCAATAATCTCCAGTCAGTAGAGGGCACTCTCTGATCACGGCATTGTTAAGCAAGGTAATCTATGCTCTAATCTACTCCCATCAAGATGGCCGCCACTCACCCAGCGCTGTTACTCTCCGGAAAAGTCTTAAAACCAATATTGTGCGGACAGTTCGCAAATCGCTTGAAGGTAAAACGTGTCATAGTTACAATTTCTTTGGTGAATAATTCTATCGCTTACAATAGGGCTTTTAATGTTTTGAAAGGTAAAAACCATCAGTGTTGTATACGCCGAGCACGCAAGGTCACGACTGCTATCTAAAATGGTGGTGATGACAGAACTTGGGTTTTGGTTGATCTATCTAGGAATAGTGAGATAATTTAGTGAGCTGGATTGTTTTGTAGTTTATGTTAATTGTAGTGCGTAGCTGCTGAAATTAGAGAGATATGGGGCATGAAATTATTGAGCGTATCCTGTCAAAAGCTTGTAAAAATGGGTAACCAATTAACTGGCCAACAAGATGCTAGATTCTGAAGCACAGATATGTTGTAACTAGCACGAGGATGTCTAACGCATACTGTAATACTTTAGCAATGGCCACCTACCGTTAGCAAGATAAACTTAGTTGGTTGTACAGCATTTAGCTCGCTATGTCTTTCTAGCTGCAGGGTCTTAACTTCCTCTCTTCTCCCTCTCTTGTCAGGCATTTGGGACAGCACTTAGTGGTCGGAGAGAGAGGTCTACATACACAGTGAGTACCAACATCCCACAGTTGTTGAACAGTAGCTAATGCTGTCTATATTTAATTTTCACACGAGAGATTGACCAATTCACAGTATTTGACCACATCATCAGATGGACCCATGTTAATGTTACCTTATGACAGCCTGTACATGTAGTGAGGTTTATGCTATTCCCCGCACGAGCATATTCTCACAGTGCCATTTACAAATAATTTGATAAAAGGAAGAGATTAGACCATGGAGTAATGATAGAAGACTACAAGCCAGTCCATCAAATGTTTAGGACCAAAGCTGTTCAAAGGCATAGTTTTCCACTTAGGATACCAAGGTCTTGACTTGATTTCTTGGGCCACTGAAGGAGTTCTGGTCAATATTTGTCCAACTGAAGAGTATGAACATTAATTATTTCAGCTTTATACTGTATTGTGGCTTTCAGATCTGTCACTCATTCAAGTTCAGTCAGCATTGTGGTACAATTCTTTTTTGGCCTCTTCCAAAGTCTGTAATAAAAAGCAAAGTTAACAATGAAAGCATATTTTGTGCATTAAGTAAAGTTATGTACTAGAGACCCACATAATATGAATGGTAATTCTGATACTTCTATTAAGACAGATTCTTACTTTGCATTGTACTTAGCTGTACTTTTACTCTCTTATACTGTCATGCAACCTTACTGTGCTTCTGTACAGATTAATTTTTGTGAAAGAGTGGCAGTTAGTGTCTCTAATCATTTTCCAAACGGACAGTAAAACAGATTTTTTCAGATGTTCTTTTGTTTGTTTCATCTGTTCTCTGCCCATAACAATGTTGTAAACACAATGATCTTGTTTACATATTTTGATAAACCTGTTTTTAATGTTGGGAATCTTTCTGTCTTTCTCATTAATGGTTGTTCTTTTCCTCTACCCAATTTTTCTCCCCTTCCTTGACTAGGGACAAATCATTGTAAGTACCTTGACTGCATGCCTGCAGTAAATTAAACTGTATTCAGCATATAGGATTTCAGATTCACTCATACCTACATCACTAATATTACACTCAATAAACCCATTTTACATCCCACACACATTCAAAGACTCAAATGCGGCAGTAATGGAGGTTCTGTAAATTATAGAGCATCTGAGTGATTACTGAGGTGAATTGTTACTGTTTGCTGCATTTCCCCTCTTCCACCCCTGGGTTGCAGACCAAGTCAGCCTTTCCAGTTTTGCATTTGTAAGCAGTCACATTGAATCTAAGAGAAGAAAGTATTTGCCAAAAATGATGAGGTGCAGAGAGACGGTAGCTGCTTGCAGAAGAAGGAAGGTCCCATTGATAAAGAGGTCACTTCAGGAGCAGAGAGTGTTGGAGACCTTCATTTGTCTCTTTGCCTTTGATATAATGTCAGATCAAAGTACCACTGTGCTGATTCACAGTGAATAGCCATCATTTAATGATGGTATATTAGTACTCAGTTATGTTTTGTTGTGTTTAAAATTCAACAATAGAATTTTTGATTGTGCTTTTCCCTCAGAAAATGGTAATAATCACATGGTAATGATACTAATAGTGTAGAAGACTGATATTAATTAGAGTATAATTTTATTCCTGTAAAAAAAATCTGGTTGGTTTAACATGTGGGATTTGCAATGCCAGGCTAGACCCATGTGGCAGTAAAGTAATGAAGACGGAGGGTTTTGTCTGAATTAAAGTTATTTAGCGCTGTTGTTTTATAGTTAAAAATAGGTGGTTTGAATGAGTTCTCTCCAGGTTGAAATTCAAACTAGGTGTGCTGACATGAATGACAGTGATGTTGAAAATGTCACTGAGAAACAAACGGCATCAGTAACTATAAGTCTGTCCTTGCAGCCTCCTCCTGCTAAGTATGGCGGCCGCCACACTGTGACCCTGATACCAGGAGATGGCATTGGACCAGAGCTGTTGAATCATGTCCGGGAAGTGTTCAGGTCTGTCCAAGTCATGAACCTGACACGAGACACTATACTCAGTTTACCACACAGGTTGCTATATATACACTTAGCCTGCCCCAGAGGGTGCTATACTTCACCTACCACACAAGGTGCTAGGTGTACTTAGCACCCCACACAGGGTGCTATATTCAGCTGTACAGGTCAGGTCCAGAACTTGTACTAATCTACTAAAAGTTTGTTCCATAATATATATTTGTAGAGAATGGCCAACTGTATGAAATAAAATGGCAGAATTTCATTATGGGGAAACACAAGCTTTAGCCCATGAGCAGCTCTTTCCCCAGGGGTTTTTCTCACTGCATACTGGACTGAATCAGGTTACTGCAGCATGTACTAAAAGGGCACTGACAATGATGGTGTAGTGAATCACAGCAACAGACTGATTATACACACTAATGCATGCATGCAGCCATCATGTGCAGTCACGTGCAGAATTATTGATAAAAATGAAGAAAACAGCCTGCATGTAATAAACAACACAGATAATAATCTATATGTTCAAACATATGTAGAAATTATATATATTTATTTCAGTACATTATCATTATTTTTCATTAGGTAATTTCATTTTTTTCTGAAATAAATTCAATAAATTCAAACAAAGTTAAATTGACAATAAAATTCTAGTTAATGAAGTTAATCTCAGTAGGAACTATATTTTGTCAATCCATCACTTCCTGTTTCACTAGGGTAAAAAAAAAAAAAAAAAAGATGCATGCAAAATCCCTTTGTCAGCCATCACCGTGGGAAAAGCCAAAGAACAGTTAATTCAAAAGAGACATGGTAACTGACCTTCACAAGTATGGTAATGGCAAAAAAAAAAATACATAAATGATTAAACATACAACCACTGTGTGGGCAATAATCAGAAAATTTAAAACATATGAAGTAGTTACAAACTTGCCAGGAAGAGGATGCAAGTGCACGTTGCCCCCACAGACGATGAGGAAGATCCTGAGGGAGGCAATTATCACAGGGATCACAGGTCAAGAATTGCAGAGCTTGGTTGCATTTTGGGGTGACCATGTCTCAAAAACCATAAGATGCCACCTCCATACCAGCAAGCTCTTTGGAAGGCCCTTACTAAGCACAAGAAACAAAAAGTGTCTGGAGTTTGCCAAACGTCATTGGAATTATGACTGGAAGAGAGTGTTATGGTCAGATGAGACCAAAATTGAACTTTTTGGCCATACACACCATTGGCATGTTTGGCAGCAAAAGAGGAATGCATACAAGAAGAAGCACCTCATACCTACTGGCAAGTATGGGGGTGGGTCATTGATGTTTTGGGAATGTTTTGCTGCAAGTGGTTCAGTGGCAGTAGTTAAGATCAGTGGCATAAAGAATTGCATCAAGTACCAGGAAATTTTGACAGAAAATCTGGTTCTCTGCTTGGATGCTGAGACTTGGTTGTAGGTGAATTTTCAAGCAGGAAAATGACCCCAAACATACTTCAAAATCAATACAGAAATGGTTAAGTGAAAACAGAATCCATTCTGCAATGGCCATCTCTGTCTCTGGACTTAAATCCCATCGAAAACTTGAGGTCTGAACCAAAGAGGGCAGTCCATAAGCGTAAACCCAGTGATCTTGAGAAATTCTGTATGGAAGAATGGTCAAAATCCCTCCATATGTGTTCTCTAACCTTATCACATATTATAGGAAAAAACTCAGGGCTGTCATCTTTTCTAGGCATGGTTGCACAAAGTATTAAACCAGGGGTGCCAATAATTGTGAAACCTGTTTTTTGGGGAAATAAATTTATAATTTGAAAAATGTATACAATTGAGTCATTAATAAAGCACACTATTTTACACATGTTGGAAAATAATACCTTTATTGATACAGACTTTATTTTTTAGTTTATGGCTTTTTGTGCATATTTATCAAGGTGCCAATAATTCTGGACCTGACTGTATGTACAAGTGACAGTGCTGTGTGTGCTGTAGGTTCAGCTGTGTGCCAGTAGACTTTGAGGTGGTGAACGTGAACTCTGCGCTGACCACTGAGGATGACATCAACAATGCCATCACTGCCATCCGCCGCAATGGAGTTGCTCTCAAAGGTGAGTGCATCACCAGACACACCCTGCTGCTCTGATACTGCACATTCAGGCCAAGGTCATTGCTCTTCTACTCTTGGAGCAATAATGGGATACAGGCACACAGCCTGCCTTTGCTTGCACAACACTCATGTATGTTAATGTTGACTGTCTTTTTAATAGTCAGCAATTGTAGACATCTGTTTTAATCAGGTTTTTGTACCCTGGGTATATTATTTTTCTGCAGGCAACATAGAGACCAACCACACCTTGCCTCCCTCCCACAAGTCCAGGAACAACCTGCTACGGTCAGCATTTGACGCTGGTGTTACAGATGACCGCTCCCATTGTCTCTTGCCTGCACACTGCGGGGGTCATTCACGCATAACCACTTAACGTTTTGTTCATAAGTTGATCCACTTACATCATCGGGACTTCATTTATTGTGAAATGATGCCCAAGAATCTGAAAAATGTAATACTTGCCTAAACATGTCGCTAACAGAATGTGCAGTGAAGAATTTTGGTTTTGATTAGTGTGTTAGTTAGCCAGCAGAAGCAGATGAAGCTAGATGACATGTAGTGACACATTGATTATTCTGTGTTAAATTAGTATGGTTCAAACTGTTGGAAATGTAGATTGCCCATACTTGCTTTTGCTTTTTTCAGCAAGAACAGATTGTGAACACAGGCATGGGTGACACAAGTGACTGTTTCTTCTAATGTTTTCGTCTCGCAGGACAAGTCTGGACTTGTACGCTAACGTGATGCACTGCCAGTCCCTCCCTGGGGTTCAGACCCGCCACAAGAACATCGACATCATCATCATCAGGGAGAACACAGAAGGGGAGTACAGCAGTCTGGAGCATGAGGTGAGAGAGTGGGAGAGAATGCTCAGTGCTCTATGTCTGGGTGTTACTTTCTCCATGTCTTTTGCCTGGCTCTCTGTCAGAACATGTTTGTATTTCTCTCTTTCACTGCTGTGTGCACATGTGTGTTTGCTGTGTCAATCCTGTGTGTGTGTGTTTCTCTCAGTGATGTGCATGTACATGCATGCGTGCACGTGTGTGTGTGTCTCCCTCAGCTGTGTATGTGTTTCATGCTCAGAGTGTGTCAGGAGTGGTGGAGAGTCTCAAAATCATCACTCGACTCAACTCCCTGCGAATCGCTGACTACGCCTTCCGATTGGCCAGGGAGAAAGGGCGCCGCAGGGTAACTGCTGTGCACAAGGCCAACATCATGTGAGTTCCTTGTCCTTTTGCTTAGCAGACACCAGCATCCAGACAGACCTTAATTCTATTCAGCTATATTATCCAGCTGAATCTTTACTGAGGCAAATCTCAAACATACAACAGTAGTGCCACTCCAAAGATTCAAACCTGCACCCTTTTAGTAACAAGTTTGGCTTGTCTGCCACTTTCTGTGCGTCTGTGTCAGTTTCTTTGGTGTGGTAAGCATCAGAGTTGGGATCACATTCATTAAAATTCTGTGAAGAAAGGAAATTTTACAGTTCAATTCATGAATTGAGAATGATCATTTTCTGTGAAGATTTTCCAATTAATATGTTGATTTTTATTTAATGTCTTGTATTGACTGAATTGAAACATAATTGAAAGAAGTATGGATAGTCTGTACATTGTGTGCTGAAAGTCACTCTAACAGGGCTGTCTGTAAAAACTTCTTGCTGCTTCCTGTTTCCATGTAGGAAGCTGGCTGATGGCTTGTTCCTGCAGTGCTGTAAGGAGGTGGCAGCCGGATATCCTGACATCACTTTCGACAGCATGATTGTGGACAACACCACCATGCAGGTACCAGACTGTTGCAGACACAGACAGGTGACCTCACTTAGGTAACGCACTCGGCAGGCGCTTTACTGCCTCAGTCTGAGCCCATGCGCCCCATCGTAGTCAGTCCTCCAGCAGTGTAGCATAGTGGTACGGAGCAGGGCTTGTAACCAAAAATTTGCTGGCTCAATTCCCCACTGGGGCACTGCTGCTGTCCCCTTGGGCAAGGTACTGACCCCAAAATTTCCCCGGTAAATTTCCAGCTGTATAAATGGAAATGTAAAAATTGTAATCTGTGTAAGTTGCTCTGGATATAATATAATGCAGTGCTGTAAGTAATGATAGTGGTGCTTGAGCCTGCTGACACTCCCCACTCCTCTCTTGTTCTGCTCCCGTCAGCTGGTGTCCAAGCCTCAGCAGTTCGATGTGATGGTGATGCCAAACCTGTATGGCAACGTGGTCAGCAATGTGTGTGCCGGGCTGGTCGGGGGCCCTGGCCTTGTGCCGGGGGCCAACTATGGCCGTGATTACGCCGTCTTCGAAACGGTGAGAGAGCAGAGATGTGGGAGCGCTTGCTTGTGTACATGTGTGTGTTTGAAAGGTGGGGGTGGGAGTGGAAGGAGAAGCTGTGGAGGGCTGACAGACAGCAGGCAGGAGGCGAGGCAGACAGTGTAGGCTGACTCATGGCTTCCCTTGGGTCACTCAGCGTCTTAGGGCCAGGAAAGGAAGGAAGGAAGGAGGGAAGATGGAGGCCAAGGTACTGTATGATTTGACCTGGCACCTGACAGCACTGCCAGCTCATAAGAGAAAAAAGATAACAGATCAGCCTCCAAAAGTTGCTTTTCATTGACAGAAGTGTCTTGACATAGGGCTGGAGGTGATCCAGAGGGAGATTTTTTCCACCCCATGCTTTCTTGCTTTTTGACCGCTTTGGTGTGGTGAATGCAGTTTTGTTGGTGACCTGGGAAGGACAAAATCAGATCAGAGGTGTTTATATTTAATCTGTGTGTGTGTGTGTGTGTGTGTGTGTGTGTGTGTGTGTGTGTGTGTGTGTGTGTCCTAGGCGACAAGGAACACAGGGAAGAGCATCGCTGACAGGAACATCGCCAACCCCACGGCCATGCTTCTGGCCAGCTGTCTGATGCTGGACCACCTTAAGTAATGTTCTGCCTAAACACACTGCAACGTTTCTGTATGATTAACACACATCACTGAGTGGGGAGCATAGGCATCTCAAAGGAAACTTGGAATGGATGAAAAAATGGATGAAAAGAAGAGCATTCCTTTATTTCAGCAAACGTGACTTGATTTATTGCTGTATCATGGCCCAGGGTCAAAACCAGCCAACACAAAGACTCAAAGGTGGAGTACGTAATAAAAACGTTACTATTCACATTCTGGTCAATGACTGTGCTGACTTGGGCTACCTCAGATACATTTTAATAGGGGATTGAAACAACTGAGTGTATAAAGAAAAAGAACTCTACCTCAATTGAAAGGATGCGGTAGAGATTATTCAATTGAATTTTTCCAAAGGCATTGTCACAGTGCAGCTTTACAGAGATTCCAGGTGTGAACATTTTAAAGCAAGCTAAGATGATAGTGGCAAGGAGAAACTCTGTGACTAAAAAGATGAAGCTTTTTAGCAGAACCAATCTCAAAGGGGGGAGCCAGTCCACCTCTGGCTGGCACTGGTCCATCCAGTTAGGTTCTAAACAGAAGAGGTCATTCCATTGGGTAGTTACCTGCTAATGGGTATGGATTCTACAAATAATTACCACTTTTTTAACAGAGTTAGACAAATATAGGCTGAGGGCAGCAGTCAGTTTAAAGGGTCCCAAGGTGCCATGGTGCATAGTGCTGTTACGCTGATGGAGTTGCATCTGTGTTAGCCTATCAGGCTGATGCTGAGGTGAACCGCTCATGCCTAATCCTGTGCTGTCTTCTGCAGATTGCATGACTCTGCAAGCATGATCCGAAATGCAGTCCTTACCACCATGAACGAGACTCGGGTAGGTTGCACGTTTCCCCAAGTTTTCTCTGGAAGCAAAACCAAATTAATCATACTTTATCTGCTCTGTCAGTAGGTTCCTTCTTTTTGTTTTATCCAGTGCTGTAATGCCTGTAAAAGTGAGGCTTCTTGAATGCCACAGTGGTAGGAATGTTTTGTGTCACTCATGTATTTGAATCACAGTGTGTCATCAAAGACAGCCAAATCTTGATAATTGGTTCATATGTGAATAGCGCATGGTAAGCCCACCTTTTAGGGAGTTCAGAATTTCTTACACTCCCATACCTGCTCAACAGGATGTTCTCCTTCATGCTTTTACTACACCTGGCTTTCGTGGACATCTTCACCAATGTTTAGTTTTAACTTCTGCAAGCTTTCTTTGAGAAGTTTTTTGATTTTTCTTCCTGAAATACCGTATGCTGTATAAATGTAAATGCATTGTTACTCTTTTTTGCTGTGTTGTTTATTGACTTTTCTCACCCCCCTAGCTGCACACAGCAGACATTGGGGGTCAGGGCACGACCTCTGAGGTCGTCCAGTCCATAATGAGGATAATTGAGAGCGGCGGATCCCCTGCACCACTGAGCACTACTGAACATCGTGCTTAAACTCTGCACTGAACACCGGTCAGCACAAAGGTGATCCTGAACACAAGTTAACAAGAGCCACCATTCAACACAGAGGAGGGAAGACTCAGAACATACATTATGATGAACATTTAGTGGCAATGCATAGTCATTCCTTGGGCCCTGAGATTGCTGGTTCAAATCACCAGTAGGGTGTCACTGTTGTGTCTACTTAACCAAATTTCTCTCCATGAAATATTCATCTATATAAAGGGATAGGATGTAAGAATTGTGTGCTCTGTAAATTGCCCTGGATCAGGGCTTTGGCCAAGTGTGTGAGCATAGCTGGTCACCGCTTTTAGAACTTGATGCATTCCTGGAAACCCTGGCATAAAATGGTCTTTGGGAATTGAGTTTTTTTTCCTATAGATCCCATTTTAAGGATAAAATGAATAAATCTTAAGGATCAGTTTACTGGGTTAACTTGGTGGAAAATATATATTTTTTTCAGAATTGGCCTAGAATACTGCAATGTCATGTTTTAGATAACCTGCATGACTGCACATTTCTTCTGAGTGTTAAGATATGTCATAAATAAAAATTTGTATCATGAAACAATTAGTGGAACCAATTTTATATATAACACAGATCATTGTAAACTGGACCATCATGAAATGGGGGCTGTAATGTGTAATGGAGTGGGACTATAATTTATAAGGTAATGGAGACTGTAATATAATGGTAGTCATAACTCAGGCAGCAAGTAAAATAGGATGACTGTGGGACTGCACAAACCCAGTGGATTTGAGCTGTACTCTGAGCATAATGTGGAAGAGTATTTCAAAAAAGAGTTTGTAAATGCATGTGCTCTTTTTCTAGAATGTAGGCAGTTCTGTGGCAATCTCTGGAAGATTTCACTAATCTATGTGCATGCAGTTGTGCATTGGGAAGAGTGTCTGTGTCTCATGTTCTCAACACCTGCATTTGCGCATTTCCACAGATGATGCCAGTCTGTTTTCTAAAGCTGAAGACAGAAGAGAAAGGCTCTGTGAATCCATTGGGAAGAGCTACCTTGTCATCTCTGTCACTCAGTTGTGTTCCAGTCAACAGTACCCTCTATAGAACTGATGACATCCCATATTCGGGTTCACAAATTGTCATTCTCTCACGGGTGTTTGAAAATCTTTTTTCTTTAGTGTGAAAGTATGTTGTAGGATCAATTTGGAAAGCTTATCTTCCAGAACGGGTACATTCCCAGTATATTTAAAGACATTCTCTCCTAGTTAACTGTTACTATCACCTTTGGTACTAAAGAGATCAAAGCTTAAGAAGTGAAGCACTTTAAAATACAGTTCTTTGTACATCTCTCTGCATTGAAAAGGTCTATTTATTGGGTTAGACATGGAAAGATATATTAAGAGATATATTGCTGTATTGATGGAATAGTGTACAAGCTTAACGCACCATAATATTTATCACCTGAGGTCATGTTATGCACAGTTCAATTTAAGAATGAATACTTGTACTACCATCCAAGAAGGATTTCATTTTCAAGTAATGCTTCAGATGTGTGTATACTGTGATTTCCACTTTGGGTGTTATGTGCTTTGTAGTTTTTGCTTTATTGTAGGAGCAGCAAGAGGAGACATTTCTTTTCCACTCATACACTGCAACCCAGCATCTCCTTCCCCATGTTCTTTATCTATTATTTTCTGCTTGTACTGAGTGGCTTGTATGAGAGACCAAATTTAAGATCAGGAAAAGATGATTTCCTAATGAATGTTATATGTTCCACAAGGCAAACAAAAGTGACTTTTACGAGATCATCATCTTTGATTTAGTCTTAAAGGGCTTCCTCTTTGTGTGGCTGCCATTTGTGTGCCTCAGCACGTTTGTCACCAGTCATCAGTACTGCTGATGCCTTTCTTTGTGAATAGCTTGTCACTGCACAGAGGAAATCCCTTTTCTTTCTCCACCTGTCTCTCTCTGTGGTCACAACCGTGTCACAGCGGCAGCTGTCTGTTGATAGCATGCTGGCCCAGACTAACTTCTTCAGTGGCAGCCAGTTCCTTCCCAGTACAGAGTCTAGAGCTTGCAGTGCTGACCTGTTCTTTGAGTTTGCTGAAAGTGAGGCTTTCAGCTCAATGTAGCTGGAAACAAACTGTTACAGTTGTCTTTGGCTATCTTTGTGTACTGTATGAATGTGTGTATATTGGATGATCAGTTCAATAAAACGGTTATTTCCCCTGGGTTTGGACATTTTCATGTGGAGGTTACAGCCATTTTTAAACATCATCCTAAGTAGCATGAGGTATTGGTAGGTTTGTTTTGTTTTTTAAAATATAAAGAGATAAAACATATCTCTTTAAACATGGCATACTGTTGAAAAGCCAGACCAGTGTTATTTTACAGAGCCCTTTAAAGGACATGGTCAAAAAATAAAATTTTCCCTTTAGTAATTCACACCCTCAGTTTAACAGTCTCTTACCCAAGATTTAGTAATTTGTTCCCTCAGTTTATAAAAGTCTGATTTGTTCCCTCAGTTTATAAAAGTCTAAAAGTCTAATTTTTATCCTCAGTTCATTGCACGCTCAAGTAAGGGTGCAAATGACTAAGTTGTGGGTATGGTTTATTAAGTTCAGGATATGAATTGCTTGAGGGAGTTTCATTTTTTGTCCATGTCTTCTAACGGTCCCTACATTATGACTACAAACCAGTATGAATCAATGGGAAACTGATCTTTGGGAATGCAGCTGTTTTACCACTAGATGGCACTAGATGGAACTAGATGATATGGTGGTGCTTGCCATATGGTGGTACCAACACCAAATATAATTAGAAAATTTTAAACCATGTGTTCCCTGGCACACTTGCGGGTGATTGTTCTGTGTTAGTACTAATCGACCTCAGTTCTGTGTTTGACACAGTAGACCATCGTATCCTGATTACGAGGTTACGTGACAGGGTAGGCATATCAGGCACAGCATTAGACTGGGTTACATCTTATCTCACTGATAGAAGTTTCACTGTCTCTTTTGGAGACTTTGTGCCTGATTCCTCTCTACTGTCTTGTGGTGTCCTGCAGGGCTCGGTTCTGGGCCCCCTGTTATTCTCCTTATATTTGCTGCCCTTGGAACAGATTATAAATAGATTTAACATTGCATATCATTTATTTGCAGATGATATCCAACTCTACTTTTCATTCAAACCTAGTGAGGCTTATAGGTTATCTAGGCTCCTAGACTGTCTTAATGCTATTAGGGACTGGACAGCAGAAAATTTCTTACAGCTCAGTGCTGATAAGACAGAGGGTCTGATTGTTGCTTCAGAAAAGGTTGCCCCCATGATCCAGCAAAGTATTGGGCCTCTTTCCTCTGCCGCCCACTCCAACCTGTCCTCGTCGTTCGACATCCATGTTAAGCAGCTGACCAGATCTTGTTTTTTCCACTTAAGAAATATTAGTAAACAGATCTGTAGTTTCAAATGCAGAACTAGAGATGCTTATACATGCCTGTATCTCATCTCGTATTGACTATTGTAATGCATTTTTCTCCTCGCTTAGTATGTCTGCCCTTGATCGCCTGCAGGCAATTCAGAATGCTGCTGGAAGACTACTTACTAGGTCAAATAAACGGTCTCACATTACCCCTATACTCATATCTTTTTACCGGCTTCCTGTGAAGTATAGGATCCAGTTCTTCTCAAATTCTCACTCTTACTTACAGAGCATTGCACAGTCATGCTCCTGCTTATGTGGCTGGTCTACTTCACCTTCACTCATCAGCTCGCTCTCTATAATTAAGCAGCAAATTTTAGATGATTGTAAACTATCCACTTGCCTGGTCTCTCTGGAAACTAAAAATGTATATTGCATCTGAAGTGCTTTGGGCTTGCTCAGGAATGTTCTTTAAGGTAAAAATAAAAAAATTTGAAGTCAATAGAGGGACTGAGATCTAAATCCTCCCAGGAAAAGTTAGCAGTCAAATCTTGAAGAGCTTGCAGGAGGCTGAATATTCTGATGCTCTGTCACCAGGAGAGACAGATTGCCTGAGCTGATGATGAAATACATGCACACATTAGACAGACATTAGTGTTCAGTAGACAGTGACAGAGTTGTTTTGAGGAGAGGGAGTACGCTGGAAAGGGGCTGCAGTCATTTATCAAGAAAGCTGTTGATTTCATGGCTAAAATGTGCAGTTGTGCTACATCTCAAAGTGGATCGTTGCTTGTTTTCTGTCTCTCAAAGGAAGCAGGCTCTGAGCGGAGCAGGGGAGGGCTGATCTGTGTGAGAACATAGGAGACAGTGGGAGGTGATCGGGAGCGCTGAGGGATGGATGGTGTGTAAAGTGCACTGGAAATGACCAGAGCGCATTCTGGCTTCTCTCATTGTTTCTCTCAACAATCCCATCCCCTCAGACCTTGAGCTGGCTCCAATGTTCTCTCCCTCTCTCATTTTAGATTTCAGTCCCTGTAGATTCATTTGGCAGTTTTGCCCTCTGAACCCTTTAGCCCTCTCTCCTCCTCATTGATTCCCCAATTCCCTTTGGTCCCTGCTGAACCCCACCTCAAGAGCTCGCTCCACTTCACCCTCAGCTTTCCAGGATCAGGATGGAACTTGAACCAGTTCATCATGTGTCCCTATGTACCTTGTCTGTTATTTGCCTTTTTAATCTGCAAAATTCCCGCTCCCTTCTCCAATCCTTCTCTCTCTGTCTTTATATTCCCTGTATCATGCACCTGTGTGACATATTCTATTTCTTTTCCTGTTCTGACTCTGTTCTCTCTGTTTCCCTCTGCATTTCTCTCCCTATGGGGTTCTGCTCCCCCTTTCCCCCCTAATTCTTCCCCCATGTGCTGTTTCTCCTTCTCTCCTTCAGTGACCCTTCAGTTCACCCCCGCCTCAGCCGCTCCACGTGTTCAGGCATGACAGATTGGGAGTTGCTAAAGCAATTATGTGACATAAACAGAAAGAAAGAGAAATGGTAGAAATTGCACACACAGACACACAGATATTGTGAATGTAAGCCTAATTTTCTCTCTGTCCTCTGGCTCTGTTTGTGTTCCCCCTCCCCACTCACTGTCATTGTTTATTCTCTGAGCTCTGAGCTCTACAAGGTCATTTCCTTTGCTATTTCAAGCCATACTTTGTGTGTGTGTGTGTGTGTGTGTGTGTGTGTGTGTGTGTGTGTGTGTTTCCCTTCAGTTCTGTTGTTCACACACACACACACACACACACCACATGGCTCCAGATAAGACTAATCAATCAATCTGTCTCTGTCTCATTTAAGGTTTGGTGATGTAATATTCTGTAAATGAGCTAAACAATTCTGAGCAGCAACAGAGAGCAATCCACATTTAAGGCTCTTGTTCAAAGCCTAAACTTTTAAAAAGGGCATGCAAAGATCAAAAGCATTTGCAAATTGTTTTATGATGGAGATCCATGCTCAGTGTTTTCTGTCCCGCAAATATTTGAGTATCCTGTCTTCATCAGTGAATGTGTTGCTCTTTCTACACCAAGCTCTAAAACACCTCCGATAGTGTACAAGTGAATTACACAGGGATTACAAGTAGCATGCATCACTACCATTTAGTCATTTAGTTGGTGCAGCAGAATGAACAAAGCAGTTAACAGTGTCAGACCATTCAATGTGAATGGAGTCAGACAGAGCTCATTCAAGTCTTTGGCTAAATCAGTATGAAGGTGAATGCTTTCATTTAAAAGACACAATTTGACAGCAGGGTGAGACTGAATGGAGAGGACTGGGCAAGGCACTGGTGTGCCCTTGTGCAGGTTACTGTACCTAAAGGGAAATCCTACTGTAAAGCATATAATGAGTCTGGAATGTGTATAGTTCATGAAACAGATGTGTGGTCCTATGTGCCAAAATTTTAACCTCAACCCACCTCCAACTAGAGACTTGCTTTGTTTCTGTCCACCCCTCTTTCACTCACTCTGCTCTTCTCTCCCTCTTTGTTTCTGGTTAATTTTAGATCAAGTCAATGAACTTTATTGGCAGGGAATACATTCTGAAAAGATTGCTAAACAGTAGACAAATATACATCTAAAACTATGAACATAAATACAAGGTATTTGTAGTTAAACACTGTAGTTATAACAATAACTAATAGTAAAGTAATAAACAAAGATTGTAAACTAAACTGATGGATTTGATCATTATATTCTTTTAATTATTTGTTATTAGTTATTATAGTGTAGTGCTGGGTAGTTGCTCACTGTTTTTTTAGACTATGACAGACTCTCCTTGTGTCTCTCTCACTGTTTTCTTTTGTTGTTTCTCTGTCTCTTTCTCTCCATGTCTCCGTTTTTCTGTTAAATTTCAATATGTTGTTGGGACAGTTCACACCAGCCCATGGCAGATGCATGAGGGATCATTGCTGACTGTGTGACGACTAAGTTAGAGAGGTTAGTGGTATGAGGGAAAGGCACATTCAGCAGGGAGCAGTTTAAAGGAGGGGCAGAGACAATGACAGATTGTCAAGGGGCCAAAGTATAGAAATGCTGAAAGTAGAAATAGAAAGATCACAGAAAAAAATTGAATGGAAAAATGGATAAAAGCAGATGTACTCAAGGATAGTTAATTGACTGTCAGCTCTCTATTCTTTCTGTGGATCATAACATATCTTACTTTGACTTCTCACATTCATCAAGAATCTGTAGGGGGTTGGGGGGAATCTGTGGGCAAACCCCTCCATCCTACAAGAGGAGGCTCATCTCACAAAGATCACAGACTAGCAAAGTTACATGCCATGAGCATGTTACAATATGTTTAAGCCATAAACCATATCTTTTTGTGTGTGGTATTATGAGGCTGTATGATCCCTGGCAGGAATTCAGGCCCTCCTGATAATGGCCCCTGATAGTATCTGTGTGTATGTTGGGGGGAGGAGTTTCAACATGGTGTGTGTGGTATGTATGAGCAAATGTCTGACCATGTGTGTATGTATGTGTGTGCATTCAGCAGGGGCTCCTCACAGCTGGGGTCTAGGGGAAATTGATCCCACCTGCTTAGGCTGTGCTCCAGACTCCTTTCTCAGAGGTGGCAGTGGGTGTGTTGTTGCCCAAGGCCCACATGATAATTTGCTGTGTGGGGTGAGCTGATGAGGGCAGCTATGATCTTTCTTACATCACAGGCTCACAGAGGCCCATATTTTACAGTGTTTATTGCTGTTTCCATGTATTTTATGACAAATGGTTATTTCGGAGGCCCGTGCTGTGCTGTTATTGTAGCTGCAATTTGGGTGGGGCTGTTATGCCGTCAGCAAAATGTATACATGTCAACATATGGGACGGGAGTGTCAAAGGATAGTTGGCAAGATAGGTTTGTAACCATAAGACAGATGAATTCAACACCTGGCTGGTGCACTACTTTTCTACACTTGGCACTGAAGGAAGGCACCCAACTTGAAATTCATCAGTAGATTTGTGACCATTTAAATGTTTAATAAATGAAAATGTTCAGTGTTGAGTGAATAACTTGCTAACGACAAACAGGAGATAGGAGCAAATTGAGAAATGGAAAAGTTTCTTTAAACTGTAATATCTGTTCAAACTGATTCTTTCTCTCCCTTGGCCTTCTGTAGAGTGAGGGGGTATGTATGGAGCAGTGTAACACCAAAAAAACCACACTTTTCAAATGGGAAAACCTGCATAACATGAACATGATGTCAGTGGCGACCCACAGTATGGAGCTCTACCAAATCTGTCCTCTCTCCCTCACTCTTCCTGTCTGAATGACAGAACAGGTCTGAAGTCCTCTGCCCTTTTCTACCAAGGCAGTTTGAGGGCCGGTTCAGAGCCGGTGCCTAATCTCGAACCAGTTCTTCACGTTGCGACAGCCAAAGAACCGGCTCTCGGCCAGGAAAACTGGTTCGAGAGCGGCACCAACACTTTGCTGGTCTAGAACCAAGAACTGGGGGGCGTAATCGTGACCAACAAGACCAACTAAAACTTTGGGCCATTTAAAAAAAAAAAAAAAAACAGAGCTGGTGTTGCGTCTAGTCTGCCTAAAAAGAAGAGAAAGTTTTATTTTTCAAATGTTTCGCCTTGTTGCCAGCCAGCTATGTATTTCTTAGCTGTTTGGCGAGCTACTAATTTCTCACATCAATGTTACGAACGTAACATTGATGGCTAGCTAGCTGGCTAGCTAACTGTTGGTCAGCTACAGGGGTGCTTGGGAATTAAAGTATATTTGGCTACGATTCTACTGTTCTACAGCTACAGTTCAGTTCTGTCTACAACTGAGACTACCTCTTAATTAGTTAATGTGCATGGACTTTGCAAACGATTATATTCTTCTGAATAAACGTCATGTAGCAAGTTTTATATCATCACGTTTAATGTAGCTAGCTAGCTAGTTAGGTACAACTTGGACATCAGCGGTCCTGAAGTTCCCTTTAACCCGCTAGGTAGCCAGCTAGCTAGCTTGCTTGCCTTGATAACGGCACACAGCTAACATTGAAAATTTGTCTTGTTTTATTTAGCGTTAATTTAAAAAAACCAGCGGTGACAATGCAATATTTTACTTAGGTTAGATGAGCGCATTGTTGGTAAGCTTACGCAACTAAGCTCTGTGACTTTGTCAGTGTCAAAGTAAAGGATTACATACGCACATGTGTCATTGAAAACTGCTGTGCAAAATGCCTTTACAGTGAAAGCATTCATGAAATTATAGTATCTTGTTATTGAAATAAACGTTCACAATATAAACGTATACAGTGATGTAATGATGTCGCTCTGTGGTGGCTCTCTAGCCCATGGAAAGGTAAACTAGTTCTTAGAAGGTTCGCAAGTTGAACAAACCCCAAACCAGCACTAGCACCAGCCCAGAACTAGCACCTAGTTCACGTTGGTGGAAAAGGGGTATCAGTCTCTCCATCCCTCACCCTAGAGGTGGATTAAACAGGGGTGCCTCCTTTCAGAGCCCCCTATATATGGCCTTGCTGTTGAGCTACTACTTAGGCTTCTAGGAGCTAATCAGCTGGTTTAGCTGTGGATGGAGACATACATTCAGTTAAATTTAATGCTCATGCAGACAGCATTACTGTGGGAATTAGGAATGGTGATATGCAAGCTGTGCAAAGGCTACTTAACCACAACAGCCTGAGCCGGCAGAGGGTGGCTGCTGCCCTTCTGAGGCAGGCTGGTGCACAGAGCTGGACAAACCCCTGATTTTGATGAAGATGTGGGGCATGATTTGGGAAGAGCTTTTGCTTCACAATCCACTCTTGCTGCACAGGCCTACAGTGCCATGCAAAAGTTTGGGCACCCCTTGTCAAAATTTCTGTTACTGTGAATAGTTAAGTGAGTAGAAGATGAACTGATCTCCAAACGGCATAAAGTTAAAGATGAAACATTCTTTTCAACATTTTAAGCAAGATTAGTGTATTATTTTTGTTTTGTACAATTTTAGAGTGAAAAAAGGGAAAGGAGCACCATGCAAAGGTTTGGGCACCCCAAGAGATTTGAGCTCTCGGATAACTTTTGCCAAGGTCTCAGACCTTAATTAGCTGGTTAGGGCTATGGCTTGTTCACAATTATCATTAGGAAAGGCCAGGTGATGCAAATTTCAAAGCTTTATAAATACTCTGGCTCCTCAAACCTTATCCCAACAATCAGCAGCCATGGGCTCCTCTAAGCAGCTGTAGAGCCCTCTGAAAATTAAAATAATTGATGCCCACAAAGCAGGAGAAGGCTATAAGAAGATAGCAAAGCGTTTTCAGGTAGCCGTTTTCTCAGTTCGTGAGGTAATTAAGAAATGGCAGGAATGGTGGAGGTCAAGTTGAGGTCTGGAAGACCAAGAAAACCTTCTGAGAGAACTGCTAGTAAGATTGCTAGAAAGGCAAATCAAAACCCCCGTTTGACTGCAAAAGACCTTCAGGAAGATTTAGCAGACTCTGAAGTGGTGGTGCAATGTTCTACTGTGCAGTGGCACTTGCATAAATATGACCTTCATGGAAGAGTCATCAGAAGAAAACCTTTCCTGTGTCCTCACCACAAAATTCAGTGTCAGAAGTTTGCAAAGGAACATCTCAA
This sequence comes from Megalops atlanticus, assembly GCA_019176425.1. Classification (NCBI taxonomy): domain Eukaryota; kingdom Metazoa; phylum Chordata; class Actinopteri; order Elopiformes; family Megalopidae; genus Megalops; species Megalops atlanticus. Next base: position 2,492,631 of record CM032882.1, on the reverse strand, counting down.
CAAGCCTGATGAATTTTGGAAACAAGTCCTGTGGACTGATGAAGTTAAAATAGACCTTTTTGGCCACAATGAGCAAAGGTATGTTTGGAGAAAAAAGGGTGCAGAATTTCATGAAAAGAACACCTCTCCAACTGTTAAGCACGGGGGTGGATCGATCATGCTTTGGGCTTGTGTTGCAGCCAGTGGCATGGGGAACATTTCGCTGGTAGAGGAAAGAATGGATTCAATTAAATACCAGAAAATTCTGGAAGCAAACATCACACCGTCTGTAAAAAAGCTGAAGATGAAAAGAGGATGGCTTCTACAACAGGATAATGATCCTAAACACACCTCAAAATCCACAATGGACTACCTCAAGAGGTGCAAGCTGAAGGTTTTGCCATGGCCCTCACAGTCCCCTGACCTAAACATCATTGAAAATCTGGATAGACCTCAAAAGAGCAGTGCATGCAAGACAGCCCAAGAATCTCACAGAACTAGAAGCCTTTTTGCAAGGAAGAATGGGTGAAAATCCCCCAAACAAGAACTGAAAGACTCTTAGCTGGCGACTAAAAGCATTTACAAGCTGTGATACTTGCCAAAGGGGGTGTTACTAAGTACTGACCATGCAGGGTGCCCAAACTTTTGCTTCAGGCCCTTTTCCTTTTTTGTTATTTTGAAACTGTAAAAGATGGAAATAAAAAAGTAATCTTGCTTAAAATATTAAAGAAATGTGTCATCTTTAACTTTATGCCTTTTGGAAATCAAGACATATTTTACTCGCTTAGCTATTCACTGTAACAGAAATTTTGACCAGGGGTGCCCAAACTTTTGCATGCCACTGTATGTTTTAAACTGTAAGCCTGTGAGGTGTCTTGGTGAAAGCAGGCTTCACTGAATCTGCAAACCAGAGGAAGCACAGAGGATACATTACTGTGAGAGAAAGTGCAGGACGAGCTGGCCTTCAGTGCACACCTTCACTGCAGAGGCCGGTGAGTAATGAGATGTGCGCTGCCATGCTTGCTGCCTTAAGGACCTGTTTAGAGAGTGATTCATTTCAAGACCAAGGGAAGGGAGGACATGATTCCTCTTTTCCTCCCATCACAGTTTCAACAACACTCTGGAGCTGCAAGAATGAGAGAGGGGACTATGCACCCTTAAAAACACAGGCATGTGAAGAATGTGGCTCATGTGAAAAAAAAATGTGAAAAAAGGCCTGCATGAGACCTGTTTTGAAGTATCCACTGGATGGCATTGAATGTTCTAAAAGGGCTTCTGACAGCCATAGGTAGCTCTGAGGTCCCTTTATAAGAGGTGCATTGAGAAAGGGACAGGGGACCTTTAGTAGGATGTTCATGAGGCAGCAGCTATGACCAGATACCTGGCACAGTTAGGCTAAGAGGGGTCGGAGGGGTGTTTCTTTCTTTCTGTCAGAATTTAGAGTGTCTAGAACATGCTCTTTCTGAGTGTGGACATTATTGAGTTGTTCACATTAGCTGAACATTAGTAGAGTAGTGCAGGAATCTTGGGTTAGTTTTCACATGGAGACTTTATTTTTATTGCCCAATGATGTTTCCAAAAGGCACAAGGCTTGCTTAATGAACTGTCTGTTTGGCCAGGCTAAAATGTAAATGTAGATTACTTGCCTAAAATTGCACACACTTACTAAGTCTGTGGATGACTTGGTCTCTTCTAATACTGTGTGGGGAGATGGGAATGGGGGACAAAGCTTAAATCTTTAAATCAGTCTGGAATGTGACTGCACTGTGTTACTTTTTCTAACTTTCTGTCTTCTTTCTCTCATCCCATTTTTTGCTAAATAAGGTGACACTGTGATATTCAGCAAAGCTGTTTTTGTGATATGCTAGTTATTTGTGCTTTACAGGTTTTCTTTTTTCTGTGGTTGGAGTATGTGGAGAGATCAAATGTGCCAAAACCCTTTCATTTAGATTTTTTTTCACCATTTTGGAAAAATTGTTTTAAAATCCACACACTTTATGAAAACGTTATAAAACTAGGGATGAGCTGTCACAGCACATATTGTACCCATAAACCACAGTGTATAGCTGCTATATTTTGTAACTTCTTTGTCATCTTTTATTTCTCAAAATATTTGTATATTTGTAAATATTCAACAGTTTTGAGTCATGAAATGTAGTACAAATGTTTCTAATATTCTCATTTTTGCTATATAAGCATATAAAGTCTGCCACACAGGGTATTCTGGCATTTTTATTTATTTGCAAACCACTTACATCCCCTACTAGACAATCTGATGTATTGACATGAGACTTTGTGCATTCTTCTCAAGAAGTTGTTCATAGATTTTTCTTTTGGCTTAAGTCAAAACTGTCAGCCCAAACCTATCAATGTGCTAGGCATATTCATAACATGTAAATTAGGTGAAAAAATCACAACTTGATGTGGTCTTATGACATATGATACACAAGTGAGGCATCTCATAGAAACACACCTCCAAATTGACATTACCTCCTAGTCTGCTTGACATTTTGATATTCAGCTTTCAATTTGTTCTTTGTAAGCTCCGTCTCAGTTTAAAAGGTACTACTGAGCATAACTACTGGGAGCAATTTTGTGCTGTCTATCGCTTCCCACATCTCTCTCTCCCTCTCTCCCTCTCTCTCTCTCTCTCTCTCTCTCTCTCTCTCTCTCTCTCTCTCATCCTTTGGCATTTGTTGCCAAAACATCTTCAAAGTTTCAGTGATAAGAGCAGATAGATGTTTGACTTGAAGTGTCTCATTAACAGATAGAGAGAGGAGTGATGTTATGAGAGGAGGAGAGAGGCGAGAAACTATGGGGAGTAGAGAGAGAGATGTGGCAGTGGGGGGAGCAGTGAGAGAAGAGAACGGTACCCAGCCTGTGGGGTAACATGCGTAACTCTTGTTTGTCTAACTGCTTGTTTTGGATGTAGCAGTTGTAATGAGGAAAGTGAAAGCATCCTTTTCACGAGCATATAAGAATAATGTAATGAACAGCCACCACTGTCCGCATTATCTGCCTCAAAGTGATCATTTCAAACAGACTACTTTCCTGTCTATGTTGGTCTATGTTGCATGGTGCTGTTATCCTCTTTCTCACTTTCTCCTCATTCTTTCCTGCTCTCATCTGCTATCATCGCTCTCTCTGTTTTGCTCACCCCCATCCCCCCTCCTTCTCCAGGTGCACCGTTTCTAAAGCGCTTTTGATGAAAACAGATTTTTCTGTAAATCCACCAGAAAACACCGATCTGATTGTTTTTTCCATTTAATTTGAAACTGTTCTCTTTTTTTCAGCTTTTGCTTGCTCCCTCTTTCAGGTGATTTAAACTGCATTGAAATGGTTATTGTGTATGTGCTGTATTGATCACCTGAGGGAATACTGTCTTTGCCACCAGTAGCAGACACATAATACAAAAACATAAAGTTGACAAAAAGCAGAAAATGCAACACATAAAAGTAAATTTAGATGTTATTGTAGATCTATATCTATCTGTATTAATGAATTTAAATATATTAGCTTCTCTTTCAGTGAAAGTTAAAAGGGAGACTAAGAAACTCTTGTTTGAGAAGAAGGGAGAAAGGGGGCCAGAGAGACAGAGTCATCAGAAAAGAGGATGAAGAGGGAGACAGTGTACTGTGTGGAAATAATATTCCACATATATCATTGAAATCAGGTCCTGCTAATGCCCGCTTGTTATAGAACAGAGCATTGAGAGATAAAGACACATGTTTCAGTCTGAAGAGAATCTAGTGGAGGAGTAGTGTGTGTATTCTCACAGTTTAGTTGCTCTCCTTTTTCTTAAAAGGCAAAATGCGTTGACAAGCTGTTGGTAAGTCTGACGTGGTGACCTGTGAACCCAACCAGGAAGGGGAGGGCCAGAGAGCTTAAGCCCTCAGGCCACATTTACTGCTGTGCAGATGTGACCCTGACCAAGAAAGGAAAACAGCGGTGTATCTGGGAATCCATCCCTGGGCGATCCACATCCATCTGTTTTTTAATCTGGCATTTCTGTCTTTCAGTTTACTGTCTGAAAGTCATCGCAACTATGATTGCAACTCATCATAACACTTCTCACTTAAAGACTTCATGATACCATCAGTACATATGTAAATCAAGCGTGGTGCCAGGCGCTGTAGACTGTCATAGCATGTCACCTTTGATATCATTAGTGTCATAACAAATGAAAAATGAATGTCATGGTCATGTAGCTTATGATATGGATAGTGACATACGCAGTTTCTTATTTATAAGTGTAAATGCTGTATCTATGAAGGCTACATATAACTCATATATAAGACCCTTCACGGCATATATGTTGGTAGGATGGCATGTCATGTCTTACATTAATATGCAAGTGTGTGTGTGTGTTTGTGTGTACATATATATATATGCATATATATATGCATGAAAGCACATGTGTTTCTGTATATGTGTGTACATACATGTGCATGTCCACACATTTGTGTGTGTTTGTGTCTGTGTGTCAGATGTGTTCATGTATCTCTAACCCAAAGCGACAATGCAGCTGTTAATCTCACAAAGGAATCCCAGTTCAGACTGTCATTCCAGATCATTTCTGAAATTCCTCCTCTATAACCGACCCTCCCACTGCCCATGCCATCTCTCTCTACGTCTCTCTCTACCGCTCTCTCTCTCTCTCTCTCTCTCTATCTATCTATCTATCTATCTATCTATCTATCTATCTATCTACCTATGCATACCCGTCCATTCCCTCACTCCATTTCTCCTCTCCTGCATCAAAGCCTCTCTTCCATGTTCTTTCAAAATCTTTTGAAAGATGTTTTCAAAAATGTTTTCTTCCCTTTCTCTTGCTTTCTCTCTTTCTGTGTGTTCAAAGTCTTTATCTCTCTGTTTTAATTTCCATTCCAAATTCAAATTCAGATGGCACTTTGGGGCTTGTTTGTGTTTTATCCATGATTCTAAGATTCCTTTTTCTCTTTTGCTTCCTCAAACACTCATTTGGCACAGCATACTGTAGATGAATAGTGAGAGCAGCTCAGAGGAGAGAGGAGAAGAGAGGACATTGTATATAGCATCATTTGTGCCATAGTTGTTGCCCCTGCATCATCAGTGCATATCTATTACTTTCATATTTCCTGCAGACATGTGTTTATGAACCTTTTGCCTTCATCTCCCTGACCCAAGGCCCCCCCTCCCCTGTCTGGTGGTGAAGTTTATAAGGCAAGCATTGTATGATATGGTATTAGTCCATAATTAATGAGCATACCTGTATTCCATCACCTTCTGACTGTTTAACAGTACTGTCACCAAAGCCTCCTGGTGACTTGCTTAAGGGCATTACAATGTTAATAGTTCTGAAGACAAACAAATGAACAAACAGCTCTTTACCCAGCATCTTGCTGGCTTGATTGGTCAACTTGTATTGGTAGAAATGTGTTTAATTTACATGGAGGGAGAGCCTTCAGATACGTGTTGGGGTACAACAGTGTGTTTCTTAGCACTCCTCTCTTTCTTTCTTGCTGTCTTTCTTTCCCTGCCTTCTCATCTTCTGTGGAATAGTGCAAAGACAACAGTATCACCCCACTAATCCCTGTCACTCAAAGACAATGCCTCAACCCAACTAATCCCTGTCCCTCAAAGAAGAAATGGCACAAAAGGACACTGAATTTAATAAACACAAAGACTCCTTTGTTTCATCCCCTATCTCCTTTTCCATCTCCCCCTTTGCATTATTAAAATGCATTAAAGACAATTTAACTGCTTTTCTTTGCTCCTTATGTGTCCCATTTGCATAGATTATTGCTTTCAGGACAGTTATGAGAAATACAGTTTGCCGTTGGTCTTACCATCTGACTTCCTGATCTCCTCCTACCATTCTCTTCATTTTCTCCTCCAATACAACAGAGCATTTGACCTGTATTCCAGGTATCAGTAGACCAGCTACTGAGATATTTCAATTGTAAATCTGAAATTTTTTTATGGCACTAAATGTGCGTAGTAATAAATGCACAATAATAACAATAACAATAATAATATTTTTTATTATTATGCATTTACTTCTTCCTTTAGCATGCCATGCTCAGTGCAATTTACAGGCCACTTATATTCATATGTTCAATAATATTGTGCAGAATACAAACAGCAAATAAGTAAATGCATTACAACCAGTGGCATACACCTACTTAAATGGAGATATGGGTCAGATTCAATCAAATCACAAATCCCAAAGTCTAACTCCCATAATCGTAGCTACAGATGCCTACTATTATTAGTAAATTTCTCAAATGTACTTATCTGTAGAAATTCAGGCAGTCTGCACCCAATCCAAGCACCCTGTATGTAATCACTCCATCCTCTAGCATGAAATGCGATATTATGTGATGAAGTGCTTCAGGCACTTTCAATATGGAACTATGATACCTTGTTATGTCTGTGTGTACATTTGTACAACATAGGTACGCTGCCCTTAAAGATAATTGTTGATATCAATGGGACACTGTTCCAGGCTAAAGAGGCCTGCTGTGGAGTGCCCCAGGGAGCTGTTTTTGGGCCATTTCTCTTCCTCCTCTGCATTAATGATATGAGTTCTGCACAGAGGTGGAAAACTCCAGTCCCGAAAAGTAGAAGTACTTGCATATAACCAGCTGACTTAATTAGATCCCCTTCTGGGTGAAGAAAATCCAAGTGAATGGAAAAATTACTGGAAGTACTTCTACTTTCTCTTGTTGTTCTCAGTTTATTTCTTTTGCTCTCATCAGCATGATTCTGCCTTACTAGTATCAAACAAGGATAAGGCTGCAGTTGAAAACATCTTTAGTGCCAACGTTAGCGAGTGATTATCAAACTTGTCCCTGCATGTGGACAAAATTGAGACAATTTTATTTGGCTCTGGAGTGAAAACTTAGAAGTTTTATTAGAAGTCAGATTTTAAGAGACTATCATAAACATAGGAACAGGGCGAGTGTGTATGATGCTATTTACACATTTAGGACAGAAGGTGGTTGATGTCTAATCTGACCAGATGAAGATCATAATGTAATAATTTTTTTGTTGTCATTGGGAATACCATGTATACATCATGACCTGCTTATGCTGAAGGATTTTTTGTTGTCACTATTCTTTGCCTCAATTTTCTGACCCCAGAGGACCACAGCCAAAATAAGTATGAGTTTACTGTGTTTGTATGACAATTGTATGATTGTTATATGTACTGTAATATGTAACTTACCCAGTTATGGTACTTCCCAATGGGATTATTTGTACAAGATTTTTTAAGATCCAAATAAACTACTACTACTTCCCTAGGTTGACCTAGGGAAGCAGCTGAAGTTTCCTGAACACATTGCAAGGACGACACTCAGGCCAGATTTGGTCTTAACCTGTTTTTGCGGCAAAATTTGCAAGAACCTGAGAGGTCTGAGGATCCACCAGACCAGGATGGGCTGCATGAGGAGGAAGCAAGTGGAGCAACGCACAGAGTCAGTGCCCAGCACTGCACCTGGTGAGACGGAGGAGGAGCAGGGCCTGGAATCACCCCACAGTGCCCAGAACCTCCAAGCTCCACTTGCTGCACCTAGCAGACGATCTGAACATCGCCGGGTCTTGTGGCCTGCTGCACACAAGGAGACTGAGTGGTACCAGTTTGATGAGGATGTTGATGCTGCCCTCGAAGCATCATCAAGAGGGGAAGTGACTCCAGTTGATGTGCACCCTGATTATCAGTATTGGTGCTGAGAGATTTGGCATCAAACAACCAAAAGCTAATAACAACATAGCTAGGCCAAATCGGCACGAGGTCAAGATCACCCAGCTCAGGAGAGAGCTGAGGTCTCTAAAACACCAGTACAGGAAGGCGAGAGAGGAGGACAGACCAGCGCTCGCAGAGCTTCGGAACATCCTAAGACGAAAGCTCATCTCCCTCCGACGCGCTGAGTGGCACAGGAGAAGGGGCAGAGAGAGGGCCCGCAAGCGCACTGCCTTTATAGCAAATCCCTTTGGATTCACTAAAGAGCTGCTTGGGCAGAAGAGGAGTGGGACCCTTGTATGCCCGGAAGAAGACGTTAACCAACATCTCAGTGACACTTACAGCGACAGTAGGAGGGAGGAAGATCTGGCCCACTGCAAAGAGTTAATTACACCACCTGAACCCTCCATCCTGGCAACATCAAGGAGCCCACCCTGGTAGAAGTCATGGATACGGTCAGAGCAGCGCGGACTAGCTCAGCTCCAGGGCCGAGTGGAGTGCCATACAAAGTGTATAAGCACTGCCCGAGACTCCTGGAGAGACTGTGGAGACTCATCAGGGTAGTATGGCGGAGGGGGAAGGTAGCTAAGCAGTGGAGATATGCAGAAGGTGTCTGGATACCAAAGGAGGAGAACGCAAGTGACATCACTCAGTTGCACCATCTCTCTGCTCAGTGTGGAAGGCAAAGTCTTTTTTAAGATCCTTGCTAACCGCCTGACAGAGTACCTCCTGAGGAATTCCTACATTGACACCGCAGTGCAGAAGGGAGGAGTCCCAGGCATGCCGGGTTGTATAGAGCACACAGGAGTGGTTACCCTGAGAGACACTGCGGCGGTCCAGTCAATGCGTATGGAGCTGAAGGAATGGCTAACAGCAGTGGATAAGTCAGGACTCCCAGGGAAGTTCAAGGCATGGATTTACCAGCATGCTATCCTGCCAAGACTTCTCTGGCCACTGCTGATATATGAAGCTCCAATGATCATCGTGGAGGGCTTCGAGAGAAACATCAGCCAGTTCCTTCGCAGGCGGCTGGGCCTACCAAAGAGCCTAAGCAGCATTGCCGTTTATGGGCACACCAACAAGCTGCAGCTTCCTTTCACCGGCCTGACAGAGGAATTTAAGGTCACCAGAGTTAGAGAGGTGCTCCTTTATAGAGACTCAACCGACACCAGAGTCTCCTCTGCAGGCATCAAAGTCAGAACTGGGAGGAAGTGGTGGGCACAGGAGGCAGTCGACCAGGCAGAAGCGAGGCTGAGACACGGCATGCTGGTAGGTTCTGTGGCAGTCGGACGAGCCGGGTTTGGTAGCAGCATAAGACCACGCTACGACAAAGCCCGGGGGAGAGAGAGACGTCAGCTGATCCAGGGAGAGATCCGTGCAGAGTTGGAAGAGGAACGCTGGAGTAGGACAGTGGCTATGCGCAAGCAGGGAGCTTGGACTAAATGGGATCATACAACTGCCCGTAAGATCACCTGGGCAGAACTTTGGAAGTCAGAACCAGCTAGACTCAAGTTTCTGATCCAGTCAGTGTATGATGTCCTTCCAAGCCCATCCAACCTGCATTGCTGGGGTCTAGCCAATACCCCGGCATGCCCACTGTGCCCAGCAAGAGGTTCCTTGGAGCACATCTTGAGCTGCTGCCCGAAAGCCTTGGGAGAGGGGAGGTACAGGTGGCGCCATGACCAGGTGCTGAAGGCAGTAGCTGACACCATCTGCATCGGAATCCAGCAGAGCAAACATCAGCTCCCAACAAGGCACAACATCGCCTTTGTCAGGGCAGGAGAGGAACCCAGGGCCTCTACTGGGCTGCTAGCCTCAGCTCGGGACTGGCAGCTGAAGGTTCTTTATATTTACAATGTGTGTTTTCTTTTTAAATTTGTACTTGTTTGTAACTTATTTGTAATTGTAAGTTATTGTATTTTTATACTTAATGTCATGTGCCTTATTTGTTTTGTGTTAATGTAAATGTCATATAGTGCACTGCTGTTGCAGACCACCCACAATTTCGTTGTACCCCACCGTGCAATGACAATAAAGCCTATTCTATTCTATTCTATTCTATTCTATTCTATTCTATTCTATTCTATTCTATTCTAGGGAAGTAGCTGAAGTTTCCTGAACACATTGCAAGGACGACACTCAGGCCAGATTTGGTCTTATCATCTGACTGTTCCAAGCAAGTGGTCATATTGGAACTCACTGTCCCTTGGGAGGACCGGATAGAGGAGGCCCATGAGCGCAAGAAGGCCAAGTATCTCGAGCTGGCAGAGGATTGTAGAAGACATGGGTGGAAGGCCCGCTGCGAGCCCATTGAGGTGGGCTTGCAGGGGCTTTGCAGGACAGTCTCTACATTATGAACATCACTGAAGCTGCAGAAAAAGCTTCAAGGTGGCTGTGGATCAAGAGGGGCAATCCATGGTGTAGCACGCTACTTGGACACAAGCCGGGGACTGATCACCCCCGGCTGGGTCGCCCAGGCGAGGGTGTCTGATGATCCAAGACCCGAAACACCCTATGACCCTGGGTTCATCACTGGTGATGTGTCCAAGTTGCACCATTGGGTGTTTCAGAAACCTACTTAATTGCTGATAATTGTGTGACATCATGTGTGCTGTACGTTATATTTTACCACTGGTTTGGGCAGATACTCACTGGGTTACTGGTTGTTCGGTAGCACTATCCTTCTTATTCTTCTTGTTCATGTGATGTGCATTTAATGAATAGCATTCTAAACTGTAGTCAAATGCGGGCAACATGAGTTGCTGGAGCATCTGTGAAGATGCAGTGTGTTCTCCTGACAAAGGTCACTCAGAGGGGGTATACCCTTCCCGGCCACAGAAGAGACAAAGACCATGACATAACCTCCTGCGGGGGGGCCAGGACACACATAAATTGTTCAGTCCTAAAGTGTGTGTGATAACAGGGCTGCCCAGTTGTAATTTACATGAATCATTTGCTTAGCAGACGCCTTTGTCCGGGGACACTTAGACAGCTCACATTTTCTTCATACCATATTAACTATTTATACAACCCCATATTTCCACTGGAACAAATGCAGCTTAAACATCTCGCTCAAACCTTCAAGGGCACAAGCTCAGATGCCACACTGGTCCCCCAGCATGTTGAAAAGGTGAGTGATGTTCCCACTCTGAGCAGGTAGAAGGCCAGTCTGAGGAGCAGATGGGACGCAGTGTTGCAGGCAGCAGCTGAGCATGGCGTAAAGGCACGGTAAACAAAAAGCCACCTTTGAACTGTGAATAAAACACAAATGACCCCCAGAGGGGCACTTTGTCCCCGGTGATGTATGTCTGGGTGTGTGTGTATTGGAAGTGGTGTTTTGAATAACTGGCTTTCGTCCCTTCACAGACAGATGTACTGCACACAGAGATGCACAGACATGTCCTCAATACACACACGCACTCTGACACACACAGAGTACACATAGACGGACACACAAGGACACAAGGACTCCGTTAACCTCACTCTGCAGAGAGAGATCTGAATGATTGGAGCTCTTACCTGATACCTTATATACAAATCTTGCTGACTGACACACTTAATGCTTGGATGCATGAAGTGTAACAGGAAACCCCCCCACTTCCTGCCTTCCTGTGTCTCCCTTTTTCAATCTTCTTTTCCTCCCTTTCTCTGTTGTCTACCTTTTCCTCTCTCTCATAGTAGTCATAAATTGAAATATTATGATAGTATCATCACTGAAATAAAAATAAAGATAATTAAATTTAAATGTCACATGTTATTGTGATAAAAACAACAACAACAACAACAATAGTAGCAGCAGCAATATGATACACTGTGAGCACAGCCTTTCCTCTGTGAGAGTGTAGGTTTGCCTGTACTGGCTGCTCTCCATGGTTAAGCTGCTCTCCCTGGTTAACCTGTTCTTACCAGACCCATTAAGTTATTAATATTTTTCATTTTTCAACGGTTGTCAGGTAACCCACCAAAGTGTCTAATGTCTAATGTAATGCATTTTGGTATTTGTGATGCAGTTTGCCTGATGTTGTGATATAATTTGGTTTACTCACTTTTTGCTGGTGTTTGTGGGTACATCAGCCCAAGCTTTTTGGTGGTGTTTTTTAGATTCTCCCAAAACTTAATTCCTTATTTTTCAAAGTTGATTAAAATTGGATATCTGCTAAATCCAATCCTGCATTATTGGTTCTTGTCCATTGTGCACATAAGGTCATTTTACAGAATTGTGCATGCAGGGATAGAGTAGCATGTTTTTTGCATATTGTCAAATCCTGCTCTGCAAGTGGACCCCACTTGACTGTCATAAATTGTAGCCAGGTGAATTATTTATTCAAAGTCCTTTAGTCAAATTTGTATGGGAATATTGAAATGTATTCCTATTTCTCTTGGAGTTTGAAAATTTGCCTAAATGAATGTAATTTGTGTAATACACAATTGTGTTTGACTAATAAATGTTATGTCCCTGACCCTGAAATGTGAAACATTTCTGTAAGATAATCATTTTTATTTTGCTGCACTCTCCCCTGTCACTCTGTACCTCTCTATATCATATCATTTCTTCCCCCTCCCCCTCTCTCCTCCTTTTAACCTCTTCACTCCTACTCTCCCCCCTCTCTGTAACTTGTGATATAATGAGAAACAGTTCAGGGGAAACACTCAAACATTCAGTGCTACAGTCATCTGTTCTCACATGTTCCTCTTGGTCTGATAGCAGGATTTCCTCACTCTCTTTCCCAGTCCTGTCCACTCAAAATTCAGCTGAGAGGTGTTCCATTGTCATTTAGCATACACAAGCAGGCTATGAGAACTTCCAGCCATGCTGCCAACAGTGATATTCATTCAGGCTAAATGGTGTGAAAACACTGGCTTTCACAATGCATTTGAAAATGGCATCACACCAAAAAGCTGAAAAAAACATGTACAGCATCAGAGCAGGAAAATAAGATGCAAAACTGTGCTGCACGTTTCAGACAGCGCTATATTTACTGTTTAAAAGCCCATGTGAAGTTCCTTGCCCTGACATGAGAAGGTCCACCCAAAATACCTTAAAAGCACTGCCTCTCTACTGGGCTCTGAAAATTAAAATAGATGGACTGGTGGATAATGCTGTGATTGTATGGTATGTTCTCCAAGAAGCTGCTCCACGCTACAGAAATGGAGATAATCCATGATCCTGTGATTCATCCGGCTCAGACATGGCTCCTTACAGATAGCGAGAGGTTTGAATAGTGCCAAAACAGTCTTTTGATTTACTTCTGCCACTGATCAAATGTCTTTGTAATTTTTCAGGGAAATCTGGCCAAAGAGAAAATCTACCGCATTGTGAATGTTTGTGTCCGGTGTGCCTGGCTTTGAGTCTCTCCCAGAACACACTGCACACTTTCTGTCCCTCTCAAGTAGCTCTCCAGGGACAGACTTCTCCCAGAGGTGACTTGCTTCCTCTTGTCTGTCTCTGTATCCCCCTCTGTCAATGTGTCTCTTTCAAAGCAAGAGCTCTCCTCCTGTCTGCCTCACACTGAGTATTTGGGTTCTGCACAGTGAACATCATCACAGAAATTAGTTGCAAATTTATCCTATAAATTTGACTTGTGAGTGTGAGTGTCTGAGCTATTACCTCTATTTTTGTGAATAAAAACCATTTGTCTGTATTAATTATATTTATTGGAGTTTGCATAATAATGAATAGGACATATAAGGACAAGGTGTTACAATCAGAATAAAGGTTTATGGACACAATGCAAAATACTGCTAAAGGAAAATAAAATAACAAAAAAGCTTAAGAAACTCCTTTGCACTATATCTTCCTGTCACTTCCACACATGTAAACATGCTTGTAAACACACAGATTTGTTCAATCACTCTTGTGACCACATTGACATAAATCCACATACTTCAAGTGTCTCATTTCTCTTGGATACATTCTCCCACAGAGAGCACCTTTCACTCCTCTCTCTCTCCCTCTCTCTATCACTCCCTCTCTCCTCCTTTCCCTCCCTGACACTGTTCCCATTCATGCCAATTTCCATGTTTTCCAGCCCTGTGAATAAATAAATAACGTTTTCACCATCGTAATTATCTGAACTACGTCAAAGCACACTGGCCCACACATACATGCAGCGACATCACAGGCACATGTAAACACACATGCATGTTTTAGTTCCAAACACTTCCACTTCCATGGAACAGAAAATCCCTAAAATCTCCCGGCTTCCTCACTTCTCTGGCAGCACAACATAATTCTTTCCCCCCGACTCCATCTCTGAAAGGATTAGCGTCAGTGAAGATGAGCTTGGTGAACCTCATTTCCTCCAGAACAAAAGCAACATCCAAAAGAATCACTTTGTATATTCAACTACAAAGTGTGTTGTGCTGATGAAGGTATATGAGCAGGTTATGGAAGTACTGAGAACATACATATTTGTGTGGGGGCACACTGCATGTGGTCAGTGCACAGAGAAATTCACAGTAGGATTTGTGGAATAAAGTAGCTGTCTCATTCAGGCAAGTTCCTCTTTGGATGGCCCTTATAAAAATATGTCATTTATGAAACATTTTGTGATTCTGGAAAACAACAAATTCAGCTCTATTCTCCTTCTTTTTTACTTATTGTTTTTGAAAGTGATAGTGTCTGGTTTTCTTTGAAACATTAAAAAATCATCTAAAATGTCAGTATTGATTTCAGTATTAATAGAGTTGTAAAAGAAATCACTGTGTGTGTACGTCTGACTGTCTCTGTACACATGTGGGTGTGGTGGTGGGGGTCTTTTCCTGTATGGGTGTCTGTGTGTGGATTTGTATGTGTGTACAATGTGAAACATGTTCACCCCTCTCTTGGATGCATTCCTCTATCCACCACTCTCTGTCCATTTGTTCATTCACCTATCGCTCCCTGTGTCTGAGCCTGTAAAGTTAGATCTGAACAAACCCATCTGCCATCCTCTTACAACCCCTTATAAACCAGTGTCTTGACTAGTTTTACACAGTGTATGTGCACCATATGCATACTGTATGGCAGAGGTGAAGTGACTGGTGTGGGATTGGCATGGCATTGTGTGTCAGTCTCTTTACACGCTACAGGTGGCGCTAGTTCATTTCTTCTTAGGGTTCCACCCCACACCACCTACTTTATTATTCTGGTTGCGTGCTGGATTGGCTGATTTGGTCCTGTTGCTTCTTTGTTTTTTCTTTCTGTTTTTCCTCTTCACATAACTGTTGTTGGCATTGCCTGATTTTGTTGAAATGTTCTCCTGCTAACTGATCTCAATCTGTACATGTGCATGAATATTTTTCATTGCTTCTGATCTAAGGCTGCTCCACATATTGCCACCAAACATTTCCTATACAGATGTTGATAACACAATATTCCTTTATTCATCTCACAATTGTCGCATTTGCTGCAGACTGTAGATGAGCATGAACTACTCATCATGGCTTTTGGTCTCTCGGTGCTCTCGGCCACACCAAATGTGTTTGCAAAACATCACTATTGTTTTTCTCTTTAATTGCTTCACTGGAGCAGGTAGATTTGGCACCGAGATACATTCCTCATGATGACTAGATGTTTGCGAAATATTCCCCATCACTATCACAAGCCAGGCCTATTATGACCACATAATAATTAATAATAATTCATCTCATGTTTGGCATGTACATCAGAAGTCACCCCTGCAGTAGTTGTGCATAAATTTTTTTTGTTTTTGCTCATATTCCATGACCACACACAGTATGGGTGTTACAAATGCAGTCCTTACATTAAGATCATCAGAATTTACTCAATCATCTAATAACTGGCACACCTTTCAGGAACAGTTGCTAAATGTTACAACTCATCAGCCATTTAAAGACTCTGTAGCTGCTACCCTTCTCTTGTTATCATTGCTCTTTTTTGCATACGTTTGCTTATCAGGGGTAACTTAAAGCCCTCACATTTGTTATGTTGTTTATTTATACAGATGGATGAATGCACCTTAAGTAGTTCATGTTGCACCAGCAGTACCCCACCTTGGTTTCAAACCTGCAACCACTTGAATTTAACTGCGCAGCACTACCACCAAAAAAGCACAACTCATCCACATACTTGATACTTGCTGTCTTTGCTCTCACATCCTAAACTAATCATATTTGATCTATAAATCCACACGTAGACACCTATTGTTGCCTGCAACTACAACAGGCAAGCACAAGTAGACAGAACTGGATGGACACATGGATTTCATTACAACTGGAACAGGGAATCACCATTATTATCCTCATTAAAGCCATTATTAGTATCATTATCCCTGGGGTACTGTCAGCCCTGCTTTAAATTAAAACAATATTTTCAAGGATTACTGATAATCACAACAAATACCTTATGTAGGTTAGGGGGCCTTCTGTCATTATAAACAGAACTCCACTAACAAGCACAAATCTATAGAGTTTGACCATTTCCATCAAGGCAGATATTTTACCTTAATGCAGCAAAGCTGAAGCAGTTTACAAATTGAATAAAGAAGAGCATCTGAAACAACCAAATATCTGTGATGAAAAATACACAGCTATCTCTGCAGAATGTCTTGTTGTTTCATTTATTTGATTGTGAATGAGTCTTGACCCACTGTAAGGTCATACAAACACGAGACAGATTCTCTTCAGTGTTAGCTGAAGTGTTCACATGATTCAGTTGTATTTTTGCGCACAATGGTTTTATGTCATTAATGTGTATGTGCATGTGAATTGGGCACACGTGTACATGCGCTCACACACACACACACACACACACACACACACACACACACAGACAGACTTCATCTTTCCAAGTCTGGCAGCTGTGTGTCTCAGTGTATGATTGTGACTCACGGTGATCATGGCTATCAGCCTCCGCTCTTTTCAATATTTCCATTCTGTTTTC
Source organism: Megalops atlanticus (assembly GCA_019176425.1). NCBI lineage: Eukaryota > Metazoa > Chordata > Actinopteri > Elopiformes > Megalopidae > Megalops > Megalops atlanticus. Next base: position 2,476,042 of record CM032882.1, on the reverse strand, counting down.
CAGCTGTTTGAAGTTGCTGTCTTTCTTGCTCTGTGCTTCCACCCACTCCCCTCTTTGTTTTCCACTTAGATGTCCGGTCTTACATTTGCAGAATTTCCAAACTGCAGATACATATCATTTCTCTCATCATTTTTTCATCTGTCTGTCATGCTTGAATTACTGTCTCTCCCATTTTTCCTGTTCTGAAGATTTTGTTTACAAAGTCAGTAATACTGTATGGTGGAGAAGACTGAGGAGAAAGAGAAGGAAGAGGAAGGAGACCGAAGGAAAGAGCGAGGACAAAGAAGAGACAGCAGAGAAAAGTGAAGGTGGTGGAGAGAGAGAAGGAATGAGAAGAAAGATGGAAAGAGAGAGCCACTTCAGAAAATGAGCATGTCAACATCAGGTAAGGACTTTAGATTTCCTTGGCAGCTTGTTCACATTGTCATGCAAGGACATGCCTTTGGATAGTCTGTGACATCATCACCAGTGGACATTGCCTTGGCAGCTTGTGGCTGCATCCCAAATTACTCCCTTACATATGCCTTGTATAACTAATGCTGTATAGTGCATGGGTATGAAGTGCGTGACCTTCTTCAGGCACTACATCAATCATATTATCATGCGCTGCAACTATTTTTTGAATATCTGGTACTTATAATGGGATTGCTGTCTTGTGTTTGTTATAGGTGTGGCAGCAGGAAATTGTAAATTCCTTCAGGCAGATTTTCAGGGGGTAGCAAAAATTAAACCAGTTTTCTGATTTCCAATGTAAAGAACAAGCTGGCTACATAAATAACATTAACTATCAGTGGCCTTCTCATTTACTTGTGCTCCTTGTGAGGTGAGCTAGCCAAATAGAGTAATCTTGTGAAGGCTGGGACATATTTATTCCCACTCATTTATTTAGTTTGATTTATATGTGACATTGGTATTAAACACTCTCCAATACCAGCTAATGTAATTTGCATGATTAGTTTAAAATAATAGCAATCTGGCAAGTAGTATTTACAACTAAGTCACTTTTGACTGCCTCGTTATGTTAAAAAACCCTTATGTGGTGCATTGTGGGATATACTTCTTCTGGGTAGTGTAAAATTCTTGTCTGCTATGTTTTTCAGAACATTCTGGGATAGCTGAAGTACACTATATAGAATACTATACCTCATGTCCTCAATTAGAAAGCTTCTAATGCAAAAAGTAATGCATTATTTATAGGTAATTTATAGGTAATAGAGAGAAATCTGGGAGTCAGCCTATAACACCATCACATGTCAACATGCCCCTAGGTAATATTATCAAAATGGGACATGCCCATTTTGACACCAATGAATTAAATCCACACATTTCTCTGGACATGACAATGGCTGGTTTGTGTATAGTTGTTGGAAGTTGTTTGCATTTTGTCACTGCAAATGAAATGTTGTCACTCCAGGCTGAATCAGCAAATTCAATATACCCAATTGTATAGATAAACACACATAGGTAATTAGGAGAAGACAGAGCAGCCTGTGTCAGTTGCAGAGCTTCGAATTGTGTCAGACAAATATTTGGAGGATGTGTGAGAGAAAAGCTCAGCGCTGGCCATTAATCTCACTCACAGATTAATGTGAGTGAGATTAATGGCCTCATTGGAGATGAGTGTAAATGCGTAAATCTGCAGGTTAACTTTATATGGCATGATCACTCATTGAAACAATGAAAACATAAAAAAAAGACTTCTCTGAATTTTCACCACTAACAAAAGGTAGTACAAAGAGGTTATCTGCAATGCATTCTGTAATTGCAAGAGAAGAAAGTCTAGTGTTTTATGTAAAAACTCCATAGACTGGAATTGTCATTTTTACAGTATGTTCTGTTACACCATTTAAAGTCATTGCAGTGTCTGTGCAGTGACCAACTGGAACTGCCTCCTCAGAGCTAAGTGAAAACAAGTAAAAAGTGAAAACTTTGAAAACCTCTCAACCTCAGCACAACAAACTGGCAGCCATAAACTGTTAACCATAAACTACACCTCATGTTTTTGACATGCCGACAAGGGTCATGAACTTAAGAGGGTTAAAATCAGATGACACTTGGCTGATCTGATCTAATGAAACCTTTCTCCTGTGAACGTGACAATATTCATCTGTGTGTGTTATGAATTCCTTCTGCTCAATGAATTTTTATGCATTTGTCTGAAAAGAAAACTATTTAACAAATATAAAATGAAAGACACACTGGAGCAAAATATGTGTGTGACAGAAGAACTGAGATGGTAGGTGGAAGAAACAGAGCAAGGCAAGGGGATTGTGTGGAACCAGTGGACTTTTCTTTGGATGACTACACACACATACACACACACACACACAAAGGACAACAGCCACAGAAAAGGAGCCACAAAGAGAGAGAGAGGGCAGACAGTGAGCCTTTAAAATGAAAGGCACACTGGAGCAAAATAGATGTGTGACAGAAGAATTGAGATGGTAGGTGAAAGAGACAGAATGTTTGAAATAAGCAATTTGGTGGACACACAGGCACAGACACACATGACAGGCATGTATAGTTATATATAATCTCAGACCCAGTAAGATCTTCCCCCAACAATATGGCTTCTCCATTAGCCCATCCCTCTGTCTCTATCTCAGTATTTTGTTAATGAACAGTACAAGGTGCATATTAACGTTAACCCTCTCTCGCACACACACACCCTGTCCCACCCTGTCACATTCTCACTCCCTCTCGCACATACACATTCTCTCTTAATTTCAGTGACAAAGTTAAGCGCTATGTATATTAACATTCCTCCCCTCTGCCCTCCCTCAACCCCTTGCTCTCCCTTATGCTCCAGCCAGCCCCGCCTTCTGGAGGAGGGGCTAGGGGGTGGAGAGTCAGTGAGAGTCAGCAGAACTTGCACTCAGTAATACAAGCCTACTGAAACCCAGAGAGATGGACTGAGAGACAGACAGTGGCAAGGGGATTGTGTGGAACCAGTGGACATTTCTTTGGATGGCCACACACACACACACACAGGACAACAGCCACAGAAAAGGAGCCACAAAGAGAGAGAGGGCAGCACAGTGAGCCTTTACCCATTCAGCCCCACAGGGAGCGCACATAGCTCACCTAAATACAACACACTCACTGTCACACACTGTCACACATGAACAACTGCACACTGACTCAGACACAATGATCCCATAGCTCACTCTGGCATATAGACCTACATTGCCTCTGGCACACTTCAAAGAGTAAAGCAAAAACGAAAGATTTTACACTTTGTATGTACAACTCTGCATAACAACACACAAGGAACGGGTCAGCACCAGAGTAAGTATTTTTTTTTCCTGAACAATATTTCAATGGACTTTTTGCATGAATATGACAGTGTGTGAATGCCTGAATTATTATTGAAATTCATGCAGTGAATAACAGTATATATATTCGGAACTGTATCCTGATTACAGTTTGTGCATGACTGCGAAGAAAAGTGATTCAATCACAAAGTATAATAGGCATATCTGACCTATTAGAAAGTGCAAGACAAATGGATACTTTATGTTCAGAAACCAGTACAGTACATTTTGTTGCATGGTTGAAATAATATAATTTTTTACATTCAGCAAAAGGTTTGGTTTATGATGACAAACCCTGAAACCAGATGAGCATTAAATATTTTTCTTTTGAATTTTCTTATCAAAGCATTACGGTCATTGACTGAAGACACAGAAGTAAATGGGAATTGTTACCACAATCCTGAAAACATTTAGGACCAACTGCATTGAACTCAGTAGGGGTTTAAGCTTGGCGGTTATATCACTAGAGCACTGAACTCTGTTAAAAATGACTGCACCTAAGATCCAAGATTAAGACCAGCTGTTCCAGTTGTGGCAGTTATTTATGGGTGTAAACAGGTTTAAAGCCTGTTAACTGTTGTTACAACTGGCCCTTATTCTTTGTGATGATGAAAAAAGTGCTGCTTGTTTACAGTTTCAGAGAAGTAAAGTGGACGAGAAAGACAAACAGGATCAAGTCATGTACTGACGGACAGGTAAGGAGCAGAGAAATCTACTCACAGAAACATCCCAGTGACATCTCTCTATTATCTCAACAAGAATTACGACTCACAAGGGGCTTAGAAGTTTTCAGAGAGAAAGAGGGGAGAGAAAAATGGGGAGACAGACAAAGAAACTGATATAAGCATTGTACACACAGAAATGCACTTTTCAATAGCTTCTGTTGTGTGTGATGCCCCATTTAGTTCCATTGCACTTTCAGCTCATGAACTTACAATATAAAAATGTATATGTTAGTGCTACAATGATCACTTGTATGCACCTTGACATTCTCATTTAATTTGACCTCCTTCCTTTTCATCTTCTTCTTCTTCTTCTTCACCTTTCTGTTATTTCTATTGTATTCAACCTTAATTTACTTATATTATTCTTTTCATACCAGAAAATGGTAACCATTACATATTAACCAGATATGCAGTTTCACTGTGTAAAAGTTGAAAGTTGCTAGGAGACATGTTTTAGTGGCAGTATTGAATTTTGTGACAACAGCTTCTAAACATTAACTGTAAGGGAAACATTTGACCTTTCGGCTGGAGAATATCGTTGACCACATGTAGATGTGCATTGCACACATGTGTGATGCATGTTGCTGCTCTACTGCAGCCTACATTATGTCCTACATTCTTGTCCCCCCTCAAGATTGTGTATCTGAAGTCATTTATCAATACATTTCATTGGACAGTAACCTAAGGAGAGCAGTCATTTTAGCCTGGTAAATTTGTATGGTGTCATTCCTCTAGAGCATCTTTATCCCAGATGAAGGATTTTTTGAATGACTGTTATTATACTGTTAATAATATCAGTGTATTAATGTCTATTCTTATTAACATCTTTCTTGTGATCATCATGTGATCATGATAACGGTGATTTTTATTATTAGTAGTGGTAACAGTAGTAGTTTTCATAATTAATGTTTTTTTTTTGTTAGTAGTAGTGGAAGCAACATCATTAAATGGCAAGAATGCTTTTATTTCTTTCCTGTGTAGTTTACCTTTTTTCATACTAGCATTTTGCAAATGTTGTCATATTGTCAGAAATTAGCTCTCATTGAAATGTACATACTGCCCACAAGTCATTCGCTCAGCAAATGTTGTGTAGCCCAGGATGGAGGTGAAGATGCAGGTAAAGGCTTAAGTTCACTGCTAATGCATATTACAGGTTCTCTCTACTCAGAATTCAAATATACTAGCTGCAAGTCCAGTGCTCTAGCCACCACTCCACACTGATGATTTTTTTTGTGCTATGTGTAACACCTTTGGTTGTATGCTTAAGTCTTAGCACTGTTTTTCAGCCTGAAGGTTCATTGTTGATATGTTTCTTGCCATTCTGTAGCTATGCCCTTATTCATACTACTCCTATGACACACACTGTATCTATCTTGCCATGACGGGGATGGGTGAGGTGGGGGGGCATATTTCAAGATGTAAGAACAATTCATTACAGAAATGTGCACAAGTTTGAATTCAGTCAAGAAAAGCATTTGAATACAAGGAGATATAGGAATAAACTAAACCCACAATCAGAAAATTTGCACACACAGCCACAAACAAAACAAAACAAAACAAGGCAAAACAACAAAAACTCATTAACAGTCAGGACATCCTCTTAAATGCAATGAAAACACAACAGCGTTGCCCTTACAACCAAGAGCAATGTCCTTGGCCTCCCACTGAACCTAGAACAGCCACAAGTCCCTTTCCCAAACTCCCTGTCGAGATGAGTGCCCCCTCATATCCTTCTCTGCTCTCTATGGCTATGAGAATTGATTCAGCTGGGACCTCTCAACTATTGTCTGAAACATGCTGTGGCTGCTTCTAGCTTTCTGCACTCTGCACAGACAGTATCTATTTGCTTTTATATTTAAAATATTTAGAAATTTTAGGGATTAGTCTAATAAAACTATTTCATTTTTAGTAGTGTACCAAAAAATATAAGTGCATAAACTGAACACTTAATGTACAAGTATGGCAGCATAGTCACTATGCAAGGGTATGCTATGTGCATGCATGTACAGCAAGTGCAGTGGAAAGAGTAATAATGTGAATGTCCTGCAGAGAGTCCCCCCTTGACGTCCCTAGTGGTATGATTAATTTCACTCAGTAGAAACATGGGTCTTAATATTAGTGAGCTCTTTACATCTCCTAGCATGCTGTATGAATGGCAAGCTAATGGCACAGTGTTTGTCTTTGTGGCTGAGGTTATGTAGTTTTCAAGGTGGCTTTTATGGTACAAAGGTGCATATCTCTGAAGATGATTTTTAATGCTAACCAGTCACTGCACAAATCAACCATAGACACATATTTCAAAATGAAATTGCCCACCAATCTGTAGCAGCTGCAATGAGAGTCGTCTGATTCTATTGTTCAGTTACCAGAATGTGAATACACATTGTGTGTGGAGGAAATAGTTTTAGTCCTAATCCATCTGCACCGGGACAACCCAATTACTATGGTTGGCCATTGTGAGCCAGTTAAAGAAGGAAAGAAACAAACAGGCCACAATTAAATGCAGCCTTCTTTCAATTCAATGTGTAAAAAAATCATATCTAAGTATAAGAAAAAAAGGAGAGAGGCTGTCACCAGTGTGACATACATAGCAGTTGAGCTTATGTTCTCAGCATTACCAGGTGGGGCACAGCTATTGTTCCTCTGAGAAAGGTGCTTAACCCGAGTCATGTCAGTAAAGAACCAAGCTGTATGAATGAATAATAACAATGCATAACTGTATGTAATACATAATCACGTGAGGTATGTAACCTGGAAAAGGGTGTCTGCTTTGCAAATAAACAGTACAGAGAGAAAACAAGAAACCCATCAGAAATTGTTTAGTGTAGTCAAGGGCCACCAGCACTGCAAATTTGCCATCTGTGATACAACATACCAGTATAGGCAAAAGTCTGTGGTTATATTTTAAACTCCTTTATTTATCACCTTAGTATGATTTTGGGTGTGAGCATGTAAACTAGGGCTGTGGTTGTCTTTTGCATGTGAATCATATGTTTACAGTGTGTACATACTTGTGTTTACAGTAGGTATAAAGTCAGTTTCATGTTCATGGGCAGGATGTGCTGAAGATAATGGGCTACAAGTGAGGAGTGCCAATTCGCCTTATGTATTCATTTAATATGCTCAGTGCTGTTAATTCAAACTACCTGGCATTTCACCAAATGACGTAAGGAATTTAATCTGGAGTTCAGGGAGCCCACAAGGTTCCTACGTACAGCAGAATCAGATCTTCATTCATGTCCAGACAAAAATAATCAGCTGTCTTTGCAAGGTTTCCATTTGCTAATTTTCCACTACAGCAGAATTGGGTTCAGCCTAAATTCATACACAAACAGTTTGGTTTTCATGAAGGAGGCTAACAGTGTAATGCATGACGAACAATCAGACATTGGTAGATAGCCTTGAGCAGACACCACTGATGGAATCAGACACCTATTTTCCTTTTTAAGCGGTCCAAAACCTCTGGCCCAATGTTTGTAAGGAAAAATATAAATACATATACCAAGATGTGAACACACATGGGCTGTAACTCCAGCCAGGGTGGACTAATGGAAACTCCTGCATTTCACCTTCAGCAGCGGCAGCTCAGTTGCAGGAGTGATTGATAGATATAGCTGTGTATAATGCACAGCTTCTGTTTCGATTAACATTTAATGTATTGTTTTGGAAAGCAGTAACCGTAAATAATGTTTCCTGGTATTGTCTATGGATTGTGTATTGTGTGTAAAGTGAAGACAGAAGAAAGGGAGAGATTAGCAACAATTTGTCATGCTGAGGAGAGGACAACTCAACAAGGCTGTGAAATAATTTGGTTTGGTTAAATTTCAACCATGAGGCCACAGTACTTCTGGGTCACATAGCATCTTAGAATATTTTTCAAACTGAAATAATCAAAAAAGATGGTGTGTGTCTCATGAAAAGTTTGTTTGTGGCACAGTTACTGAACACTGGTCTTGTTGTTTTTATTTTCTTCATGCATCCCAGACTTTTGTTCCGTGTTGGTGCATAATCACCTGACTCATCTAATCATTGCTTTGCAATCATTGAATTTATTTATTCAATTCAACAAACCCGACTCCAAGTTCAGGGAACTGGAAAACCTGGTGGATTGTGTTGCCTCACAGGACTGGAGTTGAGTAGTTCTGTCTTAAGGTCTCCTCAATGAACACTGAAATGACACAGTTGATCCCTGATTACGAGTGAACTTTGTGAAGATGAGAGGAGGAGGTACAGTATGGTCCGGCAGAGCAGACAGTCCAAAACCACAGTAACAATTGTGAACAACAAACAAAAGTGAATGTATAAACATATATAACAAAATAAAACATGTAATGTACAAATAAATTACGGTTTCACATTTTAACATTAGCCAGCAAAACATCTCACCTGTCACACAGGGGTGTCACTCTGGCAGGAGAAAAGATCCGCAGAGTGTCACATTTTACCGTGATACAAGTTAAACACGAACAAGCTACTTGCTACCATTCACTTCTTACTACCCAAACTATCCTGTTTTCTAAGGTATTTTTGAAATGAGGTATGTTTTCATAAAGCATGGGTTTTTCACCTTAAAGTTAGTCAGTTGTTCTCACATTTTTAAATTGCATACCTTCTGCCTTTTGACTTGCCTTTATACAATACAGGATGGTTGTTTTTTAGCAGCTGGGACTGATAAGTAATGTTTTATTTTTGGAACTGCTTTTAATCGTTCTGAATGGATAGCCATTGTTATTATTTGGGGCCATTTTTAAAGTTGTCGTTGTACCATGGTAAATGATACAATATGATGTAAATGTAAATATTTTTAACTTATAATAGTCATAGTCAGTTAACTTACTGTTGTCATTCACAAGTGTGCATGTTTTCGTTTGGATCGTCTTCATAGTGACATTTTCAACTGCATTCCAACAATAAAATACCAGCCTGCAACTGAAAACAAAAACTGAGGTCTTGGCAGGAATAGACAACTTGAAAGGAACAGATGTGTTGAACAGTATATAATTATTCATACGTATTGTGGTTACTGTTTTCTGTTTAACGTAATAAGATAAGATAATCCTTTATTAGTCCCACGGCGGGGAAATTTGCAGTGCTACAGCAGCATACAACCGAAGAAAGTACAAGAAAAAATAAAAATAAATAATCAAAGAGTAGGAGTAAAGATGGTAAATAAATAAAAAGAACAGACAGTGCACATTAAATAGACACTATTGCACATCAATTGAGGTATAGACGATAAACAGTAATATTGCACCTGAGTGGATTTAGACATTGAACAGAATATTGCACATTGAGTCAATATTTAACTTTGATGTATGTGGTCATCTGGGAGCAGTGTCAATTTTGCAGACTGATCGTAGAGTCTAACAGCAGCAGGAAGGAAGGACCTGTGGTATCTCTCCTTCACAAACCATGGGTGAAGCAGCCTGTCACTGAAGGAACTGCCTAGTGCTATCAGGGTATCCTGCAAGGGGTGGGACTTGTTCTCCATCAGGGAAGATAGCTTAGCCATCATTCTCCTTTCTCCCACCACCTCCACTGGGTCGAGGGGGCATCCCAGGACAGAGCTGGCCTTCCTAATCAGTCTGTTGAGTCTCTTCCTGTCGGCAGTCAAGATGCTGCTGCCCCAGCAAACCACACCATAAAAAATGGCTGATGCCATCACCGAGTCGAAGAAGGTCCTCAGGAGTGCTCCCTGAACTCCAGAGGACCTGAGTCTCCTAAGCAGATAGAGTCTGCTCTGTCCTTTCTTATACAGTGCAGTAGTGTTGTCCGTCCAGTCCAGCCTATTGTTCAGGTGAACACCCAGGTACTTGTAAGATGTCACCATCTTGATGTCCGTTCCCTGGATGTTCACTGGTGCAGGGGGAGAATGTTTGCACCTGCGGAAATCCACCACCATCTCCTTGGTTTTTCCTGCATTGATCTGGAGGCGGTTCCGCTGGCACCAATCAACAAAGTTCTGGGTCAGTTCTCTGTACTCCCTGTCATCTCCATCTGTTAGTAAGCCGACAATTGCGGAGTCGTCAGAGAACTTTTGCAGGTGGCAGTTGGCTGAGTTGTGAGTGAAGTCCACAGTGTAGAGGGTAAAGAGGAAGGGAGCCAGAACTGTTCCCTGCGGGGCTCCCGTACTACACACAACTATGTCAGACCTGCAGTCCCGTATCCTCACATACTGTGGTCGGTTGGTGAGGTAGTCCAGAATCCATGTTGTGAGATGGTGATCAACCCCTGCGCACTCCAACTTTTCCCCCAGGAGCGAGGACTGTATGGTGTTGAAGGCACTAGAAAAATCAAAAAACATGATTCTCACAGTGCTCCCAGCCTTTTCCTTTCAGGCACGGACAAGGACTCAGTGGCAGACCACGGAGCTTGATTCCGAACGGTTTATTAGTAACCGGCAGGCAGACTCGAAAACACGAAACAGGCAGGGTCGAAACCAGAGAGACAGTCCGAAGGGAAAATCCAGGATCAGGAACAGGAGCAGGCAGGGTCGGAAACCAGTCGGGCAGAATCTCAGGCAACAGGACAAGGCGGCAGGCAAGACTCAGGTCGGGGCACAAGCGAAGTCGGAAAACACTAAGACAGCAGGCAGGATACAAACGCGGGAACGAGACAGGTAAACACACTTCAACGAACTAACAACGAGACAGGAACAGGCAGGGCATTATAAAGGGCAGAGCAGATGAGGCGATGGGGAACAGGTGAGCTAGCAGGCAGGTGGCGGCGATGCAGTAACGAGGCAGGCGGGGACCGGGCGGGGAACGGAGCAGGGCTAGAACACAAGGAAAACAAAAGCACATGGACAGGGGAAGAACACAAACACACAGCTAGGGGGGCGGAGTACTGACATTTCCAAGTGAGAGAGGGATCTATGTAAGAGATAGATGATAGCATCATCCACCCCAATGCCAGGTTGATAGGCAAACAGTAGCAGGTCCATTGATGGTCTCACCAGGGAGCGGAGATGGACAAGGACCAGCCTCTCCAGGGTCTTCATCGGGTGCGATGTCAATGCCACCGGCCTGTAGCTGTTAAGGTCCTTGGGGTGCGGAGTCTTTGGCACTGGTACCATGCAGGATGTTTTCCACAGCTGTGGCACTCTCCCCAGCTTCAGGCTCAGGTTGAAAATGTGCCCAACTATCCCGCTGATCTGCACAGGCCTTGAGGAGCCTTGGACTCCTCAAGGATAGACCTTGGATAGACCTTAATGCTGCCAGCATGTCTAGGGTTCTGACAGAAGCCAGTGGACGGTAGTCTAACGCAGGTTGCAGCGATGTAAAGGCTTTCATGAGTAATCAATGTAGTATTAACTGGTAAGTTATTGTGAATATAGTGGCTTTGATGTCACAGTGTCAGACATAGTATGACTTTGCATTTCACATGCCCATTTGTTTCCTGAACATGACTGTTTTTAAGTCAGCTTTATCGTGCGTTTGTCTGTTATGCCAGATTCCTCTTCCTTTGCCTTGTTTGTTGCCATCTCTTATGGCATCAGTAGAGGATCTTCTGAATCTTGCACTGGAATGATGAGTGAGGGGAGGAGGGGAGGGAGGAGACATGGAAGAGGGGAGGAGAGTTGTTAGATGTTGACTGAGGCTGCAGGAGGAAATACACATATTGGAAGTTCTTTGCTTTCCTTTCTCCTCAGGCTATGGGAGTAAGAGTAGAGAGTGTTGCACTCCATCAGAGATCATGTCTCATATTTTCAGTAATCTAATCAGCCCTGGCCTTGTGGGGTGTGTCTATACGCATGTTTCCTGGGGGCCTTCTGAAGTCTATCATTCTGATCTCCACAAAGACCCAGCATCCTGCTGGCATCTGCAGGACTGTGTTCCACTCTGTCATCCAGAGCTGTGTCCCATCCTGATGCACATTACTTCTGGCCCTGCTGTCTGGCAAACGTTTAAAAATGCCTTTTCTCCCTTGTCACAATTGGCAATTGAACTGTTATGTTTATCTCCCTGCACACACCCAATGGTCACGCAGGAGCACCAAAGTGAGGCAAGTGCAATCTGATGCAGATGCCCCCTCAGAGGATGGGCATCCCCACTGATGTCCCTCAGGGACTTTGCAGGTTCCTCATGAGCCTCTAGGGGGTGCCACAGTGGAGAGACGAGGGAATCCTGGCCAACCTACTCACCATTATCCTCTGGCAGAATGAAGTGAATTTTGTTCCACCAGGATGGGCTCCCAATCACTGTCAGCAGGTGATGCGGTTGCTTTTAGATCTTGGCTATGGGGCTCAGCCTGCACTTGAGACAAGCACTTTACTGTCTGTGCTACACAGGACAAACTGTGGCAAACATTTTGACCCAACTCACAAGTAGGGAGTTGTACTCTTTGTGCCTGTGTGAAGACCATACTACATACTACCATCATGTCTTGAAATATGCAGGTGACAGTGTTGTGTGTTGAATGGTACACTTATACCAGAAAGTGTCCGTGGGTACCCATACAAACACCAAATCTGCTAGGAAATTGAGGTATGGCATTCAGCACGATGGGTGGCCTCAATAGCTGTGAAGCTGATTAATGTTTCCCTCATAAACAAAATGATGTTTAAGCTATCAAGTGAAACACAGGGACGTCCTGAAAGAAAATAACATATCATAGCTGTACATAAACAGAGACAATAACTGTTTGGTGACACAATATTTACTGCTTTGGTCATTAGCTAAATTTAACTGTTTTGCAATATTTACAGCTTTGGTCACTTGCTAAATTTAACTGTTTTCTCTTTAAGCAATGAGTTACTAGTGTTGTAAAAGTTTTCTTACTCTGAAGATTGGTCTGTCTCATGGGTCAATCATTACATTTTTAACTACTGTCACCTTTTATTTAGCTTGGAGTATGATAAGAGATCACACCTGGCCATGGGCTGAGGTTGTTTACAGCCTATTTGGACATCATAAAAGAAAAGGGGGAGGATGGATGGAGGAAGGATGGGGTGAATGACTGATGGAAGGAAGTGGTAAGTGGGATTTTTACAGTCATGGCCAGGACTGGTTTGTCTAGGTTTGGTTGACTGCAGAGAGATTGTCTGAAAATTCTCCTCTTGAATCTTCTTTTGGAGCTTGAATCATGCGTACACACACTCTGATGGCACAACTTGATCATAGACAATGTACATATGTATACAAATGTATGAACACATACAAATGCTCACATTCTCCTGTTCTTCACACACAAGTCATTTTCTGACCACAACTTGTTGTACATTTCTAACAGCTATTGATCTCTAAGTGTGGAATTACAATAGGTAAGCAAAGAAGTCAAATTTGTATGAACATTTCTTTATCTGAGCACAGATCTCTGCATGTGCACATTGTAAGCAAACATTAGGGTGATAAGGTAGACAATTAATAACCTTTAGGCACCCGTTCTTTTACCATTGCTACATTGCTACAGAATTTATAAACACAAGTAATGGTCTGCTCTTACAAATATTCAATTTCATGCAACGCTCTTGGCAATGAGTTGTGGTTGCAGACGCTTCTTTCTTTAACATGCTCTGGTGAATGAGAAAAACTCAAAATTCAGACGCTCTCCCTCTGGATCATAAGATGGAGGATGTTAGACCTCCGTTGTGAAATTCAGTAAAAAATTAGCATTCAATAACTGTAATATACTTCTGTAAGTTGAGTTAATTTGAATTTTTTTTTGCCAGGAAAATCAGCTTTGACCTGCAGATGAAGTTAAGGCAGGCGCCTCTGTGTCAGCACAGCCTACAGTGGATAAATGATATAGCCTCATTAAAACTTCTAATTCAGTGCCATGGCATACATGCTAATTACAGTTCCTTGTAGCCTTAGAGTGAGCAGAAGTGTACTTTTTATGGTCTATGGTCAATAAGTGTGATTCAAAGCTGTAACTTTCTGGTGACAATAGTCTGGATGTTCTGTTTTTAAATGTTTATGGCTGTAACTACCCCATTAGGAACAGAATTTTGGGAAGACACCCAAATGAATGGGAAGCAAAGAGGAGCTTTAAAAATAAATCTGTAAATGATATTTTTTTTACAGTTTTACAGATAAAGGCTTTCTGTTTCAACTTTAAGCATTCCCCACCCCCTCCTCAAAAAAAAAAATTACCATGCATTCCTTTTTTGAGTTGCCCACGGACACAGAAGCAACAGCACATGGAACCACAATGAAACTCAAAGTAGAGTGGGGACAATTATATCGATCGTATCGTCATAACGTTGTCACAAGAGCAGCCATAATTGCTCTGGGAGAGAGATACCAGGCAAAGCATAAAGAGACCTCTCATCTGCTTAAGCTAGGGAGATCTGCTTAAGATAGGGAATCACTCCAGTCCTACATGTACACACACAAACACACACATAGACTGTTATACACATGCAAAGCAGGACTAAGAGGTAAAACAGAGGACAAGGGTAGACAGGCGTTTCTGCCCTCAGACTGAGAACTAAGAGCAGAAAAGAAAACACAGAACATGTGAGATAAATCGACATGGGAAGAAACAGAGAGGGTGATGTTGCTGATCTGTAAAACTGACTGGAAAATAAACTCTCAGATCAGTTGTCAAAATGGTAATGCAGAGATTTTTGAAGTTGCTGATAAGAGGACTCTTAATTAGCTAGTTAAAGTTCACATTATAAAGCATGCTTTTCTACAAACCATGTTTGTTTTGGCTCTGTCACTCTGGCTCAGCAAGAGAGAGGGAGAGAGAGCTAATGCTGTTCCAATATATTCACTGACATTGCACCATGACAGCATAAGATGAGAGCTGAGAGATGGGGGAGTAACACACTTTTGGAGAGGTGTCAGTGGTAATTTAGATACATTCCTCTGGCAAACAGTTTGACAGTCTTTCCTGTTACACAACAAACACTGTTACCAAATCACACAATGGAAAACCCTAACACACAAACTGATAAACACAAATAGGCTTTTATTATGGTTTGTCATAATGTCAAAGAGAACTTGGGACAGTACAATGCCATCTCACCCACTTCAGCACATCCACATGCCTGTAATCTAGAGGCACTCTCTCACTGTGTGGAGTGTGGACCCCAGAGTTTCTGAATCTGCAACCAAACTCCTACTTTCATGGTATTATCCAGTACTACTCTCCTCCTCTCATTTTCCTGCATCCACTCCCTCCCTGTTCCCTTTCTCTCTCCATCAAGTCGAGCACATTCTTCATCTGCATTTCCATGAATCTGTGAATGGTGAAGCATCAAAAAAGAACGTCTCTCTGTCCAAGATGGCTCCAGGAGATTTGCAATAGTGAAGACCTCAAGGCGCTTTTGCATATGACCTTAGGGATCAACTTGCACAGTTTGTGAGCACTGCGGCTCATGTGAAACCCAAGTAAATTAGAGGCATGCGATTGCTAGCCTTTCCAGAGGAGGCTGAGATGCAAACACATTCTGTAATATGCGTAGCCTGGGCAGGAAGTGCATGTACAGGAGCTGGCTCCAATGCCGCTTATGGTGAACTTGCCTCGTGGTATACAGCTAAGCTCCCCCGTTAAGCACAGCTATAACTGTAGTGCTCTAACTTGTGCTCCGCTATACCTGATTCCAAGAAACACATACAACAAAAGATAGTTCTCCATAGCTGAGCAGCGAACCAGGTCTCTCATTTTTTTCAGATCCCAGTCCATAAATTTCCACTTTTACCTTACATGTCAACCATCTCTGAGGCTGCATATTAATGCCCTTTAACTACTGTTGAGTCAAATTAATTTATCAGACCTCATTTTGCCCTCAGATGATACATCAGAATGTAAGAGGTTGGAATGGAAAAGTAAAATGTGAAAATGCTTTCAGATAGCATTTTACACCTGCTGCTGAGCATCAGGTGAAGCAGATTCCCATCCGATCCATTGCTCCAGTCAAGTCATTATGATCTGAGCTGTAATATGGACTGGAAACCTATGAATAATCAGAGTGCATGTTGCCTGTGTTCACTGGTGCTTGCTCAGGTTCAGCTGAACCCAGCATGAGACAAAGGGTCTCACGGTACATTTATATACAGCTGCATTTTACTTGTTATGTTCATCGAGAAAAGTTGGGCATGGGAATCTAATGCATGGGAAAATAGGGTTACATGAAGAACATGTGCTTGGTCTTTTTCATGAGTGACTGTATTTTTCCTACCCATAAATCTGTTCATAGAGCTCTCCTCCTCCAAGTCCCTACAATATATGTTTTTCTGTGTTTCAGTTCTTGTCTTCACTTCCTTGTCTCCTTCCGCCCCTCCATCTCAGCCATTTTCATCACTCCATCTCATCCTTTCTCCTTTCTCCATCACACCATCTGATCCTTCTTCCTCTCTCCACCCCTCCTTCTGTTTATTTGTTCAAGTTTGCTCCTTATCTCATGACTGTGTTTCTCCAGTTGTCAGTCTCATCATTTTCAATTATATTTACTTTCACTTGGTTTATTTTTGAAAGAGAGAAAATAAACAATGTTTTATTGAAATCTGGAGAGTGAGTGATTTTGGAGAGAGGAAGAGGGTAGAAAGAAAGAAAGGCAGAAGGGAAATAGGGAGAGGGAAAGAGTGAACAGAGGGTACAAATGAGGAACAGAGGGCGGAGCGGGGGGGATTAAGGGGGCAGAGGTGAAGGAGTTACAATGGGTGGGAGAGAGGGTGTGCTTATCAACCCAGAGAACATATGAGAAGATAAACAAGCAGGGACTGACATCAGAAAGAAATGCACACACACAGACAGACAGCCAGACAGACAGACAAATGTGAGTGTAAGATGTCTGTCAGAGGGAGATGAACAGGCAAAGAGAAAAATACAGACAGACAGGGTGAGAGGGAATCTAACATCAGATAGACTGACTGATGCTTAGAGGTAATATAACAGCTATTTCATTAGTTTTTTAATATCAAGCTATTAATTATTTCAATACAATTTATTTTCCTATTGCCCCTGTCTTTCTACTGAATTAAATTATCTCTATTTTTCCCTCTCTTACAGCCTGGGAATTTGCCGCCCATAGATTATTTGATCATTCCCACATCAAATCGTGGGAACAACAGTATGTAGAGTATTGAGGAAACGAGAATGAGCGAAAATGAACATGACAGAAAGAAGTGATAGACATTAACCAACAGATTAAAGTTGGTCAATCTGGTCTGTTTTGTCCAAATTATTTGCTTGTTTTGTCATGTTCTGACACAAGGTCTCATGACATGCAATGATTCAGACGGAGAGAAGCGACATTTCAACAAGCAGTTTCCTGGTGCTTTTGTACAAATATACCCCTCTTTTAGCAAACCTAATTATGTTTTAAAAATATCGTCATTCTTACAGGCATGGCAACCATCTCCTGGGAAACAGACTGGGGGGGACTAACCCATTCCTCTCCAGTGGCGAGGGGAAACATCAACCTCACATCCTCCCTCTTTCCGGATTATACCAACATCAACAGCACAAATGGGGGAGGATCGCTTTTTCAGATCTCCCATGAAAATGCCTCCGTTTCCACAGGCCCCCCTCCCCACGCTCCACACCCGCCAAGGGAGCGCGACATGGCGCTAGCCCGGGCAGAAATTGGGGTTTTGGGCCTGGTTCTGGCTTTGACGGCACTGGGGAATGGGCTGGTGCTTTGGGTCCTGCTGCGGCGAAGGAAGCACCATGCTCCCATGCACCTTTTCATGGTCAACCTGTGCATTGCCGACCTGGTGGTGGCCTTCTTCCAGGTGAGGGCTTCCCTCAGCCTGTCGCCGTGCATGCCGGCTCCTGTCTCTGTTCTTCTCTCTTAAGTGTGTGTCTCCTCTCCTGCAGGTGCTGCCCCAGCTGGTATGGGACATAACGGAGCGATTCCAGGGTCCTGATGCTCTGTGTCGCTCTGTCAAGTATCTGCAAATCGTCGGCATGTTTGCTTCCTCATACATGATCGTAGCCATGACCGTGGACCGCCACCATGCCATCTGCTGCCCCCTACAGGCTTACCGTGGCGGGGCGACTTCACGCTGGAACGTCCCTGTCATGGTGGCATGGGGACTGGCCTTTGTGCTCAGTGTGCCCCAGGTGAGGGAAAGGGTGCCGTCTGTGGGCCTGTCTCCTCTATTCCATTTTCTCATATCTCACTGCCTCTGCGCAGAGCATTGCTTCAGAAGAGGTGCTGTGGAGATCCACAGATCTCAGTGTCATCAGTCGATTACCTTGACACACTCCTATGCCATGCCTAGTGGATATTCACAGTGCCTGCTATAAACCGATGCTCTTATGTGGGAAGTCAAAGTTAAGAGGCCAATGCGCCAGTGTAGGCCATTACTCTCTACAGAAATTGACAAGGGACAAAAACAGAAATCACAACAGGCTGGGTAATTATACAGAGGGGAAAAATGAAGCAACAATTGGGGAAGGGAAGAAAATGCTATTTGTAGCCAAACACATTGTATCCAAAGAGTAGAGATCACCCTGGCTACAACATGATGTGATTTTTTAACCCTGCCAAACAAACACTCATTTGTGTGCAAGGAAAGTTATGTTGTGGCTTTACTTGTGCTGGGCAGAGCTGTTATGTGTAACACTCAGAAGGAATAAACTCATTTTTATGTCTTTTGCAGTTCTCAGAGAAACATAAAATTCATATGGTTACTTCCTCTCCCAACAGATGTTCATCTTCTCCAGGTCAGAGGTATCTCCAGGGGTGTTTGAGTGTTGGGGCCATTTTACTGAACCCTGGGGACTTAAGGCCTATGTTACCTGGATGACACTGGCTGTATTCATACTGCCAGCTCTCATTATCACCGTCTGTCAGGTACTGGAATCTGTTTACATATTTGTGTTAAGGCTGTGCCAGGGAGGGATTAATTGTATTTGTCTGTATCATTGTCTGTGTCTGTGTCCATTTGGATATTTGTAAAACCAGAAATTAGTTCAGGAAATGAGTGGTGTTAATATAGTAAGTGATCTGCAAGTATCATGTGTTATGAACCGGAAATTACATGATCTGTTTATTAATCTAAAGTGGTGTTCTAATTTCCACAGATATCATTAATTACTGAATCTATTGAAAATAGATTTTTATACCTGATTTTAAATACCACAGTCTTGAAACCTTCTTGACTGAAATTGTAGGCCAAAAAATTTAATGAAAGACCATGCATTATCAGCGAGGATATTAATTTGACCAAATAAAGCAGAAAACTGATCATCCGGTTGGAGGCTACCAAGCAACTAGCAAACTAGTTGAGCTGAATAATGAAGCCAGCTAACAATCTATTTTTTTATCAGTGCAGCGGGGTAGGTAAGAAGAAAAAGAAAAGTACCCTGGATATACTTAAAGGCCAGTGACTTAGATATACAAATAACAATGTCAAAGGTACTTTAGAGAAGCAAATGCAATTTTATATGAACTGTGTGCTCAGAGTTTAGACTGTGCCTTATGCTGAAGGATGGCTGCCTGCCTGCCTATTGAATGTTGTACTGTGAATGACAGGTGATATGTCATATCCAGCAGAAATGTATTATTTCCACATTACTCAGTAATGTGTTTAAATTAGGGTACATCCCCAGAATGTGTGTGTATGTGTGTGCTTATGTGCTGTGTGTGTGAGTGTGTGTATTTATGTGCATGTGTGTGTATTCTGTCTCTGTTGCTCTGTTTGTGTTCTCAGCCCACTCCTTAAAGCAATCAGTGTTGCTGTCTCTGTATAGTGGCTCATTCATGAGTAATTATGTTGTTGAAATGATGTAAGACCTCAGATCAAGGGGGTATTAAATCTCCCAGCACCCTGGATCTGTGAGTTTACAGTTAGGGGTTGGACAGACATAAATTCTTTCTGAAAAGTGGGGCCCCCCTGGGAAGGTGATCTGATGGTTTGAAACTGATGTCTGACTTCACTGGCTACACATACTGTTTCCAAGCCAAACCCAAACTGATTTTATTGGTATGACATTTAGTATCAAAATGTTTGATTCTGTGCCTGCAAACAAACATTGGGCTTCAAGTTCATCACAGGTACATTGATTTAGAGAATCTAAGGCACAAAAGGAAACCTGCACACCATTACTGTCTGGGGCTTAAAATCCCACCAAAAGGAATGATCTGTATGCCTAGATCTGTAGCAAGCATATATATTCTACTGTACTTCATCAAAACAAAATGAAGCACAAAGTAGCAAATATTTTGTTCAAACCCCCTTCATACTCTTCTTAGTAATATCAATTTTACCCACTTTACCCACTAGGAGACCAAATGTCAACTGCAGACAGGCATTTCATCAGGCAGACAGACATCCATTTGCTGCAGATTTCACCATCAATGTTCCTTTTTGTGGGATTTTTACCCCCAGACAGTGATGGTTTGCAGGTTTATTTCATCATGACACAATGTTTACATGTCAAAATCCTTATAGACATGCATTTCACATATGTCAAATGAAAGAAATGCAATGAAAATGTTAAGAGGGGGTCCCACAAAGAGTCTTTGTGGCCTCTGTATTTATTGGGAAGGTAAAGCAGTGGTCTCTGGTCTTGAGATAGGGACAGCCAGCTGGTACAAGTCACATAGCTGCCTTCAAGACATCAGAACTTTTTTTCAATGTGGGCAGGCTTGAGATTTTTGAACGGCTTCTCTATTTTAGGAAAAATGTTTCTCTTATGTGAGCATACTTCTCATATTTAATTAAAAATTGCAGCTCTGTCTCAACTCCTGTTTGTCTCATTTGGCTTACGTGTTCTGAAAAACATTCCGGCCTAAAGTGCCCTTGCCTGTTTCCTCCTCCAGTTCAATCATTGTCAGGTCAAATTGTTTCGTTTATCTTATTTTTAACAGCAAACCGATGTAATGTTCTCTTCTGTTTGTCCCAAATATGAAATCGATTTTCTGAAGGTCTGAATTTTACTGAAATGTCTGTCTAGTGGTCTTTTTTAAGTTTTCTGCCAGGGCCCAGGGCCGGCAACACTGACGCAGCAGAGCCAGATCCTGCTGCAGCCTTTCCATGAGGCAAAAGCAGTTCATTAGCAAAGAGCAACATTTTAATTTTGGTGTTATGTAAAGTGAGAACAGGGGCTGCAGATTTGTACAGCACAGTGTGGTTAATGTGCTGATGTAGGTGTTGGACTCACATGGCAGCCCTCTGTTACTCTACACCTCCCATTCCACTGGCTAAAGATAGCAATCACTGTGTTTTTTTGCCCTGTCTGCCTCTGTCTCACTTAAACTCTGTGGTGTCAAAGTAATAAAATAGCTTTCCTCACCCATCGTACCTTCTCCTCTCAATCATTCATCTATATTTAGGTACGAATATTCAGAGAGATCCATGACAACATCTACCTGAAGTCAGAAAGAGTGGTGTCGGCAGAGCTTAAGAAGAACTCCGTCCTCGTCCGCTTCCATAGCGTGGGGAAGGAGGGAGATAGAGAGAGGGAAAGAGGGAGAGGGGCCAGAGGAGGAGGTGCAGGAGGAAGAGAGGGGAGAGGCAGCCACTTTATAAAGATTAATAGCCCAGATACTCGCTCCCATGGTAAAAATCCCTTTCATAGCCCCTCCCATCCAAACCCACAAGGGTACCGAACCCACATTCCTTCTTACTGTACCTCTCTTTGCACCTCCTCCAAACTGCCAGACCTTGGTAATGACCCCTCTGAAGATGCTCCTACCCTCAGTGATGCCCTCCCTTTTCACATAAGCTCCCATGTGGCTGTGTCACCCTCTCATACTGACTCACAGGGAGAGACTCAGCCTACTGCATCCCGCACCTCTCTTTCCAATCCCAGTCACTCTGGATCCTGTGGTAACTGTACCATCCCCGTTCACACCTACGATGTCACCTTTGATGGAGTACCCCATGATTCATGTCCCTGCACCCCTGAAATGGACTACCCTCCCCCTGCCGCTCCCCTCCCAGTGTCCCCAGCGCCCCCCAGCGTCTCCAGGGCCATGTCCAAGACGGTGCGGATGACGTTGGTGATTGTGCTGGTCTACACTGTGTGCTGGTCACCCTTTTTCATCGTTCAGCTGTGGGCTGCCTGGGACCCCAACCCTCCCGACCAAGGTCTGGTTTCCTGTTCCTGTTTTCTGTCTGTGTCAATCTCCTGCCCAATTATTCAGTTCTGCGCTTCTGTTGAATCTGATCATCTGAAATTCATAGCTTTGTTGGACCTATTCCAATAACTTTAGCAGGGATTTAAACCTTAAGTTTAGACTACCTGGTTGTTGATCTCACAGCTTAGAAACAGCCATTTCAGTTATGTTTATTCGGTCTGTGATGTATTTCAGTAACTTAGATGTTTTTAATAAACAAAATGTAATTACATATTATTTGCTGGAACTGACTCCATCTAAACGAATTCAGATTGTTCAGTAATACCTGTGATAAACACACAGAGATCTTCTTACAGGGCACTAGAAAGCACTTGCCCTCATGGAGGGGTGACTTCCACAGCTTACATTTCATGGTATTATACTGTAATACAGCTTGATGTTTATGGAAGCAATTCTGGTGAAATACCTTGCTCAAGGGAACAACAGTAGTGCTCCATCCAGGATTAAACCTAACAAATTTCTGGTTCCAAGCTCAGCTTTGTAACCAGTACACCACACTGTTCCACAACAGGTGTCTTTCCAGCCCTAAAACTCTCATTTTAGCTCTTTCCATGCTCTTTGGTATGTTAGTTTTGACCTGACATGTTTCATGGTAACCCGGTATGCAATGGACACCAGTGGAAAATAGCATCAAATATAGGGTATTGAAGGACAGTATTTAAATTGTGTTTAAATGACAGTGTTTAAATGACGTTAGCATAGCTCAATATGGAAAAGCTCAGTATTAACTCTCTCATCCTCTCTCTTTTGAAGCATAGCACAGAACTGCTCACGCTGTAGACATCCAATAACATGCTGATATTCCCTGCTAGATGCACTGTCTCCTGCCAAAGGCTGACATTCAAGCCACAGCTGTCACTGCCAACAGGTCCAACACACACACAAACAGGCAGAGACACACACACACAGTCACATGCACACTCCTCTACTCCTCTCCATGTGCACTCATAAACACAGACATACAAGTTATCCACTCACAACTCTTCAACAGAAGATCAGACATGAACCATGGCTGTGGTTCAGCACAATGATTTTTTCATTAAACTACCATACCACAATCATTGTACATTACATATAGTATACATGTTGTTGTCTCTACACTTTAACAGAGCTTCTGTGCCAGAATGATAAATGCAGTTTGAAGGTGACAGGTAGGGAGAGATGGGCAACAACAACAGGTTAGCAGTGATTGACAGGGCTGGGAAGTGAGGGGGAAGGGAAGAAATACAGCAAATGTGCTCAACAATTTTATCTGGTTAAAAGGTTACCAAATTAAAGGGAAAGTAAATAAAAACTGTTTAGTATGGTGCTGCACAGGGTAAAGATGTTGCCTTTGTTTCCTTGTTATTTCATTCAAAGGCCGCAACTCTTTTTCATATTTTAATTTGGAACTTTTTAGAATGGCTTGAAAGGCTGGAAACCAGTGCTGATCCATTGAACTCCATTCATTGTCAATGGCTCACTCAGACTCTGGTTGAAAGGTCTGGTTGAAACCAAGTAGTGCCAGGAGCAGAAATCTGTATCAGATCTAAGTTCTTTGCAACAATGCTATAGTATTATGACCATACTCAAAGTGGACTTTTTTGGGTTTAATTCCTAGGTGGAGCGCTACAATTATACCCTTAAGAAATGGTTTCTGTAATAATATCCAGTTGTGTAATTGTAATATGTGAGATATGTGAACTTTTCTTGATGGAGGTGTCTGATAAACAAATATGCAATGTAATGTCCCTCTGCCTGCTTTTTAGGGGTGGCCTTCACCATTTTGATGCTGCTGGCAAGCCTCAACTCCTGCACCAACCCCTGGATCTACACCGCCTTTTCCAACAGTGTGTCCCGTGAGCTCCAGGCCTTACTGCCCTGCTGCAGTGGCTCCCGGGACCTGCGCAGGGGGTCTGTCGTCAATGACTCCACCAGCACGCACACCTCCACCACCGCCACTAAGAACAGTCTGTACTGACTGAGGAGGCACACCCAAACACTCTGAAGTGAACTACGGGTAGTTATTTCCCAATTTCAACTTGAGAATTTTGACGAAGAATGATGGGACTGTCTTTAAGGAGATTACCTTGACAAAGAGCTTTGAAACACACTGCCATGTTGTAGGCTGAATAAATGGCCTGAAATTCTCAAGTTGTGGTTTACTGATGAGAGTTGTGCTGCCCTCGATTTTCTTTTGCCTTTGGCTGGAAACATGAACTAACATTATTGAACCCAGCCTGGGAATGCAGGGCCCCCACCCCCACCGCTTTGAGATAACAGCATCATGTCACTGTAGACTGATTCTCTGAACTACTGTCATCTCAGTGTGGGGGGACAGTGGGAGACCATCTATGCTGAATAAGGGGAGTTTAGAGGAAATGGACAAAAAATGGTATTTCATTTCACTTTTCATAAAGATTTTATTTTTATATGGTGATGTAAGATATTTTGGCTTGACTGTAAAAAAAACTCTTCAAGTAACTGAAACAGAAAAAGTGTGGACTAATATATTGGTCCATTGCTCTAAATGGAAATAAAGTGGACAGCACATACACATCCAGAAAGCTGTATTGTCTTTGGACAGACAGCTTAAAGCAAAGAGGCAAAAACCTCCAAATGTGTGAACAGTGACAGTGTCAAAAGGAATGCTATTTGCTGAAAGCACCATAGTATGACAACCTAGCCTGCTCAGACTCAGCTGGGAGAACGATGAGAAACACTGGATCTACATTAAAGCCATAACAACAGAATGGCAAACATGCTACAGCTGCAGCAAGTAAACTATATAACAATGGAAAGCTGGGAAAGAGTTGGTGCAGTAAACCTGCCCAAAATCTGGTCCACAGTGACCTTGGAAAGAACAGACCCAAATTGGACCTCTGCTGTGATCCTTTATGAAGCAAAAAAGGAGAAATTGAGAAAAGCTGTCCATGCTGTGGATAAACTGGGGATCAGTGTCAGCAGCATTTACAATGTGGGAGAGAGAAAGGAAATGTATAAGCCCTGTGTACGGGAAACAAAGAAGACACCTGTGGGACTTAACAATATAGCTGCACCATTACAGAGTATTTTAATTAGTATCAATTACAACTACACATGTTCAAATCTGAAGCCTATTCCACAGTAAAGCTCTGCTCACACAGAGTGATAAAAATTTCTCAAGCTCAAATAAATGGATCTGGTGACATCATAAGGAGAACTATAAAAACAGACTGGAGAGGTAATGTCAGCTTTGTTTGGGATCACTTTTAGAGGGATGGTTTTATGCTGCATTCCAGTGATAAAATGCATCCAACCCATCAGCCCATCATTCTACCGTAATGTTCAGAAATCATGACAGTGACAGAGTGTGGATTTGATTGACATAAAAAAATTAATGATTGATGATTGAGTGATAATAATGATGATAACTGCAAACTGAAGATCGTTATGGTTCATAGGTATCCTTATCATTCTCATGTGACTGGGTTTTAATACTAACACACTTTTGACATAAGTTAAGTGTAAGATTCAGAAAATATGCACTGGAAAAAGCCATTTAAATGAGTAAATGGTAGATCTTTTATTTATGCAATGTTTAATGTATATATATCAAACCACCTCAAATACACAACTTAAAAAATCACTTTCACAACATACAAGAACAACAACTAAATGTAGTAACAAGTATAATTGCAATACTGAATTGCAAAAAGAGTTCATACTTACTGTATACTTAATATGCACAGAAATACCTTCCATACATTGTACTACAAAGCAGGGATGCAATATTACAGAAAGTTCAAATTAAATTCCAAAGGTAAAATGATAAAATGACATGAATACAACTGATAATAGCGATTGTGGCACCATTTGCCATTTCTGGAATGGAAAAATGTTTTAATTCTTTAACACTTTAAAAGTACTGCACAATTTCACACACCAGCACATTGTGTACGCAGTCTTTGCACTTAATGTAACAACTAACAATTTGAAATGGTTTCCTCTCTGTCCTTCACTCTCCACTCCTTTGTCTCAGTCTGTTCTCCTTATCCCTTTATCCATCCAAGGAATCAATAGCACTCGGTGATGAGGGGTGAATGAGATTATTCATTAATGTCTTTTACAGCAAGGGCTGATTCAAACTACTAATTGTTTCATCACAAAACTATGGAAAGGAAAACAACAGCAGCAGTATATTAAAGGCAGACCAGCAGTAAGGGCCTTTATATTTATCATGCTCTGTCATAACTTAGAGGGCATCTGTATTTAATGCAGAATGAACAAAGCTACTGTGATATGCAAGTAATTCTATCTTTATTCTGTTATTGAATGGTAATAGGAGTTGTTATATTTAAAAATTTTGTGGGTAATTGAATCAGCCCTCAAGCTGCAGAGCAAACATACACACACAGAAAACTAGGCCTATCTCCTTTTGTATGACTGTTATCACAGTTATTACTCCTCCTGTCTTTATGTATATGAACACATGGAATTAAAAGTACAATTTTATTCCAAAGCTATGTATCAAAAAATAAAAGGATTAGGACTTAGGAACCACCATGGCAATGCATTTGTGTTAATGCCTGTTTGTCTCTTGCTTCTCTCAGTAATGGGGCTCCACAGATTGCAGACAGTCCCTCTCCCTACATTCTGTCAAAGCTTCTCCATCTCTGAACAGCATGGTCAGGCTGACCTCTGCTCTCTCCTTTACCTGTTTTTGTGGTCTCTGTCTGATCTGTAGACAATAGTTGGACTTTGTGTGAGTGTGGTGGAGCTCTGCTTTCAGACCTATGTCCTTTGGCAGGGACTTCCATCTCAGTGTGCTCATTACCATAGTTATGCTGGAAAGAGGGAGAGAGCTCAAGAAAGCATGGTGGACACAAGAGGCACAAAGAGAGAGTGACAGTGTACAAAAAATAGATTAAAGAGATGTAACTGAAACAAGTGGTAAATGACTATTATGATGATGGAGAGATGATGCATTAAACAAAGGGATCACTTTGGAGTTTCTGTAATTAAAAGACCCTGAGCAAGAAGAAACTTTTGGAGCTAACCCAGATGTAGTTGTTTACAGCTGTACATCTCGTTTTGTTTTTATCCACAAAGAATTCCTGCATATCTCCAACACCTAAAGCATAACCCATTTAACTCAGGGTTCGGTCTGGAAAAACTGGTCTAACAACTTGACACACGACTGCATGACAAAGCTAGTGTGAATTTATACACAACAGCTGCAGAGTAACATCCTCACCAAACTCTTCCACCAAAAAGAAACATGTAGATATTTCTTCCATATGTTGTAGAGGACTACGACTTAACATTTACCTGCAGCTGATAAGCAAAGAGTAACTTCCATCATCTAACCTTGAAAGATGATTTATGTTTTTTTCTTAAGATGAGAGCTCATGCTGATGGTATCCATGCATCTCTGCATGAAGGTCATGGCTTCTTTTCAGGCTGACATTTGCCAGGGCTCAATTGGATGAGGACATCAGAGAGCCATCATTTCTGACCTCAGCAGGTCTGAGAAACCAAAGGTGATGCTCCTCATAAAAATCAATTAGGGTCAGACAGTGACTTTGCTTGACCTGGTTCGAAATAAAAAACTTCAACTGACAGTGCCATAAATTACACAGGCCCACAGCAATCCAGCATAATAAAATCCTCAGCATTTAGCTCAAGTGCCACTAAAACAGTGCAGAGGAATACACTGAAATGGAGACAGAGCTCCACACTGCAGCATAAGAACATATATGCCACTGAAAAACACTGCCTCTTTCCCACTCTCATGCACAAAGCCTTCTACCATTTGACACTAAAAACACCAACAGAAAGTGTGCCAGAGCGCCAAACAGACTGCACAGTACAATGGCACAACACAAGTAAGCCTTTCCCTGTTGCATAAAATCGTCTCTCCCTGCTGCTCAAACAGCAGGATCTTTATAACCATCCGAGTGACTCAGCTCTCAGGACTGGCTTAACAAGAACAGCTGCATAAAGTATTTTTGGAGATGGAGATTCTCCTACATTAAATTACATCAAAGGCATCAGCAAAGTTGACAATGCTGCAGCTGACTGCCAGTGGAGGTGAGCTGCTCAACCAGATTGTGCTGTTTCTCTCCACAAGCTGCAAGCTCATAATTTTCATTTTTTTCTGACTGCAATTCAAAACCATAATTTTGTTCAGTGCTCATATTTTAAAAATAATAGTCTAGGGACCAATTTTGTTGTTTGTTTGGATGTTAAGTATATGAACTGAACAGGGAGAGAGGACAAAACCTCCAGCCCTTGATGGTACATTATGCTGATAAGTCAAAATTATGGCACTTAGTCTCTTGTGTGTGTGTGGGGGAAGGGGGTGCAGGAGGGGGGTGAGGAGAGATGGACTTGGAAAGAGAGAGAAGGAACAGGGAGAGAAAGGGGATTGTTGAAAATCAAACCCACCGAGATTATTTTTTGCCAGTGGTTTTCAGGCCAGAGAAAAAAATGAGCAATGAGATGAGGGGGGACAAGCAGAGAAGGAGAGAGGAACATGAGGGAGAAGTCACAGGGCAACTTCATGAAATAAGGAATGAACTTCATGCCAATAAAGCATTTCTTGACTTTTGAGGGAAAGAAAGCTTATTTACTGCTTTGAGAGAAAGGCCATTTGGGGGAGAGATGGGAAAGATGAGAGAAAAGTGTGAGAGACTGAGGGAGACAGGCAAGAGAATATATTTTGGGGACTGGGGACTGTCCTTTGTGTATAATAAGCACAACAACATTCACAGCTAGTCTAAGAACAGATACTTATCAAATTCAGCAGAAACAAATCAACCACAGTGAGTGTCAATGGCTTAGAAAGGTACACTTTATTGATCCCCGTAGGGAAATTCGTCTTCTGCATTTGACCCATCCAAAGCAGTGGGCAGCCACAGTGCAGTGCTTGGGGACCAACTCCAGTTCTTTTGTCAGTGCCTTGGTCAAGGGCACTGACAGGAGTATTAACCCTAACATGCATGTCTTTTTAATGGTGGGTGGAAACCGGAGCGCTCGGTGTAACTATTCAGAAAGGGACTAAGTATTTAGCTGAGGCACACGATGTCAGATAAACACATTTGGGGCAGGGTGAAAGATTAAGGCTGTGCAAACTGTCCACATTAAATCTGGATAGTCCAAGACTAATTTACACCAGAGAGGCCCTTGCTGGGTGACAGACTGAATTAGGCAGACCCTTCTAAACATATGCTGGCCTGGGTAATGGTGTATGTTAACCTGTGCTACCATAGAAAAATGGTAGACTTTGGAACTAAAGGCACAAACTATTGTTTTAATAAATCATATGAATATACCCAAAAAATGTATAACAACAAAGTGCTCTGGGTGACTTCAGCTCATGTATCCCTTTTACAAAAATGTAAAGGTTACTTTTTATGCTTCATAAATGACCACCCCAGTACTATTCTCATAAAAGCCTCTATTAACAGAAATGCAAGCTTTGGTGAAAACCAGCTTTTGGTGCAGACAATGTCAAATCTTCAATGAGTTAGTCTGAGCATAGCAAAGGTGGGTGGAGTTATCTGTTTATAGTCACAGGGTGTAACTAAAAAGAGCAAAGTCACTGGTTCCCAATTATCAAGTGACAGCTTCATATATTATAGTGCTCATTAAGGCTTACTCTCCCATCACTGATCATTCTTGACACTGCTGCAGAGCAGAACTATCGATGGTTTGCACACCATTCCCTCACAAAGACCAAATGGTCTTCATCTCTACTCTTATGTCTCATTTGTATAAAACCATGGTGTGCATATGTCTATGATAGACATCTGCTGATCTGCATTTTGTGGCTTTTTTCCCTTGTGTAAACCCTGTTCCAACATCAGCAGGATGAGTGGAGTATTCATGATGAAGGAATATGGAGTCAAGAGCACTTGATTCACAATGCGAATGCCAATGGCATTCGCCATTGGTAGCATGGTATTCAACTGCCACCATGTGTCCAAACAAAGGTACTGCAAGTGACAACCTGGGACCAACCATATTTGGGCATGCATTTCAACAACCCCACTTTTGAAACGTCCCTCTCTGCAGCTAGGAGAGTAAATTTGAACACCTCAATGAACACAACCTTTTCACATATGTGGGTCTGCTGGTTTTATTACTTAGTATATCTGAAAACAAATTATGAAACATTTTCATTATAAAAATGATTTATTTGATTCAATCAATGAACAATGACTTCCCAAGTCCACCCAGTTTTCTTCTCTGCAGCTCAGATTCAATGGTCTGTGAGCACAAATTAACAACGGGGAGGGGGTAAATGCCCCCTAATTAAATATCAAACATCTAAAACATCAGTCAGATTGGGGAGGACAGTACATGTGAGCCCTGCTGATGTGTGTTTGAAATGGAGAGTGAGGGGTAGAGCAATTAGCTTACTAGGGCTTTAAACCAAGACTGGGGACATCCCATCCAGCTCTAAAAGAGCACCTCAGCCCTGCACTTGAAAGTTGGGGTTTCAAACCACTGAAATGCTCATTGTGATTGGCCCAGAAAAAAGCCAGTCGCTTCATCTAAGTCTGTTCGTGATGACATGTCTGACAATGTGCTGCTCAGTGTCAGTCAATATAACCAGGTAGTGTAAGTCTGAACTCCCTGCTCCTGGCAATGAAGGCCAGGTCACAGATAGACCACTGTGATCAGATGTGTGGCAGGGCTGTGCAGCCTGGTCACAGCGAGTTCCTCAGACTCAGCTGAGGTGCGTGTGTGTTCTTTGGAAGCTGGTCAGGGTGGTCAATGTCTGCTCCTCATGTTTACATGATTATGTGTGTGCGTGTGTGTGTTTGTGTGTGTGTGCGCGTGTCTAAGCCTCAGGCCTGGATGGTGCTCTTGGCACTGAAGGCTAAGTAGTAAACCAGGATGCCAATAGCTGCAGCCAAAACCTCAGTAGAGACCCAGGGACCGCTCCACGCCCCCTGTGGACATGGGAGAGACAGACAGTTCATGAACACAGCCTCTCAGTATCTAAGCGTTAATGCAAACAACTGCCACATTGGATTTGAGCATGTGCTAAGCTGTAAAGTGACAGACACCATCCACTCATACATTACACACAACAAACATTTACACATACTGCTGAACATTTAAAGAGGCTGAACATTTAAAGAGGCCTTCCAGATGTGGGAAAACCAGTGTGCCAACTGGGAATGAAGCATGAGACCTTTTGGTTTCAAGCCCAGCTCCTTAACCGTTGTGACTACTTTCCCTGTGTTTCAGTGTGAACAGAGCGCAGCATGGAAACTGTTCCCTCTGCAGAGTAAGCAGGGATCAAGCATGTACATCATTTTAGCATAACACAACCCAAATAACTGTGTGCAGCCTAGCTGAATTTCACTATGTATTAAAACACGAGTTGAGCACCCCAATCTGTGTGCTCCCATGCTCATGAAGCATGTTGCATTGATGCTGTAATTACTGATATTAATCCATGAAACAAAGTTAGCAGAACATAAAGTCTGCTGATGAGATGGACTCGTGAGGCAGGGAAAAAAGAGCTTTGATGATGTCACCATGAAGAGTGCTTGGTCACAAGTCTGGAATTTCTGAAAGCCTCCCAGCAAAATAAAAGATAAGTGGAGAAACACATCCCACTTATCCCAGTAGTGATCATGTGGGTATCTGCAGAAAGCAGAGCTGAGGGAGTGCTGGGCATTCGGCACAGTGCGTAAGGAATCAGCTGACATCATGGAAAAAGCACAGCCATGCCTTTGGGTAAGGTACCTCACCAAGGACACAAAGGTGAGTATTCAATTCTCACCAAGGACAAGCAATTCAGATCTGCTTGCACTTCACCCTATGATATACTGTGAGACAGTAGACATTTCTGTCTTTACTGCTGTTTCAACAAGGTTTGACCTAAACTTCCCAAACCTTGCCTCCTGCAGCAGCAAGGCTGGGGATTGCAGGATGACTTTTTTCCTTCCTTCATGTGCAGCAGTCAGATCAGATTCACACTCCGCTGTATTGTAAACTAAGGAGACCTGTGTGAACGAGTGGGGCATTCAAACATTTTGGGACTCCACAGACAATGTGGTGAAAGCACGTCACTTCAAATAAGTGTTATCTGCTAATCACCAGGACTTTATGTATATGTTTAAGTTACACACATGCTGAACACAAGGAAGACTGAAGCACGCTGGCTGAATTGGGGCAACATCCTGAGGAGATGCTGAACTTTGCTGCTGTGTATTACCACCTTTCACTGGGAGAAAGGAACATTTGCACAGCCTCTAGAGGTGCTAAATGAGGTGCAGCGGAGCTTTGTGGTTCCTAATTTAAATCACTGTGCACCTGAACAAAGACACTCACAGCAGGGACAGGACAAATCAATGGCCAATACAAGCAATCACGGTGAATTGTTTTGCAGGAAATTGGACATGTTCATTGGCTGACAGAATGCAAGTATGCCCATTTTCTCAACACAAATGACAATGACAGCCTCTTCAATCACATGATTGAGAGAGACCTCCAGGACAACTTTTTACAGCCTTTCCAGGACTTGACCTGATGCATCCTGATTCACTCTCCTTACAGACCATCTCTTCTGCTGTCAGGGATGTGAGAACATGGAGGCCAATGAACCACCAGTAATCTAATAATGACCTGCTTTCACTGCACAGCTCTGATGCTGCTGTCCATTCACACATTATGATTACCTGGTCCAACACTCCCCCAGCTGAGAACTGTCAGGTCAGGTCAGCTAATGTGAAGGTTCTTTCCAAGATATCAAGTTATCTTTTCCATCAAAGTCTTGAAATCAGACTGAGTGACATCAGTTTGGATGAACAACACTACCGTGCTGTGAGTAATTTATCCTATTCATGTAAGCACTTTTTTGTTTTACTTTACTGTAGGGAAAATTATGATTGCCCTTGCCAAAAGATACAAAGTGTTGTGCAACTGAAGTTAATATTTTGGAATTCCAAGCACCATTTGGTTATTTTTCTATTTGTACATACATTCAAAGGTGAGTATTCAATTCTATCTTTGCGTGCACTTGGTCAAATATTGGTTCCCTTCTTTTTTGGTTTCCCCTCTAGCAAAACAAGTCAGGGTTTCAGTATGTGTTGACGATTATTTGTAAACAGCTGAAAACCTGCCACCGCAGTAGTGTAGTTCAGAGCTTTAGCATTTGGACCCGAGGGCGTGCATGTGGAACTGAGTATCACTGCCAGCGTCCGGTTCTCACCCTGTGATCCACATTGACAGAGAAGAGAGGCTTGATAGAGTCCACATCCTCATTGTTCCTCTGGGCCTGAGATGGAGATACAGATTTACTGTCACACTTGTGCAATCACAGTCATGAAATGTGTGACACGCACACATGGGTAGGACACACAGGGGGGCACACTCTCTCAGTAGCATACCTTGCGCAGTGCACTGTAAGACTCTTCATCAAAGAATTTGACTTGGTATGTCCCAGAACTGGCCTGCTTGTGAGGGACGCTCCAGGACACCTGGAGGTGTACAGATGACCAATGTAACACGGTAATATAGTCTATGGCAATAAAACCATTATAAAAAAATGCACATATAGATGGAATGGATGAGAATTATACCTGGTACTTTCCTACATCCTGGCCTCTGGTCACAGGAAACTGCTTCCCATTCACATCAGCATACAGGGCCACACTCTAGTTGAGAGAGAGGTGTCCACATTTGAATAATTTCCAAAAAACCACCTCCTGAATATGTAATGCTGTCATTTCTGTCATTTGAAATTCTATAAAAACTGGCCTGAAGAACACAGGCACTACTGTTGATCTCTAAACTGGAAGCTGATGTAAGTCAGAGGGAAGTGGTAGTACTCACTATAATACGATATATGATCAAAACTATTTTGTAATTGCAGTACAACTTACTGCACAACTTCAAATACATGGGAACATGAGAAGAAGGCAGATACACACTAAACGAGTGGCATATGTGTGCGTGTGTGTTTGTGTGTGTGAGAGAGAGAGGCGACGAGGTGTGCTACCTGAGCCCCATTGGCGCACACCAGGCTGAGCTCCACGATAAAGACCGACTCCGAGGCGATGACGGCGTCTGTTGTCGTGTAGGAGGAGGGGGTAATGACGGGGTCTGTGCAGCTCTCAGCTGCGAAGGACGTTGGGACATCGTTACACAAAAACTGGCACTGTCTCAGGAACACTGAGTATATCTCACAAGTAACGTATTGTGGGCCACACCGATTATTATTCATTGAATGGTTATGATTAACCTGTTGTCCAATACCCTGCTTGAGGGACTCAAGCAATGACTTGAACAACCAGTTAGGGGTAAGTTTGACCGATAGAGCTGCCCTTGGTCAGACAAAATGAACATGTTTATTTAATTTAAAGAGGGGAGCGCGTCAAACCCAAATTAGATGGCAGCTGTTTACATTATCCGAATGGTTTCACTTCGTTCACTGTGTCGTGGGTACTTAACCTTTCCGCACAAAAAGAGATCACGTTAATCTCTACAGAACTTTTGTTTAGCATTACAGCACGACTATAACATGCCCCCACCAAAGTCTTAGCTAATTCAGGAATTCAGCCTTACTTTACCCCCAATTGCCAGGATTCCTTTGATAACATAATTTCTACTTACACAACATGCTTTCATACTAGTGGCCAGCATCTTTAGACGATATAAAGAAGGTTTAAAGGAATGCTAATAAATGAGTTCACTAACTACACCACCTAGGCAGCCACGATCCAGTATAGCAATGTTCTTTCTGTCAAACAGTCAAGCTAACGGCAACTGTCTACCTAGCGACTTAGTTAACCCTATGACCAATCATTACATGCTAGTAAGCCACACAAAAATGGAATTTAAAGATATGTAAAACTTAACTACCTAGTGATCATGGCCCGTTGTTGGCGCAGATCACTGACCAAACGAGCAATGTAAGTTGCATGCTTAATAGTTTCTTACCCGCAGAAAGGGCGATAAAAATAGCCAACAATTCAAAGATCCGTATCATCTTCTTTCTTGCTTATTACTTAACACCTTTCAATAGTTGACACGCTGAAAGATTTCGTTCTCGCAGGGCACAGTACCACTACCTCGCCTCCCTTCCTGTCTTACCTCGTTTGCAAAGGGCCACCTCAGCTGTAGGCGCGCAATGATGTCTGGGATAAACTCTGACCGCGAGAGCGGAAGTACACGTCATCCGTGTGTACGGAACACTAAAAGGACCAAAACTGTCTTCCCAACCTTCCAGTACATTAGGGTCGAAGATTCTTGTATTTTAAGTGTAAAGTAAACTTGTTTGTGCATTGTTTCTAAAAATGCTTTTTTACTTATATTTGGACTAATTTCAGCGTTAAATTTTAAATCGCCCTCGAAGCAGCTGTAACTTCTGATATCACATGATGACATCGAGGGTTCAAGCCATCAACCGGGGTGGCGAGACAGAGGACATTCACATCCAGTCATGTGATGAATAGATCAGTCCAACAGTGTGGTTGCTTACACCTGTCAATACAATTTCAGTACAATTTCATGCACAAATGTTATAACCACTAAAGTCATTTGTGAGGCTACTTCTGATGCACTGCATGCAAGAATTGCCATTTGCCTGGAGTTCTGACAGAGTTGACAAGTAACCCCCTTTCATCCATGGGTGTAGCATTAAGTGATGTACAGTGTAAAGACAAACTCCAGAAGATCTAGAAATTTGAGATGTATGCTCTAAGGTTCTTAGCTCATTAACATGCCACAGAACACTGCAACAATTAATCACATTAGCAGTACGATATATAAAAGTTAAATCCAAAATCTTTTGAATTGATATCTCAGTTGCACATTTCTGTAATGTCCAAGCTTACTGTGTATGGTCTGTGACCTTTATTAAATATCTCTACGCTAAACAACAGCTTTACTATAAAGCCCCACACTGACATTTCAACACAAAGTGTCTCAGCATGATGAAAATCGATGAATTGGCCAAGCAGAAGAGGACTGGGACAAGATATGATAGATGTGCCAGTCTATAACCAAAATGTTTCCAGTTCATACACATTTCATGGAAATATTTATTTGCCATATCATGTCCCTGTAGCTGTAGTCTCATATTGAACAAATAGCAAATATAAAAAGACAAAGTAACCATTCATTTAATAGTGAATTTCTGCAGATAAATGTGTGGCAAAATCAAAGTGGCAACAAGATAAAACAAATCATTTTATTCACACAGAACAGTTTGTTTCACAGTCGGAAGCAGTTTTTGCACAAAATGTACATGAAACCTTCACTGTTCTCTTGATCTGTGGTGTGACTGTGTGTCTGTGTGTTTAAAGAGTGTGAGGAGAGGTGCAAGGGCTAATCGGACCTCAGTGAATGAGACAGGAACCGAAAAAGCACTGTGGGGGATCAGTGCACAGGCCAGGGATCAGGTGTGAGAGCGACAGACTGGTATAATGGGACATGGCATTAGGAGTCAGAGGAGGAGTCTTTGATGTCTGTGCTCTCGGTAGCCTCACTGACTTCACTTAGCTCTTTACTCTCCCCCCCACTATCTCTCTCTCCCTCCCTCTCCTGCTCCTCCAGCTTCCCAGAGTGCCCTGGGGCAGAGAGACTCTGAGCTGGGGGGGCATCTGGACCCCACACACGTACACCTGGCCTCCGTAACTGTAAGAGGGAAGGAAAAACAACATTAATACACATAATTGAAAGACTGGCCACAGAGGCCACTGCTATAAGTCAGTTAAAACAGTGAACATGTTGGTTCTGGCTGTTATGGGGGACAACTGTCCTAGAGACTTTTTCACTGAAAAGAGTGTGAGGACAAACTTGCCTCATCAGCCATATGCGCCAGGTCTCTCTTCATGGCATAAGCATCCTCACCATCAGCATAATACTTGGGTTCTACCTCACTAATTCTGCAAGAAAAGGGGAGAAAGGACACTACATTCAGAGGCAGAGGATGTTAATGGTGGGAAACACAGGACACTGTAGTAAGAGGCAGACAGAAAGTCATGACAGGGAAAAGGAAACACTGCACTATTAGCCTGGGAGATAGTTACGATGGCTAGAGGGTGATGGGGATGCTGATCAAGACATATGTAGTAACAAGGTGTTTATATTGTAAATAGCTCACAGTTCAGGGCTTACACATTCATTGGAATAATAAAACATTCATACTCACTAGAATTCTTAAAGACCACACACACTGGAGTTCTAAAAACAGTTACACTCACTGGAATTTTAGCGTGTTGGAGTAAAGGTGCAATGCTGCTCGGTTACTATAAAAAGAAAAGAGAGGAGATCAACATTTACATTTGCATAATACATAAAACATTTGGTCTACGGCCAAATTTATTGACATTTATTGACAAGTAGTTCCACCCTGTGCAACTATTCTATTATAAGGCATTTACAGTAAAATCGTGCAAAAGTGTGCACATCATACTCATTCATAACATCAAGTAAACCTCTTATCTATTATGTAGTTATAAGCTAACTACTCGTTCAAATTACCTAGGACAGGTTTGCAAATTAGGCAATTAAAAATATTCAGCTTGTTTTCAACTGTAATTAGCAGTGTAGTCACACCAATAAGACAACACATTACAAATTTATTGTGGAGTTGGAATTAAATAAGATTTAAAGAGACTTTCATTTTAATTCAGAATTAAGAGCCAAAGAGTCCTTCAAGTAACCTGTCCACTTGATTTTTGAGAAAAACTGACCTGAGTTTTACCTACCACCCAACAATCTAATATCCACCATACTTTCAATTCATTTGCCCTCAAGTTGCTGGATTAGACTTTTTGTAACAGAACAATTTTAAAAAGCAATAACCTTGTACTGTAGTCACACTAGGACTTTTGTCTGTTCTGCATTTCTCCAATGATATTCACATTTACCATTTAATGTATGCCTTAGGATTAAGCTTCTAGATATTCTTATAGAGGGGCAAATTTAACTGAATATGATCACTAGACCACATTTTGAATCTTAATTAGGGGTCCAAGCACTGAAGGTGCTGGAACCCTCTTGTTTTTACTCGGATTATTAGGGGTCCAAGCACCGAAGGTGCTGGAACCCTCTTGTTTTTACTCGGATTATTAGGGGTCCAAGCACCGAAGGTGCTGGAACCCTCTTGTTTTTACTCAGATTACTATTATTATTATTCTTCCGCCACTTTTCCAATTTTGCCCATAAAACCAAAAACCGTGCAGCAAAAAGTCACCAAATTTGGTAGGATGGTAGAGGGTCATGTCCTGAACAAGTGTTGGATTTTGAGCTAATTTACATAATTATGATTTCAGCAAAAATGACATATTCTCCTGAACGGTTGGGCCGATTTGCACGAAATTTGAAACACGTCATCTTGAACCACATCCTGACTTAAATTGCGAAGGAGAAGCTGCTACATTAAAAAACTTGGCCGCTACAAGCCAATCAAGTTGCTTCATTTCCTAATTAATATGCAAATTAGCCTATATCATTCACCGATACATCAATCATTCTGAAATTTCTTGTGCACAATGACAAGGCCTCACTGACATGATATTCCAAATTTGAAAGCAATCAGTCAAAAAACACAGACTCCACAAGCGCTTGAATATGGCCATTTTTAGCCCAATTTTTAACATGTGAAAAATATACTTAAAAATCTTCTTCTCATGAACTGTAACTTCAACTGATGCAAAATTTCCAATGTATTGCCTTTGGGGTATACTCTGTCTAAATTTGCGAAGGAATATTCGCTATGTCAAATAACATCAGAGCTATGTGTCAATCAAATTGCAATGGTGACATAATGAGTTTTTTGACATTTAATACTCATATGCTTCTGAACCGCCAGCCTGATCAACACAAAACTTGGTATGTAAAACCCTTACACTGACCTCTGTCTAATTTATGAAGGAAAAGTTGCTATGTCAAAACACATGGTCAATACAGACCAATAAACTTGTGGTACTGGCTAGCAGCAATACCACCATGTTCCCTGTGCTTGGACCCCGGAATTGCTGCTTGCAGCTATATTTTTATATATGTTATTCATTTTATATGAGTTAATCTTACATGGGTATAGCAGTATATCATGGAAAACATAACATAAATCAGGGCTGACCATACTTTCAAGTCTGTCGTGGAATTGTGGACTTTTCAGGCCACATGAACAGTCAAGCTGTCACACAATGCAGGCTTAAGGAAATACCTTTTACGGACATGCAGAGAGACGTATTTTGCATTGAAGTTTTCAATCATGGCTCGGCTGGCCTGGTCCATCAGCTTCTGAGCCAAACCCAGACGCCTGTGGGATCGCTTGACTGCCTACGGAACATAGGACAACTACCCAGCTTGTATTTCACATATTGACAATTTCTACAGCTGCACACCAGGTGAAAACAATCCACATACAATGAAGATATTACTCATTTGCTGCTGAGCAGAAGCAGCTCAGTTTAAGCCTCAAAGATGCCCAACCTAAGAATCAAACCTGCAACACATTGGCCACAATCCTAGATCCTAAACGACCACACCACCTGGTTCTTGCACTCAAAACCTGGTAGGACCAGTGATCTCCAACATTGGAAACACAGCTTTCTCTAACTTTTAAAGTTGTTTATTTTCTTTTCCTTTTCACAATAGCATCAATTTTAGTTAAGAAGTTTGAGTAAGCACAAATACTGGGGATAATCTGGCAATGTGCACTCCTGTGAACATTACTCTTTGGAACTGGTTGGATGAATCCAACTAAGCTGAGTGAACTTGCTGTGTGCTGCCACAGACACTTCACTATACTTTACCCGCAATCCATCAAGACAAATGTTCATTGCTAAAAAGCAAGATTTTGCCGCTATGAAAGGTATGCAGAGTATGCAGTATGCAGAAAGTGAGAGGGGCAGGGTAACACTCACCAGAGATGTGATGTGTCCATGAGGTACATCATCTGGGTCTTCCTCCCTAGACAAACACAGAGAGAGGAAGAGATGTTTTGGGGTCTACTTACAGTAGACTTTTAAAAACAGCATGAACACCTAACAGACACTATGCATGCATAGATCTGCAAAAATATCTTCATGTAAACATGAGAAAGCAAGCAAATTGCAGAGCAGAATTAAGCCAATAGCCACAGCATAACTCAAAACCAATACAATGCCAAACAACCATACTGTGACACAACACAAACACATCACCAACTAGGATTCACACACAAAAGCACTTAAGCACATGGCACCCTAATGGTGACATCAAGCAGAGACTGAAGAGGAGTTCCATATAATATAATATTTTATATATATATATATATATATATATATATATATATATATATATATATATATATATATATATATATGAAAAACTGACAGACATCTGTCCCAAAATGGCTGCAGCAGTAGTATAGGTTAGTGGTTAAGGAGCAGAAATCGTAACCAAAAGGCTGCTGGTTCAGTTACCCGCTGGAGCACTGCTGCTGTAAACTTGGGCAGGGTACTTGACCCACAACTGCATCAGTAAATATTCAGTTGTATAAATGGATAACATTGTAATAAAACTGTAATGAATGAAAGTCGCTCTCGACAAGAGCATCTGCTACATGCCAATAATGTAATGTAATGTCATGTTTTCTCATTGTTTAAAGTTTGAATGTTATGGATCCTTTGTTTTTCAATGTACTACTTTTGTAACAGACAGACCTCATACCATCAACTTCATTCCAAATAGGTTAGTTGTTTAACTGTCAGTTGTACCTGTATGTGTAATTTAACTGTAGACAACCAGCCATTGGTTTATGAGCCATTAAAGCCATATTAAATACAGGTATATGACTGGAGACCAGGAGAGCTCACTTTTTTCTCTGCGGTCACCCATGCACTTAGGCTGGTTCCTTTTGTTTGTTAGTTCTTAAAATCTAAATTATTGTGTCTTTGAATATTTGATCTTTCTGTTCATGTTTTTTGTCAGAAGTGTAGGCCAGCCTCTCTACACCCCCATAAGATGGAGAACGGTGGAAAAAACCATTAAGACGTTAGTATATGTCAAATGGTAGCACAACTTATTTTCTTAATCTTATTTGTATATTTCCATCTTATTTACTTTTAGTTTCCTTAAAATATGTATACACAAACTTCATAACGTGTCATGCAAAAAAACATAAATAGACTTCAGAGAGATTCAGTACAAAACGTCTGGCAAACAGACAGAGAAGACCAGAAAAGGAGAGAGGAATCACAAAAGGTAAAACAAATACAAAAACTCACATTTTGGCCAAAACATATCCCACTATTTTTCCATTCTCATCTTCAGCTATATAGGAGAGCTGAAACAGAAAAGTAGTTGATCTGAATGAACACTGAAAGGAAATGCTACTGTACTGACAAAGAGTGATGATAAAATAATTATGTAGCTACGGACCTGGGGCCAGGATAGGCCGTGATAGAAGTAGTATTTCATTTGGTAATTCTCTGGAAGACACAGCAGGTTACAGTGCTGCATATTCATCAGATCTTCAGGCTAAGAGAGAGAGAAGTGGGGGATACGTTAGTCTTTATTTCAATGTTCTAAAACGTTTTGACAACAATGGATAACTGGCTTGCTCACAGAGTCAGTCTGAATCCTTCCATCCATGACATGAGAGGCTGATGATGCGTCGAAGACTGACATACAGAGAGCGAGTCAACTATATGTGCTGGTTTGTACACCATCAAAGCACAAATATCGGTAGTCAACTAGCTATCACCGAGAGAAACGTGGCGATAATTCACATACTAAACAGGAACCATTTCAACACAACAACAGCATTAGCTTGCCAGCTAACTACAACTGGCATTGACATGGCTACAACCACACTTCGCCAAAGGAAATGGAAATCGTGATAAGTGATAAGTTGCTAGTTAGTACGTTTAGTAGCTAAGAAGCTAGCTAGCTAGATCGGGAAATACTAAGTTTTTCCCTACCTAGGTAAGCTCTTAACTGATTTTAGTCGACTGATTATAGGCTAATTTACGAACTACTGAACAGTCCATGTTATCCACCAATCAGTTCAATCGGGCTGAAACATAACAAATGATTCTACAGTGGCACAGCATTTGCTTTTTACTTTAACTTAACGTTAACTACTTCGTCAACAGAGCGCAGCCCCAGCGCCTTAGCTAGTTGGTCTAGTTTTCCGGCAAGTTCACTCTCTGAAACGGTCAGATACAGTTAGCTGGCTAGCGCTGTAGCGCTTCCTGTAGTCCCCATGGCCCAGTTTGGTAAACGCTGATGGTCAGCTTTTCCGTTGTGGTACGGCGCGCTTACCCTGGCATTGCGAATATTCATTTTGTCTCCGTTTATCAGTTTGCTCTCTCTTCAACGTAACTTACACAATAAAAAAAAATATCTATCAACAATATTATGTTACTAGCTAATTCCAATCAGCACGACGAAAATGTTGTAGCAACTCCCCACTCACATGCCGAGCCGGAAATCGTGCGAAAATGGAACCCCACCTTCCAACGATTCTCAAATGCCTTAAGTGACAATCGAGACAGGAAGACCAATCATATTGCCTTTTTATAGAATGACACTTATACATCCAATAGAAAACGATATTATAATTTGATGAATGTGAGAAATATCCAGTGAGAAAGTTAGTGTAGGCGGGGCCATGATACGTAATTCTAATTCAGGTGTATTTTCATCGAACAGAGTCAACATATTCGATTAAGATGTTACATCGATGATTCAGGAACAGCCAGAATGGAATCCAAGAAGCAATTAATCAATACTTAGGGTTAGCTCGTTCGCATCGCACTGAAATTTGCTGATAACATGGGTAATTAAAGTAAGTTGTTCTAAAAATGAATAACCGCAATGACCCTAAGAGCTTCACAAATATTTACTTTTTTTTTTTTTTTTTACAATCTAACCTTTCATAACTACATACAACCACACAAAAATACACCAAACACGGGTGATTTTGCCCTCATTCTTGGATCATTTTGCACTCATTAATATGCCACTCCGTCTTCTGCGTCTTGTTCATCTTAATGAAATTACATTGTTCGAAATTCTCCAGTAACATGCCCTAATAATGCTTCTTTTCAGTGATCCGTCCTGTCTGGATAGCATATTCAGTTGATAGCTACATTTACTCATTGTGGCCTATTACAAAGAGCTTTGGGTAACACCTTAAGCCACACCAGCAAGACATCACTCCATATGAATGCAATTGATTTGACTGCATAAATTCAATGCAGTAAGAACAAGAATGGTAATATAGGCCTACATTGTACTGACTACATTCTGTTATTATTTTGAAATGCAGATAATATTTATCACCACAGGTCTGTTCTCCTTGGATAACCTTAAACTCTTCCTTTTCAATTTATAACTACATCTGCTCCTTCTTTAACTTTGTCTTTTTTTTTTAAATTATATTCAAAGTATAGCCTAGTGGCAATAGAAATTACATTTCATTGATATGGTTCTGTTTGGAAGCATCATGTAATTCTAGTACATCTAGTAGTTCTATGTCTGCGTCAGGAAAACCCTTCACAAATAAACGCTAATCTCTTTTATGAAACTGCCAATTGATTGTTAAAGACATCATGATGAAAAGCAGCTGATGTCTACCTGAGTTCACAGAAAAAAATTCTGTCAGTACACGATGCTGAAAAGTTAATCCACGCTTTTGTTACATCCAGATTGGACTAGTGCAATGCCCTCTTGTCAGGATGTGCAAATACCTCCCTAAAGCCCCTTCAGTTGGTTCAAAATGCAGCTGCTTGTATTCTAACTAGAACAAAACGCTTTGAGCACATTACACCAGTACTAGCCTCTCTCCATTGGCTACCTATCAAATACTGCATTGATTTCAAAATACTTCTCCTTACATTTAAAGCTTTAAATGGACTTGTCCCTCCCTATCTTAAGGACCTTCTTCACCCATATTTTCCACAATGAACTTTTATGTTCCCAAAGTGCAGGACTTCTCAAGAGCGGGTAAAAGTACTATAGGTGGTAGAGCCTTTTTGTATCGAGCCCCTCTTTTGTGGCACAATTTACCCACTAAGGTTCGGGGAGCAGACTCTCTCTCCACCTTTAATTCTAGGTTAAAAACTCACCTTTATATCAAATCTTTTAGTTGAGGGACATGGCTTGGCGTTGGCATGGATGGTAGAGTCTCTGGCGGACTAAGTGGTCATTGCTGTTACTACATCATGGCCTGGTGACTCTGTTCAGCTGATCTGGCTGTGGTCTGGTGTTGACTGCCTTAGGGTCGCCCTCATGATCGTGCTGGCCCCTTGCCTCTCATCCCCTAGGTATGCTGCCATAGTGCTTATCTGCAGGGATTTTTCCTTATTGCACACAGGCATCTGCTCCTCCCTTACCTTCATGTTTTTCATTCCTGCCACTCTTTAACATCCACTAATCACTGTTTTCATTTTGTTTCCTGTCCCTGCTCTGGGCTCCTGCCTAGAGCTGAAGCTCAAGCACCACATCCCGACTTTCAGTTCAGCTACTTCGCTGTCCTACCTGTCGAGCCAACTGTGTGCCAAGAACCAGACATTCCAGAATTACATTTTATAATTACGCTGTTGTGTTATTAC
This sequence comes from Megalops atlanticus, assembly GCA_019176425.1. Lineage (NCBI taxonomy): Eukaryota > Metazoa > Chordata > Actinopteri > Elopiformes > Megalopidae > Megalops > Megalops atlanticus. The sequence goes on along the minus strand of CM032882.1, from coordinate 2,431,419 downwards.
TATTGTCTATATAATTAAATTGTCTTATTTACATTATACAACTTCAGTATTCTCTGTCATTCTGTCTGCCCAGTGCCGACCAGAAGCAGATGGGCTCCCCCTCTTAGCAGGGTTCTGCTCAAGGTTTCTTCCTGTTAGTTATGGAGTTTGTCCTTGCCGCTGTTGTCTTAGGCTTGCACTCAGGGGGCCTGGTAACAATGAAAAGCTGCTTTGTGACAACTTGTGTTGTAAAAAACGCTGTACAAATAAATAAATTGAACTGACTTGAAAAAAAAAGTTGGTCCTCAGACATGTTTTAATTTTGCCCATTGTTTGGGCTGAGCTGAAACCATTGCTTTTCGATGTCAGTTTCCTCGTACCATCGCTGAGAGCACAATGGGCGAAGGGAAGCAGCCAGTAATAGACCTTGCAGCTGGCCACGCCCGTATCCAAATTACAAACAGACAACGAAGACAACAGAGGAAAAAATGGAAAGAGAATACAACAGGTAGGCAATGCAACCTGCCATACCCAATCAGAATCCAGTACTCCGGTACAGGATATGCAGATGAGCATAAAGGCAAGTGAGCGAAAGTAGGAAACAGCGTATTTTTAGATCAGCCACCCATTTCCCCCGCAGAGACAGGTGGTTAGAACAGGTGAGCGGAAGGTGTAGGGAGACGGTAAAAAAGCTGAAAATACAGCTATAATATCACGGTGTTAAGTTTTTTTTTCTTAATGATTAGGATTGTATCGCATATTGTTAGTGAAGTCAATAATTGTTGCTTTCTGCCTGGCTACGTGTTCCATAAAAGTAGCTTGCGCTGGAACTATTGAAATGTTCCTGTATATTTATTTTTTTGTAGAAAACAGTCGGTATATTGAAAATGGTTTCATAAAAATGTGATGAAGTATGTTCTAAACTGTTTTATGATGATATTAGCATAAATTATTACTGTACACTTTGCTTATCAAAACATCAAATTAGACTTTCCCACACTGACGCTATGGAAATAGACTCAGAATGGTTTGAGTCAGACCTGTGGGTCGGGAAGGAACAGTACCGGGCAGTCCTCAATGAACTTTATTTCAGCTGGACTGAGATTGATAAGAAGAAGCGGGAGAGGAAATCGGGTGAGACATCACATGCATTACATTTGTTTATTGCATTTTGTTTTTAGACTACGATCCATAGGTTGAGCTGTTTGTGCTGTCCAACAGTTCTTTTCCTAACTCCTTATTGCTTTTGTTTCAGCTCCATTGTCCCCTGCAGCAGTCATATCCAAGGTTCCGTTGTTTGCTTTCCCGTTAAAACGTTTTTCCACGCATTATTTAAAACTCTTGAGGACTAAAGTATTTTATTATAGTTATTGAAGTGTGCTCTTGAATTAGTTGAACCCCGTCGTTTCTCTTTGTGGCTCAAATAAGTCAACACTAAAAGAATTTATCTCTATGAAATCACTTTCTTATTACCGAGTAGAACGATCTTTACCGCACATGTTCAATCAGTTTGTCTTACAATGCAAAGGCATGTCCAGCTTACCGGACATGTTGGCGTGAATACTTATATGCCATGGAGCCAACAGAAAGCTGAAAACGCATCTGACAGAACGACATGGATAGAATTCTTAACGTATGAAATCTCCCAGTAACAAAATCAATATCTGGTCACAGCTCTGACAAAGCTGGTGAAGGAAGATACATTATAGAAACGTCTTAAATATACTTATGGGAACGGGGTACCAATTTATGTGCTCAACTGCGCCCAGTAGCATTCCTATCATACATTTACACGCAAGGAACCTGTTAAACTAAACCAACATGTCACACAGCTCAGACTCAAGTGACACATTCAAAACAAAAACATGAATGACACACCCAAAACTTTCCTACACACCACCATGCATGAAATATTTTTGATTTTAATATAAAACTATATATAAAATAGATGCTGCACCAATTATATTCTTCACTTTTTAAAAACTGTAGCATTTTATTTTGGTTGCTAAGCTGCAGTAATCCTTTCATTTTTGGCCATTGTGTAGTTTCAATGCCTGTGCTGGAGTTGACTGAGAAGTAACTGTTGGATTTTAGTTTCAGTGACTTTGTCAGAGTTGACTCTCAGGGGATTTGAGTGTTTCTTTAACATCAGAGTTTGTCATTTTTGGTGCTTTCTAGTTTCAGTGCCCCTGTCAGAATTTATTGGGGTAGAGGAGGGCAGGGTGGAGATTCTGCCACAGAGGAAGGTGGAGGAAACCGAAAGACACTTCACTGGTAAGTTATACTACAACACAACACAGCATTCCATTCTCAATGTCCACACAATCCGCAGAAACACTAACTCTGCAGGTGCAGACTAGAGATAAAAAACAGAAACAAGAACTGACTGAACTTACAGAGAGGTCCCTGACTGCTCACTACAGAAATTGATGCAACATTGCTTTAAGTACATCATGGAGAGTGTTTTGTTGGGCATGTCCAGTAGGTCAACTGTGGGTAAAAGGCTGATTTATAAATGCTCAATACAACCCAAGGTACCTATTAAAGGGCAGTAATTGTGTGAACTTTGACCTTTGTGACTAGAACACTGGAATTATAACCTGTCAGAGGAGCATTTAGCTCCACAGACCTGGATCTATTGGCCAGTGTAAGGACAGGACTCAGTCTTAATGCAGGGGGCAGACATTACTCTTATTGCAAACATTCCTTATTGCAATGTACTGTATTCACAACAGAAAATAGTTGTCCTATTGTAACACACAACCTTAATGCAGATTACATGCTTTCATTCAGTACCCTTATGGAGCCTTCAGTGCATATATACGCTCTTGCAATTCACATTGTAATTGTATACATAAATGTATACTCAATTTATACTGTATAAATACTCGGTGGTCAAACAAAGTGAACTTCATAGAGGGTGTAGAATTTATGTAACATTTTTAAAGTTGAAATTCACATGCAATTCCGCTATGCACATCTTCATATGTATAGGCCACCAGAATACCTGTACACACTTGCAAATAAGATGTGGTAATAAACTTTGTAAAAATCCAAAATTATTACTTGGTCTATTACTAGTGCTAGTCATCTTGTCGCTCAGATTTCAGTCCAACTTCTGTCTGTATCTTGGCTCCCCTAACCCCAGCTCCCCCCTTTCCTAGGAGTAATACATTTTGTTGGAGTACTTTTGTCTAGAAGTGTGCAAGACTATGTGTATTTCTCTCTGGCACTATTTGACATACTGTGACTTTGGCTCTTAGGTTACTCATGTAGCACTCAGCTATTGTAGTGCTACATTGTGCATTCAGTCATTTTTATTCAAATGCATAACTGACATTTCCTAGAGCCGTTCCTATGACATCAATATACACACTGCCGTGTGCTAATAAGAGTGTCTGCCGAATGAGTGTAAATTAATTTATAAGTGAATGTAAGCATTAACGAGGCTTGCTTCATTCAGTGAGTACCTTCTCCCTTTGCACTGAACACTGTTTCCGTTTTACACCCCAGTGTTCACTGTAAAACGTAGCCGTGGTGGGCGTGGTTCCACTGGACTGTGGACCGTGGGCCGAACCCAGTTCTGCTGCAACGGCCAAGACCTCCGTGACCACTGGGTTAGGCATCTGAGAACCGCACTTCGCAAGCATGGTGAGAAAGTCCCTGCAGCCTGGTGATGATTTGTGTAAATGTTCTGCACAGGGTCGGGGTGTACAGCTGTTCCTTACTGTTATAGATTCTAATGAGTTTGCTTTTTGATCAGATGATCAGTTTAAAACACGGCCATCTCAGTATGAAACTGTCACATGAAACTGTCAGTGTCACAGCCAGTGGAGGAGCCCACACATGACTTTGTCTCTACAAATATTTATAGTTCAGACATGTTTGTATGGTAAATATTGTTTGAGGCATGCATGCTTTTCCCCTGAGTCCATCAAGGTGACATGCCAGTTATCCCTGGCTTTTTTATACTGAAACTTTTCCGTCTCATGCTTTTCTCCCCCACTTCACTCCTCTCCTCCTCCCCTTCTTCTTTCAGGTGCTTCTCGTCCACGCAGGCTGCTGGTCTTCATTAATCCGTTCGGTGGGAAGCAAAGAGGGAGACAGATCTATCAGTCTCTGGTGGCTCCGCTCTTTGAGTTGGCTGGAATCAGTGCTCATGTTGTAGGTAAGAAACACAGAGAGAGGAGAAGAGAGAAAAACAAACCAAAATATTAAAATGCCCAAAATTCTTTAGAACATTGGAGCTGTTAAATAAAAGCGCAAAGAAAACTAGACTGATGTCAGGCCCCGAGACAAAATGACAGATTGGCTCTCTACAATGTCAGAGATACAAAGCAGAGACAAAACTTTGAGCAAGTAAAGGTGATTTGAGCACATCCTAGCCATTGTGGAAAGTTGTAGTAGCTTAAAGAAAGAAGGTTATTGTGACGGAGACCCGTCACTACGGTTGAGTATACACTCTGAGTGCCATACCAACGAGCCTGGCTCTTTGGCATTGCAGTCAAAGCTGCAGTTTGGTACCCCGTAGACCCGGGTTCGAGGCCAGGTGGGGTGACTGCTCTCTCCCATCGCTACATATGGTGTCAGAGTGGGATGGCTAGCTGCGAGGTCATTGGAGGTGTGCCCAGTGTGTGAGCTGTATGAGGGACCCCCAGGTTAGGTTGACCCTGGTGTGAGGGACCCCAGAGATGGGTGAAGCACGGTGTGAGGGACCCCAGAGATGGGTGAAGCACAAGTGAGTGGGGCACCCTGGGATGGGAGAAGTACAGCAAGGGAATGCGTGAGGGATGCCTGTGTGTGTGAAGCGCATGGGTGCACTTCCCGAAGGGGAGGACAGTGTGACGGAGACCCGTCACTACGGTTGAGTATGTGCTCTGACTACCATACCAACGAGCCTGGCTCTTTGGCATTGCAGTCAAAGCTGCAGTTTGGTACCCCGTAGACCCAGGTTTGAGGCCAGGTGGGGTGACTGCTCTCTCCCTTCGCTACAGTTATCCCTGTGAGACGGGTATGGTGGATACATGATGCACTTCTGCTGTAGTGTAACACTGCACCACTGGCTGCCTGGTGTGTAGCTTAATGTCACAAGCTTAAGGGACAGCAAATGTGACACACATAAATAAAAATAATCAACATACCTTTCTGTTTATCATGCATTGTCTTTTTCAGTAAGTAATTCATTTATTTCCATTCTTGTTGTTATTGGTTATGCCAGTAAAGCATGCTTTTAATCAAAGTGAATTGAAGGTAATTAAACAGAGAGCAAGTAGCTGTGCAAGTTCACTGTGTCCCTGAACCTTTTTACATTTACCTGGAAATGACAGTGTGATTTAATGCTCAGTGTCAAATCCCCCCCCTTTTCTTTCCTCAGTGACTGAGAAAGCGAACCAAGCTAGAGATCACATTCTAAAGAAGGACCTGACTGGGTTTGATGGGTGAGTGGAGGAGGCGGGGATATCAACTCACACCTGTATCTGGGCTTTGGGCAGTGGATATGATACAAAAAACATTCTTGACATGACACCAGTCTCAGGCAGGTGACTCCTCTAACAGAGAACATCTGAGAGAGAAAGAATCTGCTCAGATGTATGAATGCACATGGCTGAACGAAACAAGGGTTTACACTGCTTATTGCCATATTTCCTGAAACCAGGCATGACGGAACAGTTTTCAAGACATTCAGGCTAGTCAGGCTTGTCAGGCTAATCAGGTTATTTTTTCTCTAATTGTAATTAATAAACCAATTAATTACATCTATAATTTGCTAGTTTCAGAACCTTCATGTTGTAATAAAAATGCATCTGATGTGTCAATTAACCATTAGTAAAGAATGGTTAACAATTACTAATGTTATTAACATTATTTGTTTTTCAGTGCATGTCCTAAAGTAGTACTCACCCCTTATAAACGATTGATGGATGCTCATTAGCGCAAAAATGCATTTGTAGAGTTGTTTTTCAGCTTGAGTCCTTAGGTCCTTTGTAAGGTATGAGTTATGTCTACTTTAGGACAGACATGATAATGATAATATTGATTAATTAATGGCCTTAATGTAAACTTGCAATTCTTCCTCTTCCTCTTTTCATGTCTCTCCCTGTCTCACTTGCTGTCACTCAGAGTGGTGTGTGTGGGTGGGGATGGAATGTTCAGTGAGCTTCTGCATGGTGTGATTGGACGAACACAGCAGGAGGCGGGGCTATCGGAACATGACCCTGCTGTGACCTTACAGCCATGTAACCTGCACATTGGTATTATTCCAGCAGGTCAGAGAGTGATTATTTCACTGCCATCATGATTGTGTTTGAGATATGTGTCTCAAACATGCACAAACAATGCACAAAATGTGTTTTTATTTTAATGATCTTTTTGGAGACTCATGACAACATCATCTTTGTGTATTTGTGTATATACTGCAGGCTCGACTGACTGTGTGTGTTTCGCCACTGTGGGTGTGAACGACCCTGTTACCTCTACTCTCCACATCATCATAGGTATTTTTAAATGCCATGTTTCTGATATCAGACTTATTCCTGCATCCAGAGATGCTGGCCCATACTGCTTCTGTACAACATAACCTTTTTTATTGCTAATATTACTACATTATACTGAAACACTGGTGTATACTGCAAACATTGACGTACTGGATCTGTTGCTAAGGGTTTGAATAAATGAGCTGATCTCTTCTTCTCCATGCTTTGGTTTCAGGAGACTCACAGCCATTAGATGTGTGTTCTGTCCATCACCTCAACAAACTTGTTCGCTACTCTGTCTCTCTCGTGGGTTATGGTTTCTATGGTGATGTATTAGCTGAAAGTGAGAGGCATCGCTGGATGGGGCCTCTCAGATATGATTATTCAGGTCAGCACCCATTGTGTTCATAGAAGAGTGATGTTCTTAAAATGACTTCTGGGGGGTCTGTTGGGTTTGTCCATGGGTGCTGAATGGAGTTCCGAGCTAGAGGGGTAAAAAGCGGCAAGAGAAATCACAGCAATTACACGAAGTTGGGCAACTCTGTAGCAGATGTTGCCACATCGTGTACATAACACCTAGAACAACAGAAAGCAATAAAAAGTTAAAATAGTTTTCATTTACCATCATAAATAACTAACACAGTAAAATAAGGAAATGTAGTAAGTGCTCTCACGCTGTCTGTGTAGGCTGTCTGGTGTACCTGAGTAACAGGAGTTATGCTGGGATGGTGCACTTCCTTCCCGCAGACCCCCAGCTCTCCAGCCCCCGGGATAACACTCGCTGCCTCTCAGGGTGAGCACCAGCATTACAGGAGCATAGCGCACACCAGCCTGCCTGCACTTTGTGCACAAGTGCCCCAAAATAAGTAAACCGAATAAGTTTTCTGAAGAGAATGACAGGAGATTAATAAGATTGCCCCCCTGTGATGAGAGGTAAAACAAAAATTCAGCAGGAAGGACATTTCTGACTACGGAAAGTTAACCTAGCCCATATCAGTGACTGCTGTGGCATTGTTAAATGTGCATACACTCTTATGTACACACACTCTTAACACCACCCACAGATACACATGTGGATGAGGAAAAGAAGGGACAGACACACACACTTCAGTTCAGGAATGAAACAAAGGCAGGAGGTGTAGATGTTAATTGTATGGTAATGAACATGTCTGTGATTATGGGTTTTTTTTTTGCTAAATGATGTAATGATAAACGGCTATATTCATGATGAGGTGAGATTTGTGTTAATTCCAGGTGCCGTGTGTGTTCGGAGAGTACAGAGAGACTCTTCCCTCAGTCAGACTCCAGCTCCCAGTACAGCCAGGACAGCAGTCAGTCAGAGGGTGAGGCACTGTACTGGCTCATTATTTCACCTCCTCCAGTCATGGCTTCTCAGGGGAACAAGCTGCTGTTTCCTCATCATATCAGTGAAGACTTAATGCCTTGTAATGTCCCTCTACCTCCCATTTCTACATTTCTTCTGTGTCCCTTCCACTGTTCTCCAGTTCCTAATCTCACTGCCCCTCCTCCCCTCTCATTTGCCCTTCCCCTAGACAATTGCCTGCTTTGCCCCTCTCTCTCATAGTCTCAGAGTTCCTCCTACTACCCCATATCTCCTCACTACCTCCTCTTCTGCCCCTCTAATTTGCCCATCCCACTGCCCATCCATTTTAGATTCCCCTCCTCTACTCTCAAGAACATAAGATGCAGGCTATACAGTCCATGTTGGTTCTTGATTCTGTCTTTATGTAAAATAATGATGATGCTCTCCTCCCTCCTGTCTCCACTGTCCCTGTCCAGGTGAGTGGGTGAGCACAGAGGGCAGGTTCAGGTGTGTCTCTCTCACCTGCATGTCCAGCTCCTGCCCCCGCAGTCCCCTGGGCCTCTCCCCCTCTGCACACCTGGCTGATGGGACAGGCGACCTAATCCTGGTCCGGGACACCCATCCCCTGGGCTTCCTCACCTACCTGCACAGGCACACCACAACAGAGGACCAGGTATGCTTACACCAACACACAGGAAAGAGACTACACATACCAGCACACAGAACCAAGTACAGCTATTTTGTCCTCAAAACCTTTACAAACTAGAAACTGACTCAGGCTCAACTACAAGTGTCCTGTGTCTGAACATAAACAATTAATCAGCAGTGCTTCCCAGACTTAACTTAAAACATACTCTTTGCCAGACAATCATTTAATAATCAGTATAAAGGAGTAATATTTATGGAACTGAACTTGTAACTGAACTTCAGCTGTATGGATGGCTGTTATTAAAATATATATGGATGAATGTGGGTATATACCTGCATCTGGACATAAGAAATCACTGCTGTTAAATAGTTAATTCTCTGCTTTTCCCAGTTTGATCTGCCCTTTGTGGAAGTCCATCGCGTCAAGGCGGTACGATTCTCTCTTCCTCCTGGAGAGGAGGAGAGCGAGGGAGAGGAAGAGGGAGAGAAGGTGATGGAGGGAGGAGACTGCAAGGCCGAGCAGGAGGGAGAAAGGGGAGGAGGTGCTTGCAGGAGCATCTCACGGCAGTACCTCACGAGTGGAGGGAAGCAACGAGGAATCAACAACCATAAAAAGAGGGACTTCCTGTGTGTGCCGTGCTGCAGTAGGGCCCCCTCTGTCTCTGTGTGGAACTGTGATGGAGAGATCCTGCCCTACACGGAGATCCTATGCAGGTGGGCAGCATCTCTGTACAGCTGTCTCTGTACCTCTCTCCTGTTTCATACCCCAAATCTCCGTATATCTCCTTCCATCCCTCTCCACAACATCTCTACGTCATTTCATCCTGATCTTGTTTTAATTGAACTCTGAACATATCTTTTCATGTAGTTATGTATACAGCATTTCTATCCACCTGGGAACCTTTATCAGCTACACAACCCAATGCACCATCTGTGTCTCCTCCTGAAATTAAGAAATGCATATCATAATCACACAGTTCTTTATGATCAACAGAGTTATGCAGCCAACGCTGCTGGGAGTAATTGCTGTTATACTAACAAACACCTGGTTATTCTTGTTGAAATCACACTACTACAGACTCAGGTATTGTGAGCAATTGTAGGCGTGATGCATTGTGTAAAGGTGTAATGTGTTATTTGACAATAAACAGCCCATTTGAGGGGATAGCCGCAGTGATTATCCAACGTCAACCATGTGAGCTACAATGTGCAATGAACCTGCCTGTTCCCACGTTCATGTCTGCCACTGTGTTTGTTCATGGAGTTGGCCCTCTCCATCAGTTTGCATTTGCCCTGTCAGTGAGCTCAGCATGGCCTCCCCTCACCTGGCTGACTGTCTTCTCAGGGTGCATGGCCAGCTGGTGCGTCTGTTTGCAAGAGGCATCGAGGATGGGGCAGGAACCCGGCCATTCACAGGAGGAAACAGGAAGTGCAAGGGAAGATGTGTTCTACACACCTGATACAGTCACCAGAGACCTCACTGGTTTGAGGCAGGGTAAAGGAAAGATGATACAATATTGGAAATAGGTCAAAGAAAACAATATTTATCAGATGATTAAATGCTCTCAATAAAAACTTTTAACTACAGACTGCTGTTTAATACCATACTGAGTCAAGGACAATAGTATGATGATCTGCAGAATGCTAACATTTAAAGACGATTCACAATGATTAACTGAGCTGAAGTCACATTTCTACTCTGTTACAAAATGAACTGAAAATCCTCCCGATTCAATGGAAAGACAGGTACATAAATCTCCATCCTTCCCAACTTTCCTGAGTCTCCTCATAGGTGCCATCTAGTGGTAAAAAGAAGATATTGCACTGTGGGGACACCATCCATGTTGAGTGACAGGGAAACACATCTGTTTTCAGTCACAGATTAACCACTGCAATATTCATTCAACTGTGCACAGACAGAAAAAAGATCACACCTTGGCAATAAGCAGCAGAAAGTGATGTTTTATTGAGTGTGAAGAGAATTTCCCCCTTTCCAATTTTTTGAAGTCTTCACCTTTCAAAATTTTCGAAGTCCATCAGAAGCTACAGATGTGCAAAACTAACATGAATAAAATAAAACTCCATGTCAAATCAATATATAATATAAATCCACCCCATAAAAACCATAATCCAAACATATCTGCAAGATAAAGTAACCCACCACATGCACACAACATTAATAGCAAGTACAAGGCATATACTATGTATGTATTAATCTCTCTCTCTCTCACTAATGCAACCCCCGAAAAGCTGGCCTGCTGCTGGGGAGACTGGGACTCTGTGCAGCGTGTCCCAGGTGTGCAGACACAAGCCTCCCATAGTTAGACAGTGTACCTGTGAGTGAAAGTGGCAGACACAGGGTCAGGATGGCTTGGGAGAAGTCAGTCCAATCAGTATTAGGTGTACTTTTTCATTTCTGATTAAAGATGGCTGTTGGCTGGATTGGTCCATGCATTAGAAGGTGTTAATTTCAGAAAATCAATCTCTTTTTTTGTCCGGAATAACAATGATACCAGAAAATGTATCGTCCTCCCTCTACCCTTCCTCTCCCTCCACAACACCCCCTTATCCCTGTATTTTCAGCTTGCCACAAGCACACATGTACACACATGCACCCTCCTACACCCTACTATGAGCTACACACTAATAATTTCTCATTGGGTATTTCCACTTTTCATTTTGTTCCCTGCTTTTCCATGTAAACCAAAGGTGACAGTAAACACAAGCCTTTTTTCTGAGGAGTGATACCAGAATACACCATGGTAACAATCACACTGTACTATGATATGCTAAGAATAATGACATATACTGCAATATAAGTGAGCATACTGTAGTATAGCAATATTATAATGTGTAACATGGCTAGAACTTAACTCGTACTTTAACTGTATGCTACAATATAATAGAGTACATTGTAGTGTCACAGACTCTAATGTTACAGATTACTAAAGTATGTTTTACACTCTACTCTTACATCATACAGGTTACCATGGTAATGCAGTATCCCCTTACCCTGGGGAAAAAAAAAACGCTAGTCTCTAAGGAATGAATGAAATTTAGTAAACAAATGGGCTTGACACAGAAAAGTCAGAAAGGAATGAAAAATAGATATCTGCAGGATGTTCTGTGACTGGGCACTGCTGTTGTGAAGGGCTAAGTAGATATTGATACACAAAGTTAATCTTCCATACAAGCCCCCAGCCCCCCAAAAAACACCACAGCAACAATGTCAGTAATCACGATGATTATAATTAGACTGGTTTGGTTTCATAAAGTAAACAAAATAATCATTAAACAACCATTAGTTAGAATAAAAGTTAATTTATCATGTATTTTATTACAATCAAACGGATTTATTAGGATCATTATTATTCTTATGAGTACAAATTTTTAGTTTTATGGAAGCAATGGAATGGAAAGGAAAAGGAGGGACTGTAGAGATGAGTTTCAACTACAGTAAAACTGGTTTAAACCAGATCTCACTCTCTCTTCCTGTCTGTCCAGTCTGTTAAACTGTACACACAGATGGAAGAGGGGGGATGAAAGTGTCTTTGCCTCATGTGTGCTGCTGGAGAAAGACGATTTTCTCTGTGCCTCATCAGTGTTGCACAGCAGGACATCATGTGAACCCCTGTCCCTGCAGAACTGTGGTACTGTGCTCATCTCCGTTTCCTCTACAGGAATGTGCATCCCTCCTTCTCCCGCAATCATTATCAAGCGCTGTTGCTGTTGAACAACCTCTTACCACTACCATGAAGGGTATACTGCACCCCCATCTCAATCTGTGTGTGTGTCTATTTGTGTGAATGTGTGAGAGTGAGTGAGTGAGTGAGTGAGTGAGTGAGTGAGTGAGTGAGTGAGTGTCTGTCTGTCTGTCTGTCTGTCTGTCTGTCTGAGTGGGTGGTTACTGTGTGTGGGGGTTGACCCACTTGTAAGTGCCTTCATATCGAAATCCCACTCTTTTCACCAGTTCATCTGCCTCAGGGGGCCCTCGACTGAAGGGGGGGGGGGTGCGGGAAAGAGAGAAGGGGAATAAGAGTGAATGAGAGAAAGAGAGGGTGATAGAATGAGAAAGGCAGAGCAAGTGAGAGAGAAGGTGAGTGAGGGAAAGGAGAGACAAAAGGAGCAAAGGACAGGGAGGTGATGGACAAAGAAAAGGGTAAGCAGTAGCAAAAGAGGGAAAAGGGAATTTGGGCAGAAAGAGTGGGAGAGGAGAGGGGACAGAAGATGGGTAAAGGAGTGAAAATTTGTTAATGATAATAATAATGATGACAATAATAACAAATAATAATAATAATAATATTTCAATTGAGCACTGCACAAGTATTTCAATGGGTGTAAAAAAATTTCACTGAGGATTTTCTCTCCTCCCTCTATAAATGGCTGGGGCTACGCCTTATGATGTTTACACATTTCTGGGCCTCACCTTCCGTAGGTGTATGGAATGGGAACAGTTTTCTCCTGTTCAATTTGATGAAGAAGAGGAGTGAAGATCCTCCAGGCTTCCCTCAACTCATCACTAACACAGACAGAGAAGGTGTCATAGTTTAAAAGGCACCATCTAGGGGACAACAAACTCACTGCATCTTACATTTTAACATACTCGTCTGGACAGTGGATGCCATGGCAGTCTTGCGCGGGGGAAGCTGGAACCCACCTGCGGACGAAGTGCATCTGGCTCCCGCAGAAAACATCCAGGATGAGCCGCTCGTACGCATCCGGGAGCTTCACGTCCTAAAGGGAGTGGAAAAGAAAGGAGGTTGCCATGACTGTGCTCTCGCTCCACTGGTGTGGGTGTCAGCATCTCTGGAGTCCCACCTTGTAGCGGCTGTGGTAGGTGAGGTCCAGCTCCGTCTCCTCGGGGCTGAAGTAGACGCCTGGCTTCTTGCTCATCATCTTGGCATAGATGGCCTCGTTGGGCTGCACACGCACCACCAACTCATTACGCCGGCACTGGTCTGAGAAGATATCGCCTGGCACGTCGGTGAACTGCAGCCGCACCTCCGCCTTGCGCTCGTTCAGGGCCTTGCCGCACCGTAGGATGAAGGGCACGCCTGTAGAGAGGGAGAGAGAGAATGAGGGAGTGAGAATTTACAGGACTGCATATCTGGTGCTGGATTTCACAGGAGCTTGAAATCAATCCAATTTCAAATGTTTTTTCAAAAAAGTCAAGAATTTGAGAATGAAAACCAAGGAAGACTTTGTTGGATGTTTCAAACACACATGAAACTAAAGGCCCTTAGAAAGATGATTTGGAAGTGTTTTATGCATGCCCCTTTAAATGATTATTTCTCACTAGAGATGAAACGGTATGAAAATTTAATATCACGATTATAGTGACCAAAATTATCAGGGTTATCAGTATTATAGTGGTATTGTTAAAATGTGCTGAAAGTGTTCAAAAAGTACTGATACACAAACTGAAATCATTTCATTTTTTGATGTGGGTGCATAAGCAGCCTGTCTTTTAAATGCATGCTCGAATGTCTGTGTCACTGTAGATGAGGACAAGGGACCAGTAGCATTACTGGGTTTGCCTGCTGCATGCCCACTCTGTAAACAAGGGAGTAACAAATGTATTATTATTACTCTCTCTCTCTCTCTCTCTCACACACACACACACACACACACACACACACACACACACACACACACACACACACACACACACACACACACACACACACAGTCTATCTTCTGTGTTGCATTTGAGTATATGCAATGACTCGATGCAAAATTTGCATAAATACAAATGAGTCTTAAGAAGACAGTGATAGTAATTGCAATGAGCCCAACAATTGACATGAATACAGAGGAGTATAGTGTTTCTCCTGTTGGAACACTTTTACAACCAATTCAATGACTGTCGGATTTTAAATGAACAAAATATGTTGGTTGGGTGACTAAACTACGTAACGTGTTATTGCGTGCAATGGGCGAATAGAGTCTGCAGACACACGACGCATACGTGCAGGGGTGTAGTGCTATTTTAAAAAGTGCCGGGGCGGAAGAATATGGGGGTCAAAGCCATTTATTATTATTATTATGCCTATTACTGTTATTGTTGCTAAATACCCTCATCAAAAGAAGGCGATAGGCTAGCCTACATCTATTCTGTCCGTTGAAATTAATTAACGTACAATAGTCAACTAGGTCTTTTATAGATGACATTACTTTCTCAGGCTACAAAAACACTCTAAAATGAAGTGCAGATACGTGTTTTTAAACGCAGAAGTTAAACTACCTGGTCCAACATTCCCATGCAAGGCTCCAGTTGCTTAAATGAGCTTGTAAGGAAGACGTGAATTTCTGAGTGAGGACGCTAAGGATGCATTATTCATCACAAATCAAGCGCAAAGGGAAGAGTCAAGTCTGCTTGTGCATGTTGTTTTCTGAAAGTCTTGGTATAAGACAGGCTAATTTCAGAGTTCAACTATTTACTGAACTTCAGAAAAATACAAATAATGCTGTCACATTGTAGTTATGCTGGAAAATCCATACAGAAGAAGGAAATAAACTGGTATAAACAGTGTTCTGTTTCAAGAATATGCAAATACAAACGTACAAGGAATTCATTATTTATAGCAAATGGGCATTCAGCTAGCTCTGAGGGTGAGGCAAAAAAAGTGCCGGCTCCACTAGTGTTTTTACAAGAGTGGTAACACTGAAAGCTTCAGTTTACATTATTGACAAGCTATTAGCAAGTTAGACAGACAAACCATGACCGAAGTCCCCACATCATGCATTGAGCTAAAAGTTAACTAGTCCTCTTAGAAGGCTGAAAAGTCTCTGGAGCACTGTCCCTGCCTTCCGCCATGTTTTCACTGACAAAACAAACCCACATTGCATGCTGGGAGACTGGGAGACTGTTGCTAACTTTGGTTGATGCTGGACAGTATTTAATGTGAGTTTTTCAAAGCGCGGTAAGCAACCACGGTTTTAATGATAATTAAAATTTTAAATGGTAATACTAACCGTTGGGAATTTTACCATGGTTTACCGTGAAACCGGTACCCGTTTCATCCCTATTTCTCACACAACAACTCTAGATGCCTTTCGAAGTTTCTGCAACATTAAAGAGGGAAGGTGTGGAGGGCCGCATTTACGTACTGGGCTGCCACCTTGGCCTAGAACAGGGGGAGATGGAGAGGCAGGGAAACAAAGAGTTAGGGAAGCAGGGAGAGACAGGGAAGGAGACAGAGAGAGGGAGTTAGGGAGAGAGGGTGAGATAGAGAGACAGAGAGGGGGAAGACGCTGCACTCACCATCCCAGCGCTCGTTGTGGACATACAGCACAGCAGTGGCAAAGGTAGCGGTGTGAGAACCTTTGGGGACAGTGGGGTCATCCAGGTATCCCAGCTTGGCATCACCCTCTCCCGCAGGATCGCCCACATACTGCCCCAGTACAACATCAGACAGAGAGACTGGACTGATGCACTTCAGAACCTTCACCTGTAGAGGAGGCACAGTTATGAGAGATGCAAACCTCATCACAGGTCTCATACAGTGAATGTGACTGACAACCAACCAGTTTCACCTTTACCCATCAAAAGGACCTTGAACAGTGTTACCTTCTCATCCCTCACATCATCAGAGCTGGTGGAGGCTGGCTTCTCCATGGCAACCAGGCTGAGCATCTGCAGCAGGTGGTTCTGCATGACATCACTGACAGAAGGAGATATACAGAGAAAGAAACACACATCCAGGAAATGCACTTTATTAACAGTAATATGAGGGACATACAGTAACACTAGCACTAACCTTACTGTGGGTTTTTATTAACTATATAAATATGCCTTTTTGTAATTTTCAAATTGCACATATAAGTCAGATTTTTAGCTTCTGGTGTAAATCCAAAAAAGATTCTTGAGTATTTGAGCTTGAGTAAATGCGCCCCTGTTGTATATAAACAGGGTGCAATCTCACCGGATGATCCCAAAGTCATCAAAGTAGCCACCCCGCCCCTGGGTGCCAAAGGGCTCCTTAAAAGTCAGGACCACACAAGCCACGCTATCCCGATTCCAGATTGGTCCAAAAATCCTGTTCCCAAACCTGAGAAAGGATGAGAGTCAGGGACATAAAGACAAAGACAGACAAAAAAAAGAGACAAATTGAGATGCACACACACAGACTGGTACAAGCACTCAGACACTGCTCTCTCTGAAGGAAGATGAACATATGGGGACCCACACACTGTATAGGGGAGAAGAAAGGGGTAGAGAAGTTGGGGGAGCACCATGCTGTACCTCAGTACCATCAGGTTCTGCACCATCTCTTTGCCCAGGTAGTGGTCAATGCGGTAGATCTGGTCCTCGCTGAAGAGGGAAGACAGATGGGCGGACAGCTCCTCCGAGCTCTGCAGGTCACGGCCGAAGGGCTTCTCCACAATCACTCTGTTCCATCCCCTGAGAGCAAGACATATGAAGCAGACTTCAGGCTCTGTGTTCACACGTAGCATCTTTTTTGAATCTGTCAACGTCTGTTTTACATAATAATCCTATGAATTAGACCGTGTTTTCAAAAACGTCCTGAGCGTTTTTTTTTTTTTTTTTTAATGCTGTCACTGGCATTTTTTCTGCAGCTCAGGGTGGTTTTTTCTGCAGCTCAGGGTGTTTTTTTTCCAGTTGAAAAAAGTCCAACTTCTCAGAAAAAACCCTACGTCAAGCGCTTTTTTCACAGCTGACCAATCACAAGCAGAGTAGTGAGACCTGTCGTTTCCCATAATACTCACCAAAATGGAGAGGGTAGCGGTGGAGAAGTTAATTGTGCTAGTTTCTGAGCACAGTGAATTGTACAACATGACAGTTAAACTGTATCATAACATTCATCATAAAGAGGCTGTTTGGAATCAAACTGGACGGATCCTAGGAGTTTCTGGTGTTTGTGTTTACTGCTTGTTGTTAGCAAAACTAGCCTGTTAGCTAACGTCAGCTCAATGTAACAATGCAACAATGTAAAACCAGCTAGATCGCTAACAATGTACGTTATCTACTCAAATGGTGTCTTGCCACAGAAAGAAAATCACCAAAGCCTCACGTAATTACCATGTTTTTAACTGACCATGTTTTTAACTGACCCTTCTCGCCAATATCGTGAAAATGTTGCATTAGCTGTTGTTATGGCAACAAAAGACGTTCTCAACTGCTTTTTGGAACAAACACAGTGTTTTTTGCTACCTGAAAAAATGCCCTGGCCAGTGTGAACACAGCCTTACTCCAGCTTACATTGTGAAAGAGTTCATACTCCTGTCTATACTCAACGAAAGAGTAGGACTCTACACTCCAGCCTACATTAAAAGGGATGGGGAGACTTTACTCTCCAGTGTATACTAAAAAAAAGGCCGACAGCATAAGACAGCATGACAGAGTATTACTATGATTACTGATTATTGCTACTGACACTTATTTTTATGCACGAGCAATTTGCAGAGTATAACTGGGACAACGGTGTGGCATACTGGTAGGGGGCAGGGCTTATTACCAAATGGCTGCTTGATTCCCCGCTGGGGCACTGCTGCTGTTACCCTTTTGCAAGGTACTTAACCTACAATTGCCTCAGTGAATATTCAGCTATATAAATGGATAAAAATGTAACCTATGTAAGTCACTCTGGATCATCTGCTAAATGACAATAATGTAATGATTATGCTAATATAACATTTGACAATGGAAAAAGAGTAGCACACAAATTTCATTAAAGAATAAGAGAGAACAGGAGACAGGAGAAAGCTTGGGGTAGGGGAGGGTGTTGACACAGGGGAGGTGAGGTACGGCTGCACGCTGGAGTCACACTGACTTTCTGCTCATGCAGTGGTGGCGGATGTTTTTGGTGACGTCATGGTAGACGCTGGGGGGCAGGGCCAGGTAGAAGAGACGGTTCGCCCCTCCCCCCCCAGGAAGGGCGCACAGGTGCATGTGCAGCTGTGAGAAGGAGCTCTCTTCATTGTACCTCCCACTCAGGTACGAGTTTCGACTGAAGAATGCCGATAGACGCTCAGCTTCACCATCTGCCACCTGAAGTGAGGGGAGGGGTTAATACACACCAGACAAACACTCCACATGTACACCACAGAAACGTATACACATACACTACCGTTTGCGGTCACTTACAAATTTCCACTCCATTATAGACAGAATACCAGCTGACTGCTTCTTCCCTAAATAGTTCTTGCATAGTTTGGAGCTGTGCTTTGGGTCATTGTCCTGTTGTTGAAATTGGCTCCAATCAAGCGCCGTCCACAGGGTATGGCATGGCGTTGCAAAATGGAGTAATAGCCTTCCTTCTTCAAGATCCCTTTTACCCTGTACAAATCTCCCACTTTACCACCACCAAAGCAGCCCTAGACCATCACATTGCCTCCAGCATGCTTGACAGATGGTGTCAACCACTCCTCCAGCATCTTTTCATTTGGTCTGCATCTCACAAATGTTCTTCTTTGTGATCCGAACACCTCAAACTTTTTGTCTGTCCATAACACTTTTTTCAAGTCTTCCTCTGTCCAGTGTCTGTGTTCTTTTGCCCATCTTAATCTTTTCTTTTTATTGGCCAGTCTGAGATATGGGTTTTTCTTTGCAACTCTGCCTAGAAAGCCAGCATCCTAGAGTCGCCTCTTCACTGTTGACGTTGAGACTGGTGTTTTGTGGGTACTATTTAATGAAGCTGCCAGTTGAGGACATGTGAGGTATCTGTTTCTCAGACTAGACACTCTAATGTATTTGTCCTCCTGCTCAGTTGTGCACTGGGGCCTCCCACTTCTCTTTCTATTCTGGTTAGAGCCAGTTTGTGCTACTCTGTAAAGGGAGTGGCACACAGCATTGTAAGTGATCTTCAGTTTCCTGGCAATTTCTAGCATGGAAATTCATTTCTCAGAACAAGAATAGACTGACGCTGATGCTCCAGATACTCAACTAGTCTAAAGAAGGCCAGTTTTATTGCTTCTTTAATCAGCACAACAGTTTTCAGCTGTGCTAACGTAATTGCAAAAGGATCAATTAGCCTTTTAAAATGATAAACTTGCATTAGCAAACACAACGTGCCATTGGAATACAGGACTAACGGTTGCTGATAATGGGCCTCTGTACGCCTATGTAGATATTCCATTGAAAATCAGCCGTTTCCAGCTACGATAGTCATTTACAACATTAACAATGTCTACACTGTATTTATGATCAATTTGATGTTATTTTAATGGACAAAAAATTAGCTTTTCTTTCAAAAACAAGGAAATTTCTAAGTGACCCCAAACTTTTGAACGGTAGTGTATACACCAGAGAAACAGACATTACACATACACACACCAGACACAAATATACCAGAGAAACACATAACACGTATACACCAAAGAAACACACACCATGTGTGTGCGCGTACACTGGACAAACACACACGTTCAATGCACAAGTACATGCTAAACACACAACTGCACATCTGACAAAGATGCTCCAGACTGCAAACAAACAGGCACACAGACACACAATTCCAACCTTCATGTGAGGCAGGCAAGCAGTACGGATTGCATCCACTGTCAGGTCAGAGCGGGCAAAGCCCACAAAGTGAGTCTCCTCTGGGAGAAGTCCATCTCTGAACAACCACCTTAGAGAAACAGGAGAGAGGTGTGCTTTCACCCACAACCACAGCAATGCATCCTGGGAAAGACACACAACCCAACACACACCAGAAACTAACACTCACCAGAGGGTAGGATAGATTTTCTTTTTTGCCAGATCTCCCTGAGAAAACAATGGTATTCATTAGATCAAAGGCTAGACAAAAGAAAGAGGGAAGCCATCCTGTCAACCATCCACGCTGCATTGATCAGCATGAAGGCGGAGACTTCACTGATGTGAAACTGAACTACAGCCTCCCCCTGAAAACTTAACTGTTCTGACCCTGGAAATTGTTTTTATCATGTTTAGGTGTGAATGAATGCGTGTTTATTAGCATCCTTGCTTTTTACATTTGTGAGTTTGTCAATAACTGAAGATGAAGTGGGTGGAATTTCAATCTGGTTAACAGTAATTTCAATTTTCTGTAATTGTCTGTGTGTGGGTGTAGCCAGCAACTGGTTAACAGCTGCCTTAATCAGCAGGCTTTAAAACAGGTGTGTTGGTGGCTGCCCCTCTACACATGCTGGTGTCTGGTTTAAATCTTTTTAAAATGAACTTTTTTTTTTGCTCCTTCTGTTTGTTCTAAAGTGGCATGAAAAAGTATTTGCCCCCTTCTTGATATTCTCTATTATTGCCTAGTTGGAGCCCTGAATGGTTTCAGATTTCCAAACTAAAGATAATATTGCACAAAGGGAACCTGAGTAAACACAAAACACAGTATTTTAATGTTTATTTTGTTCATTCAGTGAAAATAGTTAATATACAACCATATCACCCCTGTGAAAAAGTAAATGCCTCCTTAAACCTAATATCTGGTTGGACGACCCTTAGTGGCCATAACTGCAACCACACGTTTCCTACAATTTGATATGAGCCTTGCACATCTCTGTGGAAGAATCTTGACTCACTCTCCTTTGCACACCTTTTTTAACTCTGACAGACTTGCTTCTGTGTTCTGGATCACTGTTGTGTTGCATCACCCAATTACGCTTTAGCTTCAGCTCATGTACAGATGGTCAGACAATCTCCTTAAGAATTGTCTGGTACACAGCAGAATTCAAGCTTCCTTCAAAGATGGCAAGTCGTCCAGGTTCAGAGGCAGCAAAACATCCCCATACCATCACACTGCCACCACCGTATTTCACTGTAGTCCATAGAATATTATCCCAAAATTCTTGGGGATCATCCAGGTGCTTTTTAGCAAATGTGAAATGAGCTTTGATGTTTTTCTTGGTGAGCAGTGGTTTGTGCCTTGCTACTCTTCCATGAAGCCCATTTTTGCACAGTCTCTTTCTTATTGTTGAGCCATGAACACTGACCTTAGCTGACGCTAGAGAGGCATGCAGTTCTTCAGAAGTTTTTCTGGGATCTTTTGAGACTTCCTGGATGAAGTGCCGCTTGTGCCCTTGGAGAAATTCTGGCAGGTTGGCCACTCCTGGGAATATTCACCACTACTCCAAGTCCTCTCCATTTGGAGACAATGGCTCGCTCTGTAGTTTGGTGGAGTCCAAGAAATGGCTTTGTACTAAAGGTCGACCGATACATCGGCCGGCCGATATATTCAGCCGATATTAGGGTCTTTTGAAGGTATCGGCATCGGCCGACACCCAGGAGCTTGCGGCCAATTTTTTTTCCTGGGCCTTAATTACAGACGGGCATATCCGCAGACAGCCCAGTGTTGCTGGAGATCATGTGCAAAGCATTCTTTCCCCTCCCCCACTGGACGCCTAGGTAACCAGCCTGCTGGCAGACTTCAGCTGGAGTGGCCATTGGCCAAATAAACAACACAACTTCTGGGAGAGAACGGTAAGGCTTAAGTTTTGATCCTTCAGAGAATTGTATTGGTCATTGGTTAGTTTGCTGTATTGTTGGTGAAAATGTGAATGCCTGCCTGGTCAGTTTAAATGTGCTTGCTTGCAACTGCAGGCTATCTAGCGAGCTAGATTCTACACGGTGGAAACCACTCGTGGAATTAAATCATAACCATATGACGTCAACGTTATTAATTCAGATGTGTTTAGAAAGTTTCAGTCGGTGTCTGCGACTAAGCAGAGGTAAGGTGGTCTCAGAAGCAGCCCCCTCACACACACAGCTACGGCGTATGTGAGGGGCTGGGTTACTGCAGGTGTGTGTGACTGTTGCTCTGCCGGAGAGCTGTTTAAGTATGACGGGAGAAACTAGTCTATGCGTGGTTAAAGTTTATATGAGTTAACATTGATAATGCACCAAATAGATGCCACAAGCCGTTTGCCTTTTACAGCTGAATCTCAAGCAATTTGTTGGAGAGGATTGCTTAAAGTGTATGTGACGCAGTTACTTTCTAACGCGAATATCAATGCTTTCAACTAGTGAACTACACAGGCCAATTTCGTTCAGTTGCTCAGTGTGCAATGCATGGGAAGTGACTTGGACACCACTCGCGGGATTTAACTGTAAATATATAACGCCAACGTTATCAACTCGATGGAGTATAGAAAGTTTCTGCATCTGCGACTAAGCAGAGAGACACGGTGGTCTCAGGAGCAGAACCCCTTCACACACACAGCTCTGGTGAGTGTGAGGGGCGGTGTGCGAGTGAGTGAGTGTGTGTGTGTGTGTGTGTGTGTGTGTGTGTGTGTGTGTGTGTGTGTGTGTGTGTGTGCGCGCGACTGTTGCTCCGCCGGAGAACTGTATTAGTATGATGGGATAAACTATGCGTGGTTAAAGTTTATATTAACATTGATAATGCGCCAAATAAATGCAACAAGTCATTTGCTCTTTACAACAGAAACTCAACTCTCAATTTGTCGGAGAGCATTGCCTAAAGTGTGTGTGTGACACAGTTACTTTCTAACGCGAATAGCAATGCTTTCAACTAGCGAACTACACAGGCCAATTGTGTGTGTGACTGTTGCTCCGCCTGGGAGCTGTTTGAAGTATGACGGGAGAAACGAGACTATGCGTGGTTAAAATTTGAGTAAACGCTGATAATGCGCCAAATACTGATGAAACAAGTCGCCATGACTATGACATTATACAAAATAAAGATTGCATTTCAATGACTGTTTTAAATGGTTGATCGTTTTTGGTTTTTTTTTACAATGGCTACATGTAAGATTAAAACTAAGCATTAAAGATGACAATGAACGTAATTACCCTAACAGCTGATTTTATTTTACATTTTGTGGTGATAACCAGATTATGTTAATTTCACTTATAGTAGCATCTACCAGCAAACAATTTATCAGGGCTGTTTTGGAGATATTGATGGAAGCCTTTTGGGCCTTGTACACTACTGTTACCATTATGCACTAGACCAAAATATACTGAATATGTGTTTTTGTTTCTTCTTTTTAAGCAATCCCTGATGGCTGAGAAAACCAACCCCATATGGCAGCTGGTGACAGGGTCATAAACAACCAAGGTTCAATAATGCATGTGGGGGTGGCGAAGGGTGGTCTGGGTAGTCTGATTCAACAGCCGAGCTAAGAGTGGCCAAATTTGTTGTATTTGTTAATGCTGGTTCTGATAGAAAGGTGAACGAATAAATGGTGAATTCAGTTTTGGCAGCAAAAGGTGGGGACACACAGTATTAGGCAGGTGGTCATAATGATATGCTGATCGTTGTAGTACAGTATATTGTTACATTGTTGTTTATTCAAGTGTTATATATTATAAATGTGTGTACTGTTCTACTGTATATTTTTTTGAGACGTGTGTGTTCAATAAACTTTTTTTTTTACAATTGAGACTTGTGTATCCCTGATTGTTATTATTATGACATTTCTATCATGCAAATAGAGGGAGAGAAAAACAATATCGGCCCCAAATATCGGCTCAAAAAAATTGGCAGTACATATCGGTCATCGGTTGAGGCTGATGGCTAAACATCGGTATCGGCATCGGCCATAAAAAATCCATATCGGTCGACCTCTACTTTGTACCCTTTCCAGACTGATATATCTCAACTTTTTTTCTCAACTGTTCTGCAATTTCCTTTGATTGTGGTAGTGTGTGCCTGTAGAAGGTTTGTGGTGACTACTTCCCTCTGATGGTAAGGTTCAATATATATGTCATTTAAAGTGAGCAGGTCTGGTTGAAACCAAGCCTGACTGTTCAGTCACCTGAATCTAATTATCAACTAAAATTTTATTGATTTCTTTGTTTCAAAACTAAGGGGGCAATCAATTTTTCACAAAGGCAATATGGGTAATTGGTGACTTCTTCTATTAAATGAATGAAATGATTGATTTAAAAACTATGTTTTGTGTTTTCTCAGGTTTCTGTAGTCTAATATTAAATTTTATTTGAGGATATGAAACCACTCAGTGAGATCTAGAAGGGGACAAATACTTTTTCATGCCACTGTATGCGCAATACCTCTGACAGGGTTGGAGATTATCAACATTCCTATGTCATGTGGCAGCTTGCTATACATGTACACACAGCAGTCTATCACAGACCCATTACCCACAGTCCTCTTCTTAATGCAGACAGCAAGGCTGTTAACTCACAACCTCATGGGGTTAGGGCAGATAGTAACTGTGAGGGATGAAGTCAAATATTTTATTATGACCCCATAGCCATAAATATTTTTTTGTTTACAAACATTTAAAGAAAAATGCAGTTTCATTCTTTGTGCACACATTAATACTATGCTTTGTGACAGAGACTGCTGAAGGATGTCACCTGGCTTCATAAGATAACAGTAGCCCATCACCACAAGAATCGTTTTTTTTCCTGCTTCAAGCCCTACTGTTCTCACAGCACTGTTGCACAACTCATTTCAACAGCCTGCATTGCGGATTACCCCCTGGAAAATGATTAACAACCCTCAGCACAGTACAGTGAGGTGACACTGCTGCCAAACCTCGCACACAGCTGCCAGAGGTTGCTGTCCCACTCAAGGGCTCATAGGAATGTTGCTCCAGGGAGTGAATAATACTGTGAGCTGTATTAGCACACTGATCCTTAATCTCCCTACAAATCATTCATCACTACACACTACACACACGTGTCAAACTGCGAACATACAAAATATTTATTATAATAGATTACCACTAAGGGGTGACAGGAGAAAGAGGCTTCACAAATTTCAGTGGGAGAAGCCACTGTGTGCCGTAGATAACTGACTCACACCAAACTTGTACGGAAAGACCTTGCTCTCCATAGCGAAAACCACAACTGGTTCAAATCACTGAGTCCCTGATAGCACGTCATGGCTCCACCCATTTTAGGGATCAAGAAGTCTCTCTATTTCATCACTACCCCTGTTAGGTGACATGGGCATTTCTCTCATGAGAAGAGCTTTATTCTGTAGTACAGAGTCCAGCCCGTCCTTCCGCTCTGTAATGACTCCTTGTGTTACAAAGTGCTAACAGCTCATGACTGTGCACAAATGAGCTCTCTCTCCTCCTACTTACTCTCTCCCTTCACTTCAGCATAGAGTGCAGACTGTATTTACTGTGCTGACAGCCAGGGCCTTGAGCAAGACTCAATTTTGGGATGTGTGACAACAGAAGGTTGCTGCAGTGATGTGTTTAGGTCATGGGGTCTGCCCTGTTAAGATCACGGTGTGATATTCACAAACCATTTTCATTGACACAGTCCCAATGAGGAGACGAGACGATAAACTCTTGTTCCGAATTGCTGTGCTCACTGCTGTTTATCAAAGAGCGAGCTTAAATGTGTTTAATCACATGCTGACATGCAACATAAGCCTCCTGAACAGAATACAGCAGATGGAATAAAGCATTCTGTAGAATACGTTTCACCTGTCTACACAGAGCAGGAATCAATGGCTGTGTTTCTACTAGACAAGCTGTGCACATAGGCATGCATGCAGGGTGAACATAACTCCTCCAAACAGGAGAACTTAGGAAGTCAACACTCTCAGGGTTCCCTTTAGCCTATGCCCGTTTCCTGTGAGCTGGTTGCACTTTCTCTTCATTCTAGTCAACTCTTCACGTATGGATGTAAACAGACACTCACAGAGGGCCTGATCATTTTAAATCACTCCACTGTAAAACTGATCAATACAAGGGATTACCTCACAAATGACACATGGTCATGGACAGACACAGTCACAGAAAGACACCATGTTAAATTCTGTCTCACTATAATACTGATAATGCTATATGAGTGTTCTTAAATGCTACCTTAAAAAGAAAAAGCCTTTGCCTCTGCTTGTCTGAGTCACCTCTGACATTGCAAAAAAAAAAAACCTGCTAACAGCCACCTCCTCCCATCACAGCTTCAAATACACAAAGAAAACTATTCTATCCTTCTGATAAACCAACAAATATTTTCTTGGAGACCACTGGAAGACAGCCAAATAGAAAAAAAGAAGGAAATAAAAGGAAAGAGGAAGTGCTCAATCTCTCCTTTCAGCAGGGAATCATAGAGGTTGATATTGTGCAAACACAGAATGACTGGGCTGAATTCAACACCAACGGCCACAGATTTGCCAAGGGGCAGGGAGGCAAAGAGGCTCCATCTATGCTGTTGTAACACTATCTAACATCACTGATTTGACAGCTAATGGCCATGACCCCGAGACAGTCATATGGCCAATGAGGGTAAGTGTGATTACTCGTTTCTGTGCGAAGTTCACTCATCTTCCTCTTCTGTGGCTCCAACAAATGCAACACTCCTCTCTCCCCCTCTTTATCAATATCCCTCAATCTGTGATAAAGAAGCTGCAGTTGTACAGCAGATTATCCTTGCTAAAACTGGACGCTTGTCTTCGGCTATCGCTCTGTTTCAGGGCCTCTGAAAAGAAAGCACCACCTCAGCACATTCTGTTCACTGTGTCAGCGGACATTACAGCGCTGTGTGCAATCCCCCTATTGAGGGCTTCCGTATACTCAAATTAACCCTTTCCTCCCACCATCTCCTACTTAATCCGTTAACCCCTTGTGGAGCAGCTAGCAAACACTTCTCACAAAAACTGAACAGAAAGAGCAAATATCAAAAAAGGAAGAAGGAAGACCACACACCTGCATTTAATGAGCCTTTAACTAGGCAGGTCTGGCTCTGGCTGGAAAAATTAAGGATCGTTAACAACTATCAATATAACACATGGATAACACCATACTAACACTGCAGCCATTTTGGGGACAGGTGAAGGCTTTACAGCACTTATTATTACCACCATTTAATGTCATGTTGGGGCAGCAGTGTGGCACAGTGGTAAGGTCCTGGACTTGTATCCAAAAGGCTGCTGATTCAATTCCTCACTAGAGCACTGCTGTTGTACCCTTGGGCAAGGTACTTCACCCATAATTGCCTCAGTAAATATCCAGCTGTATAATGGATGAAATTGTGAGTTGCTCTGGATAAGAGTGTCGGCTAAATGACAATAATGTAAAGTAATGTTATCCTTATTAGTTACACTGGATGCTGCAAGAATGAAGAAACATCAACAGTAAATAACATCATAATCTTTTCCACTTTTGGAAAACTTCTGTGGGGCTGAGAGCAAAACATCCAATGCCAAACCATGCCACCTCAGGCCCCTAATGAGCTACTGCTAGCTAAACAGAATGAGGGCAACAGGTGGAGCTGTCGGAGTAAGTAACCGTGTTGATCCATTAGGGATACACAATAGAGGGGAAAATAACTTCTGCTTCACTGGTGTTGTAACAGTATATGCCTAGGTTCTGATTTGAACATGCATGTGCCAAGCTTTACTTTAAGTTATGATGACTTGGAAAAGCAATACTGCTGGCAAAAAAAGCACCAAAGTCAAGTCAAGGAAACAAGCATAAACACACAATATAGGTTTAAAAGCATACTTTTTTCACTCATGATTTTATGGCAGACAATTAAAATCAGTGAAGTAATAACCATCATGGAACCTAAGTAGGCATACAGTACATGTAATAAACAAGGAGCATTAAAGTGGCTTTGGGATTTTGGTACTTACACTGATTTTCAGTTTAGCCAGAAAGCAAACTGATCTCATCTCTGACAGCTAAAATGGCATGGGAGACAGCAGCCTCGTTTACAGACATGTATGCTGGGCAAGTGATATGATATTTGATATTTGATATATGATATTTGCTCGGTAGTAGCTATATAATTCCTCAAGCAAGCTATGAGTAGGAGCAGGAGCATTTCTATGAAAGGAAATGCAATGGGAAGAGGAAATAAAATCCTGCCAAGAGTGTTGCCAACAGGGCACTTTTGTTGCTAGATCTAGTGACTTTTGAGACCCCATCAGCTCCTTTCTTTTTTGAATGCACCTAGCCACACATCTAGGGCTTTTCAGATCAGTTTGGGAATTCACTCCAAATTGCTTGGAAATTTGCCCCCACCCCCTCCTGCACTGCATCTACGCCATTAATGGTGGTTTTTGTTGCTTGCAAAACCAAGTGTGATCACATGCTGTGTGCAGCTCTGCTTCCTCAGGGCCAGTCTCGCCCCAACTACATTTGATAGAACGCTGACAGAAGCAAAGCTAAAGTGTGGTCTTCACATAATTACATCATACTGGATAATGCCATGACACACATTGATGTCAGGATGTAACAACATAAGCTTATGCTTTGTGGTGGGAAAATGAAAGCACAATGCATTTGGCATGACATAACCTGATGCCTTTCAGTACAAAATCAAGGTCCTTCCAAAGTGACCTTGTCGACTGTTTGGTTTGTAGACTGTGGTAGTTCCATTAATGAGTGCACTCCAGTAAGATCACCTCACATGGTTGCATGGCCAGTGGGAAACTAATGTGAAGCAGACACAAGCCAAGTTGTTGACAGGAGAGGAGCTTCCTCCCAAAAAAGCGCAGCGAGAGGATTTTGGTATGCTGTGCTCTGTGAGGAGGTGTGGTGCTCACCGAGGCCCCCATGATGATGAAGATGTGCACGTCTGACTGGTGGAACTCCTTGTCGTCATGCAGCTCCTTCCTCAGCTGCCCAAATACCTCAGATCGAGAGAGGGGAGGGGCCGTCATCTTCTCTGGGAGAGGGAGAAGGAGACACTGGGTAAGGTCAGGGAAATTTAACTCGACTTGTTAACCGCTGGTCACTAGCAAGCCGTAGCTAGAAGTGGTAGAACAAGAACAAGCACGCCCCCCGCACACACACACACACACACACACACACACACACACACACACACAGAGAGAGAGAGAAAAACACAAACTGGCATTACTATAGAAAAACAAATAGAGAAGTCAGCAACTGAACCAAAAGAATATGTATTTAATACTCTCCTGTGCAGTCAAATCAGGCTTACGGGTTACTGTAACAGCCCAGCGAATTGGCCAGTATCTAGCTATAGTATGCTAACTTTGTAGTTTAGGAGCAGGAATTCGCAACACAGCTAGCTAGCGTCTGTCGGATACCATAACGCATTCGGAAGTAGTTAGTTAGCAATAGCAGTACATTATCTAGCTCGGTCACTAAGTAAACTAACTAGCCTATTATCCAACCCGATAAACGACCCAACTTGGATACGATAAACTCGCTCACCTCCAGCACAGCATTGCTCAGAATACTCAAAGTAAAGCTAGCTGTCTACCTGATGTAGTTATGTTTGCACATGAATCGTTAGTTAGCTCGTTACTAAGTTAGCTCGATACTTACTACGAGGGATTTCCCGCTTTTGAAAACACTTTGGCTCGATGTCTGCTAAATACGTTAATCTTTGCTAGAGTGATGTACTTGTTTTAAACTACCTGCTACTACCACTCCCAGCCCCGGCCCCCCCTTAACGCTACTGCTGGAATAACCAGGCTGAATCCTTTGATTTCATTGGTCAGCAAAAACTCACCAGCACGCGCTCGACTTCCCATCGCTCTTCAATGACGTCATCGCAGTTACTAAAGGCTTGCAACGTGCATTGAAATACCGCAGTATGAGCACAGAACGCAAATAATCCTACGTTTACTTCAAAAGGATTGTTGCGCCACTAAAATACAACGCAAACCAATTAGAACAAGGGTTTTCAACCGGTGGTCCGCGGTGGCATTGCAGGTGGTCCGTGACATGCATTCCAGCCTATAGTTTCACTATTGAAATCATATATATATGATATATATTCATTTTACTTTTATTTCCAGATGATTAGGGCATTGTTGTAAATAATGAATTCAATGCAAATACTAAATAATATAGAGGAGATCCAAGCTGACACCGGATGGGCTAGCTTTGCACCTATCAGGTCTATAATAGCCTGTGCTAATGGTAATGTATTGCGTCATATCCTT
Source organism: Megalops atlanticus (assembly GCA_019176425.1). Taxonomy (NCBI): domain Eukaryota; kingdom Metazoa; phylum Chordata; class Actinopteri; order Elopiformes; family Megalopidae; genus Megalops; species Megalops atlanticus. The sequence continues at coordinate 2,401,195 of CM032882.1, read as the reverse complement.
AAACATAACGTACATAACGTACAGTCTCACACGTGAAATAGACTAGCATCTAAAAGAAGGCAGGAAAATACGTAATTTTGAGGTTTAGACGGCAAGTAATAGTTTCAGTGAACTTAAATTTGGTCTACTGCTGTTAGCTACCGTTTGTAACTGACGTGAAGTTAGCTAGTGAGCAGCAACATGGATCGGTATTTAGTAAGGAACGTGACAGATACCACGACAGAGGGACTGCTGTTCGGACAAAGCTACAACTTCACAGGAAGCAGGGAAGCGAAAACGAAAATACAGTGAGGATTACATCAAATATGGATTTCCAGTTACGACTGACAAAGCAGGAGAGGAGGTACCACTGTGCTTCATATGCTCAACGCTGCTTTCAAATGAAGCCATGAAGCCGTCGAAACTATTGCGGCATATGGAGACACATCACAGTTTCTTGAAGGCTAAGCCTATTGAGTATATGCAACAGGTGTTGCGTGATTTCAAAGGACAACAGACGCTCATGAGAAAGAGTACAAAAGTGAGTGAAAATGCACTCAAAGCATCATATTTGGTAGCACTCAGAGTTGCCCAATGCAAAAAGCCACATACAATTGCAGAGCAGCTAATTTTGCCAGCAGCTATGGACATGTGTAAAACCATGATAAATGAAGAATGTGCGAACAAATTAAAAACCATTTCTTTTGTCAGATAGCACAATCGGAAGACGAATTGAGGAAATGGCCAATGATGTGAAAGAGCAACTCGTAGAGAAACTTCAATCGGTTCAAGGATTTTCAATTCAAATCGAGGAGACGACTGATATAGCGAATGATGCGCAATTGTTGGCATTTGTGCGATACGAAGATAGTGGTGCTATGAGCGAGGAATTTCTTTTTTGCAAACCACTGCCGGGACGAACTACAGGTACGGAGACCTTTAAAGCCCTTGATGGCTTTTTCAGCGATCACGATATTTCGTGGCAGAAGTGCGTGGCTTTATGTAGCGATGGGGCAAGCGCTATGAGTGGCAGCCAGACTGCATTGTTTGCGCACGTGAGGTAAGTAGCACCAGGGATAATTTGGACACACTGCATGATTACCCTTTCCAACTATATATCTCTGTGAGAGCGGTTTTTCCACATTGACATACCTAAAGAATAAGTACAGGGCAAGGTTGGAACCAGAGAATGATATGAGGCTGTCGCTTTCTACCAGTATATTGCCACGGATAGACAGTGTGGAATTCACCACGCCCAGAAATCACACTAACAGATAAAGAACACCCCCTCCACACACGCTCACACCGATTTACGCTGCCGATTACCTCTTAGTCAGAATGGTGGTCCCTGGGACAGAACCAGTTGAAAACCCCTGAATTAGAACACGCCGTTAGTTGTACCTGACATCTGTTGATGGAACCAGTGCGCGAGCGACCTCAGGTGTATTACTGAGAGCAAAGCTTCAAGATAGGGTCAATACGGGTTTAGCCGTGGGTTAGTAAATGCGATCAATGGATTTTGCTTGTTTAGTTAAGCGATCATTTGTCATCACTCCTCAGTTTTATTTCTAAAATTCATAATTTACAATGTGTACTGAGAAGTTTATTTGTCTTGTAATTAGTAAACGGTGTTCGATCTTGCTTTGAAAATTGACCACACCCAGTTATTTGCAGATTTGTAGATATATATAATATATATGTATTACACATATGCATTTCATTGTACAGACAGTGTATTATATTTAGATCAGTGTGAAATACACTCATGTTTTCACAACTGTAGCTTACTCAATGTGTGGGACCAGTAATGGAAGTGAGATTATGCCAGTTATGCAGAGGAAGAGGCAAGATGAGTGCAGGGCCCCCAAAACAGGCATTGCTAGTAAGAACTGGGCAACAGTCCAGTGTACATTACGGAACTGGGCTTGCAACCTAAAAGTGGCAGGTTTGATTCCCAGATGGTCTGCTGTACCCATGAGCTCACTGCTTAACCTGAGCTCCTTCAGTAAATATCAAGCTGTATAAATGAATAAAAGTGCATAATGCATATTTTTAATGTGTATCAGCTCTGCCTTAATTACATTGTTGTCATTTTTTAGAAGTGACTTACACAGGTTACCATTTTCACGTTACCTATTTATACAACTGGATATTGACTAAGGCAATTCTGGGTTAAGTACCTTGCCCAAGGGTACAGCAACTATGCCCCAGCAGGGAATTAAACTAGTGACCTTCAAGTTACAAGCCCTGCTCTTTACTATTACAGTACACTGCCTTAAATGTGATCACTGAGCAAATGTTGGTCTTTGAGGGTGTCATGCAGGGTAACACTGGCCCAGTTGTTCAGAAGTAATCTGATTGGATTTTGGCTATCGGATTGGATCAAATCTTGAAAATGGGTTGTTCCAAAGAAAAAAGGATTCTGAAATTGGATTAGATCATGTAATCCAGTCTTGGTTTTGATCTGGCTCAAACCTTCAGTATGTGTTGTTCAAAACTTTTTAGTAGGATTGGGATACCTTTGATCCAAAAAATCAGGATTATTCTGATCCCAGCAGAAGGGTGGATTCAGGGTGGATTTCGGGAACAAAACGGAATAAAACTTTAAAATTGGTAAAATAATACAACATTTGTATCATGTAGTATATACACTCACCGGCCACTTTATTAGGTACACCTTGCTAAAACCCCCTTTGCCTTCAGAACTGCCTTAATTTCGTGGCATAGATTCAACAAGGTACTGGAAACATTCCTCAGAGAGTTTGTCCATATTGACATGATAGCATCACGCAGTTGCTGCAGATTTGTCGGCTGCACATCCATGATGGAATCTCCCGTTCCACCACATCCCAAAGGTGCTCTATTGGATTGAGATCTGGTGACTGTGGGAGGCCATTTGAGTACAGTGAACTCATTGTCATGTTCAAGAAACCAGTCTGAGATGATTCGAGCTTTATGACAAGGCGCGTTATCCTGCTGGAAGTAGCCATCAGAAGATGGGTACACTATGGTCATAAAGGGATGGACATGGTCAGCAACAATACTCAGGTAGGCTGTGGCGTTGCAAACGATGCTCAATTGGTACTAAGGGGCCCAAAGAGTGCCAACACCATTACACCACCACTACCAGCCTGAACCGTTAAAAAAATTCTGAACCATCCGAATTAGGAAATCGAGACTCATCAGACCATTTTTCCAATCTTCTATTGTCCATCCTGTGCGATGTGTAGCCTCAGTTTCCTGTTTTTAGCTGACAGGAGTGGCACCGGTGTGGTCTTCTGCTGCTGTAGCCCATCTGCCTCAAGGTTCGGCGTGTTGTGCGTTCTGAGATGCTCTTCTGCAGAAGGGTGGTGGTTATTTGAGTTACTGTTGCCTTTCTATCAGGAACCAGTCTGGCCATTCTCCTCTGACCTCTGGCGTCAATTTTCTCTTTTCGGACCATTCTCTGTAAACCCTAGAGATGGTTGTGCGTGAAAATCCCAGTAGATCAGCAGTTTCTGAAATACTCAACCAACCAACAACCATGCCACGTTCAAAGTCATAATTCTGATGCTTTGAACTGCAGCAGATACCATGTCTAAAAATGCATTGAGTTGCTGCCATGTGATTGGCTGATTAGGAATTTGTGTTAACGAGCAGTTGGACAGGTGTGCCTAATAAAGTGGCCGGTGAGTGTATACATTTATTTATATTTTGCACTTGATTTGTTTAACCGTTACAGTTATAAAGTAGATAAAGTAGACATTAGGCTACCTATTAAGCCTTTCAGTAAAGCAAAAAAAAAGGATTTTATCCCCATAAAATAATCCCCCAAACAGCTGTCAATATCAAACAAAAATAATATGTTTAATTTTAATCATTTATCACTTTACATTATCACTGTACATTAATTACAATGACACAATCATCAGAGATGAACCAGTCAAAATGAGTTTCTAACAATTGCATCCTTTATTGCACGTCCAGTCAGTCCCTCATTCTGAGAGAACGCCGGAGGTTGGTCTGGGTCTTCAACAGGCTCAGGTGCATCATAAACGTCATCACAGGGACATTGTGCCTGGTAGCGATGTTGTGCAGGACAACACAGGCAAGTATTATGTTGCACGCTCCCTGTGGTTCCACTCGCAAGTAGTTAAGGCATGCAAAGCGCCTCTTCAGAACTCCATTTAAACGCTCAATTGCACATCTTGTTTTGCAAATCAACTGTTTTGTATTGTTTTATTGTGCTGTTTTCTGTCTCTTCAAATAAAAACACTTAAAGTGACCCCATGCTGGCTATTCTACCTGTTCTTTACATAGCTAGTAGCCTACATTGTGATATGTAGTCCCATTTAGGGCACTGGTAATCTGGATCTGGTAATCTTGAATAGTTTGTATCTGGATCAGGGTGATCCAATCCAATGTTGTTTTGAAAAACTGGCACAAAAGTAAGATGGATTACCTGTTCCTGGATAGCAAAACATGGGATTTCCAAACCCGGATCATTCTGATCCAGATCAAACTTTTTGAACAACTGGGCCACTGCGTTGATTTTACAGTTGCGGATGATGCAGCCAACTGTATTGACTAAATCCACACATCAAGAAGATCTGACAACAGAAGTTTGTGGAGGAGGATGGCCTCTAAAATGTCCAAGAGGAGGCACACTACTTCCATAGCTGGAAATGACAGCAGGGGTGGTTAGGCATTTTCTGACCGCATTCAGTGTACACACACTCATCAGGCTGAACACCAGCCTGCTAGAGACAGAACTCTCATCAAGACAATGAGTGTTAGTGGTGCAAGAGGAAAGTAAACCCACATGGAAACATGGTGGCCATTCCACTAATGAATAAATAATAAATAAAACTTAAAAAATAGCAAGGTGCATCAGTCCAAATCCTCCCAAAACCTTCAATAAGCTTTAAATTCTAATGCAGATACAGACTTATGTCAGTAACAAAAACAACCTGAAAGTGCTTGGTGAGAGTGTTTATCAAACTGACCATACTCAGAAGCTACTGACCCAGGATAATACCACCAACTAGCAAGTCAAAAGTAGAAAGTGTGAATTTCTTATGATGACATATTGGTCATTCTTATTTTTTGCAGAGACTATGCAATATCTACATTTCTTTTTTCTTTGCTGCATCAGTTTCAAGCTATTCTCATTAGAGACAAAACCTCTTTGACTGTCAAAAATGCATCACAGATAGGGCTACATCTAAGAACCGGCTGTCCAGAGCCTTTAATTTATTTGTGTGGTTCCCTGAAAAGACCAGACGAAGACAATGTTTCTGGAAAAATCTACCTCTCATGCTGAAAGGCCAATCTGATTTGACATAACATGTTTTACTGATAGGTAGAATTTTTTATTTGGCAGCCACGTTCAAGCTTGCTTTCTACTCAAGTTAAAAACCACACACAAAAAAAACTTACTGTCCCTGACAAGACCACTGCCTTCAGTTATGACCAATGAATCATTTGTATGGACCTCTGCCAATCCCAGTCAGCTTCACTTACCATTTAAGTTTCTCAGTAAGCACCTGTCCCCTACCCAGTCAGCCTGAAGGAACATATGATTTAGTTCTAGATCTGAGCTAATCCATAATGAAATACAGTGATAGAATTTTCTACAGTGACAATTAAATTCTCCTGGAATGTGAGCTGCTGTAGTTTGTCTTCAGTAACTTGTTTGCCATATTTGACCAGTTAGCTGCTCATCACTGTCCCTGTGTGGCATGGGGTGCATCACAGAGTCAAGCAGTGTTCTGAAGAGTGCAGAAATCATACTGCCTTTAATGTGCACAGTATTTCAGACGACACTCATACAAATACGTCCCAAGACCCATCTTAATGTACATTTCAGAAGAGACAAATGCTGAAATTGTAGGGTGCTCCACTATCTGACCATTTTGGCATTTTAACATAAGTAAATCTCTAACATTATAAATACTCAACATTTTCAAAATATCCTAACATGACAAGCACTGTACCTCCCCTACTTTTAAATGCTGAGGGCAAACCTCAGACAAGGTAAAGTAATGCAAGCTGGCCATCTCAACTAGACTGTAAATGTGGCAATACCCTCAAGAAAAGTCACAGTTTTTCAAAGTGTTGCTGAATGACGGCTTCTCGTTTTTGCTGGCCAAGGTGGTAATGTGGGGATTCTCTGTCCTCTTCCTCATCGCCTTCATCCTCCTCATCCTCTTCCTCCTCCTCCTCCCCCTCCCTGCTGTCCTGTCTGTCCCTCTGCCCTGGTGTTGCTCCCTCGTTGGGTGGCAGCTCCACGCCACGGGAAACGGCGATGTTATGGAGGACGCAGCAGGCGATGATGATGCGGCCGCACTTCTCAGGGAAGCAGTTTAGGACCCTGGTCCCCTCCAGGCAGCGGAAGCGCTTCTTCAGGAGCTGGCAGGTCCTCACCACTGTGCTGTGGGTCTTTTTCAGGGCCTCGTTATAAAGCTCCTCTGCTCTACAGGATGGATGGCGAACTGGGGTGAGGAGCCAGGGCTGGAGGGGGTACCCAGACCCTCCTGTTGGAGAGAAAGGAAGAGGAATCACACTTGACTCACTGTCTTTGTGCAGCCACTCTGAATATAACTGTGAGAAAGAGAGAAGAGTATCACCTGTGCTACTGTTACCACATGCTGATACTGTAATTATGACTGCACAGTAGAAACATACACACTGTACCTATGACAGACTGACAGCAAAAGAGTCATACAGAGAGATACAGTGTGGGTATACTGTATAAAATATAAAAAGACAGACAGATTGAAGATATAGACATATATTTATACAGTCTGCAATCATACCAAGGAGATGTCCTGTGCCTAGATAGCCAGCAGCACAACGTGCTGCCATCGGGCTCTTCCTCCAGATGAAGGAGTCCTTGGAAGACCCGGGGAATCGAGCCACCACACTGGTGATGGTGGAGTTCACATCTGCGGTTATCTGAACTTTAAGGGAGTGAAAAGACTTGTGGTTGAGGAAGGTGTGTGGGTCCCCAGGGGGCGCCCTGATTGCAATGTGCATGCACCCCACGACCCCCAGAACGTCAGGGAACCCCGCAATGTTGCAGAACTGCTGCTTCTCCCGCTGGTGCGACTCGGGGGGAGGGAACTGAATGAACTGCTCGCCTAATTCCACCAGCGCATCTGTGACATGGGTGACGGCGTGGCTGATGGTCGACTGGGACACTCCTACAAAATTCCCCACGGCTGTCTGGAAAGAGTTGCTGGTATAGTAGGCCAGAGCAGCGCAGATTTTCGCCTCCAGTGACAAAGGGTGGTTATGCGCATACGGATTGACCAGTTTGTCAGTTAAAAGGCCACATAAGTAGTTAATGGTCTCTCTGTCAAAACGACATCGCTGTATTAGGAGCTCATCGGGCAGTTGTTGCACGTTCTGATGAAGTCTGAATCTTTTCTTGGTTTGGCTACGCACGGCTTTTCGCCGAATATTCCGTCTGGCAACCATAAAAAGAATTGCATCTATGTCTGCCATGTTAAAACCTGCACAAGTGCTTTGAGCAAGTGCTTTAAGTGCGATACCTTGTTGTTTCCTGTAAACCGGAAGAAAGATACGATTAGAGTATGGGATTAATAACAGACCCCAAGCAACCATCGCAACATTCAGCTGAATACATGAACTTTTAACGAATTACTAAAGGAAAACAAAACAAACGTGACTTCATTTTACCTGAACAGATACGCAATACTGGGTTATACAGTGTCCCGAAACCACCAAAAAATTGCAACAAAAATACTAAAAACAGGGGTGTCTCACTCACGAGGGATAAAAAAGTATTCTCTGAACGAAAACAAAGAGGCGTACAAAGCAAGTATGAAGTTGCATATCTCATATTAAATGATGCTCGCTTGAACCTCACACAACCCCATGTGATTTGGCTAGCCATCTTAGCTATGAACATGTGTAATTCGTGGCCTTCGACAACTTCATGTCTACATTTTTAGTGGGAGATGGGGCCATCTTACCTGTAAAGCCAATTTTTAAGCGAAAAGTTCAAATCACGTTAGCTGTCTTGTGTGTCAAGCTGTTGACCAGCAATTATTCAGCTAGCGAGTTTAGCCACATATCGAGCTACAAATGCAAAGGCATCGCTAGCTGAAACAGCTGCTTATATAAAACACCTAGATGGCTAAACGGTCCTAGTCATCGGTGGATTTTGATATACCAATAACCTTAATTCATTTTTTTGGCTGAATGAGTTCCGTCAACATTACTGCCTGTATTGCATGGTTTCCATCAGTGACTTGTACATAAGTTAAAGTACAATACCGCCGTCTAGTGTACAGGAGTACACAATCGGGGAAAGCCACACGACATTAGTCAAGTTACTAAACTACGAACAAAAACCCTATGCATACACAGAAATCCCTGTTCACCTATGAGCCTGAGTAAATGCACTCCCAAGACTGAGACTCCTTGTAAATACACACCATTCACTGTTCAATATCTGCAAACAATTAGAGGTGGACCACATGCTCCATATGTTCTTGGCATCGCTACCATCTTTACCATTTTAAGTAGAGTCCATTAAGCAGAGGCAAGTAGTTGTATTATTCAAGATCACGTGTCCGATCACACTAATAATCTTTCTTGTGATGCTTCTTGAAACATTTTTTATGGAAGGGACTATTTTAACCTGTTTTTCTGGTATTTCCATCACACGGCTGTAGGGGCTGCTGTGGAGCTGAAATACAAGCCTTACTAATCTGTCTTGCATCTGCAGGGAAACGGAGTTTGTTTTTCTGAACCATTGTCGCACAGATTCACCAGTGTTAACATAATCGGTATGCTTTATCCTGTTCACTAAGTCCACAGCTTTGACCGATATTAAACTCGTTGAATCTACACAGCGTCTGCAACTGCAGACTTGTTAGTCTGCAATAACTGGGACATATTACTCTTCTCTTTCCAAACAGCATGAACCCAACTTGGATTGTACAAACATGTCACATGAGGTCCTTAAATTGAAGAAGGGTGCATACTATGAGAAAAGAGAATCACATGTCCTAGCTGAGCTCTCATGGCAATTAGCTTACACACGCAATTCATCTTGGGTCGAAAAGGAAAAAAAAAAAAAAAAAAAAACAAACAAACAAAAAACATGCACAGGGCTTTAAATAAAAGAACTTGTTCTTGCATTTCAGTGCTGGTTCCACCCATTTCTATGCAAATAGAAGATGACATTGCATGTGTAAGTGACGTATGTGACAGGCTCCACCCAGTCTCCCATTCAAAAATGGGCTTTAAATGAACACTTCAACTCAGCTTCAGTACTTTGGTATGATGTCAGTCATGAATGGAAATCATAAATCCATCTTACCTTTAGGTGCTTTCCTAGAGTAAACTCTTTCATCATTCTTCAATTATTATGTAAATCATTAATGCACACAGTCATGTACATGTGAAGCAACAGCCTAAAAACAGAAATAAATTCTTAGAAGGAACTACATTCAGCACAAAGACTTTTTATTCCCTCCCTGGATATAGTTCAGGTCAAGAACTACTACAGACTATGAAAACACAAATGGCAAAACCATCTACAGATTGACACTTTTGCTCTCCTGGCATGGTATGGAAATGCTTTCAAAGATACTCAATCACTGCAAAAATAATTTCAGAAGTACATTTTTGCATTCATCATTTCATAAGTATATGTACACTTGACACAAACACAAAGAGGCATTATAAAAATGGAGTGTAAAAGGCACTAGATTTTAGTCCAAGGGATGTTTACAGTTCCCTTTGTACTCATCCAAGAAGCATGGATGGTCTACACCTCCCATCTGGTTCAAAGTAGATTTCCTCCACCCTTTGCACCCCCCAAGTTTCCAACATAAATAATTTTAAAACAGTCATTGATCCAGTACTCCTTCACAGAGATATGTGATGCAGACACACACATCCAGAAAGTCCTCTCAATGCAGCTTCTTTTCAGTAATTTGCAGGTTTGCAAGTTTCAGTTGGCTTCCAGAGGCTCTGGTGTGTTCTGCAGAGAGTCTTAATGGTAGTGACTCGTCTCGCTATGTCTCTCCTGGCTGCTCCGCCAGAGATGTCAGCTGAAGGCCCAGCGCTGGTTGTAGTCAGCTGGGTCACAGGCACTCATCACTACTTGGCCTCCTCTAAGGGACAGGCACTTGCCAGAGGGTGGGTTCCTCAAGAGCTGTGTCTACAAATGGTCACAGGAACAGACCACAGAGAGTATCATTCACTGTTAACACATTACAACACACTACACTACATTCTCAAGCAAAGTGGGAAGTGAGTGTGGTGCAATGGTGTGGGAGATCAGCTTAAAAGCTGAGGTCTGTGAGATTCCCAGGTGGGGCTCCAGCCATTGTACCCTTGAGGCAGGTTGATTGACTTAATCACCTCCCTAAGTATACAGTAGTTCAAATGTATGCAATATGTAAAATGTATGTCTATGCCTGCCAAGCAAGTAAGTTACAACATCATGCTAAACTGGAGTCCCATGCACAGAAGCACACTCTGAAGGCAGTTTTACCGTGGTGAACTCCCATATTTGACTGGGGTCCACTGATGTTCCACGTCCTTTCAGCTGGCACATTTCCACCTGAACAGGCTGTGGCTCGGGCATCGCCTGCAGACACAACTGCTTGCCGATATTGTGCCGCAGCTCCTGGTGAGATGTGTACTCAAAATACTGCAGAGGGACAAAAGCACAAAACCAACTTTTAATGCCCCAAGACGGGCTAATAAGCAAACAGCTGCCTGAGCCTGGTCTATCAGAAAATGATCTCTGTGTTCAAGATAGCCCTTATGTTTTCAGTGTTGCATCTAAATAAATATCTAAATAAACTTGGAATGAAATAGTTACTAAACTGTAACAACCAACTTTGTGGTTATGTACAATCAGTTATCATAGAAGGAAGTAGTGGTATTGTTACAGAAGGCAGCTGCTTGCTATGCTCGATCATTTTCAAGAAACTTCAGTCTCAGTCAAGTGGAAAGTTACTATGGAGGATGGGGGTAAGAGAGGGGGTAAGAGAGCTGGCTTTAACTGACAAGAAAACCATTCTATTGCCCCCCAGTGTCACAACACAGGGGCACTACCACAGAATCAAGGGACATGGAGGGAAAAGTGTGCTGCACTACAGGAAACCAGTTTTCCACATGAACTGGTAATGGTGTTCTTAATGTTCCTCTTTGTATGGAACCAATGATGTATGGAAAGCAGTAATACTTTTGCAAAGAAGAATACCTGGGCTGAATAAATTGACTGAATGAATGAATGTACTGATGTAGAGGCAACGCATTCTTGTTTGTCTGGACTCAGCATGTCTAAATGAGGATTTTTTTCTGAGCGTGCACTTGAATCACTTTCCACTTCAGAACAAAGGCTAAAATACAAGCATAGGGTATTTGTTGCCATTTGTTGTTAGAAAATGGTGATTTAATTTGGGTACAAGACCAAAAAAAAAAATCACCAAAGGAGATGGTGTGATGGCACTAGAATCTCCTTTGCACCACCAATACTTACACTGATGGGAATGCTTCAGCAACAACTATTGTTAGATCATTGCAGCAATATTTTTTCAGTCAAACAATGCATTACTATATCCACCAAAGGACCAGGCATGGTCATTATCAGCAGCACACACACTCTGGGATACCTGGTTTCCGCCCATGTTGTGGCATGGATACATGATCATGGGCTTCCCTCCCGAATTGTTTTCTCCCACATCCAGGCAAGTCTGAGACCCAGAGTTCTTGAGCTGTGTGGAGACAAAGCTCACATTCAAATGATGGACGCCACAGCGTGGGTCCCACACAAAGCATCTGAGAATGAGACAGCAACAAGCCAGGGAAGTCCGTCCCGCAGCACACAGGCACTCATAAACTAAACAGGAAAGACAGCATGAGCCAGCTAATAGCTTTAGTCAATTAAGTTCCAGAAGGTGCCTCATTCACTAGTGAATCAGAGTCGCTGTAACAATGCAAGCAGTGACATTTGAATAAATTATTTCAAATAGCTAGTCAGTTATACAAGGTTAATAAGAGTGTTATGATGATATCAAGTTATGTTGCTCTTAAAAATAATTATTAGGTTCTATGTGGTGAAAGCAAGGAGTAATGAATGGATTCTGCAGCTGGCTTCTGGCTCTTCTGCAGCTATGGCCTTGTTGTCCTTGTGACTCTTGTGGTGTGCCTTTACTGTATCTTGCCATGATGGCCTTGTGAGTGGCTGGGAATGAGAGCATCCATTAAATAAACTAAGATTAAAGAATGATACATCTTATTTCTGTTACATTTTTGGTAACTGGCCAGAAAACCACCCCGACTCTGTAAAAATACAGATCATAAACTGTACGCTCTTGAGGTCCGGCTAGCTCTGGGTACTGTAAGTCTCCATGTTGATTCTCAGAGTACATTGTGCATGACTATATGACTGCAGGCAGGCAGGCTGGTCTTACCGCTCCATACTTGACAGGGGTGAGGTCAGGAACAAATGCTTCTGGGTAGACATTCTCCAAGTACCAGGTGAAGTTCTTACAGTGTAGCCTCTCCCTTAGTCTCAGGCGCTCAGATATGTCACCATACTTGTTCTGCGGGCAGAGCAGAGGGTGAAAAGCAGTCTGGGTGACATGTCAGGGAGCGATGACCAACTGTCTACTGTTTGAGCGAAAGAGTGACGTCACTTAAGAGATTCCACTCCACTACAGTGCCATCTGTGGAATTAGATTTTCCTGAGCAAAATAACTGATGAAGACACTAACCGCAACTTGCACATTATCACAACATGCCTTTCAAACAGCCTAAATGCAAAGCTCAGTTCTGAATGCTTTACTCCATGTGCTCTGTGTCCTATGTTCAGCTTCACACTATAAAGTAGAGGTGATAAACTACTAGTGGGAAGTGTATGTGTGTATGTGTGTGGGTGTTTTTTTGTCCTCAATCTCTGCTCTTAGTGTTTTCATTAGTGCAATGGTTTGGTCATTTTTGCATTTTTACTGTAGTCAACTATTCAGCGCATCATAAAATTACACTCAGGTTTCACATTCAAAAAATTGTTTCCCCTAACTCATCCACAAGCATACACACACACACACATGCTCACGTTCAAAACAATCACAAAGGCAGACCCATACACACACACACATGGCTCTTCCAGAGTGGCAACACCCCATCCTTGAATCCTACTTCTGAGCTTGGAGTGCCAGAGCACGCTCTCACCTCTCTGGCCATGTTGGCAGCATTCTGGTTCCTCCGGTAAAAGATCTTCTTGTAGTCGTCCATCCAGACCTCTGCCAGGCGCACCTGGTTGCGGGTGATTACCTCAGTGCCTTTTGGGAAGGTGTGGGGGCTCTTGGTGCGGAAGACGTGTCCGACCACAGAGCACGGGATGATCTCCAGCTGTCCCCCACACTGCCACACCTACACAGGATGGCATGGGGTCATGGCCCCACATTCAAAATCCATTGCATTGCCCCACAATAGCCAGTGAGACACCACAAGCAGTTAAGGGAAGCAGCTTCCATCAGACCACTTCTGATTTCTTTGTTTCTCTTAACAAAACACCAAGGAGTCTCTCTATGATAGTACTACTTTCACTCATCTTTAATTTAATGTACTGCTTTCCTCTACCCACAGTAAGTAGGTGCTTTAACAATTCTAGACCTAACAAGTACTGAATAATATATTTGGAAGAAAGTGGATCTGGACAGGGTCTTCTTCTGGACGGAGTCTTGACTGCTGTAATGGAGAACACAGACTCACCCTGAAGGACATCTCTACGTTCTCCCCTCCCCAGATTTCCATCTTGTCATCGTAGGTGCCGATTTTCTCAAAGTACGACTTTGAGATGGAGAACAGACCTCCGGCAAAGGTGGGAGTTCTGGGGAATGTAATTCACAAGAGACATTACTACACCAAGTCACAAGCTAAATACATCACGACACAATCACAAGCACACACCCTTCTACTGTCACCACCACACCTGGATAGTGTTCTACTACAGAGAACACTGTAACAAGATACTGGGTCTCTTCCTCCCGAGTCCTGAGATAAGCCAGGTGGTGTATGCCAAGGTGGCTTGGTGGCTTGGGGGTGGTTGTGAGGACTAGCAATTAAATCATTCCATGTGAGATCAACACAAAGGAAGGCTGTTTGGCAAAATTTCTTCATTCGTACAGTATGTAATACTTAAATAAATCATATCTCGACAACTGTAATATATTTATGAATTTTTGTGCCTACCCAAACTACCTAAAAGTAATTTTCATTCATACATGCTAGACACAATCATGGCATAATAATCAACCTATTTTTATGTTGTAAAACGTGGGTAATGTTTGGTGCTTGTTGAAAATGTATGTATATTATTAACTGTGCAAAATATGAATATTAAAAAAAATATTTAAACAAAATACACTGCTCAAAAAAATTAAGGGAACACTTAAATCACACAGTGGATCTCATTGAACGAAATATTCAAGTTGAAAATCTTCATTGATATACATTGTGTAATTCGTTGAGAACAAAATGACGCAAGAATGGTCAATGGAAACCAAACTCGTCAACCCATTGAGGGCTGGATTCAAAATCACACCTAAAATCAAAGTGAAAAATTAAAATCACAGGCTGACCCAACTTGCGTAAATTTCATCACAACAACTCATAATGTGGCTCAGTAGTGTGTATGGCCCCCATATGCACTCCCAACAACGTCTGGGCATGCTCCTGATGAGATGGATGGTGTCCTGGGGGATCTCCTCCCAGACCTGGACCAGGGCATCAGTGAGCTCCTGGACAGTCTGTGGCGCTGTTTGCCGGCATCGGATGCCCCGATACATAACGTCCCAGAGGTTCTCAAGTGGATTCAGGTCTGGGAAATGCCAGGGCCAAACAATGTACTCAATGCCTTCGTCATCCAGGATCTGCCTACACACTCTGGCCACATGAGGCCGGGCAATATCCTGCACCAGGAGGAACCCAGGGCCCACTGCACCAGCGTAAGGTTTGACAATGGGTCTGAGGATTTCATCCTGGTACCTAACAGCAGTCAGGGTACCGTTGGCTAGCACGTAGAGTTTGTGCGACCCTCCAAGATATGCCTCCCCAGACCATCAATGACCCACCACCAAACCAGTCATGCTGGATGATGTTGCAGGCAGCATAACGTTCGCCACGGTGTCTCCAGACTCTTTCATGTCTGTCACATGTGCTCAGTGTGAACCTCCTCTCATCTGTGAAGAGAATGGGGCACCAATGGCGAAGCTGCCAATTCTGGTGTTCTCTGGCAAATGCCAATCGAGCTGCACGGTTCGGGGCTGTGAACACAGGTCCCACTAGAGGATGTCGGGCCCTCATGCCAACCTCATGGAGTCTTTCTGACAGTTTGGTCAGAAACATGCACATGAGTAGCCCGCTGGAGGTCATTTTGTAGGGCTCTGGCAGTGCTCCTCCTGTTCCTCCTCGCACAAAGGAGCAGATACCGGTCCTGCTGCTGGGTTGTTGCCCTTCTACGGCCCTGTCCAGCTCTCCTTGTGTAATGGCTGATCTCCTGGTATCTCCTTCACACTCTGGAGACTGTGTGGGGAGATACAGCAAACCTTCTTGCGACGGCACGTATGGATGTGCCATCCTGGAGTAGCTGGACTACCTGTGCAACCTGAATGGGCTGCAGGTACCGCCTCATGCTACCAGGAGTGACAAGAGCACTAGCAAAATGCAAAACATGAGAAAAATCAGTCAGGCAGGATCAGGAGAGAGAAATGGTTTGTGGCCACCACCTGCAAAACCATTCCCTTTTTAGGGGTTGTCTTGCTGTTGCCTCTCCTGTCCACCTGTTATTGCTTTCATTTGCACCAAAGCAGGTGAATTCACAATGACTTACACTTACGCTTCCTAACTGAACAGTTAGATATCCCAGAGGTTTAATTGACTGGGTGTTATACTGTGGTGATTAAGTGTTCCCTTAATTTTTTTGAGCAGTGTAATTTGATTAGCTCTTTATTATAGGCATTATTTTGTAGATGATTAGATGAATAGGGTAAATTTCAGAGTGAGAACTCTCATACTTTTTGAAATATGACCCTTTCTGTGCAGGGGGTGGGGTCATCATGGAAGGTACTGCAACTAATAGAGTGTGTTTTGTACTGCCTAAGATCATTTTTCATTTGAGGATAGAAAAAAGAAGCCGCATTTTTTAAAATTTTTGTTTGTTTTTTCTGCAAAAAAACAACTGGTCCAGATCCAAATACATAAGTCCACAACCAAATACGATCATAGGAGAAAGCACAGTATAACCCATTGCAGTACATCACTGTGTCCTCTGTTTCCAGACATCCTTTTTTATCAGCCTGGGGAAGTTCAGGTGTTAATTAAAAATGCACATTGAATTGTACCTACATGATGCCAATCTAACAAGAACTATCTTAGACCTCCTGAGACCGATGACTTCTACATAGCAGTCAATCTCAGACTGGTTGCTGGTGGTACTCTCACATTAGTATTATCAGTTCACTGGAGGTGAGGCCTAGATCCCCATGAGGAGCAGTTTGCTTTTTGTGTGGGGCTAACTGAGGTACAGGCAGGAGACAGCTCCACCCAGTTTTTTGTACAACCCTATTTTTGTACATTCTTCACACTGAAATTGTTGCGTTTCTTATTGTTGAGCCCAGCATAAGAATAATACATATACATATAATAAATAATACATGTAAATATGAAATATGAAATATTAAAGACTAATAAATACCTTTTAATTAACTAAACCTAACATCCCATCAACTCTTAACTTGTGTGGAATACCACCTCCCCCCAAACACTGCCACGGACATCTAACCATTACTGCCACACTCTCATTTTGACATCAAGCCATCAGCCATCACACACAGTCTATTAGCAACATCAAAGACAGACCGATGTCAGTGCTGATGAGTCACGCAGCTGGGCTTCCCTGCAAAAAAGATGCTGAGACATTCACAATGATGTACTCCTAAGACATCCAACATACCCTTACAAAAGTGCATAATACAAATCTTCAGTCAGTCAGTCTTGCACCCACCATTTCCTCCAAGGTCAAACAAAAGTCACTGAAGTTAAAACCAACACAGTACAACTGGACTGTATAAGGTCTAGCAGTTCAGAGGAAGTGAGCAAGTTTATTCGTGTGAGTGAGAGAGGAGGTGGGACAGAGTGCGGCACACAGTGAGCAAGGGAGTGGAAAGGCTTAGGCATTGACTTGTTTCCATTAGACAAGATGAACTGTGAACTGACAGCCCAAGTGTATGTGGGTCTGACTAAAAAAATTAGCTGTACTTCTTTACTTTGTCTTGAGGTGCAGTTAGCTATGGAAGAACATCAGACATCCACCCCTTTTCCACCAGTCCTCATGATAGCAAGAGAGCACACAGAAAAGACCCTGGTATGAATGACAAAGAAAAAAAATTCTTCCTCCAATGTCCATGTGTAGGATTGCTAGTTATTTAGTTATTAGTGTCATCCGGGTAATGTTTCTTATCTATAATGGTACTTTGACAGTACTGTTAATGGTATCTCCTTTATGTAAAAAATAGTGAAATGACTTGAAAGACAACAACAAAACCCTTATGTTACATGTTATTAGGCAAGGCCAAATGAAGTTTAACCATGATGCAGTGAATCTGTGTTAGGCTTGTCCAGCCATCTAGGCCACTGCTGCTTTTGCTCATTAGGCTTTGGGGTAAATAGTATCATCTCAAAAGCAGAGAGTCTGATAATCTGCACTCTATCATAACATTAGGTCAGGCACGTCCACTGCAGAAAAATGATGTAAGCCCCTTCTCCACGTATTTGGTCATAGCCCCTGTGACACACATCTGTCATTTCTGTCATCTTTTTCCCTGTCTAAGCCAAAGTCAAAGGGGGGCCTACATCCCAATTTGTGGGCAGCTATCAGAAGTGTTCTGTTCAAGTGTTCTGAAGATAATTATAAATGAGGAAATGTGTTAAAATGCATTCATTTTGTTTACCTGACAACCACCATTGTTATTTTTAGGAGGGTTTGGTGAGCTATGTAGCTAGCCAGCAATTCTAGTTTTAAATAAGAATTACAGCAGTTGTAAATGTTAGCTAGGTTGGAAATAAATATAATTGTGCAAAAACACATGTATAAATTAGTCTCAACACAATATGCAGCTGTAAGACTGTGTTTTAATCACGGACATTAGTAAACTGAGTTAGGCTAGCAAGCAAATGTTAGCAAATAATAAAAGAATAACTGGCATTTAGCTAGGTTTGTAGCAAAGCACAGTTTTTTATCCTGGATTAATTAAGACTTTCTATCTTGCTAGCTAGCTGTTGCCTGAAGGGTTGCTCCTCTCAGACACAATGCCTGTCTGTTCTGGTCCCCCAGTGGTGGCATTAATTCCCACAGGGGTAAGGACAGCAGAATCACTGGCCATCTTCAAACACAGACTGAATCCCAGATCTCAGTTCTACCTCAATCCCCACCCCCTAATTGCAGTTTATTTTACATGCAGTACTATAATGTGCTATGGATTCTGTGATCTAGTCTTAGTTTCAATCCTGTCTAGTCAGGATGCACAAGTTAACTTGTGGTAGGGTTTGAATAACGTTATTCTCACACTCACTGGTCTTGGAGTGTGTTAGCCTAGTTTGATACCGCTACTCATTCAACTTGAATGAATACACTTCTCTTCTTTTCAGCTGGAAGTTTCTCTGGATAAGTGTGTCTGCTAAATGAATGTAATTTCATGTAATGTATAGGGGTGACCCCGAATAGTCGACTATTCGACGATTCGATCTAAGGAGACTGATTCGACTGCCAATCTCACAGTCGAATCGTCGCAAAATGTGGTTATGAAACAAGGGTCATTCCATTCCGGCTATATGGGGGTGCTGAATGTCTGATTTTACATAGAATTGCTTGGTTTCTCCCAATAAATTATGATATATAACCTGTTTTGGTATAAATATCAGCCTATTAATAATACCGTTAATAAAAATTGGAAAATAACTCATGTGCTTTTGATCAATCTCCTTAGTGTCCGTGAATAAATCACCATGGTAGACTAAGTTGCACTATCCAATTTTGCGGGACCATCGGAGCAGCATCTTGGCTGGGCTTTAAATCTTTTTAGCTACCTAATTCAAAAGTGTGGGAGCATTTTGAACAAGTCAAAGATGATCTAAAAAAAGTCAAATGCAAGTTGTGTCAACCAGTGGCGGCTGCTGAGCTGGAAACGGGAAGCCCGAACACTACCTTTAAATCTATCATTACTTTCAACCTGTTCCCCTTTATCCTCTTTGATTAACAGTAAAACAAATAATTCACAGAATAATCGACACCAATCGCGTAAATAGAGTAAATTATTATGCTTGCAAAACAGCGCAGATTGTCTGTAGTTTGTGTGCTTGCGAAAGGTACAGCGTGAGATTGTTTAATTAACAAGGATGGCATTTATCGATTTAAATTACGTTAAATGCTCATGACACATCACAGCTTTTATGAGGTCTGTGTTCTAAGTGTTATTGTTCATTGCACTCAAGCTAACCTAAAAGTTTATTCTCAGTAATTTAAATCGGTTTAACTAAAATTAGCTCTGTTTTGTAATTTGAATTTTGTAACACAAGAAAGCTATAATGTGAAACATTTAAGAGAAAGCTTTGGGATTACTTGCCACTTAATTATTAAAATTGCCATCCTTGTTAATTAAACAATCTCATGCTGTAGCTTTCGCAAGCACACAAACATTAACGTTGACGTTGTTCTGCACTTCATGGCATTAAAATGTTCATTTTATGTTAATGTTAAGGAATCTTTTGACTAATAATGTTTATTCCATATTGCCTTTAATTTATAGCTTGTAGGGATTCACCTTAACTTAAAAATTTAAAAATCCATGGCATGTGCTAGCCCCTTTGTTATTTAAACCTATATTTTGTTATGGTCATTTTTTACATGCCACTTTGTTTGATGCTTGATATGCCCACACTTGACGGTGGCCTCGTTTCAGTTTTGGTCGTGTCATTATCAAGATATTTCTGTGCGCGACAAATTGTTTAATTGGGTGTTTCAGCTCTTTTGTCTGGCGTGGAAAAAATGGAAGCCAATGTCGCAAATGAGAATATGAATCAATGAGCAAAAAAAAAAACATGATTTGACGATCAGTCGACGATAGGCAAGACTTGACGAATCAGATTCGACTATGCAAATTCTTAGCCGGGGACACCCCTAGTAATGCAATGAGGAAAGCTCTCAGTGCTAGTGACAGGGATATTAGGGTGTCTGAGCTGTGCTTCTCAAACAGTCATAGACTACACTATTTGCTTCTTATATTTATGCCATGAACATTAATTCTTAAAATCTATCCACACCTTAGTGTGTGTGACATGTTAGGTAACAGTGTGAATAGCTGGTGAGCAGTCTCTTACAATTGGTAGTATACTGACTGCATTACAGGCAGCCTGGAAGATGATCGGCAACTCAGTGTTGCCCATGCATACCTCTGAAGATGCTTATCTAAGGTCATTTTCACATTTTTCTTCTTAATTGTTAGAATATGGGGGTAGGGTCTGGTCCAGTATCAGTATTAAAGGAAACTTCTTCCTCGATCCCACAATTCCAAGAAAGTGAAAGCCTGCATCTTTGACGAATACAGTTATAAATGTGTGAATTAGTCTATTTAAACTAAAGGAATAATTCAAACATTTTTGTAACCGTTTAACTTTCACATTGTTGTATCCGTTAGAAGTACAAAAAACTGAAATGTGATTGCAACCAGCACCCAGTTTGGTGCTGGTGCCATTAAAGCACCTGTTCTTTATACCCAATCCCGTAACATTTACCTAGTTTCTATTTCCCAGACGCTGTGCTATTTATCTGTAATTGTGCAAGCTGAATTTCTCATTCGTTTCATAAACATAGCTACTTGTCAAACATAATATAACCATGTGCGTATAGAAAGAGGGAGAGAAAGTGTCTGTATGTGTGTGTGTGTGTGTAGACTGTGTGTGTGTATGTATGATACGTGAGTGGGAGTCTGTTCTCACTTGACCGGGTATGTCTCGTCCTTTCTCCTTTGCCTCTCGTGGTCAGGGATGCTCTCCCAGCCAAAGGTCAGGCTCCAGTCAAAGTTCCCACGGTTATGGGCGCGTACTGTGGCCACTGGCTTGTTGAACTGGAAATTGTTGAGGTCAATGGTGGTGATTTCTGGGCTCACCACTGCAGTCGGCTCCTCCACGATCCGTGCAAGCAGGGGCTCCAGCCAGCCATGGAAACACTCACCTTTATCAAACCAGAGAAACATGTAGAGCATTCCTGAAATGTGATTCTTACCTCTAATACTGCGCCATGTGGTGGCACTATCGAGCCCTAGAGACTAGAGATGTGTCTGTACCCTTGTGTCTGTTGTAATTAGACTGAGGACTTCAAAGTAAGGTTAAACAGAAATGATGTCCATCATGCTACTTCATCCTTGTGCTGGCAGTGTGAGATATAACAAGTCAGGTGGGCTCCCTCTGATTTTCACAAGAAAAACCAGGAAAACGGGTTTTACTACTGGCAACACGAGCCTGATGACCAAATCAAATATTTACTCATTTTCAACATGGACAGGATAATTAAAATGAACACTAACTCACAGATCAGGTGATAGAGCCAACCCATTGTACATTTTAAAGCAATAGGTTCAGCATGAACACCCACTGTTGGGGTGACAGAGTAAGCCATGCTGGGAAACTCACAGTGGGCATCTAGGAAGGTCAGCACCTCCCCGCGGGCCTCGCTGGCCCCCAGCAGCCTGGCTGTGATCAGGCCCTTCCTCTGTGGCTGCCGCACCACTCTCACCACTTTCAGTGCCTGCACATACTCCTCCAGGCGACCCTTCAGGTGATCTGGAACAACAGAAAATTACCACAATCCTCCACATTAACAGAAGAGAGTGTCCTTCTCTCTTAGGGTGTACCCACACTAGGCAATAGGTGTGATCGCTAACCGTGCCCGAGCACGGAACACAAACATGACGTCAATGATGCGACTGTCCCATTTAACAAATATATCTGTTATATAGCAACAGTTAGCTGGATATCTGTTAGTTACATGCCTAGTCATAATAAATCCTTTAAACCATCATTTGACTAGCTAGCTGACTTCCTTAAATATAACTGGCTACCTCCAAAATGATGTTTGATTGGTTAGTTCTGTAGATCTATACCTAAAAATGATTCTGTGGATCCCCACATTAGCTTGATTACTAGCAAGCGAAATAAAACTAACCATAATTTATGTGGCGATGTAAGCATTGCTGTTGTCAGCGGCTTAGTCGGAGTATCACAAATGAAGCAGCCAAACTGTGTAAGTAGCTTGTCTTCAACAATAGTTCAGATAGGTAGCCTGTTAGCTAACTAGCTATGTTTGTCAAATCTATCGCTAGATAGCGTTAGCTCCCCAGCCAGTTAGCATCGATTATGCAACGCAGGGATTTTCAGTTAAATGTGCTGCATGTATAAGAAGATTTTTATGGAGGCAGCTGGCGTTAAGGAAGGAATTTGGAGCTCGCCGACTACAATTCACATTCATCAATACGGTGAGAACCAGACCCATTATTAACCCAAATATTGTTGAATCGATTGAAAAGTGTAATTTCCAAGGAGTAATAGAGAGATGTTTGTTGTTGTAATGATGACAGTAGCGCACACACAAGTAGTAGCCCTAACTGGTTAACATTAGCTAACATTATTGTGATTAGGCTACTGTAATCTGACACAAAATA
Source organism: Megalops atlanticus (assembly GCA_019176425.1). Classification (NCBI taxonomy): domain Eukaryota; kingdom Metazoa; phylum Chordata; class Actinopteri; order Elopiformes; family Megalopidae; genus Megalops; species Megalops atlanticus. The sequence continues at coordinate 2,378,465 of CM032882.1, read as the reverse complement.
TTGGTCTGTCCCTTAGCACAATGACTGAAACGTCAGCTGCCTCCATAAAGATCTTCTTATACGTGCAACACGGTTAACTGAAAATCGCTGTGTTGCATAATCGATAAATCTATAAGGCATGTGAGAGGGCCGTGTGTCACCGCGCCCAAAATGACTCCAAATATGCCACAAAGTAAGTACAATCCTGAACTCCATTGTGCTGTGCGAGAGCACGTTTCCTCAACACAAAAAAATTGCATTGTGATGACGTAAGCGTGCTCAGGCCCGGAACGTTAAGCGCAGGCCAACGGGGGAGTGGGGAGGGGGATAATCGTGCTCGGGCACGGTACAAGGTAGTGGTGTTCAAAACGATTCTTTTTAGTGATTCGGTTCCCTTCGTTCAGTTCAATAAAATGATTCGAATCTTTGATTCACTGATTCGTTCATTTCCATATCTGGTCGGGCCGCATACACGAATCTGTAAATAGTTTTATTGCATTTTTAAAGTTACTGTACATTGTTCCAACCATTATGTCCATTATTAGCCTGCTCTGCGGCAAAACAGCATGTGTGAAACCAAATGTCAATGAAATTATTATTAATTAAATCGTAATATTCATTACGTGAAACTGCACCATGTTATTCAAACAATCATGCAGCCGCAAAAGGTAAAAGAACCCCACATTTTAACGCGTATAATAGCCTAAGTTCATGTCATTTGCTAAAACTAAAAAAAGCACTGAGGAAAAAAGAGCCACGCTTATATCCGAAGCGAATAACTTCGTTTTACAAGTTTTGAACTAACCCAGCCCAAACATTTTAATACTTTTGTAGGCCTAGTCAGTGATGTCGTATTTTTATTTGTTGTTAATGTAGACATAGTACGCTACAAGCCTACTATGTTGATTGGTCAGTATTTATTAATAAGGACTTTATTCACGTTAAAAGGAAATGTGATGTCAACATAAAATACATCATACCCTACGTAAAATTGCAGCTGTGATAAACAAAAACTGCAATACGTTTTCCGCACCTAAAATATGCTACTGCTAAAAATATAAATATAAAATAATATTCCAGATAGATGAGCAAAATAATATTCAATAATGTTTTTTATTCCTATAATAATGTCACGGAAGCGCTCTGATTCCTTTTGCATCGTCACAGTCAATGGCGGATGTAGCCCAAGCCTGTTATACTGAGAACTAACAATTCTGGCAACACGTAGGCACCAAGTCTTCATAGTCAGTGAATCTTTGGAGTCCGAACAAACTGGTGAACTGAGGACCCACAGTTCCTTTCAGTCCGAACGAACTGGTGAACTGAGGAACTTGTCAACAGTTCATCAGGTCAGTAGATGGAGTTTAAAATCTTCGTAGTCACCGGATCTTTTGCATTGTCCCACATCGTCAGCTGTGCAAGATGGCCATTGGGAGGTGCTTTGAGAGCTTTAGCATTTCAGCCATTGGCTAGTTGTTGTCATGAACGTACTGCTGATACAGTTTTGTGATAGGCTGCTTCGTGGACAGACCGCATATCTAATATCCACTGGAGGGAGAGTTATAGCTGCTATGCCCGCTAATCAGCGCGCATGTTTACAAAGAGGAAGGAACAAATCTTTTAGACTAGGGATTCAGTGCACTCAGTTCACCTCAAAGATTCGTTCAAAAGGATTTGTTCGTTCACGAACTGCACATCACTAGTACAAGGCAACCGGGCCTAGTGTGAGTATGCCCTTAGAAGTGGCTGGCAATTAACGAGACCCAGGCAGCAGAACTAGATAATCAGTTTATCAAGACCAAACAAAGGCTTGGTTTAAAGAGGGGTCCACTATTGCCAAGACAACACACACTCTGATATAGCACTGAGAACACCATCTGTACTGCTGTTGGTGCAACTGGTATGAGTACTAAATGATTTTCAAAATGCTAACCTACCTGAAAGCAATGAGTCAAATTTGCCAATATCAACCAGTCCTGCACACTTTTAAATCCTGTTACCATTAATGATTACACTGGTTTGCAAAGAGAAGGCTGTTGACAACATAATTTATGAGCTATACAAATTGCTAAATAACTGTCCACTTCCCAGCAACATAAGCTGGTTAACAGAGTTTTATTTTAGAAAAACCACAGTGAAATTTGATCACAACTCCCTCGCTTTCTCTCTCACACACGCACACGAACACACACACATACAGCACTCAGAGTGATGCAGAAGCAGAGCAGAACAGAGGGCTTTGAGGTATAACTGACAGGGGGGGGAGCCATGCAGTGTCAGAAGCAGGATGGGGCTGCAGAGACTGGCTTTCTCTGTTCAAACTGTTCATTCAGCTTGGTCAGGGGACTGTTACGGGAAACATTTGTGCTTTAGGTGACTGTGTGACAACCATTGACAAATGGGTGACTATTATCTTCCTCATAAGCAGCCAAAGCAACAAACTACAAAAGTAACACAACTACTATTGATCACAACGTGCTCTAAGGTGATACATGGGTAGCCCGGATCAGTGAGATTATTTTATTAAATATTCATTAAGTGTTAATTGGGAGAAGTGTACATTTAAAAGGAAATTACAGCAGTGGATACTGTATGTTCACTCTGATTACTTGCATTATTCTTGAGTAACCACCCTCATCCAAGGTGGCAGGGATCTAGCTCAAAATTTACACATCACCTATTTCAACAGCTCAATATTTATTGAAGCAATCCCTCCTGGGAATCAACCCACGGGTCACAAGTTCAGAATCCACTACAGCAGGTGTAGCGTATTTAGTGTTGGTCGTTTCAGACAGTGCACTGGTCCCTTTTCTGCAGCCACTGGAAGCCCACTGGCCTCCATAGGGAGTAACAGAGAGAGTTGCTGCTGTATGGAGCCATCACCAGCTGTGAGGTGGCCACAGTAACAGGCAGCTGACCTGTGAGCTGAATAGAGTTTGCGTCCCCATGGGCGTGTCTCCACCTGGCAATTGGGGCTGTTTACATTTAAGCTAAAGCAAATAGTGCACAACAAGAGCCCAAGCAGTGCCACGCAAATGTCAAATTCCCATAGTGCACATGACACTTTTCCTCTCTGGTCAGGATCCTGTAAAAACAGGATGTAAACTCTGCATTTACATACTGAGTGCAAGTGTCATTCTGTGGCCACCATTTGTCTGATGGGCCTAAATTAATGTGATAAACGCTGTGAAAAGAGTATGTGCTCAAGCATAATTTGCTCTGTTTGATGCACAGTGAAACTAATTATTATGATTTCATTTGAATGTGTTGGATTGCCTTAGACACAAAGGGCAGCTGTGCTGCAGATGAGACCCCAATGCCTGAAACAGCACTGTTCAGTCTTTAATAAACTATCAGTAGCTAATGTGTTACACAGTACTGGTTATGATAGAATTACTCCTATTACAAGTTAGGTTCAGATTATAATCTTCTGTCTCAAATCACTTCCCCATTTTGAATGATAATTTTTATTACCTCCAGTAACAGTGGAGTGGAGCAGAGGACACCTATTCCTAACTGCCTACCTGTATGTCTGTCTGTGACCAGGATAACTAAAAATGCATAACTGAATCTATGGACAATATTTGTGTAATATTTGCTAAAATTCTTGGTCAACAACAAAGAAATAATATTTTGTTTAATATTCACTTCACCACGAGTTCTTTTATACTTGTAAAAACTCTGGCTTTGGGGAGATCCATATGTGTAGTCAGAGTGAGTGAGACAGTCAACTCTCCATGTGGCTCTGAGACATGCCTACCTGCAGTGCTTGCATCATCCACCAGGATGATCTCTGTGAGCAGGGAGGCAGGGGCTGTGTGCAGGACACTGTAGACGGTACGCAGTAGCGTGGACCACGCCTCATTGTGGAAAACGATGATCACACTGGTGCTGGGCAGAGGCGGGCAGCGGCGAAACTTGCGCTCCACGCACCTGTTGACACATGCACCACACCTGTCAGCTCTCTGAGCATCTGAGCATGACCAGACCATGAAACTACACCTTTGTTCCTGCGGGGCATGTGCACAGCTTGGCTAAAACCTTCAGAAACCGTCTAGAACCCAATGTGCCAGCAGGTGTGTGCAGTTTTCATCTGATCTGTGCCCAACCATTCAGTTAACATAACAAAACACTCAAAAACATGTGAGCTTCAATATGGCAATAGGGCCTCAGAATCACCAAGTGTCCTTTTCCTGGGCAGTTAATTCTAGTTTTTAATGGTACTCAAATGTGTATTCTGGGAGAGACCCAGGCTTTGCACTCACTCTGGAGGTCGTGTGTCCTCCCCCAGGCTACGGTGCAGAGATATGTGGTCACTGGCAAACTGGTTAAAGCAGTGGCGAGTCATGCCCTCCTCCTTCTCCTTCTCCTCCTCCGGGGACAGCTTCTCCATGTGGAAGGCCCTTCCATCAGCACCCTGGGCCTGAGGGTCCTGGGGAGGCCGCTCCAGCAGGGGCTTGAGCTCAGCTTGGCTGTAGAAGCCGGGGGGGCAGTGGTGGTCTGGGGTGGCCTGCTGCTGGACAGACACAGGGTCTGGAGCGCCGATCTGGAAGCCAAGGTTGTTGACTGCGCCTCTGACCACATCCATCACCTGCTCCTTCTTGTTGACCAGCTCCTGGAACCAGGGGTCTGGAGAGGGCCCACCTCCCACATCTCGCTGCAGCACCACCAGCACCACCATGAACAGCGTGCCCCCCAGCACCGCCAACTTGAGTGGGGACAGGCGACGGCGCGGGAACAGTCTCATCTGTGGGCCGGTGTAGAGAAAATAGCAGAGAAAATAGGGTGGAATAACAGAGAACATAGGGTGGAATAGCACCCTATTATTTTTCCAGACACCCAAGGACGGCAAAGGTACCCCAAACGCATAGCAGCTGGAGCCATTCCAAGCTTTATAAGGAGCAGGTTAGCAAACCACAAGCAGGCAAATCCAACTCTAACATCATTAAGCTAGCAGTTCACTATCAGTATGTACCAGTGTGCTAATAGGAAGCTAACAGGTCAATAACAGTATGCCAACAGTACTTTAAACTTCTAAAAGAAGCTGGCATGACTCAAACTGCTATACATTAGGAGTGTCATTTACATTTTGACTTTTAAACAGTGTGTCCTTTTTCTGATTACACTGGCATGTCAAAATGTTGCGTTTTAATGTCCATAATACCATTTTAACAGAAGCCCTTGAATCTGAATTTACAGTAGGAAATACAACACAGCATCTTGCTAATATTGTTCAGCAAGTTCTGTGATACATATATGCCAGCTCTAACCACAACAATGCAATACAATACAAAAATACCTGAAGGCAATTGGTACTTCACGTTCTTCAAGAAAGCCAGCAGTACTTCAACTGATTAGTGATTTCACAGTGGTGTTTACTAGTGGCTGACTGATGCTTTCATTCAGCCTTTCTGAGAACACAAATTAAAAAGAAGTTAGATTTAACACGAATGCACTCTTCACAATAGTGTGTACCTCCAGTAAAGCTAAAAAAGGAAGTTCAAACAAATATGGCAAACTGGTTTGTCTTGTGTCCTGGCCTCCCATGTACTGTCTAAAATGCACATCTGAGAAGAACACCAGCCAATTTAATGATTTGAAGTACCTGCATTCTAGGTCCTCACCTCTCCCCCACACACTTTCAGCAAAGTCTTATTCTGGAATTGTAGTTTCTACAAAGTGTTTGGCATGCACATAATGCAGAGAGCACACAGAGCTGCTGAAAAGCCACACCTTTGACCACCTGCTCCAGTCACTGCCTTGCAAGATACACAACCACAGCTGACCTTCCAGTGGCAGCCCATACAGCCACTCACAGTTATTAATGAATAACAAGACATACCCTGTATAAACAGCAGAGTACTATGACACCCATGTGCTGCCATACTGCTGAACGCACAGAACATGTTCAACTTGGCTTGAATGTAGAGGCAGGACCAGGCATAAACACTCGCCTCTACAGACAAAAAGCAATTCACCTCTCCTTCCAAAGGACTTGAAATCGATATCAAATGCCAGCTTCTGCAGCAATTGAGAATTGAGAATTCAGACATGATCACCACAAAGGACATTTCCCCTTCCCTGTAATTCCAATTACTATTGAAAATTAATTTCTTACTTATTAATGCCAGTGAAATAACACACTTTATTGATACCTGCAGCTGCAGGTCTCTGAGCTCTTGAAAATGTCACTTTGGCAGGGAGAAAAAGCGAACCCTGTAAATCTTGAGGGCAGTTTGAATCTCTTCCTTGGTCAGTTCCTACTTGTTTCCCTGTGTCTAAGGATCTCCTGACGTGTGTAATCTCCTAACAGTCACCCAAGGTAAGAACATTCCCCCCACACCAGCTCCACTGGATACCCTGCATAGCACCTTCAGGTCACCTTTTAAAGTGGACACTTCTTTTTTTCTATAACTTCTAACTACCTCTACACCATAGCTGCCCACTTATCTACCCTTGAAGGGACTCATCCTAAATAATGCACCACCATCACAATAAATGTCATGCAGGCACAAAAATATCCCCAGCATTCAGTCTGTAAATCGAGTTCCTCAGATTTTAGGAACGTCAGACGATTTAGCAAAGTAAAGTAACTTCCCCAGAGAATGTTAGGGATTCAAAATGTAACAGAAACAACTTTATTGCCACTAGGTTTCTTGCAGTAGTTGAGATTTCACATTCAACCACAAAACGAGGAGTATCAAAGCAGGTAAACCGCAGGTGTAAATTAGCTAAAGATGATTTGATCGTCTGAGTCGGGTATGAAGATAAATGCGAAAACCTGCACAGCATTACAGCTCAAGTAGACAAAGTAAATCAGCATCGACACTTAGCCGATTTCACTGATTTTCCAGGCTTACATTTACCAACTTGCCCTAGGGGGTGGCATTATTTTAGTTATAACAGAGATGATTTTGTGCGTGCGAAGAACATAGCTCTTTTTTGATGTTTGACATTTTGTGTAGATACACTAACACAAAGTTCTATAGGAAAGCATCGCTGTTCAGACCACGTTCTGAATACTAAGACTTCCGCGATAGATGTGTCTCGAACGTTTCCGACTGGGGGGTGGGTTGCCCCTCAAAATGTTCCATGGGGAATCGACGTCTTATACAGAGCAAGACATTTTGTTAGGGTAGAGATATTTTTCAGTTTTTAATTAAATGCCAGAGCTTCTTTTTACACCGACTATTCTTAAGAGAACCGTGGCACAATTGCGTAATCTTTGAAAGATAAGTTATCGGTATTTTTTTTTGAAGTGACGCAAACTATAATCTATTCATATGATGCATATGCAACCTACTGAAGCAGCCACAGGAAAGAGTTATCCATTTGACTAAATACAAGGAAGTGTTCTGCATTCGTTTCCACAACTCACACATCCACATACACCACTGTCACAATTCCCATTACTGGAATACAGTCAACGTTCGACAGAAATCACTTACATATATATGGGCCACTACTGGCACAGTCTAATCGTGCACAACACAAAATGTCTTAGCCGAACGTCAGTTAAGGGTCACTAGTGGCAAGCCTTCACTCCTTAAAATTAATTCGGTGACTATCTGACACTGACATTTTTATAAATTGCTATACACAATACTGTACAGTCGGTTAGTTATCTTAACTGGACATGTGCCTTTAAAAAGAAAGTCCGCGACCAGAGTACGGACACGGAAGCAAGACATCAATCAAGTAGAATATCGACATCGTAACAACTCCAGCGTGTGTCTCTTCACAATTGTCTGTCACAGACTTACCTGTAAGGTGGCCGCTCCGCGTACTTTCTCTTACCCGAACGTAGGCTACCCCTTATGAGCCCAACTGTGACTCTTGCTGATTTACAGGTGTGGAAGTGAATGCTGTCCTGACTTCGCGTTTCTCGTAGTGCTGAATTTACCCCGGGCAGTGAAACCCGGCCGCCCCCAGCAACGCTGCCCTCCCGGCTTCCCTTTGAATGCAACAGGTGGAATTGGTTATAATCATTAGCTCCACCGGCTTCCGGGTCCTACAGCCGATGTGTTTGCACGTTGCAGCGTCAGTCTGCGTTTCGGGAGGATACTATGTTTTCCTGGAATTTATCGGATTTTATCTATATAGACACCAGTAACTCGAAGTTTGCCTCAAAATTGTGCTTGCATTCACTTTTCTCTCTCTTTTAAATGATTTTAATCGATACTGCACCTCACTCGTGACTTAATTAAAGTTCAAAATAGGGTGCAGAATATTTAACATGGCTCTTACCTCAACAGATATCAATAATGCATGCGGAAGGAATTCAATGCTCTCCAATGTCGCCGTCTCGTAATCGTATACAGATTTATTCAGAATTTGAGAAAGGCCCAAGCCAAAATGTTCCGGTGTGTCTGATTACACTCTACAGGGGAAATCTTGGTTACAAGGTATGTGTTCGCATTTTCACCTTAAGAATTCTTCGGAGGAGTCCCATCATGTCGGCAGCAGCTCACTTTGTCTTTACACCCAGGTAAGAAGATAGGGTAATTATTACAACAATCATCGTGACCGATTGCAGTTCGCCGTTGATGGACTGCGCTCATATAGGACAGGGTGCACCCGGCAATAATATCTAGTGACCGTTGTGGCTTTAGTTTTGAGCGCTAACAGCGGTTCTTCAGTAATGTTACACTGCCCTCTAGGTGTACAGTAAGGTCGTGGAAGTTTGCTTTTCACAGATTGAAGCCAACGGATTAGAAAATTATTTTTTGCTGACCCAAGTGAGTATGGTGGTTAGAATTAATCGGAGGGGAAAACAACATTTTTGTCATCTGAAAACACATTTGTATTTTTTGCATCACTGTGTTCTCTGGTATGACAAATAAAAGCACATTCTCTATTTGCAATGGATAAGAGAATCTACTCAGCAAATATATAACATGATACAGGTAGATGTGACTGGTTACACAAGAGCACTACTGCTGAGAGAATCTACTTTTTCTGATACTGTAATACTAGTTTGTAGGTGATTATGAAAAGGTTCCATCAACAAAGTGTAAAATGCAACATCCATTCAAAGCAGAGGGGAAAGGAGATAAAATTAAACAGCCATTTATTATTTTCCAGGAGAAAGTGTTTTTTTCAGTGATTTTTTTTTCTTCAAATAATGAATCATTTCCATGTAACTGTAGAATTTATTGGAATATAAAAGGCATACTCCTCAACATACCACCACTGCATATTGTCACAGTCAAAAGCTTCTCAGTTCAAGCAGAAAACAATTTACCCACAATCCCCACACAGTCAGTCAGCTTCCTCCCCCAAGCCCCTCCCACATAGCCGCACTAATAACAGATAACCATCTGACATAAATGAAAGGAACATAAGCAGCCGATAAGACGGATGTTGACCAGGGATGTGGGCTAAAAAGTCAAAAGAAGACAGGCCAAGGTGAGTAAGAACTGCAATGACTTGCTTTCACACACTTCGTACTGGCGAAATGGAGTCATTTATATTTTCACCAGTTGTTCACAATTCACATCTAAAATAAAAAAATGATGTGTTTTTCTACACAGGTTGTTTATTAGCGGGGTTACAGCGCCAGAAGGAACAGCGAGGCACCTTTAACATTGTTAAGGGATTCTAATTTTTTATTTTAAGGCAAATAATTTTCAGACATATTAAAACACAAAATACTGAGAATGTTTGCTGTGGTCTCATTATAGCTAATATTTCTGGTTGTCTTTTACTACTATATAAATCTTAGTTAACAGACTTCAGGTTGCAATTGGTTCATAAAAAACATAAAGAGGGAAACAAACTCAATGTTAACATACTGTCACCAGGGCACTGCAGAACAGAGATTCTGCCACAGATCAGTGTAACACTCTGAGGGCACTCAGGAGATGAGTTATCCTGCTGTTACTGACTACAGAAAACATTAGTGAAGTCTTCATAACAGTTCCTGGCCAAGTTTAGTTAAACTGATGGGCACTTTCTGGAATACTCTACATTTCAATAGGAGCTGGCCCTTCATACTGATTGCAGATGATTGGTTCAAACAAGCTTGTGCTTCCCTCATGTAACATGGTTCCAAGCAAGTACTCAGGCCTTGATCCTTAAGGTTGGAATGGAATCATTATAATCATTAGCATAACATAAAAAGATTAATAAGAGGTGATTAAAAAAACAAGCAACGTTGAAACCATAAACACACAAACGTAAAACAGGAGACCACAATCAGACATACTTTGGAACAGTTAATTTGGCAAGAAAGTAATTTGTAATATTACATAAACCTCACAGTGAAAAGTTATGCCCCTTGAAGAGAATCTAAAGCACAGTCTTCAGTCATAGTACATATATACATACACACGCACACACGCAAATACACACATGTAGACATACAAACACATACTGCCCCCACCACACATACGCACACACACTCTTTGTCAGACATACGTACGTATACAAATTGGACACACACATACATGAATACACAGCCACACAAATGCATACACAATACAAACGTGTATATACACGTGTACACACACACACACACACACACACACACACACACACACACACACACACACACACACACACAGTGTATTCCTTAAAAAAATCACTTTCTTCAACATTGATGGCCTAGTACCACGGTATCCAATGCCATAGCTTGTCTTCCATTTCATAAGTGTGTTTGTTTGCTTTTGTTTTGTACCAAAAAACAGTTTTAGAAAGAGAGTGAAAGTAGTGGACAGTCCATACACACCAAGCATATGACTGTCGCGCCCACCCCCGGCCCCTGGTCAGTGTGTCCCCCAGGCTAAATCTTCAAAGGGACCCAGGGAGCACAAAATTCCAAACCCAGGTATGTCAGTCCCTGTGGGCCTCCAGCTCTGTTTCTCCTCATTGTTATGTTGAAACAACAAAAATCAGAATCAGACGTTTGATTTCATTGGTTTCCTAATGTCACATGAAAAACAAGGTCTCAGTTCATCCAGATTGAGAAAAGTGGTTTTACTGTGGCCTCTGCTGTCAACACTGGGTTAAAAAGATGAAAAAAAACAGCAGCAAAACAAGTTCCAACAGGAAAAAAATGTTGAGTAGTATCACAACTGTTCAGCATATAAAGGACAAATGTGTCTTGTGTTTCTCATGTTAAATATTTGTAATATTTGTTCTTTGGTCAAATTTTCCTTCTCCATTCACATACACATGTTTGTGTTTTATAATGTTCTCACAAAATGCATAATCAAAATAAACACTCCAGAAACGCAGTCTAAGTACCTGTATTTATAGTTCTCTGGAAATAAACATAACTAGAAAGACAAATCAAAAACCATACAAATAAAAAAGTTGCTTAATATTCAGTCATTTCCTTCGTTAAATAAATTGTTTTATGTGTTATTTCTTCTTTCAAGTTGCCTGTGGGAAAACCTTGATAGGGAGACAATCATCTTCTCTACACACAAACACACACATGCACGCAGACTCACACAGAATTACACACACACATACATACAAGTGCACATGTGCACTTGCACACACACACGGTTTCTTTCTTGGCACATGACTCCCAGAGTCTTGTGTCTGTTTATGAGATGTCTCTTCTGAAGTCTGCCTTTGACAGTCTGTCTCCATGTCTGTACAGTGGGACCTCAGGAGCTGCTGCTAGCTGCTGGGGGGGCCATCATTCAGGAAGTAGGTGGTCATCTCCCCCTTTCCCTTCACCTTGACGACTCCCCGACACTCCAGCTGGTAATCTTTGTTTGCCAGCACCTGGTACAGGTCTGTGGTCACCTGTAGAAAAATTGGACCAGTGATCATTGGCCCTTTACACATTATCAAGAACACCTTGAAAAATTCTGAATGAATGTAATGCTAGGAAATCTGGAGTGATGTTTTAGTTAGAGTAGGCTTGGGGTGTCCTTGCAGTTTGGTTATTCTAAATGTTTGCTATTTCACATTTTTATATATTACAAACACCAAGTTTGTTTGACATGAGTTTCATTTTTATACAGTGCAAGTGCCCAGGCAAAATTCCACACCACAGCCAATAATCAAAATAACAGGGGAGTGCTCAACCAGTTCAAGAGAAACCCATGGAGCTTCTCAAAAAATACTCCCCTAGAAAGACTAGTAAACAATGGCAGCACAAGAACACAAACAGAAAAGGGAAAAAATTCAATGATCTGTGACTAAAAACCTCAGTATATTTATTGACGATGGGGACATTGTAGTGTTTTTCTGGCATTCTTTTTTTCAACAATAACATTACTGGGCCACTAGATGGCAGAACTATCAAATTATATGTGAATAATTGTGTGTATCTGCACGCGAATCCCCAATAATGTAGAGTTAGATTTCTTTGGCTGTTTAACAAGTTTCAAAGAACATCTTGGAGCCCTAAAACCGAGATGAAGATACTTCCAATTATCATGTGCCAAAATACATTTAGAATGACAATTTTTCCATATATACTTATATTTTATTTTCAATGTATACATATTAATGTATGGAGGACCCTAGGAGATCATATCTGTAGAGGAGATTTATAGCTGCCAGTATATTAATGTAAATGTATGTTGAACAGACGTCATGAATTTTTCCTGTCATGTTGACTACAGCAGCACTGGTTCTGTACCTGGATGCGATCAGGGACTCCGGTGCTGTCCATGCGGCTGGCCACGTTGACTGTGTTGCCCCATATGTCGTACTGTGGCTTCCTAGCTCCAATAACCCCGGCAACCACAGGCCCCATGTTCAAACCTAAGGGTGAAACACTTCACATTGTCACTTTTTCTGCTAGCCAGTTACAATCCAGAGATGGCCATTAAGGCCAATCAGAATCAAGCAGTGATATTACTGCTCCAGCTGGGAGATGCACCTTGTGTGAACATTCGACATGCTCCCTAAGTGAATGAACATTTAATATATTGTTCCTTTCCTTTACTATAGCAAGTATGGACATAAAACAGTTATAAATAAGAATGTAATCTAATTCAAATCCCTTCCATGATTTTACTTCTGAGTGTTTACTTCGGGCAGAATGTTTTGTTTCATCTCTCCATTTTTCTGTGCTTTGTTGCAAATTGCAACCCCAAATCGTATATTATTACTCATTTTCTGAGAAAAAAAATTCATACCTTTAAGTGGTCATGATAGATTCAGCTGAGCTCATACCTTAAAATGATCAGTGTCTTTCTGTGTGGAATTGGAATTTATGTCCATTTTAGCAGTGCATTAGCCTTGTGCTAATTTGTAGCTTATTTGCTTGTAGATTGTAATTTGTGACCAATTTCACAATGCATTCTGGACACTAGAGGCAAACAGGAAGGATGTAAGAAATATCTTACTTGCTTTCAAGTAAACCCTTAAGAAAAACATTCATTAAAACAATAAAATAACATTTAAACAAGACACAAAGCTCTTAAATGTTTTACAGCAGCCACCTGATTATGCATTAAATGCTAGTATGGAGACCAGATAGGCTGATCCTCAAATGATCATTCACTGATTAGACTGGAATGTCATAAAAACTGTGGAAAGTAATGTAGAGTTTTCCATCATGAAAGTATACTCAACAGTAAGGGAACCTACTAAACAGTAAGGTAAGGGAGCAACAGTCACTTTCTCTATGAAGTTAACATTTAAATAACACAACCTGCAGAGTTCACTGTATCACCACATGTTAAAATGATCCCCGAATAATACATTTTGAGCTGCCTAGATTATGATCCAAGCCCCTTTTATAATGAGTTAGGATTGCTATCCGTCATGGCCCTCCGCAGGCCAGCACACCCTCCTCACCAATCTTCATCTGGAAGTTGTTGAAGGAATGCTCATTGATGTAGGTCATCTGCTCCCGCAATCTCATGGCGTAGTCGGCCAGTGCCAGGATGTGGGAGCGGCCCTCCTTGTCATAGGTGGAGTCGTTCAGGCCAGATGCCGCCATGTAGGTGCTGCCAATAGTTTTTATCTTTTCCAGCTGCCTGTACTTCTCTTCGCTGATTATCTGAAGGGGTGAAGGGCAAAAGGTCATGGGTGGGGTGGGAGGTAAAAAGACAGAGAAACGAGCAGAATCTGGAGAGGAGATTCTGTTGTGGTGCTGGAATAAAGCACTTTCCATACAGCTGTGCTTCCTCCCAGCTGCTAGCAAGTGGCTGATTATGGAAGGCACTGCTTCAACCACAACCTTAACCCAAATTTTTAGTGTCTTTCTATAGGAGCTGTGTATACAAGTAATCATATATCATATATCAAATAAATCATATATCAAATCTAATCTGATTTACTGCCAATTTGTCTTCTGCTTTCATGTCCATGCTATGGACAGGCAGTCTCTCTCCTCTCCTTTCCAGCCTGACACCTCCGTCCCCTCCTCACCTCATCGAAGTCGGCAATGATCTCGTTGAGCAGGCGCAGGCACTCCACACCCTCATTGTTGGCCTCCAGCTCCACATAGAACTCGGAGAAGTTGCTGATGGAGGCAAACATGACAGCCACACACTCACAGGACTGGTAGTACAGCTCATCGTTCCGCCGCTCGCGCGCCAGGAAGTGGGCCGCCACGTCCTTAGGCAGGATGTTGTGGAGAAGACGGCGGTTGTAGGCCTGCAGCTCCTCCATCTCCTCTTTCTCCTCTGTGGCCTGGGGCACAGGGGGTACATATGTCACAGGCAGCACCCAACCAGGATCACTGCTGTTTTGTTCATTTTCACCATTTTGTAATTTCTCACGGAGGATCAAATGAGAGAAAAAAGTTTGGACTCCTTTTGAAAGGAGGGCAAAAGCAAACTTCCCTCCTATTTTATTTATTCATTGATTTTTTTCAAAAGCACAGGGACAGTAGGGCAGAGAAACACATGTGTCAACTGTTTCAAGCAAAACAAATCTGAACAAAATGAAAAAGGGGATATTATTGTTATTCCTTAGGAAAAAGAAGTGTGAACTTGTGAACCCTGAAAGGTTTACCTTTAGTTGTTTCCCGGTCAACAAATACGTAGTAGACCTAGTACAACTGAAGAGAAGCAAGCAGCCCTTTCCTTGCATTTACTGATATGTTTTGGTGCTGCAGGGTTTGATAAATTTTACCCCTACTGCACTCCTGGTGTGATGTGGCTATGGGATGGAGTGATATGGTTATGAACATGGGTGGAGTGGGTACAGATTTCAGTGGTCTGGAGTTTGGAGTGCACTTGACCCAAATTTAATGGGTTAATGTACTGGTGTCTCTACTGGCTAGCTTGTACCTTGTCTGTCCAACTACTGAAACTTGGTCATGCAGCAGTTCTAATGTTGTTGACTCCTTATATGACTTTTGCCTGTGTTGTACTCTGCCTCACTTGTAAGTCACTTTGGATAAAACCATCTGCCAAATGAATAAATGTAAATATAAATGACCCTTTTCTTCCTATTTTGCCCAGGTTTCTTGTACTCTCTTGGCCTCCAGGTGGTCAGGTAGAACTTACCTGCAGTTTCCAGAGAAAGTCCAGGCGTGCCGTGGACTCTACCTGCTGGGCATGCAGATACAATGCCAGCACAAAGACGGTCAGAATCACAGGGGTCATGACCTTCAGTGACACTTTGGTCACAGTCTTCTGGCTGCAGATGTAGAGAGAGCATTTAATATGTACAGTACATGTACTGTCCATGTCAAATACATGAATTTGCAGGACGGTGTAATGGATTTAATGGTGTAATAAATTTAAAATGCAGCAAATGAAAATAGCTTGTATTTTATATTAGATAACTGATAAATACTATTAAATACTAACACATACAGTTGACACTGCATCAAGAAGATCTTAACTCACCATGTATCTGTTTCATTGAAACGGGACCTGAAGAGAAGAATAAGAGAAAACAATACAAATTGTGGAAGTAGAACTGGGTAGCGCTGTAAATTACTTTAAAACAGACAAATATCTGCTGCAGTACCTACCATTCCAGAGTGTCATTGAATGGTCTTGAATACCTAAAAAAAGACAAACGCTTAGGCTTAACACTGAAGGCAGTATTATTTTACAGCGTGACAGTCAAAGATACTCAAAACAAGATAGTTACACACAAATTCAGGCGCAAGAAATACATAGCAATTTAACTTCTATAAAAAGTGAAATCATGTGTGTCCATATATGTGTACATAGCTGGAATGTTCAACGTTTTCAGATAGATGGGTCAAATTTGGTTAAATATAATGAAATGTGGCCTATATTGTCAATGTATGTGCAACCACATTAGCCAGTTAGCAGAAGAGTATATTTTGTTGCTCTTATGTATATCACCATATCAACAGATAATAGTTAATATCTAACTAAACTCTCACAATAAAAGTCACAATAAAACACAGTTCATCTGACATGGAATAATGTCTTCAACTCATTCATTGTAGTCTGACAGCACATGGTAGCTCCATCCATCATGGGGTTTGCGAAGCCTCACTCACCAATTTCTACTTATGTTTACGTCCTTTAGCACATCCTCTTATCCAGAGTGACTTAAAGATTGGTGCATATGATAAGGTTGATAGACAGTAGTTTAGATATAAAAATTGCTCATAACACAATTGAGACAGTATCATCATATAACACCATGCTACAGTCAACATACGGTTATCCATAAGTGCCCTAATGTAGGTCTGCCTATGTCAGTCGTGGCCAGTCCCTGACATCCTATATCAGGTAACCTGCATGACTGCAATGGCTGCTGAGATTGGCCTCTTTCAGGCTACCAACTGGGGGGCAGGGACTCACAGGGCATTGGCAGTGACAAAGAGGTCAGCATTGTTGAACAGCGCCCCCTGTGGCCACTCCACCAGGAGAAGGAAGGAGAGCTGGATCAGCAGCATGAGGGCCAGTTTCCCAATGCTGCTGATCTGCAGGAACACGGAGCAGGCAAGCAGCGTCAGCAGCACACTGTAGCTGAAATACTACAGAGAGGCACAGCATTACACACTCTGTAACAGTGTCTCAACCCCCAATCTGCAGACCAATGCTGCTTAACAGCAAGCTGAACAATTGGCCCTAATGCCTTTTCTCAAATATACAGCTAACTAGCAAAACACATCTGCAAGACGTACTATCATTTGGGCGGATAATATATACAAAAGTGACTTTCATGTTTCACCCAGAAGCAGTGTTATGCTGACTGTCATGGCACTATAAGCCAATAATGGTATTTTACTGTGTGCTTCTTCTGGATTTTATTATTACTTGTTCTTGATTTTATTATTATTATTGCTATTACCGAACAGGGACCTGAGTACCACATTTCGTTCCCTGTCATGTACAACATAGACAATAAAACATCCTTATCCGTAGAATGACAATAAAACATCCTTATCCTTATCTTTATCCTTGTGTGAGCTCCTTACACGTGCACACGCACACACACATAAAGTCCAACAAATCAATATAAATGGACATTTCTGGAACATAAACCCCTGGGTATGTGGTTAATTAGATGTAAAAACAGTTGCCGTGGTGTTGACACAAAAGCACATCCAACCAAAATTTTCTGTGTTTTATTTGATAACTAGAGCACCCTGGTGCCTTAATTGTAGGGGGGGGGTGTCACAGAATCCCATGGGAAGGTGAGCCTGCTGACTGTCCATATGACACCTCACCTCTGGGAAGTGGCAGGGTGGGGCGTCGCTGGGGCAGTGGACCAGCCCTTCCTCTGCTGACTGCGATAGGTTGTGGATGAGACAGATGGTCACCTGGTCCTCGGATGTGTTGAGGTTGCGGGAGATGCAGTCAATCAAACTCTGTGTGTCACAGGCAAACTGCAGGGGGGAAGACAGAGGGGTGAAGATACATTCACAGACACACAAGAATGCACACATAAACAAGCATACACACACACACACACACAGATGTAACACCATATGTGCTGCTGTGCTGTACGTCAAACTGCAGCATGCAGGAATAAATGCAAACACAGTCACAGAGTCACAGAGACAGTACAGGATCCACTCACAAATAACAGCAGTCCCTACCAAGTTGATGAAGGCAGAGATGAAGACAAGGAGGATGGTGAACACACCCACCAGGGTGCTGTTAGTACGGGACTGGACAATCTTCTTCGACACTGTCTGCAGGGCCACTGGGAAGAGCTGATGGAGAGAGAGAGTGCTACCAGGGGCCATCATACACTGAATGTACTACCATAATCACTCCATCACAGAGAGAGGGATGGAGAGAGGAAGAGAAAAGGAAGGATGGGGTAAAGGAAGGGTACAGTATGGCAGCATGCCTACATAACCTCAGGGACACTGACAGAGCAACTCACATAGTTTACTCACATCCTGCTCAAAATAAATTGTTCTTATTATTAGTATTGTATGTACTGTTGCTAATATCATTACTCACTATTATTATTACAGCAATTACAGCGCATTGTGTTTGTTGAGCCAATAAAACTCACATGAACTTGAATTTATATTTGGACGTGATAAGAAGCCCTTACCTTAATGCAGGAGTATATAGCACAGATGAAGAGAATGTTGGCCAGTATAATAAAGATACTGATGTAGACGCCCAGCATTAGAGGGGTACTGTCCGAGACAGGGGAAACAAATAAGAGACAATCCTGTCAAACTTCTCACTACAGCCTGCACTTCAATACATTAACAGTAAGTGATTACTGTAAAGCCAAAACTCAAATTTTGAATCCTTTGTCCAAGGACCCTAGCCATCTCCTTGTGATAATGCACTCTATGTGTGTGTCTGAGTGTGTGTATAGAGCACAGGAGTCACTCACTGAGGGAAGATGACAATCTGTATAAAGGAGATGAAGCAGAAGACGAGGAGAGTGCAAGCCACATAGCCTCCAAAGCGGTCATCCACCTTCTTAGAATACTGACAACAAACACAGGGATGTCATCAGCCTCCCTGGGTCTGGAAACTGTACAACTGTACAAAATCAACTGCTGACATAAAACACTGCTTACAAAACAGATCATACAAATTGAATTTTCCCACAACTGTACATTTAAAGGTATTCATCTCAGAATCACATTATGATAACTGGTTTTATTGAGCATATTATGCTGCTGATGCAGTGTCTGACAGACGGGGGTGGGGAGCGGACCTTTTTCTCCAAATCAGAGGTCTGGAAAGTGAGCAGGAACTTCTTGACGTGGTCCTTGCGGAGCTGGTCAATGCTGCGAGCGTCGATCGCTCGCCCTAAAAACTCGTCCACCTCGTCCTCAGGGTCCAAGGCCTCCTGTGCACCTCGGCTTTGATGGGATTGAGAGAGAGGGTGACAGTCCAGGATTATTCCATGTCCTTATATGCGATATCAGTCGCAGGACAGTATCCTGTTACTATGCGCCTGCCCACAACGCTACTTAACATGCGACGAGCCAAGCAGGGAACGAGAACTTAGTTCATCCCATACAAAAACACTTACTTGTCTTTGCTGGAGGTTTCATCAATGCCCTGGGGTAAAGAACAGAGGGACAAGAAGTGAGAAGGAGCAGACAACCACACACTCTTACCCTCTCACACACACTCATACAGACATCTGTATAGTTAAATCAACAGAGCTGGACTGATGTTTTAATTAATGTGCCTGTGGGTAAAGAACAGGTCCTCAGAGACAGAGTGGGAGAAAGAGATAAAGGGGGAGCTAGAAACAGAGATGAACATACTTGCATTCAGTGCAGCACAACCGTTTGCACAAAGTTTACTTCTGTTTTCTTCTAACTTTTTGCAGGATGAATTTTAGTCAATATTTAGAAAATTCATTCATTTAATGCATGCATACATGTACATATGTGGCTAAACACAACAGAAAGACATACGTAATCTAACTCAAACTGTCAGTATGCAGGCCTGTTTCCAGCTGTTCACCTTTCAACCAGTCAAGCTAATTTAGATACAAGTGCTAAGTTTGTAGTAATGTGTTGTGGCAGTGGTACAAGGACCTTTGGCTGATCTCATTAGGTGTGCATGATGGGAAAACATCTTGGGAACAGCAGTCAGGGAGTGAAAAGGATGAACTGCCCTGCAGTGTACTATCACCAGCATGTATGAAGCTTTGAGGAGCACATGTGTATGTATTTGCTAACAATGATGTAATAATCCATGGCCCAGCGCTGCTGTCTGGTCCCAGCATGCCTTTCTCTGCTTTTCAAAGGAGGCTGCTCTAGGGCCTGCTTGCACAGTTGCTGATTACACCTTTACTTATATGGATACTTGAGCAAGTGTGAAAACCGGCTCAACGGGAGACATTGGCTTAGCTCTCTCCAGAGGAGGTGGAATTGTGAACAAATTCTGTGGCAAGCAGTCTGGGCAGGATATAGTTTGCCATCCTTACAGTAGGTAGCAATGTTACAGCTGCAACTGTCCACTAAATCCATTGAGGACATGGCCCTTATATATCTATAAATATGCTGTTATACACAATGTATGGATACATTTTTAAAGCCAGTAAGAAAAAAAACAACAAAAGACCAGAATTGAAATAAACTAAATTGTATAAAAGGCAGCAAGTAAATGAAAATTACATTTTTTGTACAGGAGAAAATTTTAAAAAATAATAAAATAAAATGAAATTATTGGTGACAGGCACAAAAATGCGAACATTTGTGTGAGGATTGCTGGTTTGCTTTAGGCACAGGATAATGCCAGAGGAGACTGAACCAAGTGAATCTTTCACACCCAGGTGATGCACGAGAAGGTGAGGGGCTGGCAGAGTGCGTGATGGGAGCGTGCCCTAACACACTCACCATCTGCCTGAACACTTTAGAGTCCTTCGTTCTGGAGAAGCTCCTGTCTGGAACCCAGCGAGGCATCAGGCCCTCGGTGGAGTTGGCCCGCGCACGTTGCATCTTAGCCATCATGGCCTTCTCCTCTTTCTGAAGGGACACACATACAGTGGAAAGGCTTAGCCCCTGGGGTCACAGCTCTTCTTTGCAGTTCAGACACCTCAAATGTTGCACAATGGGAATACACCTCATGCTCAGACCTAACAATCTAACACTTTTGAACACAATTTTTTTTTCTTTCCTGACTTATATTTATCATTGTGCCAAAGTATCTTATCTTATAAAGCTGCCTTTGGCAACAAGTATGACAGAGAGTATCTGTATACAATGCCCTCTCAATCAAGTGCATTTCACTTTGATAAACCTGAGATGTCCAATGTTCCAGCTGCGCCCAACTCTAAAACTAAAACATGAGTTGTGTTTGACCTGGAGAAACAGATAACCACCCATGCAATGAGCTCTGACACAACAGAAAGAGAAAGACAGACCCTTTTCTGACTGCAACCCAGCACCAGGAATGTCTCTATGCTGTTCTCCTTCAGGTAGGTGTTCCTGTCTCCCCCGAACCCAGGCTCCACCTCGTAGTCCCCATTCAGGTACTGCAGTGTGGCTTTCGTAATGTGGATACGCCTGAGTGAGAGAGTGACAATGACAAAGGACATTTCAGACTGCACTGGTGCAAGACATTATCACTTGCATCAGTAAAAGACCAGACCGTTGGAGGGGCTCTCACCCTGCCTTGCCCCCTGCTTCCATGTGATTGGCCAGGGTAACATCATTGGACCAGACATCAAACTGCCATTTGCGCAGTCCCAGCACTCCACAATGGACACGCCCACTGTGGATCCCCACACGCATGTTCACATTGACCCCAGTGACCTCTCGCACCAGCCTACAGACACAGAGAGAGAGAGCGCGAGAGAGTGATAGAGAGAGAGAGAGAGAGAGAGAGAGAGAGAGAGAGAGAGAGAGAGAGAGAGAGAATATTGCTAGGAGCACTCCCTGTTAAAATCATCCAATATTATATCAGACTGATCTATGGAGAAATGGACAGACAGACAGAAGGGGTAGTAATGGAAAGACAAAGGAAGAGCTAGGAAGGGAGGTAGAGAGGAGGGGCATAGAAAAGGAGAGAGAAGGAGGGAGACTCACGAGATGGCCTCAATCATGTCCACGCCCATCTCTACGCAGCAGTGAGCATGGTCAGCTCTGGGTTCTGGGAGGCCTGACACACAGTAGTAACAGTCTCCCAAGATCTTAATGCGCAAACAGTGGTTCTCCTGAAAGGTCACAAAAATGACAAGCCACAGCTCAGTACAAAAGTAACAAATAACAACTACACACAATAAATAACTTGCATCAGCAGAAGCTACATTCTGAAAAACCGAGGGGATTTTTAAAGTATTTACTATTTGCAGGCGCAGAGCCGATGGCTCATTGCAGAGGGGGCAAGGACCTGTAGTGGGCCCTTATACAGCCTATTATAGGCTGTACGGAGATGCAAGACAGATCCAAGGGGAAACTTACAGAGACGGAAGGGCGGAACAGAGAGAAATGCGGGTTTCAATGAGGTGTGCTATTTCAGCACACCTCATTGCGTGAGACCATTTTTAAATACCGCGGCTCCGTCAGCAGTGATGGCGATGGGAAATAAAACAAGACAGCCAGCGATCGCCTAGTTCCTACTTTGGTACTCGAACTGAGGGCGTAATTTTTCTGTTTGTACACTTGGATACTGGACAGCGAATAAAGTTTTATGTAACTCTACTGTGTCTCTGCTCATTCAAAATAAATATCGCGGTGAGAAACATAGCTGGGGGTCGGTCAAAACCATTACGCCCTCAGCCCCTGAATTTTTTGCCGTAATCAAGACACACAAACAAACTTTATTCAAGATATTCAACTAAACAACAACAACAACAACATTTTTATGAGTAACATAGCTTAGATTCATATTTTGTTCCAAAAACCCAACAATGCTTAATGAGTGTAGCATTCTTGGCATTCAGGAAATAAACCATTATTTGAAAGTAAATACAGCAATACAATGATACACAAAACAATACCGCTCAATACCAGAAAAGAAGAAAATAATGTAGAAAGGGAATGAGTGGCAAAGAGAAAGTCAGAGAGACTGACACATGCTAACAGAGAAGCAAACACACCAACACTCACTGATGCAGGACTATTAACTCCACACAACTGACAAAGTTTAACGCTGTTTAATGCAGTTTAATGGTTCAGCCGATCGTTTTGCTGTCTTACTGCGGCCAGTTTGTCGAAGCGAGCAAAGAGTTCATTGAGTGTCATGACCAGCTCCTGCGCTGTACACTGTGATGCCAAGCTGGTAAAGCCCTCTATGTCAGCAAACAGGATACTGGAGAACAGAGAGAGAGACAGGGCACAGTGGAAAAGGACCATTTGATTACACTGAATTGACCTGAAGAGATCCACACAAAACCAACCTGGGAAAGACAATTTTATTCCTGCTTAAAGACCTTCCTGTAACCATCCTTCTTGAGTTATGGATCCGAGTTGACTTCTTTTCTTAACGACTTTCCTCTGAGTTTAAAACCACAACAAATCATGTGAATGTTTAGATGTGAATAAATCAGAACAGAGCCCTAGAGAAATGGCGACCATTAGCACTGTCTGGGAAGGCCTGCACATTTATCAACCAGATTAAAATCATATGTGATGTTGCAGCCTTATGCTAAAATCATTTAAATTAATTTTTTCCCTCATCAATTTTCACTCAATACCCCATAATGACAAAGGGAAAACAGGATTTTAGGAATTTTAGCAAATTTATTAAAAATAAAAAACTGAAATATCACAGTGACATAAGTATTCAGACCCTTTGCTATGACACTTGAAATTCAGCTCAGGTGCATCTCATTTCTCTTGATCATCCTTGAGGTGTTTCTACACCTTGATTGGAGTCTACCTGTGGTAAATTCCATTGATTGGACATGATTTGGAAAGGCACACATCTGGCTATATAAGGTCTCTCAGATGACAATGCAAATCAGAGCAAAAACTCAGCCATGAGGTCAAAGAAACTGCCTACAGAGCTCAGAGACAGGATTGTGTCGAGGCACAGATCTGGGGAAGGCTGCAAAAAAAATGTATGCTGCATTGAAGGTTCCCAAAAGCACAGAGGCCTCCATAATTCTTAAATGGAAGAAGTTTGGAACAACTAGGACTTTTCCTAGAGCTGGCCGCCCGGCCAAATTGAGCACCTGGGGGAGAGGGGCCTTGGTAAGAGAGGTGACCAAGAACCCGATGGTCACTCTGGCTGAGCTCCAGAGATCCTGTGTGGAGATGGGAGAAACTTCCAGAAGGACAACCATCACTGCAACACTCCACCGATCTGGGCTTTATGGCAGAGTGGCCTCCGCTTGGAGTTTGCAAAAAAGCACCTAAAGGACTCTCAGACTGTGCAAAACTAGATTCTCTGGTCTGATGATACCAACTTTGAGATCTTTGGCCTCAATTCTAAGCGTCATATCTGGAGGAAATCAGGCACCGCTCATCACCTGCGCAATACCATCCCAACAGTGAAGCATGGTGGTGGCAGCATCATGCTATGGGAGTGTTTTTCAGTGGCATGGACTGGGAGACTGGTCAGGGTTGAGGGAAAGCTGAATGGAGCAAAATACAGAGATATCCTTAATGAAATGATATCCTTGAGTGGCCCAGCCAGAGCCTGGACTTGAACCCAACTGAACATCCTGAAAATGGCTATCCACCGACAGTCCTGATCCAACCTGACAGAGCTTGAGAGGATCAGAGCAGGATAGCAGAAAATCCCCAAATCCAGGTGTGTAAAGCTTGTTGCATAATATCCAAGAAGACTCAAGGCTGTAATCACTGCCAGAGGTGCTTCAACTAAGTACTGAGTTAAGGGTCTGAATCCTTATGTCAATATGACTACATCTGACAAAATGTTTTATTTTTAATAAATTTGCAAAAATTTCTAAAATGCTGTTTTTCACTTTGTTATTATGGGATATTGAGGGCCCTATTTTAACAATCTAAGGTGCATCGTCAGTGGCGTGAAGCGCACTGTCGTTGTGGGTGTGGTCTGGCGCGTTTTGCTATTTTGACGGTGGAAAAAACGCGCCAAGCGCCGGCGCATTGTTCCAAAAGGGTTGGACTACTCTACCTAATTAATCAGAGGTGTGTTTTGGGCGTGACATGCAACACGCAGACATCAGATCGTCATCTGTCATTCCCTTTAAAAGCGAGGGGCTTGATCAATGGTGGACTGCTATTTCAATGGCGCAATTACCAGGGAGACCAAACCGATTTTCTTCCGAAGAGACTGATCTGCTCATGCGCGAAGTAATATATGGGGATAGAAGAAATCCCCCTAAACTCCTCGAGGTCAAGCAGGCGTGGGAAGACATTGTGGCGAGCGTCTCTTCGTCTTCTGGCCTCACCAGAACACCTCTGCAATGCCGAAAACGCTACAATGATGTCAGGCAGATGTACAATACTGTACAATACAGTGTGTTTTCACGTAGTTGTAGTTTTTAAATAGGTCTACCTACCTAATTTTTCTAATCTCCCGTATCTGTGAATACCTGAATATTATAACTACTCATTGTGACATACATTTCTTCATATCTTCATTTATCCCAAAACGATGTGTCCCATTTGTTATATTTTGCATGGATGTGTGCTATTGCTTGTTGTATGACAGAAGTAGGGTGTATGATCGCGCAGCCTGACATGAGAAAGTTGATACTGCGCCCTTAAAATAACATTAAACAATGCGCCACTGACTTCCGACCAGGTTTTTCTTGGTCAACGGCGCTTGGTCAGCGTCGCATTTTCAGTGCTGTCAAAATAGCGTCTTATAGACCATGCGCTTGACCACACCTCTTTTTTTAATTACCACGCCTATGGCTGCGCATGTTCACCTGCTATTTTGACTGTGTGAGCGCATGACGTGAAAACTGACAATGCACTGCCTGTAAGCTAGCAAAGACAACTGCGCCGCTGCGCCAGCCGCCATGCGCCGGGTGTAAGATAGGGCCCTGAGTGTAGATTGATGAGGGGAAAAAATGAACTTAAAAGATTTCAGCATAAGGCTGCAACATAATAAAATGTGAAAAAGTGAAGGGGTCTGAATAATTTCTGAATACACTGTATAATCCATTGGTCCAGGAGCCATGTGAGGTCTGACCTGCTTCACTAACAACACTTTCTGTGAGCTTTAGAAAGGTAGGAGTTCATACTGGTTCCTCCTGTGTTACAATCTGAGAGACCATATCACAGGTTAACAGGCCCTTGGAGGTTGGTGCTCACTGATGTAATTGAATCTTGAGTGCAGCCTGGCTCCTCGTGGGGTATCATGAGTGCGTGGTAATTAACTATTCCCTGTCATATGTTAATTAGCCAGCTCCTAAGCATGCTCTTGCTCCCCTGAGCAGAGCTGCCGTGAGCCCTAATCTGTGTGGGGGAAGGAGTGAGGCCGAGAGACAGGGCGACTCTAAATGCACCAGTCTGTCATGCACAGTAATAATTGGAGCTGACTTTATCTGAGGTATATGGACTTTTTCAAAATATACACTTATAAGTACAATTATAAGTACTTTTTAAATGGCGAAGATTACTTTTGACTCATTGATCTAAACCAATAATTGTGCTTATTCATGAAGTGTGCATTCTTTTGACTGGTGAAACAGCACATCATGTCTCCACCCACTATGTGGATAATGAAGCCTCACTCTCCCCACACATCACCACTCTCTCTTCCATTCTGTGAACTCCTAAAATTTAACAACTTTCTGAGACTGCTTTCATGCAACCACATTAGTGTACTTTGTAACACCACTGGGTGAAGGTACAGGTATTTGAACATTACTGTGGTTAATTCTCAGGGTGCCAAAACCACTCTTTTGTGGTAGATCTGATGGATTGTGGTTACTTCCAACCCACAACAAAAAGTTCCACTATATTATTATCTATTTTACATTATAGTCATTCAGATGAGTAGTCTGCTTTTGGTTTGTAAACTATCTGCATCTCTCCTGGCCCCCAGAGAGCCATTCTTCTGGTACCTCCTCTATCTGATGTCACTGCTCTACCTGACATTGTCGTGTTTCTGGATATAGATCTTGTGAAACATCATGTCTTCTTTCTTGGCATTGATGTCTGCCTTCATCTCCATGGCAACATGCCTGGGCAACACAGACAGCAGCAGGCGTTCCTGGAGAGTAGAAGAGAGAAATAAGGAAAGAGAAAAAGTAAGAAAGTCATGCCCTCTCCTTCTCACATTCATATCTATCTGTTTGCTATGCTGGTGTATCTCAGAGTGTCCCTACCAGCAGTTATGTGGGTGTGTATTACTCTGAAACCTTCCCTCCTGACACCAAACACAGCCTTTCCATGCTGAGGAGGAATTTAAGACAGACCAAATCAAGGGGCCAGCATTTATCCCCCTACATCAGACCTCAAAGGTAAGACTCAGTCTAGAAACAACACAGATGTGAAAGTGAGATGCTCTGTGTGTGTGTGTGTGTGTGTGTGTGTGTGTGTGTGTGTGTGTGTGTGTGTGTGTATGTGTGTAATCTGTCTAGAGTATGAGTGTCTATGTGAATGTGTAATGTCTATATGAATGCATGAACCAGTAGGTGCGTATGCCTTTGAGAGTACACATATAGCTTGCAAGTATGTAAACATTATATGTGCATGGGTCTGTCTGTGTAAGTGTACATGTAAACCCAGGAAAATGTCCATTTTGTGTGCTACCTGAATCCTGTTGATGAGAGTGTGCATGTATGTCTCTGAGACTGTGTGTTAGCATACGTCTATCAGTGACAGCAGATGTGTCCATATTAGCACGTGTACTACTGTACATGCGCTGTCTAAGCCCAGGTTTGTGTGTTTTAGTGTATATATAATAGTGGTCGACCGATTATCGGCCTGGCCGATATTCAGCATTTTTACAATTATCGGAATCACTATTTTTTTTCCGATTGCCGATAAAATAATTAAAAAATGCGCTACTTTGGCTCTGATGCAGCCGCCTCTCTGTCTACAGCCACCACTCTGTGGTCTCGAGCAATGTCCTGTATCTGATTGGTTACACGTCACGAGTAATAGCCTATCAACACTGAAGGCTACTGTGCCACAGACGGGCACAGAGGAACACATTTGCAGACTGGCAGCAGATATTGCTGAAGTTGCAATAAACATCACAATCCTCTACAATGAAGTTGCAAAAACACCACAATCTTATGATCTATTTCTATGATGACAAGCATGCCCAGTTGCCCAGTTACACTGAAAATGCCCGAATAATGCACTTTGTTGCAGTGATATACAGTTAACTATAACGAGATAATAGAGTTTATTTATGTAGTGATAGCTATATCTTTGAGTAATGTTGGTGCCAGTGCAACTGGAACTTATTTTAGCTACCATATTGCGAACGTAACATTACTCGCCCATATGAGTTGGTGTTTTTACATGTTATAGGTAGCCGATGGTGATAATAACGTAAGCTAATGTTGAGTCTTGTAGAGCTAGAGCTAACTTGAATGCGATAGCGTTCATTTGTTGATCCATAATTTAGCCAGCTGACTAGAAAAAAAAATTGATAGGCTACAATGTTATTTCTTGCATGTCACTTACCAGGGCCAGTCATACTCTCAGTCTCAACCCACGACTACTAGTAATGTTACTTAAGTGTGTCCTGAAGCTGTCTCCGACTCTGTTTCTTGTAGAGAGATGCAGGATATTGTTGTTAGAGACTTTAGACGTAATGGAACTGCATCTAAGGCCTGTGTTAATCCATACATGAACTGCATAGATGGTGTACAGTTGTCAGACTTGAATAGTCACTTCTATTGCTATTGTACATATTCAGCTATAGTAACCATTAGGAATGAAGTAGCCTAGTTTTGAATGACAGGTTCCCTGCAATCACATGTTGTTAATATATAACATTTAAATAACTGAAACCAACTAAAGGCTTTCCAAAGCTGTTTTGCTGCAATAAATGAAGCATAACTCTGTGTTGATTTTTTACTAGTTTTATTTATTTTTACTTTATTTACTTCGGGGAGCTATTTTGTTTATTTATTAAAATTTTCAGTTAACTTTATAAGAAATGCTGCTGGAAGCTCCCTGCACTTTTTGTTTTAAGATAATGCTGAAAAGTTCTCTTTTAATTAAACATAGTTTTGTGTTGAAATTGGTGTTATTCTAAATTTTGACACCAAGATTTTCATTTTTACTGCAAATGTATATTGGTTCCAAATATCGGTTATTGGTCTCCTTGATTACTAATAATCGGTATTGGCCCTGAAAAAACCATATCGGTCGACCCTTAATATGTAATGAGTAAGTGAGCGGGTGAGTGTGTCTGTGTGTGTGCCTGCATTAGAGCATATGCTATGTCTGAGCCCTGGTTGGTGAGCACTCTCTCCCTCCTGTTCCTCTCTCTGGTTGAGGACTGCCCCTTCTCCACCTGTTGCTGGTTCTCCCTCTGCAGGTGCAGTCGTGCCTGGATGTAGCCTCTGGTCTCCTGAAAGGCTTGTCTCTGGGACACTTCGGCCGGGTAGTGCGTGCAGATCCCGATGATGTTGGTACAGAGGAAGATCAGCACGTTGGCACT
Organism: Megalops atlanticus; assembly: GCA_019176425.1. NCBI lineage: Eukaryota > Metazoa > Chordata > Actinopteri > Elopiformes > Megalopidae > Megalops > Megalops atlanticus. The sequence continues at coordinate 2,349,120 of CM032882.1, read as the reverse complement.
CAGCTGGGTAGAGAAACAGGGGACAGAGGGACGGGGTGAGGTTTGAGTATGTGTGTAAATACACTGCATCATCCCATGACAGGAGCAGAGGCTGTAGGAAGACTAAACCAGTGCATCATGGATAATGGGTGTTGGAATGAGGGAATGAGTATGATGGGGTGAGTTTTAAATTCTGTCAAAAGGTCCTAGCCTTCTTGTTTTCAATAACTGTCCTGAAAACTATGTGTCATACTAAAGCAGAAAAATTAATTGGGTAGACACAGGGCAAGTAAAAGTTGTGACAGACAAAAACCTTCTGCTGTTCTAAGAAAGTGTTTCAAAGTCAGGTCAGATCAGATATTTTCACTGAAATCCTAACAGGATTGTGAAGAGATGCCTTAACTCAATCACTTTGAATGTGTTTGATCATAAAAGCTTCTGCAATTTGCCTACAAGCCTGCAATTTGTCTACAAGCTGAAGCTGAGAGCAAACAATGCTGGGATGCACAAATCTGTCCAACACAAGCTTTCTTCCTTAACATTTCGGGAGCTCATTTTCTTAAATGAGGCATTAAGTGGCCTATTATTTATTTATCTGACATGGAGCTGAATTTTTTTAATGTCTTTTTAAAAACATTGCTTAAACCTTGAGATACATGCGACAGGTCAAATGGCACAATTTTGCCTCCATAAGGGAGAAATGGCCTCTGAGGAATAAAGGGGAAGCCTTTAAATGGGAAAAAACAATGTATGTGATAATGATCAAATACGTGTTTACAGGCAAATGTGTTCCAGTTTCACCCCATGCTTTACCCTCCTGGAGACACAGCTTTGAACAGGGTTCCTACACGTTTTCCATTTCAAAATTCCATACTTCTCCAGACTCAAATTTCCAGACTTCTCGGTAGATTTTTCAGACCATATTTGACATCTAAGTACAAATAGCTAGATGTTTATTATGTAAATAAGTGGTTTTAAAATCCAACTGTTAACATGTATGTTACATTCTGACTATGTATGTTATTATGTTGCCAAATAATTGGACGACGTTCTACTGTCAAACATCTCCGCCCAAAGAAGAAGTAAACTAACCAGTGCTACCTATACTCGTATTATTTTCCCTATACATATTAATATTTTTTAGTCTCTTTTATAAATAAGAACCAAAAATGAGTTGAAAAAAGTTAAATAATTTCATTTTCACGGCGTCTGTACAGCCTTGTTTATTCCTTGTGTCCATGGAAACGACAATGAACGCAGCTGTATGGTTTCCTTACGCAGAAAAGATAGTCCATTTACTTTTCTGATAACTACATCACTGCATAACTCATAAATGTTCAGACAAGCTTAATATTTGGTTATTTGTGATGCTATGTACTGTATATATGCAATTCAAAGATATTGCAAACTAATTTGGTCGCAGATGTCTGGATTTGGTACAGTTATAAGGCACTTGGGGCAGAGCTGTTTTGCAGGCTGTGACATACAGGCGTAGAGGCAGCTCTGCGTACGAGTGTGCGTTCAGTCACACGCCATACTTCTTGCCTTGCTTTCAATGACCTCAAGCTCGCTCTGGCCCGCGCTCTCTCACACAGTGGTAAACATTTTGGCTGCGCTGGCTGCCTGCTCCAAACGCCATGAAAAACACTCTTTATTTTTATATTTATTTTTAGAAATTCTGAATTTTATATTTTAGAAAACAGAATAGAGGCAATAGCCTGGAAACACAAATATTTTTCCATACTCTTTTCTTTTTTCCATACTTATCCAGACCTTGAAATTACTGAAATCAAATTCCATACTTTTCCATACTGCGTAGGAACCCTGTTTGAAACATTCATGCTGACCTCACTGGCTATGGTCACTGTGGGTATAGTGACATACACACATACACAAACACAGCAAACAAACACTGCTGTTGATCTGACAATAGTTTCATTGAACCATGCTGAGAGACAGTTTGTTACAGTATAAAGGCCATACGTTCGATAAACATAGTTCGTACAGTAAGCACTTCCCATTTCAGCCTTTAGTCAAAAGGAGACAGGAGATCCTTTACCAAATCAAATCATGGTCACACTCACTAATTGCATACTGTGTCCAGTATATTACAAATCTCATTCCAGAGAATGGAACATGCTCTTTACTTAAGTTTCAATTTTAATTTTGTGTATCCTGGTTTTTTTATTTGTGTTTAATCTCCACATCACCCCTCCACCCCTTCAAATTCAAGACAATACATTTTTTAACCTTCATCGTCTGCATTGTTTACGCTGAAATTCTAAGTTGAGTTCAGATATTTCAATTAAGCCTTTTCTGTTTAACATCACAAGGCAGAATGCCGGTGAAAGTTTCTCACTATAGCCTGAGAGATCCCCTACCCACTGAAGCACAAATGCACTGCCACTCTCTCCCACTCTGATCCTCACTACAGCCTGGGAAAATGACTTGACCTTTGACCTGAAAAGACAACATTTCCTTGGGAGACATCACTTCCTCTGGAGAGGAGAAGAAAAAAAAAAAACAGAAAGAAGTGGAAGGGGAATCACAAAGGCTCAACACAGGCTGAAAGCTACAGAAAGACAGGGCTTTCATGATGGTATCTTTCATGTCGGTGGATAAAGGGCTAATTTCACTTAGTGACAGCTGAGCTAAAACAAGGGAACTTTATCAGCTAAAATTCTATGATGGAAAGTCACCCAGCAAAAACAGAGAGGGGCGTGAGTTCTGATTCAGATAATATCAAGGCAAAGCCTGACCCCTGCTGGTCAGATATGATAGCATTATTCTACAATCTTTCTGGCCATATGCACACGTGATATAGATAATTTGAACACAAGTGGTCCTGACCTGTTTTTTTTGAGATTTCCTTTGACTATCAGAACCAGCACATGGTGTTTAGGAGCTGGTATGTAATTAGACCTGTGTGTTTTTCTATGTGTATGTGCATTCACTGCATGCCATTTGGAAGTCAGATTATGCATGTTTCTAGGAAGTGTGGGGATGGGAATGAACTTTATATATGAATCTAGAGGCAAGGAGAGGAATAGAGACAAGTCAGGGAGGAAGGCGACAGAGGAGTAGACAGGGAGATGGAGGGAGAGAAGGCAAACACAGATCTAAACTTCAAAAACAATGTCACGGTGGTATCTGACAGATGGCTGCAAGGCCTGTTTACAACGCGAGGCTTTGGGGAACAGCCCGGTAAAACTGAAACCTGATTTGTGAAAAGATAGCTGACCTCACAGCCAGGGGGAGGGGCTGCGCGGGTTTACACTCTACACAGGAACAGGCCCTGTGTTTACACAACAGCAGGCCTTTCTGAATACCACATTGGACGGTAAAGGTCTATTGTCCCAAAACAAAGGGAGCAAGACTAAATCTGCCCTAATTACACATCCTGGCAACCAGACACTGTGACCTGACAGGCCACCATTGAAGTGAGCAGCTAATTAAGGAATCATTGTAGAAGCACAGAAACACACAAAACCAACACTGGCTATCCAGCCATATAAATTATATTAGCCAGTAATTACTGCTGTTCCAACAAAGGTGATGCCTGTCCTCATTACTCGACAAAGGAATAAGCAGATATCTTACACCTCAGGACAAAAAAACTATATCAAATTTTGTTATTTCTCTCAGATTCTCACGCTTTTACAATAATTCAGTGAGCAGTACCTTAAGGAACTTAACTCTAATCACCTGTTTTTTTCTCCTCTAGTGAATACAGTTGAGGGTTCCCTGTTACATGGCAGTCTGACACATTTGATATTAATGTGTTCCAATAACAAGCATTTAGCTAGGCAGTTTTGGAGATGTGGCCACCGGTGTTCATGCATAGTGACACAAAAAAATAACATTACACAATGGCTAAATGTCACATGTAGGTCAAAACAACAAAGCCTTAAAATGATTAAAATGAGACTATTGCAGATGATTAAAACAAGCTTATTCTGAAGTTGCGTGTTCTTCATAACAGGCCTCTGCAAAAAGCTGGCTGAGGGGAAACACTTTTTCCATGGCTGTGCACGAGGCCTTTAGGGTGGCTGGATCCATACCCTCCTCCCTTCCCCCATGTCATTAGGCAGATGAAATCCAGACTGTGGATGGCAGTTGAGCCTGGGTCTTGGTGGTGTGAGGGTTCATTTCAGTCTAGCAGACTGAGAAACTGCCACTCTTAAATCCATGTGTGTCTTAGCAAACCAACAGCCCACCCCAGCAAGGTTAAGCAGATGCACTGGCTCTAGCACCCTCAAGCCAGGAGAGGAGGGCAGGGCTGCAAAGATTGGTTTGAGGTAAGGGGGTGAGGGTGGTTGGGGGGTGGGGTGGTCAAACGGATGGAAGAAGAGGCAGAGATTTCAGACAGCTCATTCAGAATGTGTGTGCATTTCAGCAGGGTCCACTGACAAGAACTCTCTAGTGGAGACTGAATCAAACTTTGATTTTAGTGAAGTTGTTGGTTTAAAAAAAAAACAGACAGAAAGGAGTTAGCCAAGCTGGCTAGTGTGACACAGTGCTTTTGGGGCCAGCAGGTTGCCATTCTCAACCAAAGGTGTGGCCCTGCTGTTGTGTCCACCACCAATGATACTGGATCAGGTTCACCTGAACTCAGTACTTTCCGTAAATAATTAGCTGCACAACTAGATATTGAGTGAGGTGAGAAAAAATTAAGGATGGTGCTAGAGCACTATAGACTTCTCTAATGCGATTACTTTAACCTGCTGGAAGGGGTCAGGGCTGTATCAGGACGGGATGCATAAGCTGAGAGAAAATTCCAAGCCAGAATGTTTCCACTAGATTCCCACACTGAGATGAATCACCCAAACCATGGGGTTTTCTCATTTGGGATGAGTGTAATTTGGGACCAGTGGATTGGTCAAAAGGTCCTATTTGGTCTTTCTGAAAATCATTGATTTGGCAGAAAAACCAAGTGCACACTATCCTGTAAACACACACACGCATGCACGCACACTTCTGACAACACCCACACAGTGCACTGGTATTAGGGGCAAAGACTCATTGAGGAAGGGGTGGGGGTGTCTTTGTTAGTAGTTGACAAAGACCAAAGAGACAAACATTTTTTACTCCATACACCCCACCTTTACTAAACAAGCAGTGGTGTAGTCTAGTTTGCAGTAGTGGGTATACTATGATGATTCCCCCAACCCCCTCCCTCCACGCACACCCCAGCGCAACACCCACCAACCCCAAAACCATCACCATAACCACCAACGCATACTCTACATGCATTCACACACAATTGAAGCCATTCCTGGGTATGTATTTTCAGAGGATGAAACCTATTTATTGCCCAGGCCATTCCTGGGTATGTATTTTCAGAGAATGAAACCTATTTATTTCAAGCAACATTACATGTTTAAAGTAGCTAGAGGACCGTGAGGAAAAATTCGCTGAATTTGACAAAAAGTGTATTGGATTAGAATCACGGAGTGCACCTGCAAAGTCCGTATTTAACCATCTGACCACTAACATTCACAGTTCAAAGGCTTGTGCATGGAATGCCTCCTAACAATAAAAAATCATAGCTATATCAAACACAGTGGGTAACAAAAACTAACAATCATACTTAGTAGCTACTTTAACCTAACTACACCTTGAAATTAAGTTGCCTACTTTTGCATTTACCAGCGTACAGCGTATATCTGAGTAGTTATACTTTCACTAAAACAAAGTTCCCTATTTCATCCACCCGTATCAATATCACGTGCAAGACTGATGTTAACCAGGCATGCCAGAGCTTTTCATCTCTGAGCACCGTCATTTGATTATCTATCTATCTAGCTACGTTTTTTATGGTGATGTTTAGTAGCCCGAAAGAGGAAGGCTGGGCGAACAGGGGGGAAGAGGAAGGAGATACTGCTACTGTGCTAACTTAGCTACTTGTTGGCTAGCTAGCCAGTTTAGTTAGCTAGACAGCTAGATTTCCTGGTTAAAACTATGAAAACCATTGCTCACTAGCTAACTTCAGGGACACACTAGACATGACAGCGAATATAAATTAATACACATATCGCACATCCCCTGCTGTAGTTAGAGTAATATATACTAGGCAGCTACTGTTAATCTGTATGAGATTTTCACTTACGCCCTACCAGTTGTAACGTTATCAGGCTGCTTTTCTGCAATCTCAGGTGCCAGTGTGCCATGATCAGAAACTTCAGCTTCTGGCTTTTGATGTGTTTTTATAAATTGCAGGAGTGTTACTTCTTTTCGTTTGATTTCGTTTCGTTTTATTTAACTTTATTTCAATATCCAAATTTTATTTATTATTTATTTTAAATCCCGAAATCACACAGCTGCAGCTGTCGCAAGTGTACGAACTCTAGCTTCTGAAATGTGTTCGTTGGCGCTCAGGGTGAGTGAGGTTTTTTTTTTCCCATATTCGGCGACGTTTACACACTGTTTGCGGTCTCTCAATCCAGTGTTTGCTAAAACAGCTCATGTGAAAATTCTGTCACAAAACTATGCTGATACGTATCCTTGCGCATTTTTAAGTGGGTATACGGAAATCCTGGAGCTTTCTTTGTGGGTATATGGCATAGACCTGTGTATCACGTAGACCAGCGTTTCCCAACTCTCTCCTGGAGGACCTCTTGTCCTGCATATTTTAGGTCTCTCCCTGCTCCAACACAGCTGATTCAAACGATCAACTCGTTATGAACTCCTGAAGCTGCTTAATAACAAACTGATCATTTAAATCAGCTGTGTTGGAGCAGGGGGAGATCTAAAACATGCAGGACAAGGGCTCCTCCAGGAGAGGGTTGGGAAACACTGACGTAGACTACACCAGTGTTTCTCAACCCTACTCCTGGCAGCACCCTGTCCTGCATATCTTCTATCTATCCTTGCAGCGTGATTAAATCAGGTGTGCTCAGATAATAAAATGTGCCACTGATGAGTTCAGTCAGGTAGGTAGAGCAAGGATAGATAGAAGATATGCAGGACAGGGTGCTGCCAGGAGTAGGGTTGAGAAACACTGGACTACACCACTGTAAACAAGTACATCTGAATACGGGTAAATTTAACTCAGTTGCAGATTCCAATGCTGTTATTTATTTATTTTTAATGTTTTAATTCATATGGCATGTTCTGTTAATCAGCCTGTCAATGGACTAGTATTTCACAATACTAAATTACTAGGGTGTCAAAATAAGTGTGAATTATAGAATTACAGTACAATAGAATATTTTTCCATATGTTCTTTATTTTTGTGAGAGACACAAAATCTGATGGATACACAAACCTTCACTATGCTTCATTACATCAATATCAGTGTTACAATGATGAGAAGACAAAAACTGAAGGCTGCAAGTTAAAGTAATGGTACAAAAGCAACTTGTAACTAAGCTAAATAAATGGTGCCATAAAAAACATACTCCATATCAGAATGTGCCTTGTACAAAATGTCACAAGCCTTTACACAACTAGCTATCCCTGGCATGCTTCCAAAGTAGGTCATAAGGTAATGTAGCTTGCTAGCTATGTGCCATAGATAGAGATCATTATTAATTTTTGTAGCATCACAAAATATGACTCAGGAACCACCTCAGGCACCTTGACCTTGAGCAACTCCTAACCCTGTCATTAATTTACAATGACTGGGAACACACAGCAGAAAAAAATTGGCTTTGTTCTACTGAGGATAAGGGGGGGTAGGATGGCAGGGATTCCTTGTCTTACTGCTCTCAGGCAGCCAGCGATTTCTCAGGCAGCTGCGACATCAGTGGTTTAGAGGTCATGACTTGCAATGTGAGAAGCAGCCATTGGCTGGATATGGGTGTATTGGAAGATTCCAATCCTCTCGCCACCGTGCTGCTACATGAGTGCAGCGGTTGTCATATTAACACTACTGTATACAATTGGAGTATCCAAAATAAGGCTGCATTAAGGGCAAAGAATCCCATTACCTTGTTTTAAATTGATATGAGATGACCTTTTGTAACACAGGCGCAGCACATTTACACAGACACACATGGAATAAAATCAAGTATGGGAAAACGTGCAGAATGAAACAAATAGTAACTGCATAGTAGGAGAGATCTTCAGGACGGCAAAGGTCCAAGGTAAAGGACCTGGTACATGGTAGAGCAAATCCATCAGCTCTCAGACAAAGGTACTGTATTAGTACATCTTTTAGGAGAGTAAGAAGCTTTAAAAAGAGTAAAATACTTTTAAAGCAGCACTGTCTATACTTCACTATTTGTTTTTGTTCAATGTTAAAGCGTTCAGACAAACTGAAATCTTATAGGCCTTGTTTATGGCAAAACCCTCTGATGGAACATTGTGGAGATGCCATCACTTTCACAGCAGCTGGTGTACGTGTACCCGTAATTCTTGCCAAGCAAAAAGGGGCAGCAAACTTGTAAATGGCTACAATGAACAAATGTAGTTATAGGCCACAAATGATTGACCACAGGCTACCCAAACAGGCCAGACCAAGAGTGAGCAGTATTATTTGCACTTCAAGAGATTATTATCATTAAGAAACCTTGTCAATGGTTGTAAGATGCAAGACAGTTGACATTGCATTAGATGATGCAGTGTCGACTGGCTGGTGTACAGACGTCAAGGGTGATACATTGGGAGCTGCACACAAAGGCAATAACCTGCGTCCTGGAGTAAAAGCCATCTTAAAAATGGGTGACAACATCCACGCAGGCCCCAGCTGATAAGCCTTTTTCTCTTGGAGACAGCTGCATTTTGCTGTAGGGGGATATAAAGCTAAGTAACATACCAGATGCAAAATGTACACACTGTACTTAGGCCACAGCACTATTCCCGGGGGGGAGCGCTGACATTGTGGGATGTTGTTGTTGAAACTGGGCCACAGAAAGTTCTTTCAAGCAGCAGATCTTTGACATGACTCTGGAAATCCACAAAACATCTGTCCTGATTCGCACCCATGGCGACTGATGTTTACCCCTGGCCAGAACTGCCTTTCCTCTCGAAAACCTGACAGACCAGCCTTTTCAGCAGCCACATTACCCCAGCCTGTTCCCAGGGTCACACCACTCAAACCCCTCCCAAGGTCACATTTAGTCTGTTGTCAGGGGAGAGAGAAGAGTCTCAATTCATGCCTCCTGCCTGCTGCACAGCACGCCTGCATCCTTGTATGTGTTTTCATAACAAAGCTAGATTTAGTGTGTTTAAAATGGCTACAGTAAGGAAAAGAATCATTGTGAGACTAGAGATAACAAAAAGATGTATCTATTATAGTAGAGGCCTTGCCTGTGGGAGCAACCCCTACCTTCACTGTTTTTCCAGCTTTTAAGATACACTTCCACAGGAATTACACATAAAAATACAAGAGTTGATGAAAAAAGAAGGGTAAATATACCTGCACAGAGACCCAAAGGAAGAATGTAAGGTTATTCTGTCAGGTTAATCCAGCAACTAAACTACTCTATGAGCGGAATAGCCTAACTATACTGCATATGGTTTCTAACGTTGTCTTACTAAACTGCAGCTCAAGCACATTAATCAACATCTAAGCTCTGTGTGATGCCATATCTATAATCTGGTTTTATGTGCTGAGTGACTGCACAAAGGCACAGTTTACAGACACCATGTACAGTAAACATATTATTCTGGGTTTCTTTGAACTATAAAATTCATTGTTCAAAATTGTTGCTTGTGGCTGACAACCACAGATTGTTTCTGTTAGACTGTTCTTGCCAGGACAGCAGTTTCTCAGAGTTCAGCTGTACAGGAGCCAGAGATGGAATCAAGAACAGTCCTCTACAGACCCAGACCACCACCAGCCTGACCATAGAGACAGAGACCCAAGACAGAGACCAAGAACTACAATCTATAATTATGATAGGCAGCAAGAAAGACATAGTTTTTCTTCATTTTTGGCTGTCAGCACAAATTAAGTCAGATAAATAAAGCCTTTTATGTCACCTGATTAAATGTTATTTAACAATGTTTCAACCATGAGTTCAAGACTCCAACCTTGACAGGCACATGGTATATATGTCTGCAGTATATAAACCTGAGAAACACTTCCTGAAATTTCTACCACTACAGTAAATCCAGAAATGGTGTTCCCTGTAAATGGCATGGAATCCTGCTGGTTGTTATCATTACTGTAATTATTTTTATTATTTCATTTGCTTGGCAGACAACAGGACAACTTACATAGCTCATACATTTTTATATTACCCAAACATATAGCCGGATACTTTGCTGTAACAAACCAGATTAAGGGTTGCTTAAAGTTTAAAATGGCAGTTTTCTCCTTGGAAACTGAACCTGCAACCTTATGCTTTCAAACCCAGCTTAACCACTGCTTCACACTGCTGTCACTGCAGTTATCTAAGACTGGCACAGGGAATGAGGTAGGTGCATTTCATATACATCTCCATTCTCGCTTTTCCATATTCCTCCTCCTATTCACCCATGTCAACCCTTCTCTGGGGTAACAGGGAAGGTAAATATGGGCAGAAGGAAGGGGGCAATGCTGTTATATGTTTCAGGGTTTGGTCCAAACCAAAAATGCTCTCGGTCAACCTGTGGGACCGTTGAGCAATGTCTTGGGTAAAAAAAACCCCGAATCCATGCACTCAATGGGTCTGGAGGCAAGCCACACATATCATCTGAAAAGCAAAAGGCAAAAAGCAAAAAAAAAAAAAAAAAAAACAAAACAATAAAGCGTCAGTCTACTCAATAATTCCCCCTTACTGGAGCTTACTGGAGCTTAGTGGAGCTATTTGGGATGATACGTTTTCCTCTTTACAGCTGAGATGCACTATTCTGCAAAGACACCACTACACCACTGATTCCCCAGCAAGTCCTGGGTGCCTCATTTTTGGGCATCTTCCCTCTTTGTCTTAGAGCAACAGATCAATTCAGCTGCAGTAAGCCTGTATTTGCACGCACATTGCCAGCAGCTGGCTTGGCGTGGGCACTGAAGGTACTATCAGGTCACCAGCAGCAAGTGGCACAGAGCCAAAGACAGAGATGATGTGGGAACTGGACGATGGAAATAGCAGTCCAAACACAAAGCTGTCTTACTAAAGAAATGTTAGTATGCACAATCAATCAATCAAACTTCTCTCATTCTTTACAAAGGAATACTCAGAGAGAACTTAGATAACATAGAACATAGAGCGTATGGACAGTTCATGTCACAGGGAATATAATTTCATGAAATAGTGCAGTAAAAATGCTGTAGCTGCAGAAAAAGAAATCACAGATGACAGTAATAGTATCATTTAAATGTGATCAAATTGTGTTTGATTCAAGATAGATGAGATATGTCCTAATGGAACATCTTCATTCATAAATGATGTATACTCAAAATTTTCTAAAAGATGAGGTTAAAGATTAATACGTTTTGCAATCCTGGGTGAAAGACATATATTGGTAAGGTGTTCCATTAACACAAATAACACAAATGCCTCAGTGAAATTTAATTATTCTAATGGAACGCCTCACCAACCGGCATCTTCTGATCAGTGCAGTAAACTGCTCCTAGAAATATGTTCAACTGCTCTCACTGCTGCAGGCAGTGCTGCTTCCATCCCTCTGTATCCCACAATGTCATGCAGCTCTGACATGCATGAGCTGGACCAATTTCCAGGGCTGGGGGGATGTCAGACAAAGTGGTTTGGGGAAAATATAATCACCAATTACAGTATCAGTATTACTATATTATATACTACATTGTAATGTACTCATTCTTTACAGTTTATTTCAAGGCTTAGTTATGACTGACCTCCACTAGAGGGCACAAATATGCTATTAATTTCATTTATGAGTAGATGCATGCACATATACGCATGCAAACAGAGCAAACAGATCAGGGAGGCTTCTTGTTTGCACTGCAGTGTCAGCAACAGGTCTGATCTCTGTCAGCTGTCTCTAAACCTCTTCAGTGAGTGATCACCAAGCCTGACCACACTGGCTACACAAGGCAAAAGAAGCAGCCCCTGGATGAGACCATACCCCCAATGGCTTCATCCTGACCCACTCACTGGCCACTCCCACCTAACAGTCCTGCTGAAGGATATATAGGCAATCGCTGCATGTATGCCTTCTGCACATGCTGAATTTCATTCTATTTCATGACTAAAACCTTTAAACACTCAAGTTCTTATCGGTAAAGAACTGTCAGCTTTACACTGACTCTGGAATTCAGAAAAAACTTTGTATTTGATTCCCTTCCCATGAAACAACTACCATAAGATCTGACGTATTGGCAACATATAGCACCAAGTTGAGTTTATAGATACAAAGATACTTTTTTCATTCTGCAGCAGTTTAAAGTAGTCACCGAGCTCTTTATGCTCCGCATATGAAAAAAAGAAAACATGATGAGCAGCTAGATGGTAAGGGCACTGGTTCAGAGAACAAGATGAGCCCCAAAACCTGAGACTTTGCAAGTCCAAGGCTGGGTGGTGCCATAAACTGACAGTGACCAGGTGTCAGCAGAACACAACTGGCCTCATTCCGCCCGGAGTCGGGTGAGTTATGTCAGCCGGGGTTCCCTATCCTCCATCCTCCACTTGACATTTGCTGTGAGCTTCCATTTCTAAACATGAAAACAATGAGTGGACAGTTGGGCCAACTGAGAAATTATAAGCCAAGGCAACAGCTAAAACCTTGGATAAACTGTACACCTGTACAAATGTAATTAGACGCCCCCAGCATATACTACACGGTACAGTGTGGTGTTTGTTAAGCGTAAGGTAAGTCAGGAACGTCAGCATGTAAATCCATCACAGAATGACCTTTGTGCCTGTACCTGTTTACACACTAGCCCCAATGTTATGACAACAGTGCTTATTATTAATTTAACTTAATTTGAAGAACACCCTTAACAAGAGCAAAGTATAGAGCTCTAGAAAATAGTGTAGAATGTAAATCCCAAAAAACATGTGTAGCACAACCCATGCCATACAATCACTTATAAAAGCAACAGAGCCATCTCAACCATTTACAACAGTAAATCATGTGTATCACAGAAAGTGTATCAACATCAATATAAATCATTATTACCATTATCTTTATTGGTCACCAGTAAAACAAAAAGAGAGAAAAAGGTAATGTGCTGAAGTTGTCAAACCCTGGATGTTACCTATCTACAGACTGCTTGGTCAGGGTCTCTCTCTGTCAGTTTTATTTTTGAATGAATGGTCAGGGCATGGAAAAACTAACAGTCTCTACTTTCATTTAGGATTATTTATCATTTCTGTCTCATTCATGACAAATACATCCCAGTCACATGTGTCTGAAAGCTTGTGAAGCAAGTGCAGCTTGACTATTAGTGTATTTAGCTCTAGGTGAGATGCAGGCTTGATATATGTAACTGTATAGTATGATCTCTTGTAGATTACAGGGAAAATAAGCACACCAAATGTCTCACCTAGATGAAACCCAGTATGTGCAATAGTTCCTTCATCTGATAGAATGAGCAATGCTCCTATTTTTGTGATGTTTTTCAAATGGAAAACTAACACTTCAGTAAGTTATTGATTTGTGATTCAACCAGAACTGGGACAAATTCATCAACTGAAAAATCAATTCATCAACTGAAAAACATCCAGGGAAAAATATAAACATTGATTTTTTCCTGACAAAAGTATTTGTATTATAAATCAATGGAGTGCTTCACAGAGTGCATTATGAAAATGCAGTGCAAAATAATATAACAAACACACAACATGACAACACGTGGAAAAAAATAAATGACTATAAATCTTCTTTTAAGAGTCAATCACTGACCAAAAAAAAAAGAGTTTCTCTGCTACATAATTTCATCAGAAACTAGACCAAAGCTTCTCTTCTCTTGCCATTATCAAAGATGGAAATATTATTTATTCTGAGACTTTTTTAAGTAACAGAAAACAGAGAGTTCAAAATATGGACTACACTGATAATGTAGCTACAGGAAAGAGTTTATCTTAACAATAAACACTGGAGGAAATTGAATGTGAATACTGTTGCTGGAAATAGCACTGACCCAAACGATCCTCCTGTTTGTTGACCCAGCTGTGAAATATTAAGCTTTACCTCAATGTAATCGGACAGTGAGTGAGATGTAAGAAACAGACCGCACTATGACTGAGCCCCTGTCAATACTAAGTGCCTTTCAGGTGTTGTGTTCTTTGTGTAGACACTTCTGTCAGCTGGTGTGGACACTTTAATAACACTGGGAAAACACGGTCTGTATGGCAGTTCCATTGTGCCATGTCCATCTTTTAGCCTTTCTGTGCATTTAATTGTTGAATTACATATTTCTCTTTTTTCATAAGTTTTTGATAATTCCATTTGGTCGGTTTTGAAATTGTGTCATTATTTTTCCTGTATTACATATTCTTCTACTTGCTTGACTGTACTGTATACAAGGCAGCTTTCTGTTGGGGTAAAGAGCTGTATATGTGTTCCTAACTGAAAAGGGCTTTCAATAAAATAATTAACTGACAGTTAATGAAGTGAAGTTTGTAAAGTTTGCCGCTAGTGTAATTCACCCTTACAGACCTAATGGCTGGCTCACTGCCTCTTTCACCTCTCCCACTCCCCTGTTACGGCTGTGTGTGGCATCAGTCCTGCTCCTGTGGACTCCATGAGGTGGGAGAAGTTGCAGAGTCATAAAACAGAGCCTGCCATACAGCAGATAAGCAATACTGTGACACAGCTGCAAAACACCACCCACCACCACATGCACACACAACTCCCCTACACCCCCCACCCTTCTTTAGACACACACAAGGCCCTCTTGTACATCCCTTAAACCCCAGCCACAGGAACACACACCCCTCCTGTACTCTCTCTTCCTCATAATACACACATACACACAGGGCCCTCTGACACCCTTGGACACAAGGGGCACCTCATCAGTTCCTAATGATGTCTTACAGAAATGTATGGAGGGGCAAAAAGAGACAGAAAAAAACAGATAGAGGGTAAGAGAGAAAGAGAAAAGGTGACAGAGACCTCATACTGCAAGCTCACCTCCATAAACTAGAACCTCCTCCACTCACCATTCATAATTAACATAAGCTCACCATGCATATTAACTAATCACAAAAGGATGAGAATAGGATTTCAAGAGAAGAGGACAGTAAGACAATAAAATTCCAACAGCTCCAAACATTCCTTATGCATCATTATTGATCCATGTTCAAGAAATAAAGGGGGGGGCGGTGCTGTGATGGTACAGCCCCTGCAGTCACCAGAGGTTGAAATCCACCTGGTGCGACACAATATATCATTATATAGCACTGTAACACAATTCATCCTACCTGCAGAGGAGCATCACACTAAGATCACTCTGATCTCCAATCCACAGTGCAATATTTAACCATAATGTGCTCTGGTTACCTAAAACAGTGTTTCCCAACCCTACTCCTGACGGCACCCTGTCCTGCATATCTTCTATCTATCCTTGCTGCTTAATTAAATCAGGTGTGCTCAGCTAATAAAATGTGCCACTGATGGGTTCAGTCAGGTAGGTAGAGCAAGGATAGATAGAAGATATGCAGGACAGGGTGCCGTGAGGAGTAGGGTTGAGAAACACTGACCTAAAACACACTGCTCCCCTGCTCTTTTGATCACAGTGAAAACACTGGCATTTTATCATGCTTCTCTGGCCTGGTCATTGTGAGCCAAGCCTTTTTTTTAGGCAGGCAGTCACACAATACAAACCTGAAATCTGCCCACCAAATGATAAATCCACAGCATTAGTATCATATCGCTTCATTTACTGACCTACCCAAATACCTTTGCACCCAAACACCATTCTGTGACATTCATCCATGAAAGCCAGCTTCTCTGGGAATAGGCACTTCCTCATTGTCATTATCCAAAGTTTTTGAACCCACAAGGGGTATTTTCACACTGCAATGCCTCTGGACAAAAACACCTTAGAATCTGAGTTGACTTCTCACCCATCCCAGCCTCTTTGGTTTCTTGTTTTCATGCTGAATTTGAACAAAGAGTGTACTCCAGGATACAGCACATGGAAAAACAGAGCACCACACACAAGCATAGTGGAACCGATGGGCACATGGTTATATGGTATTACTTAACCAGCTGGATATATCAATTTTTGGCTCAAATATTTGGAAAATTATATACTTTAATAAAATGCAATGGTATCATAGTATTATAAGGTGGCAATGCAGCATAGTGGTAAGGAGCAGTGCTTGTAACTGAAAGTTTGCTGGTACTGCTGCTGTACCCTTGGGCAAGGTACTTAACCCAGAATTGTAAATATGCAGCAGTATAAATGGATAAAATGTAAAAATTGTAACCTATGTAAGTTGCTCTGGGTAAGTGCATCTGCTAAATAATAATGTAATCTATCAACCAAAATAACTCTTGACAAATTATGACATATATTCACACCCTTGTAGTCAATGTTGTGTCCATCCTCCTTTGGCAAGGATAGCACTAACAAGTCTTCTGTAGTGTTTTATGAGGTCAGGGGATGTCTCTGGGGACTTTGTTCCTCCATGCAAAATTTTGATGGTTACTTCAGATCTCTTGGTTTCCATTTCTGGACTGCTTTTTTTTTCAGTTCAAACTACAATGTTCTTTTGGTTTCAGGTCAAGAGACTTGAGATGGCCATGATTCCACTGTGACATTGAGAATTTATCATGTATCTTAAAAAGGACCTGTGGATGCAAAACAACCCCAAAATAACAAAGACCCACTGCATTTCACTGTATATATGAGGTTCAACATAAGCTTTGTCCTTTTGATGCCAAACAAAATGTTGGGGTGCATATAAAAAAATCTCAATTTTTGTTTCATCTGATCATAAGACATGGATCCAATTGTAATTCCAATTCAGTTTAGCAAATTCAAGTTACCTTTTTTGCTGATTTCTCTCAGAGGTGGCTTCTTTCTCAAAGCTCTTCCATAAAGACCACTTTCATGGTGGCAATACTGAATGGTAGTTTTGGACACTTTGAAACAATATAAATGAAAACAATTTAATTCAATTTCAATGAACTTGAAAACAATGAACTATGAAAACATTATATGGATGCAGATTTATTTTTGTTGGACATTTCAGAATACCTGAAGGTGGGAATAAGTGTGATCCAGGTGTTTTTTGGAAAAAAATGTAAGACAAAATACTTTTCGGTGAGCAAATGTATTAATATTGAGGAACAGGATTTATAAGCATTAAATATAGCTCAGTATTGGTATTGTTTACATTTTTAAAAAAATATTTTATTTTTTCATCTATACTGATGCTGTGAATGAAAATGGAGGCCTCTGTATTATCAAAATTATAACTTAATAATAATACAAATAATACGGACACCTTGTATTGGATAAAATACAATACAAAACAGGATACATGTATCAAGTAAAACAGACAATGGCAATGCTTAAACAAAAGCTTTGAGAGAGAGAGAAAAAAACAAACAAAACTGGTAAAACAGGTTCTCACTGACACTGCCCTCAGTCAGGGGATATTACAGCAGCCCTGAGGCACAACCATGCACTTTTCATGTCAGCTGATATTTATGTCCTCTTGCTTTTACACAAGTAATTTCCACCCCTGCCATTTCTCTACAATGTACAATTCATTTATTTCACACAAAATGTTTTTAGGCCTGAAGAAAAACACGGCAACAGAACAACAAAGTCTGTAGAACATAAGAGGCACATGACGAATGACCATGTCAGACAAAACAAGGCACAGCAAGGGGCCAGCTGGAGTCAGTGACGTGACTCAGGGTTGTTAAAAAAAAAAAAAAAAAGATCTGGATGAAAGGAGATCATTTAAAGACCACAGGAAAACAAATTGTCTTTATACTACTTAGCAGAGCAAAATACCACTGATGGAAATTCTGTGCATTTCAACAGAGACCTTTTGATGCTGGAACATGCCACATTCCAATAAAATATTAAAATTAAGGTATTTTTATTTCTGTAGCCAAATAATAATTAAGTAATATAAGGGGACAGGTTTAATGTATCAAATATACCAATTTTGAGTTTATGAGACTGGGGTTTAAGCCACTTCTACATAATACTTAAAATATTTACCTAACATTCAAGGAGCCTGAGAATACATGACCACAGTCTTTTTTCATGGTGTTCATGGTAACACTTTAGTGATTTCTCACTAACTTGCAAGGGTGAGCATGTGCTGAATATAAATTTCTGTCATCTCAGGATGCACAATCTGTCAAAGAACTACAATGAATAGAGGAAAGTTTCAACTGAATGTGAAAGTACGTATTTAATCAGGTTCAACAGATGGGCCTACACAAGGTGTCTTTTTTAAAACTCTGGGGCTTTATGCTAGGACAGCTGGGTATCAGTAGGCTGTACAGCCCATATCTTTGAGCTACTGGAAGGTCATGAACACTGACAATACCATCTCTACTGACACAGCAAGAAATAAAAATGTGCTGTTTTGGGAATCAATTTCAATTTAAACATAAACATAATTATTCAAGCCTCTTTCCACCCATGTGGAATGATTCACAGCACTGCCTTTTAATTTGATCTTTGGAAAAAAAAAATCAGTTTCAGCCAGATACGTAAAACACTCCTTTCAATGTGAGAAATTATAGTCTGGCCTGTATCCTCATTTGCCCAGTACTTGTATTAGTATTACTTTTTCATGTATATTTTGTATGCAGTATGGCCACTGTGCCTTACAATTAAGAGTATTTGAATTCTGGATATACTCCTGTTATACACTATATCAATAATGGCCATGACAGAATATGGTTGCCAAGCCATGTGTCCCAACTGACCACAATTGGTATATGTAAAGTGTATCATGCTCTGAACACACATACAACATCTAAGACCCTGCATGCACAATAAATCAGAGAAATGGCTCTCATGCAATATGGCCACCAAAGGCATATTACAGTATGAGCCAACATGTAATAATTGAAGACTTTACTAGTAACAGATCTGGGGAAATTGATTTCAACCAATTCAAGGAATCCAAGGCAGAGAATATGGCTGCCATGTCATGTGACCACTTTGGCAGTACAAGGCTTAGGAATTTTGGCAAAGCCCTAAAAACCCTCTTTTGAACAAAATGGGTGTGGCTGAGAGTCGAGAGTTTAGAAAAAAGAATGCACATCTACATAGCATGCCCATTGACCATGCCAAGTTCTATTAAGATCAGATAATTTCACACTGAATTACATAAGGAAAACTGGTTGGAAAAAACAAAACAGAAAATATCTATAGAAACAATAGGCTTCCAGCCCAGCGGGCTTGGAAGCCTAACAAAAATATAAAGCACCATAGGTACAGGACAAATAAAAACACAGTGACTGATCCTGAAGCTGAAAAACAATGCTAAACGATAAGAATCCACAAGTCATTTTTTTTAGCATGCAAATAGAGAATACCAATTATCACTCATTATCCATAAGAGCAACATACTTGTGTCATAGTAATGTTCACATTTGGCCTAGTAATGGTCCTTAAGAGCATCAACATACACACTGTGCATAGTGGTGGTCAACAACAGCAATGATTAACAAAGAATAGTTCCCAAGGACACCATGTCCCTTTCAGGGTATTGATAGCGACCATTCAGCTTGATTCCATTCAATAACCAATGATATCACAAAGGAGAGGCATGGAATGCTGTCAGACCTGACGCATGGCTAGTAAGTGAGGCTACGCACAGCTCAGCCCAGCACTTCACACTGTCCACTGTTGTTCTGTTTAAATATAACTATGCATATTTACCTAACTTGAGCTTTACATGAAAGCTCTCTGTAAAATGACAATGAGCATTTGCAAATCAACCCCAAGGAAATCATGTGGTTTTGATACCCAATGCACACCCCATGCAAAGACGCCTAACAATTTGGCTTCGAATATACAATCAACATTCACTTATGTAACAGGGAGTTATGGTGTTTGATGAGCAATGCAGAGTAGAGGGTGATGACAAAAACACTTTTAAAAGCTGGACACTAAAATCAAATTTCCTAATAAACAAAAAAAGTGCTAAAATCAGAGCCATGGAGGTCTCTAATGGAGAGGCCAGTCAGCACCAACACCTCTATAGGTAATTCTGACCTGCCCTGAAAACATTCATGTGTTTGCAAGCAGGACAACAGACAGCAAGGGTAAACATTGTCACATGTGTTTGAAAGGGAAAATGAGAACGAGAGAGGAAGACAGAAAGAGAGAGGGGAGCGAGGGTTGATTTTATATGTTCATGCCCTAAAAGCTTTGACAACACTGGATAACTCCTGTCATACTGATAAAGCCAGCTTGAATCCTGTGAATCCTTCAAATCCTGAATACTGAAAGGGAGACAGAGAGGATGTAAGAAGACACAAGGGCAGGAGAGAAAGATCAGGGGATTGAGGGAGGGAAAGCAATTGGAGAGAAAGGCAGGGAGAGATGGAGCACTGACGTAAGCTTGGATCAGGAGGCACCATGTGACGCAATGCTTCTCAGAAACACCACAGTGCTGGATACTTTTAGGAACAGGTTCATAGATCCCCCATGGCCTCTAAAACAACACCACCACCAAAGCGATATGTGCTCTCTCCAGTCTTGAGCTGCTTTGATCCCATCACATCTCAAGGAGGAATACATCAACATACTGAAACCACAGTGAAAGCGCCTTCGCATCAACATCTCTGCAGCTGAACTGTTGGAGATCAGTGTAATATTAACCCAGATATCCCCTGCACTCACATGCCACTGGGATGAGCACCATTACTGGATTTCTAATACACAACACATGGCTGCTCGCTTCAAGAATTCAGACACAAATACCCAAATTTACTCTGCTGGAGAGCACAGGCCATTATTCAGCCATCCTGTGGAAGTTATTATTAGCCTGGGCATAATCGTCTCTTCCATTACTATTATTAGTACTACTATTATTACTGTTATGACTCTTATTTGTGTGGATTCATGCCACCCATATTAAGCTGGTCTAGGCTGGCTCACAGCTAAAATGTGACTGTCCAGCACAGTCACCCAAGCATTTCAGTCACCAGTTTGAGGGTCTGAAGGATCGAAAGGGATATTCCCAGTTATTCTTGCGCTTGTGGTCTAATGAAATCCAAAAAAGCATTCTCACCATGACATCTCACAAAAAAAAAAAAAAAAAAAAACAGCCCGTGCCAGCACATGACAGAAATCCCTCACCCTCCTCCTCCCACACAGCTATCTGACGCTTCCCCTCAGATATGCACACAATTGTCTGACCATGAGGGCATCTTTGTGAAAAACAACAGGCAGTTAAGGGGCTACTACTCTGGTTGGTCCCCTTACCAATATACAGTGGTAAAATGAAGGTACTGTCATTACTTAGAGGAGTCCCTCCATCAGTCAGTCACTGAAGGAGTGAGTGACACCACCATTTCTCATAATGCTTATTCATAGCTAAGAAGACTTTGAAAACATGGAGAGACAAACAGAGAGAGAGAGAAAAAAAGAAATACAGGCAACAACTGAAAAGGAGAAAAGGAGAGATAGAGAGGGAAAGAGAAAGATAGACTGCCCTTTCTGAGCTTTGTCCCTGGGTATCGCTGTCCCCACATTCCCCCTCTTTACCGCCAAGGAACCTGACAAAGAAAGCCATTGTCCCTCCTGTCATCAGTCCCCAAACCATTTTGCACTGAGTCTGTGGTTCCATTTCAAGGGAGCGCAACAAATAGGGAGAAAGCATGAGCGAGGGGGAGGGAGGGAGAAGGAGGAGTGTAGGGAGAGAAAGGAAGGGACAAGATAACGACAGAGTGAGAGAAAGAGAGAGAGCTCAGTGAGGTCTCCCAATGAGAGGCACATTCCAAAGATTAGGGAGACTGGTCATCTGACCCCTGAGAATGGGGCGGGCCCCTGGGTCCCACCACATGCAGGGTGAGACTGCAGTCTATTTCTCTCTTCCTGTCTCTGTCGGTGGCTCACTGGGGTCTACGCCAATTGATCATCAACTAAGAAGAAATGATGAGAGCTCAGCTATGTCACACCCACACACTTCCCAGCAGTGTGACACACATGACAGCGAAGATAAGCCTGCACGCACTTTATGGGAGTCTGCAGTGCTCCTGTGCTCGGGTGAATGACAGGAGAGCTGGACAATGGAAGACACCAGCTGGCAAGACAACATTACAAATAATCTGATCAGAAGACATTCCGACTAAAGAACAAGAGCAACCTGCATGTATCATTTACAAATATATTCACTTCCACACAGAAAAACCTTTGGCACTTCTTTGTACTATTTCAAGAGCACAATTAAATTTGAAATATTTCCACAAAATATAATGTGTGATAAGTAAAAGCAGTCTCTGTTAATTTGACCAAGACGCATTGAAAATACAAGTTTACAGGACAAAAAAGAAATATAATAAATAATAAAACAACGTTCTGAATGTTAGGAAAGTTTAATACAGTTATTGAAGGCCCAACACAGCAGCCTGGGCCTAAATTTATCACTCACTTTTAGAGGAGGAGCAAGATTAGGGACAGCCTGGGGGGATCCGACGGTCCATTACAATTGACAAAAACCACTGCTGAACAGAAAATTGAGTCTGAATCAGAATAATGTCTCATACTCTCAAAATAGGCTACATGCATTCACCTCTGGCATGCAGCACAAACATTACTGAGGTCAGCAATTTTTTTATTTTTAATTGTGCCCATTTAATTTACCACAAAGAGACCATTTATGGCTTAAATCGCAGTTAATGCAGTTATGCAACACTCAAATACAAGAGCAGACCTGGGCTGAACTTTAAACCAAGGCAGCAATGTGAATGTTTGGCTTTAGGGTCTGATTTGTGGCACATAGAGGAACAGCGATGTTACTGGCACACTCTCCAGCTTTTTTATTCTTACATGATGTTTATGCATTGTGATTATGAATCTAGGATACAAAGCAAGAGTATAAAAGGCAAATACAGGGTGACACAAATGCCATTATGCAGCTGTACATGACTATTAAGAAGGTTTTGAAGGCTTTAACAGAGGAACAATATAATGTGTTGAATTCATTATGTTTTTAATATAAATTGATTTTATTATTTATTTTCTCTGTATTTTTGAATGTGTGCTAGTGTGCAGTGATGTTTGCTTCACGTTTGCTTTAATATAAGAAATATTTTTGGCATGGGGTGGGGTGGGGGGTTTAGACATGGCACAGTCTTGTTACCAGGGTATATGTCAATTCTGCTGACAGCACTGCAGTTGTACAGAAAAAATAAATGTCTGTTCTCTATATCCTCCCATAAAGCAACTTATATCTGAGGTGCACACAGGGTGCTCGGATCTAAGGGGCATCTTCATCAAGGCAAAGGGGCACAGCTGTTGTACCCTTGAGAAAAGCACTTATGCATCAGTGAGCATTCAGCCATCATGGTTAATTCTTTCCATGGCACCCTCTAAATATAACAAGAGATATTCTGTGTGCTAATTCATGTACTAGGCTCTAGTAATGTTTAATACACAAAATTATTCTATAGAATAAATAGCCATTTAACTACATTCATTTAGCAAAGACTGAAGGGCCAATGCCTGTCCGCCTCTTTAAGACAGCCCTTACAGACAGGGGCAGAAAGCCGTAAATGGAAAACTATGTGGCAAAATAAATCACTTCCACCGCTTTGAATGGAATGAATTACAAGAGCAGCAAATCGGCAGAACCGCAAAAATGTGGGGACGGGTTCCTGACCGATTTCTCCATAATGCAGTGTGACAAACACATTCGCACCCTGACAGCTTGTTATGTAGAGTCATTTGAAGCCTGTGAAAATATATATTTTATACATCTGCAAAAAGCAAATTATGGGAAATTACATTGATGGAAAAATCACAACTGCTGGATGTCTCTACACCTGTAAATTAATTAAGTTAATGTTATATTTGCACATAAACTTAATGTGTATGTGTTTGTTAAAGCTGTAGCAATACATCTATTACTCAAACTGATTACTCAACTCAAACGATTTTGCTGACAATTTTTTAATCAACATGTATTGCCACATTAAATATTGTTGAGTTGTTGCTTAGTTTTAGTAGTATATAGATCAAACCTGTTGGACAGGGTGATGTTACCAGCAAGAAGTTGTAGCAGGACACTCCCAACTTGCTATGAGGCACAGCCTTTTAACAATATGGTGATGTCAGTGTATTGTGGAGTGGGAGGTGAGGATTTGGATCCCAGATATGGCTTTTAAGCTCATTGCTTCCTCTACAAATGATCCCCCCCACCACAATGACTGTTCAATTACTGCTCACCTTATTGGTCAGCAGCATGTTTGGAACATCATCAGCTTCGGATTCAGATCAGGCTGAGTACAAAGTCTGTGTTGAGCCACTGCTGTTACTTAAATACAGATCTGTTGCATTGAACATGCCAGAAGTTAGTTGACAAATTAGCTACACATATACAGCTCTGGAATAAGTTCACTAATTAAATCATGCTATATCTATGCCATCCCCCCAACACACACACACACACACACACACACACACACACACACACACACACACACACACACACACACACACACACACAGAGAGTATTCTATTGATATCAAAGGCAGTATAACAAGTGAAAAAGCCATTTCATTAAGAATTTGACATTTGAATTTGAGTGTGAATTTTCTATTTGTCATTAATGACCATACCAATAGGCATATGGAGTATTTTGGACAGAGAAAAGACTAGTTGATTGCAAGTTGACATGGCAGAAAAAAGCAAGAAATTATTTTCTGCCAGTGAAAAATGCAACCCTCTGCAGTTTTGGACAGGGAGATTATCATTAAAAACAAAGGACACAGAAAACAAATACAAACAGGCAAGACTTGTATAAATGAAGAGACACTCAACATACTGGACATGTCTGCCATCATATAGTGAAAATGTCATTGTAGCCTAATAAGACAAATACCACAGAGATTTACTTAAGGACGTCACCTGTACTACAGTACTGTACTTTGCACAGCATTAGCAATTTTACTCACAAAAGCCAAATATTTAATAAGTTATACTTTTACTTCATAAAATAAAGAATTGCATAACAATACATTCAAATACATTTTGTTCCACATTTGAAGCATTAAACTAAGGACATTTCTTAGTTAAATAAGTGAATAATGTTATTTAAAACACAAGGGATCATTTTACCAATTCATTTTCAAATGCTTTTAAGAATTACTCCTAGGCGGATGCGATTCTAGTGCCCTGTATTAACTGAATCTTAGACCTATGAATCAGAGCAGCACAAGAACTTAGGTGACATTATTCTACCAGTGTATCATATTGCAACAGTGTTCTTGTGTAAATGGTATTATGAAAAGCAGTACATGAAGCCAGAGTTTAGAAATGACACCAAAATCCCACCCAGCCACTGAACAACTTCTTATTTTTAAGAAGTGAAATATGTACTGTCAAATTCCAGGGCCAACACAAGCATGATTCTTCTTTCATTATTCTAAGTCATAGTCCTCATTTTTCCTTTGTTTTGTCCTCTCTTGAGCATAATGACATATCCCCCTCCACGCCATGCCACCCCCCAAACCCCCTTCGGAGAAAAGTACAAAGCATCCCCTGTTTGACAGCAACCCAAGCTATACTATATTATATTATAATGATATTCCCAGACATCAGACAGCCAAACAGGCTCATTCTACTCACTGACCGACCTTCAACCAAAGCCTAGTCCTTGACTCACAGCACAACAACAAAGCCTCTCTATACACACACATGCACACACAAATGTGCGTTCATGCGATCCTGCCCTTGCACATAAAACTCACAAGCAAAAAGGATTTAGT
The DNA here is from genome assembly GCA_019176425.1 of Megalops atlanticus. Classification (NCBI taxonomy): domain Eukaryota; kingdom Metazoa; phylum Chordata; class Actinopteri; order Elopiformes; family Megalopidae; genus Megalops; species Megalops atlanticus. The sequence continues at coordinate 2,323,368 of CM032882.1, read as the reverse complement.
GGGAGCATGCATGGCTGTTGAACATAGATTCAAGATTCAAATAAAGCTGGAAAATTACTGTCAGGGGCCTTGTTATGAGCATTCGGTATACACAAGGCCTTGTTGGATAGTCAAAATTTTCAGTAAGAAGAAGATCTACTTCTTATTAATTGGTGTCAGCAGCATTTAATTTGACAAGACTGCATGAGACAACACAATGTGCATGCATAACACATCTTCTAAAACAAAGTTTGCATGCAACATTCAGTTATGCCAACTGCTGCTGTTCTGCATGTTTACTGGATTTGGGGTGGAGACACACAGGGAGTGGCAAATTTGCTTGTGGAGTAGTGGGGTGGGGTTATATACAATGGGAAAAATAAGATCATGATTCTTATCTGTTTACTTATTACTGGAAGTGCACTGTCAATGCAACTCCCATCACAGTTTTCAGCCTGTGAATGACAGAAAATAAATCAGAAAATAATCAGTTTGATAAGGTAACAGGTAGACACACAAAACTATCTAGCAGAGGGCAAAGTATGCATGGTAAGTAAAGCTACTTACCATGCATACTTTATGCTACCATATCTTGCTAACTGGTTAAATACATCAGCAGAATGTATATGTATTAGCTAGTTGCTAATGGAGTTGGAGTTGCTATGGAGTTGCTAATATTATGAGATGAATGTTTGTGCTAACTCGTCAGCAAGTTGCAACTCCAAAGCCTAATTCACACATTGTACACAACAGAATATATGCATGTGTAATTAACGTGCTGTGAATAAAATACATGCTGTGAATAAACAAAAAATAGGCTAACTGATTATTTTTCTGGTTGAGTGAAAGCCCAAATTTATTAATATTTTGTGAAGCAATTTCAATACATACTTTGCTAAAGGGTACAACAGTGGGGTCCATCTCAATATTCAAACCTACAATCTAACTACTGGTAACTTGACAACCTCTCTGCTGAATGGTAGCTGGCTTTCATTTTCCTATAATGATGCTCTTGTGCTGCAGTTTAGTTCAAAAAAGGGGATTCAGAGTGATTCAATATCATGTAGCTGCAATCTGGAATGTGGAAAGAAAAAATAACTACGAACCACTGGAAAATATCAGCCATCATAAATGTACGTAAAATACAGCTTTGTCTCTACTAAGGGTGAATGTCTACCCAAATGACTGTGTAATCTGTCAGCCCACTGTAAGTGATAATGGCCTGAAACAATTAAAAATGCTTAGACATCTTAATCAGGCATTTGAAGCTAATCTAAAAATCAGCAGGAAAGAATATTCCACAAATGACTGCACCTGCAACAAAATGTGCAGAACAGAACCAAGTTTAGGCAGTCCTCAAACAAGTTAGAGTACACCAAGCTGGTCCCTGGTATGAAAAAAGGCTGAGAAATATTGCAATAATGCATCCCTCATTACTATCAGCATTAGTCTGAGCTTCAGGGACCTGAAATACCCAACAGAATAGGTGCTGGCAGCAAATTCCACAGTCAGCCCTGTCCAAAATGGCAACCCCGCCTGTGTAAGTCCTGATCACAAACATGTCATCCTTCGAGAGAATTTCAACACATTCATCTGGGGTTATTATCTGGAAGTGCTTTCATATGCCCCTCTAGATCACTCCGAAGCATGGCACACCTTGTTCTTCCACTAAACTGGATGTGCAAGAACAGTCTATGCTACAGACTGTACTCACTTTGGCATGGTTAGGGAGGTAGTATTGGTCAGCACACTTCAACAGGAGGTACCTCACACAGGTAACTGTGGGCCTTGTATTGTTATCACGATCACATCAGCAAGAATGGGAAGTTTGTTTTGGGAAGTTTTGTATTTCTGCATTACAACATTTTAAGAAATCAGATAGTAGAATCAGGTGAGCTGAAGAAATAGAAATCACTGAAATCACTGTGAGCTGAAGAAATAGAATCACTGAGCAATATCTGCAGTGCATAACACTGAATCAAAATGGGGAATATGAATTTAGCCTGAGAGATTAGAATGTATGAAGAAGGTACATTAGAAAAAAGTATGACTGCATTAAAAAGGGTTAGTCTGTTGCACATAAACTATAAACAAACTTGAAAGCAGTTGTTGTGAATACACAAATATCTACACCACTTCTTTGTCACAGTACAGGTGGCAGTACAGGACATGGGTAAGTGTCCAAGGTCAAGGACATTGCACGTACCTGTACGTACCCTATACATAGTACCTGTACTATCACCTTTTAATATGCATGTTTAATTAAAGACATGCATTGAAATAAATGTTACCTTTAAATGTAAAAAGTACATAACCATTTGAACACTACCTCCAGGAAAATTGTTTTGTTGCATACACCATACACATAGCAGTCCTTACAAAGCTGGTCCCAACAAACACTTTCCATGGATTTTTATCTTCCTCATAATGCCACTGCAGGTTTTTTTATGTGCTAGTGTTTTTTGATGCTAGAACTCGTTTTGTGATTTTCTGGTTCAAAAACATCTGGTCTGAAGAATTGACTGATTACATTGGGTTGCCAGATCATGCCAACTATAAGTAATGTAGCATGGTCACAGTTTTACGGTCCTTGCACTAGGACTCATGACAGCAATGATTCTGCAGATGCTTGAGGTATTACCATGGTAACAGTTCAGTTTCCTTTATTTACTGCTGGACAGTCAGAACCTGTGCAAGCATGGTGGAAGAATCAATCAATTCACCCACTACTTTTCCCACAATTCTTTGTAAGTATATGAGGAAGTTTAGAGAAAAACTAAGTGACAGTCAATCTCTTCTGTAAACTGAAATATGACAGCACCCAGTAAACAGAAAATTCCTGAGGAAACAGAGGCTTGGATGGTGACTGAGAGCAAGCAGGCTACTGAATGCTGGCTTGATGGCTGGTCAGATGAGACAATAAACCCCTGAAAAACTGTTAGGTTAGGCATAACAAGCATTCAGAAGTCACCCTTCTAAGGGCCATGTGCTTGGCACACACTTAGTATGTCCAAACAAACTCTTTCACTGGAATTAATGTTTGACCTTTTCCAGAAAAATAGAAAAGCCAATTTCTAGATCAAGGTGGGGTTATGTAGGATACTTTACTGCTAAAACGTGGTACTTAGCTGAAATTTTTCTGACAAAAGGCCACATAAGTTGTCAGAGCAGACATGCTAATTAGCAGACAAGCAAACTCTGTTTCTTAAGAACACCGCCATATGTTCTGAATGTACTCAAAATCAACATTGTACCATGAACAAGTAGCTGGATGATATTATTTTATCATGGTACTTAACTACAGAGGTCTTACTATTCAACTGTCCCCTTCCTGCTAGAGCCACCATAGCAGAACTCTCTACCTGTTCCACCTTTAAAACTGATGACAACTTCAGATTTTTATCACCGACTATGCACACAAAAAACTTGTTATGGAATACAGATTCCATATGGATCAGCCAGCTATTTCAAAAGGAAGACATTCACACAAAACATTTATAAAACAATTAATTTTAAGTAATGCTAACCCATCTGTAAGTTTTTCAGAAGACACATTTTTTCTGTCTCTGCTAGTACACTAGCAGTATCAGCATACCACAAGAGCAATTACAACAAGAGCATAAAATTGATACTGATCATAATGTCACCTCAGTACAGAATCTTTTTCAATCACAGTGGCTTAGCACGCCACATTAGCATAGTGCACACTCATAAAAAGTACACATTTTTTCAGTCAATATGGAAAAAAGGTGAAAATTATTTTCCTGATTCCTTCATGAGTGACAGTTAACGGTTAACTTCCAGAAAATAGAGGGATAGTGTGATATTTAAATACAGAATAAAAATATGTTGAAAATGTGAGCATTACAGGGATGCCTGCATCAGATGTTTATAGTTTGCCATCGCTTTAAAGGGGGAGCTGTCTTTTAATTTGAGCTTTCATCTTCCTCCAAAAACCTGCTATTAAAGACATATTATTTTCATTTTTTCACCTTCCAAACAAAAGGCTTTGCATGTATTAAAGATGCAAAAATGTATTCAAGTTTTACCCATAAAATGGAAAGTCTGATTATATGATTATGTGAACATATTCAACCACCATTATGTCTGGCAAAAGCAAAAAAAATTCACAATCCAGAAAGTGGAAAGAAAAACATATTCTGAAAAACAACGGTGAAAACAATTTCACAGACAGCCCAAACATTTCTTGACCTGCAACAAATGAAAACCTGTAACCCACACAGACCTTCTCTGACACACAGTTCCCCAGCAGGACCAGGAGGAAACTCAGGAGCAGAAATAAAATATGCCAGGCCTGCCTAAAACTGCAGAGTTAAAGAAACCTTTATCACTTGAAATCTATTAAGCAAGCGAAACAGAAAGACTTTCTACAATACCCGGGAACCAACAAGGACAACCAACAAATGCAATCTCTGCTGCTCAAACTTCTGAGGTGACACATGGCAGGGCAGAGACACCTGAGAAGTAGTTTTACCTGTTTCCATAGGAAGCTATCATCCAGGTTGAGCCTCCAGGCTGTGAGCAGGTGGATAGAAGAGAGCACCGCCCCGCTCAGCACCGCTGCCCTCATGCGCACTGGCAGCAAGGTATAGATGATGTAGATGAAGAAGACAGACCACCAGATGCCCTCTGAGGCACTGCGAGGGGCTATCATAAGCACGCCGAACACCTGCACCACGAAGAGCACGCCAATGACCAGGTAGCTCACCATCCACATGTAGTCCTGGTGGAAGCCGTTGCGGTTGCAGACCACCATCATAGCCAGGAAGAGGGCCATGGCCACGGAGAGAACGCAGGAGTAGGCAACGTCTGGCACGTTGTGCACACAGTGGAAGGTGAGCATAACCCCACACACAATGACCAGCACACCCATCAGCATTGTCAGAGAGCTCTGGTTGAGCCGGAAGAAGTAACGTTGGTAGAGCCGCTCCAGCTTGGCTGACTGAAACTTTTTGGACTGGAACACCTGCACTACCCGCAGCCAGCAGTCTGCAGCTGTCACACTACTGGGCCCACCCGTTGCACCACTAGCCACTCCCATCCCTTCCTCCAATGCCTCGCCCCAGCCTGCTCGCCCTTTCCTCCCCTTTAAATCCCTATCTTCAAAGCTTAGGTCCACAGATTTTAGCCCTACATCCGTCCCACCCCCTCCCTTTTTGCCATAGTGGTCCTCTTGCCATCCGCATCGTTGCCCAAAGTTTCCGCCTCCGGCTCCGCCTCCTGCCCCCCCTCCACGGTGGTGCTGGGGAGGAGTCTGAGCAGTAGGCTCCATGGCTTCGGGATCCCGGAGGCAGCTCATATAGCGAGGGTTGCACAATGAGCTGCCCTTTCGCTTGGACCTGCTTCCATTGCGCTCCCCCCACGCCGTCTTGTGGTCGTCCACTCTGGCCACTAAGAATCCACTGACCCAGGACATCCTACTGGAGTTCAGAGAGAATCTGGGGAAGGATGTGGGTAGAGGGAGAAAACAAGGGAAACCAGAAAAAACACAAATTAAAACTGAATTTTTCAAACCCAATGAAAGAGAGATTGATGATACATTCTGATCTGCCTTATTTGTCATAATCAAAAATGGCTCATGCATATGCAGAACAAAAATCTGACTTTGTATATTACATTGCAAAAAAAAAATCACACAGGCCTCACAGCTTTTGGCTTTTACATTGCCTGAATGTGTTTTGTTTTCAACTTGTTATTCACCTTCTATTTCTGTGGATGGAAATTATACTCAGGCACTACTGAGAACCACCAAGAAGACCTTTTGCCACAACTTGTCAGATGTCTCACCTGTGTGGGTTCTGGTTTGTGTTCCAACCCTGCTCCCCCCAGCTAGAGCACACATTTATCCCCAAGTGAGATGGTAACGGTGAGGGGTGGGCCAGGACTTTATGAAGTGTGTTGGAGTTCTGGATCAGTCCAGGAATGGACACCAGTGCAGGAACAGTGTCTTGTTTGGGAGACTGCCCCTGCAACCACGTTTATCTTCAGCACACCTGGGTCTGTGAATGAAAGTAAAAACCAAAAAAAAGATATAAAGCTTTATCCATAGGCCAAGTCCATAATACACTCCTTAGTCAAAAATACCATTTTCCTGATGAAATTGCAATGTATGGCTGTTTAAAACATTCCCGGCATCAACCACGGGGAGGCTCTTATTTAGACTATAAAGATGAAGCTAATGTTTAACTTCATTTGTGTGGCTGAAACAAATGTTTCCCTACTAAGGAAGCAGGCTTGGAAAAGACTGCAGCAGGACAAAACACACTGACAGAGATAAAACTCAGAGGACTGGTGGACTTAAAGGTTTCAGTTTCTGTTAAACAATGAAAAAATCAAGTCAGGGAAGCAGTGGAAAGCTGTCCATTGACAGTTGCTTTAATTGCTCTTAAGCTTCATATTAAAATGCAGATTACTTACTTGCCTGCCAAACTCAGTTATGCCGGGAAACTTACATTCATCTTCTTATATCTTATTATCCACTTATACAAGTGTTTATAGAGGTAATTCAAGGTTAAATACCTCACTCAAGGGTATTACAGCAGTGTCCCACCAAGATTCATACCTGAAACCTTCAGGTTACAAGACTAGATCTCAAACGACTACAATGCACACTTCAACCAGAGAAGGCAGACAGCCTGAAAACTCAATCTGAGCAGAAGGATATTAAAAGGTCCCAATGCTATTGATAATTAGAAGACAATATTGACATCTAAGGATGGATTCTAGTAGATATCCCACAGAGTCTGACCACAACTCACTCTTGAGCAAGTTAATTGCTTGAAAAACATTTCTGAAGGATCTTTTAAACTTTTTGGAGATTGTATTGGGTAGAAAGAAGTCAAATTACTCTCAGAAGATGTGAATATCCACGTATAAATCACAATGGTCACCTAATTCTACATTCTGTTAGCTAACCGTGGGTCCCTGAACTCAGTGCTTGCACTTCTGTGTGTATCACCCTATGAAACGCGTTCTTTATGTGCATAAGCCATAAGAGTGCATAAAATGAGTCATTATACCAGATCATTTAAAACCCTGTTTTAAGCTGTTATCTTTTTGCCCCAGAACAGCACTTGTAATGAGGGAAGGTCTCTCGTTTTTATAAAGTAAAAACCAGAGCGTTCTCGCCATGTCCACCTTGACCGTTGTTCGACAAGGAAGCGCTCGAGATGTTCTGAAATTCGATAAGATCATGGACCTTCAAAGGAGATAAAAGGCAATTTCGACGTGAACCACAGTCTTGTCACGACAGAGCGGTCAAAGGGAATTTTAAAACAACCATTCAGTTTGAAACACTAATTTATCCGTCCAGTGAAAATATGCTAAATCTGAGCCCATCGCAAATGGATGTGATGTGATTATTGGAACATCATTGTGGCAAGAAACACTAATGGCTTTTGGTTTTTAGCTCTCACATCTACTTCATCGGCATTCTCCTAGCAAGCGCGGCTCTGTTCATTTATATTTCTATGTCACTAGCTAATGCAGATTTTTTTTCTGGCGCATCTACACGGCATTTCGGACCGGCAGCAGCACGCGCGTGTTACATAATGCAAACAGTTCGTGAACGTTTGCCATGAAGCATCCCTTCGAAATTATTATTCACTAAATTCCGGACCCCATATTTACATGGCTGCTATTAAGAAAGCGAGATGTTGTAGCCATAATAAGAATATTGCCAATAATATGTGTGATATCATCAAGGGCTTGACAATCTTACATTTCAAGAATATATACATTAGCTAGCTGCATCGCAACAACGCTTTTACAGAAATACGATGTAATCTTAGGAACATTTCATGCATACGCTATTAATATGCAAAATTTATACACACTCACATTACATAACAGGGGTCGTACTGTGTATATGACAACCATATTACACATCACGGTAGTGACCATTTCGTTGCAGTTACAGTAGGGCAACAATGTGCGGTTTCTTACCCAACGCAGCATGTCACACCCGGTCGTCAAATATGTGTCTGCTCGAACTAGCAACCCCGTGTAGGTAACAGAAACAGTACGTCCTGGAAATACGTACGTTCTTCCCCAAATTCAAACGAAGAGGTTAATACTTAATTTAAAATTCTCCGACTACTTATAATTCCAGATTGTCTGCGAACCCTGCATTCCAACGCACCACAGTACATTACCCAGCTCTGCGATACGCTACTTCCGAGCAAAAGAACATCGCCCTTCAACTGTTATTTCTCAAATCTCTGTGTTGTCACGTTGTTATTTTCGATACAGATTTTCCTTGTAAAATGTTTTATTTGTTAAACAGATAGCTTGCGTTGTGTTTTTATTTTTGACTTTGACCCATTACGACGTCTGCAAATGCGTCGTGTTTAGCGGTAGCTCGCTAACAGCATTTCGATATTACAAGATATTTTTAACGTATGTATGAATCATTTGGCAGATGTTACAACTGACTGCGTTGTAGCTGGAGTGTCTTGGCAATGGAGCCACAGCAATTTTTAGCTTCAGAGAACATCCAGCTGAAGCGAACGGTGGGAATGAGCGCAACACCGCGCACAGCTCGAAACAGACCACGCACACTACACTGCGCACCCGTTCTGTGCTCTGAACAAACGAGCTGACATTCCAGCGAAAGGCACCCAGGCTTCCTATTTACCGCATGTATGACAACAGACATTGGTTTGCCTGCGATCCCATGCAAATGCCTTCAGCTGAATATCATGAAAAATTACTCACATTAGGAGCGGGCACTCACGAAAGAGCAAGACTCACCGCGAACATAATTTTTAACAATATGCACACAGCCCTTCCTGCTGAACAATCCGGTCCAACCCGCTGTATTCGTGTCCTTGGTGTCGGATTGTGTCCGTGTGCATCAGGGACCAGGGCGATGGCTTCGCAATTACAACAGTGCATTAGGCTTGCGTCCCGCTCTCCCTACATTTACTCCCTCCGTCTCTGCTTCCCTGGCTCTCTCCTTCTCCCCAGAATGCATACACACACACTCTCACTCAGTCGTACTCTCTTAACAGCTCATGAGTCCCCCTAGAGGTAGCTAGGTTTGTCTTTGCGCGTGTACGTGCCATTGTGAAAAAATCTGTTACTGGTTACAAAAACGTGTCAAGAGACTGTGGATTGACCAAGAAGGAACGACCGGCCATTCTTTCAGCGATGAAATAGGATATTTTATGCATGTACATAATATATGATTCAAAGCATATTATGCTTACATTCTAAAACATTTCTGGAGTTGCATTTTAAATGGAAAGTGGATTTTCTGTTGCTGTAAAAACTGTTAAAGCTCCAGTGTTTTTAGCCAGATTCATTCCTTTTAAACTTCTTTAAAATCACTACACTTATAGGAACTATTGTGTCCCATTATATCTGATTGTAAACACAGCACAGTGAATAAGAAGCTATGATAAAACATCTGATAAAGCACTTATTAATCTTTGTATGTTCTAAATGGCTGTGTTGGTCACATACTGTCAATGGCGGTATAATGATGACATTTCTATGAGTCTCAAAACCAAAACAGAACAGTTCATTTACAACTACATTCAGCATTTTCATTACGAATACTTTATCAGCCCCAGAACTATTTATCTTGTTTCATTTTGTACATGAGGTCTATGACTACATTTTTCAGGGCATCTCAAGACAATCAGCATCCTTTCTCTGAGATGTGATGGACTACTCTTGAAAAAAGTGCACTTCAGCTGTCTCTTTTTACACCTGTATCTGAGTTCATCATGGGGATTCATTCATTTGGATGCAGGCCTGGTAGATCTGACCTGAATTAAACTAATGTGCCTATACTACACTCAGTTGTCACCAAACAGGGGAACATGTGTGGAACTTGAGAGCACATAATTGGCCAAGGTATCAGTTAACAGCAACAGATCTGGCCAGCTGGTATGACTAGCGATCACCACTTAGAAAGTAACAATAAGGCAAAGCAAACAAAACTGAAAATATATGATACAATGATAAAAATAACCAAGACAGACACAAAACTATTGGTAAAATAAGTTTATTCTCATTTTCTCTTCTGCTCTCTATCTCCAAATCTAAGGAGATGACAGTCTACATACTGCCACTGCCCTTTCCCATGTCATTTGTTTACTGTTACTAGTGTCAGGACAGGTGTTTCACAGAGTATGAAATGTTTATTATCTCTCCATTTCTTTTGGGTGAAGTTACATTAAATGTTGATGTTATATAATGTAGTTTCACTCCCAACACTCCTGTCATATCACGATTCACACTGTTCAGAAAGGTAGCTGTTGTTGCTGGTCAACATCACTAAAAAGGCATCTCTTCCCTCTCCCTCTTTTCTCAGGGAGTAAATTGCAGACTAGCTACTCTCTGGTTCATGAGAATATCTATGCTTCCTTGGTGTCATCATTAATTTGAACAGTAGGGTAACTTGCAGTACAGTAGGGAAAATCTTGCATTTTGAGGGAAAAGGCTGGAGAACAGGCCTGATTGGGAATCTAATGCTGTGGTATATCAAGAGCAGACAAAAGGTCTCTTCTCTTGATTAATCAAGATTTAAAATCAATTTATGTTCTGTCACCACTTTTGTTGATGGTGGTGACCTGTAGTTATCAATGTCAGTGTGACGGAGAAAGAATTCTCCGCACAAACGGGCGCATCCGCCTCGCTATGAGGAAGCGGGGGAGTGCGGCAATACATATATTTGCGATACAATCACACACGGACTCAGTTTAAATTGCATCCGTTTATTTCTTCGGCTAGCGAGTTGTGTTCAGTCCTGTAAAAGGAAAGAAGACTGTTACAACTATGTAGAGGATGGTTACAACTATGTGTACAATGTATGTTTGGATTGTTTGTTTGTTGTTGCTCGGATTTGCTAAAACTTTAAGGTAGCGAACACGAGCGTTTGTTTTTCGGGTGCACACGAAAACAAGCGATCGGGTTTGCCAATTTAACAGACAGCAATTATGATTGTTACTTTAAAACAAAATGGGATAATTGCAATTAAAAGTTGAAATGACTCACCTGTGGGGTAGAGCTGCTGCAGGGAACAGGCAAAAAGAGTGCATACACTGATCATGGGAATTATATAGCATTATGGGTAGCGTAGTTCCCATCTGTTGAGACACGAAAGGGGGAGATTGTGCTGCCAATGTAAATTTTATGCCGCAATATGTTAATTTGAAACAAAACATGTGGGATTGTCAATGGAATGTATGTATTTCATTAGGGGATGAATCATTGTTACTCTATTCATGTAAATTGATTTTAATATTTTGACCTAGGTAATGGGTTAGTCCAGGGCGGGGCTCAGACTATTTAAGCACCCAAGTTCTGTCATTTGAAAGAAGGTTGTAAGAGAGCGTAGACTTGACAGCCAGTGAAAGAAGGAAGCACCTGGGAATAATTGCCCGGTGTTATTTATTATTGTAAATAGTTATTTGTTTTGTTTTGTTTGTTTGTTGTATAGCACGATTAAACGTCTTGTCTTCGTTCACCCCAATCTCTATTGTCGTCACCTGTTTGCCGCTCGCTGTCCCGTCACAGACTGCAGTAGTGTTGAATCCATGAATTGAAAAAGTTAAAGTTAAATAGTTTCATTCCATTGCTTATAAATGTGACCACTGCACTCAAATTTATGACAGTTGTTAGTGGTGTCCAGCTAGTGCTAGAATAGGATAGAAAAAATGTAACACGATAATATCAGAGAATAAAAGTGCATTCAAGCCCAAATATAAAACTTTAGTCAAAGTATGTTAACTCCAGAAATGTTACTTGTATGATTTTCTTTGTTAAACAAGAAGTCTTTCAGAACAGAAACATGCAATGCAGAAAAATGTCTAGCTTTACTGTGGTTATTACTAGATGACTTTCATTCTCAACCTTGTATGTTTCAACCATTACTAGTGACCACATCAAATACATTTTTCAAACATCGAGATTTGCTTTTAAAATGTGAAGGTGTAAAACATAACATGATCAGATCCATATCAGAGGATGCATTTGATATTTAGTGTTTGCTCCAAAATGGCCTACTGTGGCCCTTGAAGATGGGAAGGTGAGATTGTTGGTATGACCTATCATCTATGGTGATTCAGCGTTTTTCTCGCGTGTTAGGGAACTATGTTTCTTTGAGTTGTGCCCTGCTATGTGGGAGGCTGACAGAATGAGGAGGAACCAGTTTCACTGCAGTGGGGTGGGGACAACTCACAGCCTCGCACTTGACTGCCAGTGAGAGGTCAACTGCAGAACATACTGGGAAGGCATATTGATGGCGCTGTGCATTCGCAGATGGGAGTGATTCTTGAGCCACGGTGAGGCCGAGCCAATTGTAGGCCATTGTGTAACCTTGAGATCAGAACTCCCTCTCTCCCGATCACAAGAACAAGTCACAGAATGTACAGAGGCAAACAGGAGAAAGGAAATGTTGGGGCTTTGCATTGCCTTTCAGTCTACCCCACCCCATCACCACTCCTCACTGATATTTCAAAATAGACACAGATCTTCTCTTTATTGAGAGTTATGTGTATTGTGAGTTAATGATAATGCTCATTATGTTGCTCTTAGATGTGTGGCTTTGTCAATGTTAACTTCAACAACACAATTTAGATATTTTTATTAGTTTTTATTTTTTCTTTGCAAATGTAAATCAGTAAATAATAAACAATAGGAAAACACAAGAACTTTTTTCCAGCTAGATTGCAGCCAGTCTTATTCTACATTAAAACACAGGGCTGTGAATAAGACCCAAGGATCGATGCGAGATGAGAGATCTGATAGTTTTCTTTTCACTGGCCCATAAGAATGGAGACTCCCACTGTCCAGTCACCCATGTTTAATCCCTGCAGAATTCCACTCTAGGTTCATGTTACTGTTGTGTTATCTACATGATATCTACAGTGTATATACTGTACCGAAGGAAGGGCCTGTGCTCCCAAAACAGAGGACATCACCTTAACATTTCAAAAATCAGTTTTATTATTACCCTTTCATGTGGGGAAAAAGCAAATATTGGCAATATTTTTAAGAATAGATTTTATTTGTTTGGAGAGAGGGAGGTGAATGTATTAACACAGTGTTTCTCAACCTTGGACACGAGGGCACACTGTGTGTGCTGGCTTTTGTTCCCAGTGATTTGTTGATTCAGCTGTTGACTGAATACACCTCTGGTTTAACTGAATTCAACTTGAGTAATTAATTTGGTAAATACAAAGAAGCTGGCCAGAATGAAGCTGCAGAAGTCGAGATTGCATAATACAAGTGTCTGAACCAGCAGGGTTGAAAATGTACTGAGATATATGCCAATTCTTCTTGTTGTTGAGGATCAATCTGCAGGACCAGGTCACTGATGTGATGCCCTCTGCTAATGGGAACCTGTTGTCAAGCCTGACATAGAGATTCTTGGCAGTGTTGAAAGGGACGTGTGGGAACTAGGTAGAGCAATGGAGGAGCAATACTGTGTATGCTGCAGCACAGACAGTATACAGGACACACTGAGGTGTGTTGTGTTCTGCTATACTTCCCTCACCATAGGAATGCTCAATGTAAACAGCATGTTGTTTGCTTAATGTTCAGCTAACTGATTTGTACTGTGTGCCCACTTTGTACCCTTTTACCATTTAGGGAAGGGTAGTGTGTGAAGGGTCACTTTGTTTCTACAGGGTAGTCACACACAGAAACACACAGAGGGGTAATTCCAGGTCAAATCAACAGATTTTAGAAAATTTTCCCGACTGGCCATCTTGGATTTGCTTCATACTTTATGTAAATAATGTCATTGTACCCAACAACTAGTGTGCACAATTTTCAGCTTGTATCGTCTTTCGTTTCTGAGATATGGAGGCTTTAAAAAGGGGTCGTGGCGTGCAGAAATGAGTGTTGCTGAAAAATCACAAAGTTCCACAAGTCATTACTTTTGAACTATTCATGATGGACTCTTGAAAATTTCAGGGATTGTTCTACGGTATTAGAAGTCTTTAACTTGTAAAATAGTTGGCCCACAGTTGCATATTTGCCAAGTTATGGCTTGGTGAAAACTGTATTTAAAAAAATTCTAGGAGCACTATATCTTCAAACTGAACCACACCAGGGGCCATATGTATCAATGTTTGTGTACAACTTGCCGTAAAACCATGCGTATGCACAATCTCACGATTTGTGTATGGAGGTTTTTTGTCAGAGTTATCAAACACCACATATGTCTGATTGTCTTCATAACTCTGAGTGTAAATAAAATCAGCGTGAGATTATGTGCAAATGAACGCGCTTAACGTCCACTCCCACAATTGTTCTTATGTGGACCGAGACACGCCTTTAATTAGCCAAATTAGGATATTAAAGATCCCAGGTAAATCTGAGTGAAATGCAGAGATTGATGTTGAAAATCAATGGCAGGACGTACGAAAAGAAATTATTCGGACACGGAGATAGAGGTGATGGTTGATGAGGTGGAGAGGAGGAAAAATGTCCTTTTTTGGGGCCAGAGTAGCGGCATTTCAAATCGACAGAAAGATGCGGAGTGGCTCAAAGTGGTGACTGCTATGAATGCAGTTTCACCAGAGGTGCGTATGGTGGAGGAGAAGAAAAAGAAGTGGTCGGATTTTAAACCTGAGTGTCCTCACACCATTTAGGGAATCGGAGCACTCGGAACATAGGTCTACAAGACGCAAAATAATAGAATTTATGAACGATTCTAACCACTGAGAGATGACTGCTAAAATCAACAAAATAATAGCCAACAGCGTCAGGGTCATTAAGTAAAAAAAACAAAGATAATCAGATCGTTTTGTCTGTCTTTCTGCTCATGCCATGCAGCTCTCTCTCTCTCTGTCTCTCTCCGTTTCTGTCGTTGACCGAAACTTTACTTACTGTGTCGTTTCCAACGAGTATTCCAACGTTTCCAATATTTTTGTTGTTTGTGCTATTTTACTGTAGGGTACATAAAACTTAAACTGGGGGGGGGGCAGAAAATACAACCGAGGGCCCCCTCTTGGCCCTAAAATCGTGCGGAGGACTTTTCTACACATAAAACGTTATTTATGAAAAGATACTTGCCGGGAACACATGTATACCTCTGCGCCTGATCTGGAGGTGGCGTACGCATAAAATTTGTAATTTGCAGATTGGCGACACCAAGAGGAACGGTGATGCAAGTAAACAGGTCTTGTGTCGATCATTGATGAGTGTTATCGCGCATGCATTGGTCCATGTGAAACACTGGTTTCACTGTAAACTGTCTCGGACATTATGCGACTGTCAATTTGGCATTATTATATTAACAATGTTAATATTAAAACGTCACAGATCACCATGTGTAATCAAACATTTTTAATGAGTACTCCTATATAACAGGCTCATTTACAACGTAGAAGCTTGAAGCATTCACAATCAGTATGGCTGTGCTAGCGCTTTTAGAGGATATCGAGAATAACCTAATCAGGCATGAACGTGTGTTCAGGGACCAGGCAGACTTCTTCGCCAATGATGATGTATGGCTAATAAGTCGCTTTAGATTGGGCCGTTCTCCTCAGCCTCTGTGAGGAACTGGAGCCTCTTCTCCTCAGAGAAACGCGGAGAATCCATGCAATACCGGTTCATCTCCGAGTTCTAACCACCCTGGGTTTTCTCGCTACTGGGACATTCCAAAGAGAGCTTGCGGACAGGTCGGGAATATCACAGTGCTCTCTGAGCCGTATCATGCCCATGGTATGGGAAGGGATCACCCGGATGACTCCAAGGTATATAAAGTTTCCTTACACTGCGGAGGAACAGGCCAATATCAAAATGCAATTTGCGCAATCGACGTGCAATACGGGCACCAAGAGAGGATGAAGTTGTTTTTGTTAATTGATAACACTTTCATTCAATCAATGTCCAAATTATTTGCAACTCCACTACGTCACTTACAAACGTCGTTGCGCAATGGCCTGGATCTATCTCCGTGTCCGAATCATTTGTTTTCTTACGTCCTGCCATTGATCCTCAACATAAATCTCTGCATTTCACTCAGATTTTTTTTCTTTGTTTCACGCTAATTTGATTTACGATCAGATTTATGAAGACAATTAGGCCTACATGGTGTTTGATAACTCTGACGAAAATCCTCCGTATACAAATCGTGGGTCCTACGGCAAGTTGTACACAAAGATGGATACATATGGCCCATGAGATGTCAGTCAAATTTGGTGATCATTGATCGCAGTTTTGGAACATTAAGCCACGTTAAGCGTTTTAGAATGTCCCCAAATATTTCTTATTCAGTTAGATAGACATTATATCAAAGTTTTAGGTTACTTCTCAGAGTTGGTAACATGTCCCACATTGTCCCACACAAACTTACTACTCGTCCCACATTTGGTCTGTTTGCATCTGGTCCAAGATCTGAATTGTTCCCAAAACTGAATCATTCCCATTTCAGTAGTGAGATGTCTGTATAGGTATAAGTGGGCATGAGTGTCAGGAGTTTTTCCTGACAGCAGCAAATACGGCGCGCTGTACTCCCTGGGGGAGCGAGGGGGCTCGGGCGTGCGGCAGGGCTAATTCAATTATTAAATTATCAGGTTTTGACGGGATTCGCTGCCTGGTGTGTGCTCCGCACCTGCTGCCTATCTGGGTAAGGGGACGCCAGGACTATTCAGGGAGGTGAGTTGGAGTAGCACGCTAGACGCTAGAGATGCTGGGAGGCCGAGTGCACAGGTTTTGTTGTGGGAATTTTTCGTTTGGGTTTTTTTTTTTGTTTGTTTTTTGTTAAACGTGCCGGCATGGGGATTTGAGTTAGTTATTTTCGGTTTGGTTTGTTTTTGGTTGGAGTCCCGGGAGTCGCGACCCGGGCGGATTTTGGAGTTTATTTCGTTTGGTTAATTTTTTTCTTTTAGTGTGCATGGGTGAGTTTGTCTGTGTGTGTGTGTGTGTGTGTGTTTTAGGCGGCTCCGGGGAAAAGGGGCGACCAGAAGAGATCGTGGTGTTCAAAACGATTCTTTTTAGTGATTCGGTTCCTTTCGTTCAGTTCAATAAAATGATTTGAATCTTTGACTTACTGATTCGTTCATTTCCATATCCGGTCGAGCGGCTTACACGAATCTGTAAATAGTTTTATTGTATTTTAAAAGTTACTGTACATTGTTCCAAACATCATGCCCATCATTAGCCTGCTCTGCTGCAAAACAGCACGTGTGAAACCAAATGTCAATGAAATTAGTAATTAAATCGTAATATTCATTACGTGAAACTGCACCATGCTATTCAAACAATCATGCAGCCGCAAAAGGTAACAGAACCCCTAGAACCCCACATTTTAAGGCGTATAATAGCCTAAGTACAGATGTCATTTGCTAAAACTAAAAAAAAAGCACTGAGGAAAAAAGAGCCACGCTTGTATCCGAAGCGAATAACTTCGTTTTACAAGTTTTGAACTAACCCAGCCCAAACATATTAATATACTTGTAGGCCTAGTCAGCGATGTTGTATTTTTATTTGTTGTCAATGTAGACATAGTACGCTACAAATGAGATGCATAGGCTTATGCATCACATTTCTGTTTTGTTTTGTAGCCTGCTACAAAAAGCAGAATAAAATAATATTCCAGGTAGATGAGCAAAATAATATTTAATGATATTTTTTTATTCCTATAATAATGTCACGGTTCCTATAATAATGTCACAGCGCTCCGATTCCTTTTGCATCGTCACAGTCAATGGCGGATGTAGCCCAAGCCTGTTATACCGAGAACTAGCGATTCTGGCAACACGTAGTCACCAAGTCTTCATAGTCAGTGAATCTTTGGAGTCCGAACAAACTGGTGAACTGAGGACTCACAGTTCCTTTGAGTCCGAACGAACTCGTGAACTGAGGAACTTGTCAACAGTTCATCAGGTCAGTAGGTGGAGTTTAGAGCCTTCGTAGTCACCGGATCTTTTGCATTGTCCCACATCGTCAGCTGTGCCGAGATGGCCAGTGGGAGGTGCTTCGAGAGTTTTAGCATTTCAGCCATTGGCTAGTTGTTGTAATGAGCGTACTGCTAATACAGTTTTGTGATAGGCTGCTTTGTGGACAGACCGCATATCTAATATCCACTGGAGGGAGAGTTATAGCTGCTATGCCCGCTAATCAGCGCGCATGTTTGCAAAGAGGAAGGAACGAATCTTTTAGACTAGGGATTCAGTACACTCAGTTCACCTGAAAGATTCGTTGATTCGTTCGTTCACGAACTGCACATCACTACTAGACGCAGAGACAGCTTCTTGTAAGCCATCCTACCCTCGATTGTGTTGCATTTATAGTTGTCCCAACGGCTTTGCTGACTCGCGTTTGTCCATAATTATGCCAAAAGGTGTGTTTTAACCGAACGCGACGCGAAATTTACGAGCACCGCGAATGCATGAAAAGTCAATGCGAATGGGCGGAGTTAATTGCGGCGAAACTGCGAGCGACGCGAAATGGGCAAAATGAGCATTCGCTTGAGTTATGTTCAACTCGAAAAGTTCACCTGGCGAAAGCCAATCACCTTCAAGTAGGGCTAGAAGCCATGCCCCCTTCCCACTTTGCCGTTTCCAACTTGCTAGCAGTGTTGGTGTAATGAAAACTGCTTGCACTGACGTGGCGCAAAATTCGCTTGTTCATTTTTCAGGCAAGCGATCAAACCCGCGCGAGGTTAAAACACACCTAAAAGAAGGCATTCCTGCATGGCGAAAAGATGCAAAGCAACAGAATGAATGTTATATTCTACATAAGCTTTTACAGAAAAGAATATATTCGGATGTAACCCCTTTGTAATCACCAACATTTTGATTAGTAACTGTAATTGAATTACATATTTATTTTGTAATTTAATTACGTAACGCTGTTACATGTAACTAGTTACTCCCCAACACCGCGACACTGCAGTATACAATTGACATTGGCAGCACAAACTCCCCCTTTCATGTTTCAACAAATGGAACCCATAGTTCTATATAATTCCCATGACTATGGCTAGTTGCATAAGACGACGTTGTACGATTTCCGGTTTGAGGATGGTGGGCATAAGCATTTCCGCTTTCCGACGCCGGGCAGTTAGCAGATAACAAAATGACTTTCTACACGCGATGTCTTCAAGATCTTCCAAAAGTAACAATCAACGGTGTTCACCATCATTCAAGCTGCCACATCAGCACCAAGGAGTAAGCGAGAGAAGGGCTTCAAAGATGTACGTCTCCAGTTACATCGATAATTACGAAGGTAAGTTAACTTACTAGCTTAGTAGCTACCTAACGTAAACAGCCACAGAGGATTAGCTATCTTGCTAACCAGCTAACTTTATCTAACGTTTGATAATTTGACAACAATTTGACCAGTATGACCCCGTTTTAAGTGTGATGATAACGTGATATTGTCCCCAGTATCAAATAAAGATCAACTAACAGGGAGAGTGAGCGTCCGAGCTACCTGCCGTAGGTCTATGAGGAAACATGAGAAACCTCAGAGTAGGATGGAAGATAGTTCAGTTGTTCGTCAGTTCCAAGCCAGTTCTGTTCGAGTTATGTTCTAGGGATTTGATGTGGCTAGAATAGGTTCTGTAACTCTGTAACATTAACGTCTGCAGTAGGTAACATAAACGATACCTGCCTTGTAGGTAGCATTCAAATATAGCCTTCGTGAAAACCCCAGAAACTGGTTGTGGCGGCTGTTGTTCTTTGCTGTATGTTCAGTATTCACTGTTGTACAAACTATATTTGAACGTAGGTTTAAGCAAATTAAGACACTAACGTTCAAGACTACTCAGACTTATCTATTTTAATTTCCTTACATTATAATGTTCCAAAAACAGAACAGAAATAGACTGTTTTTGTTCTCTTTTTGTGATGACATTGATAACTCGATAAGGTTAAGCCTACTACCATAATTACTCAAAACAATCTGATCAGCTTTCTCATTTCTTTTTCTGTGTAATATATAAGCTGATGTGTTAGTGTCGGCTATATGATTGTAACATGACAACATCTTTTTTTTTTTTTTGATTGTCCTTGAGGACTCCTCCCCTGTGCAAATGAGTGATGCTGAGTGTTCATGTATGTGGATTGTGTTTCATAGACGATCTGGCAACTTGGGTAACGTCAGACAAACATACAAAACTTATGGATCCATGTATGGCGATTATTCATAATAAAGTTTGCCGTGGAAATTACGGGAGTTTGTGTTTTTCATACAAAGTGGGATGTAATGTCAGCCCTATGTTGGAGACAATGCAGAAATGTGTGATTTCAAAACCGGAATACTCGGCAATGTTTTGTCGCACAGAGAAGCAAGAAGTTCCCTATCCTCGGAAAGAGTAAGTTCTGCTGTTTATTTTGATATGCGGTACGTTGTGAAGTGATAGGGACTTCGTGACTTATTCAACCGAGACGCAGGAGTGTGAAAAAGCCTAACAATCACTCACTAAATCGCACTGTCAATCGCTGCATGTCGCTATCTCAAAATTTCTCTCCTCTCACAAAAACCCTCGAAGTTGGGATGTGACTTTTAAGCATTCTGGGAGTTTGCGGTTTGAAACAGATGTGTAATCAGGTTTGCTCCAGACACTGTCAATGATAATCAAACGTAGGAGCGGCGGGTATGCAACCTGTTGAAACGGGTGAAACGCACCGAAGCGTCACTTAGCCATGGTCACGTGATATGGTCATTTTGAACCACATCTGGGAGCAGTGTTCCGAAACAGCGTCGAAACGTCAGTATCGAGCGTCCCATCCCTAGTACGCCACTCTTTCTGCCTGTTTGCTCCCGGCAGCAGCTATAACCCACAGATGAGTCGTTTAAACTTTTAATTACAATTATCACATTTCGTCTTAAAGTGAAAATCTTAGTTACTTGGTTGTTATAGCCTATTGGCTAACACGATTGCTTGTTTTCGTGTGCACCCGAAAACAAAGCGTTCGTGTTCGCTTCGTTAGGCCTATAGTTTTACACAATCCGAACAACAAAATAATGCTATAGGCCTACATTGTCATAACAATATCTTCTCTCCTTTTCCAGGACTGAATACAACACAGCTAGCCAGGATGATTTGCACCAAAGAAATAAACAGATGCAATTTAAAACTGAGTCTGCGTATTATTTTACAACTTGCGCAAATAAATCTGTTGCCGCACTCCCCCCGCTTACTCATAGCGAGGCGAATGCGCACGTTGCATAGAATTTTCTCCGTCACAGTACCCTACACCTACATATCCCTAAAAAAGTCCCCAATCATTGTTTTACTGATAGTAATCAAAAGTATATTGTAATTACGTAAATTAATTATAAGTATTAATGTGATTAAAGTCTCTTGTGACATCTGAACTCAGCTGGTCACATATAACAGACTTTGTAAATGACAATATTAACAGCAAGTAACATAAAATACATGCTTATCTGTACAGTGAAGTAAATACAAATCAGACTGGTGAAATATCAAGTCAAGTTATTTATTGTCATTTCAGTAATATTGGAATGGACAGGCAAGACACAATATGGACAAAGTTGACACAAGCCATAAGGATCTATGTTGATGAGATGGTGAGTGCACCAGCTGTTAGGATAATAGTTGGTCAAGTTCCAATAATTCATTTGTCTTCCAACAGAGCTAACGTAACTCGTTCAGCTCTGATTCAGTCTCGGCAACACAAATAAGAATTTCCTTGACTGGTGAATGAAATGCTTCAAGAAGTCAAGAGCAAGCAGTCTTCAGTGTAACTCTGAATACGAAAATAATGGTGCAAGACAAAGAGACTCAACACACACACACACAGGTGTTTCCAGTTAGTCCTCACCTAATCCATTGTCCTGCCTGCCAATCGTCCGCTGAGTGAAATAGTATTTGAATGAGATATTAATTGGTGTGGGTCACAAGAAAGGTGATAAGATAGATAGCAGCCACTTCACATAATTAATAAAAACAGTGAGGCAGGTAAAAATGTATCTAAGTAGACAGCAGCAAAGAATATTGCACTTGGCACAACAGACTGGTAAAAAAATTTGCAACATGTTGCTGAACACATTATATGACCTAAGCATCCTCAAGAGCTAGAGTATGCTCTGTCTTCCCTGTAGACAGCCTCTCTGTTGTATTTCCAGTCCAGTCTGTTGTTGAGGTGGACTCCAAGGCATATGTATCCCTCCACCATGTCCACCTCCTCTCTAAGAGAGAAAAATGGTTTAAAGTCCTGCACCTCCTAAAGTCCACAGCGGTCTTGGCCAAAGTGATAGGCCAACTGCCGGAGACCTGAGCTCTGAGATTGGCCAACATCAGTCAGTCCAGGACTTTTATGTGATATGTCAGAGCAACTGGTCTGTAGTTGTTGAGGATGGATGGAGATGACAACTTTGGCATTGGGACGAAGCAGGATGTCTTCCACAGCACCAGAACAACTTCTGACTCATGTTAAAGTTTAAGAGGTGCTGTTTATGTTGCTCTCTCCTCAGGTCTTTTTCAGTCCTACAACTACATTTAATGAAATTGTATGCTGCTGTAGACATTCAAGGTGTAATTCAATGTACTTATACTGTAGGATGTTCAATGATCAGCACCTCTCCGAAAGTTAATGTATAGAAATGACAGAAAAACTAGAAAAGTGCATTTCCTGAAGAAAATGCAAAGTGTGCTTGCAACCCGTCAGTGAAAACATGGTAACATGTATGAGACGATCGCTAGGCTGTTGTTAGGTGGTTGCTAGGCTGTTGCTAGGTGGTTGCTAGGATGTTGCTAAGCAGTTTCTAGATTGTTGCTGGATGGTTGCTCAGCTGTTGCTAGGTGGTTGCCAGGGCGTTACTAGGTGGTTGCTAGGCTGTTGCTAGGTGGTTGCTAAGGTATAAAAGGTGGTTGCTAGTGTGTTGCTAGGTGGTTACTAAGGCATTGCTAGATGGTTACTAAGGTATGTGATTTGATTGCTAGTGCGTTGTTGGGTGGTTGCTAGGGTGTTTCTAGAGTAAACAGTATGGTCGCTGGGGCATTGCTGGGCGGTTGCCAGGGTGTTAAGTGGTTGCTAGAGTAAACCTTTCGGCCTACAGTCACAGTACCACATGTGCTGCCTCAGGTCATGCCACCAATCACTCATGGAAAGCAATACTGACCCGCACTCGTCTTTTACTCGTTTATTCATCCCTCCATCCTCCCATTGACTTCAATTCATTTTTCAAAGTGTTACCACTCAGTCACCTTTGGCCCGACAACCACCGTACCACATATGCTGCTTCAGGTCAAATCACCCAACACTCACTGAAACCCTTACTGACCTGCACTCATCTTGTTGTCATTTATTCTTCCCTCCATTCTCCCATTGACTTCAGTACATTTTTCAAAGTCTTACTGTGCGATCACCAACGGTCGCATTATCTCATATGCTGGCTCAGGTCATGCCACCAAACACTCATTGAAACCCATACTGACCCCACACTCGTCTTTTATTCATTTATTCATCCTTCCACCCTCCCTTTGATTTCAATTCATTCTTCAAAGTCTTACCACTTGGTCACCTTTTGATCAATAGCCACGGGACCTGAAATGTTGCTTTGGGTCATGTGACCCAACACTCACCAAAGGTGGCTGTGTCCCTAGCAACCATGTTTACCCTACCAACCGTCTAGCAACCACTTAGTAATACCCTAGCAACCACTTAGTAACACCCTAGCAACCACCTAGTAACCACTTAACAACACTTTGGCAACCACCCAGCAATGCCCTAGCAATGCCCAGCGACCATATTGTTTACCCTAGCAACCACTTAGCAACACCCTGGCAACTGCCCAGCAATGCCCTAGCAATGCCCCAGTGACCATATTGTTTACCCTAGTAACCCCCTAGTAACCACTTAGCAACACCCTAGCAGCCACCCAACAATGCACTAGCAACCAAATCATATACCTTAGTAACCATCCAGGAACGCCCTCGTAAACACCTAGCAACACCCTAGCAGCCACCTTATGTACCTTAGCAACCACCTAGCAACAGCCTAACAACCACCTAGTAACGCCCTGGCAACCACCTAGCAACCACTTAACCACATCCTAGCAATCGTCTCATATACGTTACCATGTTTTCGCTGCCGGGTTGCAAGCACACTCTGCATTTTCTTCAGGAAATGCACTTTCCTAGTTAAGTATATTTTTCAAATTTTAAAAATTGGGTTAAAAATGGGCGTGTTGAAGTGCTTGTAGAATACATGTTTTTTGACGGATTGCTTTTTTTTTGACGGAGCATCATTTCAGCAAGGCCTTGTCATTGTGCAGAAGAAATTTCAGAATGATTGATACAACAGTGAATGATATTGGCTCATTTGCATATTAATTAGTAAATGAAGCAAAAGATTGGCTTGTAGCGGCCATGTTTTTTGATATAGCAACTTTTCCTTCATAAATTAGACAGAGGTCAGTGTAAGGGTTTTACATACCAAGTTTTGTGCCGATCAACATAGTGGTTCAGAAGCACACGAGTATTAAATGTCAAAAATCTCATTATGTCACCACTGCAATCTGCATATTAGTAAATGAAGCAACTTGATTGGCTTGTGGTGGCCAAGTGTTTTGATTTAGCAGCTTCTCCTTTGCAATTTAAGTCGAGATTTGGTTCAAGATGACGTGTTTCAAATTTTGTGCAAACTGGCCCAACTGTTCAGGAGGAGATGTCATTTTTGCTGAAATCATAATTATGCAAATTAGCTCAAAATCCAATATGGCAGACTTGAAAGGTTCAAGAGGTAAAGTTGTTCCTTGTGATGAGGGGAACCTGTATACCAAGATTCGTGACTTTTCGTCAAATGGGTCAAGGGGATGAGCTTTTGAAAATGGCAATTTCAATACAAGATGGCTGCCAGGTCATGTGACCTATGGATGCCATATTGTAGAATAATAATAATAATAATAACAATAATAATAATAATAATAAGAGGGTTCCAGCACTGTAGTAAAGTGGGTTTATTTGCAAGGTTGCGTATCCACTAGATGGTGCTAGTAGTTCGAGTTGTGAGTTTTTTGTCAGTGCGTAGAGTGAAGAACTTGTGTTAGAAAATAAATGGCCAAGAGGCTGTAGGCTGTCATTGTTTGTGTGAGCATTCGGTTACAAATAAATAATTTCCTGTGTGAACATGGAATCAGTTACTACATATGATGACGAGGATTAAAGCGGAGTAAGAAAAGTGATCTCCTGAAGTTTTCGTTTGAGAGAGACGGAACTTGTGAACAACGAGAAGTACTGCTGGGAGCAGCATGGCAAGTTTGGTAGGAAGCACGGTACCATTCAATAGTCAGGAACAGACCTGGGAAGAATATTGGGAAGTTCTACAGCATTTTTTGATGCAAAAGGGATTAAGGAAGCAGAGAGAAAGAGGGCTATTTTGTTAAGTTCAGTGGGAAGTCAGACGTACAGCTTGATCCGAAATCTACTTAGCCCTGCCAAATCTGACGCGAAGACGAACTTGTTAAACTCTTGAACGGACACTTCAATCCAAAACCCAGTGAAA
The DNA here is from genome assembly GCA_019176425.1 of Megalops atlanticus. Classification (NCBI taxonomy): domain Eukaryota; kingdom Metazoa; phylum Chordata; class Actinopteri; order Elopiformes; family Megalopidae; genus Megalops; species Megalops atlanticus. Next base: position 2,297,923 of record CM032882.1, on the reverse strand, counting down.
CTGTTCAGCGTTTCAAATTCAACTCCAGGACCAGGAAACCAGGGGAGACTGTGTTGAACTATGTTGCCACGTTGAGAAAATTGGCGCACGACTGCAATTATGGAGACAAACTGACGGAAATGCTGAGGGATAGACTGGTATGTGGGATTGGAGATGACCGGATACAACGCCGATTATTATCAGAACCCGAGCTGACCTTTGACAAGGCCCTAAAAATAGCACAGGCAATGGAAGCAGCAAACAAAGATGTGCAGGAATTACAAACTCATTTTTTGGAGGCCTCTCCGTCTGCAAATAACCAGGAGGTGCACAAGATGGCTGCTGCACAATCAGAGACGAGTGGTGAGCACCGCAGAGCATGCTACAGGTGCGGTAGTGAACAACACATTTCCAATGAGTGTCGGTTCATCTCGGAAAAATGCCATAAGTGCGGTAAGAAAGGGCATATTCAGAAAATGTGCAGATCTAGAGTCTCACTGGGGACATCACAGGGAAAAGGTGAAGAAAAACTAAAGACTAGGAAATGGGGGCAAACCCAGAGAACACATCATGTTAGTGGGAGAGAGGAACATGAATCCGAGGAGGAAGAGGTCATGTTTGTGATGCATAGCATAGAGGACACTGTGATTCCAAAAGTAACACCTCTCACTATGACATTGACAGTGAATGAAACAAAAACAAAATTTGAAGTGGACACAGGCTGCGGGGTGACGGTAATGAATGATTCAGACTTTCAAAAGCTGTGGACTAGTGAGATTAGGCCAGAATTGAAAAAGTGCCCCATAAAACTGAAAACATATACCGGACAGAAAGTGGACATACTGGGAACTGTGACCGTTGCTGTAAAGCACAAGAAAACGGTTAAAGACTTACCGCTAGTGGTAGTACCGGGCACCGGACCAAACTTACTTGGAAGAGGCTGGATAAAAGAACTGGGCTTAGAATGGAGCTCAATAAATCACCTGACTGGCACAAAAGTGCAAACATTACAAGAGGTACTGACGCAAATTGAGGAGGTCTTTAGAGAAGAACTAGGTAAGCTGAGGGGACCACCAGCAAAGATTTACGTGGATAAAGAAACAGCACCCAGATTTTTTAAACCAAGACCAGTCCCATATGCAATGAGAGCAAAAGTGGAGGCTGGACCGTTTGCTGAGAGAGGATGTAATTGAGCCAGTCAAATATTCAGAATGGGCAGCTCCCATAGTACCAGTACTCAAATCAGATAATTCAGTGAGGCTGTGTGGGGATTACAAATTGACTGTAAACAGAGTGTCAAAAATTGAGCAATATCCTATTTCCAAAATTGAGGACTTGTTTGCAAACCTGTCAGGGGGAGAAAAATTTAGCAAGTTAGACATGAATCATGCTTATCACCAAATTGCTTTAGATGAGGAGTCGAAGAAGTATGTGACGGTGAACACTCACAAGGGGTTATTCACCTATAAAGTCTTGCCTTTTGGGGTCTCTTCAAGTCCCGCCATTTTTCAGGGCACAATCGAGGGAGTTCTACAGGGGATTCCACATGTGGCGATTTTTCTGGATGACATCCTCCTGACGGGCCGAAATGACCAAGAACATCTAGAGACACTAAAAGTGGTGTTGCAGCGATTACAAGATGCTGGGCTGCGGCTCAAGAGAAGCAAGTGCACCTTCATGGCAAGTGAAGTGGCTTTCCTGGGGCACAAAGTAGACTCCAGGGGCCTACATCCAGATATCAGAGAAGGTAAAAGCCATTGAAAATGCACCACCACCATCAAACGTGACTGAGCTTAAGGCTTATTTGGGACTGTTGAATTATTATAATAAGTGCCTGCCCAACTTAGCAACTGTTTTAGCTCCTGTTCACAAATTGCTGTGTAAAGACACTAAATGGAGATGGGGTGCAGAACAGCAAGCTGCATTTCAAGAGTCAACGAGACTGTTGCAGTCTGCAGAGGTCTTAGTCCATTATGACCCTGAAAAAGAGATCATACTGTCGTGTGATGCCTCTCCATATGGTGTAGGAGCGGTTCTATCTCACAAAATGCCAAACGGAGCAGAGAGACCAATAGGGTTCATGTCCCGCACTCAGAGTTCAGAGGTTCCACAAATACATTTATGGCCAGAAGTTTACAGTTGTCACTCATCACAAACCTCTGCTGTTACTATTCAATGAATTGAAGGCAGTGCCACAGATGGCCTCTCCGCAAATCCAGAGGTGGGCAGTGACCTTACGGGCATATGAATATGAGATCATTTACAGACCAGGGAAGCATCATGAGAATGCCGACGCTCTCAGCCGACTGCCGTTACCAGAAGGACGAAAAACAGAGGCGCCAGAAGAGAGAGTACTCATGCTGGAGAACTCAGACATAACACTAGTGTCAGCAGACCAGGTGCGATCATGGACAAACAGAGATTCAGTGCTGGCTAGAGTGAGAGACATGGTACAGAAAGGGTGGTCACACGAATTAGAGGGAAATGAGTTTAAGCCATACAATGTAAGGAAGCATGAACTGAGTGTGCAGAATGGTTGTGTGCTTTGGGAAGCATGAGTCATTGTACCTAAACCAGGCCGGAGAGATGTTTTGAAACAGTGCCATCCTGGGGTGTCCCGTATGAAGGCGTTGGCGTGGAGTTATGTATGGTGGTCAGAGCTGGATCATGATGTGGAGAACATGGTCAAAGTCTGCAGCACATGCCAGGAGCAGAGGCATAGTCCGCCAGCAGCCCCACTGCATCCCTGGGACTGGCCAGACAGACCCTGGCAAAGGCTGCATGTAGATTATGCGGGGCCCTTCATGGGAAAAATGTTTTTCATCCTAATTGATGCACACTCAAAGTGGATGGATGTATATCCTGTAAATTCTGCCACCTCAACCACCACAATTGAGTGCCTACGCATAAGTTTCAGTAACCATGGGTTACCCGAACTTTTAGTTTCAGATAATGGCACTAGTTTCATGAGTGGGGAGTTTGAGGAGTTCCTAAGAAAAAATGGAATACGGCATGTGACCTCGGCATCCTACCATGCCTCTAGCAATGGCTTGGCTGAGTGGGCCGTGCAAATTTTTAAAGAGATGATGAAAAAGTGTCCAGATAGATCATTAAAAACAAAAGTGGCAAGGGTTTTATTCAGCTACAGAACAACTCCTCAGACCACTACTGGGCTGTCGCCCGCAGAAATGTTAGTGGGTCGAAAACTTCGTTGCACTCTGGATTTGGTACATCCTGACCTGAAACAGACAGTGCAAGAAAAACAAAGGAGACTGAAAGGAAACCATGACCGGAAGGCAAAGGAATGCAGTTTTGAAGAAGATGATCCTGTCCTCACCAGGAACTTTGGTCCTGGGCCAAGGTGGGTGCCTGGAAAAATACTGGCAGTGACTGGACCAGTCTCCTACAAGGTGATGCTGGCAGAATAGTCAGAAGGCACGTAGACCAAATCCATTCGCGGACAGAGTCACCTAAAGAGATCCCTGACATAGACGGGGGGGGCTATGCCTCACCTAGTCCAGTCACAGCTCCGTCAGCACCTCCAACAGGGCCAGTTTCTCCAGAGCATGCAGCATCTCCAGAACAGAACTTAATGTCAGAGCCAGTGCCACATGGAGGGGAGAACCAAGCGACTTCTGGGGAGGAGGTGGAGAGACCTCATGCGGTGGGAAGACGCTTGAGAAGACCACCCGCACATTTGAGAGACTTTGAGATGGACAAAAAAAAAAAAAAGTTATAATTATGTATGGTTGCATCAGCATAATGCTTTAAGACTTAAGAATATGTTTATGCTTAAGAAGAGGGAGATGTAGTGAAGTGGGTTTATTTGCAAGGTTGTGTATCCACTAGATGGCGCTAGTAGTTCGGGTTGGTGAGTTTTTTGTCAGTGCGTAGAGTGAAGAACTTGTGTTAGAAAATAAATGGCCAAGAGGCTGTAGGCTGTCATTGTTTGTGTGAGCATTCGGTTACAAATAAATAATTTCCTGTGTGAACATGGAATCAGTTACTACAAGCACCTTTGGTGCTTGGACCCCTAATAATAATCCGAGTAAAAACAAGAGGGTTCCAGCACCTTTGGTGCTTGGACCCCTAATTACTTAAAACCCTTAACAGCACAAATGATGATTTTTACAGCACAAACCAGCACAAATGTAGCACAAACAAACAGCAATACTTTCATTAATTTTCTGATGACATGGGGGGCCAGCTTCACGGAGGTGCTCCTGATCAGATGATTTATATTCAGTGTGCGAAATGCCAACATTTAGGTTTCAAAAATGGGGGTTGTGGATAGTAAATAAATATTTGAAAAAAATATGTGCTTAGTCCCTAACGGAAATAAATAAATAAATAGGTTTATTCACTGAAGTCTTGTCACTGAATCATTGCTGAAGAATGTACTTTATTTTATGAAAACCTGCGCACGTCTTTTGACCACAACGTTTGAATCATTGCAATGAAAAGCAAATACATTATTTTGTGTTTATTTTTCATACAATGTGGGATTTAATATCAGTCCTATGTTGGAGAAATTTGCTGTGATTTCAAAACCGGATTACTCGACAACACTTTGTCGCACAGAGAAACTAGTATCATCGGAAAGGGTGAGGTCTGCTGTTTATTTTGATGTGCAGTACGTTGTGAAGCATTAGGGACTTCGTGACTTATTCAACTGAGAAGCAGGAGTGTGAAAATGAGTGAAGAAATTAGTAAAGATATTACTTTGCAGAAGTTCGATCTGTCTTCATAACGTGATTACTTCGGTATGTAAAAATATGTGACTAGCATCATTACAAAGCTCCGGTTTCGCTCTTTCTTATGATATATGTTCCATATTTGCAACGACGAGTTCCTGGGTAATTCAAACAACAGTAAAGGCTGTGGAGATGGACACAGAGCTGTATGCAGATTGTAACTATGATTAAATTTACAAAATGAAACCATAAATCCTTAAAATGAACTATTTATTTGATATGACTTTCATGTGTAGGCCTATTCAAGTTAACACATCAGGCCTTTGTTAACCCATAGGCTAGCGCACATCTCGGCGCTGTCACCATGCCGAGAATTTTTCTTGTATCGTATTTCCATTGACCTGCAGGTATCCCTAGAGTGCATTCGAAGCCTCGAGAAATGAACCACTTTTCAACACATCTGGGTGGAAAGCTTCAAGGCTTCATGAAGCTTCATCTCGCCATCACTAGTGTCCTGCGTGGTGTACGTGCGTGTGTGGAGCCTCCCCCGCAGCGGTAGGACTTTCCCCTGGTATGACAGTGAGCGATTCTCTCTCTCCCCATGCTGGGGGCAGATCACGGAGTGTACTGCAGTGGGGCACGTGTGAAGAAGGCGATTGTGTGGTGTGTGGGTTGTAGTGTGTGGGGGTTGCATTCCTGCTTATCTGGGTCCGGGAAGGGGAGGACAGGAGTGGATAGCAGGGTGGGGGAAGAACAGCTGCGGGTGGGAAAACGTATTAGCGTCTCTGTTTTTATGGATTTGTGTGTGGGGGTTTTTTTTTTTTTTGGTAAGAGTGTTATCCCACTCACCTTGTCCTGGTGTCCTTGTGGCGGGCTGATCCCTAAAAGGGAACAAACCGTTTGGGGCAGGGCTGGGCATTTTGTCCACTCCCGGCACGAGCATACACAGTCCTGAGAGGCTTCTGCAGTTTTTAAAATCACTATACAGTACATACATACTGACTTCATACAGATTAGAGTGACAAAACAAATATCACCCCAACTCATGAGGTTGCAGAGCAGGATTGTGAACACAACACTAATACATTCTGCAGTCCTTCAGTGCTCAGCCACTATGACTGTCAGAACTGCAAGACTATGACTGTCAGAACTGCAAAACATACAGGGTTATATACTCTTGTCCTTATATGGTTCAGATAATAGCATGTCCACCATTTTGTCAGTAGCAGTATTTTAGTTCAACTTACTTGACAAGGGGCTGAAATATGGTAAAGTGTACTTTGTGCCCAGGGACAAAACATATCTACAACCTCAGCAGGAACACAATGGACCATATGTATCAATTTTTGTGTACAACTTGCCATAGGAACATGTGTACGCAGAATCCCAATTTGTGCAGCGGAGTTATCAAACACCATGTACGCTTAATTGTCTTCATAAATCTGATCGTAAATCAAAACAGCGTGAGATTATGTGCACATGAACGCACTTAACGTCGACTCCCACAATTGTTCTTATATGGACCGAGACATGCCTTTAAATAGTGGAATTAGCGTACAAAGATCTCGGGTAAATCTGAGTGAAATGCAGAGATTGATGTTGAGGATTAATGGCAGGACGTAAGAAAAGAAATGATTGAGACACGGAGATAAAGATGATGGTTCATGAGGTGGAGAGGAGAAAAAATGTCCTTTTTGGGGGCCAGAGTAGTGGCATTTCAAATCGGCAGAAAAATGTTGCGTGGCTGAAAGTGGTGACTGCTATGAATGCAGTTTCACCAGAGGTGCGTACGGTGGAGGAGGTGAAGTGGTCGGATTTTAAAAGAGAGGCCAAAAAACGAAAAAGTGCACACAGGACCAGTGTGTCTGCACCCGGCACCACGAGGGGGCAAGAGGGGGCTTTGCCCTCTCAGTTGTATTTTCTGCCACCCCCCCCCCAGTTTAAGTTTTACAAAAATAGCAAAAACAACAAAAATATTGGAAACGCTGGAATACTCGTTGGAAATGACACGGAAGTGAAGTTTCGGTCAACAAGAGAGAGGAAGAGAGAGCGAGAGAGCTGCATGGATGAGCAGAAAGACAGACAAAACGATCTGATCATCTGGTTTTTTTTTTTTTACTTGATGACCCTGACGCTGTTGGCTATTATTTTGTTGATTTTAGCAGTCATCTCTCAGTGGTTAGAATCGTTCATAAATTGTATTATTTTGCGTCTTGTAGACCTACTTTCTGAGTGCTCCGATTCCCTAAATTGTGCAAGGACACTGGCTTCACTGCTGTGAAATAAATGTATTATTTGATTTTGAAACAGTAGTTTTGTGTTGTTGTTATTTAGCCTTTCAGAGGCTATTGCATGGTTAAATCAATGAATTTCATTAAACCTACCACCAGACCAATTTTAGGTGGTGACCTGGCAATCTGCCCCAAATATTCCTATTTCATATTATGGCCATGATGCACAAAGACATGGAAAAGGTAAGGTAGGGAATTGTTCGCATCCAGTCAAAACGCCACTATATTGGCACCCGCAGGATGAAAAAAATGCAAAAATAGGCATAGCAGGATGATAACCTACTGTTTTACTATTTAAAAAGATTTGCCCCCTCGCCATTTTTAACTGCCCCCTCAGTCACTTCATCCTGGCGCGAACACACTCAATGATTGACACAAGACCCGCTTACTTGCATCATCGTTAGTTCCTCTTGGTGTCGCTAATCTGCAAATTACAAATTTTATGCGCATGCCACCTCCAGACCATGCGCAGAGGTACGCATGTTTTCCCGGGAAGTATCTTTTCATAAATACCGTTTTAGGTGTAGAAAAGTGCTCAGCACGATTTTAGTGTGTATGCACCATTGATACATGTGGCCCAAGTGGTGACCAGTACTAAAATATAGTCATACCTCCTTTTTGCATTTGTCCAAATGAGAGGAGTTTAACCGAGGCAAGTTCGAAAGAATGTGTCATCACAATGCTTGTTTTTGGGGCCATTAGAGAGAATTTGTAGGCCTTTTCTGTTCTATGCATTGGTAGACATTACCTACAAAGTGCTCCTTCTCCAACTATTCGATACTGCTGCTCTCATAATCCACTTTTGATGTGGTCTCGTGCAGGTATGCTACACAATACAAATGGTGAGTGTGCACTCTATCTACTGGCATCATGTTTGTCAATGGCACTGCCTTTTGCAGTGTTAGCAGTATTACTATTTTGACCTGTCCAGAGAATGTTTTTTCATTATTTTTAGGGTAAGGTGCATTTTCACATTTTTTGGAAAAAAGCATACCTTAAATTTGTGCAAATACAGTAGTGACCCATATATTACCCTTATGCTTGCGTAGCTCCTCAACTGTATGTTGTCTATTTTTTTTTTTTTTAAAGTACCAGTTGTACCCTCACATGTTTCTTTCAATAAAGGATGCCATTCTCTTACATGTGGAGTTTGTTAGATTCATGACGCAGGTATTTTATTTCTACAATGAGGTTCGTTTCAGCCTCATGTAGGTCCTGGCCTAGAGCTAGAGGAGATATTTAGAATTCAGTGCTATTTATCGTTCACTCATCTTCCTTTTGCACCCCATAAAATCTCCACATTAATTATGGGTGTTATGGTATGATGTTAGCCAACCTATCTTGCTGCATTAATAACTGCAATTACCATGCATCTTATCTTAGTGGCTGGTTTCACTCTTAAACACAAAAGAAGGTTAGGTGTAGCGATCTTTGAATTTCTGTCACAACCAGTGTCATTGGCCTGCAGACAATTCAGGGCCTTGGCTGATGCAAGCATGCCAAGTGTTCCCTATTTAGCTGACCATTACACTTGCTGTCATGTCTCTCCTGTTGAATTGTCTGTTTGTCTTTGAGGAATAGAACAGTCCTTGCAAAACTACAGCTAGTCTGATGCATGCTTCTTTGTCCTTCAGTTTTCACAGTTCAGATTGATGGGACATGAGTTAGTCACTCCCTGTTCTCTGGGGCAAAATGTCAGAACTCAGGCAGGGACAATCCAAAAACAAAGTCAAGGCAGGCAGAATCAAAAACCAGAGCAGACACAGGGGCAGACTGATGGGAAAACAGGCAAGGAAACAGAACACGGTTATTGGCTCAGTCCAGAGGCCTCACAGCAAAGGTCCAAAACAAAGTCAAGGCAGGCAGAATCAAAAACCAGAGCAGACACCTGTCGATGCCCCTGACCAAACTGGCAAAAAGAACTGGAGGTGGTCCACAGGGCAGGGTGTGTGTGTGTGTGCTCAAGCTCACTGTGTGTGTAGGATGCAAGGATGAATTTCCCCATGAGGGAAAATAAAGGATTATTATGATTAATTATGATTATTATTATTAGAACTGGCAGGCAGACACAAAGAAACAAACAGCAAGTAGCAACACAGCGAACTGAGATGAACTGGCAACGAGACAAGCCACAAGCAGGACTTAAATAGGGCAAGGCTGATGAGGAGATGGGATGCAGGTGCGCAGGCAGGCCGGTGCAGACAGTCAGGTAATCAGGTGGGCGGCGACAGGGCGGAGAGCAGGGCAGGGCTAGAACACAGGGGAAAAACAAGAGCACATGGACTGGGAAAACAAAACAACTGGCTAAGACGCTGCAGTCCTGACACAAAATGTCTGTTTAAAGTGAAGGTGATGCTAATTTCCCTTCATTCAGCATCTTACAGAAAAGTGATCACTGCTGCCACATTAACAGCAATGGTCACATGCCTCATTTATTCCAACCTTTTTACATCTGAGACATTGTTGTGAATATACTCGATGTCGAGGTTGAGATGCTAGATATCTGTTCATTAGGTGTTCTTTTTGGGAGTAGATGGTTTGTCTCTGCATGGTTTCTTTAATCTGAGCAGCATCAGCACTTCAGAATGTGCATGTCTAACTTCAGAGATTAATTCCAAGTTCAACCCCCTACTCTGTCTAGGCCTGAATTGATCTTCTACTAGCAGCTTATCTAGCTGGACTGACCAGACTCTAGCTGCATTTTCATTTTGTTCTGTCTGTCTGCATCATTGCCATAATCAAATGTTCAGTCATTTTAAGAGTACTTCATCTGTTGCACTGATGTTTTGGAATTTAAGACTGCACATCACTCCTTAGGTTGTCATTCAGCAGGCCAATCAAAGCAGAGCAGAAAACATTCTCTGAATGAGCACAGGGTCAAACCTCATACAAGAGCCTGCTTCCAGGGAGCCAATCAAAATATTTTGTCACAAATCCAAAGACCCTGTGCTTCTGATGTGACCTGCTTTGTAAACATGTCACACCCCTTTCCTGAGAACCCTGTCATTCATAGGAGATAAATTCCTAAGATCGCCATGAATGGGCAAATCTGTGAATGCTGTGCTGTACTGACAATAAACTGCACTAGAGAAGATTTGTTCCCAATACGTATTTAATATATTGCAATAAAAAGTGATTATACATATATCCACATAAAAATACAACTCAGGCATACATTAACAAAGCCTCTGAGTTTCCCTTATAAGTCTCCTTTATAATAAAGTTAACATTTTTAATGATTAAAAAGTACATTTTTTTTAAAAAATCTCCAGATGTCAAAAGAAGCCGTTCAAAACAAAGCAAATGCATGCCTTCCTTCAAAGTAAATGTCTCACTTCTTCCTTAACCATATCTCAGGAGCGGCAACCTGGCATTCAAATGCAACTGTAAGCCATGCTGGGAAACAGATGATGTTCAAATTAGCATAGTTGCCACTGAAACCCATTTTAACTAAAGACTATACTATACTATACTAATATTACTAACATTAATGGTTGGAGCTGCGGCAGTGGTGACTGCAGTTCTAGCTTCGGTGAACTGAGTCTATTAATGTATGTTCAGTTATGTATATCAAATAAATGTATTTGATATTACTTCTTTGGTACGGTTGTTAACAAGTGCATTATCAGTCCTGGAGTGCAGCCCCATACATGCCACGTTATTTATGTCTCTAATTTAATGTCATTACTGATAATAAAATGCACCTCATGGATCTACTTTGTTACCAAGGTATAATTATAAACTTATGTAATATGTAAAATACATGTGAGTGCACAGGTGTTGGCATTGCACTCTGCAGCCTGGGAACAGGGAGAGTTACCTGACCCACAGTTTCCACACACATATCAGACCAGCACAAGGCAGTATGTGGCATTATGATAACACATCATTTAGGACAGATAAGACAGAGGTCGTGCAACAGATAAGCCACCTTAAGGAGTTTTTCTGCACATTCTCAGAGGCCAAACGGGACTGGTCTACCAGCACCCAGTTACCTTTACATTATACATACTTGTTATTTTATGGGTTGAGGGTGTTGAACTGTTTTCTTGGGACTACCTACTGTATGAAGATGTCATGCTGGTTTGACCTCTTGGGAGCACTCCTATTTATAGGGACACATCCTACAAAAATGTTTGTGGACACTGCAGTAGGGCGTGTGTCTTTCATCGGTCGTTAAATATCCCATGGTACACTGTTTGATGCCATTCATAAAAGCGCAGCACTTTTCACTGTAAAGATGATTGCACAATTGGACATATTTTAGTATATGCACATATGTAACTGCAGACCTCTGTTTTTAATGAATAGGCTTAAGTAGGGGCACAGTCTGTTTATACTGAAAACTGTGTGAGGAATAAAGTGAGAAAAGTGGTTTATTACTTGAGGGCATTGGTCATGATAGGTAACTAAAACCAATTCAGATATTTGTGTGTCACCTCTATGGCACACCAGAGCTGCCAGCTGTTAACCATGCTAGGCTCCAGCTGTTTTTGAGAGGAAAGGAAGGTCCCACCAGAGATGTTCTTTAGCTACACACTGCTTGTGTAAATGATCAGGCAAAGATCTGGAGTAAACACATAGCTGGGCAATGGGAACACACTTATGTTTCAGCTGTAATGGAAAACTTAGCCTGAACTAAGGACTCAGGTTACCTGCAGGCTGTTTGGCCAAAGCTGCCCCCTCTTCCAGGAGCCTGTCTACAGTTTGTCACATGTGGTTGCAAGTCAAAGTATAGAACAGCCAAGTGCAAATGTTTCCAGAAAGGTCTCAAATATACCTTTGCCTGTGTATGCCATGCAATGAATTGCTGAAACCTCACTGAATGAAAACCAATTATTAAAGCAGAACAATACAAACAAGTAGAAGAATATCTCCAACAATCACCATGTTGGGGAAAAAAAAACACAAATTGAATGAATATTCATGTTTCATGCAATTAAACAGCTAGGAAATTGAATGTAGAACATTGACATTTAGAGGGGTCCTGAGCCCACATATAACCAAAATTGTGGAAAAAACCCCTCATTTTCAATATATTTCCATTTTATTAGTTGATAAAAGTATTGGTAAAATGATAATGCATATGTTTTTACAAAGTTTAGGCATGCGTTCATGAAAATAAATCTAGTTTTATTGATTGATATACTCAGTGAATATAATTCTAAATCCATGATTATTTACACAGTCAATTTTGGGCCTATTTGACCCTTATGAAATAGCCTTCCATATCCAAAATATTATCTACTCTAGCCTTGACAGCTTCGATAATTTAACATTTTTGCTTTCCAAAAATGGACCAACAGCTTACAGTACAATACCTAGAAAGCCTTTATAATATGTTTTTAAAATACTATATTCAATATAAAAAAAGATTATGAACTTTAAATGACAGTCTTTCATTTACACAGCTGATCAAAATTACCTGTTAAATATGTTTTAGCAGATTTGTCAAATAGTACAAATGGTTTGTCATTCTGTATTGATTTTGTCAATGGGTAATTTGTCTTTCAGTACAATCCACATTAATTTGTTTTTTACATAATTATATATTTTAAAAGACAATTATCTTTATAAATGCCTTTATCAAATAAGTATAAATCCCTATTTCCAGAACCAGAGCAACTGAGAAATAGTTCTCAACTATTGAAGAAAGTGAAGAAAAATATATGTCCAGTGTTTATTAATTCTTACATGTATATGTGTCCATTATGGTATAATACACATAGTAAAAATCATTAGCTTTACTATGCATGTGGTCATTTGTGTGTGTGTGTGTGTGTGTGTGTGTGTGTGTGTGTGTGTGTGTGTGTGTGTTACAAAAGTAACTATTATCAGACAATTTTTATGTGAAGTTACACATTAACAGTAATGACAGCATTTCATTCAGTGTAACAAAATGTTTTCATACAGTGCAAAACTAATATTTATGATTGAAATACAAAAATTGTAGACTTAAGAATAAACTTTCTAGAGTTGTGTCAATGGCAAGCAAAATAGTTGGCAAACCCCAGAAGCCCTTAACTCTTAACTTTTTAACCCTTAACTTTTTACTGAAAGGGCGGGGAAGAAGGCAAGGAGTATTCTGATAGCTCCCATCCTCTCTTCAGCCAGTTTGAGCCTTTGAAATCCAGGAGGCGCTATAGAGTCCCTCTGGCAAATAAAAATGTATTTAAGAAGTCCTTTATCCCAAATGCCATCAAAAGTCCTAACTCTGCAAGTGACTGACAAAATTCAAGCAACAGACACTGACATGAACTGTTTTATTTATTTATTGATTTAATGTGTAATGTGACCCTGTCTACGTTTTTTTTTTTTTTTTAAGTTCTTAAGTTGTTGTTCTTGTGTTTTGGTGAGCCAAAGACAAATTTCCACCCTGGTGGACAATAAAGATCTATTCTATTCTATTCTATTTGGTTTTATTGACTTATTGATGCAACAACAACCTCACTTCTTAAAGTTAAAATATTATTTTTGTTTCCTTTTTGTTCTTTTTTTTCAATTCTCTGTGGGATGTTCTGGTAGATGTACATTAACAAATTCTGAGTTGTAACACTATTAGCACAAATTGTCACGGCTCTGGCAAGGACTGAAATGCGGACCACGAGAGCTTCAGGTTCCGAGCAGCTTTATTTAAATAGTTTGACAGAATTGCGAATCAAGAACAGGCAGGGTCAAGGCCAGGCAGGCAGTCCATGGGCAAATCTGGGGGCGATAACAGGAACAGGCAGAGTCAGGAACCAGGCAGGCAGGCAATCAGGCAATCGGGGCAAGGTGGCAGGCAGGGTCGAAAACAGGCGATCTAACTGGCAAGAAACGACGGGGACGAAACACTGCAACAAACTAGCAACGAGACAGGGACAAGCAGGGTAGTTATAGGGCTGAGCTGACAAGATGATGGCAAGCAGGTGAGCAGGCTGGCAGGTGGAGGTGATCAGGTAATCAGGCAGGCGGGGACCGGGCGGGGATCGGGGCAGGGCTGGAACGTAAGGAAAACAATAAACAAAAGCACATGGACAACAATGACAGATGGGGAGAACACAAAAAGCAACAGCTGGCCGGAGTACTGACACAAATATGTGGTATTCATGGTATCATAATTGTGATCTGTGGAGAAAAAGACCAAACAAAATTATCAAGCAATTACATAGATCCTGTAAATTATCTTTTTCAAATGCCTTACATCTTACACAGTGTCAAACTGTTAAAATATTTGGTGGAATATTGATGAACATTTTTAAAAAATTCTGTAGACTCAGCAGAAATTTAGTTTATGCAGTCATGGTCACTTTAAAATACTTTGCCTCGAGAAAAGATCTTCTTCTTATTGTGTCCAGCAGCAAAGTAAGCTATAAAAAGTCCATCCATAAGTTCACGCAGTTCTTCCCAACATCGTTATACTCTGCTAGGTCAATCACGTGGCAAGGTGAGGCCAGCAGAGGGCATGTCAGGAGGTGGACCATGGTTTGTTGGTCTGTCCCACATTCACAGCTGGTGTCTCCATTTAAATGACCCCATTTTGCTCTGCTGACCTTATATGTTCCGGTGCGTGACCTCAGGTGATTAAGACATCTCCACTCTCTCCATGAAGCATCAGCTCCAAGTGGTAGGTTCTCACTGGCTGGTAGTTCCATAGAGACGTTTGGAGGCAGGCCCTGGAGTGTCTCCTGCCACATATTTGTGCGCATAGTGCTAGTTGTGATGGAATCTGCTAGCAGCACATGGTGGAGGAAGGCCATCTTTGATGGAAGCCTTTGTTCTGCTGGTTGGTGGCTGAAGAGGGGGTGTCTGTGGTTGCTGGCTTGGCGGGATCTCTCTCTTCTGCTTGCAGCAGCCCTCCTCACATCTGGAGGTGCAATACCTGCCAGGATATAAAGACTGCCCATGTAGGTAGGTCTAAGGCAGACACCCGGTGATCATTCTGCAAGTATTGTTAAGGGCAGAGTCAAGCTTGGAGGCATGTGCTGATCACTCCCATACTGGACAGGCATACTCTGCAGTAGAGTAGCAAAGGGGTAGTGCAGTAGTCTTCAGTGTCTAAGGATGAGCACCCCATGTAGTAGAAGTCAGTTTGCTGATGATGTTATTGAGCACACACTTTAGACTTGGTTTTCTCAATGTGCATCTTAAAGGACAGAGTTCTATCCAGGATGACACCAAGATACACAGGGAACTCACAGGGCTCTAAAGGAACTCCATTCCAGCTTACTTTCAACTCTTTCAACTGCCGTTTAGCCTCATGGTTCCTTAGGTGAAATGCACTGACTTGGGTCTTGGCAGGGTTAGCATGTAGATGGTTGGCCTCCTAGTATGGAGTCAGCTCATTGAAAGCATTGGTGAGGTGTTGCTCCACCACTTCAAACTCCTTATCTTGTGCAGCAATACCTCATCTGCACAGATGAACCTTACTGTGTTATCACTTCTTGGTTGGTCATTTGTGTAGATGTTGAATAAGAGGGGTGCCAGGACACTCCCTTGAGGTAGACCATTCTTGAGTCTTCACCATCTGCTCTTCTTACCACCTAACTCAAAAAAGAACATCCTGTTTTCCAGCATGCTCGCAATCAGTTCTGTCAGACGGATGTCTCTCGTTGTGTCCAAGATTTTCTGAAGTAAGCACCTATGTACGCTGCAGACAGGTCAACAATGCAACACCTCTGCCGTACAAAGGCAAAGCACAGTAACTACATATTTAGTCAAAATTGAGTTAAGACTCGAAATGGGCTTTGTGACATCTGTTATGTCTTGTGACAAAGTCTCATGGTTAAATTTTGTCCCGTTTCAGAGAAATGAGAGGTTCAAAACTGCAGCAACTACAAAATCCCAACTAATACCAAGGCAAACCGCAGTAAGTGATGTTACTGCGTTCTGGCTTTGTTTCCTGGCTCTGACATCTCAGATACTGCAGTCTGCCTTGGTAGTTCTATCCCAACAGGGAATACGATCATACCACTCCCTCACACATAAACACCATGGCTCTATCCCGCGGAAAAATGATGGTGGAACTCGCGTTAAAACGCACATATCCAGCGAAGGGTAAGGAAGATAGCAAAATATGAACACCAAGCAAGGCAAATGACAGCTTTAGCGGTTTTATCAGTTAACATTGGCTAAGTTACTGCCTAGCCAGCTGCTAACAAATGACAGACATTTTAGCCTACCTGCTCCCTTGAAGGCAATATCCACTCTGACAGGGTAATGATAATCTGATTTATATTCACGTTGATGTTTCTTGATTCGGACATCTCTTCACATTTCAGACTGCTAATCCAAGTGACAGTAGTTACTCCTTCAAAAGTTAGCTGGGTCCAGTAAAGTTGTAACATTAGTGAGAGTTAGCTAGTTAGCTAGCTACATAAGTGAGAGTTAGCTAGTTAGCTAGCTACTTAGTTGAGCCTCCTCAGGAAAGAGGACGAGCACGCACAGCAGCAGCTGTTTTGAAATAGCTGTCAAATCTGTCTGTGTTTACTATCCTCAATTTGCAAACCCCGTTAGATCACATCATTGAGATAAAATATCACGTTAGCTTTACTGAGCACCGGTGAAATTCAAGGGTTGCCAACCACAGATATAACTCTGATCATATCAGTGAGTCGCAGGCATTTGATGTGTCAGACAGGAGCTCAATAACACGCCCCCCAAAAATAAAGTCCTGTTTTTGTTAACCTCTTGCCAAGTTAGCCTTAAATAGGCAACCCAATGTGAAGATAGATACAACTGCTTGTATTATTATAGCTTTTAGTTACATAATCAATAAATTTAACAGAACTGGGCTATTTAATTTGTGTCTGTGTCATATTCAGTTGTCAGAGTCCAATTGCCAATTATGTGTCACATATAGGTACATAGAATATATTCATCTATATCAATTGTGTTTAAACAGGTTACTATTTTATAAATAAATAAATAAATTCGTTCATTCATACATTCATTTATTTACATTCATCTTTCTTTATTGCAGTACATTATGAGGAAATTGCTCCAAAAATTTCTAAGGCAGAAGCAGATAGGGAAGAGGAGAAGATGAAAAAGCATTATCTGGAGGAGTTGTTTGCCTCACTGGATGCAGATTGTCAGTCAGATAGTTACACTGAAGACTGGGCAAAAGAGTCTGTAGCTCCAAGTAACAAACAGGATGAGGACAGGGTGATGAGGGCTGATGACAGTTATGAGGATGAGGAAGTTGATTATTATGATGAGAGGGATGCTACCTATGTGCCAGAGGATGAAGATGATGATGATGATGAAGATAGTGATGATCATAGCACCCCGATTCCACGGATGGGGAAGCCTTGTGGTGAAATGTGTAGAAAAAAATGCACTAAAAAATAACAGAAGAGCAAAGGAGACTGATATAAGATAAGATAAGATAGAACTTTATTGATCCCACAGCAGGGAAATTCACATGTCACAGCAGCATTTAGACAGAGGTAGAAAGAGTGGCAAAGTGCAAAAGTGCAATAACGTAAAAAATACAAAAACACAAAGGAATACAGAAGAAAAAAACAAAAAAAATATATATATATATATATATATATATATATAAACAACAGAACCAATAAAATAGTAAATAAGTGTACATTAAGAATAATAAAAAATAAAAAAAAGCATACAGAAAAATAAGAAAAACCACAGATGTGCAAAAACTAGAGATGTGCAAAAACCAAGTGTATTTACAGAGTGGTGGGGTTTATTTATTATTAAAAACAGTCTGACCACAGTTGGGATGAATGACCTGCGGAAGCACTCCTTCTTAAAGAATATTTGCAGAATACTGCAACATGTCCTACACTGAAAAGAAAAACTTCATTTTCCATATGGTCTCACAGCGCCAGACCAAATACCACACCACAGCTGTTCCGAGCAGACGAACCAGGTCACTCAGCTACCATCTAAATGACATCCTCGGCCAGCGACAGGAAGTCTGTAAGACAACATTTCTAACAACTTTGGGCTACCATCCAAAAAATGATAGACTGATAGTAACTGTTATTGGAAATTCAACCCCCTCAAGTCTAGTACCACCAAAAGAACGTAGAGGAAGGCATACTCCCATCAATAAAATTGACATGGCCCCAATATTTGAACATATTGAATCATTCAATCCCACCTCCAGCCATTACAGACGTGAGCATACCCCACATAGGCGGTACCTGCCGAGTGACGTCAGCGTTCAGCTGATGTTCAAAGATTTTAAAGAAAAAAACTCTCTCAAATGTTCATATGAAACATATAGGAAGGCTGTGAAGGAGAGGAACATTAGCTTCACTAAGCTGGGTGAAGAGGAATGTGAGCAATGTTTGAGGCAAGATGTCCATCGTAGAACACCAGGCTGAAACCAGCATGCAGGAATGCCAACCCTGTCAAAAGTGGGACGAACACATGAGGAGAGCTGAGAGAGGAAGGCATCACTACAGGTTGGATGCAGAAAGGGAGGAGATTGATAGCCTCTCAATCCGTAGTGTTGACCTGCAGAAAATCATCATGCTGCCCCGAATGCCCGGAGTGAAGACTGCAGTATTTACAAAATGCATCTCAGCCTTCCATGAGACCTTTGCCACTGTGGGGGAAAAAAAGTCTTCCAAGAAGAATACCATTTCCATCATATGGCATGAAGGCATTGCTGGAAGGAAGGCAGAGGAGGTGGCATCGGCTTTTGTTAGAGCAATTAATCAGGAACGGGACATAAAACACATCATTTACTGGGTTGACAACTGCACTGCACAGAACAAGAGCTGGTGCCTCCTCACAACTTTAGTCACTGTGGTAAATGACCCCATGACCCCTCTCGAGGACATTACTTTAAAATACTTTGAACCAGGGCACACCTTCATGAGTGCAGACAGTTTCCACCATGGGGTAGAGAAAGAGATGAGGAAGCGGCCTGGAGGTACTGTCCTGGATTTTGAAGATTTCAGGGCTGTCATTGCCTCCTCCAACTCTGGGAAAGTCAATGTGGTGGAGATCCAGAGTCAAAACATCCTGGCATGGAGGGCTGGCCACTCACTGGCTAAACTGAAGAACGCACCAAATCTCTCTGACATGGCTGTTATTCAGCTAAGGAAGGGATCGAGAGAGATGTTCTACAAACTCTCACATGATGACGAGGAGTTCACACAATTGGACTTCCTCATGAAGAAGGTAAGAGAGAATAACAGAATAAGAGCTAGAGTAAAGTTTGTTTGTCATATACAGAGTTCTAAACAGTGTGCAGCTTCCAGTGAAATGTAACTCTGGTTGACTCTAGGTGACTCTGAAGTATCCAAAACAGCTGCGACCTGGAGACAAGGGGATAGAGAAGGAGAAGTAGTTGGACATAATTTCCAAGCTTTGTCCAATGATGCCCCTCAACCGCCGTCAGTTTTGGGAGAACCTGGCTGAGGAGGAGTGAACATTTGGGACGACTGAACAAGCCACATACACAATTCTACACACACATGCACACTCGACCACTCACACAAGCACACACACACAGACACAGACACACACACACTCACAAGCACTCACATGCACACACACCTACATATACATCACCTACTTGTTGTTCTATTCTATTGTTTTTGTTTAAATGAATTTGGTTAAAACTAATGCTGTTCTTGCAACTAATGATTTGAAAGCATTCTGGGCTGCAGAAACTGACATAATTCAGTCCATTGAATCCACCCTTAGTTTTGGGAGAACCTGGCTGAGGAGGAATGAACAAACTTGCTTGTTGATCTTCTATTGTTTAAATTTTATTCACAATTTTATGTGAATTTTTAACTTCTGTTTTTTAACTTCTTAACTTTTTTAACTTCTGTAATTAAAAATTTAAATTAAGCTCATTTGTAATTAAAATAAAAATTCTAATCCAAGCCAGCATATCAATATTTATTTATTGTGTGAAATGCTAATGCTCCTTAGGGAAATGATGACAATAAGAATGACAGTTTCTTCAAAGTTTAACACATTATTGTCAAAACACATTGTGATAAACAATATATAGTTTAACCTGTCATTGTCAATTTCTTAATGAGTAAAACACTGAGGTGAAAAGGGTTACTACAGATCACTTTAAACATTCACAACTTGCAAACATCAATAAAACTATTAAAGCTATTAAAAACAATCAACATGTACTTAAAAACACAAGAAAGTTGGATGAACAAATTTAGTTTGAAGATACTGCACTTTGCCTTTGCAATAATGTTGTTGTTTGAGGTCATCCAAAGGCAAAGTGCAGTATCTGCTTTTTGGGGGTCAAAGGTCACATCAGTGCTCATGGTTTTTATTTATAAAAATTTTCTTCCTAAGAAGACAATATATGAATGCATTACCAGTAATCTACCCACAACATGTTGGACTGGCTGGTGCAAAAACTTTAGAGGTATTTTTCTCAATTTCAGTGTTTGCGTAGTTACTGCACTTTGCCTTTGTAGGGCAGACCTGTCACCATTCCTCTCTCGTAGCCATCTTCAATGCGCTGCACGGCCAAGATGTTTGATTTCCTCCATTGCAATCTTGTCTAGATCCATGGCTTTCCCTGGTGTTAAGCTGGCTATTCCAGCTTCCAGCTCCTCCATGGCAAAGGGCTTTGTGAAACCAGGGTCATCAGGGTACTTCTTTTTGTTAAGTTTGGTCTTTCCCTTCTGTCCTTTTTGCTTCCTTCCACACTTGGCATTCTGAAGCAGTTGATTGGCAACTTGGGTGGGTGTCACTTTGTGGCACTGCTGTAGGGTCACCCCGGAGCTTTCTGATTAAGTTATATGCCTTCTTGCTGTTTATGTCAGTTGTCTCAACCAGATTAACCCAGGTCTTCCACCGCTCTTGAGAGATGTTCTTTATAACAGTCTCACCCATTTTGACTGTTTCTGCAGAGAATGGATCAGCTTCAAACATGGCAACATAGTTCTCGTAAAGCTCAGTGGTCTCATCGGACAAGCCTGGGATGTACTGAATTCTGCATCCTCTAGGGATGTGACTTCTAGCCGCTTTCTTCACAATCTCACTGAAGTTATCATAGCATGAGGAGGTTGGTTTGATATGCACAATCTTCTCTTCCACTTCAGCACTGAAACCGTCCCAATCTGCTTTCTTGTAGTTGAAGCGCCACCTGAACAGTACTGTGTTGGGGACAACAACAGCATGGACTTAAATTCCAATAGGGAGATGTTGAGAACTGGGTATCAGTTCATGTACGATCTTACACTGGCCTCCAATACTGTCTGATACAGCAATAAGGTCAGGGTTGTAGCCACGCTTCCATCGTGCAGTATAGAAGGATGGTGGTAGCTTGGAGTTATGAATGAGACTCAACTGACTGTAGTCCATCCACTCTTGAACTGCCTCTCCATCCTTGCTGGTGCTGGGGTAACCCCATTGGGTGCTGTGACTGTTGAAGTCTCCTATGGCTATATGCAGCTTGCCATGCACATCTGGGAGTGCCTTTCTTGCCACAAAGGCCCCATTTGGAGGTTTGTACACAGATGTTACTGCAATGCTGCTCAGTTCAACTGTTAGCACTTTGATGTTGTCAATGTCAGAAAGGTGAGTGACTTTAACCGTTATACCTGTCTTAACAAAGACTGCACTTCCATACCGTCGATGAGGTCTTCCGACGACTAGGTCGTAGCCAGGAATCTTGGGGAGGATGTTGTTCCTGCCTCTGTGCATCTCCTAAAGGCAGAGGATGTCACATTTACTTTTGCCACATAACTCAGCCAGCAGTTTGCATTTTGATGCTGAGAGCCCTTCGGCATTAGCTGATATAATTGCTGCAGCCGCCCCTAAGGAGGGCCCTTGCTTCCGACTCCACCTGCTGCTTCTGTTTCAGGGCTGTTTTGTCTTTGCCATGCTGTGTTGACTTCAGATTTCTTTGCTCTGGTGGTGGTAGAATTGGCATTACCTAGTGCCGCAATGTGGACGCTTTTACCATAGCCCCTAAGAGAAAGGATTAAAAGCTAACTAGAAAAGTACATTTTTTAAAGAAAATGCAGAGTGTGATTGTGATCTGGCAGAGGTCAGACTGGACAGGTTACAGTTGGTTTGGGGTTGATATCTCGAAAACTGTGGGAGGAGAAGCGGGACAAAATTTGGTGGAATAAGAAAAAGAAGAAGAAGAAGAAAAAGAACTAGAAAAGTGCATTTCCTGAAGAAAATGCAGAATGTGCTTGCCACCCGGCAGCGAAAACATGGTAACGTATGTGAGAGGATCGCTGGGATGTGGCTAAGTGGTTGCTAGGCTGTTGCTAGGTGGTTACCAGGGCGTTGCTAGATGGTTACTAAGGTATATGATTTGGTTGCCAGTGCATTGTTGGGTGGTTGCTAGGGTGTTGCTAAGTGGCTGCTAGGGGGTTGCTAGGGTAAACAATATGGTCAGTGGGACATTGCTGGGCGGTTGCCAGGGTGTTGCTAAATGGTTGCTAGGGTAAACAATATGGTCGCTGGGCATTGCTAGGGCGTTGCAGGGTGGTTGCCAAAGTGTTGCTAAGTGTTTGCTAGTTGGTTGCTAGGGTGTTGCTAGGCAGTTGCTAGGGTGTTACTAAGTGGTTGCTAGGCGGTTGCTAGGGTAAACAATATGGTTGCTAGGGACACATTCACCATTGGTGAGTGTTGGGTCACATGACGCAAAGCAGCATATCAGGTCCCCGTGGCTATTGGTCAAACAGTGACTGAATGGTAAGACTTTGAAAAATGAATTGAAGTGAATGAGAGGATGGAAAAATGAATAAACAAGTAAAAGATGAGTGCGGGTCAGTACGGGTTTCAATGAATGTTGGGTGGCATGACCTCAGCCAGCATATGATGTAGGTTTGCTGACGGCCTAAGTGTGACCGTGTGGGCTTTGAAAAATGAATTGAAGTCAATGGCAGGATGGAGGGAAGAATAAATGAGTAAAATAACTGATTAAAAACATGACAAAAAGACGAGTACGGGTGAAGACGGTCTTGGATGAGTGTTGGGTGATTTGTCCCAAGGCAACATGTGAGGTATGGTGGCTGTGGGGTGAAAAGTGAGCGAGTGGGAAGGCCATGAAGTGTGAGGGGGGTGATTTGGAAAATGAAGGGGAGTCTATGGGAAAAAAAGGGATGAAAAAAACGACAAAAACCAGAGAACGAGTGCGGGTACAGCTTAGCTGTAAACAAGCAACCCGATCAGGGTCAGACTGGACGGGTTACAGTTGGTTTGGGGTCAATATCTCAAAACCTGTGGGAGGAGAAGCAGTCCAAAATTTGATGGAATAAGAAGAAAAGAACTAGAAAAGTGCATTTCCTGAAGAAAATGCAGTGTGCGCTTGCAACCCGGCAGCAAAAACATGGTAACGTATATGAGACGATCGCCAGGATGTGGCTAAGTGGTTGCTAGGCTGTTGCTAGGTGGTTGCCAGGGCATTACTAGGTGGTTGCTATGATGTTGCTAGGTGGTTGCTAAGGTATATAAGGTGGTTGCTAGGGCGTTGCTAAGTGGTTACTAGGGTGTTGCTAGGGTAAACAATATGGTCACTGGGGCCATGCTAGGGTGTCACTGGGCGGTTGCCAGGGTGTTGCTAAGTGGTTGCTAGGGTAAACAACATGGTCTCTGGGCGTTGCTGGGTGGTTGCCAAAGTGTTGCTAAGTGGTTGCTAGCGTGTTCCTAGGCGGTTGCTAGGGTAAACAATATGGTTGCTGGGCGTTGCAAGGGCTTTGCTAAGTGGTTGTTAGGTGGTTGCTAGGGTGTTGCTAGGTGGTTGCTACGGTGTTACTAAGTGGTTGCTAGGAGGTTTCTAGGGTAAACAATATGGTCACTGGGGCACTGCTGGGCGGTTGCCAGGGTGTTGCTAAGTGGTTGCTAGGGTAAACAATATGGTCGCTGGGTGTTGCTAGGGAGTTGCTGGGTGGTTGCTAGGGTAAATAATATGGTCACTGGGCATTGCAAGGGCGTTGCTAAGTGGTTGCTAGGTGGTTGCTACGGTGCTACTAAGTGGTTGCTAGGCTGGTGCTAGGGTAAACAATATGGTTGCTAGGGACACATGACCCAAAGCAGCATATCAGGTCCCGTGGCTATTGGTCAAATGGTGGCCAAGTGGTAACACTTTGAAAAATGAAGTGAAGTCAATGGGAGGATGGAGGGATGAATAAACGAGTAAAAGATGAGTGCGGGTCAGTGTGGCTTTCAATGAGTGTTGGTCGCTGGGGCAATGCTAGTGCTTTGCTGGGCGGTTGCCAGTGTGCTGATAAGTGGTTGCTAGGGTCAACAATATGGTCGCTGGATGTTGCTAGGGCATTGCTGGGTGGTTGCCAAAGTGTTTCTAAGTGCTTGCTAGTTGGTTGCTAGGATGTTACTAAGTGGTTGCTAGGCTTTTGCTAGGGTAAACATTATGGTCGCTGGGGCATTGCAAGGGCGTTGCTAGGTGGTTGCTAGGTGGTTGGTAGGGTGTTGCTGGGCGGTTGTGAGGGTGTTACTAAGTGGTTGCTAAGTGGTTGCTAGGGTAAACAATACGGTCGCTGGGCATTGCTAGGGTGTTGCTGGGTGGTTGCCAAAGTGTTGCTGGGTGGTTGCCAGTGTGTTGCTAGGGTAAACAATATGGTCTCTGGACATTGCTAGGGCGTTGCTGGGTGGTTGCCAAAGTGTTTCTAAGTGGTTGCTAGTTGGTTGCTAGGGTGTTGCTATGCGGTTGCGAGGGTGTTTCTAAGTGGTTGCTAGTTGGTTGCTAGTAGGGGCGCAACGAATAATCGACGTTGTCGACTAAAATCGATGATCAAATTAGTTGCCAACGAATTGAATTGTCGATTAGTTGGTGACGTCATCGCGTGTGTTTTTCGTGCTGACTCGGAATGCTCAGACATATAGCCTAAGCTACGTTGCTTTCCTGGAGTGAACAATACAGATGGCAACACCTTCACAACCAAAGACCTCAAAAGTGTGGCAGCATTTCACTTTTAACCCTTTCGCACGTAACTTATTTTTTGTAGCACGCCTGTTATGTTACATAGTTGTTATATTTTCATTCGCGTTATTAAGCTTCTCATAGTTTTCAGTTAGCATTTCCTATACCTTTTAATGTTAAATCACAGTTTCCTCAAAGCTAAAATTAGCTAGAATTTTTCCAATCTAGTTTTATAATCGCACGGGTTTTAGCATACCCGCTAAACAGCTAATCATACCGGTGTGACCGGACGCGCGAAAGGGTTCAAATAATAACCTATTTTTCACAACGATAATGTTCACATTCCAAATGTGCCCTAACTTTACAATGTTAAATGAGAGCCCGTCTGCTATTTAGAAATTCTCTGCTTAAACACTGCATCGTTGTCATGGCGATGTTTATAGCTGGAGATAGTGTTGCTGCCGAGTACACAACTTTAGAGACCACCGGAGAATGTGACACTTTCTAAATCGCGAAATATTTCCGTTCTTTTTATCGAGCCGTTCTTTTTATCGTTGCACCCAAATTTCACTGCCTGCTCTAAATCCATTTAGTGTAGCATAGTGGATAAGGTGCAGGAGTCGTAACCAGGAGGTTACTGGTTCGAGAGAGAGAGAGATTTTTTTTCCCCTCCAGCTCTCTACCTTTCAAAGCACAAATACACAAAGCTGTAGGATCTGGCTCCCTTCAAGCTAAATTTAAAAGCTGATAGATAAATAAGAGCCATTGAGTAATTGTGTGATTCATAATCCGAATAGTCGATTATTCGTTTCAATAATCGATAGATTATTCGACTATAAAAATAGTCGTTAGTTGCAGCCCTAGTTGCTAGTGTGTTGCTATGCGGTAACTAGGGTGTTACTAAGTGGTTGCTAGACGGTTGCTAGGGTAAACAATATGGTCGCTGGGCATTGCAAGGGCGTTGCTAAGTGGTTGCTAGGGTGTTGCTAGGCGGTTGCTAGGGTAAACAATATGGTTGCTAGGGACACACCCACTTTGGTGAATGTTGGGTCACATGACCCAAAGCAGCATATCAGGTCCCGTGGCTATTGGTCAAATGGTGGCCAGGTGGTAACACTTTGAAAAATGAATTGAAGTCAATGGCAGGATGGAGGGATGAATAAATGAATAAAAAAAATGACAAAAAGACGAGTGCGGGTCAAAACGGTCTTGGATGAGTGTTGGGTGATTTGTCCTGAGGCAACATGTGAGGTGTGGTGGCTCTGGGGTGAAAAGTGAGCGAGTGGGAAGGCCATGAAGGGTGAGGGGGGTGAAAAAACGCCATAAACCGGAGAACGAGTGAGGGTACGGCTTAGCTGTATACAAGCAACCCGATCGGGGTCAGACCGGATGGGTTACAGTTGGTTTGGGGTGGATATCTCGAAAACTGTGGGAGGAGAAGCGTCCCCAAATTTGGTGGAATAAGAAGAAGAAGAAAAAGAATAAAACTAAAGAATAATGCTTCGCATTGCAAGCACACTAATAAAACATCACACTAATAAAACATCTGGTATACATATACATATATATACCTGTTCGGATGTTGAGGAGATGAAGGGCATGCCTGGAATAATTGGAATGAATGTCATTGGTGACCTTCAAGACCTCTTCATCACAGGTGAAAGTGTAAAAAGGATGGAATGCTATGGCCCATGCATGAAAGATGCCAAGCATTTGCTCTCTAGGATCAAGAGGGATGTACAGTTTGTGAATGCCGATGGGAGGATTGGATATGTTAAAGTCCCAGGGAGACGGGCAGTGTCGAGAGCACTAGGGAAGCTGGCCTCCCAACAGGGCTGCTTGTTGCTAATGTGCTCACTCAGGCAACTCATGGTGAAGCACTGGTGAGGGTGTTGAACTCCAGTGAGAAAGCGATCAAGCTGTTCCCCAGAGCACGTGTTGCTGAGTTCTGTCACCCACAGCAAGTGTTGCCTAGGGAACTAGTAGAATTTGAAGAGGGAGAAGGGGTCCTGCATATCCGTGCACTAAAGCAAGAGCCACAGCCAACAACTGAGCCAGGGAACGAGTCTTAATGTGGAGGTTCAAGGGCTCACTTCACTGCAGCTCCAGACATTGAGCCGCCTATGGGAGAAGCACAAAGATGTTTTCTCTAAAGATGACACTGACTATGGGCATACCACCACCATAACTCACAGCATCCCAACAGGGGACACAAACCCCATAAAACAGCGACATCATAGGTTTAACCCTCAGGTGTTTCAAGAGTTTAAGAAACGTGTCCAGGACCTCGTTGCTCAGGGCATTCTTAAGGAAAGCCGCAGTCCCTGGGCCTCACCGGCTGTCATTGTCATCAAGAAGGACAGCAGCTTCCGGTTTTGCTGTGACTACAGGAGACTGAATCAGCTGACATGTAAGGACGCTTACTCACTGCCTCGAGTGGAAGAGTCACTTGATGCATTGGGGAAGGCATGGCTTTTTACCACACTAGACTTGACTGCAGGGTATTTCCAGGTGGGGATGAGTTTACAGGATCGTGAAAAGACGGCAGTTACCACTCCTTTTGGCCTGTATGAGTGGACCCATATGCTCCTTGGGCTCTGTAATACGCCGGCTACTTTCCAGCACTTAATGGGAGTGGTCCTGGGAGACCTCGCCCTGGACATATTACTCATTTACCTGGATGACATCATTGTTTTCTCTGAAGATTTCGCGAACCATTGTGAGAGGCTTGACTTGGTGTTCATTCGCCTTAGACAGCACGGACTCAAGTTAAAGCCCAGCAAGTGTTCCCTATTGAAGACTGAGGTGAAGTTCTTAGGTCACGTTATCTCATCAGATGGCATCCAGGAAAGAAAAAAGTCCAGGGTTTGGAGAACTGGCCTGCAAGAGAGGTGAGACAACTGCTCGGATTCATGAGCTATTACCGATGCTTTGTTCCCAACTTTGCTCACCTGGCTAAGCCACTGCATGCCCTGGTGGGGAAGGGAGAGAAGGCCAGCAAGGGGATAATGTCAGTCCCATTCGTCTGGAGCGAAGAATGTCAGAACGCCTTCGACAGCCTCAGAAAATGCTTGATGTCCCCACCAGTGCTGGCGTATCCTGACTTTAGTCTCCCATTCATCCTGACCGCAGATGGGAGCCGTCTAGGTCTAGGAGTGGTGCTTAGTCAGAAACAGGGAGACGTTGAACGCGTGATAGCGTACAGGACAAGTGGGAGCCATATCCATACCTGGTCATTGGTCAGAATAATTCAGACCTTCCTGTGTTCACCATCCAGCCAGAGACAGGGGGCCCCACTAAAGTAGTCCACAGGGATCAGCTGAAACACTGTACCTTCCAGCCTCCCAATAGAAGACGTAGTGCTTCCACTGGAAAGCCCGGAGAACACACAGACTCCTTAGGCAGTGAACATACACACATGGTTTACTTCCCTTCAGACACCTTCACTTCCGGCATGCTCACTTCACAAGCTTTCTCTCCAGCCACCAGCATGACCGTAGGGCAGGGTGAGACGGTAGGGGAAGAGGAGGACGCAGAACAAAATGTTGCTGACGGGGTGGATTTGGCATCTGAGGGGGGGGGGTTGTCAGAGGATGATGATGAGTCAGGGGCAGCTAGCGATGATGGCCATGGGATGAGTCAGCCCCACAGGAGTACTAGGGGTAAAATTCCTGTAAGGTACAGAGATGACTATGTATTGAGCTAAATTCTGTTTACTTCAGATGTAAGTGATACAAAGGATATCGCAATTAAGCTGTCACTTTAAGAACTTTTGAGTGATTGTAGTCTGAGCCATTCAGAATTAAATGTAGAGTGGGTGAATCAGCAAATTAGGTGATAGTAACGGGAAGAAGAAGGGCGTGCCAGAAGAGTGACGAAAAGAGAAACAAGATGGGTGTAAATCGGGTAATGGTGACACAAAAGTGAGGCTGGTTACGATATTGGCCAGCAGATTACAATTGAGAAGAAAGAAAGTAACGAGAAATTTTCATTGGTGCGCCAAAGCAGGATCACGAGGGGAATATCTAGAAGAAACTTTCTCTGCTGTTATTGGAGATCGCGGGAATGGCTAGCTAATGGGAAGCCACCTGGGTGTGAGAGGGCACCGTGATTTTTGCACCAGCGATTGGGGAGTGGAAGCTATTTCGTGGTAGCGCTGTTTTGCCAGGTTGTTTGCCCTGCCCTGCCATGCAGCAACATTCTCCAGTGTCTGGTTCCTGACCCGGTGACATCAGATAAGTGACCATTGGACAAGAGGTGAAATAGGAATGTATGTTTTTGCAGTTGGTTATGATAAGAGGCACTGCTGACATATTTTACATTGACTTTTGACTATAAACACTTGGATCTATTGCAGAATAACTGGGACATAAGCAGTGCGGTACTGGGCCCTGTGCTGATATATATATATATATATATATATATATATATTAGCAAATTGGATTTTGATCAGAGACAATCACACTAATAAAACTATCGGATAACATCACACTAATAAAACTATCGGATAACAATAGTGTGTTTGTTTCGCAATCACACTAATTAAATCCCTGCTGTACCAGTGAATTAGTACTTGTCATATCTAATTTATATTTCTACGAATTCTCTATTTGCTATTAGGATATTGGTTTGTGAGATTGTGAAAAGTAAATGTGTTCAATTTGAGTATAAGTGCAAATATACTCTCAGTGTTTCTGCCTTTGTTTTGATTCTTTGGTTCTAAACCTGTGGCCCATTTTAGCACTGTCTGGGGAAAAAAAATCGTTTCTGCCTTTGAAAATGCATTATATGTACCTACAGAATAAACTACTACCTGCACAGTAACTACCGTATCACAGACGTGAGACAAAACAAAGTAATTTATAATGGGTATACGAAAAATAATTTATAGCTAGGCTATCTTGAAAGAGCATTGGTATGATTTATTTTATTCTCGTATGTGGTAAGGCAATATGGTTGTAGCCAAGCTGATTTGTCTGAAATTGTCCACAATTAACGGTGCAACGGTTTGGCACATTCCTTTTAGACGGGACTTTAGTTTCATATGAATTTCACAAAACTTGCCACAAGATGTCGCTAATGTCAGCATAATTAGGCCCTGACCAAATCAGGGAAAGTATTCACGTGTTCTGATTGTAATTATGAAGACCAAATAAATGGAGTGTTGAGAAACTTAATTTTTGGTTTACAACATTTTCCCATCAATAAAATTCGGAAATATCTGTGATCCTATTTGTTCCAGTGTGAATACTATTTGCAGGGCAAAATATTTTCATGAAAAATTGCTTGTTGCTTGTTAATATTTATGAAATTAAAGATTTTATTTTTCCTGCCGACAGTAAAATGCTTTAGGAACAGATTAGTGCAGGATTTTGTGTGTCCCTCTTTGAAGTGGGTATTATTTGTCTTCATTAAAGTTTGTCATTTATTTTCTGTCTGCATGTAATGTGTGGCAGAAAGTGAGAATAATAATCTATTTAGAGTGCACAGGTCAGAGAAAGAGGCATATGGGCAGGCATATATCGTTCTGTAGTTCTGCTGCTCATATGTAACAGATATGGAAATTAGCTGTTCACATGTCACTGGGAATGTGTGTTTAGGTGGCGTGTTACCCTGGATCTGTTCAATAATTTTCTTTTAAGAACTCAGAAACAGTGTAGTCTCTCCCAGGGAGGACAGGCCCTCCACCACTGTATGCATGCTGGGTAAAAGAAAAAGAGGGGGAAGAATATAGCCACATATTCCCATCAGTTTAGCCAAGCAGTTCTTTCCTTTCCCTCCTTGCTTTAACTCTCAGGTTGTCATACTTAATATTCCTCTCTTTCTACCTGTGAAGGAGAGCCTTCACCACCTCCCTAGAGACTAATGTTAATTGTCAGTCAAGTGTTAATTGTGCTCACCTGTGTTAATTTGTTTGGGGAACCAGCCTATTGGCTAATGAGCCACACCTGACTAATTGAAGGTGGATTAAATACAGGTGTGGCTGGAGAGCAGGAGAGGCTCATTTTGCCTTTGTCTCTTTTAACCTTTGGTTCTTTTCTGCTCATTTATGGGAGAAGTGTCGACCAGCTTTTCTACACCACCCTTTACACCTCTCCATCTCAGTCTTTTCTAGTGGTGGGCAAAGCGAGGCTTTGTGAAACACTGAAACGTTCGAAGCAATTGTGCCGGAAATTGTTTCGAGGTTTCGAAACAATCCGACACCCATCTCCACAGTGACACCTACTGGCCACTTTTGCGATCGTCACGTCTTGATAATGCTGTTCTATGAAACAACGACTCAGACATGCGTTGACAAATTCTAAACCACGTGTTATTCTGGTGGGTTATGCCCGGCTATCAATACATATGATCAATACACATTTAGGAGAAATCACCATACAACAAACAAAAGCTTTCAGATTGTCAGAGACAGCAAATTGGTACTGTAATGAACCGTGTGTTTCAATAAATATCTATTTTTTATGTTATGCTGTGCTTATTAACATCTGTGAGGCTATTTCAATTAGGGGTGGGCCGATACGATAATGATTATCTGTGACAAAAAGAGGACGATAACCGATATTTCAGGCCGATATTTAAATGCTTTTAACGTTTTTTTTTTTCGATGTGAAAAGAAAGGCATACATCACCACTATTAAAGTTAGTGTACACATCTTGCTCTTGTGCCCGTTTGCCCACTATTTGCACTTTTGTACGTCGCTTTGGATAAAAGCGTCTGCCAAATGAATAAATGTAAATGTAAATAAAGAGCAAAAAGATCAAATGAATATTTTTTATCTTTAAGAATTAACTAAAATTTACAATAACAAAAATGTGCATTGTTATATTGACGTTGTGGGTGCATTTCTCCATGGTTATCTTATTTTGGCTACGCAACAGATGCCTATCGCTATTTCACAAGCATTCAATTATCGGACGAAAGATGGCAATCATTGCGTAAGAAATGAAGCGAATTGATACATCATTTCGGCTGCATTTTCATCATAAAGTATGAAATATCAAACCTTAAAACTAACCTGTGCGTCCACGCTTTTTCTGAAGCTGCGGGGAGATTCTGGGAACCCCTATGCTCATAAGTCATTTATGTGAAAAATGGACAGCTCATACAAAAGTAAGGTACCGTGTGGAAGGACTGTGATAAAGTTAGCGAAAATACTGTGAAGTGCAAACTGTGCTGCAATTTTTTGTTTTAATAACTCGACTTCCATGATGATTCCATGATCAAAGCGGCAAACGGGTATTTTCAGCTTTGCCGCGAGGTTCAGACATACAGTGCAACCGCAAGCGAGCTGAAGTTTAATTTCGTGAACGGTTGCTTAAATGACGACTGTAAGTCAGAAGGGCTGTGCTTTAGGGTAAATTTATTTGAATGTTTCATTTGAAAGAATAAATATACATTACTATTTGTTACATGTGCAGTGTCAGACTGTTGCAACTTATAGCATAAGTGCACCAGTTAGTCCTTATAACACGTCCTTATTTCTTTTATATTCTGCTTGCTTTTTAGCTTAAGCGTAGAGTAGGCCTACTTATACTGATTCAAAAAGGCCCAATTAGCCCAGTGCAATTTGGTTAACGGTATGGTTTGAGCACAACGACCATTTTACTGGATACTTACCTTCCATCCTTGTTTCCAGCAGCTGAAAACATATGATTTTCAATGTCAGATAACGTCTGTCTTGGCCAATGACGGAATTTTGTGGAAAGAATGTTAGCCAATAGCATTTTTTCTGACAGAGGAGATGCGTCGGAACAGTAGGGCAGCGCGGGGAACAAACTAACGCGGGGCAAAATGTAACACGGACTTTTTATGTTATATACAAGGTCAAGCAGCGTGTGCTTCTGGCCGCATTACCACATTTCCTAGCCACGGTCTCCCGCGAAAATTCAGAAAGATTCGTCAGCGTTTTGAGATAATCTGTGCCAAAGAGTGTTTTCAGGGCATGGAAGTATTTTTTTCATCACAAGTGTTTTTCAGTTACTGAACCGTGTGTGTAAATCGCTAAATCCAACCTTATATTACTGTAACGTGACAACTTAACCTCTAGTATTTGAGCTGCCACCACCTTTTTTTAACCGGTACGGTCCGGTAGTAGTCCCCAAGTTCCACACAAGACCAGTACCCGGAAGAATGTAGCAAAAATAAGGCTTTATTTTTAACAGGTGTAACAATGGATTCAATTCATTAAAATACCCAGATTGAGATAAACCAGGGGATATGGGTAAACTACCTATAATCTACTGAGCATTGAGCCACCTACAGCACTAACACCATTAACCATCCCACAATATTGCACACCCCACAAGGCCAAAAGGGCAAATATAGGCTATCAATTAACACACATCAAAACATACCATAAATAACCACATCATCCCAATTCAGCAGCAGTATGTGACACAGCAAATCAGTAATAAATAGCTACATATGGCTCAAATGTTCAACACATTCCAAAACACTCCCCAAAAACCACCCACAGTTTACAGCACTCAATCATAGCACATTAATCCCTCCCTCAAATTCCCACTTACATACACGCTCCACATGCGCTCTCTGTCACCCATTCACACACACACCAAATTCATGTAAACACAATTAAAACAATTGTCTGCACTTCCCTCCGTCCAGCAGCCGCCGAGACCCTCCCGTGTCTCTGAGATCAGTTCGTGGGCACCGGCGTCCCGAATGCCCACGAGGAAAAAAAAATACAAAAAGAAATAGAGCGAGCCGGGTCCGCACCAAACAATCCCAAACAAAAAAATGTCTCCCACTGTATAATTTGACTCCAAATCAGAGCGCCTGCGAGCCCACGCGCAAACAAAGATTCCAAAACTATCCCGCCCCGCATCGCTCCCTCAGAGCAGCACTCACTTTTTTTAAAAACTTCCTCCAGTGCAGGCGTCCCTCATCACCCAATCGCACACCGCAAATCTCCAGCGATTACTGCACGTGAGTGCCCTCACGCTAACAAACGTCATCACATTACTTTAATCACCATCTTGTTGCCTATAATGTAGCACCGTTTTGAAACGTGACGAGCTCACAGCAAGTACTAGCTGGGCTTAAGTACAGCCTCCATACTGCGGGGTTAGTTGTTACACGGCGTTACAACTAAGCCACCTTTCGTAAACAATGACAAGAAGCTATTTATCTCACATATAAAATAAAAAGAACTAATTTCATGTAACTTTTTATTCACAGAATGAGACATCGAATAAGAAAAAGGGATAAGGGAGATAAGGGAGTCTCATGTCAGTATTCATATATAATTTGACGTGTGTGTGTATCTATCGATTGATCTGTCTGTCTGTCATATAGATAATATATAATGCAGTATGGTTAGAAAATATATTTGTTTCATACGGTATAGGATTATATTGAATTAACTTTGCACTAATTTATCAGACTTTTCTAGCAAGTGTTACAACTAGCCCTCTGTCTGTTACAATTAACCCCACCCATGGGGTAAATTGTAACATTGCACCTCCCGTCATTTTCGGTGGAATTGTACATGAACGGTAGGTGCTAGAAACAAAGTATTCTTTTGTAGCAGAGATGTATATGTTGCTTGTATAAAAACATGATTATTCCAACTTAAATGTTTTTTTTTTAATCGGGAATTTCGATGAAAATATATCGATGACCGATAATCAAAAATTTGCGAATATCGGCCCGGATTATCTAACGACCAGATAATCGGTCGACCCCTAATTTCAGTTGCTTGGTATTTCAGTTTCATGTGTAAGACATGACATTCAGGAATTTAGGCAATCATACACTTCACTTCATTTGGGGTTTCCAAGTGGAAATGATCCCACACCAGAGATCGGGATCGCTTACGTGGATTCTACATCTAGCCTATCAATCAATATGTTTTACTAACTATATGTTCTACATCTAGCCTATCACTCACTAAATCGGACTGTCAATCGCTATATGTCGCTATCTCAAAATTTCTCTCCTCTCCAGGGGCGGGGCCAGAGGGGGGGCTTTGGGGGGGCACGGGCCACCCTTGAGATTTGACTGGCCACCCCGGGTGCCACCCAAAAATCCTAGTCTATGATTGACCATCAACCAGGTCGAAGGCGGGACTTTTCTTGATGTACTCCGTGGTTCAAGTCAGCGCAGAGTGACTGACTTCAAAAATTTAAGTACACGTTTTGATATAGCCAAGAAAGAGCCGTTCTATATGTGTAATTGGTTGTTAGCATGTGGGGTAGTTTACAACACTATTGCTCTTGCTAGCAAGCAAAGTTATCTCGGTAGCTAGCTAGCTATCTAGCTATCTTCCCATCTAGCAAGGTAGCTAGCTAAGGTCAGCTAGCTTGATAATGAACTACAAAGCTCACCAGGCAGCTAGCTAGTTAAATGTAAATCATTATTGTAAAAAAAGCCTTGTAGGAGTAGGATCTTTTCATTATTTAGCTGGCATGTGTTTGTTGATTTGTATTTGAATTTCTTCAAATAAAAAAAAGATGATGTGAGAATATGGTGTTTGTCCTTTGCAGTTTCATCTTCTGAATATGGTGTTCATATGGTTAGTTTATGGTTTATGGTTTAGCTCCTGTATTGTATTTGTGCTAATTTCACATCTTGGAGTGCTTTTAGTGTACGGGGGGCATTATAAATATTCGTTATGCGCCTATTTATGTTATTGTGGATGTTGCGTAATTAACGCCAACATCACTAACCCCCGCAATCTCTTCTCTACCTTCTCCACCCTCCTCTCCCCTCCCCCCCTCCCCTTCTCTCCTTTCCGCAGAAGATTTCAAGGCCCACTTCGAGAAGAAGGTGTCCAGCATCCGGGACTCCATCACTCCTCCATCCACAGCCTCAACCACCGGAAAAGCACACAGCCACCACCTGTCCTCCTTCTCTATACTCAGCGACTCTGAAGTTCTTCAACTCATCACATCCCACCAAGCTACAACCTGCCCCCTCGACCCCATTCCCTCCACCCTTCTCCAGTCTGTGTCCGGTGAGATCGCCCCGTATCTCTCCTCCATCATCAACACATCTCTGACTACTGGCCTGGTTCCCACCGATCTGAAAAATGCTATGGTTACCCCCCTGCTAAAAAACCCCACCGCTGACCCATCTGACATGAACAATTACCGTCCAGTATCCCTCCTGCCATTTGTATCCAAATCCCTTGAACGCGCTGTACTTAATCAACTGTCTCCCTTTCCCTGTCGATTCCATACAACATCAGGAGGATTCACCCTTTTTTGACCAACTACTCCACCCAGCTGCTCGTCCAGGCCACTGTGCTCTCCCGCTTGGACTACTGTAACGCCCTCCTCGCAGGCCTCCCAGCCTGCACTATTCAGCCGCTGCAGCTCATCCAAAACGCAGCTGCTAGGCTGATCTACAATCTCCCCAAGTTCTCCCGTGTCACCCCCCTACTGAAATCCCTCCACTGGCTCCCAATCGCAGCCAGGATCCGCTTCAAGACCCTGACTCTCACCTTTTCCGCTGCAAGAAAGACTGCCCCGACCTACCTCCAGGACCTCATCCTACCCTACGCACCCGCTCGTCAACTTCGCTCTGCTACATCAGGACGCCTCGCTCCACCCACCAACAGAATGAAAGGCCCACGCTCTTCACAACGACGCTTTTCCATCATCGCCCCCCAGTGGTGGAATGATCTCCCCACCCCCCTGAGAACAACTCCTTCAATCCAACCCTTCAGACGTGCGCTGAAGACACACCTCTTCAGACTCTACCTGGACTGATACCTCTCCCTCTTCGACGTTGTAACTTTGACGTTGAGAATCTGACTCCTGTCTTGTACTTGTTGCTCAGGTAGTATAGCGTAGTATAGTAGTTACCTAGGTAGTATAGCGGTACTCCATTTTTTCTGTAATTGTATTTGAGATGCAATCCTAGTTCAGATTAGTTGGCTCACGTCACTGACCTTGCGCTCAGCTTCAGCACTATTTGCATTGTATGACCTGTACACATCTTGCTCTTGTGCCTGTTGTTTGCTCACTATTTGCACTTTTGTACGTCGCTTTGGATAAAAGCGTCTGCCAAATGAATAAATGTAAATGTAAATGTTTATGATCACACCCTTGAATGAATCAGTGCTCCACTTGGGCCACCCCAGTCAAAAAAGTCTAGAATCGCCACTGCTCCTCTCACAAAAACCCTCGAAGTTGGGATGTGACTTTTAAGCATTCTGGGAGTTTGCGGTTGAGACAGATGTGTGATCAGGTTTGCTCCAGACACTGTCAATGATAAACGCAGGGGCGGCGGGTATGCAACCTGTCGAGACGGGGGTGAAACGCACAGAAGCTTCACTCAGCCACGGTCACGTGATATGGTCGTTTTGAACCACATCTGGGAGCAGTGTTTCGAAACGTCTGCGCTTCGGAAGCTCGAAACAGCGTGGAAACGTCAGTATCGAGCGTCCCATCCCTAGTCTTTTCTAATAATGAAAATAACTACGTATAAAAGGTCTAAAATTAGGGACTGAATCACAAACTTTTGGAAACAAAGAATTGGGCATTAATTGTACAGTATTATAAAACTGACATGACTTTATTGCAATAATACATAAATATTGATCAAAGCTGTGATTAAAATGTATTTTAAAAGTGGAATTATATTTGTTGCCATAACAGATGGTGAGGTCAGGAACACTAGAATCCCCTGATGAGGATGAAAACATGGGAGTGAAATCCTTATGCAACAAGCCTGACGTCATGATACAATCATGTATCTTTTGGCCGTAAGTTTCACAATTTCTGATCTCGTCAGATGAAAAAATGTGCGTGATGGACGCAACACGGCTCATTTAACAAAGGAGGAAGAGAAACTCAGGCTGTATTACTTATGCATCTAGACAGTCCTAGCTATCAGTATATAACGACACGAAAGACGTAGTAAAAGCTTGACGGGTTGCTCAAGCTTTTACTACGTCTTTCGTGTCGTTACTTCGCGCAAGCCCTGTTGCATCGTTTGGTTCAGTACTCTGTTTTCCTTTCCTCTTTTTCTTATTATCCAGTCATGGTTGATTTACATAGATGTTCTCACTTAAACGTGGGAGGAGTTCAATGGTGAAAGTGTCACTCACCACTGCAGAAGAATCAGCAGACGTAAGAGAGCAAATATTCCATTCAAACAAAATCATGTTCCATACGTGACAGCGACAACTCTTCCGTGATGTTAAAATACATGTACTTGCAGAGGATCCCTTGCACCACCCGTGCTGGAATTGAATCAATTTGCAATTGACGGAAACCATCCTCGGCTACTTTCGAATCCTTAGGGACAATGTGAAAAGTGCACATGAATCATTGATTAGGCAGAAGTGGATCACTCTTTGCCTGTGCCAAACCGTCATTGGATATGTGGGTTGTGTGTGATCATTTATCAAGAAACGAAAAATAAGGACACATTTTTTTCATTTGTTTTGTGTCTGACAGAATATGATTCGCTGGACAGAGAAATTGCATTACTTTAGTAGCTTACGAGTTAAATTTTCTGAAGTTGGTCTTCTCTGACCGAGAATTATTTTTTATTCGCGGATGTCCCTTTCCAATTCAAGCGTCTTTTTGCTTAACGAGGTTAGTTTGTCTCTTATTAAAGGGGTATTATCAGTCGTCAGTGGGAGGGTTTATCATCTCAGAAGAATCTTTTACAGAGACAGTACATGGCAGGTTGGAACAAAATAAGTGTAGAGTATCGATTGTTACATTGACCGTGCTTACCGGCTTCGGTTTGCAGAGGATGTATTTGTAACGTCAGAGTGAAGGAATTTGGAAATACCTGCAACCAAGGAAACCGGCAATATTAGTTTTCTGTTTTGAGATATTAATGAAATTAACAGTATTGTAATCATCACATTGTATTTTTATTTGGTGATTTGCTAGCAGCAACAGTGAAATATAGATACTCATCTTCATCTATCTATTTGCCTAGTTTTCATAAATGTTTTTATTCTATCATCTGTCAATTAGTTACATAAATTTATAAGTCTCAGTATTTACATAAGCTGTTTGTCAAGATGTTATATTTATAATAAGTTTGCCAGGAGCTACCTGTAAGTCTTGAATTTTGTATCTGTCCACCATACATCCATGTATCTCACCCCCCCCCCCCACACAACCCAATCTCTATGCCTACTCCAATTCACTGTATTCCTCCCCTGTTTATTTATTTATTTATTCATTTACTTATTTATTT
This sequence comes from Megalops atlanticus, assembly GCA_019176425.1. NCBI lineage: Eukaryota > Metazoa > Chordata > Actinopteri > Elopiformes > Megalopidae > Megalops > Megalops atlanticus. The sequence goes on along the minus strand of CM032882.1, from coordinate 2,258,923 downwards.
ACTTATTTATTTATTTAATATTTATTTTGCTATACTTCCCCCTTTCTCTCCATGTTTCTGTTCTTCTCATTCTCTCTCCCTCCCCCCTTCTTGCTCCCTTATTTAATTTTGAGCTCATTTTCCTTAACAGTAGTATATCATTCAGTAGGGCAATTATTCAAATAATTCTGTCAGATAAGAGCAACTAATCATTTGCTTTTCACTTTCTTATTCATCCTGTTACAAATGGTCTAACATAGATTTTCCTACTAGAAGATGGCTAGCAATGATGTTGTAGTTGTCTCATCACCCATAGCAATTTCTGCTGATTGACAGGATTTTTACCCATTCATATTCCCTCACAGCTGTATATAGAGAGGATTAATTTTTGAGGAATTCAAAGAAAATATAACACAATGTCAAGCAGCAGCACTGTCTATGATGATCAAATAAGATAGTTGTCATTCATGGGGGGATATGTTCTTGAGATTCCTGTGAGTGGGGAAATCCACAAACACTGTACATTACCAACAATAAACTCATGTAGTAATGCACATGAAATGGTTAATATGTGTTTTAATGTGATACTACCAAAAGCAGTGTAGCATAGTGGTTAAGGAGCAGGACTTGTGACTGAAAGGTTGCCGGTTTGATTCCCCGCTGGGGCACTGCTGTTGTATCCTTGGGCAAGGTATTTAACCCACAATTGCCTCAGTAAATATCCAGCTGTATAAATGGATAACATTGTAAAAAAAAGAGATAAGAGTGTCTGCTAAATGCGAATAATGTATTGTGTAAAATAAATATAGAGCAAAGGTGTTGGCTATGTGTTTTGCAGGCAGAACAGAAAGTAAAGAACAGGGAGTGCTATCCAGTACCAATATTCAAAGCCATTACTAAATCTGCAAAAGTAGTTAGCATTTAATAACAGGCTCCACAATTATGCTATAGTAAACAAGGTGATCCTCACCTTTATTATGATTTTCCACTAGAAATACCATGCATCTCAAAGAAGATTCCAAATTCTACATGCTGTCCCAAGCTTTGTTGCACACAGATATCACTAACCTGTGTTACATAACATCGGCACAAAGAACACAGTCTTACAGTAGACTAGATTTGGGCTTAGGACTCTGTAAAGTGTAAAGTGTATTGATGAAAGGGCTGAACTTGCCAACAGAGAGGTGTATGTTCAAGATATGGCTGTTGTACTCTTGAACAAGGGACATTCACAAATCTGTGAGTCATCAAACAGCTTGACATACAACAAGAAGGCTATAGGGATTGTGTATGTGTATTTGGTAAGGATAATAACAAGAATTAGTACTAAATGCCAGCTTAAAGGTCAGATTCTGACCAAAACAGAACTGAAGGGACTCCGACCCATGCTGCTCTTAAGACAATGTAATATGATGCTAATATAGACAGTATATAGTAATTCAGCCAATGTAAACATCAATCATCAGGGAAGAACTAACAAAGAGTTATAATTGAGTGTTTCCAAAGTAACCTATGTGCTGTATACATTAAAAATAACACCAAGGATATTATGGTAGGGAGACAAATTTGACATTTAACCAAGTTTTGCATGGCTAATCATTTTAAATAATTAAACATCAGTTTAAATAACTGATAACCTTATAAATCAAATAAGTTTATTTGCAGTGGAAAAAGATACTGTAATGGTACAAGATTAAAAACAATTGGACAAAAAGAAATTTGCTTATTGGTTGCCAGTCGGGTTTAATTAGTTAATATATAAAACCTTTAAATGTACTTTAATTTGTAATTGATGCAATACATCTTTAGGTATTTTGATATGTTCTATGGAAGCCCTTTGGTCTCCAAAGACCACTGCCAATCTCAGGAGTTTAATCTTCATAAGAGCTTCAGTCTATCTTCTGTTTAATCTTCAGAACTGCTCCATCACATAAAATCCCCTGAAACTTGTAAGAAACAGGTGGAAATACAGTGTACAGAACAGGTTGTAGGGACAGACTGGCTGTTGGACAGATGTCTGAGCCTCAGTGCAAATCACAGGAAGGCCAGCTCTGTCTGGGAGGCAGTATGAGCTTCTTTTCTGACAGGTAATGCTTCTCAGTATAGCTTTAAAGCTCCCCTCAGTTAATGTTTTATTCAATGTAGAGTGCTCAGACTGAATTTGGATAGATGCCCCCCTCCCCATCCCCAATCCTTTTCTCCCCTACTCATCCTCATATATTATAAATTGTACATCCACTTGTGTTATAAAACCTGAAATGACACACAGCTATTCAGCGCTAGTCCAATCCTGGCTTGACTTAAACTTCACCTCAGTTGCAGTGTTAATTAATTGTGTCTAATTTTACATTAGGACAGGGGAGGAAAGAAATTAGTTTTTTCTACACTCAGGTTTTAAAAGACAACATGTTTAAAGCTACCCTCATCTTCATTGCAGCAAAAAAAAAACATAACAATAACCTCTGTTACAAAAAGGCATTTGTTACAGCATCTACTGCATTCTTCCTCACATCCTGGAACAAAAAACCTTTTTATAAAGACTAAGTTTTTGATTTGTATCCATATTTGACGATTCCTGTTCATCCATTTGCTTAACATTCTTGCTTCTTGATAATATTTACATGTAAATGTTTATGAATGCTACCTCATTGGTATCTGCTTTAGTCTTTAGTCTAGTTTAGGCCCATTGAGGTGATGGGGTGAAAATGTTGTTTTATCTCCCAGTAGTAGAATTTCAGATTAGTCATGCATGGCTGAAAGCTTTCCACTGTCTTTCCCTTTAGTTATTCATTATGTGAACATAAAATATTATCCAGGGCAGGTAGAAACATAGCATCTTATTTTCCCATTCTGACATCCTGTCAGGGCTTGCGGGGAAAGGACCCAGGCACATACAATGCGGGCAGTATGAAAAGGCAGTTCTTTAATGACAAGTCCAAAAATCTCAACCAAAATCGAAGTCAAAAACACAGTCGAAGTCAATAACCAAAAATCCAATGGAAAATAGGCAACATCGAAAAATGGCAGGCAAAAGACAAATCTGGAACAGGCAGAGTGGGTAACAAGCAGAGACAGAGCAAGCTAACAAAAAAAAAAACCCAAACAAACAGCAGGAACGAAACAGCAAGACACTGAGAAGATCTTGCAAAGAACAAAGAAAACAGCAGGGTTTAAGTAGGCAGGGAGATGATGAGGTGACGACACACAGGTGTGTGGAACAGGCTTCAGGTGATGGACATAGCCGAGTAACAGGAGGGTGGGGAGGCAGGCAGGACAAGGAAACACAAGGACCTGTAAACAAAAACAAAAGACACACCCACACAGACAGAACAGGAGGACTTCAGGCGGAGGTCCTGACACATCCATTCTGTAAAGAATATTTTTATTAGTACCTGTACCATGTATCCTCCACAGCGTCTCTCCCTTGTGGAGTCCCCCAGGGTTCTATTCTCGGGCCAATCCTTTTTTCCCTGTATATGCTTCCCTTGGGGTCCATTCTAAGAAAATATAGCATCTCATTCCACTGTTATGCAGATGACACCCACATCTACCTGCCTTTGAAACGGAAAGACACCAACTCGTTAAAACCACTGTTGGACTGTCTTGAGGACATCAAAGCTTGGATATGGCCTTAAATTTTCTGAATTTTAATGAGAATAAAACTGAATTCCTGATATTTGGGCCCAGTGGTGCCTCTGATGCCCCTCATATAGACCTGTCCTCCCTGGAACCATATGTAAAACCCATTGTTAAAAATCTGGGTGTGACAATGGACAGTGATTTTAAATTGGACAAACAGATAAACTCAGTGATTAAATCTAGCTTCTTCCAACTGAGGCTATTATCTAAGGTCAAGCCCTTTTTATCATTTAATGACTTCGAAAGGGTTATACATGCTTTTATCTCGTCCCGGCTCGACTACTGTAATGCTCTGTATGATGGTGTTAGCCAGGCCTCCCTCTCGCGCTTACAGTTGGTCCAAAATGCTGCAGCTCGTCTCCTAACAGAAACATGCAAGCGAGAGCACATCACCCCTGTACTTGCCTCCCTTCATTGGCTCCCTGTACATTTTAGGATTAATTTCAAGATTTTATTGTTTGTCTATAAATCCTTAAATGGGCTTGCTCCAACTTATCTTTCTGACGTGTTGCAGCCACACGTCCCATCAAGATCACTCAGGTCCGCTAACCAGTTCCTTTTAGCTGTTCCAAAATCAAGGTTGAAGCATAGGGGAGATCGTGCCTTTGCAGTTATAGCACCTAAACTCTGGAATGAGTTGCCTCTGCAAGTAAGGCTGGCCCATTCACTGCCTGTTTTTAAATCCTGTCTTAAAACACATTTTTATTCCTTGGCTTTTAACTCAGTATGAGAGTTGCTTTTTGCTTTTTCTCTTGTTTTATTGCAATGATCTCATTGCTTTTATTTATTGTCATTTGTCTATTTATTTATTTATTTATTTATTTATTGTTTTCTGTACAGCACTTTGGTCAACTGCTGTTGTTTTTAAATGTGCTTTATAAATAAACTTGACTTGACTTGACTATTAGTACCTGTTCTGTAACAAATTTTGGCCACAATTTACATTTACATATAAATAAAATATCTAAACCTGTGCTGTAAGTGAAATGTTCTAAATGCTACTGCACAACTATTATGATCACCTGTATGTAGTCTTTGTCTCTGGCTGTTGTTTTTTTTCACGCATCAAATGAACACTAACTATTTAGTGAAATATCCTCTGATTCCAAGCTAGGGAAGGCATTGGGTGTCAAATTCTTTCAAACTTCTCTTTTCCTGTATTAAAAACAGTAAAATAATCCTTTTCATGTAAAACCCTTCTTCCCATTCCCAGAACTCTTTCCTCTTGGTGTATTCCCACTGAGCTTTAAGTGACCTAATTAAAGCTTCGGATAAACTAATAATTTACATAATGAGAATTTTTGAATCTTTCTTATTTATTTTTTTTTTTTTAGCATTTTTAGGTTTTGTATCTTTCCTCTGATATTGCCTTTTTAAAAATTTGGAGTAGTTTGAGAACTCTGAAGACCAAGTAGGTCAAGGCGTTAGACTAATGCTGCATCTCAATCTGCCTTCAATCCCCTATCCCCTTCACTGGAGGTCCCTCACCATGAACAATTTCTGCCATCACCAAGTGTGCTGCTTGACTCAGCAAATATTAGTGGGAAGGCTTGAGGTTTGAGATTTTTACTTTGAGACACCCTTCATCCTTACTCAGCTTATAGCAGGTTATGCTATATGCAGTTATGAAGAGTTCAGCTCAGCAATCTTATGTGTTTGGATGCTAGTTCCTGCATGCATTGTAAGAGAAAAATATTGCATGAAGGAAATATTACATGAAGGAAACAATAACTAGCATTTCTTGGCCTGCAGGTCAACATCTGGTAAACAGCTATTGCTATTCAAAGGTATACTGAGTTATTTAGTTACCTAGTTATAATAGTTAGCTATCTACTTGTTGTAAGTTAGGGAGCTATCTAGTTGGTAATTATAACTAGCTATCAAGTTATTTTAGCCAGATAGATGATTATTATATGTCTAGCCAGTTATCTAGCTAGCTAACTAGCTAACTGGGTATTGCAGCTAGTTGTCAAGATTTAGCCAGTTAGCTAATTCTTATATAGCATTGCAGCTAAGTAAATAGTCAGCTGCATACCTAAGTCACAGCACTGTAATATAAGAATGCTTCTGTCACTGGCAGGACAGTCCAGCCAGGTAGCTACTTTATTTCCATTATAAGACATATTTATACAAGACATTATGCTTGATTGATGTATTAGTATATATCATACACAACTCATTTAATTTACACTATGAAGGTGACAGAGAACATTAACCAGGCATGTACTACTTTGCATGTACAAGAACAAGTGCATGCCATGTTTTCATTTGGATTTCTCTGCATGTTTAAGCCGCTGTGGTTTGATCTGTCTCCACCTAGACCACAAAGAGTTACAGATCATCATCTCAACCCCCAAACTTTTGCAGACTTTGTGTCTTTAGCCAGCAAGGGTGTGGGAGGCAAATTGGAATGCAGCCTGAATTGTGAATGTCCACTGATCTCAGATGAGAGAATTGATCTCAGGAGACAGAGATGTTTTACATCAAATGTTTCTTTTTTAATCGAATATTTGTTTATATTTATATATGAATAGATGTAATAGGTAGTTTGTCTGCTAAGAGGCTAACTGACTGTACTTGGTCAGGTGACAGTATTGTCATTCATGCATCAACATTGCGGAGATGTTTGTTTAAAGTGGAAAAGAAACCAGAGTATTGAATTGCTGGAGTGGACTGTGCGGTGGAGTGCAGGAAATGGCCAGGCTTGGCTGAGCATGCCTCCGTGTATCTCTCAGATCATAGCTCATCATGTCCTTGCATGTCCCTTTGCATGTCCCTCAATCCAGCTCAATGTGAGGAATCCAGTGGCAGCACTCAGCCAGCCATGTTCACTGCACTTCCACAACTTGGCTTAATGAAGACCTGCAACTTTTCCCTGTTCAGTCTTCTTTATGGAGAACAGAACAGAAAGAGAGAAAGAGAGAGAGTAGGGGAGGGGAAAGAGATCAAAGAAAGAGAGGGAAAGAAAAATACTCTTCACTCACAAGAGAAAGGTAGAATTGAGAGAGAGGAAGAAGGAGAGTAACAGAAGAGGATCGAGGATGAATAGGAAGAGAAGGAGAAAGAAAGAAAGGAGAAAGAGCAGAAATTAGACAGCCATAATGACATAGCAGAAAACTGATGGTATTAGGAGGAAAGAGAGTGAGAGAGAGAGAGAGAGAGAGAGAGAGAGAGAGAGAGAGAGAGAGAGAGAGGGGAGTGAGAGGGAGCGAGTGAGAGACTTACTATAAAAGCATACTAAAGCACACTTCACTGCTAGCTAAGGGAGGGCACACACCATGACTGACTAGCTCTCCGAGCAAGAGACCAGCTGCACTCTCTCCAGCCTCAAACTGAGTAAGTACAAAGACCCTAGGAGGACCCTAGGAGCTCTCTCTCCCTCAGTGTGAGCTCTCTGATGCCGTACAGTGTCTCTGGATGTTCTTTGTTGAGGAAAAGTAACGCAATATTGATATATTAGGTGAAATTATTCTTTCACTGACATTGACACTGACATTTGTCTTCATTTGTTCTCCTACTCAATCAATTTAAAATATTAAATATTATAAATTTGGATTTTGCCGTACCTGGCAAAAAAGATCTCTTTGTCAAAGTCAGTTATCTTCCCAGCTTCTCCAGTTTCTGCTCCCAACATAGTGAATTGTGTATAATATTTAATGTAACCAAATATTTGAAATAATTAACGTGAAAATTTTAAATTAAGAAAGTGCATGACTGATAGTGTGTGACCACAATTAATATTTCACTGTAGAGTTGATTCATACTTCACAGATGTGTGATTCATTTTAAACTGTCCGTAATTTTAGATCCTAGAACTAAGGATTGTGCAGTGATTCCTGTATGAAACTGGAGATGGGGTGTTACCTCTTTATTCTGTTTAGTTCAGGTTCTGGTGGTTTTTGCAACCCAGTCTTCTCTGTGATGTCAGTTGTGGGGGTGGAGGCTGTACAGAGCTGCTGGGCTTCCTTTGGGGGACGAATTAAATACTGCATGAGTATGAGCACTAAAAGCCTGCTCTCAAAAGGATACTAGTACTGTGTGTGTGTGTGTGTGTGTGTGTGTGTGTGTGTGTGTGTGTGTGTGTGTGTGTGTGTATTTGTGTTTATGTAGGGTGTGTGTATGCATATATATTTTTGGTGCTTTTGTGTATTTATGTAATTGTGCATATACACAGCATATAGGCCATACATTGACTAAAGTTGATATGTTAGGACATTCATTGAAACTATTTTGGTTAAGTACCTTCCTTAAGGCTACAACAGCAGTAGCCTGCCTAGATCTGAAGCCTGCAACATTCAACAATTAAGTACGTGTTTTCAATAAAAGGGGGAATAATAAAATAACCAGAAAAAAGGATTTTAGGACAGGGTGTGAATAGAATAGAACACCAACCAAAAACAAACCAAATTCTTTTCCAGTAAGTTTGTAAACATATAAATAATATTATGAGATTCACAATTATATGTTTATAACATGAAAATTAATTGGTGAACGAACTGTTCAGTTAGATTTGATTACAGAGGCTCTGTTGGCAAATTCTATTGGTCCAGTTGAGTTGGCCCAGATAGATTCTGTCTCATTTAATGCATTGCACTGTGGGTAGAAAAATCTTCTTGCAAATCTGAGAAAGCCAATGGAAACATTGTAGGAAGATGGAACCTGGGCAATACCCCCTTTTATTGTCCATCTGTTACTGTGGGTGATTAGACTTTCTCCATGATATCGCCACCACTTACAATGGTAATGTAAAAATCTTCCTAGATGTCCAATCATCGCAGACAGTTATATATAACATTTTTAAGTGCTGTGAGTCCCTATGGGTGAGTACTGTTTAGACTTTACCAGCAGTAAGATGGAGTCTGGGTTCTTGTTAGGATGTGGAACTTCTGATAGGTTGTCATAGAGTGAATTTGGCAGTATGGAGAAAGATAAAGAGTGCTGTAATACCCTCTACTGCTCACATTAGCCCCTCAGACAGCCTCTCTCATTGACAGACTCAAAACTCAGATTTACACTGCTCTTAATCAAAATATACCTGTGATATCATTTTGTGGTGGTATATGAATTATGTAACTGAAGATGAAGCTGGGACTGGGATTGGCAGGAAGTGGAAGTGATTGGATCTAAAATTGTATTCAAATTGGAACCTGCTGTTTCTGCAAGACATACAGTATATACCAGGAGATGAGAGCACTAAACATAAAAGCTTTTATCACACAGTTTTGGGTTTGTGGTTCAAGAAAGTGGTTGAAAAATGAAAACCTGAGGATCTGAAGGATTTGCACCAATTCTGCCAGGAGAAATGCTAAAAAAATTCCTCCCCTTTTCCACCAAGGCAGTTCAAGGGCCGGTTCTGAGTCGGTGCCTAATCTCGAACCAGTTCTTCGCGTTTCGACAGCGAAATAACTGGCTCTCGGCCAGGAAAACTGGTTCGAGAGCGGCACCAACACTTTGCTGGTCTAGAACCAAGAACCGTTACGTCAGGGGCTGGGGGCGGGATAATCGTGACCAACAACAAGACCAACTAAAACTTTGTGACCGCCATTTAAAAAAAAACAGAGCTAGTGTAGCGTCTAGTCTGCCTAATAGAAGAGGAAGAAGAAAAACCAGAGTTTTATTTTTCAAAATTTTCGCCTTGTTGCCAGCCAGCTATGTACTTCTTATCTGTTTAGCGAGCTACTAATTTCTCACATCAATGTTACGAAGGTAACATTGATGGATAGCTAGCTGTTGGTCAGCCAACATTACCCAAGCAAGCATAGCTAAGTATTAATTTCTCACATTAATATTACGTTCGACGTTCGTATCATTGATGTGAGAAATTAGTAACTATGCTTTCTTGGGTAATGTTAGCTGACCAACAGCTTGCTAGCCAGCTACCGTAACCTTGGTAACAGTAGCTAGCTAACGTTAGCATGCTACTTTCCAACATTGCCAATGACTCACCTACCAATGTCACTTAACATTTGGCTTCACAAAAGGCTAACATTGTAAAAAATGTAGTGGACAGGTTTGTTTTTTAAAGCACTGTTCTCTTGTTTTTGTTGTTGTTTGTTCCCACTAGCTTCAGCAGTGGCGGCTGGTGAGCTGGAAAGGGGAAGCTCACGAAACACCGCAGATTGTCTGAAATTTGTGTGCTGTTGCGAAAGCTAGGCCTATGAGATTGTTTAATTAACAAGGATGGAAATTTGAATAATTAAGTGGCAAGTAATCCCAAAGCTTTCTCTTAAATGTTTCACATTATAGCTTTCTTGTGTTAAAATATTCAAATTACAAAACGGAGCTAAATTTAGGCTAGTTAAATCGATTTAAATTACTGAGAATAGACTTTTAGATTAGGTTGAGTGCAATGAACAATAACGTTTAGAACACACCTCACAAAAGCTGTGATGTGTCATGAGTATTTAACGTAATTTAAGTCGATAAATGCCATCCTTGTTAAACAATCTCATGTTGTAGCTTTCGCAAGCACACAAACTACAGACAATCTTCGCTGTTTCGGGAGAATAATCATTTACGCGATTGGTGTCGATTATTCTGTGAATTATTTGTTTTATTGTTAATCAAGGAGGATAAAGGGGAACAGGTTGAAAGTAATGATAGAGTTTTGATAGATAATGTTTGGGTTTGGGCTTCCCCTGTTTCCAGCTCACCAGCCGCCACTGCTACCTTGGTGCAGTGTTGCCAACTACTTTCAATGGAAAGCCGCTAAATGTCGCTAGACGATGTCATGCGCTAATTAACATATTTGCGACGTCATCCAGTCGTATTTGCATTCTGCCTAGTGTCAGATGGTGTCAGCCCTTTACATCTGGTTGCTTCTCTTCAACTCTCTGTGCTCACATAGGCTATACTGTATTTTAACACAGCCGAATTCACAATAAAGCTGTTCTCATTCACATATTTTTCTGTTTCTGTTGTCAGACAACGGGACGAGTATGAAATAGTGACTGAAACGCGGCCCATTAGGACTAGGCTACATGTTAACCAGCAGTCACTTCCAAGCCGTTTCCAAGCTGCTATTCTGCACTGCTAAAATTCTGATTTTATAACCGCGACGTCGTCTGACAAAATCACCATACACATAATTTAAAGACAACGCCTGTGATTTCGGCTATATTTGTATGTAAATGTAAAATGATCACTCAGAGAGAAAGCTTGTACATCGCTTTGGATAAAAGCGTCTGCCAAATGAATAAATGTAAAGTTAGAAGCGACAGAATATCTTTCTTATTTTTTCTCACACAGCGTACAGCCTCCATCTGGGTTACACCACAAGAAGGATGTTCCGTTTTAGTGAGTGGTAGGACAGTGATAACGGTCAAAACGATCAAATCCGCTGGTTGCACAATCACTTCCGCGTTTGAGTTATTACTGCTCGGTTGTTTCTGGTTCAACTTGGCGACGTTCTACACCCGCTGTCTACAAAGGGCTACCAAAGTTGAACATCTCCGATGTTCATCGGATTTGCAGGACGACTAAAGCCCCAACCAGCAAATTAGACAAAGGATTTAAATTATATGCTGCGTCTTATATACACAGCTACAAAGATAAGAAAACAACTATTAGCTAACGTCAAATGCTAGCTTTCGTTGTACAAGTTCGCTAACATTAACTATGTTAGCAGTGTACCTGTTAAAGCAGAAAGACATAGGAACTGTATAGCTAATGTGCACACTTCAGTATTTGTTTATTTATCGCAAGTCATATCGTCATCGCAATCGATTTTCCTCATATCGTGCAGGCCTATTCCTAAAGGCCCACCAACTTGGATGTTTTCCGTGTCTCCCAGTTTTATCACACCTAATTTGATTGGTCACATAGGCTAATTTGATCAAGTTAATAAGGATAAGATGGAAACGTGTGTGTTTGGGTGATTTACATTAATTTACAAATTTACATTAAGGTAACACTGCTAATATACACCATCTAAGGCATTATAGTTATCAAGGAAGGTTAATCAAGTTTGTTTTAGTAGGGAGAGAAGGTAACGCTAAGCATTCAGGAGGGTAGGCTTCTTCTAGGAGCATGGTTCAATAATAACACACTGCTCTTATAATAACCTACTAGCTCTTTTCCATGAAGCAGAGGTTATATTTCTAATTTCGACCATCAAGGGTTGTTGGCTCTATGAGCCGATCAAGTGTCTGCTGCAGACCTTAGTGTGAGAGGAAATGGTGAAATTATCCCTGCGTATGTTTACCAGCCATTGTCTTCTCAGGTCGGGATGGGTCGGAGAGCCATGGAAATTTAGTAGGCTATGCCGTTAAATTCGGATGATGCCGAACAAAGCGGGACACAAAACTCACGGTTCGGATCGTATCACGATTTTTGTTTCACGGATCAGATCATTTTTCGTATCAGCAAAGAAGGGGAGACAAACATAACTTTGCTTTCCATTTATTACTTAAAGAACTTGATATATACAATTTACACTTGATCGTTGGACTTAACTGCCAGCTAGCTAGCTAACTTTAGTTTCAACTAATTTGAACAGATGAATCTGGGTGCTAGTTCTTTCACTAAATTAGCTAGTGATAGCTAGATTGGTAGCGGCATTAGGCCTATCTAGCTAGCAGGTTAATGTCAGTTGCAACTAGCTAGTCACTTAGCTAGCTAGCCGGCACGGTTAGACACAAAATGTCCATACAAATGTTCGAATAAACTTGCAAACATAAAACTATATCCAGAAAATTATTAACTTATTGTATGACTGTGAATAGTGAGTGAGTGAGCGATTTCGGACGCAGCCTTCGTCTTCGCAACGCTTCTGCTAAGTAAGGTTGCTGGTTTTTAAAATGGCGCTTGTATCTTCTCACTGCAACTCTGCACCGAGATTCAGGAAATTATTACTTTAAAAAGTAACAGCGGCAGTAAAACTGTATTTCACACTATTATGGTTAAACTTTGCAATTAATCCAAGGTTCACATGCGTGCCGAACCGTGGGCGGGGATCCGTACAGATCACCGATCAACTACGGTCCGTTATAACGGTTACACCACTAGACACAGCAAGAGTATTTCTTCTCCTGTTTTTGAAAATGTTCCTTGAACATTTTCTAGCATACACTCATTGTAAAATAGCCTAAACATTAACGCTATCAAGAGCTCTCTAGCTAATTAGCTTCAAGTAAACAAATAGACCGGAAATAACCGAGAAGTATTATTTTGAATCGGAAGTACGTCACAAAGCCTAGTGCATGTAGCGCATTAAATTGTTTAAATTAAAACAAAGGAGGAGCAAACAATACAGATTAGTGATTGGTCCTTGGCAACGCTGTTTGCACATGCGCAGCTCATTCGCGTCTATGTCAGCTGCCGTACGGACTGAATCTGCTGCTCCGCCTCTCTGCCACTCACTGAACAGAGTAACCGCAGAGTGGTGTGTACTGGCTATGGAGGACAAAAAATGACATAAGCATAAATAAATGCAGAAATAAATAAATAAATGAAAAATGAATACATCTTGGTAATGAAAAAGGCTATTTATGTATTTCTACATTTATTTATTTCCGCATATCTACATTTATTTATTTATTTATTCATTCATTTCTACATTTATTTATGCATTTCTACATTTATTTATTTATTTCTGTTTTTCTACATTTGTTTATTTCTGTATTTCTACATTTCCACATTTATTTATTTCTGTATTTCTGTGTCCGTATGTTAATTGAGTGGGTGGTACTATACCTCAGTCTGAAGCAGGATTGGTCAGCTGGGCGAACCAGACAGAAGCAAACGATTCCTATCAAATCTACATTATACAAGCTGGTTGGCTAACCTTGGTATTAACTCCACGCAGTGGCTCATACAAAACTTTCCATCAATAACACAGGGCTACATTAAAACTAACTGTCGACAACTCAAGTTTAGATAAGCGGCTAGTAGCGAGCTAAAGGCAAACCTCCCGTATAGAGAGTATGCACTGACGTCACTTTCCCACCGGAATACGCCCCTTCAGTCGGACTGAGTTGCAAAACATGCTGCAACATAGCTGCCGTTAGTAGGGGAAACTGCGAAACCGGGAGTAAAACAAACGATTATCTGCCTAAATGAAAGGCAATTGGACTCGACAGTGATTCTTACAACTTACCAAAGAACCAGTGGTCCATGGACATTGACATGTGGCCATCGGGCATGTGGAATCAGGGTTTCCTGACATTTATATGTAGGGCCTGCCTGATTTCGACCCCGGGGAAATACACAAAGCAAAGCCTGAAAGCGTATAAAAGCCCGGACATGCTAAAACGCTTAACGTGGCTTAATGTTCCAAAACTGCGATCAATGATCACCAAATTTCTCTTGTCAGAAACACTTCCCCCTGTCAAAAAATCAAAACCGACATCCTAGGATTATGGTCGTTACCTCAGGTTAAGCGTTTTCCTCTCCTTTGACGTCCAATATAAGGAACACGCTTAACGTGGCTTACTGTCCCAAAACAGCGTCCAATGATCACCAAATTTGTCTGACATCTCACGTGTCATAAACACTATCTCCTATCAAAAAGCAAAACTCTCCATTGACGCCATTATAAGGAAAACGCTGCGTATCTTAATTTTCCAAACAGCGATCAACTAACAAGCAAAACTGAGAGGACAGCACTGAACGAAACGTCGGCCTAACTACCATATTCCTTGGATTTAGTCTTGCTTTTTTGATAGGAGATGGTGTTTATGACATGGGACATGTCAGACAAATGTGATCATTGGACGCTATTTTGGACCATTAAGCCACGTTAAGCCTTTTCCTTATAATGGGCGTCAATGGAGAGGAAAACGCTTAATGTAAGATAACGTCCATACTCGTAGGATTTCAGTTTTGATTTTTTGACAGGTGGAAGTGTTGATGAAAAGAGATGTCCGAGAGAAATTTGGTGATCATTGATCGCTGATTTGGAACATTAAGCCACGTTAAGCGTTTTAGAATGTCCGTAAAAGCCTTTGCGCTTGGTCGTACTTGAAGGCGGGATTTGTTTGCGAAATTAAAGTGATGAGGACACCAATGGATATTCTGGTTGCACGTGGTTTATACAAATATTTTTATTTTATTACAACTTTTATTTGGAAAACTGCAAGCTATACGTTTCGGTGCCTGGATTCCAGCTGTTCTGCGAATTGCAGCGATCCATTTGCTTCTGTTTTCTTTAGTTTTGGGCAGTCTGTAAAAAAGATAGCTCCGATTTCTTGTTGAATCTGTTTGTACAGTCAATCGCACAACAGGTCTTTCCCATTTTAGATTAGTTTTTTGTGTTTTCGCGGCATTCAAGCTGAACGGTAACGCTGCCACTCAGTAAGTCTTTCTGCCACTCAGTGGGTGGAACCAGCAGTGACTCCGCTTACTGTGACGTCACGTGCATAACCCCAGTCAAGTCAAGGCAGTAGCAGTAGATCCAATCGCACCGCTATAACCAATCCGGCTTTAGACTGAGGTATAGTACCACCCACGCAATTAACATATGGACACAGAAATGAATAAATGTGGAAATGTAGAAATACAGAAATTAAATAAATGTAGAAAAACAGAAATAAATAAATAAATGTAGAAATGCATAAATAAATAAATAAATAAATAAATGTAGAAATGCATAAATAAATAAATGAATAAATGTAGAAATGCAGAAATAAATAAATGTAGAAATGTGGAAATAAATTAATTAATTAATTAAAAAATACAGAAATAGCCTATTTCATTGCCAAAATGTATTCATTTTTCATTTATTTATTTATTTATTTATTTCTACATTTATTTATTTATTTATTTATGCTTATGTCATTTTTTGTCCTCCATACTGGCGACTCTGTTCTATGGAAAGTAAGTAAGGTTTGTCCAAAAAGTCACTAGATTTGTCACTAGGTGCTTTTTTGGGGGAAAAAAAGTCGCTAAAAGGGCCTGAAAAGTCGTTAAATCTAGCGACAAAGTCGCTAAGTTGGCAACAGTGGCTTGGTGCTAGTGGGAAAGCAAAGACGTATACAGACGTTTTCAGTGACGTAATGACATGGCTCTATGGTGGCTCTCTAGCCCGTGGAAAAGCAAACCAGTTCTTAGAAGGTTTGCAAGTTGAACCAACTCTGAACTGGCACTAGCACCAGCCTAGAACTATCACCTAGTTTGCGTTGGTGGAAAAGGGGCAGCCAGAGCCTCATAAAGAATCCTGGTCAGACTTATACATGTGACCCTCATGTTTCCTGGTATGAAATTTATCATTTGTGCATCCTTTTTAATTTTAAGCAGAAAGATTATGTAAAGTGTGCATTTTTCTATTCAGTTTTTTTTAATCACCACCCCCCCCAGCAGCTATTCTTTAGGCTCATCCTGCTGCAACACCCTCTGTGCACAAACAAGTGCCAGGCATAAGATAGGTGCATTCATCCAATGTAAGGCAGAAGATGATGGTACAGAATGAAAGGCTGAACTAAATTTAGGTTGAGCTACTTCCAGCAAAATAGATTTACTTTTGAATTACTAGACCTCAGGCTCAAGGCAGACAGGCAACATCACTCTCAGTTCCTCCAAATGTCCCTCTCTCTCCATTTCATTACTACTCCTGCTCTTATTCATGCCTCACGATCCATCCCACCACTCTACCCCATCTCTTATTCATGCCACTCTGTTCTCCAACACTCTGTGCGTTCATTTATCTATCCCCTTCTTTTTCCACAACTCTACTCCTACTCCTGTCTATTGCTCTCTCTTACCCTGCTTGCAATCTGTTGTCTCTCTGCCATTTCTCTCACTTTCAGCTCAGCATCTGGTTCCATATAAAGGTGAATAACAACTACAGTGCAAATGCTGAGGTATGAAACATTCCCCCACCACCCCATCTACTGAGATTTAAAAGCGCAGAATAAAGGAGGCAGTGGGCCGTGTTAATGTGCACAGGCTTCTCTTTACTTTAAAAATGCACAAGAAACAGCCGTGAGGCTTGCATTGAAAAGCACTGTATCAGAGAGCTCTTATGGTGCTACAACAGCAAACCCAGCAGAGCTGAATGAGAGGCCAGAATATGCTGCCAGGGCAGACGACACAAAAGTAAGGGCCTGGTTGCCCTGGGGGAGCATAAGCCCAAACAAGCGCAGAGATTTAATAGACCCCGAAAGGAGAGGAACAGCACAGCTCTCCCACACTGCAGGCATCACTCTGCTGCCCTGTAAAACTGCATGAAAGGCCTCATCCCTGACTCACCCATGTGTGTCTGTGGCTCTGCTTTTCAACGCCTCGCTAAGCAATCACTACCTCATCAGGGTAATGGTTACAAGATTAGAACAATGGTTACATTGTTAGAGTAGTAGTTACAAAATTAGGGCAATGGTTACCTCATTTGAGGTGTTCAGGTATTTAGATATTTCTGTTTTGTGCAGTTTGATATGTTGGTTTTAAATATAATTCTGCCCTGTGCAATGTATTGAGGTATTTAAAGGTGGTTTTGTTTTGAGTTTCCCTCAGCTAGGGGAATTTTTTCTTTGTAAAAGGGCACCTATTAATTAACATGCAAAATTGGTAGGAATTCAAGAGGAAATGTCAAATGTCAGTTACCTGAGTTTGCTCATAAAGCCAGACCTAGTATAAGTATACATCATGTAAACACAAGTGCAAACAATTATTATCAAAAACATGTGGTAGTTTGTAATCCAGAAATAAATGAAATTGTAATATTTGACATTTAGAAATTAATTACAAAATATGAATTAATTTACTCATTTGACACAGTGTCTCACAGTTTCAATATCTCATGAAAATGAAAATTGGGGTGCAGATTTGCTTTGCTCAAGCCTGATGTCAGGTCAGATGCCTTACAGCTAAATCTGAAATATGTTCAGCTATGTGAGACAATATTACTGACCTCACAGGAGATGAGGATAGTCTTTCTGCATTACAAGGGCAGGGAGTGGAAGAATCATAATACTAGAACTTGTCATTTATAGAGCAATTTAACAGGGTTACTAATACTAATTAAACAGTGCCTTCCATGTTTCTTTTGACTAAAACATTTAACATTCCACTGACCATAATATCATGTTATTTTTACAGTATCAAATCGATTGCACAAATCCAGCCTGCACAATCATTTCACAGAGATGTTTGATTTCCTTAGCGACTGGGATTTTATAGGAAAGGGGAGATAGACTGGGGTGTCAAAAAACGTGAGACTGGAGACGTGAGGGTGTGCAACCTGGAGTCAGGGCAGATGTGCACCAGTGCAATAGTGAGGTCATCAATTATTTATGGGAAATGGCAGCTAAGAGACTGGACAAAGCACATTAAAGTCATTATAGAGCCCTCAGACTGAGTGTATTTTGCAATTAGTCAGCCTGTGTGGACCATAAATGCTGAATTGTGGGAGTGCTGGTGTAACAGAGAGGGACAGAGAGTGCAGGACAGACTTGCTTGTGTATGTCTGATTCCAGTGCCATGGTCCTCATTAATGTGTTAGGCCTGGCTCTGTCCTTCTTTCCATCTTGTCTGCGTGTCTACCTGTCCTTCTATCTGTCTGTCTGTCTGTGGTCTACTTCAAATCTATCTCTCAGTTGAGTGCCTATCTCCTTGTTAGGTTCCCAGTTGCTCACCCCTGTCCATTAAGGTATGTCTACACTTGACTTTAAAAAACTTCAGTCATGCCAGAAGTCATCATTTTTAGGTGACAGTCATGCTTTAATATGTAGGACAATTGCTATTTTGACACTGATCCTTGCTTCCCTTCAAAGCACCGAAAAAAGACATTGGGCCCTATCTTACACCCGGCGCATGGCGGCTGGCGCGGCGGCGCAGTTGTCTTTGCTAGCTTACAGGCAGTGCATTGTCAGTTTTCGCGTCGTGCGCTCACGCCGTCAAAATAGCAGGTGAACATGCGCGGCCGTAGGCGTGGTAATTAAAAAAAGAGGTGTGGTCAAGCGCATGGTCTGTAAGACGCTATTTTGACAGCACTGAAAATGCGCCGCTGACCAAGCGCCGTTGACCAAGAAAAACCTGGTCGGAAGTCAGTGGCGCATTGTTTAATGTTATTTTAAGGGCGCAGTATCAACTTACTCATGTCAGGCTGCGCGATCATACACCCTGCTTCTGTCATACAACAATAAGCCATATCACACATCCATGCAAAATATAACAAATTAGATTACAATGGGACACATCGTTTTGAGATAAATGAAGATATGAAGAAATGTATGTCACAATGAGTAGTTATAATATTCAGGTATTCACAGATACGGGAGATTAGAAAAATTAGGTAGGTAGACCTATTTAAAAACTACAACTACGTGCACCATCTGAAAACGCACTGACCCGCAAGGGGACCCACTCAATTAACATACAGGTGATGTGCGATGCTGCATGTCGAGTCACCCATGTGTTCGCAAATTACCCTGGCTCAAGTCATGACTCCTTCATACTGGCCAATTCTGTCATTCCTACAGTCTTCCAGAGGAATCCTCCCCTGGAAGGGTGGCTGTTAGGGGACAATGGCTACCCATTAAAGACATGGCTGATTACACCATACACCATGCCAACAACAGTGCGTGAATTGTCCTTTAATCGCAAACACGCAAAATCACGCACTGTCACAGAAAGAAAAGAACTGAAATGTGTGCAATGTGTTCCATAAATATATAGACTAAGTAAATTTACTTAAAAACAATACACACAATACATAAAATGTTAGTCTTCATTGTTTTTGCATACTAATGGAACTGGTAGTAAGCACTGCAGTATTGTACAGTATTGTACATCTGCCTGACATCATTGTAGCGTTTTCGGCATTGCAGAGGTGTTCTGGTGAGGCCAGAAGACGAGGAGACGCTCACCGCACTGTCTTCCCACGCCTGCTTGACCTCGAGGAGTTTAGGGGGATTTCTTCTATCCCCATATATGATCTGCTCGCGCGCTTTTACTTCGCGCACGAGCAGATCAGTCTCTTCGGAAGAAAATCGGTTTGGTCTCCCTGGTAATTGCGCCATGGAAATAGCAGTCCGCCATTGATCAAGCGCCTCGCTTTTAAAGGGAATGACAGATGACGATCTGATTGGTTCTTTGCATGTCACGCCCAAAACACACCTCTGATTAATTAGGTAGAGTAGTCCAACCCTTTTGGAACAATGCGCCGGCGCTTGGCGCGTTTTTTCCGCCGTCAAAATAGCAAAACGCGCCAGACCACACCCACAACGACAGTGCGCTTCACGCCACTGACGATGCGGCTTAGATCGTTAAAATAGGGCCCATTGAGTCCATTTGAGCCCTCCCACCATACTTCAACCACATCAGAAATGCACTAGCCAAGCAATCCCTAAAAATATGTAAATTGTTTAAGTGATGGGACTTGGCAGTAACACATGAAGGCTATCTTATTTCAGCAACAGACCTTCTGATGAAATCTACAGTAGCATTACTGCCACCTTTACCTGCTTTTACCACCTTTAACTACCATCCCCGCCACCACAGCCACCAGCACTCATCTGTCGCCTTCTTTCTCTGTCTTCTAACACCTTTCTCCAACTCTATATTATATTATATTATATTATATTATATTATATTATATTATATTATATTATATTATATTATATTATATTATATTATATTATATTATATTATAAGCTGTATATACAGAGGCAGGGTGCTATCCTAGATCATTGATTAAATGTGTGTAATGTCCATCCAAATGCTGGTTTGCATTTGGATATTACAGTCAACACTGAAATCCATTCTAAACTCAGCAGAAAAGGTGAAGGCTTTGGTGCAGCATGCTAGTGACATGAATAGTTGAAGCTAGGGCAATGAACCCTGGTGAAATGTGTTAATGTCATATATACTAATCTTGATGAATTAAATTTCAGTTCAGTTTATAAAATTATGTTTATTTCATGTTTAAAGCATATTTGATATAATTTTTCGGTAGTTAACAGTAACTTTCTGAAGTTCTGGAACTATTTCCTGTAAATGCTCAAGATGTTTTTTGCAACAAAATAATTTCTGATAACAAAATGACCTGGATGGCCTCTATTTAGTTAAGCAAGGGATATCTGACAGCACATGTAGATGTCAATGTAATAGTGAAGGTTGGTATGGCACTCTGCAGTCAGGGTAAAGAGTGAACCTATGAACAAAGATTGCTGCCTGGCACCAGAATTTGAAACCATGAATAAAGAATCTGCAAAAGGAAGGGGTCTCTTTTTTTCAATCTAATATAATTTTTGGATGCCTTTGTTCAGAAACATTGGGATAAGAGACATTTATCGATTGTCTCTTCCCTATTGCAATTACAGTGAACTCTGAGGTATGGTATACTACCTGGCTCCATTTATGCTTAAAGTTGTTGTGAGAGAAAGGGCTCATTGGCCAAACTGATTTGCTGATATACAGCAGTAGTTACTTGTTATTATTCTTTCCTCTATCCTTGCTAGGTGGTGAGAAGAGATTCAGTGGTAGCAAAAAGTGTTCAGCTTTTAGGCAGATATCTGCCTTGCTGGAATAGAACTAGTAACTATTTGTTTACATATGTAGCCAAGCTTGCATAATAAACTAATTAATACAAGGAATTGTGTGTTGAGAATATATTTTAGATATTATATTTTTAGCTCTATTACAATATTATAAAATATGTAAATTATAGTAACTTTGGTACATTTAAATGTATTTTTAATCCCCATTAGGACATTTTAATTGTATTTGCAATGTATCATCTGGATGAACCACATATTCCTCAATACATTACAGTATGTTCCATTTCCATATTCTAGTGCTTATTAACAAGAATAACCAAATCCATTTGGTAGAACAGTTTTGTTTTTACTTCCACGAGAAATTTGAGAAGTGGATGAATGAACATTAGCTTGCTTCACATGTATAATGGCTATGATGTTGAATTTTATCAATGTTAGCTATCTAGCTTATATGTTTTACAGTGTAGTACTGTTAATATAAGTGATGATATAAGAGTTTACTAGAGAAATACAACCATGGTTACTATTTAGTTAAGGTATTTGAGTTAACCTGCTGTCTACAGTTTGGACATTGGAATTACAGGTGTACCATCTATCTGGTTACGGCAGGTTGACAGGACTTACTCCTGTACAATGAGAGCCTTTTTGTGATTTATTATAGAAATAATTACAATGACCCTGAGGTTTTGATGAATAAAATTAGCAACTATAATTATGATAGAACAGCTAACTTGCTAATGTTATCACTGAGAGAAGATAGCTGGGCAGCTGCTAACAAGCAAGGCTTATGCAGCATTTCTATGGTTAAATATAAGATTGTAGTTTTTGAGCTAGCTAGCAGAGTAGGCAGCTAACTAACACTAGGAAGTTGGTTGGCTAGAAAGCTTTACAATTACAGTGTCAAGAAAGTACAAGACAAAAAAATTGCATGGGCCATAACACTGACACCTGTGCAAAAGTTAATCAATATATGAGAAATTACTGTCAAGCTTTCAGAAGTTAAGTTATTTCATTATGGGTTGAGGAAAACTGCATTATTAAGCTTTCCGTAATTGGCCCTCATACTGCTGCCTTACACAGCTATACTGATACTGATATCAGCTCATTATGCGATACAGAATCTCATGGCATTAACTGTCTGTTTTGGTGATGTGTTTTGAAACTTTAGGTCCCTTTGCTAGCTAAATTTTGCCACTGTTCAACATCTCATTTATTTTCTTTTTATATATGGCAATCCTTTTCCACATAAACTGCATACATTAAGGCAAAACATGAAGTGGCTGGTGTGATGTCTATGAGGCAAAACTATAAAGATATATAGGGATATGTACATACATTGGGATAATTCATGCAGTTATGAGGACATACTGCAGGCATTGATAAACCAGCACTGTAATTACAAGAAAAGATAAAACATCAGTGTTGTCAGTTTAAGTGTGGCAGTGCATGAGTGCATCCATGCATGCATTTGTGTGTGTCAGCATGCATGCATGTTTGTGTGTATGGATGTGCTTGAGTGTGTGTGTGTGTGTGTGTGTGTGTGTGTGTGTGTGTGTCAGAATGCATCTGTGTATGTCCATGTGTGTGTGGAGGATGAGATGAATGAGTGGAGGAATACGAGCAGCTGCAGCTGGAGGAATATTGCTGAATAATCAGGTTTTCATATATAATTATTTGTGTAGCTTTTGATTTTATGACCTGGATCTTTGCCTTTAAACAGTTGCTGAGGCAGGAAAAAGAGTTAAACTGACTTCTCTTGCCAACCACTTCTCTAAATTATTCATTCACTCAATTCAGCTTCAGCGCCTATGTTTGAGACACTCTCCCTCTGTTTGGGCACACATGCATTTTTACTAGATAATTTAATCTGATTTGTATGAGAAAAAGGTTTCTGTGTGTATGTATGTGTGTTTAAGAGAGACAGAGAGGGAGAGAAAAAGAGAGTTGTATGTGTGACTGTGTATGTGTGTTGTGTGTGTGAGAGATATGTTTGTGGGTGTGGAGGGAGCAGGTTTAAATTACCTTCTGAGGAGGGGTAGGGGTAGGGATCTCAGTGCATCAGTTTGACTCTGAAAACACTGTTTACTGTGTCAGTGCAGAGGGAGAACATGCTGGGTTTATAAGGTCAGCATGGGAAATGACTGGAGGTATTCCAGATTTGTAGACTGAGAGAGTTTGCTGGTTATCAACTCATTGTATTTATCATGTGTGCATACCTCAATGGAAAAAAAAGTGTGTGTGATGGGGGGTTAGGAAACCAATGGTAGCAAAGAGAACAAAGGGAGTACAGGAGCTGCAAAGCTTCCAGCTAGAAACCAACAACCATCTAGAGAAAAGACCAGCCATGCTTAACAGAAGACTCAGTGAAATCAGAGCTCACAGGAGGTGAATATTTGAAGACATGCTTCCAGGGACTAAATTAGACTCAGTCATGCAGTTCCTAAGAAGGGCTTCAAAAAAGAGAGATGGAGGGAAGGGGGAGGGGAGAGAGGGAAAGAGAGAGGAAAGATAGGGGCAGTGGGATGGAGAAAATGGGGGAAGGGTTGAGAGGGAGGGAGGGAAGGAGAGAGAGAGAGCAGGCAGAGGAGGCAGAGAGGGAGGGAAACACAGAGAGACACCAGGTCAACAGACACTGACAGAGGGCTTCAGCAACATTCAGAACAACTTCTCTGTCCACTTGGATTTTCTCCAGCCCGCTGCATTCGGGTGTCGATATTTAGAGTTGACAGAATCAGGGCTGTAACAAAGGGTTTAAGCAGCATTCGAACAATTACTGAAATAGCATGTGCAGGGGGTTCCTCATTAAACAATGTTAGCACCATATTTTGACAAAATGACATTTTGCAGATTCGTGCTGTTTCAGATTCATTCATGTTCTAGCGGGTGAGATGTCTAACACCCCCACCCCCCCCCCACACACACACACACACACACACACACACACACACACACACACACACACACACACACACACACACACACACACACACACACACACACACACACACACACACGGCCCCACCAGGGTTCAGCCAATTCCTACACCAGTAGACCCTCGGACTCCGACGTGTCTGTGGAGGAGGACCAGGAGGCGGGTCGGCGTGAGGCCGAACGCCAGGCCCAGCTGCAGCTAGAGAGAGCCAAGGTAAGATCACATTACTGAAGATCAGAAAATCACATCAGGAAAATGAATTTGACTCAACACTGAAGACGAGCATTTTCATGGTGGTGCACCAAAACCAAATGGGTCATTCCATGCCAACTCACCTAGGACCTCCCAGTTCATGTCATGGATTTTCTTGAAAAGATTCATGTAAAAACTTCTATTAAATTCATGGGACCTTGCAAAATCCTATAGTTCTACTCAAAATAGGCTACTTTTTCAGTTATGAATTTTTGAAGTTTGGCCCTCGGAGCTAAATTTCATCATTTTTGCGATTCTTTGTGTGTGTATTATAAGCCTCACCAATTGCTTATTTTTCACTGGATTGGGATAAAATTTGTACTGAACATCCAAGAAACCCTAAGGATAATTTGCAACATGTATTCATGTAAATAGTTGTGCTGAATGTTTTACAGTGATCAAATTAATAAAAATATTTGCGAAATAATATATGTGTATTGAGCTAAGGAACTAAGACTAATAATTTGTCCAGACACACGGAACAAGATGACATCATCTAGTATGCAACAAACCAAGCCATTACAAGCTGTAACTTGCAAACTTCCTGAACCCAATGAAAAACAGGCTCAATAGGTATCACACAGAGATAGAAAACCTTGAAGTCAACATAGTACGAATATCCACCTATGAAATAAAACCACTGAATGTAATATTACAGCCAATGAAAAGTACGAAAAATTGGCTATTTTCAAAAAATTATTAAATGATGAAAGAGTAATATAACATCTTTAAATTTTTTTATATATCTACAATAAATATTAACACTTTCCCATAAAAAAGTTTCAGAGAAATTAAAATAACCCTTCTTGGGAAAATATACAGTCAAAATATCGTAAAAAGTGGGTTTTTCAGGTCTAAAGCTATATTTAGCAAGACGTGTGGCACTCAATTTTTTATGCGGGACCAAATGACTTCTAGATGTGATAGAACTATATTAATACTACACAGAATAATAATTTGGTTGCAAGAAAGTGAAAACTAGTGGAGATATTAATTCTTGAAAACTGTAGATTCTTTGTTTGGGTAAAACATTTATTTTTATTAGTTTGATTTGTTTATAATACACATACAAAGAATCGCAAAAATGATGAAATTTAGCAATGAGGGCAAAACTTCAAAAATTCATAACTAAAAAAAAGTATTTGGAGTAGAGCTATAGGATTTTGCAAGGTCCCATAAATTTAACAGAAGTTATTACATGAATTTTTTTGAGAAAATCCATGACATGAACTAGGAAAAGTTCGGACTTCTGGGTGATTTGGCACGGAATGACCCAAATGAACAATGATTTTACAGCTTTGAACTTGGGAGTTAAGAACTGAAGATGTAGAACTTGGAACATTCTGTTGAAACTTCAGGGGTGAGCAAGTTTTGAAATGGTATGTTAGGTATTCATTGCAATGTTTTCAGTACATCATAACTGTATTTCCATGCGTGCTATTCAACAATGCCAATGTCAACAGTGTAAATGTATTGTTAAATGTACCCATCTTGTTCATTGCTCTGGATAAGAGTGTCAAGTGCCAAGTGACAAAATGTAAATGTAAAATGATCTTACATTCAGTTCATCTACAGAGAAAAACAAGCATAAAAGTGTTTGAAGCCAGCCTATTCATACCTTACAACAATGGACAGCTGCTCTGTGACAGGGTCTGTAGGGTTTGCTTTACAAAAACCATTACATGACAAAAACTGAACTGGGGTGATAGGCTCCCTCACTTAGTCTGCCTCACAAACATTTCTTTTTTCATTCCTTCACTAAACTGAGTTTATCCTCACCATTGCCTTATTGGGGTCTAGCTTTCCTTATTGTATAAAGCTTGGTAGTGTGGTTGCAATGCAAGCAAACTATTGTTATCCGATAGTTTTATTAGTGTGCTTGCAATACAAAGCAGTGCAAGCAAACTGTTGTTATCCGATAGTTTTATTAGTGTGCTTGCAATGCACCCTTTCATCCCTTTTTTCCCATAGACTCCCATTCATTTTCAAAATCACCCCCCTCACCCTTCATGGCCTTCCCACTCGCTCACTTTTCACCCCAGAGCCACCACACCTCACATGTTGCCTCGGGACAAATCACCCAACAATCATCCAAGACCGTTTTGACACGCACTCGTCTTTTTGTCATTTTTTAATCAGTTTTTTTACTCATTTATTCATCCCTCCATCCTGCCATTGACTTCAATTCATTTTTCGAAGTCTTACCGCTCAGTCACCTTTAGGCCTACGGTCACAGTACCACATGTGCTGCCTGAGGTCATGCCACCAAACACTCATTGAAACCCATACTGACCCGCACTCATCTTTTTGTCGTTCACTCATTCCTCCATCCTCCCATTGACTTCAATTCATTTTTCAAAGTCTTACCGTTCAATCACCTTTCGGCCTACGGTCACAGTACCACATGTGCTGGCTCAGGTCATGCCACCCAACACTCATTGAAAGCCATACTAACCCGCACTCGTCTTTTTGTCGTTCACTCATCCCTCCATCCTCCCATTGACTTCAAGTCATTTTTCAAAGTCTTACCGCGTAGTCACCTTTCGGCCTACGGTCACAGTACCTCACATGCTGGCTCAGGTCATGCCACCCAACATTCATTGAAAGCCAAACTGACCCGCACTTGTCTTTTTGTCATTCACTCATCCCTCCATCCTCCCATTGACTTCAATTCATTTTTCAAAGTGTTACCACTTGGCCACCATTTGACCAATAGCCACGGGACCTGATATGCTGCTTTGGGTCATGTGACCCAACACTCACCAGAGGTGGGTGTATCCCTAGCAACCATATTGTTTACCCTAGCAACCGCATAGCAACACCCTAGCAACCAACTAGCGACCACTTAGCAACACTTTGGCAACCACCCAGCAACGCCCAGAGACCATGTTGTTTACCCTAGCAACCACTTACCAGCACCCTGGCAACCGCCCAGCAATGCCCTAGCATTGCCCCAGCGACCATATTGTTTACTCTAGCAACCCCCTAGTAACCACTTAGCAACACCCTAGCAACCACCCAACAACGCACTAGCAACCAAATCATATACCTTAGTAACCATCTGGCAACGCCCTAGTGACCACCTTATATACCTTACCAACCACGTAGCAACAGACTAGCAACCACCAAGTAACGCCCTGGGAACCACCTAGCAACAGCCTAGCAACCACTTAGTAACACCCTAGCAACCACATAGCAACCCCTTAGCAACACTTTGGCAACCACCCAGCAACGCCCTAGCAACGCCCAGCGACCATATTGTTTACCCTAGCAACCACTTAGCAACACCCAGGCAACCACCCAGCAACGCACTAGCAATGCCCCAGCGACCATATTGTTTATCCTAGCAACCCCCTTGCAACCACCTTATACACCTTAGCAACCACCTAGTAACGCCCTGGCAACCACCTAGCAACAGACTAGCAACCACTTAGCCACATCCTAGTGATCGTCTCATATACGTTACCACGTTTTCACTGCCAGGTTGCAAGCACACTCTGCATTTTCTTCAGGAAATGCACTTTTCTAGTTCTTTTTCTTCTTCTTCTTCTTCTTCTTCTTCTTCTTATTCCACCAAATTTGGGGACGTTTCTCCTCCCCCAGTTTTCGAGATACCCACTCTAAACCAACTGTAACCCGTCCGGTCTGACCCCGATCGGGCTGCTTGTATACAGCTAAGCCGTACCCGCATTCGTTCTCCGGCTTTTGTCGTTTTTTCATCCCTTTTTTCCCATAGACTCCCATTCATTTTCAAAATCACCCCCCTCACCCTTCATGGCCTTCCCACTTGCTCACTTTTCACCCCAGAGCCACCATACCTCACATGTTGCCTCGGGACAAATCACCCAACACTCATCCGAGACCGTTTTGACCCGCACTCGTCTTTTTGTCATTTTTTTAATCCGTTTTTTTACTCATTTATTCATCCCTCCATCCTCCATTGACATCAAGTCATTTTTCAAAGTCTTACCGCTCGGTCACCTTTCGGCCTACGGTCACAGTACCACATGTGCTGCCTGAGGTCATGCCACCAAACACTCATTGAAACCCATACTGACCCGCACTCATCTTTTACTCGTTTATTCATCCCTCCATCCTCCCATTGACTTCAATTCATTTTTCAAAGTGTTACCGCTTGGCCACCATTTGACCAATAGCCACAGGACCTGATATGTTGCTTTGGGTCATGTGACCCAACACTCACCAAGGGTGGGTGTGCCCCTAGCAGCCATATTGTTTACCCTAGCAACCGCCTAGCAACCACTTAGCAACACCCTAGCAACCACCTAGCAACCATATTGTTTACCCTAGCAACCGCCTAGCAACCACTTAGTGACACCTTCGCAACCGCCTATCAACACACTAGCAACCAACTAGCAACCATTTAGAAACGCTTTGGCAACTACCCAGCAACGCCCTAGCAATGCCCAGCGACCATATTGTTTACCCTAGCAACCACTTATCAGCAACTTGGCAACCACCCAGCAACGCCCTAGCATTGCCCCAGCGACCATATTGTTTACCCTGGCAACCCCCTAGTAACCACTTAGCAGCACCCTAGCAACCACCCAACAACGCCCTAGCAACCAAGTCATATACCTTAGTAACCATCTAGCAACGCCCTAGTAACCACCTAGCAACACCCTAGCAACCACCTTATATACTTTAGCAACCACCTAGCAACAGACTAGCAACCACCTAGTAATGCCCTGGCAACCACCTAGCAACAGCCTAGCAACCACTTAGCCACATCCTGGCGATTGTCTCATATACGTTACCATGTTTTCACTGCCGGGTTGCAAGCATACTCTGCATTTTCTTCAGGAAATGCACTTTTCTAGTTCTTCTTCTTCTTATTATTCTTATTCCACCAAATTTTGGACCGCTTCTCCTCCCACAGTTTTTGAGATATCGACCTCCAACCAACTGTAACCCGTCCGGTCTGACCCCTATCGGGTTGCTTGTATACAGCTAAGCCGTACCCGCACTCGTTCTCCGGTTTTTGGCGTTTTTTCATCCCTTTTTTCCCATAGACTCCCATTCATTTTCAGAATCACCCCCCTCACACTTCATGGCCTTCCCACTCGCTCACTTTTCACCCCAGAGCCACCATACCTCACATGTTGCCTCGGGACAAATCACCCAACACTCATCCAAGACCGTCTTGACCCGCACTCATCTTTTTGTCGTTCATTCATCTCTCCATCCTCCCATTGACCTCAAGTCATTTTTCAAAGTCTTACTACTCGGTCACCTTTCGGCCTACGGTCACAGTACCTCATATGTTGGCTCAGGTCAGACCATCCCACACCTTGAAAGTCATACTGACCCCACACTCGTCCGTTACTCGTTTATTCATCCTTCCATCCTCCCATTCACTTCAGTTCATTTCTCAAAGCCTTACCACTCGGTCACCATTTGATCAATAGCCACGGGACCTGATATGCTGCTTTGGGTCATGTGACCCAACACTCACCACCAAAGGTGGGTGTGTCCCTAGCAACCATATTGTTTACCCTAGCAACCGCCTACCAACCACTTAGTAACACCCTAGCAACACCCTAGCAACCACCTAGCAACAACTTAGCAACACTTCGGCAACCACCCAGCACCGCTCTAGCAACACCCAGTGACCATATTGTTTACCGT
This sequence comes from Megalops atlanticus, assembly GCA_019176425.1. NCBI lineage: Eukaryota > Metazoa > Chordata > Actinopteri > Elopiformes > Megalopidae > Megalops > Megalops atlanticus. The sequence continues at coordinate 2,229,040 of CM032882.1, read as the reverse complement.
AGCAACCCCCCAGCAACCACTTAGCAACACCCTAGTAACCACCCAACAATGCCTTAGCAACCAAATCATATACCTTAGTAACCATCTAGGAACACCCTTGTAACCACCTAGCAACACCCTAGGAACCACCTTATATACCTTAGCAACCACCTAGCAACAGCCTGGCAACCACCTAGTAATGTTCTGGCAACCACCTAACAACAGCCTAGCAACCATCCAGCAACAACCTAGAAACCTTTTGGTAACATTATAGCAACCAACTAGCCACACCCTAGAAACCACCTAGCAACAGCCTAGCAACCACTTAGCCACTTCCTAGCAATTGTCTCATACACGTTACCACATTTTCGCTGCTGGGTTGCAATTCACACTCTGCTTTTTTTTCAGGAAATGCACTTTTCTAGTTTAATCTGAAGACCATTGTATCTGATTTTACACAGAGTCAGTGCCTGTGGCAGAATATGTGTGATTTGTGATAATCTTGATGACCCAGACTGCAGGCCCACAAGTGGAGAAGAGAAATGCTAAGCCTATATGTTCTACAGCATCTGAGGAATAGGTCTTGTCACATCAGCAGTCCCTCTGACCCAGTTTCCTTTGCAGACTAAACCGGTGGCATTTGCAGTGAAAACCAATGTGGGCTACTGCGGGGCACTGGATGAAGAATGTCCCGTTCAGGGGTTAGCAGTCAACTTCGAAACCAAAGACTTTCTGCACATTAAAGAGGTGGGGGATGCATCAACCTTCAATGACTCATGCTAAATTGGTGGAGCCATCAGTGACTCACTGAGTTGAACAAATAATATTGTTTTGTGTTTTGCTAGTGAGAGCACTGTTTTTTGGCACTGCATGATGGATCAACCTATTAGGTAGTCTCACACTCCTGTGACTATTGTACAGGGGTTAGGTATATGAGCTGTGCCAGGTCTTTATGACAGCATGGTAGCAGTGTCTGTGAGTATTACAGAAATACAAATATAGCACTGTTATTATTTATTGTCATTACCCATTTTATACCCTTATGCTTTATGTTCCTTTGGTGTACTAATAGTCATTCCTACTGACAATTTAGTAAGTTACCAGATATAGCAGATACAGTGGTGCTTGAAAGTTTGTGAACCCTTTAGAATTTTCTATATTTCTGCATAAATATGGCAGAAAACATCATCAGATTTTCACACAAATCCTAAAAGTAGATAAAGAGAATCCAATTAAACAAATGAGACAAAAATATTATACTTGGTCATTTATTTATTGAGAAAAATGATCCAATATTACATATCTGTGAGTGGCAAAAGTATGTGAACCTTTGCTTTCAGTGTCTGGTGTGACCCCCTTGTGCAGCAATAACTGCAGCTAAACATTTCCGGTAACTGATGATCAGTCCTGCACATCGGCTTGGAGGAATTTTAGCCCATTCCTCCGTACAGAACAGCTTCAACTCTGGGATGTTTGTGGGTTTCCTCACATGAACTGCTCGCTTCAGGTCGTTCCATAACATTTCTATTGGATTAAGGTCAGGACTTTGACTTGGCCATTCCAAAACATTAACTTTATTCTTCTTTAACCATTCTTTGGTAGAACGACTTGTGTGCTTAGGGTCATTGTCTTGCTGCATGACCCACATTCTCTTGAGATTCAGTTCATGGGCAGATGTCCTGACATTTTCCTTTAGAATTCGCTGGTATAATTCAGAATTCATTGTTCCATCAATGATGGCAAGCCGTCCTGGCCCAGATGCAGCAAAACAGGCCCAAACCATGATACTACCACCACCATGTTTCACAGATGGGATAAGGTTCTTCTGCAGGAATGCAGTTTTTTTCCTTTCTCCAAACATAACGCTTCTCATTTAAACCAAAAAGTTCTATTTTGGTCTCATCCGTCTACAAAACATTTTTCCAATAGCCTTCTGGCTTGTCCACGTGATCTTTAGCAAACTGCAGACAGCAGCAATATTCTTTTTTGAGAGCAGTGGCTTTCTCCTTGCAACCCTGCCATGCACACCATTGTTGTTCAGTGTTCTCCTGATGGTGGACTCATGAACATTAACATTAGCCAATGTGAGAGAGGCCTTTAGTTGCTTAGAAGGTACCCTGGGTTCCTTTGTGACCTCGCGGACTATTACACGCCTTGCTCTTGGAGTGATCTTTGTTGGTCGACCACTCCTGGGGAGGGTAACAATGGTCTTGACTTTCCTCCATTTGTACACAATCTGTCTGACTGTGGATTGGTGGAGTCCAAACTCTTTAGAGATGGTTTTGTAACCTTTTCCAGCCTGATGAGCATCAACAACTCTTTTTGTGAGGTCCTCAGAAATCTCCTTTGTTCGTGTCATGACACACTTCCACAAACATGTGTTGTGAAGATCAGACTTTGATAGATCCCTGTTCTTTAAATAAAACAGGGCACCCACTCACACTTGATTGTCATCCCATTGATTGAAAACACCTGACTCTAATTTCACCTTCAAATTAACTGCTAATCCTAGAGGTTCACATACTTTTGCCACTCACAGATATGTAATATTGGATCATTTTCCTCAATAAATAAATGACCAAGTATAATATTTTTGTCTCATTTGTTTAATTGGGTTTTTCTTATCTACTTTTAGGACTTGTGTGAAAATTTGATGATGTTTTCGGTCATATTTATGCAGAAATATAGAAAATTCTAAAGGGTTCACAAACTTTCAAGCACCAATGTATACTCAACACATTCACTGATTCACCTTTTGAGATAAGAATTTAAAGAAATTATTACAAATTATTTAAATTCTTCCAAGATAAATTCTTCCATCTCTGACTTTTTCTTATTTCTCTTTTTGTCAGAAATTTAACAATGACTGGTGGATCGGAAGGTTAGTGAAGGAGGGGGCTGATGTTGCCTTCATCCCTAGCCCTCTCCGACTGGAAGCCATAAGGCTGAAGCAGGAGCAGAAACAGCAGAGGTGAGAGTCTCCCCCTCTATCTTACTCAACCTGTCAGTACTTCAGCTTGAGATGTCTTGCTTGTGTTGTGTTTGTCTGTCTTCCTGTCTGTCAGTGAGAGTGTGTATTTGTTTTTATTTTTGCGTGCATGTGCTTTTGTTTTTGTTTACAGCCCCATGTGCTGCGTGTCCTGCCGATCTGCTCTTCTGCCACACCTGCCACCTGAAGCCCATCCTGCTCACCTATTCCCTGTTAATTCATTATTAGTCTGTGTATAAATATCCCTCTCTTTTCTTTGTTCTCTGCCAGTTTGTCTTAGTGTATTAGCCTGTTTTGTTCCCACCTATTTAAAGTTTATATCTGTACACTCGTGTTTGATTTCTTCCTGTGCCCCTCTGTTCCTGTTTACTTGGTTGATCTCCTGTGTATGACCTCTGCCTGGTTTTTTGGATTTGTCTTTGTCTTGTGATTTTGGATATTCTGCCTGTTTTTGTGGATCTTCTGGTGTTGACTCGGACTGTTTGACTGTAACAGTTTGACAGCTGTTTTGTGGCTTGTGCTGTCTAGTAAAATGCCTAAGTTTGGCATTTTGGTCTGCGCCTGGGTCCTTCCACCTGAAACCCTGACACAACCATCTGCTGCTCCTCTCACAGCAACATTGCCCCTGGTGGCCAAGCAAGGAAGGACCCTTTTTGAGAGGAGATTATCAAGTTGTATGTTACCAAGGTTTTAACACTTTTACCATGAGATCTTGATTTTGTATGCAGTTTACTTTTAAAAATTAGTTTTTTTTTCTCCAGATCTGTCTGGTTACACTCCCGTAACCACCACATCACACAACTCAGGTGGTGCCCAGGTGTGACTGTTTATACCTGTGTGTATTGCAGGAAAGTGGGAGGCAACACATCTTCAAGTCTGGGTTCTGGAGGAAGGAGGGGGGCTCCCGCCTCTGCAGGTAAGTGTATTTGGGACAAGTATGTGTCAGCTGCATCTGGGAGAAGAGTGAATCATATTTAGTCTATGGTCATAGTGATTAAGGCCTCATACAAAAACCCCAGGAATCTGTTTGATAATGATGTGGTATAAAACTGGGCTTATATTAATATTTTATTAATAAAATTTATTCATTTAAAACAATTACAAATATTATACAGAGCGCAGATACACTCTTGAATTCATAAAAACTTTCTTGGCTTAAGTCTGGATAATGAGTAAAAACATTCAAATGAAAACATACATGGCTGATGAAAGGGGCAGAGGTTGCATCACAGAGGAGATTGTCGTAAGAGTTTTTTTGTAGTTTTCTCTGATTTTTTGTTTTCTTGTTTTCAAGCCAAACAGAAGCAGAAGCAGGTAGGTTTGATATCCAGTCTGCTCTGTTTCAGCACAAAGTGGATACACAGAACTATGAATTGACCTAATCACTGCTCCTATAATAACAGCACTGTTTCTACCCCCCACTCCCCCCACTGTGACCATGAAGTTATATCCACACTTAGACTGGATACAGTTAAGGTATTTGTGCAGAATAATGTGCCGCTATTTTGAATTCCAGTTTCTTGTTTTGATTTTCAAGGAAATTGAGTATTCCCAGAAACAGTTAAGAGTATATGGACTCCTCAGCTATTATCAGCTGCTTATGAACATGTAGTGTCTTTTGTTTCTATATATGTGCTTGTAGTGGTTTAGTGTCTCGCTGTAATTGAGGCATAAGGATCAGGGTTTTGTGGAAATGTTTTTGATATGGTATTTTTCTTAGTCCTTTCCTTATATTGCATTATGTATCAAGCTTCTTTAACAGCTTTCTTTTAATTGGTTTGTTTCTTGACATTTTCAATAGATGTTTTAGCATTTTACCTGAATGAAAAATTATCTTGCACTGTCTGGTTGACACCTTCTTCACTGTGAGTGTATGTCATATTTCCAGTGATTGCTGTGTGGTGTTCCTCTGTTCTATTATGAACGCTTCTGTATGATTTTGTTTGGACTTTCTGGACTGTGGGGGGGAGGGGAGCTCTGACACACAGGTTGACAAAAAATCCAAGATCAGAGGAAATCTCCTTGTTTTTAATGTTTAGATTTCTGATTTTCCAGAATCAATATGCAGCATTGACTAGCAGTGCGGTGTGCCTGAAAACAACCAGAGTTTGGTGGTGTTTGTTTCTGTTCTTTTCAGGAACATAGTACTTTGGTAAACAGTGACAGTTCATGCTCTAAAAGAGAAGCTATATCTGTGACTATGTAATCAATTGTACTGTTGCCAAAAAGTGAGCAATAGGTGTGAAGAGTTCCCTCATAAGCAAATGCAATGCACAGACTCAGGCTACGGCATCACTACAGGAGTTTCTAACTGTTTTTGTTGATGACATCACTGTTTCTTACATCGCTGTTTCTTGTGGGATGATTAAAACTGTTCAAGGGTTATTGGTCGGTAATGTAGTTATGTTTGCTTTTATGTCAGTGAAATCTGGCAATGTTCTAGCTCTGGCATTCTGATCCCTGAAGATGAGCATATCCTTGGGCCTGAAAATGGCTTGTGTCTTTAAGGGAGAGGGACTGTACACTGCATAGCGGAAACTGTGTGAAGACTAATTCTTTTTTGGTTTTTTGATGTGCAACAGCTGCCTCAGTTTCTCTATTGTATTGTGGCAATGCAGCAGCTCCTCTGCCACTTCTTTCTTGAACTCCTCCTTGTCCTGCTGCAGGTCCATTGCCTGAGGGGCTTGAATCAGCGTGTCTTGGTCTCTGTTCTCACAGCTCCAGTCCTCTGGGTTGAGATTTTCCTGTGCAGGGGGAAGTGTAGATTTGGGCGGAGTCCAGTTTTTTTGGTTTTTTTTGGGAGGGGGATTCATGCACATGTTAAGCTTTTCCAATCTCTGCTAGCTTTCTTATTGTGTTAAAGTCCCTTCGAAAGGAGGTGGGTGTAGCTTCACTGTCCTAGCCAGACAAAAGACAAAAATAACAGCCTAGAGGGGTCGGGGAAAATGCCCCCATTTTAACCAAAATGTTCAGCAAGATAATAGATAAAAAATAAAATTTCTTGACAGTGGCAAAAGTAGCTCTATTGATCTGTAATATCATCTCTTACCCTTTTCCGATGCATTTTATATGGCCATTGTGTGTTGGTGCGTTATTTCTGCACCTTCTTTACTCTGCCAAACTCCTGGTTCAAGCCATGGTCCTTTCCTGACTAGACTACCATAACTCCCTGCTCTCTGACCTCCCTGTTTGTGCAAACAAACCCCTGCAGCTCAGTCATGCTGATCGATTTGTCCACAATGTCCCCAAATTTTACATTTCACTCACATTATCTCCCTCTGCAAAAATAGTTCGCATCGCTCTCAAAATGCTGGCGTTAGCCTACCTAGCAATGTGAGGTTTGGCTCCCCAATTATCTATTATAATTCATTAAGCTTAACCTCTTCAGGACACTTGGCTGTCCCCACCTCTTGTAATTACACATCCTGATCACATTCTCTGTTTACCTTGGCCCCACTGTGGTGAAATGAGCTCCTGTTGCAGTCAGAACAGCAAAAACAGAACAAATACAATCAGTATTCAAATTCAATTTCAAACATTAGATTTAATAGCAATTGATTGAATATATTCCCATTATAACAAGTACAATTTTGATAAAACTATTCAGTGAAACAGATACTTCGAGTGCATTTTTTCACTTCATCAAGGTAGCTATTGCAGGTATGATCAGGACCCTTTTCTCAAATTTCTGCCAAAATCAACTCTTCAGATTTTACACTTGACATGATGTGCAGAGTGTAAGTGTATACTTTGTGCTGATATATATTATACATTTGACATATGTGGTACTCATTTTACTGCCATCTAATGGAGACAGATATGACATCTAGTATGTTTCTTTTTAACACCTTTATCCTCTCAATATGTTCTCAAATGGATGAGGTATAAAGAGTTCAAATGCTGATTGTATGTCATGGATCCAAGTGGGTCCACATCTGGTATGCCCCAGAAACATTTTGGTTTCATTATCCCAATGTACCAGATATAATTTTGTTGTATAATTTGGGTTACTCTGAATTGTGGTTGGATAGTAGTGCTGTTCTGAAACCTGTGTATAATAGTTGGGTTATTTAGTTTCAGAGCCAGCTGACTGAAGGTGCTCTTGTTGGACTGCAGCTCTTGCATATGAAGTGCTTTAAAATGCAAAGAGTTATGAGGACTTGATTGCAGATGCATCCAAAATTTTAGCACTCTTTTTCTGGATATTTATTATCAATGGAAACCAGTCTAATTCTGCCTTGCATGCATTAGTTGGTGTTTTCTTTTGCAAACACCAACTATATTTTGCAGAATTCTGCACATAGGGTCTCTATAGGATGCTTGTCCCATTTAGTGTGGTTTTTTTGACTGAGTGGACCCCATACTTCACTCCCATATAATGCAATGGGCAGGATGACGCTGTCAAACATTTTGACCAGATTTTAATTGGAATATGTATTTTATGGAATTCTTTTTATTGCGTAGAAGGCTCAGTGGGCTTTCTCTATTAATGCATTCACTGTCTGACCAAAGTTCCCGTAAGCACTGATTTTTAGGCTGCTCCAGGGCTGTGTTGCCGAGGGGTGTAGGGGTATCTGCTTTCCTGAGCTCTGGGCTTTTGGAATATCATTATTTTGGATTTTTTAAACTTAACTGTAAGTGCCCAGGTCTTACAGTATGACTGGAGATCTAGGTGCTGCTGTAGTACTTCTGCTGTGGGTGACAGCAGCACCAGGTCATCTGCATTGAGAAGAAATTTGACTTCCATGTCGTTTGGGGTGAGGCAAGGGGCTGCGGATTGTTCCAACAGCACCACTAACTCACTGATGTAACTGTTGAACAATATTGGACTCGGACTGCAGCCCTGTCTCATCCCACATCCTTGAGTGAAGAATTCTGTTCTTTTCTTACCGAGTTTTATTCCACATTTGTTTTTCACATGTATAGGTTTCATTTCATCATTAACTTTACCCTCTACACCACTTTGGAGAATTGTGTAGTGTAAGCCCTCATGCCAAATAGAATCAAATGCTTTCTTAAAATCAATGAAGCATGGGGAACATGCTGATTTATTAGGGTGTGTAGGTCTAGTTTGGTGGTTCAGTAAAAAGCCAATCCGACTCACACACAGATGCCATAGTAAGTATTGAGATAAATTTAATCTCTTATATGTTGTAGATGAAGCAGCAATCTTGTAGAATGAAGCTGAACAAATTAAGTAAGGCCCTCTGCAGTTCAGGAGCACTGTGTTTAAGCATTTGTGTTCTGATGCTGTCAGGGTGACATGCTTTTCTTTTCGTGCTTTTAAGGGTTTAGAGTTCTGAGAATTCTTTTAGAGAGATTTGGTAGTCAAGTGGATTTTGATTGTTCTTTATGGTTGATTCTAGGATTTGTAATTTTTCCTTGATATTCTGATCAAATTGGAGGTCCTTATGTAACGGGTGTAGGGTCAGCAAGCGAGCGAGTTTCGAACCGGGGTTCTCACTGCTCGCTGCTAACTCCTTATGGCCGGAGTCGTTGCCAGTTGAGCTAAAGGCAAATTGCCCCTAGCCTGTCGTCAACAATGCTGGTTGCCACCTCGTTACTGCTGCTGAATCTAGAGAAAATTCGGAATGTTTGAAACGAAAATTCCAGGAACTGTGCAACCCACAAACAAACATAATGTCCAAAAGCCTGTCACACCCACCTATGATGCTTCCAAGTTTGGACTCGGCGCAGCATGTCTACAAGATGAAGCTCCCGTGGCGGATGCCTCACGCACCTTGACATAGACAGAAATGCACTAAGCACAAATTGAAAAAGAACTTCTTGCAGAAGTGTTTACATGTGCTAAATTCAATGACTACATCTATGGAAAACTGATCAACATCGAAATGGACCACCAGCCATTAGTCACAATACTCAATAAGCCCATATACAATGCACCGGTGCATCTGCAACGCGTGATGCTGAAACTGCAGAAGTACAACTTCACAATAACCTACAAAAAAGGAAACGCATACCTGGCCAACACACTCTCACATGCTCCAAGGAAGAACACAGAGCAACTGAGCACTGAAGAAGCTGACTTTGAAGTCATGTCAGTGAAATACATCTCCTCATCAAGACTCGATGAGCTGAGGGAACACACAAAATCCTAAAATCCACCATGACTGGCCAGACTGTCAGGCAAAACTTCCAGCCAAGTTCTGTCAGTACTTCGCATACAGAGATGAACTCACTGTTGATGATGGTGTTGTGATGAAAGGCCCAAAAGCTGTTATTCCCACATCTCTACAGAAAGAATACATTGCTATTCTCCACAGAGGGCACCCTGGCATGGAATCTACAAAACGCAGAGTACCTGGCATTGTGTTCTGGCCTTCAATGAACAAAGACATCAAGGAAGAAACAGCCTTATGCCTTGTCTGCAACAGTGTAGGGGATCAAGCCTACGATTAGTCTTCCTCACATGGGGCACCAATTATGTAAGGGGTGTTAGTCTTCCTTATGCGGGGCACCAATTATGTAAGGAATAATTAAATTAAACACATGGAGGCGCCATACAGAATATGGCATCTACCATAGTGGTTAAAATAAAATATCAGTCTCAGTTTCGTATATCAGTTTCATAAAATATTGGAACTTCAATTAATAATTAAATTAATAATCATAATCGAAATTAACCCCTTCAATAGTTAATCTTAATCAAATCACAATATTATCTATTTAGCTAACTAAACAAATAACACTGATGATTCAACTAAGAGGTGAAGGCATTTAGAATTCTGATCAGCAGAGGTTGGCGACATTCATTCCACGTGTAACATTACAACACACAACCTTGGAAAAATAATGCATTTATTGAGATATAACATCAAGGTAGTAAGGCACACATGTCATATGTACAATGAGTGAAATGTGTGTATGTATTTACACTTATGTGTAGATTTGCGTGAGTGTCTCGCGCTAGTGTGTGAGCGTGTCATAGGGTGTGTGTTCCTTTGTTCTGAGTCGTGCGTGTGCTGCGTGTGCACATGTGCTGCGCGTGCTTGCTGAACACACGTGTTCAAAGAGAACAAAGGAACATGCGTGTAGCGGCGAGTTTGAGTTGGTTATGTGCATGTGTGAGCGAACATAACGTCTGTCTGGTACAGGATATGTTTGGAAGATAACTGCGGGGTTATTTTGTGCGGATTAAAAGCAGGTACCGGGGTTAGCAAGACGATACGCATGCAAACACCCTACGTCTCTGTGTGGTATCTTAAGTAACGCTGCGCGGTGAATTGTGTGTGACAAATCAGTTCGGAACAACGAAACATAGCTAGTTACATTACTCGTAATGATCTGTGACACACGGATGTACAACATTCATCAATGTAGCTAACAATCGGTTGTTTAGCTATGCAATGTCCTGTGCCCAGAGTTAATAGCCTACTGTAGCTCATGAAATGAGGTCCAAATCTTGTGGTTTGGTGGGTGGTTTCGCTGGCGGTTCCATCGTCGGGGAGCCAGGGCTGGTCTGGTTCGCTCTGGATGAGGGTTTCTTTCGGGAGACACGCTTAGGTGGATCCGGTCGCACCTTTGTCTCCAGCTGGTAGCAAGTTTGCGCTGCTCTGATTGCGGGCGCTGAAACTCGGCTCTTGCTTCATTGATCTCCGCTAGCAATGCATCGCTAGCTTGGAGAATCTACACCAGGACAGGGCCTTCGGCTCGGCTGTCCATGTCCTGTCCACGTGGTGCGGCCTCCGGGAACGAGAGAGGGATACGTCCGTCTTGTTCGGACGTCTGGCGCAAGAGAGGTACGTCCGTCTTGTTCGGACGTGTGAAGCAAGAGAGAAGAAGGGCCTACGTCCATCTTCTTCGGACGTGTGGGGAGTAAGAGCGATACGTCCGTCTCCTTTGGACGTATAGAGCAAGAGAGAGAACAAACGAATGCACCCGGTTTTTAGTGGCATCGCTGTGGGGGGCATTTCCTGTTTACTGCAGTGGTCCTTGGTTGGGTGAGAGGTTGTAAAACTGACATCACCTCCAGTGAGATCACATTTCACATTAAAAGCGATTTATGTCAGTGCTGCGGCAACGTAGCTGGTTGTTTGTTTTTCCCTGCCATGTGCTTTTGTGTTCGTTTCTCTCCCTTGCCTGCCCCGCCCCTTGTTTCCCTGCCCGATTGCTCATCTGCTTCACCTGCCCGCTTGTTCACCTGTATCTTGTTTTCTTGTTAGCGTGTTCCCTTTATATTCCCGTCTGTTTCTTAAACTGAGACGAACTGGCAAAGGGCTATCTGTTTCGTTACCAGCGTTTATCTCTGTCTTGCTATTCTGCCTGCCCGTTTTGATCTTGCCTGTTTTTCTCGACCTCGTTTTTGGATTTCGTCTTTGTACCTTTTGCTGTGTCTACCTGGTTTTTGATATCGCCTGTTTTTCGACTCTGTCTACTGGATTTTCCCTCTTTCGGCATTAAACCATCGGTTGCCATTCTCCGCTGTCTGCGCCTGAGTCCCTGCCTGAGCCCCCCGTTGACAATTTATGTGTTACTGTCTGTAAAAGTTGAACAAATAAAATGAACGAATCTATCTGTGGACGGCACTGTACCTACAACAGCATGAAGCTGCATCAGCAGAAAGAGCCATTGCAACTGCATGCCACTCCAAACCTGCCCTGGTCAACTGTTGCAGCTGACATCTTTGAGTGGAATGGTCAACATTACCTGGTCCTAGTCGACTCCTACTCAGGCTGGTTCGAGATAGATCTACTCCGCAGCTTGACATCAACAGCAGTCATTACAAAGCTCAAGACATTTCTCAGTGCATGGAAGTCTGCACAAAGTTATCTCAGACAACAGAATTCACAAGCCAGCAGTTCAAGGACTTTGCTACAGCCTGGAATTTCGAACATGTGACCAGCAGTCCTGAATATCTGCAGTCCAATGGGATAGCGGAACGAGCAGTATGCAGTGCAAAAGAATTGATGGAGAAATCCAAAAGGGATAGACCAGATGTATCCCTCAACTTACTCAACCTGAGAAACGTGCCCCGTGACAGAGCCCTTGGTTCACCTGCAGAGAGACTCATGTCAAGACAGCACAACACTCCCAATCAGTACAAAGCTGCTGGCACCCACACCAAAAAGTCACACCAAGGTCAAGTCACGACCCACCCAAAAACGCTGCTTTCAGAAACTGTGCTATGACAAACCCAGTAAACCCCTTCAACCTCTGTCACAAGGAGAAGTGGTTAGACTACAAATGCGACATGAATACAACAGGATGGGAACCATCAAGGGAATCTGCAAGGAACCCAGATCCTATGGTGTCGAAACGTAAGGTCAGGAATACAGACGGATCCACAAACACTTTACCCACACATCTTACCTGTCCCAGAACTACCACCACAACAGTACAGAGAGTCTAACCCGATAGATCATCATCAGTCACCCCATCAACTCAGGTTTACCCCATGCTCCCCATCCCATCTCCCTCTCATCAAGAGTCTTTAGATGTTGAAAGTCATTTTCAAACTGCTCTAGCCATGCTTTTGATCCTTGAATCATAACTGTGCCATTATTATAGATGTTTATTTTGAATTTTGGTGTCGTATTGAGATATAACTGTCTCATTGTTTTATTACCAGCCATTTTCAGCTCCATATTGGCTATGCAGTTGGGTATGTGCCAGGTGGTTGGATGTTCTGTGCTGAACAGCAGGTCTGCTTTGATTTCTCTGTCATTCAGCTGAATGAAGTCTGACCTTAAAAATCTCTGGGAATTCTCTTAGTAGCCAGGTCTTGCACTTTTTTGCCCCCGGTCTGACTGGTGATATCATCACAGTATCTGATTTCAAGATTACTGAAGTCCCACCCCATTTGCTCCTTTGAGATAAATGTATCCATTTTCAACTGTCAGAACGTCTAATAGAGTACCAAGATGGGTACGTCATCTCTGGTTCTTTGCTGGTGTTGGCAGTGGTGGAATCAACTCCCCACCCCCCTGAGAACAACTCCCTCACTCCAACCCTTCAGATGTGCGCTGAAGACACACCTCTTCAGACTCTACCTGGACTGATACCTCTGCCATTTTGACTTTGTAACTTTGACCTTGTAAATCTGACTCCTGTCCTGTACTTGTAGCTCTCGTACCTAGGTAGTTTAGCGGTACTTTATTGTCCCTGTGATTGTATTTGATATGTAATCCTAGTTCAGATTAGTTGGCTCGCGACACTGACCTTGCGCTCAGCTTCAGCACTATCTGCATTGTATGACCTGTACACATCTTGCTCTTATGCCTGTTGTTTGCCCACTATTTGCACTTTTGTACGTCGCTTTGGATAAAAGCGTCTGCCAAATGAATAAATGTAAATGTAAATGAAGTAAATTCCCTATGGAAAATTACAATGGGCTTCACACACTATCCATCTTTACTCAAGTTCGGATTCATTTAAGGAGCTGGGAATTTCCTGAATTAACCTGTTTGGTGTGAGGATATATTTGGACTCATCAAATATTTCGATATTTTCCGAAAATGTTAAGATTTAAGACTTGTAGTTTGTTTTGTAGTCCACTTCTCAAACGACATATCCAATAGAGCAATGCGGGGGGAACGTCCTGACAAATCAGATACCACCATCTCATCCGGGCATTCTGGGATCTTCGGTTTAGAAAACCGTTGGCTCTGAGAAAACCCAGCTAGGTTTGTTAGTGGAAGACACAGTAGCGAAGACGATGACAATTGGTAGTTAGCTAGCTAACAAACAGCTGTAATTGTTATAAAATGGTTCAGTGCTTTGTCCCGGACTGCAGCCACTGTACATATGTGAATGACTGCAAATTTTTCAGGTTTCCAAAATACATTAAGGAAACCGTGAAGGTTATCTCTGTAAGTACACCATCAGAGAGACGTCTATCAAATGTAGCTAACTGAATGTGCATTTTCACTCAAGTCAAGTGCCCCAATCTACACGTGTAAGCAGAATTATCTTTTTGCTTAAACATCAAGGTGTTTCTGACTTTGTAGATATGTCTCAAAGGCTTTGGGCATTTTTCATCATTCAAAATTGTGGGCTAACAGTCAGTCTACTTAGCAAGCTCGATGGGTGATGGTGTGGTAACCTGACTTTGCTAGCTAGCTAGCTGGTTAGCTATGCTACCTAACGTTACACTGGTCCACACTCACCGACATCCTGTGGGTCTTATCCCTCATGCTTGCCCTGACCAAACCGGTGATATGGCCCTCAAAACAACTGAATTCCTCCATATGCCCTGATTTATAATGGTTTTTGCCCCGCTGAAAACCTCGGGTCTCATCCTTAAAGAAGAGGAGAATATGGCTAAGTGACACCATTGCTGGTAATGATGAGCTTACTATTGCTGATAGTAGAGCTTGCAAGTTAGCTGCTACAGCAATAGCTGATGGCGATGATTAGCCACATTCTAGCTAGCAAGGCCGGAGAGCGGGAATGAGAAAGCTCCGTGGTTTCATGGGACGTGTAGTTTTTAGCCCATGGCTGTACTAGCATATAAGCTAAAAAATTTAAATTACATAAAATTTGGCTCAAAACAATAGAGTTTATGCACATGACATCACAGTAGGCGGAAGTAATGTGGGTTACACCCACTGAGTGGCAGAAAGACTTACTGAGTGGCAGTGTTAGCGTTCAGCTTGAATGCCGTGAAAACACAAAAACACATCTAAAATGGGAAAAAGCTGTTGTGCGATTGACTGTACAAATAGCTCCGATTTCTTGTTGAATCTATCTTTTTACAGACTGCCAAAAGCTAAAGAAAAGAGAAGCAAATGGGTTGCTGCAATTCGCTGAAACAACTGGAATCCAGGCACCGAAACGTGGATTTAGATAGATAGATAGATACTTTATTAATCCCGAGGGAAATTCTGATATCCAGCAGCATACACAAACATACTCACAACATCACTCCACACAATAATCCAAGACACAAAATTCACACAACATAACAGGGGAAAGAAAACTAAAAAATAAAAAATAAAATAAAAGACAGTGAGGTGATGGTCTCTATTGGTACTTGTCAGTGTGTGCCAGTGTAAGAGTAAGTTGTAGGGCGTGAGTGTTGTGGTGGTAGTGCAAAAAATGAAACAGTGCAAGGATGAATATAAGTATAGACAATATGACATAAATATATGTATAAGCAGTATAGACAGTATAAACAATATTAAGACAGTATAAACAGTATGGACAATATAGACATAACATGAGTGTTTCTACCAAAGTCTCCACACATATTGGTAGTAAGTACAAAGTGTTGGAGGGAGAGATAGAGAAGGCAGTGTCAGTCTAGACTTTTATTGTCCATTGCACTCCTCCCTCGCTGGGAGGAGTTGAAGAGCCGTATTGCCAGAGGGACAAAAGACTTCCTCAGTCTGTCCGTGGAACAGGACTGAGACAGCAGCCTTCCACTGAAGATGCTCCTCTGACTGATTATGATGTTGTGAAGAGGGTGGTGGGTGTTGTCCATTATTGATAGCAGTTTGTCCAGGGTCCTTCTCTCTGCCACTGATGTAACAGAGTCCAGCTCCGTTCCAACCACAGAGCCAGCTCTCCTAACCAGTCTGTCCAGTCGCGAAGCATCCCTCTTCTTAATGCTGCCTCCCCAGCACACCACAGCATAGAAAAGGACACTGGCAACAACCGACTGGTAGAACATCAGCAGAAGTTTCCTGCAGATGTGGAAGGACCCCAGCCTCCTCAGGAAGTAGAGCCTGCTCTGCACCTTCCTGTAGAGAGCATCCGTGTTGGCCGACCAGTCCAATCTATCATCTAACTGCAGCCCTAGGTACTTGTAGGAGCTGACCACCTCAACATCAGTCTCTCCAATGGAAACTGGTTGCAGTTGCAGCCTCTGCCTCCGGAAATCCACCACCATCTCCTTGGTCTTGGAGGTGTTCAGCTGTAGATGGTTGCAGTTGCCATTAAGGATAAGGATGTTTTTATTGTCATTCCAGAACACATTGTACATGAAAGGGAACGAAATTAGGTACTCAGGTCCCCTTTTCAGGTAACAGCAAGGGCGTAGTTTATCGGGGGGATAGGGGGGATATCCCCCCCCCAATAATCAAAACCGGCCAATACAACCCCCCCAAATAATTATATTCATGGAGACCTCAACCCCCCCAATGTTCAACCCAAAGTTACACCCTTGGGTAACAGCAATAATAAAATCAAGAAGAAAGCACACAATAAAACACCATTAAAATATATAAATATAAGTATAAAGTGAGCAGAGTGGGAGGACAGAAATGTGTCAAGTATGTTGGATTTTCGGGTAAAATCATACCTTAAGTTATATAGTGTATTGACTACTCATCAATTAAATATTTAGCATCTTGCATCTGTGTAACTGTAAAGTTTTTGTCAGCATTTATTAAAAAACATCCATGATGATGAGCCTTGTGTTCTACAAACAAAGGGGGGGTGTTACATAGTGTTAGCTAGCCAAGACAAACCCAGTTTTCCTTATAAGAGGGTACTCCACAAAGCAAGTTTAGACAGGTAGTCAGATAACTTTAACCCTTTTGCACGTAACTTATTTTTTATGCTATGTAGCATGCATGTTGGGTTACATAGTTTGTTATGTTTTCATTAGCATTATTAAGCTTTTCATAGTTTTCAGTTAGCATTTGCTATATTTTTAATGTTGAATTGCTGTTTCCTCAAAGTTAAAATCAGCTAGAATTTTTCCAGTCTAGTTTTCTAATCGCACCGGTTTTAGCATATGTGCAAAATGGCTAATCACACCGGTGTGACCATACGCGCAAAAGGGTTAAAAGTTTCTACAAAATATGTTGAAATTTTGTTTATTATTACTATCCTTATGGATGGCTGAATCACACTCCTAGGCTACCTTTGTAATCCTGCTTTGTGGAAGTACGACCAAGCATCAGGGCTTTTGTATGCCTTCAGGCTTTGCTTTGTGTATTTCCCCGGCGTTGAAATCAGGTACATATAAATGTCAGGAAACCCAATTCCTGGCCACATGTCAATGTCCATGGACCACTGGTTCTTTGGTAAGTTGTAAGGATCACTGTCGAGTCCAGCTGCCTTTAATTTAAGCAGATAATCAACACTTTTACTCCCAGTTTTGCAGTTTCCTCTACTAAATGCTGCCATGTTGCAGGATGTTTTGCCACTCAGTCCAACTGAGGGGGCGTATTCCGGTGGGAAAGTGATGTCAGTGCATACCCTCTATTAAAATAAACATTATAAGTCGCAAGTTGGGATCACATTATATAATCCAGAAATCGATGGTAAGCCATAAATCACTATAAGTGCTTTAAAAGTATGTTTTAAAAAAATGTCTATGACTAAAATGAATGGGGAATTTCACTCTGACACCACTGTGACGTAGCCACCTCAGTATTCTATTCTGCACAGTGCTGGGATTTAGGTAGCCTCTTGGCTGGAAATATTAGCTAGCTAGCATGAGCAAGATGTAAAAAAGAAGTCTATGTAGCAAGATAGACCTAACATAATCTCATATTTTTAATAACTTTAAAATGCAATCATTAGAAAAAATACATACTCAGAGCAAATGCTACTTGATCTGATGTAACATTATGCAATGTGATGGAAATGAGAAAACGATGCAAATAAATTTTGTCATCACACCCAGTGATTAGTTCAGTCTCACCTTGCCCCCAACGCCACCCCTAGACAAAGTGATGATAATGACATTATTAAATTCAGTTTAATTGATTTTGGATCTAATTTGCCCACCCACCAATTTGGAGGTCCATGGACATCCAAAATCCAAACAGGTGTGATATTTTCACATTTTGAACATCTTCCTTAAAATACATCTCATTTTAATTGTATGGGTGTATTTGTGGGTGTGGGTGTGTGTGGGTGTGTGTGTGGTTGGGGGGGATTGATGTGCCTGCACTTTACAGGGAAAAATAAATAAGTTATTTGTTAGATAATTTTCAAAAAGATAATGTTATGTATGATATATTTTGTAATGTATGGTAATATATTTAGCACATATATAATAAAAAGTATATAAATGCATACACATAAGCAAGTGAGGCATGTATTATTGTTTTAAGACTTTTTATCTATAAGATTTTTTAAAGATGACACAGTTTTCTTCCTGTATTTCCGTGTTACATCTTCATTAATTGATGTGCATTGCAAACTATGTTACTTGAACAATTTCTCCACGTGCCCCAAGGTTTGAGTAACGCTGCTCCAGTTCTTTCAGTCTAAGTGACTAATTCAAACCAGCTTTATTAGTAAGACCACATGTACCGTATTGCTAACGCAATTTTCACAGACATATGAGAACAAAATAACAATAACCAAAAAATATGCACACACACACATACAGAAACACACATATATATTTATTTACATTTATACAGTAACTGGGCAAATGCTTCATGCCCTTTGCCTCTCAGGCTGTGGCACTTGGATATGTATCATGCTGCTAAAGGT
Source organism: Megalops atlanticus (assembly GCA_019176425.1). Classification (NCBI taxonomy): domain Eukaryota; kingdom Metazoa; phylum Chordata; class Actinopteri; order Elopiformes; family Megalopidae; genus Megalops; species Megalops atlanticus. Next base: position 2,210,655 of record CM032882.1, on the reverse strand, counting down.
GCAGTATTTCCCTCTCCCAGAACAATTTGTAATTTGTCTTCATCTTTCCATTTAGGTGTAATTGAAAACATTTAATGTATTTGTCTCTAATTGTTTGCAAGTTACAGTGCAGGAGAGTGCATTTCTTCCTCATCTGTCTCACCGTGACCACATAGTCTTTCTTCTTTTGGTAGCCATGATTGTCTGTGTCTACCTTCTTCAATTACTAGGACTTGGTCACTGAGCCTGTACTTGGTCAGGATTAGTCTCTGCTTTGTATCCCTGACAGCGAAGAAATACTACGAAGAACAGTACACCATTCACTGAAATACATTGCTTTATCATTGCAGTGTAGTCCTGAACTCTTATTTTGGGTATTCCCCATTTAATATGTTTACCTTAGATATTACTTAAAAATACCTCATTAAAATGAGGTAATTAGTTCATTATCTAAGCAATATATGGCATTCATTTTTATTGCATTTTGACTTTTGACTTGAGTTTTACATATTGTTGAAATATTCCATTTCTCCATGAAAAGCCATTTTTGTATTGGCAAAACAATTCAGTATTATGGAGAATGCTGTACATTGAACAAGATTCATATAAGCTTTAGGCCATGTCCACACGTACACAGGTATTTTTTAAAACGGGGGTTTTCCTCCTTCATCCTTAAAAAATCTCCGTCCACACAAAAACGCAAACACACACTGTCAAGAGCATTCCACACCAACAGGCGACAATATAACCCCAACCATACAGCCATGTTGGCCAATCAGAAGCCTGAAAAAAGTTATTACGGCGCACACTCTGTCACAAGCCAAAAACTCAGTTTTCCCTGTCTACACATCAACACTGAAAACGGAGTTTCTGAAAACCTTCACCCTGGAAGGTGTTTTGCAAAAGATCTGTTTTCAGTGACCTAAAATTCCGTTTGCGTGTGGATGAAAGGCCAAAACGCAATGAAAAAGTTACATTTTTAAAAATACCCGTGCACGTGTGGACAGGGCCTTAGTCTAAAAATGCTGATTTGTGTCTTCGCTCCGTTTCCTACATCCTCACATCCTCAGTGACCAAAATTGATAACTGGTCACCATCTTAAGGACTCTCTATGTAGGAGTTACATGAGTTCCCAGATTCTTTCCTCCAGCCATGCATGCAGAAATGCATGCTCATATTGAAGAGTTTTTCAAGGATTTGTGACATACGCCTCCCCACAAGTCACATTCCATGCATTCCTTGCTTGAAACACATCTGTACTGAAGAAGGAATTCCTGCTAAGCCTCCATGTCCCTCACTTCTTTGATGCCTCCCTCTTTTCTCCTCAGATCTCATTATATTGTCTCAAGAGACTCAGGGACTTAATGGAATGACCCATAATCATGTACTGAAGAAACTTGAAGGACTGATTGAATCAGTAGTGATTTGATGAACTATATCAGACTCACATGGTCACAGGCTGTAGGCACTGAATGAATGTGTGTATTATGTAATGAATCATTCAGTGTTTCTGGGCATTTATGTCCACTGATTCTACAGTTCCATGTTCTATATGTTGCCTAAGAAGCAAATGTAAGTTTGCCTTCCACTCATAGTCATTTTTGATTTTGCACTTTTGTCCAACTACTCTGCATGTAGCTGTTCAGCCAGCAGCTGGTCCTGGCACTGATGCCTTTCCTCATCAAAATCTGCCAGAGTATCCTTAATAATCAGTATCAACACATTGTGCTGGTATGTGGTGTGAGAGGACATGAACAACCTCAGGCCCTTCTTGAGGGATGACATAAATCGCACTTATTTTAATTTACATTTATTCATTTGGCAGATGCTTTTATCCAAAGTGACTTACAAGTGAGGTATAATACAACACAAGTGAAAAATCATACAGAGTCAACAATATTAGAAGTACTGCATGACAAAGTTCCAAAGGTTGGCCAGGTGAGGTACTAACTAGCAGGTAAAGCTAGCGAGTGCATTAAGTCAACCAAACCAAACCATACAACCAAACCATTACAACCACCTTTACATTTAAACCATTGCAACCAACCCATTACATCAAATCAATACGTTAAACTATTACAGCCACACCATTACACCAAATCAATACGTTAGACTGTTACAGCCAAACCATTACACTTTTTTTTAATAATATAGTTTAATAGAAGATGGGGGGAGGTGTATCAGGTGCTCAGGTGGGAGCGGAAGAGCTGTGTCTTCAGATGTTTATTGAAGACAGAGAGGGACTCAGCAGAACAGATGAGGTGTGGAAGTTCATTCCACCAACGGGAGACAGCGGCGGAGAAAGTCCTGGATAGTGATTTAATGCCACGATGCGACAGGACCACCAGGCGCCGTTCGGTGGCAGAGTGCAGCAGTCGGGAGGGAACATAGGGTTGCAGCAGTGAATTCAGGTACTTAGGTGTAGTTTTGTTGGTCACCCTGTACGCGAGCATCAAGACCTTGAACATGATGTGAGCAGCTACAGGGAGCCAGTGGAGTGAGACTAAGAGGGGTGTGACATGAGCCCTTTTTGGTTGGTTGAAAACCAGACGTGCAGCTGTGTTCTGTATCAACGGCAGAGGTTTGATAGTGCATGCAGGTAGGCCGGCAAAAGTGCATTTCAGTTGTCCAGTCTTGAGATGACCAGTGCCTGGACAAGGAGCTGCACAGCGTGCTGGGATAGGTAGGGCCTGATTTTCCTGATGTTGTACAGCGCAAATCTGCATGATCTGGTAGTCGTAGCGATGTGGTCAGTAATTTTCAGCTGGTCATCAATCACTAACCCCAGGTTCCTTGTAGACCTGGACGCAATCAGTGTCGTTGAGCCAGGCTGAACAGTGATGTCGTGCTGGATCGTCTGGCTGGCTGGGATCACTAGGAGCTCAGTCTTGGATAAGTTGAGTTGAAGGTGGCGCTCCCTCATCCAGGCTGAGATATCTGAAAGACAAGCAGAGATCCGCGCTGAGACAGTGAGGTCATCAGGTTGAAACGAGAGGTAGAGCTGGGTGTCATTGGCATAGCAGTGGTAGGAGAAGCCATGTGCCTGGATGATCGGACCCAGAGCAGTTGTACATAGGTAGAAGAGGAGGGGGCCAAGCACTGATCCCTGGGGTACCCCAGTGGTTAGCCAGTGGGGCTTGGACTCCCCTCCTCTCCAGGATACCTGAAATGTAAATAAATCACACTTATTTTAATTGTCTGAAATTACACTACAATTAAAAATTATACCTGGTACATTTTAACAGTTATTTAGTGTGATTAGGTATAAAGTGACATGTTCAAATTTGACAATACTTGGTCTGAAGATTGTGAACAATGATTGCAGAAGGCAAAAATGAAAGTTTGTGTATTTGCTCCAAGTGATATTCCTGAACACTTTATGTAATTGAGATTTACTGATTTATCCAAGGCATGGGAAGATGCCACAAGTAGGACATATATGTATAGAAGAGAACAGACAATGATGTACAATTGAAATATAACAGGGATCTCAAGGGAGAACCAATTGATTGCAATACGAGTGGCTATACCAGGCCTACCAGTTAAGGCACTTATTACAACATTACACAGGAAGGCAAATATCCTCTGATATGTTTCCTCTGATACAATTAGAGGGAAACAACTAAAATACGTTAGAACAATACAGTGATTATATGCTAAAAATCAATACTCTTGTAGTGGGGGACTGATAGAGTGAGGGTAACCGGGTTTGTATGTTTTGACATGTTTTGTATTGATATGGAGAGTACTAGAAGGTAACATCCTAAGTATCGATCTTAATAGAGTGTAGCATATTAATAGAGTGGGTGTCTTCAGCCATTGATGGTTTGGGTGATGGGATATCTCAGGACATGGGAGAGTTGTGTTTGAATTATTGTAAACATTAATCAAAAACATGAAAATTCCACCAACAATTCAGAGACTACAAAACAGGAAGAAAGTATCCAGGGTTTCATGAGACTGTGGTGAAAGGGTAAAAGCCACAGTGTGCAGAGGACCACCTCTCTCAACGAGGCTTGTTGGGGCAGCCATGGGTGGTTTGGGTGAGCTATCTGTCAGAATTGGCCACCTGGTCACTGACCTCGGCTTCCTGGGAATAAATGACCCCCACTGTGTTCAGCCAATGGCAACTGTAATATCAAGCATTTACTCCATCAAACAGGATGTAAACCATTATTGGAGGCAGGACCACTGCACACACTGTCACCACCTTAGCTGATAAATAGTTTTCAAGTTGTAGCTTGTTTTTAACAACTAATACATAATCAGTCTGGGATGGTTACCCATGGTGATGCTCATCAATAGCTTTATTTAATAATTTGCCTTTGAAACTCACTTCCTATAAAGAGTGGCAGTTTCCCTTTGGGCCTCTGTCATCAGCCTCTCATAATCATAGGTGGTTGTCTGGAGGAAAAAGAGATGTAATGAGTGTTCTGTTAAAAGATTACATCACAATAACTCAAAGCTGCCTTTTTTGAATAGTGATTATGTCCTATTTATCCAATTCTGCTGGGCCATTTTCTTCAGGTTTATTCAAGCTGACCACTAGATAATGTGGCTGAGGGGCTCATGTCTAGTGGATACACCAAAGCGATGAGTCTAGTGAATGTAGCAGTAGTGTACATTCTGTGTTGTGTGGTTATGCTACATAGGAAGTACATAACAGTGCATTGTATGAATCACTGAAAAAGATAAATAGGTTGTGTTTAAAGCATCTGAGGCAAACCAGTACAAGTCCTTATGAATGTTACATTCACAGGAACATTACAAGACACCATTGTACTGGGATAGTGTGGGTTTTGTAAGCAAGTGTACTGTATTACTGCTGGGTGAGCTGACTCACCTTGGTATTGACAGCAGCGTCAACCTTCTTGTACTTTTCTTTAAGATCCTTGACACTGTGGTCATAACTAGGGGTCGACTGATATGATTTTTTCAGGGCCGATACTGATTATCAGTAATTAAGGAGACCAATAACTGATATTTGGAACCAATATACATTTGCAGTAAAAATGAAAATCTTGGTGTCAAACTTTAGAATAACACAAACTCCAACACAAAACTTCATTGAAATGCCTTTAAGCATATGTTTAATGCTTAAAGGCACAAAAGGTGCAGGGAGCTCCCTGCAGCATTTCTTATAAAGTTAACTGAAATTTTTAATAAATAAATAAATAAACAAAATAGCTCCCCGAAGTTTTATGAAGTAAATAAAGTAAAAATAAATAAAACTAGTAAAAAAATTAACACACAATAATGCTTCATTTATTTCAGTAAAATGGCTTTGGAAAGCCTTTAGTTGGTTTCAATTTAAGTCAGAGGCGTTATGCCCATTTAAGCTGGAGGGGCACGTGCCCCACCAGCAGGGGCGGCGTCAGAGATTTTCTTTTGCCGGTGCTATGGGGTCGCTTGACTTTTCATCGAGGGTGCTCTGAAATTTAGGGTTTCCCATTAACGTGCCGGTCGCCCCAGTTTAAATTCTACTGCAACACCCCCGACACAGTCTTGGATAAGCGCGCACATACGCAGTACCCGCTCCGCGACAGTTACAATGCCATTCTGTGTTAAACACAAGGCTGAATCAGACCACCTGTGTTGGCTTTATGTTTTTTAGTCTAAAAATAATCGGTTTGTTTTATTAATGTATTTATTTATTTTTCAAATTATAAATTATAGTATTCACGCATTAAAAATTAAAAATTCTAAATAAACCACAGAAATTTCTCGGGGGTGCTAGGGGGGTGCTATGGCTATCCTAGGGGTAGCTACAGCACCCCCAAGCCCCGCCCTGGCGCCGCCCATGCCCACCAGATTTTTTGATATCTGGATTTTTAATATTTTTTATTTTATTTTATTACTATTATTTTTATAATATGTAGTTATGATCATTTTATATTATAAGTCAAACGTATTTTTCTAACTATGTCATAGATCTTACCTCAAATAGTCACACACCCCCTTTCTCTGTGGTATTGGTTTCTTTCAAAAGGATGAAAGCGGTTCGCAACAGCAGGTTAGTGGTGGGCAAAGCGAGGCTTTGCGAAACACTGAAACGTTCGAAGCAATTGTGCCGGAAATTGTTTCCAGGTTTCGAAACAATCCGACACCCATCTCCACGGTGACACCTACTGGCCACTTTTGTGATCGTCACATCTTGATAAGGCTGTTCTGTGACACAACGACTCAAGACAAGCGTTGACAAATTCTAAACCACGTATTATTCTGGTGGGTTATGCCAGGCTATCAATACATATGCTCAATACATATTTAGGAGAAATCACCATACAATAAACAAACAAAAGCTTTCAGATTGTCAGAGACAGCAAATTGGTACTGTAATGAACAGTGTGTTTAAATGTTTATTTAATGTTGTGTTGTGTTTATTAACATCTGTGATTTCAATTGCTTGGTATTTCAGTTTCATGTGTAAGACATGACATTCAGGTTTTTCATTTGGTTTTTCCAAGTGGAAATGATCCCACACCAGAGATCGGGGTCGCTTACGTGGATTCTACATCTTAATCTAGCCTATCAATCAATATGTTTCACTAACCTTATATCTAGCCTAACTATCACTCACTAAATCGCATTGTCAATCCCTATATGTCGCTATCTCTCAAAATTTCTCTCCTCTCACAATCACAATCATCCCTCGAAGTTGGGATGTGACTTTTAAGCATTCTGGGAGTTTGCGGTTGAGGCAGATGTGTGATCAGGTTTGCTCCAGACACTGTCAATGATAATCAAACGTAGGAGCGGCGGGTATGCAACCTGTCGAAACAGGGGTGAAACGCACCGAAGCTTCGCTTAGCCATGGTCACGTGATATGGTTGTTTTGAACCACATCTGGGAGCAGTGTTTCGAAATGTCTGCGCTTCGGAAGCTCGAATCAGCGTCGAAACGTCAGTGTCGAGCGTCCCATCCCTAAACTGACGAGCCACAGCGCGTTCGAAAGTACTGTGTGTCGGTTGTCATCATAAAAGTTGGGTTTGTCTGTTTGGTATACTGTCTTAAGTTGTTGTGAACGAAAATGGCTGATGTAGAGGGTTGGAAAATATTTTTTCGTTATTTCTAATGTGCTTGCTCAGCAAACATAGCTAGTAATCACTATTACAACTGTCCACCTGTGCATTTGAGGACACTAGAGGGTAGAATGCCTGAGGGAAGGCATAAACTCTGATGAACAGGAAATATGCCTCAGAATAAACCTGACCATCAGAGTGTTAAGTGTTGTGTCTTTCTTGTCCATTCTACACAGAGTTCAGAATGGGTACCCCTAGGCCTGAGGTGAGTTACATTGACATGACCCATATTTCACCTGACCAAAATATAGTAACAAGAAACAAGCTTAGCCTACTCCTTCTTTTTTACACCTGTTCCTTTAGCATAGGGGTGGCCAAAGTACGGCCCGCGGGCCACATGCGGCCCGGGGGCAGATTTTAAATGGCCCGTGGCCTCTTTTCCAAAATATAGTGCGAGTGGCCCGCCACTGTGCCAGCGCTACAGTACAATATTACGCTAGGCTCGCACACAGTGAAACACCTCGCGAATTTCGCCCGGCGAATTTTCGATCTGGGGGCGTGGTCGCGAAAACAGAAAGCAGTTTGGCTAACCTGTTAGTAGCAAGTGTAGTTGGGGTGCGGTGATGTAGCCAATAAGCCAGCTGGCTAGCTATTGTAGCAAGCGATTCAGCCAGCTTGTGAACTCAACCAGTCAACTGTGATGAAATGGCATAGACATTACGTTGTGTATGCTCTCCACCAATTTAATTACCTCCCGTTTTTTGCTGTTCATGTTCTGAATACAGTAAGGTCACCCAGACATCGTAAAATCATAAAAATGTTTTCATGCCAACGTTAGCCTGGCTATCCCAGCAATCTGCGTAGTGTATGTGTGGTGTACGAAAATGTTAGCGGTTAGCCTGTCACCTAGCTTAGAGTGTTTAAATGAAGATCTACAGGGGTCGATTCGTCTCAGCTAAGTTAATGTAACATAAAAACATCAACCCGTGTTGATGTAGACACAAATGGTTGCCCATATATCTTTTAATCATATACATGTTTTCATGCTACATGTAGCCTTTAGCCTCCGCCATCTTGGTCAGACTTTTTTTTGTTACTCCCGCCTCTCTAGAGAACGTCACGTACCAAACACATCACACGCAACTGATTGGTTCTCACGTGGTTCTCAATTGCATAAAGTTGGGATTTCGCTCGCTGACCCCGATTTCGCCCAGCCAGAGCGAATTTCGCCCCCATACAAACTGAATGAGAGCTGCAGTGTGAGCGTACCGTTACGTTAGGCTATGTGGTGAAGACGTGAAATGTGGTATTCTAGTGTCCCACCACACGATGGCAGCACTAACAGGTTGTAGACCTGCAAAATATTGAAGAAATTAAACCTGTCCCTTAATAACAAACTGATTGGTTATTCAATCAATAGCCTACCAGTCATTCACTATGGCAGCAAAGAGGCGCAAAGTTGATAGCGAAGGCCGACGCCTTCAAGAGAGATGGAAAACGGAATACTTTTTCACTGAAAGCCGAAATAATTGCATCTGTTTCATTTGCCAAGAGACTGTCGCTGTTATCAAGGAATTCAATGTGAAGAGACATTACGAAACTAAGCATAGTTTGTACGAGAAACTGTCCAGCTGTGAAAGGACTAACATAGTGAAGCAAGCTTGGCCTCTCAGCAACAACTCTTCTCACGGGCAAAAGATTCAAAGAAAAAGGTACCAGAGCTAGCTACGAAGTGGCGATGCTATGATGCTAATTGCGAAGCGCGCTAAACCTTTTGCTGAGGGCGAGTTTGTTAAAGACTGTGTAATGAAGATGGTGGATGCCGTTTGTCCTGAGAAAAAGCAGGAAGTTTCCAATGTTTGCCTGGCTCCAAATACCACGGCACAGAGAACAGAAGAATTATCTACAGACATCAAGAGACAAGTGAGTGAGAGGGGGACACGGTTAGACTTTTTTCACTAGCCAGCGATGAGAGCACTGACCAAACCAGTACAGCTCAGCTACTTATTTTTTTGAGGGGAGTAACTTGATGATGATATGAACATTACTGAAGAATTACTTGACCTTCAGAGTCTGAAGGGCCATGGGGGGAGGATTTGTTTCAGTCCGTGTGTAAAGTTGTCAATGACATAAAACTGCCATGGGCGAAAATGCGCGGAATTGCTACTGATGGTGCGCCTTCTATGCTAGGTGAAAGGAGTGGATTAGCCGCGCTGATACAGAACAGGGTCCGTAAGCATGGGGGCGATGACATTAAAATTTACTGTATCATCCATCAACAAGTGCTGTACGTGAAATTTGAGCAGGTTGTGAAGCCAGTGGTTAAAACCATTAACCTCATTCGTGCAAAAGCTTATTAAACACCTGTGTGTAGCAACAGTAGGCCTAGCCTGCAAACACATGTATAGTTGGTGAATCATCAGTCGAATTTATTTGTATTTTGAAATGCGTTGTATTGCAATGATGTCTTATTAAGGCTGTTTTATATTCATATTTCATTTATCTACACCAGTCCAGAATTAACTTTGCTTAAAATGAAAGGCACTATAAATAAATAAAATGTCTGACTTAGACTTGTTTTAGTAGGCACCTACATACACTACTATATGTTAATGGATTTGAATAAAAATTAACTGATTTGTATTTTGAAGATTTTACATAATGAATATTTTGAATATAATACAATATAAATAACACTAAAAATGTGTTGTTTTCATTGCTATTATACTGTTTCATAATTCAGTGAAAACTGCACAGTGCATTTTGAATTTTACTAAGAAGTCAGTGTAAGAAGATGTGAAGGCAAAGCTTGCTATGTTATTGATTACAGCCCATTTAATTGTTGATTTATTATTACACTGAAAATTAAAGCTTTTAGAATGCATATGAAAAATTAAAAAACAAGGAGCTGGCCCTCGGGTATTTTCACAAGATTCAATCTGGCCCCGTTGAAAAAAGTGTGGCCACCCCTGCGCTAGACTGTTCCATTTATCTGTTCTCCGAATGCTAGGAAGGAGCCTTGCCTAGCCTCTGAAGGACCCGTCCTACCAAGGAAGCATCCTTGACTTTGAGAAACAGTAATGGACGCGGTATTGCTGTTTGTGCTCTTTCAGTACTTTGAAACGGCGTCGAAACGTCAGTATCGAGCATCCCATCCCTAGAGTTTACGTAACGGAAACAACTGGCAGTTCACAGCGAGTCTGTTTAATGCTTGTTATTGACGAATTGAAACCGCTTCGCGTCATCTTTGCATTACCACTTAGGCCTATGTTTTTTTTGTGACGTGGCCGATATCAGCCAACATAAAAGCACAGATAGGTTGCACGACTGCTCTTGTTTTATTAACATTGATTGTGAGAAGATGTTTTACTAAAATTACGTTGTGATCAATACAGAAATAAAAGGAATATGATACAAGGCCGCTGAAAGGATCGTTTTTTGTTTGTCCATGTCACATCTTGATATTGCCGGAGGGCTGCGTAGAGCTCAGTATCAGACATATTTGTTGTACAGCATACACATACAGCTAATTTGACTACCAATACCAACCGATACCAACCCTTTGTTGAGTATTAAAGCCACGTAAAAAAATCCCGCATGCGTGGAACGGATCGGGCAGTGTCGTAAAAGAGGTGAAACTTTGCGCATGCGCTGACTTTTGCGCATGTGCAGAACGGATCTTTTTAAGCCTTTTTATTGAAAAATCCAACAGTACAATAACAAGGTACATCCATAAAAATAAAGCATTTCATTCATTAGTATCAAATATATATATATGTAATTCTACAATGAAAGAGAGATAATGCATAAAGGTGAAGAAAAAATAAACAGGGGTATTAATATAGTCATTAGAAAGAGGATATTAAATTAAGATATATCGCAAAGGTGTGAATGGCTTTTGAATTCAATATACCGGTGAGACTTTGAAAATATTGTTTAATATCATACTTATAATGGTAGATATTTGGTTTTCTTTTGGCCGATTTACATTTATGTATAAAAAATTTCCCATATAATATCAGTAAATTTAGGAAGAAAACGTAGTTGTGATTAATATTCTTGTTTTCATAGAAGAATATGACATCTTTTTCTTTAATCCTAATTCTACTCCCACAACATTCTTCAAACAAACATTCCATATCAATCCAATAGAATTTTGTATAAACACAATCATAAAACAAATGCATAATAGTTTCTACTTCCTTGTTACAAAATGCACAATACTCAGATATCAAATTTAAATCTTTTAAGAAACTGGTTAGTTGGATATATTAAGCGTATAATTTTAAAGGAGACTTCCCAATCTTATTATTAACAAAGTACTTGTTATAGGTGGTCCAAGATTTTTTCCAATTAATATTCTCAAACTGACTGTTCCAATACCGTTTATTAAGAGGAGTTGCATAATGATTTATCAGCTGTCTAAAGAATCTGTTACTACATTTGCTATCTCTTATATCCAAACCATTTAATAAAATTTCTTTTTGAAATACTGACTGTACATTAGAAATAGAACTGCCTTGTAACAGTCTTGAGTACCCAGCTGGTATAGCATCAAACACTATACTATATTCTCGTGCAGTAATTGGAAAGGCAAAAGTCTTTAAAAATTCAGTGTATGTAAGTAGATAACCTTCTTTATTAAATGGTTGTGAAATCAGTAATATGCTGTTACAAACCCATTTATCATAGAATATAGATTTTTTTTTTAAATTTCACATTCTTATTGTTCCAAATTAAGTGTTTGTGGGGAGAGAAATTATGCTTGTAGATGAGAAGCCAACATAAAAGGGCCTGTCTATGAAAGTTAGATAATTGAAGAGGAAGTTTATTCACATCAAAATAACATTTAAGAAGGAATTTGAAACCACCAACCTTTTCGAAAACGAGATCTGCCATTAAGTACCATATTTGACCTTTATTTTTTACATAATGTTTGATCCAATTTAGTTTGAAAGTTATGTTAGACAAGTAAAAATCAAGTACATTTAAACCACCTTGATTATATGGGCTGCATAAGGTATTTCTGTGTAAGTGATGAGGTTTGTTTCTCCATATGAAGTTGAATAAATTAGAATTAGAATTTTTTAATGATTGATTTTGGGACATCTGATACTTTAGCTGGGTATACCAGACGTGATAAGCCTTCAGTTTTGGATAAGAGAACCCGACCCTTAATAGATAGATCTCTCATAAGCCATAAGTTGAACCTATTATTGATTTTTGGAATGAGGGGTTGGAAATTTAATTGTGTTCTCTCTGCTTCATTTCTACATATGTGAATGCCTAAGTATGTTACCTCTTCTTTAATTGGAATACCTTCGATCTCTATTGGGAAAACATTGTCATCTTTAAGTGGGAAGAGAGTGCACTTTTTGATGTTCAGAGTTAGACCTGATACTTTGGAAAAAACATTAAGACAATTTAAAATATTTTTAACTTGCATTTCATTCTTTAGAAAGATAGCAGTATCGTCAGCTAACCAGCAACATTTAATTTATTTTCCAGAGAGATTAATACCTTGAAAAGAGTCATTAATTATATGTAAAGACATAGTTTGCATAACCAATAGAAAAAGAAATGGAGCCACAGGGTCTCCTTGTTTTATGCCTCGTTGCGCGTTGTTCCCCACACTAGTTTAACTGAACTATTACAACCATTATACAATGTTTGTATAGCCCTTTTGAAATACTGACCAAAGCCAAAAAAATCCAGCACATCAAATAAAATATTGTGTCTTACAGTGTCAAATGCTTTATATATATCTATAAATAGGATGAAGCTGTTATCTGTTATGTAATCTTTATAGTCAAGTAAATCCAAGATCAATCAAATATTGTTGCTGATATGTCTACCTTACATGTATCCAGACAAATTCATCTATAATTGAATTTAAACACAATTTCGGTCTTTGGGCAATGCAGAACAGATCGGGCAGTGGGCACGGATCGGGTAATGACATTTCCGAGTACGCATGTCCGCGCATGTGCAGAACGGATCGGGCAGCGGGCACGGATCGTGTAATGACACAGACGTCTTCCAGCGTCTCACTCCAGCGCGACAGACTGGTAATTGAGTTCCATTTATTACTGACTACTAGAGACTGAGCTGTTGATATTGTTTGTGGAAACGGGAAGTTAATGCTTTCGTGATTTATTGAAATGTTTTACTGTGAAGAGATTGCGAAAAGATTGTTATTGTTATTTTGAAAAAAATGAAAAGTTTTTGGAATATATTGCTGTGTGAGTAATTTATTTGTCATTTAAATATTTTGTCATTCTGTGAAAGGAGGAATGTTTTTTTTGTTTAATACTGTGATTATTTACAGGAAGATATTCTCAGTTTACATTTTATTTCACTGCTTTTGACTTAATTAACCCTTTTTGAGAATACAAAGACATAAAAGATTGTAGTTATTTTGCCTTTAACTACTGTTCATGTTTTTTTGTGATATCTTTACCTAGGAGTTGAGGCACCTCACCTGTCTTGCTAGATCTGGGGAAGGCAGGTCTATTGCCAGGTTTAACTGACAGCTTACTTAGCAGACACTGCACACTTCAGGTTGCCACCATGTCACAGATATTTCCTGAAGCTGCCCTTGTCACATCTTCTGGCATACACACTGACCATTCTTTGCAGCAAGATAGGTACAAACATACTTCCACACGTGGGTACTGAGGCTAAAACCATTGGGGTGGGATCCTGTCACTACTCAGTCTTCCTAGGTAAGGTTTTACAGATACCCCCTACAAGGCGGTGGTATAATTCCCCCCACCGCTACATGCACATTCAGTTTGCCCACTACACTCATGATCATGTTCAGGCCAACTGCCCACTTCAGGTTCTTAACCTTCAGATCCTCATTCTCCTTTACAGCTGATGACATCAGTTTTTCAGCTGTTGCCAATTCATTGTCATGTTCAGTGATCTAATAAGAGATCAGGCAGTGTGTAGCTTTGAACTTTTTATTTTGTTGCTTTAAGGCACAAAATGTGTGCATACAAATAGATGTTGACACCTTATATTTAGAGTCTTCTGGATCCCACTGCATTATTGTGCTTTTTGTTTCTTGAGCTCTTGCTGAGCGGCTTGGCTGAAGTAGATGGAGCTTCTTCAATGCCTGTGGATATCGCAAAACGCTCCATCTGGTCATCTGTTTTATCCATGGCTGGCGTTGCAAAATTCTGTGAACTTTCAGGAAATTTTCCATGGGAATTAAGGGGAATTTATGGAAATTGATATGTTTCATGCCCACTGACTGCTTTTCCCCTTGAACCTTTTATCCTCTTTACTATCAATTAAAATATTCTCTTCAAGAGAAGTAAAATATGTTTTGAAATCATCTGTTTAGATTACTGTTCCGTTTAAAGAGCCGACACAATGAAAGAAATTCCGCACAGTAGTTAACTGCAAACAACACTAACACTTTACTTCCAGCATCTCTCTTGTCAAATACAGTGGAAAATGGTACTGTCCTGCACAACATTTCTCCCCCCCTTCAGTTGAACAGAGTCCCACAGTAAAGTGCATAAAATAAGAACAGATCTTCAATATAACTTGGCCGAAAGGTGGCTACTGCAATGAAAGAACAAATTCAACAGTGAAAAGAGGGCTCAAAGTCCTCAAGGTAGGCAGGGCAAGTCCGTGCCCGTGCAGGCCGACCCTCAGCCCTGATGACCGGGCCTGGTTCTGGTTCCGGCTCCTGGAGCTCTGGTGGAATGTCAGGTGCAGGCCAGGCGGATGCAAGGCAGGTGCAGGTGCCTCTTTTGAGACAACTGCCCGCGTGAACTCCAGTCTGTCGAAATGTTTTATTGCTTCATCTCCATCTGGTGTCTGTTCACGGCCTTGTTCATCTCCATCTGGTGTCTGTTCACGGCCTGTTTCGCTTGGGTGCACTGAGCTCCGTGTACTGTCACACCCCGGGCCCTAAGCCTATCCAGAGGCAGCTCCATCTCACGTCCCAGCATTAGGGGCGCCAGTGAGACGTTAGTGGTGGAGTGCTGACTCGCCCTATAATGCATCAGCATTTGGTTCAGGGCAGTCTGGAATGAGCACCCCTGGAACAGATGTTCTTAAGAGTCTGATTAAAACGCTCCACCCCTCCGTTGGCCTGGGGGTGTAAGTAGGCTGTGCGGATACGCTTAATGCCTCTGTCACTGAGGTAAGAAGAGAATTCCGCAGAGGTCAGCTGCGGTCCATTGTCCGTGGTGAATCAGGCTGTCGAGTATGTCAATAACGGCCCTCATAGTGACTGTACCCACCAGGACGACCTCTGGCCACTTGGAGTGGAGGTCGTACACCACTACTAGGAACCGCTGGTGGTGAGGGACCCCTTGACCGTGGATTTCGCCACAGACGTCCAACTGGATATGGTCCTAGGGGCAGGCTGGCCATGCTAATAGTTGTAATGGTGGCGGGCTGGTGGTCTTGTTTTGCCACTGAGGAAGCACGTAGCGCAATCCCTGACCAGTGCTTCAATGTCATGGTCGATGCCTGGCCACCACACCAAGTCTCTGCATCGCTGCTTGAGCCGCACTATGCCCAAGTGACCCTTGTGCGCCATGGACAACACACACGCCCGCAGGGCACTCGGGACCACAGTGCAAAGCCCTCGAGAGATGCAGACGCCTTCCCAGCAGGAGAGCTTGTGTTTGAGTTTGGCATAGGGTGCCAGTTCCGCAGGCACACGTGATGGCCACCCATTGCGTATGTATGCGCGGAGTGTTGATAATATGGGGTCCTTTTCCGATGCCTGTTTGAGTTCGTCCAATGCGATGGCCGGCTGGAGGGGCGTGTACAACATGTTTATGAACTCCACTTCGCCATTGTCTGGTGACACCGTCGGCGTGGGGGCATCAATTGAGCGGGAGAGGAAATCTGCTACCATGTTGTCCCTTCCCAAGGTGAACTTAAGCACGTAGTTATACTGTCTGAGGCGGTCAGCCCACCTGTGCAGGCACAGGGGCTTATGGCCTGACCCAGAGGCTGACAGCAGTGTGGTGAGCGCCTGGTGGTCGGTCCGGAGCGTGAACTGACGTCCGTGCAGGTAAAGGTGCCACCTTTCACACGCCCAGATGCAAGCCAGTGCCTCCCGTTCACCCATTGAGTAGTGTTGTTCCATGGGGGTCAAAGCCCTGGAGGCGAAGGAAATGGGCCTCTCGGTGCCATTTTGCTCCTGAGAGAGCACAGCCCCCACCGCTCCGGCGGAGGCATCACAGGTAACAGTAGTAGGGCATGATGGGTCGAAGTGAGCCAGCACTGGAGCGCTGGTGAGTTGGTTCTTAAGCGTGCAGACTGCCTCCGAGCACGCTGTCGCCCATGTCCACGGAGCGTCCTTCTTGAGGAGCTGGCGGAGGGGCGCCATGGTCTGGGAGTACCCCGGCAGAAACCGGAGATAATAGGCCGTCATGCCCAGAAATGAAGCCACGTCAGAGGCAGATGCTGGCTCCGGGATGCAGTGGATGGCCTCGACATTCGATGTGAGTGGAGAAATGCCCTGAGCCGATACCCTGAACCCCACAAACTCGATATATGGTGCTGAAAAGGTGCACTTCTCACCGTTGAGGGTGAGGTTGTGGCGCAGCAGCGCGCTGAACACCCTGTGAAGGCGCTCATCGTGAGTGTGTTGGTCCGCGCCATGGACGACTGTCGTCCAAATACACCACCACCCCTGGGATTCCGGCCAGGACAGTGGACATAACTTTCTGAAAGCAGCTGGGGGCGGAGCTTTGGCCAAAAGGCATGCGTGTGTACATAAACACTCCGACGTGTGTGACAAATGCTGTAAGGTCCCTGCTGTCAGGGTGGAGGGGCACCTGCATATACCCTTGGCGGAGGTCGAGCTTAATGAAAACTGTGGAGCCATGGAACAAGGTGGTGAGCTCTTCAGCTATGGGTAAGGGATATTTGTCAGGAATGACAGCCTTGTTGACAGCGCGCAGATCTATGCAGATTCATATCCCCCCTGATTTCTTCTTAGCAATGACCAGGTTAGAAATCCAGGGGGAGGCATCCACCGGCTCGATAATGCCATCATCCAGCATTGACTGAAGCTCTTTTGTGACGCCCTCACGCAATGCCAGGGGGCTCTTACGTTTGTTGCAATTTCTGCATCTCTGTCCCTGAGCTGGACAGCTTAAAGCTCTACTGGTGTGCGAGTTAGCGCCACAATTGCCACAGCGCCGACTGTTAGGTGCCCTGCGCGTCTGCTGCACGAGAACCTCACTGTCCGTATCCGTGCTGCGTGCAGGGAAGGGCGTGATTAGCAAGTGCTCTGTGTACGGTGGCTGGAGTTGCTGTGCGAGGGCAGGAGACGGCTGCTGTGTGTGCAGCGGAGCACTAGATAGCATGGAGACGCATTCTAGCGCTGACTCGACCTACAACGCTATTTTAACGGCGTCCTCCAGTGATAAATCGTCCGATTCCAAGAGAGGTTTTTCCCTCGTCTTTTCGCACAATATTCCACAAATAAGCTGATCTCTGACCATGTTGTCCCGCAGCTCACTGTAATTGCAATGGCCCGCTAGCTCCCGCAGATTAGCCACATAGCTAGTGACCGACTCACCCAGCAGTTGAGCTGTTCCGCAGGTGGTATCGTTGCTGCAGAACTCGCTGCTTGCCGGCAAAGTGGTTGTGGAGCAGCTGGGCCAGTTCCGTGTAGGAAGCAGCTAGGGAGACGGCTCCCAAAATGGCTTTGCAGACCCTCTTTCCTTCCTGGCCAAGGCAATGGCGGAGTATTGCCGTCTTTCACTTGTCAGTAATGTCGGAAAAGTTCATTGTGTCTAGATAAGTCTCGAAACTTTCCAACCAGGCAGGCCACGGGACCGGAGGGTCACCGGGCACAGCTAAGAATGGTATCGGTGGGGCCAGACTAAATTCAGCCATCCTCGTCGCCAATGTTCCGTTTAAGGAGCCACCACAATGAATGAAGGTCCGCACAGTAGTTAACTGCAAACAACACTAACACTTTACTTCCAGCATCTCTCTTGTTCAATACCAAAAGTACACGTAAAGCAGTTGACTGTCGTGAACACAGTGGAAAATGGTACTGTCGAACACAACAATTACAGTTTTGAAATTTAGTTAAGTAAAACTAAAACATTGTAACATTCCTTGAACTTTTCAAAATATTCTTTGATTTGTTTTATATCCTTTTGTTTGTTTATAAGAAAACTGTGTTAAGAGGTAAAATGCCATGTGAATTGTACACCGAAACTTGATCTCTGTTGGCTGAGATAAAATGCGTCTACACATCTGATGATAAATGTGGAATTGTTGCCCTCTCAGTCCATGTGTTTGCCAGGTGTTTTTGTGGCTTTAAATGTGCCATTAAATCTTTCTTGAGAGTTTTCAAGGTACAGAGATGCACAGCACAATGAGCACCATTGTCATTGTCTCCTACTGGCCTTAAACCATGCATTGAAAAAAGAAGGAAATATATCATTAGGCTTAATGATCACAAGCATATACACTCTCTCTGTCTCTTTCAGCACTTCAGTTGCCTTTATTAGGAAAATAGTGTACTTTAAAATTAAAAATAAAAAATACTAACCTCCATCCATTCCCCAATTTATTATAGATTAATAAACTAATTTGCATAGACCTGTGCATTTTATGATATGCAGAGGAAGTAGTCGCATGCTCTGCTTATCTCAGAAGCTGGCCCTGGTTTGGGTTAACCTGTACATGAATATAGCCAAGTACTGCAGTTCACTTAAAATGAGAAAAGCTCTACTGTTCAAGTGCAGATGAACCTATTTTTTCATTTGGAGCTTAAGATACTTTTTTTTTTTTTTTTAAAAAATGTATTTAATTTTCAAATAATTATTTGGATTTCAGCAAAATTTTAAAACCAAGATAAGGCTATAGCTAGACATAATGAGCACTCACCAGAGCACTCACCCTTGAAACAACTGTTAGTAAATGCTTTGTACTGTATGCCCAGTTTTTCACCTTCGAAGGGTGTATTAATGTGCAGTGAGCAGTCCGGGATGCCATTTAAAGACATGGTCTTGGTTGTCTCTGTCTCCCCCCACAGACTGAACATGTTCCACCATATGATGTGGTTCCCTCCATGAGGCCTGTGGTGCTAGTTGGTCCTTCCCTCAAAGGCTACGAGGTGAGTCCATCACTGCTCTATCATTTCAGTTTTTGTGACATCAGGCCTCTGCTTTCGTGATGTTTTTTGTAAATTGAGTTGGTGATGGTGGTTTGATGATCTTATTGCTCTAACTGACAGCAGGGCCACTATATCTGTAAAACATTCTTGTCTGTCTGCTTTCCTTTCATAAAGCATTCAGTTTCCAGGTCCTCCCATTTCAACACTCTCACCTCAAGCAGGCCCTGTCAAAGCCTCATAGTTTTAGTGCATTCCCCTTCAGATCTTTAACTCACTAAAAATGAAGCAGAGTTGATTTATGTATGTAACTTAGATAACTTTTAAATCTACTATCAGCATTTAAAACAATCGTGAGCAAATGTTGTCCTCGACCTTTGCAAGACTGTTATCTCCTGAAATCCTCTAGACTCCTGTTAGTAGAGAAATGCAGTGTGGAGTTAAGTGGAGCCCATAGACCTGTGTGCTGAAACCCTCTCCTCATCCCCCCCTGCAGGTGACAGATATGATGCAGAAAGCACTCTTTGACTTCCTGAAGCACAGGTTTGAAGGGCGGTAAGTCATTGGGCCAACAGTGAATGATTTAGACAATACAATAGAGTGTAAAATACATTGATACAATACAATGGAATTTAAATCACAAATGACTCCAGTTTAAATCATGATCATAACTAGTTGCGGACCATAAGTACATCTAAAATAAACTTTAGATAGACATACTTTTGCTTAATAAAATTGTGGTTATGTTCTTTGTAATAGATGAGTATGCATGAAAACAAAGGCAGAGAACTTCTCTTTTGACTGATAGCTGTCTCTATTCTTGTTTTAGGTTGTATTCCATGATTAACTCACCAATAATGTTGTAGCATATGGTACCTTTTGGGCACTTTAAATGTGCATGGCACATGTTGAATACATTTAATCACAACAAAGACTGAGTGGCATAAAATAATTTGACTCACAGCAAAGCAGACAGTTTTAGCTTAAAATCAGGTATTAGGTTTTCATGTTTTTTCATGATCTAAATCATTTTCTGCAAAGAGTGCTATAATTATTGCTATCACAGATGCAATCAACAAAAAAGAATCAGCTGCTAATACACAATCCTTCTTTCCATAAGTGTACACATATGATTCATGCAGGGTCAAGACTATTATCAAATAAAGCAGTGCTCTGGACTGCCCTGCATGTGTTTCACCTAATTTCGATGGTGTGAAGTAGACTTTTTCTAAAATGTGTTACTGTGGAGAGTTATAGTGTATTGATGGGACGCCATCTTGCAGAATTTCCATCACACGGGTGACAGCTGATCTGTCTCTGGCTAAAAGATCTATCCTGAACAAGAGAGCCATCCTGGAGAGGTCCAACACACGGTCCAGTCTAGGTGAGCTGGGAGGGGCCTGGCTAGTACACACCACAGTCTCTAAAAACTTGTTGGTTGGTTAGGTCACTGTTTTTTTGAGTGGTGATCCCCTGAGTCTTTTGATGTTTTTTATTGAGGTGTTTTGTGGCAACAGGTGAAAGTCTCTGTGTTTTGTCCCCCACAGCAGAGGTCCAGAGTGAGATTGAGAGGATATTTGAGCTGGCCAAGACCTTGCAGCTGGTGGTCCTGGATGCAGACACAATTAACCACCCTGCACAACTCTCTAAGACCTCACTAGCTCCTATAATTGTCTATGTCAAAGTTTCCTCACCTAAGGTAGGAAACTAATAACTGTCACAGTCAGCATAGTAGATTGCTTGTTTCAGTGGATGCTGGTTTTGTTTTGTTGAGGTTCTGAGTTATAGAGCAGAAGCAATGATTGGGTGAGCCCCCATGACTTGCTGCAGGGATTGTTGTGGTACAAAATTAGAGAAAAACTTGAATCATTTGTCTGATGCATTAGAATTTTAAATGGGATTAATAAATTGGACCATGGACCATAAAGCTGAGTTTAGTGATCAGAACCAAGGGGCATGGTTGAAACTGAACAAAATTTGACACTTACATTGGACAGAATTTCAATTCACAGCTATTCATGCATGAATTAACATGCTGGGATTTGTTGAGGTGTCAGTAATTCTGGCATCATGACAAGAGCCATCAGTTTTTCTCGACTTATCATCTTGCATGCACTTCAGCCCTCTAACACCAAGAGATCAACACAGCCTTTTTTCAAGCCACTTGTTAAACACTTATACAAGTGCCCCTTCACAATCATCTAAGTTGATGAACTAATTGCCACTAATTAAGCACAAATGACAGTGATGTTTAGATCCGACAGTGTGAAGTGTTGAATTTAGTCCAACTATTTAGAACCACGGACAATGTGGATGTGTGTGTGCAGGGGTGTGTTTAAGCCTTGAAGCATGTTGGTGTATGCCTGTAGTATCAGTTGCATTGTTGGACACAAATGCAGTCACATTATTCAAATGAAAGTTTTATTCAAGTTGAAGGTATCCGTGGAAGGTACTTCTGTCCAAGTTGGTTGCCTGTTTTTTTCCCCTCACACGTTTGTTCAAAAATGCACACAATAAGAGATTGACTCCTCTTGAAAAAGTGGACAAAGTTGCTGCTAGGATAAGTTTTCATCCCCCACAATGACAGACATTCCAATCTTGTGAAATTTTCTCTATAATTTTCATAGATAAGCTATTCATCGTTCATTAGCCTAGTATTAAATAAAATCTCACCAGAAAGACAGCATGATGTAGATATATTTTATGAGCCCAAACAAAAGGATGAGCTTGAACAGAGAACCAATATGAAACCTCTTAAGGAGCAAAGCAAAGCAGATAATGTTCTCTGTAAATCACATGTTTAGGAGTGTTTTTTCCTGTCAAAATGACAAGCTGGATTAAATTTTCCAGTCAAAGCTTACAAAATTTGGGAAATGAGGGGTAATTGTCAGTTAAAGGAAAACATAGGGACTATTTGCATTTATGAACGCTGTTACATCATGAATGACAGCAGATACTGTTGCACTCTTTCACTCAAAGGTATGATCTTTGATTTGCATGTTCTTGATGTTCCTTCTATGACTTCCTCTTGCCTCCGCCTTTGTAAGCCAAATTATTTTTTGTTTGTTTTTAAAGAATGTCACAATTAGTTATCAGTCGTGTTAATCAGTGCAGTCATCTGACTAATTATACATTTAATGGCTGAGTTCTGACAGTGAACCCAGAGGATAATGACTGAAATACAGGTGTAAATCCCCAGGTCATGTGGTTAAGATTCATGAGCAAGATCAGCACAGCTATTGATTCTGTCTGAGGAGCCAAGACAGGCTGATTGTGCTCATTGTTGGACATCACAAAATGTGTCAGCAGAATGTCTTCTTTGATATCACCCCTCAGGTCCTGCAGAGGCTGATAAAATCTCGAGGGAAGTCTCAGAGCAAACACCTGAATGTTCAGATGATGGCGGGAGACAAGCTGGCACAGTGTCCCCCTGTGAGTGAAACCCCCGGCCCCCCCTCCACTACAGAGCTGGAACCACTCTGGCTTATTATACCGCTTTCCGACTGAAGAACATGAACAACTCTGGCTTATTGTATCCCCTTCCACTGCAGAGCTGGAACCAGGCTGGCTCATCATATCCCTTTCCATTACAAGCTGGAACCAGATTGACTTATTATACCCCCTCTTCATTGTAGTGCTGGCTTATTTTACCCCCTTCCACTGCAGAGGTGGAATCAGGCTGGCCTATTATACCCCTTTCTAATGCAGAGCTGGAACCACTCTGGCTTATTATACTCCTTTCCATTACAAGCTGGAACCAGATTGACTTATTATACCCCCTCTTCATTGGCTCATTATAACCCATTTTCATTATAGATCTGGAACCAGGCTGGCTTATTATGTCCTTTTCCATTGAAGTGCTGGAACCAGCCTGGCTCATTATAACTCTTTTCCACTGTACAGCTGGCACCAGGCTGGCACAAGCTGGTACAACATGACTTCTTTCCTTATTTAACTTTAATATAATATAGAGTGAATGAAAACAGACTAAATAATTCAATTTGTTATCCCGGAATAACTGGGGACACACATTGTTCTGCTTCATGAGTACTAAATGAGAGGTTTCATTTATTACTGGTGATTTAATTCAATACCCAACCGCTGCTGCTGTCAGGATATGTTTGATGTCATTCTGGATGAAAACCAGCTGGAAGATGCCTGTGAACACCTGGCTGAATACCTGGAAATCTACTGGCGCGCCACTCACCTCCCTGGCACTGCCTCTGTCATCCCTCTGTTGGAGCCAAATCCGATTACCCCACCCTCAGGCAACTCCAGCCTCCAGGTGAGTTATTCCCCTTTTCTACTAAAAGTGCGGCCATCACTCTTATCCACCTCCACCCCCACCTTCTTCTTACTGTTTTATCTTTAAAGTACCCTCTAGTGTTGGCTTTTTTGTTTTTTTGTATTTTACTCATTTTACATATTACTCTCATCCTTTTTGCAGTTCTCTGAGACACAGGAGTTAATTGAATGATCACTCACAGATTGGGGTGAGTAAAACAGAAAAAAATGTTCCTCAACTCAGCTATCCTCCATCCTTTTGACTCTCAATTGCTATGGTTGTGACCTTTTCTCATTTGTTCTGTCCTACATGGTTTAGGACCAGCTGTCAGATGGGGCTGGGGCTGGGGAGAAAGGAGAAGGAGCTACACAGCCTCACGCCCTCTGACAAAGCCCTCTCCTCATGTTGATGGAGCAATAGGGGGCACTCAAAGCAGCCGCACCAAGAAGAAGATGAGGAGGAGGAGCCAGAACAAAGTACACATGCACATGTTGCAACATGTTCCCACCCCACTGCAGCGATCCAGTCAGTGTTCATAGGAGCTATGGACTGACTGATGGGATGGCACACTGAACTGAATTACAACCAGCACAACAACCACCAACAAGCACACACCTGCTCACAGAACCACTGACCATACCAAAGGAGGGTGGGAGGAAGAGAGGGCAGTTACTAGTGGTCAGGAGCTGTCAGTATTGATCATGGGACAGTCATAAAGTGGCAGAATGGTGAAGAAGGAATATTGGAGTTTATACTGCTGGACCCTCTGGTCTATATCAACTTCAGAAGCCTGATCGGTCCTTACATTATTTACATTATGTTATTAGTGTGGTTGCCTGAAGGGTTCAGCGCTGTGATAAACTGTTTTTGAGATATGAGCCTTTGTTCGGTCTTTGGTATCCCCTCACACTGTACAGTTTAACAGTTGACATTTAAATTGTTGCCACAGAGCCCATCAGAGACAGCTGGTGTCACAGAGGGAGGGGCGAGGGAGACAGCAGCACCAATGCACACAAATTCATGTGTATGGTCCTCCTTCCACCTGCTGAGATGAGCATTACAGATTGCTGAGATTCTGCTGTCCTTTGCAGTGCAGGTCACTGTTTTAGCTCTGCTTCAGTAATTTGGAAACTCATTGAGAAATTAGACAAGTATATGCAGACTCTGGAGGTGACACAGCACCTGGCAACAGATGGCAACGTGAAAAGGGGGAAAAGTTTAAACAGGTCTAGAAATTGCAGAAAATGATTTGGAAACAATGGCTTTTACCCTCTTTTTTTACTTGAATAATTTCCTTAAAACAGTATTAAACAGCAAAATAACAGGTCATTATGAGCCATTAGTCATTATGATGTCACTCTGTAATTGTGAATCAAGCAGCACATACAATCATAATTTTCTTTCTGAAAAGCCACAATTCTACTTCTTAAAAGCATGTGTATAGGGAGCTAATGTAAAATGATTCTATTGAGTGTGACACAAGCATGGTCCTGTCCCTTTTGTTTCTAATTTTTCATCAAAAGTAATTTCCCCACTCATTTGTATCCACTAAACAGGCCAAGATATGTTAGTCATGGAGTTAAAGTAGTTAAATTCTCATAGCCCCATATAATTGAATGCAGTCAACCATGCAGAAGTGGAAAAGAATGTGTTTGGGTGAGTGTGCATGTATGTGTTTATGCATGTATACATATCAACACTTGTGTTTGTGTGTGAGACTTCATACATCCATTATGTCTTAGTGTGTTTGCATGCATGTGTGTTTGAAAACATGGGCATGCATGTGTATGTTAGCGTGTGCGTGTGTGCATGCGAGTGTGTGTGTTGTAGCCATCCCATAAGCTCTGCAACACTTGAGTCATAGGATCACTAGGCCTTGTCCTTGTCCCAGTGAATGCAAACATTGTGGGCATCCCTAGTTCTGCCTTACTGGGCTGTGGAGGTAAAGCAGTGGTGACTATGCATGCCAAAGACCAGGCCAGTTAATGTTTGAAAACTCTGGATTGCTGCCTCCCTCGCTAGTTATCAGTAAAATTCTAATGTAAATATTAGTCACATTTATTTATACATTTATTAAAACTGCCATGTGCAGGCAGTATGTTTAGTGTAGATTTCTGCCACTTTGGCAACCAAATACAGCATGCCAAATTCCTGTAATGGTAACAATACAACTCTCCTTTACTGGAGAAGAAGCACTGAATAGAACCCCCTTGGTTTAGCTATTATTTTAGTGGCTATTGATGAGTTTAAGAGTTACAATGAGGGAACATTCAAAAGGGATGGGTACGTTAGCCCCTGTACCTCTGTGTCCAGTTGCTAACAGAAAATTTCAGTGCACACTATTCTAGTGCACAAGCTTTGAGTAGTCTGTCCTTGATCACAGCCCTTGATGAAAATTCATGAGTGAGGAAATCATAAAACACTTTTGGCTTCAACAGTGGTAGAGACATGTGAAGTACATTGTGCTAAACCTATTTATTAAATAGATGCTTGTGGTAGCAAGGATAAAATTTCTAATGCAAAGTACTGAATGTTTGACATCTTGTTTACATAAACTGCTGTGCTTATAGTGGGCAGCATGATACTGGTTCATGGGAGCAGATTTAGACAGTGTCAAAGAGAGACAAGAAGGTGCTGCAAAAAAGTGGACAATGTGGCCGACTCGCACACACACACACCCTCAGACACATGCACACACATAAGCACTCACTCTCAACACATACACTATATTCTCAGAAATGTAGTCTTGCATGATTTTAAAAAATGTGGCATTCCTCTCTAGCAGGTTCCTGGATTCCAGACATCAGAACATTGTCTCGAGTTTGTTCTTCTATCCGTTGTCTCCACATTGTCAGTCTAGTGCACAAAACCTTCACTGCACTCTAGCACCTGTGCAGTTTTGGTCTTTATCAATGCCAACATACAATAAACGACACCATATATACTGCTTTGGATGGGTCAAATGCAGAAGACAAATTTCCCCACGGGGATTAATAAAGTGTACCATTATTATGGTGAAAAGTCAGCCCATGGTCAAGCAGCCAGAATATTGCATATTGCATGTCCTACGGAGTATAACAACTTTCAGCTTTGTTAACTGAACAGCAAAGTGAGCTGTGTATACTCATAAAAAAGGACCTCCCCATTCTGTAATGGGAGACTATCCTAACGACACGTTGGTTATAGGAATGCTGTGCCCTTACCCAGAACTTCAAAGTGAATTCTAATTAGCTGCAGTAAACGGAATGTAGTCATAGTGCACTCTTTATTATTTTGTTAAATATCTCTAAAATGACATTATCATCATCAACGACAAGTAGCTTCAAGACACTTTTGTAAAAAGAGAAATAATGGCAAATATCTGGTCTGGCCCTAAATTCTGCTGTTAAATAAATCTGATCTGACACTGCTTTGTTTCCTGTTTATTTTGAACCTTGGACACAAACAAAGCCATACATACAAGCAAGTGCACACACACACTCCTTCTGTTGTGTGGTACATTGCAATTTTGGTTTTCTACTCTGAACCAATGTCCCGGGTGTTCTATTAGAAAGGGTGCAGTTTGATCTCTGGAGTGTGGGGACTGAGCTCAGGGTGAAAGAGGATCACATCTAGAACTGTTTTCATATTTTAATGTACTCATTCTTATGCAATGAGGTCAGAAATGAAGGAGTAATATGTATGTCTGTCTGTCTGTCTGTCATTGTTGAAACATTCACTGCATGACTGAAGATACGAATTTTTCAAATGCAAGTATTGCATGCGATCTGATTTTTTATGTATGCAGTTCTGATACACATCACAGATTAATTATTCTTCATGTTGGTACTACTGTTAGTATGTGTGTGGGTCAATCTCCATTTTCATAATTACAGATCCTGGATAATGTGAACTAAGATGTGAAGCAGATTCATCTCAAATACAGGAAAGTGCATGTCTCAACAAGCAGCATCTTTACATATACATGAATATCGTGTGGTTTCACTGAACACATTACAGTTTATGAAAGATGCATGTGCTGTGTGTTGTGATCTGAAGTTCTACTCACAAAGGGTAATGGAGGAATTTCACATGTTTGGAATATTGTGACATAATTACTTTCACTGTAAGTATGCCTTTGGAACCTTAACACGTGAGGTTTTGTGATGAGAGTCTTTACAAGATGGGTGGAGTAACCATGTGTTATAAGTGGCTTAATTATTTAATAATACTATTTTGTTGCAAAACACAGTCTTTCAGCTGGTTTTAGAAAAGTAAGTGACCAGGCTACTTAACCTGAATTGTTTTATATATCTGGCTTTAGTTGTGTACATAATATGTAAATAAACTGTTAGTCACTCTGGATAATGGTGTCTGCTAATGTAATAATGATGCAAATCTCATTGCAAACCCACCCATCTTGGAGTTCATGAAGTGAAGTGTCACTACTGAAATCACACTGCTGGAGTATGCACATTAATTCTCATTGTGAACTTTTCAGAAGACAATTGTTAACAGACTCACCAACATTCTATTTAACACCATCAACTGCACGAATGGGCTCCTTTAAAAAAAAATCATAGCTCAGGGGGTAGTTTGAGGACAAATTCATGAGGAGTCTTTTGAGCTCTTTTTTGTAACAGCACAGCATTACACCAAACTGCATCTCCAGTACCCTCTGTATTCCTCAAAAGTGAAATGGAGAGATGCAAACTCCTCACCTTTCGGCGAAATTCGCCGTTTTGAGATTCAAACAGGTCACCTACGAGATTCGTGCAGATCCGAGGAGAAATGTTTTTTTTTTGTGGGGGTGGGGGTATGGTTGTGACCGTCAACAGCAGAAGTTCAGAAACACTTGTTTACCTTCTCCGCGGACTGCATTTTTTTCCCACACGCATTCTGCGAAGACCCACCCTTACTCTGCCTCTGATTGGCTCTGACCCTGATATTCTTACGCGAAGGTAACGAGTACTAGCCAATCAGAGAAGGCAAAAAAAGGCCTGTGCATTCCGTTCGGAAGGCAGGTGACTTGGTAGTCACTGCCTTCGGCAACATGTTAATGATATAGTCTACTAGTAATGATTCTCCTACCATAAAATGAGTGGGAGAATACACCATTGAATAATATATTAATATTATAATAGGCAATATTATCATTTAGGGTTTTATCCTTTCAATTATTTTAAAATGCAATTTGTTTGGTGCCTGTGAAGCTTAGTGTGAACGCGTAGTGTCAATACTGCGCTTGTTTGATGAAGACGGGGATGTGGGAATAAACGTAAGTCTCGTGTGACGCTTGCAAACTGCAAAGGACATTCCAAACACAACTTCTACTGTTGCCTTCTGAGATACCTTACAGGTTAATGCCATGACCTTGTAAATCTTAGACTCCTGGCTTGTACTTGTAGCTCTCTCACCTTGTATCGTGCACGTTTTCGCCTAGGTAGTATAGCGGTACTTTATTGTCCCTGTGATTGTATTTGAGATATGTAATCCTAGATCAGATTAGTTGGGTCGCGACGCCGACCTTGCGCTCAACCTCGGCACTATCTGCATTGTATGACCTGTACACCTCTTGTTCTTTTGCTTGTTTGCCCACTATATGCACTTTTGTAAAATGTAAATGTAATGCTAGCTAGCCGCGGAAGAAACCGCTAACCTTGATAACTGTGGATTCTAGCTTGCCAGACTTTTCTACCTGAGCCATCCAGCTACGACGAAACGTTTTGCCCTACAATGTTAAATAAAATTCGGCAGGATTACTACTTAGCTAGCTAGCTACGCAATAAACAAATCAGACATGCCGCAGAACCACTGTGCATGTGAGCTAGCTTGCTATTTGCATCATCTGGTCATCATTTTCGGATGATTTACATCTTAATTTACTATTTATAGGTCGTTAATTTCTATTATATTTGTTTTTGTTTCTATTTGGGGAAACCCCGTATTACACTACATTTCCCATATCCCGCAGTAAATGTGCAAACCCGGTATTTTATACGGGCACCTATGAGTTAGCTAGCCAGTTCGCTTTTATGACTGGGTTGAAATTGACAACCTAGCTATGTTTATGGCTTATTTGAGGAAAAATATAGCTCAAGTCATAAAA
Source organism: Megalops atlanticus (assembly GCA_019176425.1). NCBI lineage: Eukaryota > Metazoa > Chordata > Actinopteri > Elopiformes > Megalopidae > Megalops > Megalops atlanticus. The sequence continues at coordinate 2,181,166 of CM032882.1, read as the reverse complement.
ATATTACCAATAAACAAATGGATAAGACATGTTTGAACTTTTATAAACTAACTCTTCTGCCTCTCCTCTTTATTTTTTATATTATTATTATTATTATTATTATTATTATTATTATGAATTTTACCAATCACATGCCTGTGGAAGAGTGAATAAAGAAGCTGATTTCCAACATACTTTTTTTCTTGTTGTCATCTTGTTTCTGTCTTGTTGATATATTCAGCTCCCTCTTCTATTGATTCCTTTATACTTTTAATAACTAGAAATGGGCACGTAAAGACAATATCTTTCAAAATTTTCTCTGGGGGCTTGGGGGAGGGGTCCATGCCCTGGGACCCCTAGTTGTGGCAGGTTTTCTCTATCCATGCAAACTTCTCACCTTTTTTACCTCTTACTTGTTTGCATCCCTGGAAATGCTCACATTCCATGCACAGCCTCATGTTTTAAACACATCAGTCAGCATTTCACCTTTAAAGACACTTCCAGTTTACGATACAGTGGAGCAATGATGTGAAAGAGATTTTTTTGGGATATCTGAAGTGGAATTTTTATAGTGATTCATTTACTTGATCCCTTTGTCTGACATCCTCAAATTCTGTATGCAATATAAAGCTTTGGAATAAAATGCTGTGGACCATCTGAACTTCCTCTTTTCTCTATGTGGGAAAAAGAACAATAAAACTGCACTATTCTCATGTTGTCTTTCTGTACTTTATAATGCAACAATCATGTAGCACTGCACGTAAATACAGACTCAATGTTGACACTTTAAAGGTGTGCTAGTGTGCTATTCTCTGCCTCTACCACCTAAAAAATAAATATACCCTTAATGTTGCTAACCAATTTTCAATTTAACTACACACTTAAAACACAAAGAACTGCAATAAACCAGAGATTATTTGCTTGCTGGCACCTCAGTTCCTCAGTTCAGTGCTCTCTTGCTACTTTGTTATATGTGTCTGTCCCATGCTGAGTGAAAATTTTAGGATCACTTTCACCAAATAAGAGCTGTTGGACATTCAGTTGTCCACACCACCCAACCTGACAATGAACTTTTCCTACTCAACAGATTTTTCGGACATTCTAGTTAGTGAAGCAGCAGCTCTCTGCGGGAAATACAGGAGACGCAGATGGGGTAAGCGAGTCCGAGTGCTGGTCAGGCTCCGACAATGGGGTTTCTGGACTCCACTGCCTAGCATTCACCTGGCAAATCCCCGCTCCCTGCATAACAAGATGGATGAGCTGTTACTCCTCAATGGGACCGACCAGGATGTCTCTCGCTCTGCTGTCCTATGCTTCACGGAAATCTGGCTTCATGAATCTACTCTGGACTGTGCAGTACATCTACCTGGTTTCCATTTACACAGAGCAGACCGCGTTGTGGAGCTGTTGGGGAAATCAAGAGGTGGCGGAATCTGCCTCTACATTATGAAGGTTGGGATACTGGTGCCTGGACCTGAAAACTTTCGTTCATGAACTTCAAACCGTTTTATTCACTGCAGGAGTTTGTCTCTATAATACTGTTCGGTGTTACATTCCACCTCAAGCCTGCGTGGCTTGGCCAGCTAGATAATGAGTGTGGAGGAAAAACCCCCAGACTCTGTCGTTGCTGTTTTGAGGGATTTTAACAGAGCAAACTTCAGTCAAGAACTGCTGACATACAGACAACACATTAAGTGTCCCACCAGGGACAGCAACACACTAGACTACTGTTACACCATATTAAAGGATGCCTAATGCTCATCCCATCTGGGACTCTCTGATCACTGCCTGGTTCATATTATCCCAGCCTACAGGCAGAAACTAAAATCTGCTAAACCTGTCGTGAACCTGGCAAAGAAATGGACTAATGAGGCTAAGGACACTCCACACACCTGTGCTTTGACTCCCCCCACACCATGGAGAATCGTCAGCTGGCTAAAGATCTAAATGCGTCATTCTGCCGGTTTGAAAAGACAATGGCTACACCCCTCACACCTGGCACTAACCTCATCATGGCGCCCCCCCGAGGCGAACGTGTTTGCTCGCTCCGCTCTGGAATGCCGACTTTTTTTTCCTGTTGTGTGTGTTTTTTGTTTTGTCTACAGTGCGCGAATGCCATGCACTATTAACATATAGCAGACAGGCATTGCTGGGGATCGCCAAACTGCACAGTCATTTTAAATTCATTGGTTTCGTACCTCCGGAGCTACAACTCACTGTTCGCTCCCGCGGCCACCACCACCACCCGCGGGAAGGTTCCACAGCCCCGAGCTCGCGTGAAGAAGCTGACCCAAGGACACACCCTCGGAGACGGAGACGCAAGCGAGGCAAGAGGGGAGGGCTCCATGCTAGGCTAAAAGCTCGCGCTAGCCTACCACCGCTACCCAGCCTCTTGCTAGCTAATGTACGGTCTCTGGAGAACAAACTTGATGAGCTGAAAGCCAGGATTACAACACAATGAGAAATAAGACACGGTTGTGCTCTGATTTTCACGGAGACCTGGCTGTTGAACAAAGTCCCAGAATCCGCCTTTCAGCTACATACTCACTCCGTTCACCGAGGGGACCGAACTACAGCCTCCGGTAAGGTTAAAGGGGGAGGTGTGTGTGTGTTTATCAACAACTCGTGGTGTGGGGATATTAGGACTGTTCGCAAGCACTGTGGAGTTTTTTTTATTGTTGAGATGCCGTCCCTACTATCTACCGAGGGAATTCAGCACTGTGTTTCTGGCTGCTGTTCACATCCCCCCGCGAGCCAACTCCACAGCGGCGCTCGGCACACTCCACGACGCCATCAGCGCGTTAGAAACGGCTCACCCTGACGCTGTTTTTATTTTTGCTGGTGACTTTAACCAGTGCAATCTACGGACTGTATTTCCTAAATATTTCCAACATGTGGACATTCCAACCCGTGATAAGAATACACTGGATCATGTATACAGCAACATAAGCAGTGCATACAGGGCTGCACCCCGCCCTCACTTCGGACTCTCAGACCACATTTCTCTGTTCCTGTACCCGGCCTACAGACAAAGACTGAAACAAACGAACCCAGTCACCAAACAGGTTAAGCTCTGGACCACAGAGACTGAGGGCATCTTGCAGGACTGTTTTGCACAGACGGATTGGGATGTGTTTAAAGCTGCAGCCACCCTGGAGGACTCTTCTGTTAGCATACAGGACTATGCTGAGTATGTGACTGGGTACATTAGCACCTGTATCAACAAAATTGTGCCCACCATACAAATCAGGAAGTTTCCTAACCAGAAGCCCTGGGTCAACAGCCATGTACGACACATGCTGCGTGTTCGATCTCTTGCATTTAGATCAGGCGAAGAGACAGAGTATAAGGCAGCAAAGTACAGACTGAGGAAAGCCATCACAGAGGCCAAAAGGCAGTACAGAGAGAAGCTGGACAGCTTCTACTCTACTGCGGACGCCGGGCAGATGTGGAAAGGCCTACAGCACATCACCGACTACAAGACGAACACCTGCTACGCCTTCAGCTCTTCAGACACCCTGCTGGATGACCTCAACGAATTTTATGCTCGCTTTGAGACCTCCAGCATCAGCACAGAGAAAAGGCACACACATACCTGGACCACCCACCCACCCCCCCCGCCAACAGTCTCATCGGCCGAGGTACACAAAGCCCTGAGGAGGATCAATCCCCGCAAAGCAGCAGGACCAGACAACGGACGGGCCCTTAGAGCATGTGCCACCGAGCTGGCTGACGTCCTTGCTTCCATTTTCAACTTTTGACTGCCATATTACAGACCACCGTTCCAACCTGCTTCAAGACCACAACCATCGTCCCAGCCCCCAAGAGGAGCCCACCGACCTGTCTGAATGACTACAGACCAGTAGCACTCACTCCAACCATCATGAAGTGCTTTGAGAGAGTGGTGCTGGCCCACATTCAGGACAGCATACCGGATACCTTTGACCCCTTGCAGTATGCCTACCGGCCCAACAGGTCCACCTCAGACACCATTGCTGCTGCCCTCCATATTTCCCTCTCCCACCTGGAAAACAAGAACACCTACATCAGAATGCTCTTCATAGATTTCAGCTCTGCCTTCAACACGGTCATTCCCCACAAACTGTTCAAGCTTGGGCTGCACCCCACACTCTGTGACTGGCTCCTAGACTTCCTGACTGGCAGGCCGCAGGATCTGTCTGTCTGTCAGGATCTGAAATAGGATCTCAGCCAGCACCATAACGAACATTGGCACCCCACAGGGATGTGTTCTCAGCCCCATCCTCTACACACTGTTCACACATGACTGTGTCGCCTCCCACAAGGACAACATCATCCTGAAGTTTGCGGACGACACCGCAGTGATAGGACGCATCACTGGTGGAGACGAAGCGGCCTACAGGAGGGAGGTGGCCAGTCTGGTGACGTGGTGTGAGGAGAACAACCTCACCCTCAACACGGACAAGACAAAGGAGATGATAGTGGACATGAGGAAGGAGAGGGGAACTCATCGGCCACTGTTCATCCGAGAGCTTGAAGTGGAGAGGGTGAGAAGCTTCAAATACCTGGGCGTTCACATCAGTGAGGACCTCACCTGTGCATTCAACACCACCCAGCTGGTCAAGAAGGCGCAACAGCGGCTATACTTCCTGAGGATACAGCTGCACTGTGGAGAGCATCTTGACCAGCTGCATCACCGTGTGGTACGGCAGCACCACTGCAATGGACCGCAAAAGCCTGCAGAGAGTGGTGAAGACTACTGAGAAGATCATCAGGAGTCCTCTGCCCTCTCTGCAGGCCATCTACCACCGCAGAGTCCACAGGAGAGCTGCCTCCATTCTCAAGGACCCCACCCACCCTCAACATGGACTGTTCACACTTCTACCCTCAGGACGGAGACACAGAAGTGTGAAATGCAGGACCTCCAGACTGAGGAACTCTTTCTTCCCCTCAGCCATCAGACTTTTAAACGGCCAAAGGGAACACAGACTTAACTACCTCATGTAGTACTTGGACTCATTGTTTACTCCAGCTGCACATATCCTATCCTATCCTATCCTACACATATCCTACCACCGCACCTTGCAATCTGTTGCACATTCCAAGCTATATTGCACACTTACTTTGCACACTAATGTACATGGCTGCTATTACTACATAGTTTATATATTTTTACTTCTGTATTCCTATAGTTTTTTATTCTATTCTATTTATTCTATTTACTTTATCTTTTATTCTTATATTATTGTTATGGCATCCATTGTGGACAGCAAAGGAAGAATTTCATTGGACAGGGAACATGTTTCTTACTGTGCATATGACAATAAACGCTTTGACTTGACTAACAACAACTAGCCCCCCAGCTCCCACCTGTACCAATTCTCACCCTGCACATGCAACAATACCCCCACCCCACAGCCTACATTCAGGATCTGTCAATGTGGTGACTATGAGTTCAGTACACACAGTATAAATGAGTTCAATGTGCCCAGTATAACCTGTTTAAAAGGGGAGATTAAAATGCATAAGGGTGAAACTCTATTATTTGATTTTGAACTGTTTTGGATGTCTTTTATTTGGTAACCAGTAGATGGCGCTACCTGTTTGGAGAATGCGCTGCTACCTAAGGGAGGAACTAGCTGCTCTTTCACATTATTACAGCTACCGAACTGACGAAATCAGCACGGTGTTTTGTCATTCTTTAAAACACTTTATTCTCCACTCTTCAGGTATGCATTTTGTTGAAACTTTGAGTAATTTGTCACTAGATAGTAAAGACTGTAATAGAGAGATCTTGCTGTTACGTTTGCATTCACTGAGATATATTTTGTTCGAAGTGCAGAAATATTGCTAGTCACGATTAACTATCTCTTCCTAGCATGGAGAAAAGTGCGGTTCATCGCTGCTCTGCATTATGTATTGTATGTAGTTATAGCTCTGATAATTTGACTATTTCTGATGTAATTGAAATGTCAAGATTGAATATTAATGAGATACACTGGCTGAGCATCGAACATGCACTTGTTCAATGTACTGTGTATTGTGTGCCGTCACTACGGTTGAGTATGTGCTTGGACCGCCATACCAACGAGCCTGGCTCTTTGGTGTTGTGGTCAAAGTCGCATGTTTGGTACCCTGTAGACCCGGGTTCAAGGCCGGGTGGGGTGACTGCTCTTGCCCTTCCCTACAAATGGCAAATACAAATACAAACGGCGGCAGTGTAGCATAGTGGTTAATGAGCAGGACTCGTAACCGAAAGGTTGCCAGTTCGATTCCCACTGGGACACTGCTGCTGTACCCTTAGGCAAGGTACTTAACCCACAATTGCCTCAGTAAAATATCCAGCTGTATAAATGGATATCATTGTAAAAGAACTGTAACCTATGTAAGTTGCTTTGGATAAAAGTGTCTGCCAAATGAATAAATGAAATGTAAATGGTGCTCCAGGTGAGGCCCGAACTCACAACCTCGGCATTATAAGTACCCCTGCCGTACTTCTCCCATCCCAGAGTGCCCCACTCACTCGTGCTTCACCCATCTCTGGGGTCCCTCACACCGGGGTCAACCTAACCTGGGGGTCCCTCATATTGCTCACACACCGGGCATGCCTCCGATGGCCTCGCAGCCAGCCATCCCACTTCTGGCACCATTTGTAGCGAAGGGCGAGAGCAGTCACCCCACCCGGCCTTGAACCCAGGTCTACAGGGTACCAAACATGCGACTTTGACCACGACGCCAAAGAGCCAGGCTCGTTGGTATGGCAGTCAAAGCACATACTCAACTGTAGTTACAGCACTCCGTCACAAGACCTGTTACATACTGAGTTATCTAGCACTGTTTACAGAAGAGTGCTGTGCTAGATACTCAGCACCAAACTGTTTTGATGTTCTAACTGGTCACAATCAGTCTACAAGTGAAGAGATAATGACTGAAAGTTTGATATGTGCTGACAAAGGACTTTTTACACTGAGTGGACTCCATTTACACAGTGATGTTGACTCATATGTCCTTCTGCATTCAAATAACATGTTTCATAGAAAGGGAATGTTAGAGGAGAAATGAATGTATTGTGAATTAACTGGAGTGAATATCCATGTTTGTATTTTATTTTCTACATATTGGCTTTTTTCACATTATTACAGCTATGTAAAGTTCCCTCCTGCTTCACATGCTCCACAATTATACCAGTCCCCAAAAAAATCAACATCCCAGGGCTTAACAACTAAAGGCCTGTTGCACTCACCCTGTAGTGATGAAGTCCTTTGAGAGGTTGGTGCTGGACCACCTGAAAGACATCACAGACCCCCTGCCGGACCCCCTACAATTTGCCTACCAGTATATAATCTCTATAGAGTATACAGAGTACATAATCTCTAACTAAAATCTCTGAAAACCTAAAGTGGGAGACCAACACCATTTCCATTGCAAAAAAGACCCAGCAGAGGATATTTTAGTATATGTGCTACCATAGCAAGCATGACGCCTAGTAGAGGATATACTTCCTGCACCAGCTAAAGAAGGTTAACTGCCACAGGAAGCACTGGTTCAGTTCTAAACAGCAATTATCAAGTCCGTCCTCATCACCTCCATAACGGTCTGTTTTGGTTCTGCCATGAAACAAGACATCAAAAGGCTAAAGCGCACCATCAGGACTGCAGAGAAGATCATAAGAGTTAACCTGCCCACACTCCAAGATCTTTTCACTACCAGAGCCAGGAAGTGGGCAGGGAAAATCATTGCCAACCCCTTGCATCCTGGCTATCACACATTCAAATTCCTTCCCTCTGGCAGGTGCTTCAGATCACTACCCACCAAAACAAGCAGACACCATAATAGTTTCTTCACACACACCATCACACTCTTGAACTGTTAAACCAGCCACGTGACAACTGCATCTCTTCTATTGCATGTCCACAGTGCAATAGTTGTATAATAATAGTTTTACATATCCATAGCCTGCACACAGGTACAACTCATGCTCAATGTGCAATAGCTGTATATTACACAGTGCAAAAGTTGTATATAATTAAGAGTTGTACACATCCATAGCCTGCACTCATGTATACTTTAACTCATGTTTATTGTGCAATAGTTGTTCATATATACCTTATTCAGTCCATACATATTCCATGTATGTGTCCTGCACTACTGTTGTTTGGTGTTTGTTGTTGCCACTTTTGACGCTGTATGCAAACACTGTGAGAGACACTGGAACTGGGGTCAAGTTCCTTGTATGTGTAGAAGCATGCTTGGCCAATAAATTCTGATTCTGATCATTTGTATATTCATTAGTTGAGTTTTAGTTCCTGCAATTTTGAATGAAGCTGATCTTATTATTAGCTGACGTTAAGATATCCTCAGCTAATCAAAGTAATGTTTACCCTGGAAGTGAGTCTCTTATAATTCATTTTAAATTAATGTTCAAAGAACTAGAAACCATTGAAGTATTTATTGCTTATTTAAAGCATTAACTAATTTAACAAAGATTTAAAACAATAACCTACCAGTAGATGGCAAAAATGTACCTTGAAAGTGATTTCAAAGGAGCATTAATACAATGTTAAAGAAATTTACCTGCCATCAGGTGAAAGATATAATATTAGTTAAGTGACCACACATGAGAGAGAGTGGTTAATATTTGATTTGGAGTCATTGCTGATCTGTTGGTTGGCCTTCTTCCAATCAGTGAAAGATTAATTAGCCAGAGAGATGACTTTGCACATAAGGTTGAGGGGTGTTTAGAGAGCCCCCTAGTGGACAGTAAAATACTAAGCCCCCCCCCAAGTAGTGCTGTGGTATCCTCAGGATACATGAAGAGGGTCCAACCGTATTCATCTACACTTATGTTTATTATTATACAACCCCAACCCATTTCCTGAATGTGACACCACAGAGGACTGTGCATGTGAGAACCACACACATGAACTTGTATTTGCTCCAGAAAATGTAAAAATGATTATAGATTTACAGCTTATAAGAACAAACTTTAATAATTTAATTAAAAAGTCTGTGTACTGTATGTTAGGATAAAGTACATTTTTATTGATTTGTTATTGATACGTCTCGCTGTCTGAGGTCTTCAGTGCAACAGAAAACAGCTAACCTAAGTCTGAATACGCAGAGCCATTTGATAAAATGCTACCATAAAATGCTAACTAAATGTATATCTGAATAAATATAGAAAGGGAGACAAAAAGGCTAAATGGTAACAAATGGTAACAAATCTGATAACCTCTTCATTGACGAAAAAAGCCAGATCTTTGTTGAGGTGTGGTGGATTCTGTAAAAATATATTTGCTAGTCTGTAAAACAATGAGATATTTAGTTCTTAATTCACAGGGAGAGCTCCAATTAAACTGCTCTTTTCTGAGCAAAACAGAAGTGTGGGCTCTGTGCTTGTGTTCTGTGTGCAGACATTTAACACTGCAATGTGAACTGCAATAAACCTGTCTTTGTATTTTATGCCTGGAATAAGGAAGCGCTTCAAAATGTATGTCCTGCACAACCATAGAGACCTTGTTTTTTTGTATATGTAAGTGAATCATGTGTTCTGGGACAGTGCGACGGTGAAAAGCAGTGCTTCTTCACAAGTTCAAGGCCACCGATTGAAAGGATGACTGTGCCTCATTTATTCTGGAGCTAAAATCAATGCTCCTGTTATGGTAACTGCCTTCTCTAAATTCCAGTGCTACCGTCTGGTATTAAATCTTTCATCACTAGCTGTATATCCTATAACCTGAGACAAAGCTCTCCCTTTTGAAGACACAGGACAAATGAGGTGGAATCACAGAAAGAGCATGGATGCAGTGATGATTATGTCCTTATGAGACATGCGCTACTGGAGGAGGAATCAGGGCAAAGTCATTATTTTATGACAGTGTGTTCTAAAAGACACAGATGTTGTGCACATAGCCATGAAGGTGTTCATCCCAAAGGAATCTTCTAGGTCAAGATATTAAGGGTGGTGGTGTTATTAGAGTTTTACCCAATCGACTCCACTTCTTTAATCAAGCCTGAATTTATTACCAATGAGAAGAAAGTGACATGAATCCCCACAACCATTGACTCATTTACACATGTTAAAAATCTCACTGGTCATCAAGCCAGAGGGAGCATGGGAGGTCTGTCAGTATCTGTGAAGCAGACCCAGCCCCTGGCATAGGCGGTATAGGCGAATGCTAGGGGTGCTGTCCATCCATAGGGGCACCCCAAATGGGGGAAAAAAAAATTCAAAATGTTAAACTTTTACTATTCTTTACTAATACTATTTTAATACTATTATTTCGTAATATTACAAAAAAGCCCCCACTCTTAGTTAGACATACCTGATTGTAGGGGATGGGCGAGTTAGTCCAAAGACCAAAGCCCTCTGGTGCTCATGGAAGAAAAAGAACAAGAGGAGAAAAAAAAAAACAGGAAGCAGACAGAGGTAATGTGATGAATGAATAGTTTATCTATTGCATAGTAGTTACCGTTGGAGCAGAGTGATTGGATGATAGTAACGTTCGCTAATTTAATAAATAGCTAGAGTTAACGTCAGTTACTCCCACCCTAAATTCATCAGGGAAAGTTGGAAAGAATATTCAGGTGTTTGGGGAATAACTATATAATAATTTTGAGAAATACACAAGTGTGCTGCATGAACCATCCACTGTCTGCCTCAAGAAACCAGGCATTCATTTTTATTGACATGGTAGCCAAAAATTTTATATAATGTATTATTTTATAGTGACTTGTGTTATTAATAATGCCATTAATTTTGTGTGTATTATTTTCTACAGGAAAACAAGGAAGACTCATTTCCTTATGGACCCTTATAGGGGACGGACCTAGTGTTTTTTTTTTTTTTTGAGAGAGAGCCTGATTAGATGGAGATTGTGAAGGAAAGTATGCTTCTGTCCCTGCCATGCTGTGGAGAAATAAATATCACAGAAGGAACTGTACTTCCTCTTGTAACCTGCCTTGTTTGTACCCCCGTCCTCCAAAGCATAGTAAAAGCCCACGATATTCCCAGGAATTGGGTTACAACTTCTTAGTCTAGTTAGCCAACGTTAGCCCTGCTTGGAATAGTCAGTTAAAATGCTTTTCCTTTTCCACCCCTTTTTGTAATTGTCAGGAGTTTGTCCTGACAGCGGTAAGTGCTTGTTCTGTACTCCCTGGGAGAGCGAGGGGGCTCGGGCGTGCAGCCGGGTAAAATGCAATTATTGAACTAGAGGTCGCAAGCTACCTCAAATGCTTCCAGGGCCCAACGGTGTAAAAAGATACATAACAATTAAACAGTTTTTTTTCTGCACAGCATGAATCCATAATTACATTAACACCTTCAGTGCTTTCAAAACAAATTAAACAGCACAAGTCAATGGCATACATTCGTTTAATCACAGCTATATTGTGATTCATAGTTACACAAATGTAAATGGTATGTAATAATAATCATCTTGTTGCAATACCAAGTTACATGCAGATTCTACATAAGGAGGACTGTTGTTACATGACACAGACTACTTCCTTCCAATACATTTGACCATATTAAATGAGGTACGCTTTGTTTTAAAGTTTGAGAAGTAGAATATTAGCAAGCTATCTAGCAACCTAGCACCGCTTTCATATATTAAACTACACTACAGGAGGCACGCCGGTTAGAGTGAATAAAGCAAAAAGAGTGCAACAACCTGCTTACCATATCAGGTGATTCAATATCAGCTTACGTAGACTCTTCACTCTGAACAAGTCGCTCCGTCGATAATGCATGCCCTCCTTTCTTTAAATACGTTCTTCCATAACAAGCGCGCTTCGGTTTTACAAAAGCAATTCATGAATGTATTCACAATTCAAACAAACCAGCAAACACCCTTTGATATTAAACGACGTTATGAAACATTTTCATTGCAGTGAATAACGCAAGAAACTTTGGAAACATACTATCTTGCTTAGCCTATTTAATTCAACAGTACTGTCAGGTATATGGTGAACCTCAAAATGTTCTAATCTAGCGTTTCTGCTTTTTCCAACAATAAACTGAATTTAGCAAAAGATCAGCTGCAGCTGAGTTAGGGGTATTTCATTTCAGTGATGAACGGAATCTAGCTTCCCAGTGAACAAGATAATCAGTTACAGATGCAACAGGCATTATTTTATAGTGACAGTCATAACAAGATTCATTGAAACAGACCTAAACAAGCGTGCTTTGGTTTTACAAAACAAGCTGGGACAACGCGGTGATATTAAGGCGCTACACAACGAGTACCGAAAAGAACAACATAATCGTTCGTAAATTTGGATTGCTAGCTAAGTTTGACAAGTAAATTCTATGTACACACGTATTTAAAATATTAGCAAGCTACCTAGCAACCTTGGTACACGAGTATTGAAAAGAACAACGTAATCGTTCATGAAGTGCACGGACATTCACTTACCTAGCTCGCTAGGTGAGCTTTTGTTCATTTCACCGTCCGACCAAGATACAGTACTGAGAAGAATGTAATCGTTTATACCAGGGGTTCTCAAAGTTTACATTCAAAGGTCCAAATCTGAATTCTCATCAATGTCAAAGGTCCGGAACAATTGGTTATTACAAAACTTGTTTTTAATAAATATGCTTATAACTTTATATAACAAATCAACTTTATATAACAATTCAACACTAATTTTTTGAAAAAATAAAGTGTCTTTTGCATTCAAAATACATTCATAACAAGTGCAAAAGTGGCAAAACAATTAATTAAAGTGTCTTAGCATTTTTTATGAACATAAAACACAACGAGAAGTAGGCCAAAAGTAACATGGTGCAAAATACAGAGCAGCCAAAAGTAACATGGCGCAAAATACAGAGCAGCCTTATGTGAGAAATGGCACTGTCTTTCATCAGCTGCCTAAACCGTGGCACAAAAGGTGTGGTTGCTAGACAGAGACACTGGCCTAAATGTTCATTAGTCAAGCTGCTGCGGTATGAGTTCTTCACAACATTCATTTCTGGGAATGCAGACTCACACCGATAGGTCGAACCAAACATGGTAAGAACACAGATGGCTACTTTCTGTAGGTTGGGAAAATTTTCAGCTGTGACCATTTTAGTCCAAAAGGTAACAGTGTCACAGTCCACTTCCCGCAAAGCCACATTTTCCTGCAAGTCAATGAGTTCAGTCTGCAGAGATGCCATGCTTGCCCATGGGAAGATGCTCTTGGTTTCTTTTGAAAACTCCTCAACATTCTTGACCAGGAATGGAGATGTAATGCAGAGCAGCACTTGTCTGCCTACATTGAAGCCCTCAAAGCGCTCCCTGAAATTTTCAGCTAGCTTCTCCAAAAAGGAAAGATGGTGATGATGGTGATTGCCATTAGTCTGCTGGAGAAGAGTTGGAAAGTGGATATGTGGCCCTGTGATGTCACTCTTAAAGATCTCCAGCCGCCTTTCAAAGGAGCGTACTGCTGCCATCAGATCACACACTGTGTTGCCTTGGCCCTGGAGCTTCAGATTGAGTTCATTTAGATGAGATGTTATGTCCACTAAAAAGGCCACAAGCTCCATGCTGTCATCATTCCTCAGAAAATCCAAGTAATGCCTGGCTTTGACATTCTTCTGCTGGGACAAAAACATCTCCAAATCTTTCCTGATGGCCCAAAACCTCTCCAGGACCCTTCCCTTACTCAGCCACCTCACATTGTTATGGAGAAGTAAGTCATCATAAGCAGCATTTACCTGGTAAGAGAAAGAAGAAAAAAGATAAAAATAAATAAATAAATACATACATGATCTTTTTGTGTTCCACAAAATATTCATAAAGTGAACACAAACACCTTGTAAATGCTGTAAATGTAAAGGGTTAAAGTCTGTTGTAAGTAGATTTTGATGAAAACTGTTAATACTTCCAAATGCATATAATTAGATTTTCTCCTACATTTATTCACAATTGAAAATGATTATATACATGAGAAATACATTTGTGAAATAAGGGTTGACCTATCATCAGTCAGGTGTTTACAGTGGGGAGATATTCAGCATTTTCCCTATTGTATGAGTATTAACTTATGCCTTAGTTTCCAATTAATTAAAATTGTTAAAGATTTAAATGCTTTGGCTCTGAAGCAATATTTTTATGTGTGCAGTCTGTATGTGTGTGGTCACCACTTAATAATTCCCTCATTTACCCACCCACACTAAAACACAGTAGAAGTAAAAAGTAAAATTAATACTCACCTCAGTCAGGAATGCTCGCAGAAGACGGTGCCGAAGGGCAGAGTATGCTCTCAGGTAGTTCACAAGCTTCATAGTAGTTTCCATGACGTCTGAATATTCTTTTCCAAGGCTAGCACACAGCACGGACTGCTGTATTATACAGTGGTATGTCAGCAGGTCTGAGTGCTCCTCTTTCAGACGTTGGACAGCTCCCTTCTCCTTCCCTATCATGGCTGGAGCACCATCAGTAGTGATGGACACAACATGCCTTGCTGAAGTATCTGACAAACACACATAGCTGGGCTTGGTCTGTGCCATCTGTTGACTCATCCACCGCAAGTGAAAGACAGGGTGCATCTTTGATATCATCAGTTAACTGCTTAACTAAGTCATTGGCAAGTATCTCTGTCCTCCTGGTTGAAGTGTCGTTGGATAGTGGAATTTTCTTTAATTTCTCTGACATCTCCTGTCTCTCCTTTCCCTCAAACAAAGCCTCTGCTATCTCCACTAAACACTCCTTAACTATCTCTGCATCAGAGAAGGGCTTCTTGTTTTTGCCTAGTACCCAGGCCACTCGGAAAGAGGCTTCTGTAGCTCTCTCTTGCTGTGTCAGAGCTCTCACAAGCAACTTATTTGTTGATTCATACGAAGACTTTAGCTGTCATAGTTTTGTTGTCCTCACCTCTGTATTCTGTGGATATTGCTGTTCAAAATGTCTGTGTTTTGTTTCATAGTGACGTTTGACATTTCCACTCTTCACAACTCCAACTGTCTTGTTACAAATCAAACAGAACGGCTTCGTACTGGATTGGGGCAAAATGAACGCATACTTCTCTGTCCAGTCATCTTTGAAAACTATTTTCTTCGTCAACTTTTCTTTTTTTGGAAACTGACATCCTCACCCATCTGAACGCTCACACAGCGCGGTGAAGTGTCACCCGATTGCCCGCCCGATTACGTCAAACGTCTTAGGATAATCGGATGTCATGGCAACAATGTCACACAGGAAAACTTTAACAGTGGCGGTTGGTGAGCTGTAAACAGGGGAGGCTGAAACATTACCTTTAAATCTATCATTACTTTCAACTTGTTCCCCTTTATCCTCCTTGATTAACAGTAATACAAATAATTCACAGAATAATTGACACCAATCGCCTAAGTAGAGTAAATGATTATGCTCGCGAAACAGCGCAGATTGTCTGTAGTTTGTGTGCTATTGCGAAAGCTACAGCATGAGATTGTTTAATTAACAAGGATCGCAATTTGAATAATTAAGTGGCAAGTAATCCCAAAGCTTTCTCTTAAATGTTTCACATTATAGCTTTCTTGTGTTACAAAATTCATATTACAAAACGGAGGTAAATTTAGTTAGATCGATTTAAATGACTGAGAATGAACTTTTAAGTTAGGTTGAGTGAACAATGAACAATAACGTTTAGAACACAGACCTCACAAAAGCTGTGATGTGTTTAACGTAGCCTAATTTAAATCGATAAATGCCATCCTTGTTAATTAAACAATCTCACATTGTAGCTTTCGCAAGCACACAAACTACAGACAATCTGAGCTGTTTCGCGAGCATAATCATTTACTCTATTTACGCGATTGGTGTCAATTATTCTGTGAATTATTTGTATTACTGTTAATCAAGGAGGATAAAGGGGAACAGGTTGACAGTAATGATAGATTTAAAGGTAATGTTTCAGCCTCCCCTGTTTACAGCTCACCAGCCGCCACTGAACTTTAAATAACTCGCCTTCGCCTTCATTTCGGACCAGGAATACTCTAATTATCTCCAAAAACAAAACTAAATGAATCGTTTACAAGTTTAACATGCGTTCTTTAAAGTAGGAAATGCACACATTTAATCCATCACATACAAAATTAGTGCACTTGAAATACGAATAGGAGGCGGGTCCGGATCCGGACCGGAGTCCGGACTTTGAGAAGTGCTGGTTTACATTAGTTAGCTAGCAAGGTAGGGCAACGAGTCGCTACGCGAGTACTGAAAAGAACAATGAAGTCGTTCGTAAAGTGCAGGCACATTGACTTAGCTAGCTCGCTAGATGGGCACAGAATGGTAATACAATAATGAGATGATTGCAGACACAAAGATGACAACATATTCACCGTCCTCTCGTGGAAGACTGCAGTACTGCAAGTATCGCCATAGACTCCCATTATATTTTGAGATCATATTTTATAGAATTTTTTATAGAGGGGGGCTTCGCCCGGCACATCTGCAAACTTCATGACAGAATTGCATACACATATGCCACAAACCTACCAGATTTGGTGTTAATAGCTCCTACCGTTGTGGAGTTATAGCCGTGGGAAAATTCTGTTTTTATGTTTTTAGGGTACAGGTGGGCTTTTGATCCAGGTAACGGCCAAATTGTAGCAGATATCCATAAACCCCTTGCAATTTGATTAATAGACCCCTTGGGCTACATCCAAGACCAGATTTCACATTCCCTAGACTTACGGCCTTGGGCCCCCCCCAAAGTTCATGTCATAACAGACATGCATACCAAATTTGGTGTAAATCGGAATTATATTACTATACGTTTGGCCTTCCAGAAAAAAGGAAGGAAAAAAAACAACGAAAACAATATGCTTCCTAGCCTCTTCCCTCTCGTGGAAGACTGCAGTACTGCAAGTATCGCCATAGACTCCCATTATATTTTAAGATCATATTTTATAGAATTTTTTATAGAGGGGGGCTTTGCCTGGCACATCTGCAAACTTCATGACAGAATTCCATACACATATGCCACAAACCTACCAGGTTGGGTGTGAATAGCTCTTACCGTTTTAGAGTTATAGCCGTGAGCCGGAAACACCCTCATATTAAACTACATCATGAAACATTTTCATTGCAGTGAATAACGCAAGAAACTTTGCAAACATAGTATCTTGCTTAGCCTATGTAATTCAACCGTACTGGCAAAGTGCCAGAGTGATGAACGGAATCTAGCTTGCTACTCAACTAGGTTTTAATGTACAGATACAACACGCATCATTATATAGTGACAGTCATACCAAGATGGTTCAAACAGACCTAAACAAGCGCGCTTCGGTTTTACAAAAGTAGCGAGGACACCATTCGTGTAGCGCTGTTAAAACGCTACACGACAAATATTGAAAAGAACAACGCAATCGTTCGTTAAGTTAGCTAGCCAGCTAAGTTTGAGATGTAAATTCTAAGTATGCACGATTGTAAAATATTTGCCAGCTGGCGATGTTAAAACGCTACACAACATTCTCATCTAGCGTTTCTGCTTTTTCCAACGATAAACAGAATTTAACAAAAGATTGGCTGCAGCTGAGTTAAGGGTATTTAATTTCACGAAATCTAGCTTGCTACTCAACAACGGTTTCATGTATTCACAATGCTGGCAAAGCAGTAAACGCCCTCTCGTATTAAACTACATCATGAAACATTTTCATTGCAGTGAATAACGCAAGAATCTTTGCAAACATACTATCTTGCGTAGCCTATTTAATTCAACCGTACTGGCAAGGTATACCGTGAAAATCAAAAAGTTCTAATGTAGTGTTTCCGCTTTTTCCAACGATAAACAGAATTTAACAAAAGATCAGCTGCAACTGAGTTAAGGGTAGGCTATTTAATTTCAGTAATGAACGGAATCTAGCTTGCTAGTCACTTCCGTTTTCGTGTACAGATACAACCAACATTATTTTATAGTGACAGTCATAACAAGATTCGTGAGAAACAGACCTTAACAAGCTGCCTAAACTGTGGTTTTACAAAATTAGCTAGGTAGCAACCTAGCTTCCACACTTTCCTAAGATATATTAAAACGCCTGCTGCACAACGAGTATTGAAAAGAACAACGTCATCGTTCATAAAGTGCAGGACTCTAGCTCGCTAGATGAGATTTCGTTCATTTCACCGTCCTAACAAGATGCAGTAGTTAGAAGAATGTAATCGTTTACACATTAGTTAGCTAAAAAACTAAAAAACACAAAAAATTTTTATGAATGTACTTACAGCGAAGGGCGAGAGCAGTCACCCCAGCCGGCCTCGAACCCTAGTCTCCAAGGTAGCAGACATGCGACTTTGACAGCGACGCAAAAGACCCAGCCACATTGCTGTGGCAGTCAGAGCGCATACTCAACCGTAGTGACGGCACTCTGTCAAAGTATTCAAAATGCTAGCAAATCAGTAAACACCCTCTTATATTAAACTACATCATGAAATATTTTCATTGTGGAATAACGCCCTGTGAAACTTTGCAAACATATTATCTTGCTTAGCCTATATAATTCAACCGTACTGGCAAACTGCCAAAGAGGTGAATTTAAAAACGTTCTGATCTAGCGTTATGAAACATTTTCATTGTAGTGAATAACGCAAGAAACTTTGGAAACATAGTATCTTGCTACGCCTATTTAATTCAACAGTACTGTCAGGTATACGGTGAACCTCAAAATGTTCTAATCTAGCGTTTCTGCTTTTTCCAACGATAAACACAATTTAACAAAAGATCGCATGCAGCTGAATTAAGGGTATTTAATTTCACTAATGAACGGAATCTAGCTTGCTACTCAACAACGCTTCCATGTACAGATACAACAGGCATTATTTTATAGTCACAGTCATAACAAGATTCTTTCAAACACACCTAAACAAGCGCGCTTGGGTTTTACGAAACTAGCTGGGACAACGCGGTGATGTTAAAACGCTACACAACTACTGAAAAGAACAACGTAATCGTTCGTAAATGTAGCTTGCTAGCTAAGTTTGACAAGTAAATTCTATGTACACACGTATTTAAAATATTAGCAAGATACCTAGCAACCTTGGTACACGAGTATTGAAAAGAACAACGTAATCGTTCATGAAGTGCACGGACATTCACTTACCTAGCTCGCTAGGTGAGCTGTCGTTCATTTCACCGTCCGAGCAAGATACGGTACTGAGAAGAGTGTAATCGTTAGTACATTAGTTAGCTAGCAAGGTAGGGCAACGAGTCACTACGCGAGTACTGAAAAGAACAATGAAGTCGTTCGTTAAGTGCAGACACATTGACTTAGCTAGCTCGCTAGATGGGCACAGAATGATAATACAATAATGAGATGATTGCAGACACAAAGATGACAACATATTCACCGTCCTACCAAGATACACTAGTTAGCGAGCTAGCTAGCTCAGATGCTACGCGATGATGTTAAGAATCACAACGTGTATTGAGGAGAAGAGTTTAATAGTTCGTAAACTGCATGGACATTAACTTAGCTAGATGAGCTTTCGTTCATTTCACCGTCATACCAAGATACAGTAGTTAGAAGAATGCAGTCGTTTATACAATAGTTAGTTAGCAACGTAGCGCAATGACTCGCTATGCGGTTTTTGAAAGACTTTCAACGTATATGGAGGAGAAGAATGTAATCGTTTGTAAAGTGCATGGACGTTAACTTAAGTACTTTCCTCAGAGAAGACCGAACTTGAGATGCGGAGCAGGGTGACCCTAAATTTTATGAGGCGACAGTCTGCGTGCTCCGCCATCTTGTATATGTCGTGTCTTGTGTAAGAGTTTCAAAACACGGCCACTAGCGCCCCTCTCGTGGAAGACTGCAGTACTGCAAGTATCGCCATAGACTCCCATTATATTTTGAGATCATGTTTTATAGAATTTTTTATAGAGGGGGGCTTCGCCCGGCACATCTGCAAACTTCATGACAGAATTGCATACACATATGCCACAAACCTACCAGATTTGGTGTTAATAGCTCCTACCGTTGTGGAGTTATAGCCGTGGGAAAATTCTGTTTTTATGTTTTTAGGGTACAGGTGGGCTTTTGATCCAGGTAACGGCCAAATTGTAGCAGATATCCATAAACCCCTTGCAATTTGATTAATAGACCCCTTGGGCTACATCCAAGACCAGATTTCACATTCCCTAGACTTACGGCCCTGTTCATGTCATAACAGACATGCATACCAAATTTGGTGTAAATCAATAATTAGCAGGTTTCCAGACGGGGAAAAAAACAGAACGAAAACAATATGCCCCTAGCCCTGTGCTCCACACCTGCTGCCTATCTAGTTAAGTGGACACTAGAACTATTTTGGTAGGTGAGTGGGAGTAGCACGCCAGAGATGCTGGGAGGCCGAGGGCACGGGTTTTAATTTGAGAATTACCTTTTGGTTTATTTTCTGCTGAGCGTGCCGGCACGGCGAAATTTATGTTGGTTATTTTTGGTTTGTTTCGTTTCGTTTTACATTTGGGTTAGCCCCGGGAGTCGCGACCCGGGGCAGGTTTTAGGGTTTGGTTTTCGTTTAATTTTCTTTTTTTTCCTTTTGCTTTAGGTGTGCGGGAGTGAGAGTTTGTCCGAGTGTGTGCTTTTAGGCGGCTCCAGCGAGAAGCGGCAACCAGAGAAGAAGAGTACCGCGGTGAGTCCCTGAGGGAGAAGCGAAACCGTGAGCAGTTCTAGGACGCAGCCAGTACCGAGGAGAGCCCCCACCCCGCGAAAGTGCCTGCCCGGGAGGTGGAGCCCTCGGTTGAGAGGGAAGCGACACTTCAAGCTGACAATTGTGTGCGTGAGTCCCCGGCGCGAGGCAGAGAGGGAGGGGGGGCGGACCGGCTGCAGAACGGTTTCCCGCAGTGGGGCCCCGCGGAGCTGGTGCAGCGGTCAGCGAGAAGACGACGTGGTCGCCGCCGGAGCCGCCAGCCCATCCGCAGGAGCGACGGAGAGGGCTTGTCTTTTTGGTTTTTTAATTTTTTTATTTTTTTATTTTGAGACGTAGGCGAGGCCCGGCACGGTGGCGCGGGCTGAGCTACGTCCCCCCCCTTATTTCTTGTGTTGTGTGTCTGTGTAGTGCGTGTGCGGAGCCTCCCCCAGCGGCGGTGGGACTTCTCCTCTGGGGTGGAAGAGTGGTCCCTTCTCTCCCTGTGCCCGGGTGGGCGGGGGCGCCAGATCAGAGTGTATTGTAGTGGGGCACGTGTGTGGGAGGCTAGTGTGTGGTGCGTGGGTTCCTTTGTGTGTGTGTGTGTGTGGGTTTTGCGCATCTGCTAGCTGGGTCCGGGAAGGGGAGGACAGGAGTTGGTAGCAGGGTGGGGAAGGAGAACAGCCGTGGGCGGGAATCGTATGAGCGTCTCCTTGTTTATGAATTCGTATTAATTTTTTTGTGAAAGAGCGTGTTACTCCTTCTCACCTTGTCCTGGTGTCCTTGTGGCAGGTGGATCCCTAGAAGGGAATGAACCGGTAGGGGCGGGCTGGGCACTTTGTCCACTCCCGACATAATTAATAGTTGTAAGCCTTTGCATTTTCATTATTGATTAGTCTTATATGTATAGCAAACAGCATGCATCATGTGAGAGAAGTGCTCATTGAATACATGTTTTGTGCATGAATGCTAGGTGTAATTACTGTTGCTGTTTGTGTTTTGAATGTTATAGGCTATAATGTGGCTTAGGTGCTATTGGCTGGGTTTCACCATCAGCAGCTTTTTTATTAATATAATGGAACACCCAATGGTCACATAAGCCCCTTTCAGACATGCACTGCAATCCTGACCTTATCTAGACATTACCCGGAGGAGCTGTATGTGAGAACGCAAATGTCCGAATCAGTTGGACCGGACATTAAACAGACTTTACCCTGCCAGCTCCCTAGTACAAAGTCCGTATAATGTCCAATTGAGTCCATGTGTGAATACAGCAGGTCATTGGCTGGAGAATTCACAGCAAGTGAGTGGACGTGTTGATGACGTTTCCATCATGCGACTGGATACAGAATACAAATATCTGCTTCGTACTCTTTTCTGCTTGGCTGTTTATCAATACCAAGAACGCTAAGAAAGTAGTTGTGTTCTTGAGAAGAACGTTCTTGCCAACTGTCCTTGACGAGAATGGTCTTGCAAGATCACGAAGACGGAGAACGCACCTCTCAGTGAGATGCTATGTGTACTTGCTATTTGCGCAATACCGTGGGCGCAGCTCATTTAAGCAGTGATATGACAACACTGGCATTATCAGTGCAACATTTGATAAACTTTTGTTTTATTGTGCTTGTGTATTACATTTGTGTTTTGCCATAGTATAGGCAGCTACTTTGTTCATATACTAAAGACGAACTCAAAACTCGTGTTTGTCATTTCACTCATATGGTAGGATGAGTACTAACGTTATTTAACATTACAAGTGTTATGATGCCCCTGCCCTAAGCCAAACAGTCGCATGAATGGCCTTTAAAATGAACAAAGCATCTTGCTAGCTAAGTGGTTGATTGACCAGGGGGTGGGGTTGGCTATATAAGGATGGAAAGTAAATTAATGTAAATTGTTTTAAGTACTGTTTTGAGGTAGTTGTACTTGGCATGAGTATTTCCAATTTAGGGGACTTTGTACTTTTTATTCCGCTACATTTCAAAGCAAATAGCCTATTCTACTATTTATTCCACTACATTAATCTATAACAGCTGCAAATACTAGTTACTTTTAGTAAAGGGTTTTACATGCAAAACGTGCAGGCAGCCAATCTAAAGAGGAAGCCATCATAGTAACTGTAACCAGCCCACAAATCCTTTTAGCTCCACTTACTGGTTAATGCATCAAAAATGGAATACCTCTTTGTACTAAATTATGAGAGGATGTAATAAGTTTTTACTTTTCTTATTTCAAGTAAACGGTACCTGTAAATCAGCCTCTGGAAAAAAAATCTCCTCAGTGGTCCCTGAATAAAATATTTATGTGAAGATGACTGGTAGAAGGCTGTATGGAGACTATACCCAGCTAACGCGGAACGTTTAGCTAACGAAAACAAACGTTAGTCCATGGTTCTCCTATAGTTAGTTTTATACGAACCTTCTCCCAATGTTCAGAGAACGTTCTCTCCAGGTTATTATGCATCAGAACGTTCTCCAAATGTTCTGGGAACTAAAAACTGTAACATTCTCTTGTGGTTACATGGTGGTTTTCACACAACGTTCCTGGTTTGTTGTATTTCAGTATTTATTCACACAACCATATGAGAACGTTCCTAGAACGTTGTACAGAGGTTGCAGTGTAAACAGCGCAATTGCACTTACACACAGCAAATGAGCAATTTGTATTGGAAAATGAAACATCAACAAATGACATATACAGATAGATGATGAAGGTTACAATTAATGAATAATGGACAAGCCACACTAACAAAATGACCACGGTGATGCAATTACAGAAGTGATCCTATTAAAATGTTAACTGATGTATTTGAAGGGATGAAGATGTGCTCAGGTGTGTGTGATGCGACAGCCAGAGCAATAGTGAAAACAACTGTGTTCCAGGTACCAAGATTCTAATATGCAGTGGATAGATACAAAGTAAAGCAAATATGAACAAAATAGTGAACATGAACAGCAACGTGTTGGAGTTGCAGTATATGCAACTGCATTCACTGCAGCGAACCGACATGTCAGAGGAGCTACAAACTGAGCGCCACAGATGTGGAGGAACTCATATCACAAACATTAAAATTTGCCCCACACAGGAAAAGGTAACAAACTGTAATCCTTTCTCTTTGGGGCAAAATGTCCTTCATAACACTTCCAGAAATCCTTGAACTGCCTTTTGAGCCCCATTAATTGTCTGTCTTTTCCATTTTTGCAGATCAGCCGACAGCCAGGCGCTGTGAACCAGTATTGCCTGCACTGGACCCGCGTGGCCCATTTCTTTATCTTTAATATTTTTTATAATTTATGTGTGCTTTCTTTACAAATTTACCTATTTTTATATATACATATATAGATATATTTATTTACCCATTTTGTTTTTTATTTTAGTGTTTTATTGTGTGCTTCTCTTTTTTATTTGTTTACCTGTTTTTATTTTTGGTGTTGTGTGCCTTCTTGATTTTATTATTGTTCCTTTTCCTCTCCTTTCTTTCTTGAATGACAATGAAAATGTTATTATTATATAAGGACCTGCCTTAGTCTTATACTTATCCATACATGCAGCATATACATACATGCATACATAAACACACGAATAGATAAACATTTCATTCATTCAGTTACCCAATAAATAAACACGATTCATCTAATTTCTGTGAAAGTTACAAGAATGTTCCCCTAACATTTAGAGAACCTGACCAGAACGTTGTCAGAAGGTTTTCCAAAGGTTTCTTGTATTGCAGTGGTTAGGGGAACGTTAATACAACCAAATGGGAACGTTCTCCAAAGGTTCTCCAAACGTTCCCATGTTAGGGGAACGTTAGGAGAACGTTCCATAAACCAAAACATGCAACCAAAAACTAACGTTATATATACCTTAAGAAAACTTTCCATTTAAACCACAGGATAACCCCAAAAAAACCTTTAGGGAACGTTGCCGTAACCAAAAAAACGTTCCCGGAACATTCTGGGAACCAAAAATTGTTAGCTGGGTAGCCTTATTCATATTCATATGACATTTGAAAAGTGCGATCAACTACAAAGCTAAAAATCCCCCATCCCTCAAGTTACGTTTTCTGTAGCCCATGCTAACTTAGCTGACGTTAACTACAGTCTCCACTGAACTGAATAACGCTAGCTAACCGAAGCCTACTCCCCATGAAAGTCGGAGCAAACTTACAATTTAGCCGTTTCTTATTTAATATAACCACATATTCAGCAACTATATACTGCCCATTTCCCCTCACATTTTTTTCAGAGGCTGATTTACAGGTACCGTTTACTTGAAATAAGAAAAGTAAAAACTTACAGTTGTGCACTTACTGAATTTCCCCAAGGGGATGAATAAAGTATCTATCTATCATCAATCTATCTATCTATCTCGGCTCTCCTGCCATCATTCTTGTAATGACTTCTGGGATATCAGATGCATTCTCGCTGGCCAAGTCACCAACCGATGCCTCCTCGATAAAACGGGCGATCAAGAACACATCCGGGCACTTTCAGTAGTGGTGGGCAAAGCGAGGCTTTGTGAAACACTGAAACGAAATCGAGGTTTCGAAACAATCCGACACCCATCCCCACGGTGACACCTACTGGCCACTTTTGCGATCGTCACATCTTGATAATGCTGTTCTGTGAAACAACGACTCAGACAAGCGTTGATAAATTCTAAACTACGTATTATTCTGGTGGGTTATGCCAGGCTATAAATACATATGATCAATACATATTTAGGAGAAATCATCCTTACAATAAACAAACAAAAGCTTTCAGATCGTCAGAGACAGCAAATAGGAACTGTAATGAACAGTGTGTTTCAATAAATATTTCTTTTTTATGTTGTGTTGTGCTTATTGACATCTGTGAGGCTATTTCAATTGCTTGGTATTTCAGTTTCATGTGTAAGACATGACATTCAGGAATTTAGGAAATCATACACCTCCCTTCATTTGGTTTTTCCAAGTGTAAATGATCCCACACCAGAGATCGGGATCGCTTATGTGGATTCTACATCTTAATCTAGCCTATCAATCAATATGTTTCACTAACCTTATATCTAGCTTAACTATCACTCACTAAATCGCACTGTCAATCGCTATATTAGATTAGATTAGATTCAACTTTATTGTCATTGTGCAGAGTACAGGTACAAAGCCAATGAAATGCAGTTAGCATCTAACCAGAAGTGCAAAAACAAGTATTATTTACAGAAAGTGCAGTTGAGTAATTACTCCAGTATAGGAAATGTTATATTTTACAGTATGTACAGTGTTAACAGATAATAAATATGTATAATATATTAATGTGTTTACATAGGGGGGTGAAATGGACAGGGTTGGAAAGGGGAGAGTATATATAAGGGTTGTATGTACAGTATTGACAGATATTTACAGATGGTTGTATGTACAGCAGTGCAAATATGACAGTAAAAGTACAGAGACAGTGCAGTCAATTAGTGCAATGATGCTTAGTGCTGTGGTGTGGAGTTCAGCAGGGTCACAGCCTCGGGGAAGAAACTCCTCCTGAGCCTGCTGGTGCGGGAGCGGAGGCTCCTGTAACGCCTGCCTGATGGAAGGAGAGTAAAAAGTCCCTGGTTAGGGTGGGATGCATACTTGATAATGCTTTTTGCCCTGTCCAGGCAGCGTTTATTGTAAATGTTTTCCGTTGGGCAGTTTTCACCACCCGCTGTAGTGCTTTGCGATCTGATGCAGAGCAGTTGCCGTACCACACTGAGATGCAGTTGGTGAGTATGCTCTCAATGGTACAGCGGTAAAAGTCCACCAGTATCCTAGAACACAGGTGAGCTTTCTTAAGGCTCCGCAGAAAGTAAAGGCACTGCTGCGCCTTTTTGATGAGAGTGGAGGAGTTCAGGGACCAGGTGAGATCGTCAGAGATGTGGACGCCAAGGAATTTGAAGCTAGATGCACGCTCCACTACATCTCCGTTGTCGGCACACCACGTGGCCAGGTGCTGGACCTCGTCCCTGTAGGCCGTCTCGTCATCCCCTCTGATCAGGCCTACCACCGTGGTGTCGTCTGCAAACTTGATTATGGTGTTAGAACCATGTACAGGAGTGCAGTCGTGGGTGAAGAGGGAGTACAGAAGAGGACTCAGCACACAGCCTTGTGGCACGCTGGTGTTCAGGATGAGAGTGGAGGAGAAGAGGTTGTCTAACCTAACAGACTGGAGTCTGTTAGTCAGAAAGTCCAGAGTCCAGTTGCAGAGGGAGGTGCTAATACCAAGCTGGCTAAGCTTGGAGATCAGCTTAGAGGGGAACACAGTGTTGAATGCTGAGCTGAAGTCAATGAACAGCATTCTGATGTAGGAGTTGGGACTGTCCAGGTGGGTCAGGGCATAGTGGAGTGCCGTGGAGATTGCGTCCTCTGTCGACCTGTTAGTGCAGTAGGCAAACTGATGGGGGTCCAGGGTAGTGGGCAGACAGGATTTCAGTTGAGTTAAGACCAGTCTTTCAAAGCACTTTGCAATGATGGGGGTGAGTGCAACCGGGCAGAAGTCATTCAGGGCCGTAGCAGTGGAGTGCTTTGGCACTGGCACAATGGTGGCGGTCTTGAAGCTTGTGGGGACAACTGCCTGGGCCAGAGACAGATTAAAAATGTCTGTGAATACCCCGGCCAGCTGCCCTGCACAGACTCTGAGCACCCGGCCAGGTATTCCATCCGAGCCAGCTGCCTTCCTTGCATTCACCCTGCTCAGGGTGGCGCAAACATCAGAGATGGAGAGTGAGGGAGGCAGTTCACCAGGTGGGAGATCCGCTTTGTGGGTGACCTCCTTGTTTCCCCGGTCAAAGCAGGCGTAGAAGTGGTTGGGCTCGTCAGGGAGGGAGGCAGAGCTGGATGGGGGCACAGTATTGGGTGGTTTGAAGTTCGTGATGGTCTGTATGCCACGCCACATGCGCCGGGGGTCTGAGGAGTTGAAGTGCTCTTCGATCCTCAGTTTGTATGTATGTTTAGCCTGAGAGATTCCCCTCTTCAGGTTGGCCCTGGCTGAGATGTAAGCCTCCCGGTCTCCAGACCTGAAGGCTGCATCCCTGGCTTTGAGCAGGAGGCGAACCTCTCTGTTCATCC
Organism: Megalops atlanticus; assembly: GCA_019176425.1. Classification (NCBI taxonomy): domain Eukaryota; kingdom Metazoa; phylum Chordata; class Actinopteri; order Elopiformes; family Megalopidae; genus Megalops; species Megalops atlanticus. Next base: position 2,153,542 of record CM032882.1, on the reverse strand, counting down.
AGGGTTTCTGATTGGGGAAAGCTTTCATTTGCTTTTGTGTTGTCACTCTGTCCACACACCTGTTGATGTGATCCAGGACAGAGTTGGTGTAAGAGTCAATGTTGACCTGAGAGTCTGTGGTAGCATGGGCAGCAAACACACTCCAGTCTGTGTGCTGGAATTGGTGCTGAAGAGCAGAGTCAGCACCCTCCTGCCAGATCTTGATAGCCCTCATTGTGGGTTTCACACATTTAATGACCAGGCTGTACTTGGGAAACAGGAACAATGAAAGATGATCAGACTGTCCCAGGTGGGGGAGGGGAGTGGCTTTGTAGGCGTCAGCCACATTTGTATAGAAGTGATCCAAGGTTTTATGTCCGCTTGTGGTGCATGAGACATTTTGGTGACATCTCGGAAGCACAGTACGTAGATTGCAGTGATTGAAGTCCCCAGCAACAATAAAGGCCCCGTCTGGATACAACGTCTGCAGTTTGGTAATAGTGGCACTGAGGTTTTTCATGGCAACTTTAGCAATTGCATCCGGTGGTACATAAACTGCGGCAGCGATGATGCATGTAAACTCTCGCAGTAGATAAAAGGGTCTGCACCTAATAATCAGGTATTCCAGATCAGCAGAGCAATAAGTTTCAGCAATGGTAGAGGCGGTGCACCATGATTTATTCACATAGATGCATAAACCACCGCCCCTGCTTTTACCTGTCGCTGCTGCAGCTCTGTCAGCCCTGAAGACCGTGCGCCCCTCCAGTTCCACTGCGATGTTCGGGACATCCGTGAAAAACATGAAGCTGCAATCCATAAGCCTTCTCTGTGTGAGGGTCCAAGTCCTGAGTTCATCCAGCTTGTTCGTCAGAGACAACACTATTTTGCAAAATCTGGTAAGACACTGAGCCTCGCGATGTGCACGCGCCGCCATCTTCATATGATAATATATATCATATATGTCACTATCTCTCAAAATTTCTCTCCTCTCACAAGAACCCTCGAAGTTGGGATGTGACTTTTAAGCATTCTGGGAGCATCTGAGACAGATGTGTGATCAGGTTTGCTCCAGACACTGTCAATGATAATCAAACGTAGGAGCGGCGAGTATGCAACCTGTCGAAACAAGGGTGAAACGCACCGAAGCTTCACTTAGCCATGGTCACGTGACATGGGCGTTTTGAACCACATCTGGGAGCAGTGTTTTGAAACGTCTGCGCTTTGGAAGCTGGATACAGCGTGGAAACGTCAGTATCGAGCGTCCCATCCCTATCCACCTTATTCCTAGCTCCCATGATAACTTGCGTGAATTATGGGTGCGACTTCCGCTTTGTTACACCACTGAACCAGAACCGGCGTTTGTGAGCGATGGCAAAATAACAAATCGTAGGGATGCACCGATTGTGAAATTCTAGGCCGATACCGATGTTTAAAATAACAATTTGGCCGATAGCCGATGCCGATACCGATGTTAAGAAAGACCTGGCGCACTTAACTAACTAGCTAGCTAAAACACTGCAGACTACCTAACTAGCTAGCTACCCAGCTAACACACGACGTTGTAGCAACGTCGGCAGTAAGTGCTCATTTGGTCACCGCAACATTACCTTCTGGCGACGTTCTTGTGACGTCGCAGTAACGTTTTTAAGAGAACGTTGCCATTTGGTCCGTGGATAACGCGTTGTCGTAGTACATTGGTCAGTTTCAGACGTTATTTCATGGTATGTGGATTACGTTGCCGTGACGTCGTCCCTTGGTCACTTGCAAACATTATCATTTGGTACCGTGAATAACGTTGCCACGACGTCGTACCCTGGTCGCAGATAGTATTTCCGAAAATGACCGCTGCCAACCTTGTTTTTTAAACAACCCAAGTGACAACTGTACATGTAGGCTACATGAATTTCAATCTAGTTTATATTAAATGTTGCATCCCAGCACTTATTAACACAGGCAGTATGTCATTCATTTACAACTCAGGCATGTCATCCATATGTTTAAATGGCTGTTTTATTGGAATTATGAACAGGTAGCGTACAACTCAGCAAAAACCATAATAGGAAAATGCAATGAATATCGGTCTAGTATTAGTGTTTCAAAACTGGGCTACAGCTCATGCCTCCCAGAGTGTCTGCAGGCTTTTCAGATGCCACAGCCACATCTAGATATAAAAGTAGTCTGCAGACAGCACTTTATTTGCAATCCCTTATGTACTAATAAAAGTCAAAACTGCATTACACTGTAAAAATAGAAAATCACCTCCATGAAACTGAAATCTGCAGGACAACACTTTAATAGAACAATTTATTTAAACCATGAGATATTTTATTTAGGTTAGAGGTTAAGAACATTGCATTTCTCCTAGCCATACAATGCAATGAGATTGCTACAAAATATATAAACAACATATCAATTTTGAAATATATATAGAGATGTATATAGACTTAAAAGTATGTCATAATATTTCACTTTTTGTGGTAACGACAGTAACAACAATATAAAAAATAGTAGCATTCAACAATATCTTTTTGGCATGCAACTTTGGGAGTTGTGCAAACACAAAACAGTGATCTAAAAAGGTAAAATTTGAAGGTGGAGTCCGCAATTCTACTCCAATACACTTTTTTCAGCGAATTGCTCTTAAGTCCTCTAGCTCAGTGTTTCTCAACCCTACTCCTGGCGGCACCCTGTCCTGCATATCTTCTATCTATCCTTGCTCTACCCACCTGACTGAACTCATCAGTGGCATGTTTTATTAGCTGAGCACACCTGATTTAATCAAGCAGCAAGGATAGATAGAAGATATGCAGGACAGGGTGCCGCCAGGAGTAGGGTTGAGAAACACTGTTGTAGAGGGGGTATTCCAAGTACATGGTTTAAGTGAAAACCTAGGTAAGTTGACTCAGAGAAAGTGGTAAACCTCCTAATAGAAGAGCTCAATGCAGTGACTATCAATACAGGTTATGCGAGCAACATTTCAAACACATTTTTGATCTCTTTATAAGGGGCTCCTCAAGGTCTTGGAGTTCAGCCTGTGATTGGGCCACCTGTAGGTTAGAGTTCTCCTCCAATGCCTTCATCTTCCTCAGAAGAACTTGTAATGTGTCTGTAATTAAGGACAAGTAAGAAGACTCATACTAAAGTAGTTCAATACCTGTATCTGAAATACTGTCCACCCTGAGAACACTGTATTGATCTCCTCGGTGTGTCTGCCCTGAATTCGTCTGAAGAGAAGGAGAGCCTCTCATTGGTTCTCCTCCAATGCCTCCATCTTCCTAAGGAGAACTTGTAATGTGTCTGTAATGAAGGAGATGACTCTAGATGGCATATAAAGACAGTACACATACCCCAAAAAGATACTCTGTCTGTACCCTATATGACCAAGGGTTTGTCTGGTTAGATACTGGCATCCTCAGTCTTCTCAGCTAGTCTACTAGTAGTTAAAATTTTAAGAATAGCAACAGCAGCAACAACAAAAACAAAAAACATTTAGGCACATTGTCTCCCTACCGCCAGAGGATGCACAGCTGATCTCCATCATTAAATGGTGAAAAATAATGTAATTTCATGTTTAAAATTCACAGCATTGAAAGCTGCTACCTAATGTATAATAACCTTATTGTTGACATTGCAACTTCACTATAAGAATATTCATTTGACAAAGTACAGCAATTTAAGCTAACAGGCCTAACGTTAGGCTACAGTAATGTTAGTTCATGTATGTGTTTTTGTAATGTTTATGTGGGCTCATTTAAGCAATGATGGGAACTAAAATTAAATTTAGCTAAGCAAATATAGGCTACCGTGCATCCATTATGAAATGTCTGCATAAACTCAAATTTCTGTGCCCTCACAAAACTAACACAATAGGGGTGAAAAAATTACCAGTGTAAAAGATGCTGCTGCTTGGGCCTTGCTGAATGTATAGGGGAGAGTGATGTCTTTCCTACTCATTGCCCCCTGAAAGACAAGGTGAATAACATCAGAAATCATGAACAATGGTCATAGCATCACAGTACCTTGAGTGCAGTCACAATTTCACAGATAGCAAGGCAATGGAGATGTTAAGAACCAGTTTCTGAGAGATGGAAAAAAAATCAAGTGGAAAAGTCCAAGGACGTCCCAGATAAATAATTCTATTGTTCGACACTAAGAGTGATAGATCAGAGGATGCCAGTTTGGACTCTGCCCAAGAGATGCATCCTTGCCATCAGACATGTAAGTAGTCTACATATATCTAAATTCATTTATGATTTGGCATGAGAATACATCACACTGTGTTTCATGTTTTCCCCTACAAAATCTTATAGCCTATTAGTATCAATAGTATGGAGTACTTATGTATTGTTGAGAATAAAGGTTAGCTAGGCTGTGATAACCTACCATGCTGTATAAAATAAGACTGCATGTCAGTAGCTAGTCTCAAGGCTTACACGGTTGTGCGTGGGCAATAGATGTTGTAAGACTGTATTTTTAGTCTCATGTTGCCTGTTTGTTTATCCATTTGTTCCATGCTGTCCTATCTTTTTTTTTCTTGCAGTAAAGGAGAACCGTCTAGCACCTATTCTGTCACTTCACTAACACCAGCTTTCCTCAGCTCCACTGAATCACTCCCAGCACTACCAAAATCACATATTTTGATGTAGCCTATTCAACTGACAAGTCAAAATAACAGCACACTGCAGGTAATAACAATGCAGTAAATTTACGGTCTGAATGTGTTTTCTAAGCAAGGTGGTACAGACCATTATTCTTGCTTAATAAGACCCGACAGCGTTTATCACCAAAGCTAACTATGTAAATAAGAGCCCGATTCCTGTACCAAGCACGAATCTCCACCTAGCTCCCACCTAGAGCGGGAAACTGCACACCGTCTCGTGCTAGTCAATCAGCCGTCACTACATAGCCCTTGGATACCTGTGAATCTTTGCAGACGTTGGTGGCGATTACTGAGAGACGGGTGATGGAGAGATTTGAGCGACATTACACAGAGACATATTTATATATTTAGTTACTAATCAAACTGTATATATATTTAGATTGATTTTTAATGTTAGATAGGTGTTGATAGGTAGGATAAGTTTTGTTTTGTTTGTATGTCATTCATAGTATAGGTAATTTTAGTTAACGTAGTTCATTTTATACTAGATAGTTTAACAGTTAGATAGTTTAATAGTTTAGATGTTTTAGACAAGTTAGTTTAATAGCTAGATCATTTTAGGTAGTTTTAGATCAATTCATCCTATTAATCAAAAGGTGAGTAACTTGCTGTTAAGACGCTGTTACAGTTTCAGTTGCCTAATGTTAGCTAACTGTTATTTAAGATAAGTTAGTTGCGCGAGCACATTTCTAAAGGTGCGTTTTAACCGAACGTGACGCGAAATTTTCACGCGACGTGAATGCATGAAAAGTCAACGGCAGGAGGTGAATGGGCGGAGTTAATCGCGGCGAAACTGCGAGCTACGCGAAATGGGCGAAATGAGCCTTCACTTGAGTTAAAAAATGTTCAACTCGAGCAAAATTTCACCTGGCGAAAGCCAATCACCTTCAAGTAGGGCTAGAAGCCTCGCCCCCTTTCCAGAACTCTCAGGCTGATTGGTGTTGTCTGTTAGCTGACGTTTCAAAACGTGGACCCATCGTTGTGTTGACCGTTAGCTTTGAAACTTTACAGGAATATTACTTCTTAAAAAAGAGAGTTCACAAGAAACGACAAACTGCTTGTGTGCCGTATTTATATATGCTAATTAACTAGCTAGCTAGCAGTGCAAGATAACTTAGCTGTCTTCCATTGTGTCTAGCAAACTTGCTAGCAGCGTCGGTGTAATCAAAATGCTTGCTGTGACGTGATGCGAAATTCGCGTGTTCATTTTTCAGGCAGGCGATCAAACCCGCGCGAAAAAGCAAAGCGAAATTTCACGTCGCGTTCAGTTAAAACGCAGCTTAAAGGATAACTTTACTGCTCAAACTAATGTTAACATTATACCATTACCGTCTCTACCAAACTCTTGACAGTGCCTCAAATATATAAAAGACATGATTGTGCGTAAAATAAATAATTACTGCCTCGATTTTGCTGTTAATATTGATTTGAGTTACTCTGTTGAACTACTGTAACGTCAGCTGGCGAGCTTCAGAACATGGCAGGCTAACGTTAGTTAAGAAAGCCTATAGGTATTTAGGTAGTTCATAGTTGTAATTGTAATCTTTGTATATATTAGCATAGTGTTAAAAGAGCGGTTAGAAAATTTCTTAAGAACTGTTTATTTGGCCCAGTCTAACGCTAACATTACTATTGACAAAGTTATCCAAACTTGTGGGTATAATTTGTCCAGTCAGTCCCTCAAAGCAATGGCTTTCACAATAAGTTAAGCTTGAGGTCATTGCTAGAGTGGGAAACCTAAGCGCGTGCTACAATAACGACAGTCTACCAAGCTCTCATGAAACTCATGAATTTTATCATTATCCCTTTTCCCGCCTGGTTATGGTTTCATGTATGTTATCAGGGGGCTAATAGGCTACCGGAATTAGCCCCAGGACGTGTTGAGCCATTCTAACGTTACATCTGTGCTGTATCGTCCCTACCACAAAAGCTAGCTAGCTAGCTAAATAAATAAACAAACAAACTCACTGTACACATTTTAGTTTTAATCCCATGATGTTATCTTTGCCACCAAGTATCAGGCTGTTTAAGAAAAAGCAAATGTTACCATCAATTAAGTTACCGATATTTAGCTAGCATTCTACCGTTAGCATTCGTTAAGCCACCCACCACACTACAACGATAACGTTACCCACATAATATTACTATCCAAATGCCTCCATTAAATTATTTTACATTGTCCCATATATCATCGAATACCTTTACAGAAACATTGATTAATCTTACCTTGATCGGTGAACTTGTCCAAAACCCACGAGACAACCAACTGACGTCTTTCTAATCAGCAGACCATGTGGAAATGATTCACCTCCTGTATCCGGTTTCATAGACAGCAGGGCGTTGAGTTGCGTGATGACGAAAAACTGACCAATCAGAAGTATTCTCATCTAACCCTACAGTCACACGGACGACACAGGAGGGAGACAAAGCGACCGGCTGCCATTCGTTTTTAACGAGAGTTGGTGATTTACAGCGACGAGACAAAGGGCCGTTGCCAACTAGGCGGGGCTAAAATAGACTAGAGGTAATGTGTCATAGTTGGGTACACAAACGTAGTTGTAAGCGCAAGGTCTCACACACGTATGTTACCATGACAGACTAACACTAACTTTATAGGCCTACCTCAGTTATGTAAAATAAATTATGTAAATTAGTTAATAAACCTAAAACTCGAGGCTGTCAGGGGTCGAATAGCTATGCTGCATTTTATCAATACTCATTTCCTAACCTTAACTGTTAAACCAGTAGCAATAAATATTGTTAACCTAACTCTACTTACCGCACACATTTCCATTTCAGTTGGGTCCTTGCTTGCCATGTAACGCCTGTAACGTCCTATCCAAGCATCAGCCTGTTAAATACAAACAAAGTCAACAAGGAAGTGACAAGGAAGGAAATTTCAACAAAGATACAAGACAGGGCATACATTCTTTCAGAAGGGAAAACCTGTGAGGTCTTGCAAGTGGGAGAGGAGACACTATTTTGCAGAGTCTACAGTGAACCAGCACCGCTGTTCACAAGCCCAGGCTCATCTTTCCTGATTGGTGTATACAAATACAACAGTAAAAACACAGTCATGAAATGGATAAGAGAAGAGCTAACAAAAACAGCCATAAAGATCAGTAAAGGCGAGAGCATGGACATCTTTTTGTCAGTGCTCCACAAGTTTTAAGGTACTGAAATAATGTATGTACATGATACAAAATTGTATGCTATTATTGTTGCTTACAAGTCTTTTGTTTCTTGCAGAATGTTTGCAGTTGTCGAATTTGTGGAAGAAGGGACCTGTGAGATGGTGCCAGAAAAATGGCTGGTACAGGAAGATGAGGTATGAATGTTAGATCTCTTGTAATTCCATGTCATGTATCTGCAATGTGTACAGCAGCATTACATTACATTGTCTTTCCAACACTACATTTATACAAAACCACAATAACTTCGAATGGGTTCACCTCTGACTATATTTACAATCACTCTGTTTACCAATGCAGACACTATACTGCTACTGGCCACCAATCAATCCAGCTAAAAAAATAAAAGAAAAAGTACAGCCGGATACTAAAAAGTGGGCCCTTCACAGAGTTAGAGTGTTTGGAAGAACAGGTAGGCCACTCTTTAATTATAATCATTAAAAGCAATTTTTGGAATATCTTGGAATTACTTCTAATCCTATGCACCTTCAGCTGACTATGTAAAAGCAAAGAGGTGGGCAAAGAGGGCAGCAATGGAGTCATCAGTCGAGAGCTCAGGTGAAAATGTGAAAAGAAAAAGGAAGCCCATTCAGTACAGCAGCTCTGAGGAAGGTACATGGACCTGAGTGTGAAATTTCTAAATAAGTGTGATATGTTTATAGACCCCCACAACATTATTTTGTTGATCCTTTCAAAAGTTAACTTTGTAGATCTTTAACTTTATTATTTGCTTTAAATTATTTTTCTTTTTATTGTTTGTTTTAAAGACAACACATAGATGCAGAAGCATAAGAGGGTCTGCATGGATAGTACCAGAGGTGGGCTCATGTTAAAGAAACAGTCTTTGTGTACATACTTGAACAAGTTTTTCAAGGTTTGTTCAGCTTTCTCTGAATATTTCTTTTCTTCTCTCTGCGTTGTTTCAATTGTCACCTCAGCTTTGGAACCTCAGCTGCCAGTTCCACCACCAGTAGTTGGGCCATCCAGAACTCCAACTCCCACGGCTGGGCCAGCTCCAAGAAAGGACCATGGCAATGGTAGTATTACGATATTTGATGCAGATAGATAGACAGATAGACAGATAGATAGATAGATAGATAGATAGATAGATAGATAGAGATACTTTATTTATCCTGAGGGAAATTTAGGCAGCCTACTGCAGTAGCTGATAGGACACACACACATACAGAACAAGAAAACACTCACACACTACAAGGATAGAAATACAATTGTGAGACGATAGTCTAATGGTAGTCTAATCTTTTCCACTCTCTGCGATGTTTGTTCAATTAGTTGTCACCTCAGCATTGGAGCCTCAGCTGCCATTTCCACCACCAGTCCTTGGGCCATCCAGAACTCCAACTGGCACTCCCATGGCTGGGCCAGTTCCTGGCAAGGACCATAGCAATGGTAGTATCATTATTCAATTCACAATTTATTGGTAAATACTCATCATTACAGTTGGACAATATTACAAAATGTTTCCTGGAATCTCACTGTTATTGTTATGTCTCTAAAGTAGTTTTATAAATGAACTTTCCATCCCCAAGAGCGCCATCTGAGTGTACTTACTCAGAAGGTAATTAGCATGGAAGCTGAGATGAAGGAGATGAGGAGAACCCTGGTGGCCATGCTCGAGGTCCTGGCCCGTATCCTGGGTGAAGGAAATGCACTTTGTATGGTGGAAGAGATGAACCTCAATCCCTGTTCCACTGTGGAGGAATTACTGTCTCTCAAAGAGAAAATAATGAGGGATGACACATATAGGAAGAAACTGGTAAGTAACTGTACAGTAAGCTACAGTAGAGTTGTGTATATCCAAAATGTAAAAAAAAAAAAATAGTAAATAATAAAATTATCTAGATGAAATAACTTTTGGTTCTAAATGTCATATGGCTAGACTCAATGCAGTAGGCCTAATCAAAAGTCTTGTACGTTATATTTTTTGTCCCATATGCAATAAGTTACTAATTGACACATTACTTTGCAGACTCAACACTTGAGCCTAATAGGAGGGCCAAACCCAGGCCAGAACACACGCCGGGTGATGCGGGCAGTGGCGTCATACCATGTCTGGAGGGAGTTCAGTCTAAAGGGGGAAAAGGGAAAGAGGCCCCTTCTGAACACCAGAGTGATGAACTCAATATAAAGTAGGGGTCGACCGATTATCTGGTCGTTAGATAATCGGGGCCGATATTTGCAAATTTTTGATTATCGGTCATCGGTATATTTTTATCAAAATTCCCGATTTAAAAAAAACTTTTAAAAGCAATGCGTGTACTGTCCCGACGCATCTCCTCTGTCAGAAAAAATGCTATTGGCTAACATACTTTCCACAAAATTCCGTCATTGGCCAAGACAGACGTTATCTGACCTTGAAAATCATACGTTTTCAGCTGCTGGAAACAAGGAAGTATCCAGTAAAATGGTCGTTGTGCTCAAACCATACTGTTAACCAAATTGCACTAGGCTAATTGGGCCTTTTTGAATCAGTATAAGTACTCTACGCTAAAAAGCAAGCAGAATATAAAAGAAATAAGGACTTGTTATAAGGACTAATTGGTGCACTTATGCTATAAGTTGCAACAGTTTGACACTGCACATATAACAAATAGTAATGTATATTTATTCTTTCAAATGAAACATTCAAATAAATTTACCCTAAAGCACAGCCCTTCTGACTTACAGTCGTCATTTAAGCAACCGTTCACGAAATTAAACTTCAGCTCGCTTGCGGTTGCACTGTATGTCTGAACCTCGCGGCAAAGCTGAAAATACCCGTTTGCCGCTTTGATGTTTCTTAATCTGGCCTCATCATCATCATGGAAGTCGAGTTATTAAAATAAAAAAATTGCAGCACAGTTTGCACTTCACAGTATTTTCGCCAACTTTATCACATTCCTTCCACACGGGACCTTACTTTTGTATGAGCTGTCCATTTTTCACATAAATGACTTATGAGCATATGGGCTCCCAGAATCTTCCCGCAGCTTCAGAAAAAGCGTGGACGCACAGGCTAGTGTTAAGGTTTGATATTTCATACTTTATGATGAAAATGCAGTCGAAATGATGTATCAATTCGCTTTATTTCTTACGCAATGATTGCCATCGTCCGACAATTGAATGCTCGTGAAATAGCGATAGGCATCTGTTGCGTAGCCAAAATAAGATAACCCTGGAGAAATTTACCCTCAACGTCAATATTACAATGCACATTTTTGTTATTGCAATTTTTAGTTCATTTTTTATCTTTGAGAAAGAATTTTCATTTGATCTTTGCTCTTTATTTAACTTTAATAGTGGTATGCTCTATTTCTTTTCACACCGAAAAAAAACATGTTAAAAGCATTTACATATCGGCCTGAAATATCGGTTATCGTCCTCTTTTTGTCACAGATAATCATTATCGTATCGGCCCTGAAAAAAACATATCGGTCGACCCCTAATACAAAGTAGTCTAAAATAAAACACAAATATTCACAAGCATTAAAAGTCTATAAACTTAATATTATTCACCAACTGAAACTTACCTTTTCTGTTCTTTTTGCAGAGGCAGTCATGAAGTCATTTCCCAATTTACAATTAAACAAGGTACAGGACATCATAGGGGAGACTCTGAAGCACGCTCCAGCACGGTGTCATAAAAATGTAAGCTTCTCACACACTCCACATTTCAGAGATCTAATTATTATTATATATTCATTAGTCTGGTTCCAGCTGGGCATGACAAGCATTAACGACACATTTAAAAAGCTGCAGGTATACCAATGTATCGCCTCTGACACACCCACGGAACGACAGAAAAACCTAGGCTACCTTACTTAGGCCTACCTGTTGCACGCTGCACACCGTTTCGAGAAAATCTGTTCAAAGAAACGGAGGGCTATAGCCTACTACGAAGCGAGGTTATTTGCTTACCCAGGCAATGTCTGTCAGGAGTATTTGCCGATCTCAAAACAATGTCATTTTTGAAACGTGTACTTTTAGTGATCAGCGGTTAGGCTACTGCGTAAGTTACCTGTATAAGCAATCGTATTAGTCCTCAGATCAAGCCAAAATATCAACAATCGTCACTGGTTAACACAGAAGCTATTTGAACAATTCATGATAATGCACAGCCTACAGAAATCACTAAAATACTACCCATTTGTGTTCTTTCAGATGCAGCAGCAGAATCGATCACCTGAACATCCGAACGACAGTGACAGTGATGAAACTATGCTGCTATTCGACTAAGAATATAATAATAATAATTCTAACAATTTCAAATAAATATTTACAGTGAATTGCAATGTTGTGTCAAGCATATCAATTGTATATTGTGTATTTTAAATAAGTTCTGCAGTTTTGAATTCAAATTCATGGATCATATGAGCCCAAAAGGGACTTTCAGTGTCTAAACATACATAAACGTACATAAAGTGACATCAAGCGTCGCAATGTTAGCAACATAAACGATGTCGCCACAACGCCCTCTGCACGTAACTTTTGGTCACAGAAAGACGTCGCCACTTTGACGCCCAGAAGATTCACAAATATACGCCTCCAAATACAACGCTATCAAGCAAAGGTATTGACTTCGCCGCGCGACCAATGCGTAGGGATCAATCTGACATGAAATCACTGTAATCACAACGTTGCCACAACGTTAGCCAGTACTAAAGTTGTCAGAACAGGTTGCTTTCAGTGTCTGTGGTAAAAATTAACTATTTGGTCAGAAGAGAGGTGATGAGGCTTTATTAGTTTGATAGCTAGCTAGTGCAACTTAACAATGAATTTTCACGAATATTGTACAACCATGCAGTGAGTTAGCTGGTAGCTAGTTCAAAAGGAAAGGTTAGCTTTAGCTCTTAGTAATATGACAGCTGAGCAAAGTGCGTGAAAGCCAAATTAGCTAGCAAGCTATCTAGCTTTCTGCGTTGTTTTTATTGTAGCTAGCTAGCTATGTCTTTGTTTGCAAGGTGATATTTGTATTTGTCAGCGGAATGTGATAGTAACTAGCTAGTTACGTTTATTGTTTTGTTTGTATTCTAGCTAGCTAGCTATATTTGTCTTTGTAAGGTGGCATTTGTACTTTTCAGCTGAATGTGCCAGTAGCTAGCTAGCTACTTTAGCTTTCACGCACTTTGCTAGCTATCAAACCAATACAGTTTCATCATGTCTCTTATGAACAAATAGTCAATTTTAACATTCGTACTTCAAGCAAAGGTATTGACTTCTGATCTAGCGGGCACCTTGACGTCAATTTGACGTCAAGAACTAGGCAAGATTTTGACCACCATGTTGAACATCTGTATTTTCATTACTATTTTGTCATTACAAGCTTTAACTTCCTTGTGTTTGTAAAGAGGTCCAACAAGGGATCAATCTGACATGAGATCACTGATCTATAAGTCTCAGGTCAATATAATTGACATCAAAATGACGTTGATTTGATGCCAGGAAACAAAGTGTCAAATTGATGTGAAATTTATGTAAAATTGATCAATACCCTGACAAAAATAATTCTCTCACCAAAATAATTCTCTCACCAGCCACCACTGAGTTGTTCTGTAAAGACTTGTCTGCTTTGCAGAGCCCTGCAAATAGTGTCATGCAGCTTTTTATATTCAAACATTATAATAAACATTGACATAATAGGGCCCAAAAAGTAATAAATTAAATTGTTAAAATATAAATCAGACATAGGTGAGTTTACTGTATTAGTGACACTTGGTATTGTCCATTACAGCCAGAGCCTTCAGTGAGATACTGCACCCTCAACGAGAATGTGCCCTCCTGAGGATGTTTTTGATGGTGTTACTGACCTGAGGGCAGACTTCAGACTTGGAAGGCCAACCCTGATTAAATTGATTGGCTTGATGACAGCTGACGACCATGCACGCTCTGGGTGGGGACTTGAGCTAGAGGTCCTTGTATTCCTCTTTTGGCTACAATCAGTGACACCTCCTTTCAGAGTTGTCTCCCGTGCCTTTGATATACCACGGACAACTGTACACCGCATCATTCACTGAATGTCAAAAAAAATCTTAAGGCTGACAAAAAAAATCATTTCACTCCCTGAAGCCACAGAGTTGGGAACAATTGGCAATGGTTTCGCTCAGCTGGTGGGCTCACCAGCCTTCTCCAAGGTTGTGGGGAGTATTGATGGCTGCCAAGTCCGAATAAAACCACCCTCACAAGACGCAGCCTGTTATTTAAACAGGAAGCTGTTTTTTTCAGTTCAGCTCCAGGCTGTGTGTGACCACAAGGGGCGGTTCCTCGACATCTTTGTTGGGTACCCCGGGTCTGTACATGATGCCCAGGTGTTCAGGAACAGCCCCATCGGTGGTCAACAACTTTACCTGCCACAAGGATACATTCTCCTTGGCGAAATGATAACCTGCACTCCGCCATCGTAACACCATACCGGGAACCTGTGGTGAGGGCAGTGGAGAGGAGGTTCAACTTCCACCATGCCAAGGCCCGTTCAATAATTGAACGGGCCTTTGAAGTAATGAAGACGAGGTGGAGGGCAATATTTTTTCATTTTCATTGGAGGTCAAACCTGCTTTTGCCCTGGAGGTTGTGGCATGTTGTGAAATTTTGCACAACATTGCAGTAGACTCTTTAGATCTGCTGGATCCCTCAAAAGAGTCAGTCATGGGGGATGACAATGACGACCAGCCTCATCAGCAGCAGCCGGATCCCAGTGGGGAGCAAGTGAGGGTCAGCAGCTGGCAGCTGCTGTGTCTGCTCCTGAGGTGCTGGTGGTTGCACTCGAGGAGCATGATTACCTTTAAAAACAATGAAATGCTCATTCCCTGCCACTGGAGACTCTGCCCCCATCCCCACTGAGACCTCTCATCCCCACACCCCAGAGATAGAGACTCTGCCTCTGCCCATCCCCCCCCATCCCCACCCTCAGAGATAGAGACTCTGCCCCCATCCCCACACCCCAGAGACAGAGACTCTGCCCCATCCCCACACCTCAGAGACAGAGACTCTGCCCCCATGCCCTGTTATTTATTTGGTGTTTGTTTAGTTTATTTGCTGATGTTACGCATAACATCTATGGATGTATTGTACATTTATTATTGTCTGGGAGTCGTATGCTGTTGTTGCTGTTGTATTGTGGTGTGCTGTATGTGCCGTAAGCTTACCACCTTTGTATAGCCCTTTTTTTTGTATTGTACATAGTCTTGTAAATAGCCTGGGAGGCTTTGTAGTGAGGTTGGGTGCCATTTTGTTTGTCTAATACAGTTTTCTCCTGTTTTTGGTTAGTCAGGGATTGAGGTTAGTTTCTGTTGATGATTTTGTCTTCTTTTTCAAAACTTATATTTGTCATGTTGTGGAGCGCAGGGGAGAGGAGAAGGGAGTTTCCACTTTTTTTTTTTAACGTTCCCTTAAACCCTAGACAAAAAGGGGAACGTAACACTCCATCCACTACTCTTTGTATTTATGCCATCTGGCAAATTTAGATTATTTGTCATTTAGATAATTTTGTAAGTAAGTTAGGATTTTCCTGGATAATAGTGTAAATAGTTCTTTTTACAAACCTATACAACAAATGTCACTGTATTTATCCATGGTATATTCAAAAAGCAAGGTCATAAACAATCAGTTTTTCAAAGAGTCTTTAATGGTTTATTTATCGTTATAATAAGTAAGTAAATAAATAAATAATAACACAATTGAAAACTAAAATATTACATTCTGTTTGCATTTTTTTCTAAAATTGTGAGGAGCCTGTCCTCCCTCTCCTCATCCCTCCTGGCCCTCTCCTCTGCCCTCTCTGCCTCCCTCTCCAAAAAACATTCCAGGACAGGGTCCCTCTTCCTCTTTCCTTTTCTCCCCGCCATCTCCTCCGCCTCCTCCTCCTCCCCCACCTCTTGGCTCAGGGAAGCCACCACAGCCACACTGGAGTTCTCACCCCCTGCAGACGAAATGAGGAGGGGAGGACTAATAGATGGCCTCCCCCCCAGCACTTCATCCATCAGGGGGTACCACTTCCAGGAGCCTGCGGTGGCTTCCCCTGACTCGGTCCCCACCCCAGATGGGGGCTTTTTGAGTTCCTTCAAATTACAATACAGTTATAATTAATATGTGAATATGTTTTAATAAACTAACACACTACAACAGATTGCACATTTATATGTAGCTTTTTACTATTTAGGTGAAACTAAGTTTAAGAGGGGTTTAGCTACACTCTTTTGCAAAATGCCATAGCAGTGCACACCACTCTACATTGCATTGTCATGCACTACTTACTTTTTTAAAATTCTCCCATTTTTTCGCCACCCTGGCAGGTGAGACCACTGTCTCCAGCCCCATTTCCTGCAGGATAACCCTAAAATAACAAATAGTTTTACCTGACACCAATCAAATTGAAATTGCACAGTTCATTTCACATAGCCTAGACTTTGGTTGAAATACGTGTTATTTCATAGTAGGTCTAATGATTTATTTTAAAAAATACAACTTACTCCCATCCATGCTGAGCAGCATTGCGCCGCCCAGAGAAGAGGCTCTCAAATCTCTGCCTCAGCCGTATCAGGCGCTCAACGTCCTCATCGGACCCTAAAACAATAAGAAAAGAGGACACCATGATTTGTAATACATAGGCTTCACAGTTAGATAGCTTGAAAACTCGTGGGCCGTGGCACCAAATTAATATACGATAATGAATACAAATGGATAACAACAGTTGTTTTATTAATACAAGAAAAAGAAAAAACCAACTGGTAAAATACAACTCAACTTGCAGTCTGTGAACAAAATTGTTAACAAGGTTAGCTAGCCATGACACAGAACGCATACAACTAGCCAATATACTTACAATAGTTCGGTCATCGCTTTTTGTTAAAAAAAAAAAGTATACCGGTTATCTAAATGATGTTATTCTGTGATTATCTAGCTAGCTAGGGTTGTTAGCTAGCTAGCTAGCCTAGTTCAGTGTATTGACAGCTAACCTAGCCAGCTAGTTAGTTCGTTAATTATGTCACTAGTTGAGCTTTACTCAGCTAGCTAGGATATGGATATAACTTTACGTTTCTCCAATGAGATAACCGACACAATAGACCACTAAGAAAATACACTGAGAGGAAAAAGAAACGCAACAGCGTCATGGATACGAATAACCTTCCGAGATACAAATGTAAAGGTTAGTAACATTACCCCACTTTTCATAGAAACGTCTTCCCCAATTGGGTCAAAAGAGCATGTATTTGAACGTTCAGGTCACAATAGTTTTATATTCCTTGGGGTATTTACTTGGTCAGTTAGCTACGTTAGCTAGCTAGCTAGCTTACTACCGTTAACTAGCTATCCCAACCTCATATCATTTCAATCTCTCATTGATAATGACTATTTTAAGTTAACTAACTGTGGTCTGACAAAAGTGATTCTATAGCTCTGGTTCCATAACAAAAAAAAAATTGATATAATTCTATATTCATTCACATTCGTTACCCTGTATATAAAACTACAACAACAAAAACACTAGCTACTTACACTTGTACAGCATATTTACTTGCTCCATCGACAGCTGCGGCTCTTCTTCAGCAACTCTGACAACACTTTCATGAAACAGGCCGCAATGCATGATGTTCTAAGTCAATCGATGTAGGGTACAGCCTCTGTACACTACATTTTGCAGTGTATTGTGTGTATTTTATACTGCACTATGTAGGGAGTCAAATTTACAGTTGACAGTTGGGACAGCACTACAAAATGGCTGATTCACTATGTAGTTCACTATATAGTGGACGAGTGGACATTTGGAACACAGAGACAGAGAGTTTCTTTGATGATCCCTGTGATTCCAAACTTGTCAACATCGCTCGTGTTAAGCTGCGTTTTAACCGAACGATGACGTAGCATTTCGCAGCTTTCCCTGAACGAGGTTTGATCGCTTGCCTGAAAAATGAACACGCGAATTTCGCTTCATGTCACAGCTCGGTAGTTAATTAGCTTGCTAGCTCGGTAGTTAATTAGCATATATAAATACGGCACACAAGCAGTTTGTCATTTCTTGTGAACTGTCTTTTTTTAAGAAGTAATGTTCCTCTAAAGTTTCAAAGCTAACGGTCAACATAACGATGGGTCCACGTTTTGAAACGTTAGCTAACGGACAACACCAATCAGCCCGAGAGTTCTGGAAAGGGGGCGAGCCTGCCGTTGACTTTTCATGCATTCACGACGCGCGAAAGTTTCGCGTCGCGTTCGGTTAAAACGCACCTCTAGAGACCTCAGCAGAGCAAAGCGCAGACTGATCTCAAGGCAGAAGCTACATAGCTACAAAGCTACAAAGTTGTCTGCCTGCCGGCCAGCCACGAGGGTGCTAACTTAGGATATGTCCTGTTCCCAGTGCTGCATGAGATAGAACGATGTTGAATTGTAAGTTAAGATAGTGCTATGTTATTTACTGGTGTGGTGCTAATTATGGTAATATTACCCTAATATAACAAGCCATTGCAATGCTTCTAGGGTTGCATTTTGTATTATCTGATTGCCTATAATACACCTAATGCAGTGTAGATGGTAGTATAGACAGGTGTAGTCTGGTAATATAATAGTGCATGTACAAAAATTCTTGTAGTTGCACAGGCCTTGGTCCAGACTATAGTTCTTTCCTTGCTGTACAGGTTTCACCATGTGGGTCCGGGCTGTTTGGCGGGAGAGAAGGCAGGAAGAGGAGGGAGTCATCCCCAAGTCCTGGGTCATGGACAATATGGTGCACTGGCCACCTGGCACAGATGCCTCTAAAGTGATGGAGGAGATGCAAAAACCTCAGAAAAACTGGCAGAAATTTCAGCTTGTTAAAGTCAAATACACGTCAAGTAAGTTCACATCAGTTGGTGAAATTAAGACCTACTTTGTATTCAACTTTCATGAATATTGTTGCTGATGCAAGATTTTCATTCATTCCAGTGAACAAAAAGGAGTGTGAGGGCTACGATGTCGCAACAGCTGCAGAGGCTAGTGGTGATGAGCAGCTAGCTCTTTCCAAGCCCAAGAGGGTAGGGAAGAAAAAGACCTTCGAAGACTATGTTCAAGGTATGATAATTTTCTAACAGGTCCAAAGTTGTTCATTCTTGATACTGTGACTTCCAAGCAGGAACGTGGCACTGTGAGTTTGATAATGTGGCTGTTTCATGTGTTATGTAGATGAAGAAGAGGGAGCTACAAGTGATGAGACACCACCTAGCCATAAATGTAGTAAGTATTTCCAGCGAAATACTAGTAATGAACTTGAAAGTAAAGATGTGCCAGTGTAATTACATGCTGTGTGACTGCTTGTATTGCAACAGGTTCCCCATCACCAGTGAATAAATTGAAGAACTTTAGGGCAGATTCATCAGGACATAGTAAGTAATCAGGGCATAGTAAGTAATCTAAAATCAAAACATAAGACATGTAAAAGTACAGATGTGCCAGTTGTCTAAGTACAGATAGGGCAGTTGTTTAATATAAAACTACTGTTTGCGATCCAACAGCCCCCTCCCCGCCACCAGCACCAAAGAAATCCAAGACAGCTGCTTCCAGTTCTAGCCATCGGGAATCTCGCCAGGTGTTTACCATGGAAACACCAAGGCCCCGCTCTAGGTCCAGGTCCAGCCACCAGGGACCTCATGAGGAGGCGACAATGGAAACACCAAGGCATCACAACAGGTCCAGATCCAGGTCCAGGTAGGGCTTTGCCATGTTGTGTCATCTATCGTATATTGTGATAATTCTTCCCCATGATATGAATTTCAGCTATGTTGCCATATTGTGATATTGATAATACAGTTGCATGGTGATGTTTTTGCATTTTTGCATGGCTGGAAAATAGCCACGCCACTCATCAGTTTGGAGTGAAAATCTACAAAGTTGGTAAAATAAATGAGGTCAATTGCCACTGGCAGTTGCCTAAAAAAAGGCTTACATTTACATTTCAATTTAGGCCTTGATTGTCAAGTGTATACATTTCAAAATGTAGTAAGTAATGGACCTTTATATATGGTTAAGTTATATTAACTATCTATTCATTGAGTTTACAGAACATGTGAAATTATGTGATATGTTTATCTTGACATTAGGTGACCTATATCATGATATGACATTTTGGTCATACTGCACAGCCCTAGGTCCAGGTACAGCCATTTGGGATCTTGCCAGGAAGGAACAATGGAAACACCAGAGCATCGCTACAGGTCCAGGTCCAGGTCCCGGTCCAGCCATCGGGCATCTCACCATGCAGGAACCATGGAGACACTAAGGCATCGCTACAGGTCCAGGTCCAGGTCCCGGTCCAGCCATCAGGGATCTCACCATGCGGGAACCATGGAGACACTAAGGCATCGCTACAGGTTCAGGTCTAGGTCCAGGTCCTGGTCCTGGTCCCGCCATCAGGGATCTCACTATGAGGGAACCATGGAGACACCAGAGCATCGCTACAGGTCCAGATCTAGTTCCGGGTCAAGGCATCACTCCAGGTCCAGATCACGTCATCAGGGATTAGCAAGATCTCACCGGGAGAGAGATGATGCTTTCCCAATGGAAGAGAAAAGTAAGTGTATACTGAACTGAAGGTGCTGCATGGAAAAATGTTCTAGTAGTCTAGAGAATATGAAGTGATATTGCTCTTTTTGGTCTGACATTCAGAGTTCCAAAAGCGAGTGCTTTTCTTGCTGGCGGACATAAGAGCAAAATTATCTCAAGTTGGCAAGCAGTCAGAGCCCCCGGATTCCCAGTTTCACCTGGAAGTCATCGACTCCATGGACGAGCTCCAAGACCTTAACAGACAGCTAAACTCTGAGGCGAAAAGAATACTGCTGGTACGTTACTATGAAAAAGCAAAACAAACCTTTGTAAACAGATGTAATAATGTCCAAATTGCACTGTACAGTATGTTCATATGTTCATGTACATTATGTACATTTCTTTATATATGCAAAATTCATACGTCATACGTCAAGATGGCGGCGCGCATAGATGCAGCGGCTCAGTGCTCTTACTCTCAGTGCTTTGTATTGTTGTTTGTGTATGTGTTGTTTCTCGTCCGTATTACATTCTGTTGGGCAAACAACATCTACGGCCGGCACGATCTCCTAAAGATAGGAGTTTTGAGCGAGAGGAGCGTTACAGCAGAGTTTCTCCGCTCACACGACATACCGGTGGATATAGCGAGGAGCCCCGACTCTCCGTGGATTACCATCCCCGCGGGGCGGAGGCGGCGCAGGGAGAGGAAACAAAGGCGAGGCTGCAGGGCCGGCGCGCTAGCAAGGCTACGTAAGCAGCCACACAAACCACCACTTCCCAGCCTTTTCCTCACTAACGCAAGATCCCTCACAAACAAAATGGATGAACTGAGGCTACAGGCTGCAACGAACAACATCGTCAGGGACAGTTGCATTCTACTCATCACTGAGACCTGGTTACATTCTTCCATTCCGGACTCTGCTATCGAGCTAGCAGGCTACACGGCACAGCGTCATGATAGGACCAGCGACTCCGGTAAGAGCAGAGGAGGGGGGCTATGTGTGTACGTCCATAACAACTGGTGCACTAACATAGCGACTGTAGCCAGTCACTGCTCCCCGGACCTGGAGTGTGTGACTGTTAAATGCAGGCCCATTTACCTTCCTAGGGAGTTTACTGTGGTCATGATAACTGCCGTGTATATTCCACCGGATGCTAATGCTAGCTCGGCTCTCGGACATTTGTATAGCAGCATTAGCTTACAGCAGAGCAGGTATCCTGACGCCGTGCATATAATAGCTGGGGACTTCAACCACGCGGATTTAAAAGCAGTGCTCCCTAAATTCCACCAGCATGTGAAGTGTGCTACCAGAGGAGCTAACACACTGGACAAGGTCTACACTAACATCAAGCTGGGCTACAGGGCTAGACCATTACCACACCTGGGCCAGTCTGACCACTTGTCCCTGCTCTTGATCCCAGCATACACCCCCCTCAGGAAAACTGCTCTTACCACCATCAGGACTGTTAAAATCTGGCCTGATGGAGCCGCTCAGCAGCTGCAGGACTGTTTTAACAGAACCAACTGGAACATCTTTGAACACCAGGACCTGGAGGTGTTTACAGACACTGTCTTGTGTTACATAAAGAACTGCACAGACATTGTCACAGTGGATAACCACATCCGGGTCTATCCCAATAGGAAGCCCTGGATGACCAGGGAGGTCCAGCGGCTGCTTAAGGAGAGGAACACCTCCTTCAGGTCTGGCGACAGGGCTCTCTACAGCACGGCCCGAGCCAACCCGAAGAGAGGCATCAGTAAGGCCAAGGCGGACTACAGGAGGAGAATCGATGACCACCTGGACAGCAACAACAGCAGGCAGGTGTGGCAGGCAGTCCAGCACCTCACCAACTTCAGGTCCGGCCTCGGAGCTGCTGAGGGTGACGCCTCGCTGGCAGAGGAGTTGAACCTCTTCTTTGCCCGCTTCGAGGTGGAGTCACAAGAAACAGCCATGCTGCACCCAGAGGCCCACAGCAACTTCAACTTCACCCTCACTGTAGAAGAGTGCGAGGTGAGGAACACGCTGAGGGCCATAAACCCAAGGAAGGCTGCGGGCCCTGACGGCGTCTCCGGACGCGTGCTGAAGGACTGTGCGGACCAGTTGGCTGGGATCTTTACTAGGATCTTCAACAGGTCCCTATCCCAGTCTGCTGTTCCACCCTGCCTGAAGACCTCCACCATAGTGCCTCTGCCCAAAGAATCCTCCATCACCAGCCTCAATGATTACCGGCCAGTGGCACTCACCCCTGTGGTGATGAAGTGCTTTGAAAAACTGGTACGGAGTCACATCATATCACTCCTACCCCCCACCTTCGACCCACACCAGTTTGCATACAGGGCAAATAGGTCCACGGAGGATGCTGTAGCCACAGCTCTTCATGCTGCGTTGACCCACCTGGAACAGCAGGGGAGCTGCGCTCGGCTCCTCTTTGTGGACTACAGCTCGGCATTTAACACCATTCTCCCCGACAGACTGGTGTGTAAACTGTTGGACCTGGGTCTGCCTTACTCCACATGTCTTTGGATTAAAGACCTTCTGACAGGACGCACACAGAGGGTTAGAGTAGGCCCCCACATCTCCTCAGCTCTCAACCTCAGCACGGGCTCCCCTCAGGGCTGTGTGCTGAGCCCCCTGCTCTATACCCTCTATACATATGACTGCGCCCCTGTACACTCCAGCAACACCTTTGTCAAGTTTGCCGACGACACCACAGTGGTGGGGCTCATCTCAGGGGGCAATGAGTCCGCCTACCGGGACGAGGTGGAGCGGCTGTCAGTGTGGTGCAGAGACAACAACCTGCTCCTGAACACGTCAAAGACAAAGGAGTTGGTCATCGATTTTAGGAGGGAAAAACCGGACATTCAGCCCATAATCACCGGCGGGGACTGTGTGGAGAGGGTCACGGACTTCCGTTTTCTGGGAGTTTACATTCAGAAGGACCTGACCTGGGGCATGAACACCACAGAACTGGTAAAGAAGGCACAGCAGAGACTCTACTTTCTGAGGGTCCTAAGGAAGAACAACATCGCCCAGAGACTGCTGGTGTCCTTCTACCGCTCCACCATAGAGAGCATTCTTACTTACTGCCTCTGTGTGTGGTTTTCCAGCTGCACTGTGGCACACAGGAAAGAGCTGCGGAGGGTCGTCAGGACTGCTGAGGCAATCATTGGGTGCCCTCTCCCCACCCTAGAGGAACTGCACAGTTCCCGCTGCCTCAAGACAGCCCATTACATCATAAAGGACACATCCCACCCCGGTTACTCTCTGTTCGAACTGCTACCGTCAGGCAGACGGTATAGAGCCATTAGAACAAGGACAAACCGACTCAAAAACAGTTTTTATCCCACAGCAGTACAAGCTCTAAATGCCACGAACAAATGTTCACCTTCACTGTGAATTAAGGGATTGTGCAATAAATGTTCATGGCTCTTCACTGTGCAATAAGGGTTTTATCTCTGTATTAAGGGATCTGTGCAATTTTTGTGAATTTCTGTGCAATTTACTGGCAAATGTAGACATATCTGTGTGGTTTTTACTTGTGTTCTACTTTTTTACTTTTATATAGCCTCACTTTTTAAATTACTTGTATAGTTTATTTATTAGCTTTTTCTTTATTTTTGGTCCTTTGCACTGTGAGGTTTGCACTCAAATTCTCATTGTAGACGTTACAATGACAATAAAGAATTATTCTATTCTATTCTATTATTCTAAAATTCTTCCTTCAGACAGCTCAGATGGTAAAGATTGGCGGAGACAGCCTTCGCGAAAATGTGAACAATGTCATGAAAGGGTCAGTCTCAGAAGTAGTGTTGTTAATATTGTTAATATCTGCCAATCTGATCATAATCATTATTTGAGTTTTTTTGTACAACGTATAATATATAATAGTCAATGTATAATAATATTTCAGTTTTTTGTACAATATGTATAATATGGAAGCATACTACCACATTTATTCAAATGGCAATGCATTCTGCAATTTGCTCGATTATGGCAGAAATCATAATCACGATTATTTTGGTCAATATTGAGATCATGATTATTTAACACGATAACTAATTGACTTTGGAAACATCATTGCATTTATTGAACTTTTAACCCTTTCGCATAGTAACTTATTTTTATGCTATGTAGCGCGCGTGTGACGTTATATGGTTTATTATGTTTTCATTAGCGTTAAGCTTCTCATAGTTCTCAGTTACCATTTGCTATATTTTTTAATGTTAAATCGCGGTTTCCTCAAAGCTAAAAGTAGCTAGAATTTTTCCAATCTCACGTTCTAATCGGACCAGAGTTAACATACACGCCAAACGGCACTAGAGATGAACAGGTATGAAAATTTATACCGTTGAAATATCTCCAGAGTGCTGTCACTGCCTTCCGCTATGTTTTCACTCACACAAAACAAACCCATGTTGCATGCTGCGCCTGCGCACCTGCGTCTGGGAGACTTTTGGTTGATGCTAAGCAGTATTTAACGTGAGTTTTTCAAAGCACGGTAATCAACCACAGTTTTAATGATGATTAAAATCTGAAACAGTAATACTAACCATCGGGAATTTTACCGTGGTTTACCGTGACCGTTTCATCCCTAAATTGCACTGGTTTTAGCATACGCGCTAAACGACAAATCACACCGGTGTGACTGTATGCGAGAATATTTGTTTTTAGATTCCCCCCTCTTCTTCAGCTCGTATTTGCATACAGAGCGCTGATAGGCTCCAGGGAAATTCTGACAGGCTCCAGAGATGTTCTGTGGATCTGAATGTACAATGTGCGTGTAGTCTGCAGCGTGTAACGCTTTGGCTTCGTGGAGTGCAGACGGGAGACACCATGGAAGAAGCGGGACAACGGAATTGGCGGTACTCATACGGGGAGTTTAATAATAAAGCGTCGGCCACATAATGCCGGGTCTCCACAGCCTAACTAACCTGGGCATACATGCACTAGAGATTAGGACAAACAAAAACAAGGGCATACATCAGCTGACACGTTACGGGGGTTGTAGTGATAGAAACAGATAGGGAGCACTGCACTTGCTCCACACAAGACAGATTTTTCCCACTTTTTTCCAATATCACCAAACTACGCAGGCGCAGCTGCTAGGACCAATAGGCAAAGCGGTCTTAAAGGCACAGTACATTATAACCGTTACAAGCGCAATAAGCAAGTTTAGGAAAATGACAGGCATATCGTATTACCGTGGTTCACGTGTACGTATTGAACTGTAGGGGGCGTACCGAACGGTTCGATAACATACCGTGTACCGTTGCATCCCTAGTGATTAGTCATGCCATGCTCTTTGAGCAGTAAAATTCAATTGAAAATTTGAATAAATGTGTTAATATGTTTCCATGGTATATTTTTGTTATTTCCTATTTTCTATTGACAGAGTCCTCACAAATAACCTTATGTCTGGTCTCAACATGGATGGTGCTGGTGGCAAGGGTGCCTTCAAGAAAATGAGTCTCTGTAGAGTTATGATACGTAATTCTAATTTCTGATTGTGTACCTACAGTAGCTCCAGCTTTTGACTGACTTATCATGTGTTGATGAATATTTTAATTTTTTTTAAATATATGGCAAGATGTATGACAATTGCTGTGTTATTTTTTAGGTGCCATCCAGCAGTCACAACCTGGAGCCACAGAAACCTCTATACTTAAACTGATGGGGAAATTTTGGCGCTTTTTTGATGTCAATGTTTGACGTCACTTTGACGTTGAATTGACATCAAATGCCCACTGGGACCGTTTGCTACCTAGCAACTTAACATTAGTTAGCTAAGTAGCTAGCGTTAAGTGCGCCAGGTCATTCATTCATTAGTGGATATAACTTTAAATCCAGCAACTGTGTCTCCTTTGAATTCTTTTAGGGATCTTTGCAGACCCATCTGGGCATTTTTTTTTATTTCTTCAAAAGGTAGATACAGACACACGTCAAACTTTTGGTCCACTTTGCCATAGATGACAGATTCATTTTCATTGTTAGAAACATTGTTTTTATTGTACTATAAATTAGACATATATATTATTAAATATATTTATATCAACCTGGTGGTCGTTCGTAGCCCAACCATAAAGTAGGATATGGGTTTGCCTCCGTTGGTTTCTTGTCAACAAAGTGACATGAACATACATAAGGCGTTTTCGGTGGTCTCTTTAAGTTTAGGTTTGTCAGCCAATATCGTCTCGATTCATCATCTTTTGGCAGGCGATAGAAAGTCTACAACTGATGACAGCTACAGTCCCTCTTTGTTTTTGATAAAATGATTAAAGCATTGTTGTTGAAGCCACACATTTAGCTTATAACCTGGTTATTACAGCCGCGAACGGCGCAATATGTACCTGAGCTCCGTAATGCCATTTAAGGATACGCTAATGACACAGAAAGAAATATATTCACCCAAAAAGCAATATATGTAACAGTATATACCGTAAACCTTCCAAAAATAGCTGATAGTGATGTGCAGTTCGTGAACGAACGAATCCTTTTGAACGAATCTTTGAGGTGAACTGAGTGTACTGAATCCTTAGTCTTAAAGATTAGTTTCTTCCTCTTTGCAAACATGCGCGCTGATTAGCTGGCATAGCAGCTATAATCTCCCTCCAGTGGATACTAGATATGCAGTCTGTCCACGAAGCAGCCTATCACAAAACTATCAGCAGTACGCTCATGACAACAACTAGCCAATGGCTGAAATGCTAAAACACTCGAAGCACCTCCCACTAGCCATCTCGGCACAGCTGACAATGTGGGACAATGCAAAAGATCCGGTGACTACGAAGGCTCTAAACTCCACCTACTGACCCGATGAACTGTTGACGAGTTCCTCAGTTCACCAGTTCGTTCGGACTCAAAGGAACTGTGAGTCTTCAGTTCACCAGCTCGTTCGGACTCCAAAGATTCACTGACTATGAAGACTTGGTGACTACGTTTGCTCGCTAGTTCTCAGTATAACACACTTGGGCTACATCCGCCATTGACTGTGACGATGCAAAAGGAATCAGAGCGCTTCCGTGACATTATTATAGGAAAAAAAATATTATTAAATATTATTTTGCTCATCTACCTGGAATATTATTTTATATTTTTAGCAGTAGCATATTTCAGGTGCGCACAACGTATCGCAGTTCTTGTTTATCACAACTGCAATTTTACGTAGGCTACGATGTAGGCTATTTCATGTTGACATCACATTTCCTTTTAACATGAATAACGTCCTTATTAATAAATATTGACAAATCAACATAGTAGGCTGCAAAACAAAACAGAAATGTGATGCATAAGCCTATGCATCACATTTGTAGCGTACTATGTCTACATTAACAACAAATAAAAATACGACATCGCTGACTAGGCCTACAAGTATATTAAATATGTTTGGGCTGGGTTAGTTCAAAACTTGTAAAACGAAGTTTTTCGCTTCGGATATAAGCGTGGTTCTTTT
This sequence comes from Megalops atlanticus, assembly GCA_019176425.1. NCBI lineage: Eukaryota > Metazoa > Chordata > Actinopteri > Elopiformes > Megalopidae > Megalops > Megalops atlanticus. The sequence continues at coordinate 2,125,756 of CM032882.1, read as the reverse complement.
TTCCTCGGTGCTTTTTTTTAGTTTTAGCAAATGACATGTACTTAGGCTATTATACGCTTTAAAATGTGGGGTTCCATTACCTTTTGCGGCTGCATGATTGTTTGAATAGCATGGTGCAGTTTCACGTAATTAATATGACGATTTAATTCTTACTAATTTCATTGACATTTGGTTTCACACGTGCTGTTTTGCCGCAGAGCAGGCTAATAATGGACATGATGTTTGGAACAATGTACAGTAACTTTTAAAATGCAATAAAACTATTTACAGATTCGTGTATGCCGCCCGACCGGATATGGAAATGAACGAATCAGTGAGTCAAAGATTCGAATCATTTTATTGAACTAAACGAAAGGAACCGAATCACTAAAAAGAATCGTTTTGAACACCACTAGACCGCAGTGGATGGCTAGCCACTCGGAAGCATAATAAATTGTTGCCGCTTATGGCTACTTCCGCTGCTTCACCGGAAGTTCCACCCATAATCATTTCCACAGTAGGCGCCCCCAGAGATAAGGTGGATAGGGATGGGACCCTCGATACTGACGTTTCGACGCTGTTTCGAGCTTCCGAAGCGCAGACGTTTCGAAACACTGCTCCCGGATGTGGTTCAAAACGCCCATGTCACGTGACCATGGCTAAGCAAAGCTTCGGTGCGTTTCACCCCTGTTTCGACAGGTTGCATGCTCGCCGCTCCTACGTTTGATTATCATTGACAGTGTCTGGAGCAAACCTGATCACACATCTGTCTCAACTGCAAACTCCCAGAATGCTTAAAAGTCACATCCCAACTTCGAGGGTTTTTGTGAGAGGAGAGAAATTTTGAGAGATAGCGACATATAGCGATTGACAGTGCGATTTAGTGAGTGATAGTTAAGACAGATATAAGGTTAGTGAAACATATTGATTGATAGGCTAGATTAAGATGTAGAATCCACGTAAGCGATCCCGATCTCTGGTGTGGGATCATTTCCACGTGGAAAAACCAAATGAAGGGAGGTGTATGATTTCCTAAATTCCTGAATGTCATGTCTTACACATGAAACTGAAATACCAAGCAATTGAAATAGCCTCACAGATGTCAATAAGCACAACACAACATAAAAAAGAAATATTTATTGAAACACAGTTCATTATAGTACCAATTTGCTGTCTCTGACAATCTGAAAGCTTTTGTTTTTTTGTTTGTTGTATGGTGATTTCTCCTAAATATGTATTGATCATATGTATTGATAGCCTGGCATAACCCACCAAAATAATACGTGGTTTAGAATTTGTCAACTCTTGTCTGAGTCGTTGTTTCACAGAACAGGATTATCAAGATGTGACGATCGCAAAAGTGGCCAGTAGGTGTCACCGTGGACATGGGTGTCGGATTGTTTCGAAACCTCGATTTCGTTTCAGTGTTTCACAAAGCCTACGGCTCTATGAACCGGCTCCTTTACTTGAACGATGGGAGCCGGCTCCCGTCTGAGAGCCATTTCTTTTTTTCTTTCTTTTATTTTTTGTTAATTAATACAAGACAGAACAATAGGATGATCTTTTCGCCACACTTCTCGGCCACGGGCACTCCATGCACTGAGTGCCACTGACTGAATGTTGTGTTGATGTGCGTGCTGTGCGACCAATCACGTGTGGTGACAGACAAGGATCATAGCATCAGGTTAGTAGCGACATCAATCCCTTCAGAAAGAATCTTCTCCAAAACAGGGCAGATAATAACAGAGAAGAAATCGGATCAGCTCCTCTAAGCCGAGGCACTTAGTCTTTCTTAATGCCAATCCGCCCTAAAGACAATCTTACAATGTTTCACTGTTAAAACGGTTTGATGCTGCTGTTTTGCACATTTTTATTTTTTTTGTTATATAGCACACCGTGTTCCGTTTTGAGTGTGATTTGATTGGAATGGTTTGTGTTTTGGATGGTTTATTATTTTTTTATTATTTTATTTTATTTGATATGGACATCACAGTAGCATTAGAATTGTAACATACATTTATGCACAAGGACCAGATGCACTGTAGTGTGTAGTGTTTGTAGCGAAACGCTAATTTACAACGTTCAATATAAACGTCCAATACACGTGTAATAGTGTTTGATGTTTTTACATTAATGTTTTTTATACCAAACATGATTTCAAATAATGGTATTCTGGAAATTATATGGTTTAGTATAATTACATTGAATAATTTAAGTGATATACGTGCACACATACCAATCATAGGTCAAAACATTGCTAAATTTGGCTGAAATATAAAAGCCAGAAGTGGTACTAAATGAAGCCGAGCCTGCTCTTAGGCTATGTTCACACTGTCAGTCCAAATCCGATTTATGTGCATATCCGATTGGAATTCGATCATACCTAGCAAGTCTGAACAGCCAAAAATCACATAAGATCCGATTTTTACAAATCCGTTTCAAACCACATTCATATGTGGTTTGAAATCCGATTCAAATCGCATTTTTGCACATCCGTTTAGGTCTGAATGCTCTGATCGGATTTCAGGCGTTTACGTAGGCCTGTGTGACTTTTGACGCCACATAAAGTTCATGTGTATGTCACACGTACAGGAAACATGCTAGTTTGGTGGCGGAGAAAGCCATTGATGAGTGGTTGTAGGTCATAGTCAGAGCTGGAGCTAACATGTATTCGACAGAATTGTCGCCTCCTCCGTCTCTGACATTGTTTCATTATTTTATTATTTTTAATTACCGGATGACGGAAACCCTGCTATTTAATATTGGTAAAGGAGAGCTGTGTGAATCTTATGACAGTGAGCTGATACCAGCACTATCACAGGTTATAGTTAGCAAAACACTGAATTCCATTTGATATCTCCAGGTCAAGATGCAGAGGAAAATCTCGTCATTCTTTAGTAAATGACAGAAAGCCCCAGCCCTGTCCTCAGTCAGGAGGTTGATAGTGCAAGAGGTAGGTTATCTTAGGTGAGATGTATAGTGATAGATATTTTTCTTTCATGGAAATGTATGCAGATTTAATTGAAGGATTTGTTCCCTCTTTCACATGACCATTTCAGACCAGTCAACACACTAAGAAATCAAGGTACAGGAATGGACCTAAAAGGGTACAAATGCTTTGTCACTCCAGCTGTACCCTATCAGGGTACGAGCACTGTACCTTTGAACATTGGTGCATTTTTTTACCTTCTTGTCTGTACCTCTAAAAGAACATTTTTTGCACCCCTAGTGACAAAATGTACCTTTATGTCCTGGTACAAAAATATACCCATTGGAAAGGTACAGTATTGGTACCTAATGAAGTACAGCTGGAGCGACATGCCATTTTGTACCTTTGAGGCAAAAACATACCCTTAAATTCAGAGACAAAAACATTTACAATTATTCACCAAAATTTATTGAAACTAACAATTAGTTTACATCTTTAACAAAATCTATATTTTACATGTAAACCAATCCCTGTTTAGTGCATTTCAATCAATGTATTGTTCTGCTAGAACTGATTTGTCCTTAAGTTCTAGCACATGGCAAAAAGCAGTGCTTTTCAACATTAAGCTGAAGCGTAAAGCCTAAGTAGCCATTCACTAATCACTGAGTGCAACAAAACACCATTTCACAACTTAGTTTCACACATAAAACATATTACAAAGTTGAGTAAAAAGTACACTTACAATATGAAAATTCATAACTCTCATGCAGGGTTAGATTAAATTCAGTGTTTTAACACTCAAAATGCAAGCATCAGGCTTTGTGAGCCGTTCATTAACCAGTTTTAAATGCAAAACACACAAGCAGTGTATGTTTCACAAATTTAAACGCAAACACAAAACGTAACAAAATTCTGAGTATAAAGTACAGAACATTAAAAAAATCAACTTTATAACTCACATACAGGATATTAATTCTGTATAAAACACAACATTAACAAAATTCAAATTAACATGTGGGATGCGTTTCAATTCCTTCTGAGCTTAAACACAAAACACAAAAGCATCAGGCCCAATGAGCCGTTCATTAATCAGTTTTAAATGCAAAACACTCAAGCAGTTTAACACATCCAGCTATGCTGACACTTTCTGCAGACTTGTTTTCATATTTACTTTTGTCCCTTTACACCTACCATTAATAGCCATACCTGATGATCACTCTGTCAATCTATATTTTGCACTTTAAGTTTAAACCACATATCTGGCAACAATCTGGACAGGACACTTGTGGTAATGGCAGGTGTAAAGGTGGGCAAAAATTCTCTCTAGTAATACTTGCACAACACTGAGCATTCCATTCATCTACCCTTGCCAAAAACCTGCAAACACTTATACAAAATGTCTCAATCAGAAGGCCTAAATACAAAGCATCTGTGCTTCCTGTACACGTGTTTTCTAAAAGAATGGAATCGGGAAAAAGTTGACTGGCAATCACCTACACCACAGGTGATACTAAAATTTGGTTCATGTCCATGAACAAGTCCAACATGTTGGATTAACTTCACTAGAGTCCATGTCCTTCGAGTGCACTTTGGGCACTGGTGCAGTTGAGGCATGATGATCTAGCACAGAAGGTCAGTTATTTGGAGTAAAGTTACTGGCAGGGGCTTGTCTCCCTCTTCCACAATACTAACAATGCGCCTCTGAAGGAAGGTCATTGTGTTTTTCAGGTGCGGTGGGTATGCAATAATGAAAACAAAATACATAATGATGGCTGTTATGAAGGCTTCATCAAGGCCTGTGCACTGGCACATGCCTACTCCGTCTACTTTCACCACACTGAACCCTCTTCCAGTGATCGCCATTTTCCGGTCATTGTCTATCAGTTGTATGGTTGGATAGGGTGTAGCAGGGTCCCCCTACATAAAAGAAAAACATGCAAAAAGAACAGATTACAACTTGTAACCAATCAGTAAATTAGTTACTTCATTGGCGTTTTTATTGCAAGCAAATCAGATTTGTCAATGTTATGTTAGAGCCTCTTATGTACAAGCACTTGCTGGTGACCAGTCCTGAAGTTGTTTTCTAAAACCACTGTTTTTTTAATTAGGACTTTTAACAGGTGGGCTTAAAGGGTACAGTAACATAAAAAGCATGCCACATTTGAAATGAAATGAAAATTTGAAATTTGAAATGAGAATTAACTATTTGTTTTTGTATGTAAACCAAAATTAGTTTATATGCTGTTTTAGTCTAATTCTTAGTTAAATTTGAAAACAATATTTTAGAGTTAATCACAGGGTGGGCTTATCTGGAACACTTTTTTTTGAAAAATATATTTGCAATTATGTGAAAAGTCCGGCATGAGCTTAATCGGTACATGATGACCCAGTTAAGTCCATGCCAGACTTTTCACATAATTTGTAATATATTTTGATTTACATATTAAAAATTCTATAAATGAATCAACAAAGCTTCAAATGACAGATTAATCTTTCAGTTTAGCCATTTTTTGTATAAATCCAGCAAATTTATATTGAAAATTCCCTGTAAACAGATAGGTGGGCTTTACGGGCTATACGCTTACCCTATATTTTTCATACTTCACTCATTGAAAGAACAAGCAAACAAAATACTAATATAGCCGAAGACATCTAAAAAAGTTAAGGTTTAAATCACGCATATCTATAGGAGACAGTTAATTCCTGAATCCAAGCAATCCTTTTCTGTGCATGTATTTATGTGAGGTCTACCAGTCAGTATTGTAGGACAATCCAGATGCCTACCTCTCCCATAGTGTAGTGTTCAATCTTTTCTCTGAAGATGGATGGCAAGAGGATAAGCCCGGCTCTTAAGTCGATTCTTGCAATGCAGAAAAATATCCTACTTTCATGATCACATACATTTTCAAGTGTGCAATGTGGTAATTACAGCAGATCTATTGTCAGGTTCATTAGCAAGGTGACTGTCACCACCTGGTAGATCTTCAGCCAGAGCATACTGTCTCACATCAGCGTACTGTTTTGCTAGGGTAGATTTTCCCTCGGCAAGTTTCAGCACATTTGGCAAAACACTGGCGAAGCTCTCCCTGAAGCAATGACAGAAGCTGCTTGTTGAAGGATGGATTCGGTCAACCTCGTCAAAAACTTTAGAATATACATGAAGACATTATTATTAACATTCAGTATACATGAAAGTAATTGTAGCTCATAAAATGCTGTTATGCCTCAATACTGTGGCCTTTACAGACTATATTACCTCAGCTTTTAGAAATTTTTATTTTACCTGTTTTCAGTGACAGCAATTGACATGCCTTCAATTTCACAATATCCAAAATTATTACATAGATTGATAATGCTCCCCTGTAACATTCAGGTGTTTTCACTGTACTTACTCCAGCAGGCGTCCTTAAGTATGGGTATTTGTTGAGTACATCCTCCATGGGCATCCCTTCCATGATTTCACGACGTCTCCGCGAGAACGTTTGTGCCATGCGGTCTTTGACAGTCGAGATATCTGGATATGTCTTCCGATACTCACTTTGTAGCACGTTCACATGGGCCTCAACCGATACTGAATCCTCCCCAATACAAATTTCCTTTGGAAAAAGGACAGAGATGGATAATGCTCAGATAGTGACACATAATGACAGAGACAGATACATGCTAAAAGTCTGTGCACTCATTGTACACTAAGGTGCTTTGGATAAATAAAATATCCACTGAACTGCATGAACAATTTGAGACCTAGTGTACAGTCAGTGAAAGGACCAGAGTGGAGTATATGCAAAAAAGATTTAAATGTCTACAATATCTGCCTCACATTGTCTTGCACTAAGTGAAAAAGTAAAAGTGATTAAAAACACGAGTATAAATTATGCATATGACAATGGATTTACAAATATTAGATTAACTGGCTTTTGACACAAACTTGCAGATGTGCTGGTGGCTTTGGACTGCTTTGTGTGGCCAAATTTCTCTTTCAGCTTTCTGACTTCACTGTTGCTGACAAGTGGTGCATGTTCTGCTTTAAATTTTCGCTTCAGGGACTGGTGCCAGGTGTGCTAGTAAAAATGAAGCACATTGACCATTTGGCATATTCCAGCAAGTAAGGATTAAGTAACAATACTTTGTGCAAATATATACATACAGATAAATCGATGATTTAAAAACAAAACAAAAAAAAAATGCAACTTACATAGCCATTCCCCTCCATATCTCTCAGGAAAGGGTATTTCACGATCAGTGCCTTGGCAACTTGAATATACTCTGCATTGGTTGGATACCTAGCTCAAAAGCAGCAACAAATTCTAAATCAACCTCTTGGTTTTGTCTAAAGATAATTTCAGAATCTATGAAGGCCGCAAGAAGTAAAGTTGTAGTAGCAGAGGTGGTTATAACAGTTATACTTACAGGGTGTATTCTGCCATCATTTCATACAGCACTCTGATTATTTTGTTGCATAGTTTTGGCACTTTGTGGCATGGTGCTTTAGCATCAAGCCTCATCTGGACATCTTTGGGAAAAGTTGAAATGACAATCACAACAGGTAGTCTCTTGCGAGCTGGTTCACCACTGCAGTGCAACATGATTACATATGTGTTTCCCAATTATGGGCTATTGAACAGCAGACAGCCACTATACTGTATATGCAAGTCTGTGACAAACTATAAACTGAACCAAATTTTAAAAAGATTGAGAAAACACCCTGTAACAGAAATTCTTTAGCCAGACAGCTCTTGTTCAGGCCTGTTTTCCCTGCTCACATGGAAACTTAGAGCTTGGCAATATTGACAAAATCAAATGTCTTTCTCTCTTCTTAAATACCAAAAACTTCCAGCCTCGACAAGGCTCTTCAAGCTCACTTTCCTTTTTGCATTTGGATGGACAACTCCAGAGACCAATGAAACTATGATGGGTGGGTCTTATCAGCTCCCTTTTTTTTTCAACAATAGTCAGGGGCCTTCTTTCAGGCTTTGACTTCGATTTGAATTTGAATTTATTTGGCTTAAACAATAAAACATACATGATAAAAACACATACATGTGTATTTGAACCCAGAGGATGGCACAATGAAGTATTAATTAAAACATTTCCATTGTGGTACTTGCTGGAAAACAAATAAAACATATGGCTGTTTTGGTTGAGGAGAAAGCCTGGGAATGAGGATAAAAAACCTTTGGCGATATTGTGACAGTATTTTGGGATTACTACTCTATTAGTGCTTACAGAAGGTATTTACACACAAGAAAATGTTTTTAAAGAATCATTAGTACTGTGGATATGATGAGCAAACAGGTAGAGCCATTCAATATTCATTTCACTCAGCTACAACTGTCTAATAAGTTGAGAAAATTTCAACATTTTATTGTAATGCAGCATTTAAGACCAGGAAAAGCCAAGATTTATGCTAATAAAATAAAATAAAATAATCCCAAACAATATCTAGTTTCATTTCACAATGTCTCACTATACACTACTTTCAAAAAAGCAAAAACCAGAACCACACACAATGCAAATGAGCAGACAACCACTATCACAAAAACATTAATATTGATTCATTTTTATGTTGTTAAGCACATTAATCCCTTGAACTGCCTATTTCCCTTAAATTCCCCCTTCCTTGGGTAGCTTCAAAGTTAGAAAAACATAACACGTGTTTCCGTATTGTAGGACAGTGTCACATCCATATTATGTATTTGCTGGTTGCAGCGCTTCATTGAAGCTACATCACACTTACACTGAGTGAAATATTCAAAGCCAATATGCCATTGTTTTATGACTGCAGCATTACATCAAATAGAATATATCTAGATGTCTTGTGCATCATTTTATACACATTTTCCTGGAATTCAGCAGGACATCTGAACTTCTGTGGATTTGAACAAAGCTTGGCTACACAGCAATGACTAACCCACCTGTGGGTGCAGCGGGGTTGAGGTTTTAACCACAACTGCCTCTTAAAGCCTCATGGTGATGCACTTGCCTTGGATCAGTGGAAGACTGAGGATGGAGCTCTGCTGTAGACTGATAGTAGACTTCAACTGGTTCTACTGTAACAACGGTCTCACCCTCCTCGTATTGGCACACAAACTGTTGAAATTTTATTTGCTTTTGGAAAGGAACCATCAACCAGGTATCCAACCATGGCTTCAGTGAGTCCACAATCGACGGTTTCTCCATCCACGCCATTTTCTAAGATACAACACACACACACGCGCGCGCAAAATTGCAACACAGTTATGGCCATTATAAACCCAGCGCAAGTGTCTGCCATTTGGAATCTGAAATCCCTGAGCGAAGCTAAAACACACCAAACTAGTTAGCTAGTTAACACCTCACGGACATTTCACGGCAATTCCATGTTACATAAAAGGCCTAAATGTACAGACCACAGAGCCAAAATGTAATTTAAAACTTGTGTAATGGTGAAATGGTAGCCAGCGACCATGGCAACATCAAGAACAGGCCATTGGGACGGACGGTCATTTAACGTTACCGTCGGAGGATGAGATTGCAAAGCATAAAGCAGTTACATGGTCTACCGCTAAAGAAACGTGAATGCTGTAACGGCCTAAATCAAGTTTTAAACATTATAAATAAGCTACTTCAGCGGCGCCTACTACAAGCAGGCTTACCACGACAACATGCAACAGAAGACTGTGGGGAAAAATGGGTCGCACTACCCAGGTTCTCAGGGGCTCCACAGCGGAGCGCCAGTGCATAAAATAAATACAGAAAACAAGTCCCTGTGGAGGAATGCAAAGAATGACAAAATAGATCAACAATGAAACAGTGAAAATACTTCGTATAAAATAAAATAAAATGGGGAGTAATGGTGATGGCAAGTGGAAGCATTTCGCTCTGCTACACTGACAATTACTTGATTAAATGAACATTATTATCGGCCTGCGGCCTCATACCTACGACCGAATCACAGCCGTGCTGATATTCAGTATAACAGCACTCCCTCTCATGTGATTTGCTTAAAAATCACTCTAAAATAAAAATATCCTGTAATAAAGTTTAACAGTTACTTGATTAAAAGACCAAAATCACTCTGAAATAGCTAATAAGAGTGTAGCCTATCTAGCAACAAGCCATAACGTGCTTGATGTAGCTAGCTAACGTTAAGTTACATAGCCCTGTTAAAGTTAGCTTGCTAGCTAACAGTAGCATGAACAGAAACGTTAAGGTTCGGTTACTCACCCCTGAACTTCTTTGTTAATTTGTAATGCAGCTTCAGTTATTTTTTAGTATATATAGTTCATCCGTGGACAAGCTCGACAAAGCAGGAAAACTAACCGACATTCTCACTGTCTCAGGCGCCATTTCATGGCGGGAATGCAATGGGGGATAAACCCGGAACACTGACCCCTGCTGGTCTTTCGAAGTGAGGGTGATAGCCTCTAGGCATTTGAATAGAACAACCATATCATGATCCTACAACATTGTTTTTAAAACCTTTCCGTTATCATTTGCATAATAACAATGCAATGTAAAGACTAGCTGAAATCACTAAAATGCACACCCAGCTAAGTTATCAATGAAGCTCATAAAATTATCCACAGGCCACACAGACCAAGAATTGAATGGAAATTTACCAGTAGCCTATTTTATTTCAATAAACCCAACTCTCCATTTAAATCAAGATTTTGTGATCACTGATTTGCTGCATCACTTGCCTGTACCTTACGCTTGTTAAAAGTACAAATATGTACCCTTTGCTGTCAGCAATGATTTTGTACCTTTCAAATTAAACAAAGGTCCACAGTTATCACCTTAAGGACCATTTCTGTACCTTACAGGGTACTTTTCTGACAAATGTACCTTTGGGTACAGAAATGATACCCCTATTTCTGTGTGTGAAGACATGATGATGATCATGCAGGTAAAGTTGCTGATCTGTGTGAAGCAGGTAAAGATAAGTGAATAGCCTAATGATGATTCTCACAACAACAACAACATGCTGATGATAATAATAGCTAATAATAATAATGTTGTCAAAGTACTGTGAAAGAGGCAGTCAATTAGCCTATTTGGTTGTAAGGGAACTGTAGTTAAGGGAGAGAGTAGTCACCCCACCCGGACTCGAACCTGGGTCTCCCTTTGCTACAGGAACAAAATGAAGTAGTTTGGTAAATGAAAGCCACAAAAACAAATTTTTAGCAATTACCATTATGTAAGGACTATCACACGATTAAATGAAGGTTTTTCTCAGACTTTCAGACTGACAGAGAAGACTTTTTCAAGAAAAGTGGCAGTAGTGTAGAAGCTTGTGTAGAAGTAAGTGAATAAGTGACTGTCATTTGCAATAACCATAACAGCACAAATAATTGACATGAAAATCTCTAAATAAATATACAGTATTTGCTCTAATATAAAGTGGGAGATTACTGAATTACAAAAACTGATTTAGTGAAGTTATAAAATAATCCCCCCAAAGTCTTTGAAAATATATGTCAAATTGCGGAAAATTGCATCATTTTCTTTTTTTTCTGGGGAAGGACCCCCATTCCCCCTGCTCTAATTGTGCCCCCCCAGAATTTTGGCTTGCATGACACCCTTGTACAGAAGCGACTCCTGACAGAGAGAGAGCTAACCCTGACTTATGCTGTACAGATAGCAGTATCAATGGAAACCGCAGCGAAAGATGCGCAGGAATTGTGGAGGAAATCCACTGTTGAATGCACTGTAAATAAATTCGCCACAAAACATTCAGAGAAAGCACCCGCACGCTTTAGATGTGGCAGAAGGTCACACAATCCGACAGAATGTTGGTTTAAAGATAAGGAATGCAGTCAGTGCAACAGAAAAGGACATATCCAGAAAATGTGCAAAACGAAACAGAATGAGAAAAAGTGGAGACCCAAGAAAAAGGATGTAACAGACTTGGATATGTATCAGGCGAGTAGGGAGATTAGAGTGAAATGAATGTATTTTATCCCCTCTGGGCTTTCCGTAAAGGGCAAAGTGTATTCCTGTGCACTCGCGAGATTTCCTTTTTTTTGCTCCAGTGAACCATATAAGTAAAGCCAAGTTTGTGACTTCTCCCCAGCTCTGTCTACGAGATCCTTTATTTTTCATCCAAGTGCCAACACTTGGTTACATTGGTGGCAGAGGTGGGATCTCACACAGAGTTCGTCTCCTCATTGAGGGAGAAGTTGAACAAGCCCTACGAGGTGGGTGCTATGGTGTGGCTTAACAATCCTGTGGAGAGCCTCATGAAGCTAGCCCCGCATTGGAGGGGCCTTATCAGGTCATGCAGGTGATGGACTCATGCGGTGTACCGGGCCTCACTTACCGCATCACCAATCTGTTGGACTGTAACAAACGACAGCAGGTGGTGCATTATGACAAACTGAGACCTTATACACTGCCAGTTCGCCTGCCACAGCAGGCACAAGCCTCCAGCCCTCCCTTGTCTCCCATCCCTTGTTCCCCGGGGGCTGTGTTTTCGGGTCCTGACCAGGGTGGACTGTCTGATGCAGCTGAGGGGCCGTGTTCGACGGAGGACACAGTGGTGCCTGCCACTGTCAGGGGCAGACAGGGAAGAGTGCACAGGAATACACTTTGCCCTTTACGGAAAGCCCAGAGGGGATAAAATACATTCATTTCACTCTAATCTCCCTACTCACCTGATATATAGCCACGTATATTACAAGGATAAAAGGGTGAATGAGATTAATGAAACTGATTCAGGAGAATCTGATGAAGCTTTGGCTTACAAAGAACTTCACTCCATGAAAGAAAGTGATTGCAAAATGATATGGGTGACTCCAGAAATTGAAGGAAAGAAATTAAAAATGGAGCTAGATACTGGGTCAGCCCTGTCAACCATATCGCTGGAAGATTACAAAGCAAAATTCCCCAACATAAAACTGAAATAGACCTCACTTTTATTGAAAATGTACACAGGGGAGAAGATTGCGCCAGTAGGCAAACTCAAAGTGAATGCAAGATTTGAAAACATAAGGCGAATACTGGATTTGTATGTACTGCAAAATGATGGTGTATCCTTAGTGAATCGACTCAGGAGAAGTTGAGTCTTCTATTGAACTGCTCAGCACAGGTGTTTCAAGAGGGAACTGGAACCTTAACCCTTTTGCTCGTACGGTCATACCAGTGTGATTAGCCATTTAGCGTGTTTGGTAAAACCGCTAGGTCACGTTTTTCAATCTAGTGTTCTACTAGTGTTCTAGCAGAATACTAGATTGGAAAAATTCTAGCTAATGTTAGCTTTGAGGAAACAGCAATTTAATGCTAAAAATATATCAAATGTGGCGGTGAAAACTATGAGAAGCTTAGTGAAACACTAATGAAAACATATCGAGCCATGTAACGTAAAACGCGTGCTACATACCATAAAATAAGTCACATGTGAAAGGGTTAAAACACATGAAGGCACACATAGCAGTCAATGAGAATGTACAGCCCAAATTTCACAAAGCTCATGCTGTGCCATATGCCTTGCATCCAAAGGTTGAGGCAGAGCTGAAATGCCTAGAGGACAAAGGAATTCTGTCAAAAGTCGTATGGTCAGACTGGGCAACACCTGTTGTGCCGGTGGTGCAAAAGTGGTACACTACGCATTTGTAGTGATTTTATAGTAACAGTAAATCCTGTGCTCCATGCAGACCAGTACCCACTGCCATGCATAGAAGATATCTTTGCATCATTGGCAGGTGGGCAGCGTTTTTCAAAGATTGACTTGGCCCAAGTTTATTTGCAAATGGAGATGGAAGATTCGTCCAAGAAATATCTCACAATAAACACCCAGTACAGTAGGCTTGTTTTTGGAGTTGCGTCAGCCCCTGCAGTGTGGCAGAGGTCTATAGATCAAGTCCTGCAGGGCATTCCAGGGGCTCGGTGTTATTTGGACGATATCGTCATCACAGGCAATGATGACAGCTCCCATCTGGAAAATCTTGAAGCAGTCCTCACTAGGCTGGCAGAGTTTGGACTGAGAGCAAATAGGAATAAATGTGAGTTCTTTAAAGACTCCATAGAGTAATGTGGACACAGAATTGACAAGGAAGGTCTTCAAGCCTCAAAGCCCAGGATAAGATTGATGCAGTCCTGAAGGCACCCAAGCCCTGCAATGTCAATCAGCTGCGTTCATTTCTTGGCCTCATCAATTATTATCACAAATTCCTTCCAAATCTAGCAACTGTGCTTCATCCTTTGAACTGCTTATTACAAGCGAAGAGCACCTGGAAGTGGAGCAAAAGCTGTGAACAGACATTCAAGATGACAAAACAGTTGATTACAGTGGAAAAGGTATTGACACACTAAAAACCAGAATCGCCACTATATTTGGCTGGTGATGCTTCCCCGTATGGCATCAGTGCTGTACTGTCTCACAAAATGCCAGATGGCTCAGAGCAGCCGATCGCTTTTGCTTCAAGGTCACTGAATTTGGCTGAAAAGAGCTATGCACAAATTGACAGAGAAGGCCTGTCTCATTTGGGGTGTGAAGAAGTTTAAAAATACTTATATGGGAAACATTTTACCTTAATTACTGATCACCAACCTGTAGTGGCTTAAACCTTTAACCCTTGTAAGTCCATCCCCACCATGGCAGCGGCACATTTACAGTGATGGTCATTGTTTTTAGGTGCCCATAACTACACAATACACTTCAAAGGAACCAAACAACATGTGAATGCTGAAGGACTCTCACCCTGCCCTGTGAGCCAAAGGAAGGAGACACATTGGCGGATCCAGCTGAGATGTTCCATCTGACACAAATCAGAAATTCCAATCAGAAATGGCAGCATGGTGAAATTATGTCCAAAATAGAGCCTCTGTCATACACTGTGAAGGTTGGGCATGACATGATCTGGTGCAGACATGTTGACCAATTGTTAGATGCAGCAGTTCAGAATGCAGTCATAAAGGACAAGGTGGAAGTTGGGATTGTCTCGGAGAACTCTGAGGAGGATGCTTCCATAACACCAGAGTTGCCTCGTGTTGATGACAGCCATATCTCCGAGACTGTTGACCCAAACGTTTCTCAGGATGCTTTTCCAGAGTCCAGTTTGAAAGAAAGACATTATCCTGAGAGAGTTCACCACCCACCTCAAAGATAGGACTTGTAATTGAAGAAAAGAACAGTGTTCTGGTTAAAAGAAAAGATCCCTACACTGTCATTGTTGTGTGTTCATTCAATTTATTGATTGTTTGTTAACATGTGTTAAACTGTCAGGTACAGAAGTAACCAAAAGAAGGCTGACAATTCATAGGCCATATGTTTACTGTTTGATTGTAATCCACATCAGTGCTGGAAGGGAGGAAATGTTATGTTTATAGGAAATACTTTTCTGTTATGGTACATTTGGTCTATTTTACGGACCCCTATTACATTGATCGGTTAGTAGGCTGCGCATTGATACAGTGATTCAGTGAGATGCACTGATGTATTAAATGAGCAGAGACACATTAAAGTGGGTGGGAACTTTGTTGGCTGTCCTGTCCAGCGTCGTTGTGTGGGTATACAGACACAATACAGGTGAAGTTAATTAACTTTGGGCATGTGTAGTGTTCTCGTGCAGTGTGTTGAAACTCTGACTAAACACCGAGTTAAACCGTTGCCAGTGAAGAGAGAGTCGAAGTAAGATTGATCATTTACTTGACATTTCCTCATACATGTGGCATACGGTGAAAACTGTAAATAAAAACAATACAAAAATATTCAGTGAAAACTGTAAATAAAAAACAATACAAAAATATTCTGTGTCTGTGTCCTTAACTAAACAGTACTGTACATAGCTGTAAAACGAATATATATACATTGCCGTTTTGTACCGTAGCGGTTACCATGGCTACTAACATTCCATTAACATATTTATGACAAACAAATCGCTACTACTAAGATAACTTCTCAAACATCGTTCTTAACTAAATCTTTACTAATATATATTCAGACAACATGTCAGATAACTAAACTTACGGCATTGCCTTTAAGATGCTTCACAGTAGTTTATGTTTCAATTATGCCTCAGGTATCTCACATAAGGGCAACACAGCATGATTTAGATCAGTGTGTCCCAACCCTCTCCTGGAGGACTCCAGGAGAGGGTTGGGAAACGCTGATTTAGATGGTGAATGGTTAGGACTGAGTACAATTACAATTGTATTATAAAGGGTGTGCAAACTTATAGAACCAAAGTGTTTTAGTTCAAGTTACTATTCAGAAATGTGTTGCTTTTTCTTTTTACTTAGGTGTTTTGGGTTACCATGTCTAAAGTGGAAGAAAAATCTGATTTAATGGGTTTTCATTTCAGACCTCAAAGCATTAAAACAAGAAAGAATTTTTAAAGGGTGTGTAGACTTTCTAGATCCACTGTATTCGGGAGCATTTCAGAGCTGGAGTAATTTAAGGCTGCTGCCTGAGTACAGGACTGTGCTAAACCAGATTCCTCACATAAAAGCTGCCAATTCATTTTGATAAATGTCAATCCTAGTCACTTGAAGGGATTGATTATAGTGGGGCAGTTAAACTCAAATTTTCATAACTATTGTGCATTTTATGATAAAAGCATCAAATTCGGTAGAAAAACTCACAAAGGGGGTCTGATCAGATTTAGAAATTGAGGCGCTTCAAATTCGTCCCTTGGGGACCAAATGATCATTTTATTTCATATACAATGAGATTGTTACTTAGTACACACAAGTGTACTAATGAATAATATTGGTAATTTATCTATGATTGATAGAGCCATTGTAGGTTTTGTCTCTTGGTTGCCATAGCAACACACACAAAACAATTCCAGAGTTGAAAAATATTTTAACTTCTAAACCTGGTATTTAAATCTTGACTGCAAGTGACCCGTTCAGTAATTGTGACAGCTGGTGATGGTGTACACACCTGTTAGATAAATTGCAAGTGGGTTAGATGTGTTACTCATGCTGTAACATACAGGTTTCCTCTCAGCAGAAATAAAGCTATTGGCATCTTAGCAAGTAAGATAACTTAGATCAATTCAGTAGGTGACATTTTTGTGTCAGGACTCAGTAAAATAAGCTACATTTTCCCCAAATTTCATGTAGTTAGCCCCCTAGCCCCCTGTAGACTTGAAAACGTCTTTGTATTTTAACTGACAACTGTTATAGCCTACCCCACCTGAAGCTAATTCTATAGACAAAGCAATAATCCCGCAGTCGACAATTTTTCCTTGACTTCCATACCTTGTATTTAATCTTGACTAGAAGTGACCCATTCATTAATTGTGACAACTGGGGATGATGTACACTCCTGTTGGATAAATTGCAAGTGGTTTAGGCGTGTTACTCACACAGGAGAGGATGGTATTTTTGAACCACATTGGACCTGACTTGCTGAAACATCTAAAGCCTGCTATGAACTTATTGCCTGCAAATGTACAAAAGGCTGTATTAAGCAATGCAAATGCAAAGCAGCATCACTGCAGTGTACTGCATTGTGTTTATGTGAGGGAGAGTGTCGGAAACTATGAAGACCTCAATGCAGTTTGAGTAGGTAGGTAGGTAGCAGAGCAGGACAGTACAGTAAAATGTGCTTAATTGACAGAGGAGTTCTTCAGAACTGGCATGATGGCGGTTCTTCACCCTTTCAATGCAGTTTGAGATATTTGTTGTATAGTTAGCAAATTAAGATGAGTTTTTAAATGGTAAGACTAGTTGTTTAAAGTTAACTTCACTGGTTCTTCATTCTGTTTCTTGTTGTGCATATCAAAAAAGAGGAAAAACAAGAAAAAAATTCCTAATCCTAAAGGGGAAGAGACCAGACAGAGATCAGCTCTTTATCAGTTTATTATTATGCAGATTATTTAAATTCTTGAATGATTCTTAATGCAGATCACACTACATGAATTTACACCTCAATTCATTAACCTACGTATGGTAATATTTGGTATTACAGGGGCCAAATTTGTAAATCTCTGATATCTAAATATTTAAGGACCTTCTTTGTGAGTATGTCCCCAGAATGAGATTGATTTATGGTAAAATATATCATTGTATTAGTTGCTAGTTTCTGCTTTCAATCCCTTTTCACCTAACAAAAGAAAAATGGTCGCCATGGCCCCCAGGGGCCGAATTTGAAGTGCCTCCATTTCTAAATCTGATCAGACCACCTTTATGAGTTTTACTACCAGATTTGATGCCTTTATCATAAAATGCACAATTGTTATGCTAAACTGCTCCACTGTTAGGGATAATGGAAGGTATACACTTCTATTTGAAAAAAGGATAACCCATAATTATGCCAGTTTGTGGATATTTTGGGAGGTATTCTGTCTGAAACCGATCAGTTGAAATGGCTGTGTTAATTATTTTATACACACAACTGTTCAAAATAACTATTAAATATGCACAGATACTTAATCCTATTCACTGGGACACCCGATTGTTTAAAATGTAGATTTGAATTCAGCTGTCAGTTGAATGATCTGGTCAGACGCTATTGATCGCGGGAAATACCCATACATCGAATGATTTAATCTGCCTGTCCGTGGCCCCATTACATAAGCATCACTGTTTCCATGGCCGGATGACTGTCAGTAATCTCTCACTGATTTGACAGTTTTCTCTAATCGTCTGTTCTGAAAGAATTTACAAATATCTGCATATTAATTAGCAATAGCTGCCAAAAGTTGACGCCAATGGTCATGCTCGAGGAACGGAATTTCAACACTAGCGTAGCATAGGCCTGACATTAAGACTGTACGCTCATTGGCTGGCGACGCTACATATAAAAAGCTTCCGTGCACAGTTTATTAACATCACAAGCTGCGGACGGACGGACTGAGGTGGCAGCGAGAGCGCAAACCGCGGTGCTAAGTACCTGCACTGACTATTTTGATCCTTTGTGTATGTTTTATTGCACTGCCGTTTTTACGTTAAAATCATAATGAAGGAGAGGAGAAACACTCAACCACTGGTGGTGAGATGCAAACTGGTGCTGGTTGGGGATGTCCAATGCGGAAAAACGGCGATGCTGCAAGTATTAGCCAAGGACTGTTACCCAGAGGTATGTGAATTCTGTCGTGACAGTTCGCTTTCTTTGATTTTGGAAGCTTATTGGTGCCCGCTGTTGTTAAGGAATACACTGTATTTGCAATATTTTTGATTCAGTGTTGGTCAACTTATACGCACATATATTCACGTCCCTTGTATCAATGAAGTATATTGCATGTGAGAGGAGTATTTATGGGGTATGAAGATGCATTTAAATACTCAACTGTCAAGAGCTGAATGGGCAATACAAGGAGAAAAGCCAACTGTGAGCCGGCGATTGACTAAATGTTGCAATGACTCAGTAATAATTATTTTCACTTGTTGCTGTGAGTATAGTTACCCGATACCTGAATGCAGCTGTTACGAAGTATGTCACCATTCGAACGACGCGTGTCCTTAAAATACTCTGGAAAACTGCTTTAACATTGTTACAATTGTTAAAATTGTTAAAATTGTTAATGAACTGATGTTACGGACTATTAAATGGAATTACGTTGATAGTGACCTTTCTAATTTTTCCAGACGTATGTACCAACAGTGTTTGAGAATTACACAGCCTGTTTGGAGGTTGAGGAGCAGCGCGTGGAGCTGAGTCTTTGGGACACGTCAGGTGAGAAGTGTCGACGGTCTCCATATGGACTGCGGAAACACACGCTTTCAAATCTGGGAAAGGCCGATTTGGACCATTAATCCCATGATTATAGATCCAGTGTATGTATGTTTATAAATAATAATAATAACCTTACAAAATGTTCGCAATAACAGAGGAACGTTTTTGTTATAATTTTAAAAGAATACACGTAGCCAAATTAAAGCAATGCAGTACAGGAGTAATATTGTTTTATGTTTACATAAATAAACTTAATCACTGCTGTTTGGGGAAAAATTATGTTTTTTTTTTTGTTTGTTTGCCGCTGCGCTAGAAATAAATGGACAGGGAAATGTGTCAATGAGGCTAAGCGGTGACAGTTGTTTTCAAGCGCGCGTGTATTGTGTTGTATGTTCCCAATACGCTTGTCAGTGAGCTCCTGTTATCATTGAACATGGGCTCGCGGATGGATGATAAAATATAAATATGTTTTTCTGGTGTTGAGAATGACGAGTTCATCTGTAGATAATCACTGATCCCGTGTCAGCTAGGCAAACCTCTTAAGCAAATGTAGACGTAGTGCAGCAGTTGTCAGTGTGATGGAAACCTCATGTGATGTCTGCAGCGGAATGCTGATTTGTGCGAGGCTAGACTCAGTCCTGTCCTTTCTATCATACGCTTCCAGACGGCACAATTGTTTTCCTCCCAATGTTCTTAAATTAGCTGTGAGTTTATGAATTCGCGTAATTTGCAATGCAGTCGGTTTTACAATTACATTATTAAATGTCACTGTGTGGATGATCAGTCGTCTCCGTCCCCATAACCAGCATATCGATGACTGATTCTGTGTGATTTTATTTTCGATTCATGCAGCAATGCAATGGGTATTCCGAACATATGCAGTATGAATTTTGCGAAGACCTGAAGACCTCGGGCTTGTATGGTATCACAAAGACGTTCATGACGCAACAATTCCGTTGATTGTTTTTGAAATAAGCATATTCTATGAAAAAGGGAAACCCTTTGTTCGGCCATCATTTGCCGTGAATGAATGTCCCACTGTTGATGTTTATGTCCCTCAGTGAGTAGAATTTTACATTTCATACTGTACCTGTATGGTACAGTATGGCTGTAGGATATAGATTGATCAGGCTGTTGAACATTTTGCAACATTGTAAATGTAGTATGAAGAATGTCCCAAGCTTTGATGTAGCGTGATACAAGGTATATGGCTAGGTGCTGTGATGTCTCCTTGAGCCTCTGTGGTGTAACAGGTTTGAGATTGGCTTGCTGTAGTACATTTATTGCATAACATCTGGATACTTGAGTTTTCTTAATGATTTTTCTAGGTGACAAATACTAGTAGTAATATTTATGATGATCAGTAATCATTGATTTTTTTAGTGCTTACATTATTATTATGCTGTTGGATTTAAGTTAATGACATGAAGCCTTTACAACATGCTGCTTTGCCCTTTACAAATCTGCCTTTTTCAAGAAAACTTGTGTTTGATGCTTCTCAACATTCTGACCTACCATTGAATAAAAAGTTGTCAATCTGCCTCTCTGGGCAAACATTAAATCATAAGTCATCTCCTACACCTGAAATGAATACCTGACAATGAAATTCTAATGTCTTGACTAAATTTGTATGAAACCCATCTGCAAAATCACTATAAACTGATTTATGAAGCAGCAGATTATTTGTGTATTTCAATCTCTCCATTCAGATACCTCCATTGACTAAGTCCTGGTGTCTCTCTGTGAGGGATAAAACTCTCCAGTGGCTGTCCTCTGTTGTCTGATTAACTCCCTCAATTAAATCTGTGGAGATGGCACAGTATTTGAGAGTGGTATTTGAGAGTGATTTGCATTAAATATGACAATATCTTGACCGTAGATCCATTTGTAGTGTGTCTGGCTATGCTGTGTGTCCTAAAAACCCCTTTAGCTGTCCAGCACACAAGGATTTTGAATTGGGATGACATCCCAATACATAAATGCTTTTAGAAGACAAAAAGTTATACTTAGAGCAGCACTAATCCCAGAACTCCAAGCTCTGGATCTGAAGATGGAGCAGGGGTTGCCTTGACTCCCACTCCTCCCTCTGACCATTTCTGTCAAGACAAAAGCAGATTTTAAACCCTTATATAATTTCAGACAGGTGCATTTTGCTTTGTAAGTCCAGCAGCAATACAGTGTGCGCGTGAAACCTTGTGTCTGGATGTAGTAGTTTGCTTTTGAAGCTGACTATGTCGGTCTCTATCTCAGACCTGTAGGGTCCTGTTTATCCCCATAGCATCACACACATTTTAAGAAGGAGCACAACATAACATGGTATGGATGGGGATTTGTAATACAGTATTTACACTCTGCACATCCCCCAACCTTCACCACACACACACCAGACTGAATGGGCACAAAGTTTGAGAAACTTAAGAAATAGGCTTTAGGTTGGAGTTGAAACTCTGCAGCAGCCCTGCCTCTGAGTGGGGGATGAGGCTCTACAGACAATGCAGTCTTTTAATCAGGCTGGTGGGACCTAAGATGAGCTAAGCATGCTGGAAGGACCTGGAAGATGGAGTGCCTCATATTTCATTGTGGAAGAAGCATTAATAGGATATGACTGCTATAGCAGTATTTTTGGAGTTTTCTGTATGGTTGGCAGTGTTATGTGCTGTTTAGTGGTTAAGCTCATGGGCTTCTAAGCCAAAAGTCCAGTAACCCAGGTCCAGTTCCCAGGCATTACACAGCCATTGTACATTTCAGAAAGGTACTTAGCAGAGTTTCTCTGGTAATTGTCTGACAGCGTATTCAGATAATTTCTAAATTGTGAGCTGTGTGATACTGTGATATGTGCCACATTTATGATTTGGCTACTGTGGTGAGATTTCCTTTAGGCTACTGTGAATAGAAAGGTATGCTTTAAGGCAGTGTTTCCCAAACCTCTCCTGGAGTATCCCTTGTCCTGCATGTTTTAGATCCATGTTTTAGATGTTTTAGATGTTTTAGATCCCTGCTCCAACACAGCTGATTTAAATGATCAGTTTGTTGTTAAGCTGCTTCAGGAGTTCATAACGACTTGATCATTTAAATCAGCTGTGTTGGAGCAGGGAGAGATCTGAAACATGCAGGACAAGGGGTACTCCAGGAGAGGTTTGGGAAACGTTGCTTTAAGGTATTTGATTAGAGGCATATAGAGCTGAGTTAATGCAATGGCACCAATACAGAAAAATATAAACAATTGGAATCAACTATGAGATAAAATATCAAATAGGGAAATTATTCACTGCGCTTTCTTATGTGCAAACAACAGTCCTTCGAAAGAGCAGAAACCATCCTTATTAGTGGTCAGTGCTAGTTTTGCAGAAACCCTCTGTCTGAAGTGTAGGTTAGCCGCGGAGATGCACCCCTCTGTGTATGTCACAGGAATATGAACGTCTGGGTTCTCACGGTGGCTGAATTGGCCTCTGACACAAGTGTGTGTTACAAGGTGTGCACTGACCAGAATAGGCACTCCAAAGCAGCGGCTGTGTTCTATGACAGGGGATTCCCTGGAGGGCCGAGTGCAGTCGACCACACAGTCTGACTGGGGTTCCCTCATCATCAGTGCAAGGGCAGCACCATTCCACCATTGCAGAGGGAGGGAGGGGCTCAGTGGAGGGGGCAGGGAGGGGGCTGGAGGGGTGGGGGTGTCTGGGCATGTCCCTTATCTTTCACTCATGGGAAAATCTCCCTCTGTTCTCCCTTATAGATCTTGTTCAAGACCTCTGACCTCGCCTAGCCTCATGAGTCTCTTAATAGCATGTTAAACAGCTCTGGGCTTTGATTTTGGCTACATTCCTACTTGAGAATATATACAATGTGAAGTGCCACAATGTACAATGAACATTTTAATAACAGAACAAAATATAAAATAAGATCTTTCTGGCATGATATGACGTGAACAAATTGTTCTGTCATTATTGAGCTGAAGTTTTTGTTTTGTTTCTACAGTCATTAGATCATCTAATTTAGATGCACAACTGTATGGCAACTCTGGTGTCGTCCTGTATTAAAACATTTTACAGAGATAGTAGAATGTTGTGTTGGAATAGTCTCGCAGTTGTTCTGATTATACCTCAATAATGTCATTGTCAAGGCTAGGGGCCAGACATGGTTAGCTGGTTAGCTAATGATATGAATATAAAATCATAAATCATTGTCAGGACTGCAGCCTCTTAGCCGGTTGTGTTTTCCCTGTCCATGTGCTTTTGTTTTTCCCTGTGTTTCAGCCCTGCCCTGCTCTCCGCCCTGTCGCCACCCACCTGATTACCTGACTGTCTGCACCTGCCTGCCTACACACCTGCATCCCGTCCCCTCATTAGCCTTGCCCTATTTAGCCCTGCTCGTGTCTTGTCTCGTTGCCAGTTCGTCCCAGTTCGCTGTGTCGCTACTCGCTGTTGGTTTCTCATGTCTACCTGCTGGTTCTGTTTCCTTGCCTGTTTTTCCTGACTTGGCTCCTTGTTCTTGCCCTGTGGTTTTGTCGCTGTATCTGCTCTGGTTTTTTGACTTTGCCTGCCTTGACTATGTTTTTTTGGATTGCCCCTTTGGAGTCAATAAACCCTTGTTCAGCAGTCTTTCTGTCTGCGCTTGAGTCCCTGCCTGAGTTCTGACTAATATCAATTTTATTATTGTCTCATCCATGTTTTTTTCAAATATTAGCATAGTTAGTATTACCCCTATAAATTCAGTGGCTACATAAGTACTAATGGAGTTACTAAGTGGCATTTTTTTCTCTTTGTGAATTTTCATAAGTTCCTCATTGGTATAGATTCATTATGCAGACTGTCTGGACAAATCAAAAGAAAGTAATTGTGTGCAGTTCTGACAAACTCCCCTGAAGAAAGAATGGCATGGGTGTGTGAAAGGGAATTGATGTATTGCTCAGATGCATGGTGCAGTGATTCAAGCCAGCAGGTTGTGTAGGAATCAAATGGCTGAATGATAATTTGCCTAGGACAGATGTGAATATTGAATTGTCTTGATAAACTAATCTGAAAGAGTCTGACACATTGGATCAAGGTGTTAAATGAAAGCCTTTATTAATAAGGAATCTAGCAGGGGTGCTGCAGTGGCATTGGTGTGTAACACAGACTTTTCCTGTGTGGGGCTCACCTCAGTAGCATGGTGACCCCATTTCCATTTCAGTTCTATGCCACAGACACTACATCATGGGACAGGATTTTGTTCAGCTACACGACTGCTGCAGTTTATTTTCACTCTTGACACCTCTCTGTTTTCATCAGAAACTGGACTTTTTTGCCTGCTATTGCTGTGAAGACATGGGAGAGGAGTCAAGCCAGAGCTGTTTTGAATAGGACCACATTGCTCTGTTCAGAGCAATGCAGTAGACCTATTCAGTGCATCACTGTCAGTCAGAGGAGGTGCATCTCTACGCCCCTTTATCTTTTTATCTGTGCTCCCTGGGTATTCCTGTATTCCCTGAGGGATTAGTTAGTAAATCGTGACTGTGTGATAGGATATTACTGACAGTGAGTGAAGGGGGATGAGTCACTTTTGGAAATGGGGGATTATTGACTGTTTCTTGGGGGATTAGTGCCTGTGTGTGAAGGGGTTTAGTCACTGTAGGTGATGGACAATTTGTGATTGTGATAGATGATCATTTACTGTAGGTTAATGGGATCAATGAGTGTCAGTGATAGGGCATTAGTGACTATGTGTCATGGGGAATTGGTGACTGCGTGTCACAGCTCAGGCAGGGACTCGGGCGCAGACAGGAATGCAGGTGCAAAAACAAGTTTAATGAATCCAAAAAACACAGTCCAGAAATCAGAGTCAAAAAGCAGGCAAGGGTCACAATCCAGTAAAGACACAGCAAACAAAACCAAAAAACAGATCCAAAGACAAGGTCACAACAACAGGCAGAAAATCAGAATAATGGGTAAGCAGGCAGAACAGGAAAAACCACTCGTAACAACACAGAGAAAACTGGGACGAACTCACGATGAGACAAGAAACAAATGGGGATTATATAGGGTGAAGCTAATGAGGAGATGGGATACAGGTGTGCCGGCAGGCAGGTGGGACTGGTCAGGTAACGAGGTGGGCGGAGACAGGGTGGAGAGCAGGGCAGGGCAGAATCACAGGGGAAAAACAAAAGCATATGGACGGGGAAAACAAAAACAAACAGGGCTAGGAAGCCACAGTCCTGACAACTGCGGGTCAAGGGGAATTAATGACTGTTTGTTGGAGGATTAGTTTCAAAGGCTTGATACAAAATCACCATCAAGATATTGTTGTGTAAGTTGATTTCCAAAAATGTGACACATTACATTTTGTATTTTGCATCTGTCATACTATCTAGTTATATCTTGACAGTTACGGAAGCTCTCTGTACATACAAAATGCTGTACTCTCTTAACAGGCAAGATGGAAAATGCTGTTTTTCACTGCGACATTAGGAGAGCAGCCAGAGGATCAGGACTGGCTTGTGTATAGATGTACTCCTTTTCCCCCTTCCTCCCTCCCAGGATTTGTGTGACTCATTGGGAAAACTGAATGCAACATCTTCCTTAGTTCCCTTTTAATAGTCACTATCTCATGATTTGGTATCAGTCAGAAATGCAGTCACTTCCTGGATGTCCCCTTGAGGCAAACAGACCACATGAGGTCTCATTAATGCAAGTGCTACAGGCTTGTGTCATTTTCAGCAAGGATCACATGATCCATCGTCAGGATTATGCCAGGGTTCTTTCAGCTACTTTTGCAGCCATGCCATTTGTAGTGGTGATTTCTCTCTCTGTAGCAACATTGTGCAATAAGTTCCAATCTCAGCTCTTTATTGGAATTCTGCTGTAAGACCTGTTTATTCAGTGCTGCTCTTTGGTCATCTGGTCCATTTAATTTGTCTGTAAACTAATGCAAAGGATCCGCTGCCTGGAGTGCTAAACACGCATATGTGACCTCCGCCATTAGTAATGGAATTTTGTGTAGCATAGCAACAGATGCCTGATGTTCTGGAGGTGCGTCTTGTACAGTTTCATGTGGGATTCCTGTAAGATTAAAAAGAAGCTAAGAGCTAAAGATGTAACCAAACAGAAGGAGAGGAACAGCTCCATGTGTGAGTTCATGTCTACGTGTGTGTGTGTGTGTGTGTGTGTGTGTGTGTGTGTGTGTGTGTGTGTGTGTGTGTGCGCATATGTGGACCGAGATAACTAAATAAAGCAGCCTCTTCTGCAGTGTGGGTGAGTAGGTGCAAGATGTAATGATCATGATTTGGAATATGGGGGCGGTGTTAGGGATGCCAATATGGATAGAGGGGGGTAGGTGGAATGCTGGATGCAGATGATGCACTCCAAGGCTGTTGCCGTGGTAACCGGGGGACTGTATGTAACGCGCGTGTAGGAGACAAGGGGTGGGGGTGGGCTTGCTTAAGGATTCTGTGCATGAGTGTGAACGTCTGCCCACCGCCCCTGACAGCCTGTTGCATAATCTCTGCTGAAAGGTGTATGTAAGAATTCATACTTCCATCAGCTTCCTCTTACCATATCAGGTAAGGAAAGGATGGAAAATGGCAGCACCCTGGTGGGGGGCCGGGGGGAATGACAATGTAGCACTGCTCTGCCTGTCCTTTGTCTGTCATTTTGAAAATTTCAGGGTTTTGAGCTTGTTTTTCCTGAAGTGTAATGTGCATGACTATGAACCAGACATATTTCCTCCTGAACAAGAGAATGATATTAATTAAACATAACTATTTTTATTTCCTTATACATGGAAGCAACTTAATATCACCTGATATCACCTGAAGAAATGTGTTATGTTAAGCAGGGTGTGGGGTTTCAATATTATCCAAAAAATTGTATTTGGCCCATATTACTCTTGCATTTTACAGTTAAACAAAGAAAATTTTAAAGTTTTATTTCCGTGCTGTACCACCATTATAGTATTACATGTAAAATATTGTTTTCAATGGACACATTCTGTGCTTGACTACAATGATCATACACCTTCATCTGTAATATCATGAAGGCACAGTAACCTTCATTCAGAGCATTTCAATTGATATACAGTATTCCTCAAAATTAAGCAAGCATTTCTCGATCTAACAAGCTAGAAGATCAAATACAAAAGCAGCATGTATAACACTACTGTATATTTGACTGAAAAGTAATTACATTATTGGCATTTAGCAGACACTCTTACCCAGAGCAACTTACATCAGTTACAATGTTATCCATTTATATAGCTGGATATTTACTGAGGCACTTTGGGGTTAAATACCTTGCCCAAGGGTACAGCAGCAGTGCCCCAGTGGGGAATTGAATCAGCAACCTTTCAGTTACAAGTCCTGCTCCATAACCACTATGCTACACTGCCACCCCACCGCTCTTGGAAATGATAGAGGCACAATTTGACTAAGCTGTTTTTATTTTAAAAAGGCAGAAGTACCAAAAACTAAAGCTAACAAGTAGCTAGCTAAGTATTTTCCCAGTGTTGTAGTTGCTAAGTATAGCTTTATTGGTTAAATCAATTACTTTAAAACTATACACCCAAAGGTATTGAAGCTATAATTAGCTACTTTGAAGCTGACAACAAACAGGGTCCAGGTGATATCAAAAGAGTTCACCATCAGTGATGCTGCAGGTAGTTTTGAAAAAATGTGGGGTCAGACGCTGAGGCGAAATGCAACATTTTGTCCTTCAGGTTCCCCGTATTACGACAACGTTAGGCCCCTTTGCTACAGTGACTCTGATGCAGTTCTCCTGTGTTTCGATGTGAGTCGTCCAGACACTGTCGACAGTGCACTGAAGAAGGTAACTGCCTCAAATATCCACATCTGTGCACAGCATCAGGACCTGTGTCCAGGCACTCTCCACGCCAGGCACGTTGATCCCCAGTATGCAATTGCTTAAATTCTCTGCCAAAGGACTCTGCCAAAAACTGGAACACAGTGGATAATCCCACCCGTTGCAGAATTGAGTTTAGATTGAATGTGACTGAATGGAGTAACCTGTTTATGAATTAATAAGTGTCTGATAAAATACATCACAGTATACTCTCCTGTAATTAATGTGTGGTATTCAAGAGTGATTCACATTCATGGTTCTCTAGTTCACTGGTTCACACAATGAACAATCTAGTTGTGGCATTTGACTATGTAGTGACTTGTAATACAGCTCACAAATATAGGCCATTTTAATGCCTTTTCACATGTTTTTTTCATTCATCAGATACAGCCACGACTCTGTCTCTTATGTTTAAGTTAATCTCTGTATCCTTTTGGTTTTTCAGTTGGGAGAGAACCATATGATATATAGGTGGGCAGATCCTGGCCTCCTGCTTTTAAAACACTAGTCACACCTGTGTACCTTACAATGTCTCTCTCCCTCTCTCTGTCTTTCCCATCTTGCTCTTTGTCCCTTTCTCTCTGCCCATCTCTGTCACTGTGCTCTGCTCTATCTTGTGTCTCTGTCTATATGTATGTTTCTCTCACTCTCTTAATTTCTGTCATGGCAGTGGAAGACAGAAATCCTGGACTTCTGTCCTAACACGCATGTTCTTCTCGTCGGTTGCAAAACAGACCTGCGTACAGATGTCTGCACTCTACAGGAACTGTCCAATCAGAAGCAGACGCCCATATCTCAGGAGCAGGTAAGGCCATCAACCCAGCAGAGTGCATGTGAAACCAATCATTTTCCCGGAGACAGTGTTCATTTAAAAATTCACATATCTGCAGACAAAAATGTTGACTCTCAAGGAACACAAGATAACATGGAAAGAACACAGGATGACCTTCAGTGTCTTTTCAGTGAAAAATAAGAAATATGCAAATACATGGAGCGGAAATATGTTTTTAATTAGAGTGCATGAAAATGCACTCTATTGTTATCCGAATTTTTCTTATTCTTCTTTTTCTTCTTCTAACCAATTTTGTGCGTTTAATACAGCTTCAACCGTTTAACGTAGAAACTTCATTCAAACTGTGTTGCGTAGGTCTTACAAAGGACACTTATGCTATGTATTTTTTATTTTTGTAACATTTATACTTTTTAAACTATTAATTAAAAACTATCAAAATTTTCCCCATAGACTTAACATTGGCCTTTATGACATCACAATAGAGCCATTAAGCAATTAGAATCTTGTGGCAGCTGTTCTGACCACCTACATCTGTTTGATGTAGGCCTATATACTTTTATCTATGTAAAATAAGACTGTTTGCATTTTCATGCACTCGTAATTCGCTGGAATTACATTCTCTAGTTCATTCAGATCTTGCTGCTTTTTGTGTTCAAATACATAAAAGGCTGTTCAATGTTTGTAACATGTTCAAATGATTCTTTATTATACCTTGTATTCAGTGAAATTGTAGAATATAAAAAGGGAACAGTATAAATATTTTAAATCCCAATCACATTAACTGCTTGGAAGACATGTTTATACAGCAAGTGCATATTTGTAGACTGTCCGCTGTCCACACCTCATGTTAACTTTAGACTTCATCAGCAGTATCCCACCCAGTATTACTGATAATAAGCCTACTTCCTTAACTGCTGTACACTCCTGCAGCCTGTGAGTGCTGCTAGGCCTCAGTCTCTCCTGTCTTTCCAATCCCAGGGTGCTGCAATGGCCAAACAGTTGGGTACAGAGACCTACCTGGAATGTTCGGCATTCACTTCTGAGAAGAGTGTCCACAGTGTCTTCCGAACAGCTGCCCTGGCCTATGTGAACAAGTTGCGGGCTCCACCCAAACCCAGCCCCACACGCCGCCTCTCCAAGAGACTGCTGCACCTGCCCAGCACATCCGAGCTGCTCACCTCCACCTTCAGGAAGGAAAAGGCCAAGAGCTGCTCTGTAATGTGAGGTGAGGGGTGATGCCCACTCACAGCGACCCACCAACCAGCACCACCCTTTGTTGGGGGGAGTGGGAGGGGTTGGTGCAATCAGCATTAAAAGACACTTGAACTCATCCTCACAACTCAAAGATGACCCCCCCATCTGCCCCATCCCCCCAAAAATCCACACAAGCAGCAGCCTGTCTGACAGTGCATAGTTTCCATTTCCTCTGAATCATGTTTGTCGTCATCACTCTCTCTTAACAGAACGGCTCTGTGCATCCACAGTATGTAAAAAAACAAATTGTGTCACTGGACTGTTAGGGCAGAACACAGAATTGACAAATCAGAAGAAGGGAGAAATCTAACTGTGTGGATTTCAGCATGATTACATTCATGGTTCTGAGGCTGACCTAAAGAACAGTCTGTCCATAGCCCATTTATGGTAAAAAGCTGGTCTCACAAGTATGCACTTTAAGAATAAATTACTGCACAAGGTAATGGCTTACCTTATCCCTAACCCTATCCCTAACCTTATCCCTATCCCTATCCCTATCCCTAGCCCTAACCCTAACCCAATAAAAAATAGTAATGGCTTAAGTGGATATGCTGGGTTTTAGTGGGGGATATGCCCGTTGGAGGCCACTGTGCCACATGGGTGTGGAGTTGTATGGTAGGATTTTCTGGATGAACCCAGTATCACAACATATGTAGTGGAAGTGGTAATGCCAAAAGCAATTACAGCTGATGACCTGAGACTGACCCAAAATGGCCTGTGGTCTTGGCGGCTTATTTATAAACCTTCATCTCCCTCAGGAGGACTTTGCAAACAGGTATATCAGAAAAGTGGAGGATTTTCACATATATGGCATAATACAGTCTTAACTTTGAATCATCCATAAAGCTCAAAATGTATATACATGTTAAAAATTCCATTGTTCTGTCATCCTCAAATTCACATCTGAAATTTTTTGCCAGAATGTTATTACAGTCAACTACATACTCACAGGTCAGGTTTGAATAATTAATTTTATTTACATTACAGTTTACAGCTTTGCCTTTGAGTTTCCTTGTGTCTCCCTGCATTTGCTTCCAGTCTGCTGCACTTGCATTAGAAAAGCGGACAGATCTCTCCATGTGTAAAGCCTCAGCTTGACTGTCTGTATCCTCTTTGTGATGATGCAACATACAGAATTTAATCCTGAACTCTACTTTTAATCAACAGGCAATAATCATTTAAGTGCTCATGATGTACATTGTACTGAGAGGCAATAAAACACAATTCCATGAGCAACTGTAGGTTTTTGTCATGTGGTGGAGAGGGCCTATTGAAGTTTTTTCCATTGAGTTTAATGAATCCCGAGTGCAGCATGCTTATCACTATCTCTCTGCTGTGCACCACACATGCAAAGGATTCTGGGAAGGGAGAGCTGCAAAGGACATGAAATGACAGTGTATGAAGTTTCAGAATGTTTCTCAGAAGCAGTACAATTGTACAGCAGACACAGAAATGGAGCACTAGATTCTGAAAATTGGACAAACTTATCCTAAAACCTGCAGAGTTGTGTGTAAGAGTCGTTATTAGTAGGCTGTGGAAGAAGAATTTGGTGCCAGGCCAGGGACTGGGAGAGTGTGTGGTTTGTGGGTTTGTGGTTGAAACGGAACAGGCTGGCCCTGTCCAAAAGAAGTAATGTGTCTATTTTTAGTTGAAGCCATTGTCTAGTGGTGGGTATCTTCAACCTTTTAGTGTGTCCTTGTTAATGTGAACAAAATCTGTACATATCCAGTTTTATAATGTTTGTAAAAGTTCTGAAAGAATGTTAATCGAAAATAATTATACAAACAACAGCATCAAAGAAAAGATGTGATTTGATGTAAAATAGCTTCATTTTATTTATTATTAAAGTATCAGAAGTTAAATGTTGCTCATAGTTTTGTATTTTACATGTACATTTGTAACTTTGTTTAAATTATGTTTTAAAAATGACCATTGAAACTTTTTTCCGCAACTGTTCTTTTTTCCTGTCACTTTATTTTAATAAAGCCTGCCTTGTTTAGTAGTGGTTGACCCAGAAATTTGAGTCTCTAAATTAATTGAAGACACTGCATTAGGATCAGGAGGCAAGGGCTAAGCCTGAGGCAGGGCGCTGTGAATTAATTAGTGGCTCTGTCAATGGAAACTGTTCAGACACATGCATCGTGCTCAGATGATAACAAGCAGATTACATGTCAAGGACGTCATTAATTTCTCTTCCAAATGTGGTAGCTAACAACAGATTGTGCAGCAATTGTGGCAGGAGCAGAGCTTCCCTGGGCAGCCTTGCACATAGTGTAAGGAACAGGCATGTCATTAACGGAGTGCTTTGTAATTAAATTTGATTATGTGAACTCAGAGGGATGGATCAATCAACAACTGTCCTTAACTGAAACTCACAATTGAACAGAAACGGTAATATCATCCCTCCCACTACATTATTGTCATTCAGCAGGTTAACACAGTGCATCTAATAAAGTGGCATGAAAAAGTTTGCATTAACAGGACACCACTAACCACACATGGATGAGTGTTAGCGCCAAACATAGTGCTGAGATCACAAATGTGTGCCTAGATTGACAATTACACAGCAATAAGTGCAAGGATTATATCATTCCAATTATAGTGATAAGACATACCACAACCATTCAAACTAACCCTGACATACTCTCTCACATAAAACCCTGAAATACACTATTACGTATATAATTGCACATAAAAGAAACAAAAGATCATGCTTGCATAGCAGAGTTGAGGTGGAACCTGAAGAGGTGGATCTTCAGTCTGTGATGAAAAATGGCCAGTGTTTCAGCTGTTCTGACCAAAACAGGAAGCTTGTTCCACCGTAGGAGCCAAGACAGACCGAGGGCTAAGCATAGTGGTCTGGCCGGTGTGCAGTGTTTGGCAATCCGCTGAAGATAAGAGGGAGCCATTCCTCTCACCACTCAGCAGGCCAACACCAGATGCAAGCCATCACCTGTAGCCACTGAAGAGAGATCAGGAAGGGTGACATGGGAGAATTTATCAAGGACAAAGACAAAGCATCATAGTGGTTAAACTGAATAACCACCTTAACCCTCTGCACAAAACCATCATAGAAAAGCATACAAAAACTCTGATGAATGAAACAGATGCAGTCACTCCAGAGGCAGAGCATTGTCATCCATCAGCTGACTCTGCTTCACACAGTGATAGTTAATGATACAAAACCTCATAGTGCAAGCAACGGTTAGGCCTGCTAAATTCAAACACATTGCATTCTGTACGTTCTGACCTGGGGATGGAGCTGTGTAGTCCTTCAGGGCTACATGCCTATGGAAATGCACTTGTCGAGTTTAACTGTATGCAGCCTATTCAAAGGTTTCCCATGACCACTGGTGAGAATCAGTGATCACAGTTCCCAGCATGGATTCTGTTGGAGAATATTGGATATGAGTTTTTCAACGAGAAACCTATAAACGAGGTAAGACTGCATCATTATATTTATACCTCCAGTGGATGTGGAGGAGTGCACAGCAATGCAAGGAAGTATGCTGCTAGTTGGTGATGAACACTACAAGAAGGTAATTGTGATATTCTGCAAACTCATGTCTCTGTGTTGAGTATGTACAGGCTGTAAAAGCTTGATTTATGCTCTTCTGAGTGTACATTTTAGTCATGTCATTGCTTGACATGTGCAGAAGATGACATTGTACACAGCACTCAGCAGGCCAACACTTACATACATGCAGTGTTCATGCATATTCCATACAGGTGGTCATTCCAAGCCCATTACACAGCAAGAGAATTATCTTTGATACAATAGGTAACTACATTAGAAATGGAGTCCATTAATCAGTGCTTCAAACAAATTGTCATATTTTTAACTGCTATTGGATCTGATGGATGCCTTTCTAAGTATGTCCTGTGTCACAGGGTGACATCAACAAGTGTTTCTGTTCATGTGAAATTCATGCATTGGAGGGGTATAAATCAGGCTGTATTTCATTTCCTGCCACAATCAAACATGGGGAAAACAGATAATAGTACCAAAACCTCAACACTATGATAAACCCGAAAGGAGAAAAGTAATATAATTGACCAGACAACAGCATACTGCCATATAGAAAGCATGCCAAAATAGTGCTTCAAGAGGAAAATGTTTATTTTGGTTCCAGCTGTCACTAATGATGAGTGTCTTGGAATTAAGTTTTCTTGATGGCTCACTCAGTTCCCCAGATGTGTATGTAAGTTTGAACTTATGTCATAGTGATCCATAAATCAAATACCTGCCTTTCTATGCACACACACACACACACACACACACACACACACACACACACACACACACACACACACACACACACTTTGGATAAAAGTGTCTGCCAGATGAATATATGCCAAATGAATAAAACTGACTCTCTCTCTCTCTCTCTCTCTCTCTCTCTCTCTCTCGTTATTTTCATTGTATCATTCTACTTTGGTACCTCGCTGGCTCCTGCTTGTTTTAGACAGACAGAACCAATAGCTAAGTGTGCCATCTCATCATTTGTGACAGGAAATTACCCCCAGCTTTATGGGCTGATTTCAATTTGGAGCCTGAAAACTGTCTGAGCACAAACACACTTCAGTCTGTCTCTGTGTTTCCACGAGTCCGTCTGTATCTGATTTGGAAAATTCATCAGCATGACATGTTAATGTCATCTCTTGTCTTGCCATTGAGATCTTAATGGCAAGACCAAACATAAAGCACACACAGGAGCTCACTTATAGAGAAAGTGAGCCTCTGTGTATGGTTGCAGCCAGTGCACGTAGAGGGTACTACAGCATTGGAGACAGTCACTGAGTGAGTGAGTGAGTGAATGGGGTGCTGTGGAGATCTCAGTTTCAGCTTGGTTGATA
The DNA here is from genome assembly GCA_019176425.1 of Megalops atlanticus. Classification (NCBI taxonomy): domain Eukaryota; kingdom Metazoa; phylum Chordata; class Actinopteri; order Elopiformes; family Megalopidae; genus Megalops; species Megalops atlanticus. The sequence continues at coordinate 2,090,510 of CM032882.1, read as the reverse complement.
AGGTTCTCCTGCTCTGGGCTGACCTTCCCCTTGCTCAAGTCACTCCCTCCCACGTCACTGCTGATGGAAGACCTCGGGGTTGGAGGTGGTCTGCCTTTCTCCCTGTCAATTTCTTCCTAGCATGGGGCAAACTGATGGGGCTGCAGGCAGAATGCTCCCCACACCCCACACAGAATACTCAGAGACAGCAGGAATTTGCAGGAGAGACCAGAGGCAGCTGGACTGAGGACCACCAAAGCATCAGCCAGGATCCGCTTCAAAACCTTGACTGTCACCTTTTCTGCTGCAAGAAAGACTGCCCCGACCCACCTCCAGGAGCTCATCCTACCCTACGCACCCGCTCGTCAACTTTGCTCTGCTACATCCGGTCGCCTCACTCCACCCACCAACAGAACAAAAGGCCCACACTCCTCACAACGACACTTTTCCATCATCGCCCCCTAGTGGTGGACTGAACTCGCCACCCCCCTGAGAACAACTCCTTCACTCCAACCCTTCAGACGTGCGCTGAAGACACACCTCTTCAGACTCTACCTGGACTGATACCTCTGCCACTTTGACCTTGTAACTTTGACCTTGTAAATCTGACTCCTGTCTTGTACTTGTAGCGGTACTTTATTGTCCCTGTGATTGTAATTGATATGTAATCCTAGTTCAGATTAGTTGGCTCGTGGCACTGACCTTGCGCTCAGCTTCAGCACTATCTGCATTGTATGACCTGTACGCATCTTGCTCTTGTGCCTGTTGTTTGCCCACTATTTGCACTTTTGTACGTCGCTTTGGATAAAAGTGTCTGCCAAATGAATAAATGTAAATGTAAATGCATCACTGAATTGTACTGTTATCGTGCATGCACACACACACACACACAAACTACAGCATCGGTTGCCCTTTTTCAGGATTTCATTCTATCCATTTCCTCTCATTTTTCCTAACCATTTCTTTTCCTCATGTAAAAGTAATCAATTTCACAATTTCAATAGTTCCTCAATCTCTTTATTTCCTGACAATATATTCATACAAAACCATTGAAACAGAAGTGCTTTGCAAACCTCACCAGCAAAATGCAGTAATGCTTGCAGATATAAACTATATGTCTCAAAATCAAACAGTGGAATCAAAATGTGCATTTTTGTCATGAAATGAACTGCTGTCAGAAATCATTTCACATAAGCAGAATAAGTGTTCATGGGCAAAATATTGAACCCCTTCTATTCACATTTCCCCTCCCCTCCTCTCAGGTTACTCCTCTTATATGTATTAATATTGGAAACTGGTGCCTCATTACATATATCTTTCCCCCAGCACATTTATGCACAGGCATCACAGAGGAATTGCAGGTGAGATCACAGCTTGCAACAGTATTAATTAAAAAAAGATTTTATTCAATATCAAGTCTAGCATTGCTGCTGGGCTACAAGTTTTCGCCAACATCACAGTGAATGTCTTCTCTTGCTGGACTTGTTGGAAAGAGGGAGTGTGCATGTTGAGGCCAGCCTTCAAGCATTCACAGAGATGTCTTCATAGTCTTCCTAAATGACCTGGAGAAGTGTTGCGTGCTCAATCTCTCAGCGCCCAGAAGAACTGAAGCATGGGCTTCAGGGGAGGAAAGTAAGATCAATTAACACCAGTATACAAGAGCCTTAAATCAATTAAGTACAAGAGCTGATCACTGTCAGATGATGTGGTCCCAAGCTACTTCAAAGGTTGTCAGTTCTGGCTCTTCCCATTCTTGTATGAGGTGATAAGAGCATCATGTAGTTCCACAAGAAGCAGCAGCAGATGTACCATGTGCCAGGGGTGCAATGTGCTATGAGAAGCTATAACCCCATTCAGAGAATATGGCCACACTCAGTGTTATATTCCCTCCATGATGCCCAGGGAACTGAATAGTTGTTCAATGACTGATAGTCTCTCCTTTTTTCCATCAAATTGCTCCAGGTCCAGGATTCTCCAGGAAGATAAACATTGCAGTATACAAACAAAATTGCAGGAAACATCAACATTATTCTAGTTTTTATGTTCCTGTGAACTGCAGTACAGTGAAGAATACAGAGATGGAGTAATTTACATTTTACATTTATTCATTTGGCAGACGCTTTTATCCAAAGCGACGTACAAAAGTGCAAATAGTGAGCAAACAACAGGCACAAGAGCAAGATGTGTAAAGGTCATATAATGCAAATAGTGCTGAAGCTGAGCGCAAGGTCAGTGACGCGAGCCAACTAATCTGAACTAGGATTGCATCTCAAATACAATTACAGAAAGAAAAATGGAGTACCGCTATACTACCTAGACAAGTGAGCAACAAGTACAAGGCAGGAGTCAGATTCCCAACATCAAAGTTACAAGGTCGAAGAGGGAGGTATCAGTCCAGGTAGAGTCTGAAGAGGTGTGTCTTCAGTGCACGTCTGAAGGGTTGGATTGATGGAGTTGTTCTTAGGGGGGTGGGGAGTTCATTCCACCACTGGGGGGCGATGATGGAGAAGCGTCGTTGTGAGGAGCGTGGGCCTTTCGTACTATTGGTGGGTGGAGCGAGGCGTCCGGATGTAGCAGAGCGGAGTTGACGGCGGGTGCGTAGGGCAGGATGAGGTCCTGGAGGTAGGTCGGGGCAGTCTTTCTTGCAGCGGAAAAGGTGAGAGTCAGGGTCTTGAAGCGGATCCTGGCTGCGATTGGGAGCCAGTGGAGGGATCTCAGTAGGGGGGTGACGCGGGAGAACTTGGGGATGTGATACCACATCTCCTTTACACTGGCAGTATTTCTGTACACTGTTGCATTGTTATTATGTTTCTCTTCAGGACATGGTCAATGCTTGCCCAGCTACAATGTTTATGTATGCAAATGTAGCAATGTACTGAATAATCCTGCTCCAGATGTCTCTCAGTAAGATAGCATTGCTTGCTCTATGTTCACAACCGCTGTCTCTTGTTGCTTTGTTAAGAGCCATCATTTGGGTTTCTATCTATGATAAAAAAAAATGGAAGGAATGGGAACACAGTTTTGAGTCACAAACACAAACGAGTCTTACCTCACATTAGGCTACATTCAGTGCCCAGTTTCCCTCATGGTCATTCTATAATTGATTATGTGACCAACAATCGTCGCCTGCATCTCATTTGAAAGTATTCTTCTCATTTCTTCTCTTCTTCCTCTTGCTGTTTCTTCTGCTCTCCCATTTCTCTCTTGATTCATCTCCACTAAATGATAATTTACCCATGTTGCTTTCCATGCACATTTAAAGTCCTGTCTGATGATTGAAAATTTTGACCATTACTTGCCACCAATTGATTTAAAATGAGAGTGTAATGCATGTATGTATTTTTGGCTTTGCAATTCGTGTGAGAAAACCATGAAAATGTATGTATAGTTTTACAGACAATACCGGGTTATGATGGACAGGATTTTGGTTGTTTCAGTTACAGTGTAAAAGCAAAGCAAAAACTGTAAGCAATGCCCTGTTTATACTTTAATGGTGTTTTCTAGAGTTTAGTTTCAGACCACTATATTTTGTCTTTTCATCTGGATGAATCTTTCTGCGCCACTACATTTTACCCTATTAGGATGGTCAGGCAGGACAGCTCAGCCTCTCTGTCAGGTACAGATTGCTTCGCTATCTGTCAGACTCAGCTATCTTGCTGCAGTACCACTCGCATCAATGTCAAAGACACAACATCTGGGATACAGAGAGGAGCAGTCTGCTCATGGTGTCTAAGAAACAGTGTCCTTCAAGCAGAAATTTGTCAGATGTGAGGACAGCTGCTGTGTGGGAGGAGCTCAGCGAGGCCACCCAGTCATCTGGCTCCTCTGCAGAAATCTCATCTTCAACCACAAGGTCAGGATCGCTTTCACAAAATGCTGCATTCCATTCAACAATGTTACATTACATACACTGCAGTGCTGATGCACTGGATTTAGTGTGTGATACTGTGTATGGCTTTTCCCTGTCCAGCTAAGAGCAAATTAGAGGGGTAGTTTGAATGATCTGAAATGGGAAGAGCGGGGGGTTGGAGGAAATGAAAATCCTTATATTTCTTTGCTGCATATCATATCTATAATGTAAAAGCTAACAGTTTGCACTTATGTCATCACTAATCTCATCTATATTGTAGATTTATCAGGCATATAAGAGAAATTTTTTTGTTCTTGGGGAACATGAGGAATTTATGGTAAGTGTAACCAAAGTAATCAGATCGGCCTCCAAAAACAAACATTGTTGGGACAGTGTAAAACCTTCTCGATCTAATAAAAGACTCACTTCTTTGGCAACCCAGGACCCTGAAGACAGGATATCTGGGAGATGTAGCTGAGTCTGTCACTCGAGGCCTGAGACCTAAGACAGAAGCACCACTGGGTCTTAGGTTAAGTCAACTGGGTGGACCATGTGGACCCTAATGAACAGCAAGTAAACAAGTAGACAGAGACACAGACACAGACACAGACGCACACATTGAATAGAAATAAATCAGATACATATGCTCAGAATCTCGGCAAATTAGCCCAACGTCAGGCCAGGCACCGAAAGTAAATTGCCTACTCAACTGTGCCAGGTCCCTCCAGGGCACGGTTAGGGTGGACTGGAATTGTGGCACAGCTGGGCAAGCTTTGAGGTCTGTCTCTGGCATTTCATAAGAGAAATGTTCACCATTACTGGTGTTTTCTCTGCTCAGCATTCACATTTAGAAGTCGGTTGTCATCATAAAAGTTGGGTTTGTCTGTTTGGTATACTGTCTTAAGTTGTTGTGAACGAAAATGGCTGATGTAGAGGGTTGGAAAATATTTTTTCGTTATTTCTAATGTGGTTGCTAGGCAAACATAGCTAGTAATCACTACTACAACTGTCCACCTGTATATTTGAGGACACTAGAGGGTAGAATGCCTGAGGGAAGGCATAAACTCTGATGAACAGGAAATATGCCTCAGAATAAACCTGACCATCAGAGTGTTAAGTGTTGTGTCTTTCTTGTCCATTCTACACAGAGTTCAGAATGGGTACCCCTAGGCCTGAGGTGGGTTACACTGACATGACCCATATTTCACCTGACCAAAATATAGTAACAAGAAACAAGCTTACCCTACTCCTTATTTTTTACACCTGTTCCTTTATCATAGGGGTGGCCAAAGTACGGCCCGCGGGCCACATGCGGCCTGGGGGCAGATTTTAAATGGCCCGTGGCCTCTCTTCCAAAATATAGTGCGAGTGGCCCGCCACGGTGCCAGCGCTACAGTACAATATTACGCTAGGCTCACACACAGTGAAACACCTCGCGAAATTCGCCCGGCGAATTTTCGCTCTGGGGGCGTGGTCGCGAAAACAGAAAGCAGTTTGGCTATCCTGTTAGTAGCAAGTGTAGTTGTGCTGCGGTGATGTAGCCAATAAGCCAGCTAGCTAGCTATTGTAGCAAGCGATTCAGCCAGCTTGTGAACTCAACCAGTCAACTGTGATGAAATGGTATAGACATTACGTTGTGTATGCTCTCCACCAATTTAATTACCTCCCGTTTTTTGCTGTTCATGTTCTGAATACAGTAAGATCACCCAGACATCGTAAAATCATAAAAATGTTTTCATGCCAACGTTAGCCTGGCTATCCCAGCAATCTGCGTAGTGTATATGTGGTGTACGAAAATGTTAGCGGTTAGCCTGTCACCTAGCTTAGAGTGTTTAAATGAAGATCTACAGGGGTCGATTCGTCTCAGCTAAGTTAATGTAACATAGAAACATCAACCCGTGTTGATGTAGACACAAATGGTTGCCCATATATCGTTTAATCGTATACATGTTTTCATGCTAAATGTAGCCTTTAGCCTCCGCCATCTTGGTCAGACTTTTTTTTGTTACTCCCGCCTCTCTAGAGAACGTCACGTACCAAACACATCACACGCTGAACTGGTTGGTTCTCACGTGGTTCTCAATTGCATAAAGTTGGGATTTCGCCATCTCAATTTCGCTGGCCCCGATTTCGCCCAGCCAGAGTGAATTTCGCCCTCATACAAACTGAATGAGAGCTGCAGTGTGAGCGTACCGTTAAGGTGCGTTTTAACCGAACGCGAAGCGAAATTTTCGCGCGACGTGAATGCATGAAAAGTCAAAGGCAGGAGGCGAATGATCGGAGTTAATCGCGGCAAAAATGCGAGCGACGCGAAATGGGCGAAATGAGCATTCGCTTGAGTTAAAAAATGTTCAACTCGAGCAAAAATTTCGCCTGGCGAAAGCCAATCACCTTCAAGTAGGGCTATAAGCCTCGCCCCCTTTCCAGAACTCTCAGGCTGATTGGTGTTGTCCGTTAGCTGACGTTTCAAAACGTGGACCCATAGTTGTGTTGACCGTTAGCTTTGAAACTAGAGGAACATTACTTCTTTAAAAAGAAATTCACAAGAAATGACAAACTGCTTGTGTGCTGTATTTATATATGCTAATTAACTAGCTAGCTAGCAACGCAAGATAACTTAGCTGTCTTCTATTGTGTCTAGCAAACTTGCTAGCAGCGTTGGTGTAATCAAAATGCTTGCTGTGACGTGACGCGAAATTCGCGTGTTCATTTTTCAGGCAAGCGATCAAACCCATGCGAGGAAAGCGAAGCGAAATTTTGCGTCGCGTTCGGTTAAAACGCAGCTTTAGGCTATGTGGTGAAGACGTGAAATGTGCTATTCAAGTGTCCCACCACACGATGGCAGCACTAACAGTTTGTAGACCTGCAAAATATTGAAGAAATTAAATTTGTCCCTTAATAACAAACTGATTGGTTATTCAATCAATAGCCTACCAGTCATTCACTATGGCTGCAAAGAGGCGCAAAGTTGATAGCGAAGGCCGACGCCTTCAAGAGATGGAAAACGGAATACTTTTTCACTGAAAGCCGAAATAATCGCATCTGTCTCATTTGCCAAGAGACTGTCGCTGTTATCAAGGAATTCAATGTGAAGAGACATTACGAAACTAAGCATAGTTTGTACGAGAAACTGTCCAGCTGTGAAAGGACTAACACAGTGAAGCAAGCTTGGCCTCTCAGCAACAACTCTTCTCACGGGCAAAAGATTCAAAGAAAAAAGGTACCAGAGCTAGCTACGAAGTGGCGATGCTATGATGCTAATTGCGAAGCGCGCTAAACCTTTTGCTGAGGGCGAGTTTGTTAAAGACCGTGTAATGAAAATGGTGGATGCCATTTGTCCTGAGAAAAAGCAGGAGTTTTCCGATGTTTGGCTGGCTCCAAATACCACGGCACGGGGAACAGAAGAATTATCTACAGACATCAAGAGACAAGTGAGTGAGAGGGGGACACGGTTAGACTTTTTTCACTAGCCTGCGATGAGAGCACTGACCAAAGCAGTACAGCTCAGCTACTTATTTTTTGAGTGGAGTAACTTGATGATGATATGAACATTACTGAAGGATTACTTGACCTTCAGAGGCTGAAGGGCCATGGGGGGGAAGATTTGTTTCAGTCCGTGTGTAAAGTTGTCAATGACATAAAACTGCCATGGGCGAAAATGCGCGGAATTGCTACTGATGGTGCGCCTTCTATGCTAGGTGAAAGGAGTGGATTAGCCGCGCTGATACAGAACAGGGTCCGTAAGCATGGGGGCGATGCCATTAAAATTCACTGCATCATCCATCAACAAGTGCTGTACGTGAAATTTGAGCACGTTGTGAAGCCAGTGGTTAAAACCATTAACCTCATTCGTGCAAAAGCTTATTAAACACCTGTGTGTAGCAACAGTAGGCCTAGCCTGCAAACACATCTATAGTTGGTGAATCATCAGTCGAATTTATTTGTATTTTGAAATGCGTTGTATTGCAATGATGTCTTATTAAGGCTGTTTTATATTCATATTTCATTTATCTACACCAGTCCATAATTAACTTTGCTTACTACGAAAGGCACTATAAATAAATAAAATGTCTGACTTAAAGACTTGTGTAAGTATAGTAGGCACCTACATACACTACTATGTGTTAATGGATTTGAATAAAAATTAACTGATTTGTATTTTGAAGATTTTACATAATGAATATTTTGAATATAATACAATATAAATAACATTAAAAATGTGTTGTTTTCATTGCTATCTTACTGTTTCATAATTCAGTAAAAACTGCACAGTGCATTTTGAATTTTACTAAGAAGTCAGTGTAAGAAGATGTGAAGGCAAGGCTTGCTATGTTATTGATTACAGCCCATTTAATTGTTGATTTATTATTACACTGAAAATAAAAGCTTTTAGAATGCATATGTAAAATTAAAAACAAGGAACTGGCCCTCGGGTATTTTCACAAGATTCAATCTGGCCCCCGTTGAAAAAAGTTTGGCCACCCCTGCTTTAGCAGATATGAAAAAGGGCCTTATGTCAGCTTGTTGTATATGCATACTGACACTGACATTTCATACCTTTTCCAGAAATCTACTAACTAGGGCCACAAGTTTGCTCCATAGTGCTGATCCAGAATCTGTCTTTAAAAACGGGTAGGATCAAACTGGTGGCAGCTCTACTGTAGCATATGGATGGTAAAGTATGACCCATGACAAGAACTTATTTGGAAAAAAAAAAATCATTTCATTTTTATATTTTATATTAACTCAGCAGAAGCAACATCCCTCTGACACACAGATTAATCTCACCCCAACCATGTCTTCTGCTTTTTATTAATGTTTGCTTAAAGATTTAAACTTTTTACGGCTTTTTCTCTACTTATGTAGGTGCACCATCACTGGTTGTCACAAGTCAGCTTTCTCACAGAATTAATGTTAAGGTGCGGTCCATTCCTTGTCTTAGTACTAGCAAAGAGGACCTATTAGAAGACTATAAGGCGGCCCAACCATTTGTTTCCCCCCCCAAAGGGGCGTTACCAGTGCTTAATTTGTAAATCGGGGAGGTTCCGGAACTAGTGGTGTTCAAAACGATTCTTTTTAGTGATTCGGTTCCTTTCGTTCAGTTCAATAAAATGATTTGAATCTTTGACTCACTGATTTGTTCATTTCCATATCCGGTCGGGCGGCATACACGAATCTGTAAACAGTTTTATAACATTTTAAAAGTTACTCTACATTGTTCCAAACGTCAGCAGCACGTGTGAAACCAAATGTCAATGAAATTAATAATAATTAAATCGTAATATTCATTACGTGAAACTGCACCATGCTATTCAAACAATCATGCAGCCACAAAAGGTGATAGAACCCCACATTTTAACGCGTATAATAGCCTAAGTACATGTCATTTGCTAAAACTAAAAAAAAGCACTGAGGAAAAAAGAGCCACGCTTATATCCGAAGCGAAAAACTTCGTTTTACAAGTTTTGAACTAACCCAGCCCAAACATTTTAATATACTTGTAGGCCTAGTCAGCGATGTCGTATTTTTATTTGCTGTTAATGTAGACATAGTACGCTACAAATGTGATGGATAGGTTTATGCATCACATGTCTGTTTTGTTTTGCAGCCTACTATGTTGATTTGTCAGTATTTATTAATAAGGACTTTATTCGTGTTAAAAGGAAATGTGATGTCAACATTAAATACATCGTAGCCTTGTATTTGTAAAATTAAAAATTTGTAGTTGTAAAAAATGTAAAATTACAGTTGTGATAAACAAGAACTGCGATACGTTTTGCGCACCTAAAATATGCTACTGCTAAAAATATAAATATAAAATAATATTCCAGGTAAATGAGCAAAATAATATTTAGTAATATTTTTTATTCCTATAATAATGTCATGGAAGCGCTCTGATTCCTTTTGCATCGTCACAGTCAATGGCGGATGTAGCCCAAGTGTGTTATACTGAGAACTAGCGATTCTGGCAACACGTAGTCACCAAGTCTTCATAGTCAGTGAATCTTTGGAGTCCGAACGAACTGGTGAACTGAGGACTCACAGTTTCTTTGAGTCCGAACGAACAGTTCCTTTGAGTCCGAACGAACTGGTGAACTGAGGAACTAGTCAATAGTTCATCAGGTCAGTAGGTGGAGTTTAGAGTCTTCGTAGTCACCGGATCTTTTGCATTGTCCCACATCGTCAGCTGTGCCGAGATGGCCAGTGGGAGGTGCTTCGAGTGTTTTAGCATTTCTGCCATTGGCTAGTTGTTGTCATGAGCGTACTGCTGATACAGTTTTGTGATAGGCTGCTTCGTGGACAGACTGCATATCTAATATCCACTGGAGGGAGAGTTATAGCTACTATGCCAGCTAATCAGCGCGCATGTTTGCAAAGAGGAAGGAATGAATCTTTTAGACTAAGGATTCAGTACACTCAGTTCACCTCAAAGATTCGTTCAAAAGGATTCGTTCGTTCATGAACTGCACATCACTACCCGGAACACAGAGAGGGTGCTGTTCGGGCGGGTCAAGGGTTTGATAGCTAACTAGCTATTAGTAATATGACAGCTGAGCAAAGTGTGTGAAAGCCAAATTAGCTAGCAAGCTACCTAGCTTTTTACATTCTGTGTTTTTTTGTAGCTAGCTATATGTTTGTGTTTGTTTGGAAGGGGATATTTGTATTTGTCAGCGTTATGTGATAGTAGCTAGCTAGTTACATTTATTGTTTTGTTTGTATTGTAGCTGACTAGCTAAATTTGTGTTTGTAAGGTGGTATTTGTACTTTTCAGCTGAATGTGCAAGCAGCTACCTAGCTAATTTGGCTTTCACGCACTTTGCTAGCTAGCTATCAAACCAATACAGCTTCATCATGTCTCTTCTGAACAAATAATTAATTTTAACATCCGTACTGTAAGCCGAGGTATTGGCTTCTGATCTTAAGTACCGTTTGCTTGCTAGCTAGCTAGCAACTTAACGTTAGTTAACTAGCTAGCATTAAGTGCGCCAGGCCATTCATTCATTAGTGGATATAACTTTAAATCCAGCTACCGTATCTCTTTTTTGAATTCTTTTTGGGGTCTGCTGACCCATCTAGCCATTTTCTGATTTCTTCAAAAGGTACAGACACACATCAAACTTTTGGTCCACTTCGCCAGAGATGCTGACTGAAGAGTTACCCTGCTCCCACCCTGAGCGTGACATAAGAGCAAAATGGACGCCGTGGCTAATGGGAAATAAATGACAGAACAGATAACATATGTATATGACAGAACACATATATATATGTGTATGACAGAACAGATAACAATTGTATGTAAATATTACATGCAATTTATTTACAGATTTTCATAGTGACAAAGGAGGTGCCGGATCCAATCAAATAGGTGCTGGTCCCAATCTGGGACCTCCCGGATCCAGTTCCAGCAGGATCCGGCACAAATTAAGCCCTGTGCGTTACCATTTCGATGACGCGACCCAGCTCATACCATCCGGAATTCCGGATTAATCCGGAAAAATCGCATCCCTGTGTATTGTGCAAATTAGTCAGCTAGCTAACTTGACGTTGTCACATTGCATTGAGCAGGGGTAACAGAACAAAACGTTAGCTACTCTGCAGCCTGCTAGCCATGTTTTCCGCTCATACCAGCTCCGCGAAAATCCTCGGTTATACGATTTCCTCCCCTTTGTAGATACTGGCTTGATGTTTAAATTTGGTCAGGGTGGTAGTTGCCAATTTATCCTGATTACTACGATGACTGAACAGTATTTCTCTTAGTTGACATAACAATAGCCATATTGACCTTGAATGTGACAAGATCGCTGGCTGCCCTACACCAGGTTACATATGTCGAAAGCACGTTAGTGCAAGCCCACGTGCATTTTAACCGAACGCAACGTGAAATTTCACTTCTTTCCTTGCGCAGTTTTGATCGCTTGCCTGAAAAATGAACAAATGAATTTCATGCCACATCACAGCAAGCATTTTTAATTACACCAACGCTGCTAGCAAGGTTGCTAGACACAATAGAAGACAGCTAAGTTATCTTGCGTTGCTAGCTAGCTAGTTAATTAGCATATATAAATACTACACACAAGCAGTTTGTCATTTCTTGTGAACTCTCTTTTTTAAGAAGTAATGTTTCTCTAAAGTTTCAAAGCTAACGATCAACACAACAATAAGTCCACGTTTTGAAAAGTCAGCTAATGGACAATACCAATCAGCCTGAGATTTCTGGAAAGGGGGCATACGTGGTTCTAGCCCTACTTGAAGGTGATTGGCTTTTCGCCAGGCGAAATTTTTGCTCGAGTTGAACATTTTTTCACTCAAGCGAACGCTCATTTCGCCCATTTTGTGTCGCTCGTAGTTTCGCCGTGATTAGCTCCGCCCATTCGCCTCCTGCCCTTGACTTTTCATGCATTAACGTCGTGCGAAAATTTCGCGTCGCGTTCGGTTAAAGCGCACCTATACAGATTGCATTGCAGCACCTGCAGTTTGAAAAAAAAAACGTCTTAAAACGAGATGGCATCCACCCCTCGACGGAGGGTGCAGCTATCATCTCTAGAAACCTGGATCATAGTCTGAATTCCTCTAGATCTTGACTTATCAGGGCTTTTTCTCCTGAACCACCACTTAAACTCATTCCCATAGAGACAGTGTCTGTTCCCCGAATCTCAGTCCCAAACTTCTTAAAAACATCTAGTAGGGGCATTTGTGCTGATAATCTGATAAAAATTAGATCTCACAAACCTGAAAGTATTATTTGCAGACAAATGGTCCTTAAGATTGGGTTAATAAATATTAGGTTGTTACAACCTAAAGCTGTGTTAGTAAACAAATTGATTACTGATCACCAATTTGATATGCCTGACTGAAACTTGGCTTAAACCTAATGACTTTATTGCTCTTAATGAATCAACTCCTCCCAGTTACAGTAATCACCAGGTCCCTCGACCTACTGGCAGAGGTGGAGGTGTTGCTGCTGTACACAGCTCCCAACTCTGCACCAATTTCAAACCTGGCTATAACTTTCATTCGTTTGAACTGTGAGTACTTAGCTTTGCACATCCTGACAAGACTGCATTTCAGCTATTTACCCTTGTAATAGTTTACAGGCCACCTGGCCCTTATAGTGTTTTCTTAACGGTATTTGCCAACTTTTTATCTGACCTAGTTGTTAATACAGAAAAGGCTGTGATAGTAGGTGACTTTAATGTGCATATGGATAATGAACATGACTCGTTCAGTACAGTATTTTTGTCTATCATCGAACCTATTGGACTCTATCAAGCTGTGGATAAACCCACACATTACTGTAACCATACTCCAGATTTGGTCCTCACTTATGGAGCAGATATCAGCCAGGTAGAAATTATGCCACACAATCCCATGTTATCAGACCACTATCTCATTTCTTTCAATTTACCACTAACGTGCTTCACATACTCGGAGGCCAAATTCTCTTCTAGACACACATTTTCATCTTTTACAGCCTTTATCGACGAGCTCCTTACATCATACAGCCTGTACAATGAAATTTCCTCTAGCTTATGTTCAAACCCTAGTTTAACTGAAATTAGTCAACTCGCAGACAATATTGACTCTACGTAAAACTCTGGATGCCGTTGCTCCCCTTAAAATGAAGAAAATCACAGACAAAAAGCTAGCACCTTGGTACAATGACCATACCTGTGCTCTCAAACAAGCTACACGAAAACTCGAAAGAAAATGGCGCTTCACCAAATTACAAGTTTTTTTCCTGACATGGAAGGAAAGTCTCCTGACCTATAAGCATGCCCTCATAGCTGCCAGATCCAAATATTTCTCTACCCTTATTGAGAAAAATGAGGACAATCCTAGGTATCTGTTTGGCACTATCGCCAGATTAACTAGTCCTTCATCATGTCCTGCATCAGTTAACCCTAACATGTCAGCAATTTTAGCAGCGATGACTTCATGAACTTCTTTGATAGTAAAATCATAAAGATAAGAGACACAATACAAAAATTTTCATCAACTTCTGCCTCCTGTGTGGCCAGTCCCATCCCCGACAACGTAGGTACATCTGTTAGGCCTACTTCGTGCTTTGACTCCTTTATACCCATTGAATTTAGCGACTTTTTTCTTTTATCAATTCATTTAAAAACTCTACCAGCGAACTAGACCCCATACCAACTGGCTTCCTAAAACAGCTACTACCTGCAATTGGCACATCCTGTAGCGGAGCGAATGGGGGTCAGAGGATGCAGCTGCCCCGGGCCCACAGTTCTTCCAGTTACAAAGGGGCCCACCTTGGGCCCAATCCGCCTGACCAAACATGCATTTTTGTTGTTTAGTTGAATATTTTGAATTAAGTTTGTAATGGTTTCGACCGACCTTAGCTAAGTCTCTCACCACAATATTTATTTTGAATGAGCAGAGACACAATAGAGTTACAGAAAACTTTATTCACTGTCCAGTATCCTTGTGTAAGTGTAAACAGAAAAATTACGCACTCTGTTCGAGTCCCAGAGTAGGAACTAGGCGATCGCCGGCTGTCTTGTTTTATTCCCATTGCCGTCACATCTAGATCCCAATGACTTGTCAAACTACAGGCCTACATTTCAAATCTTCCATTCCTCTCAAAAACCCTGGAAAAAGTATCAAAGCAACTTTTACACTCAAAGCATTTTTACACTCTAACAACATTTTGGAAGTCTTTCAGTCTAGGTTTAGACCTCATCATAGTACAGAAACGGCTCTTCTGAAAGTGCGCAATGATCTTCTACTCTCCTGTGACAATGGCTGTATCTCTCTTCTTGTGCTACTAGACTTAAGTGCAGCCTTTGATACCATCGATCATTGTATCCTCCTCGACCACCTCAAAAACCTGGTTGGCATAAGTGGACAGGCTCTATCTTGGTTTAGGTCCTATCTATCAGAACGATATCAGTTTGTCTCCATTAACAATGAATCTTCTGCTTGTTCCAGAGTAAGAAATGGTATAGGGGAGCGCAGGGCACGACCTAACACATTTTGGTTTTTGCGAAATAATTTTTAAAATATTTAAGTTGGAATAATCATGTTTTTATACAAGCAACATATACATCTACAAATGAACACTTGAACTTTGTTTCTAGCACCTACCGTTCATGTACAATTCCACTGAAAATGACAGGAGGTGCAATGTTACAACTTACCCCATGGGTGGGGTTACTTGTAACAGACAGAGGGTTAGTTGTAACACTTGCTAGAAAAGTCTGATAAATTAGTGCAAACAAAGTTAATTCAATATAATTCTATACTGTATGAAACAAATATATTTTCTAACCATACTGCATTATATATTATCTATCTACACTCACCGGCCACTTTATTAGGCACACCTGTCCAACTGCTCATTAACGCAAACTCCTAATCAGCCAATCAAATGGCAGCAACTCAATGCATTTAGGCATGTAGACATGGTCAAGACGATCTGCTGCAGTTCAAACCGAGCATCAGAATGGGGAAGAAAGGTGATTTAAGTGACTTTGAACGTGGCATGGTTGTTGGTGCCAGACGGGCTGGTCTGAGTATTTCAGAAACTGCTGATCTACTGGGATTTTCACGCACAACCATCTCTAGGGTTTACAGAGAATGGTCCGAAAAAGAGAAAATATCCAGTGAGCGGCAGTTCTGTGGGCGAAAAATGCCTTGTTGATGCCAGAGGTCAGAGGAGAATGGCCAGACTGGTTCGAGCTGATAGAAAGGCAACAGTAACTCAAATAACCACTGTTACAACCAAGGTATGCAGAAGAGCATCTCTGAACGCACAACACGAGTAACCTTGAGGCAGATGGGCTACAGCAGCAGAAGACCACACCGGGTGCCACTCCTGTCAGCTAAGAACAGGAAACTGAGGCTACAATTGCACAGGCTCACCGAAATGGACAATAGAAGATTGGAAAAACGTTGCCTGGTCTGATGAGTCTCGAATTCTGCTGCGACATTCGGATGGTAGGGTCAGAATTTGGCCTCAACAACATGAAAGCATGGATCCATCCTGCCTTGTATCAACGGTTCAGGCTGGTGGTGGTGGTGTAATGGTGTGGGGATATTTTCTTGGCACTCTTTGGGCCCCTTAGTACCAATTGAGCATCGTTGCAACGCCACAGCCTACCTGAGTATTGTTGCTGACCATGTCCATCCCTTTATGACCACAGTGTACCCATCTTCTGATGGCTACTTCCAGCAGGATAACGCGCCATGTCATAAAGCTCGAATCATCTCAGACTGGTTTCTTGAACATGTCAATGAGTTTAGTTGTACTCAAATGGCCTCCACAGTCACCAGATCTCAATCCAATAGAGCACCTTTGGGATGTGGTGGAACGGGAGATTATGGATGTGCAGCCGACAAATCTGCAGCAACTGCGTGATGCTATCATGTCAATATGGACCAAACTCTGAGGAATGTTTCCATTACCTTGTTGAATCTATGCCACGAAGGATTAAGGCAGTTCTGAAGGCAAAAGGGGGTCCAACCCGGTACTAGCAAGGTGTACCTAATAAAGTGGCCAGTGAGTGTATATGACAGACAGACAGATCAATCGATAGATACACACACACGTCAAATTACATATGAATTATTATAAATTATATATGAATACTGACATGAGACTCCCTTATCTGTTTTTCTTACTCAATGTCTCATTCTATGAATAAGAAGTTACATGAAATCAGTTGTTTTTATTTTTTATGAGAGATAAATAACTTCTTGTCATTGTTTACGAAAGGTGGCTTAGTTGTAACGCCGTGTAACAACTAACCCCGCAGTATGGAGGCTGTACTTAAGCCCAGCTTGTACTTGCTGTGAGCTCGTCACATGTGTCAAAACGGTGCTACATTATAGGCAACAAGATGGTGATTAAAGTAATATAAGGTTAGATTTTGTGATTTACACACACAGCTCAGTAACTGAAAAATACTTGTGATGAAAAAAATTACTTGCATGCCCTGAAAACACTCTTTGGCACAGATTTCTTCAAAACACTGACGAATCTTTCTGAATTTTCGCGGGAGACCGTGGCTAGGAAATGTGGTAATGTGGCCAGAAGCACACACTGCTTGACCTTGTATATAACATAAAAAGTCCGTGTTACATTTTGCCCTGCGTTAGGTTGTTCCCCGCGCTCCCCTACCTCAAGGATCCGTGCTTGGGCCTCTGCTCTTCTTGTTATACATATTGCCTCGTGGCGATATCATCCGTAAACATGACATTAGCTTCCACTGTTATGCGGATGACACTCAGTTATACATCTCAGTCAAACCTGATGCCCCTCTGAATATATCAAACATGGAGGCCTGCCTAACAGATGTAAAGAATCAGATGGCCTGAAATTTTTTCTCCTCCTTAACTCAGACAAAACCAAAATATTGGTCATTGGCCAAAATTCAATCAGGAGCAAATTCACTCATTTTACACTAGACGTTGATGGTGTCTCCCTTGCCTCAAGCGCAGCTATCAAAGACCGTGGTGTCGTTATTGATCCTGAGCTCTCTTTTGAAACTTATATAAATAACACCTCTAGCACAGCCTTCTTTCATTTGAGAAATATAGCCAAAATCAGGAAAATTTTATCAATTAATAGCGCTGAAAAGCTAATCCACGCCTTTGTAACATCCAGATTAGACTACTGTAATGCCCTCTTGTCAGGATGTGCAAATGTCTCACTAAAACCCCCTCAGCTGGTACAAAATGCAGCTGCTCGCATCTTAACTAGAACTAAACGCTTTGAGCACATTACCCCAGTTCTAGCTTCTCTCCATTGGCTACCCATTAAATACCGGATCAATTTTAAAATACTCTTACTCACATTTAAGGCTTTAAATGGGCTTGCCTTTCCTTTATCTTAAGGACCTTCTTCACCTATACCTTCCACAAAGAGCCCTTTGTTCCCAAAATGCCGGGCTTCTCATCGTTCCAAGAGTGGGCAAAACTACTATAGGCGGTAGACCCTTTTCCTATCAAGCCCCTCTCCTGTGGAGTAGACTACCCACCAAGGTTCGGGGAGCAGACTCTCTCTGCACCTTTAAGTCTAGGCTCAAAACATATCTATACAGTAAATCCTTCAGCTGAGGGACATGGCCTGGTGCTGGCAATGATCATAGAGTCTCTGGTGGACTAAGTGGTCATTGCTATCATGGCATGAACTCTTTGCCGTGATCTGGTGTTGACTGCCTTAGGGTCGCCCTCATGATTATGCTGGTCCCTTGCCTCCTGTCCCCTAGGTATGCTGCCATAATGTTAGTCTGCCGGGGTTTTTTCCTTGTTGCACACTGGCATCTTTTTCCCTGCCCCTCCTCTCCTGCCTCTCTGCTGTACATTCCTGCCACTCTTATCATCCACTAACCTATGTTTTTCAATTCTGTTTTCCTCACATAGCTCTGGGCTCCTACCTGGAGCTGTAATTCAAGCACCACTTCGGGACCCCCAGCTCAGCTTCCTCGCCGTCATTTCTGTGGAGTCCTCCATGTACCAAGAACTGGACCCTCAAGGACTACATGCCGTGCATATTCTGCTGTATAACTCTTTAAGATTTAAGGTTTACAAGACTCATTGTGTCTTACGGACCTGCATTGCTGTGTCTTTGTGATGGAGTGCTGTCACTACGGTTGAGTATGCGCTCTGACTGCCATACCAAAGTGCCTGGCTCTTTGGCGTTGTGGTCAAAGTTGCAGTTTGGTACCCCGTAGACCTGGGTTTGAGGCCAGGTGGGTTGACTATTCTCTCCCTTTGCTACAAGTGGTGTCAGAAGTGGTCAAAAGTGTTCCCTTTGCTACAGTCTTACTACCTATATGTGTCACCATTCTTGAGTACTGTTAAGAACTTCTTAGGAAATTCTTTACTACTCTATTTGTCCACCCAGTGCCAGCCAGAAGCAGATGGGCTCCCCCTCTGACCCAGGTTCTGCTCAAGGTTTCTTCCTATTAGTCAGGGAGTTTTTCCTTGCCACTTGTCCTGGTAACGGAGGAGTGTAGCAATGGTTCAGTATGCGGCTTTCTTTTGTGTTGCAGTTTATGTGTTGGTAGTACTTTGGTAGTACTTTCTTCAGGTTTGCTTTGTTAAAGTCCCCAGTCACAATAAATGCAGCCTCTGGGTGTGCTGTTTCCTGTCTGTTAATGGTTTCATATAGTTCCTTGAGCGCCAGATCAGTGTCCACTTGTGGGGGGGTGTATACGGCCGTAGCGATTACAGCTGAGAATCGGAAGCCAGAATGGTCGACACATAATCATAATGAATTCTAAGTCAGGGGAGCAGAATGTCTTGATAGTGTGTATGTTCTTACGATTGTACCGTGAGCTGTTGATCATAAAGCACACTCCACCACCTGTGCTTTTTCCCGAGAGGTCTTGGGGTCTGTCTGCACGGTGGATAGTGGACAGTGGTTCAATGGTGGGGTCAGGGATCTCTTCAGACAGCCAGGTTTCAGTAAGGCAGATTATACAGCAGTCCCTTGTCTCTCGCTGGAATGAGATGCGTCCTCAGATCTCGCAGAGTTTGTTCTCGAGGGATTGGACGTTTGCAAGTCGTATGCTAGGGAGAGGAGGCCGGGTAGCCCGCTGTCTTAGTCTGACCAGGATGCCAGCCCACTTGCTTCTTCTACTCTTCAGGTGTGTAGATACAAACTTCAGGTGATGGGTGTGGCAGAGTAACAGGAGGCAGGGAGGCAGGTGGGACAAGGAAACACATGGACCTGTAAACAAAAACAAAACTACCTGCAAGACAAAAACCAAAGCAAGACATACCCACACAGACAGACAGGGAGGAACTGATCGGCTCAGGCTGAAGTGCTGACAATAAAAGTACAAGTACAACAATGGTGTACCAACCGGTCACTTTGGTGTCCGTCTTGTGTCTGTAGAGCAAATGGTCTAGGCGCAGTTAGAGCTAGAAGAACAATAAATAATAATAATAATAATAATAATAAGGGGACACAAGAACAGTAGTGTGCTTGTCCTTTGGGCAACCATACTAATTACCACTGAGTACTAATGAGATACACACAGATGCACACTTGCATACACACACACTCACATACACACAAACATATACACTTGTTCACACACATACCCTCACAGACTAACAAACAAATGCACACTCTCTCACACCCACACTTGTTGATGTGGTTGTACATACATAGACTGGCTGTCCTGAGGCCTTATCACTCAAATGTGTCTATAGGCACACACAGGCACTGAATTGACTTAACATGCCCTCTTACATCTGAGTCCTTCTCCATGTCTCACAGAGTAACACTAATCAGATGCAGATGTAGACAATCTTCTGAACATTAGGCCCTGAGTCATATTTTCAGCATCTCTATGTTCTAAACAGAAATGGAATTTTACCTCAGTGTTGCAGTACACACCCACATGCATTAAAAAGATGGAGGTGAAGGAATAAACAGATTTTTACATTTCTTTTCTGTGTGTGTCTCATTGCACTGGGAACGTATGTCAATAGGTGTGTTACATCCACTCATGCACATGTTTTGCATATTCATGGAACCCCACTCCAAACAACAACTTCAGACTCCCCAGTCTGTCACTACTGAGGAGAGTAGTGCGGATGTGCTTTTGTGAGGACTAAGTGAGGAGAATAATTAGACCTGAAGTGGAGATGTGGTCACATTTTCATTAGTACATTTATGCATATTTACCTGTTTTCATAACGGTCCTTAGGGGAACAATCCAGTAGAGTTGAATGGCTCTCTAGTTGACAGGTTGATCTGTCATAGCTACACGCTAAGGATACACTACAGTATGGATATTGAGTCAGTGTACACTGCTCCTCCATATGCTTTTTCAGTCACCTCCAGGCAAATGCATATAAAGCCATTTCAGATAAACTATTGCCCATTATCTGACAGTTTCTGAGCAGGAGATAACACATATATGGGTACTTGACAAATGGAGGTGAAACAGTATTTTTTTTTAACAAAGTACACATTTTCATAAGGATTTTATGAAATTCTAATGTTTAAAGTCTGAATTTTCATTAACTGCAAGTGTTTGTGTATTTTTTCTTTTTCCACCATTTTACAAGCATTTCTCACAGCCCCAGGAATAAATTGTCCTGCGGTGTGACATCACACTACAGTAAAATTAAAAAAAATAAATAATTTTAAGTATAGATCAGTTGTATTCAAAGTTTAAGGATCCCTTTCTGCAAACCATCATTAATACTCTGCATATGTATAGTATGTATAGAATTATTAAGTGATTTTTAAAAATAATTTTCTCAAAGTAGAGCTGTCACACCACAGGACTAACAAAAATGGACACGCTAATCGTTTGACAGAAAGTATATAATTTGTTAAATTAATAAGAGATTGACACTCACCTTCCAACCTTCACATCACAGTCAAATATCTGGGGAACTTCAGGTTAACGCTTGACAAAAGGACCCCTGTTGTTGTCCATGAAACTGTCAGGACTGCAGCTTCTTAGCTGGGTTTGTTTTTGTTTTTCTTGTCCATGTGCTTCTGTTTTCCCTGTGTTCCAGCCCCGCCCTGCTCTCCGCCCTGTCTCCGCCCACCTGATTACCTGATCGTCCCCACCTCCCTGCCTGCACACCTGCATCCCATCTCCTCATCAGTATTTCCCTATATATACCCCGCTTGTTTCTTGTCTTGTTGCCAGTTCGTCTCAGGTCACAGTTTGTTCTGTTTTGCCTGCCGGTTCCGTTTGCTCTGCCTGTTTTTCTTGTCTTTGATTTTTGGATCTGATTTGTGGTATGTTTGCTGTGTTTTTCTGGTTTTGGACTTTGCCTGTTTTGACCCTGTTTTTGGATTGCCCTCTGGATTTAATAAAACCATCGTGTACCTGTCTTTGCTGTCTGTGCGTGTTTCCCTGTCTGAGCCCTGACAGAAACTCCCGTTTAAATAACCTGATCTTCCATGTCATGCCGCAGGACAGCATTTCCATTACAAAATTGTATTTACTGTGATTATTATTGTAAGAGTCTTGTGCATTTTAAAACCTTACATTGGTATAGTAAATATGTATAAAACAATGCCAAAAGCCTTTATAACCAGTTCCAGGTGTTACTGATTTATTTTATAAATGTTTATATTTCATACTTCATTTATATTACCGTCACACCACAGGACTTTTTGCATGTTTACCTTAAAATAAAAACAAAGCAAAACACATCTTTCATCTAAAAGTAAAACGGTTATATAAAACATTCTATTTTGCATTACTGACCTAAGTTTTCGGAGGAAAAATACATCTTAATAGATATTTTTATTTGATTATGGTAAAATCAGGCGTCATGTCAACCACCCATATGCATGCACACACAAACACAAACTCCGTATGTCTCTTTCTCTCTAGCCCCTTCCCCCTCACACACACACACACACACACACACACACACACACACACACACACACAGTCTCCATGTCCTGCATCACAAAACACAGGAAATGGTACACAGAGAACCAGGACAGCATGACTGAGAGCACAGTCTATGCCATGCTGCATGACATTGCAGTAAAAAATGTTGCCTTCTTAATGGCTGTGTGCTGATTGTAATGGGCTGAATATGCCTTAGGTTTTTTAATATGTATTCCTTATCCAGTGATAAGCATCTTGTATGTGATCTTTGGTGTATTGGGACCTTGCGGTGGTCCTACAGACAGCCCATCTGGCAAGGAGGCACAGTACATTTTTCCATCAACTTCAATCAAACTATATTATAAAGCACATATCCTAGTGCCTTGTAGTGATAACATGGCTGGTCTGATAAGGCTTTATGTGCCATGATACTATGAAATAAAACATGGAAACATTTTGCAGCAGTAAATCTACTGAATTGAACTTAGTTCTCTCAAGCTGTGCACAGCATCAGAGATAATATAGCAGGCTCAGTGATCAACATAATGTTGGTTTAAGGCCCTGAGGTGATACCAAGAGGAGTAGGGGGAGATCATCTGAAACAGGGGAACTGTCTGAAGTCAGTGAAATCTGAAGTCACACCTCTCTCTTTCTTATTTGTGCTCATTGCTGTTGTTATGGGTGCTTGTGTGCATGTATATGTATATGGGTGTATGTAGAATAAGGAGATGTGAGCTCTTTTGTGTTGGTTCTCACTGGTTTACTGTGTTCTGCCCACTTACCTTACAGTCACCCCATACACCCCACCCCACCCTACTCTATCTTTCATCATTTACATTTACCTGTCCATGTAGACCCCATAGGTCCCTCACCCCCACCCCTACCATGGTATCAATTAGGCAAAAATGCTTCTATTTGATGCTGAATTAGCTTGCATTATTCAGGGAATCGTGATATCCAGCCTGTCTGTTTTATTGACATTGTAAAATTCACAACAAAGGAGGTCTTGCTACAATACTGATTTTGACTGGGGTGGAAGAGGTGAATCATTGATGGAAAAGTTAGGTTACATGAATCACAACATGGGTGGGGCTACTGTGACGGAGAACTAATTGTGTTTTATAATTCTCCGTCCCAAAGTGCGGCGTCCGTCTCGCTACGAGGAAGCGAGGGAAAACGCGCGCCATGTAAAATGGAACTGAAATATGGTAAATTCATTAAACCATATTTGACTTTGGGTTCATTGTTAGTTGGTTAATCTTGCCGGGGGCATTGTTATTTTTCCACCAGACTAAGCGATAGAATGAGCTCCGGGGGTTGGCATTAAACAAATAAAAGTTAAAATAATACTTTACATTTTTCCAGGTTACATTAGCGAACTGTATATATACATTTTAACGGGTGCACACGTTGTTCTGTATTAACAGTGAGCTACGTTTGGACTTTATACAGTATGTCATTCATCAAAATTACAGTATTAAAAAAATCCCGGTTGTACTCACTTGCGCGTCTGGTGGCATGCAAAAGAGCGCACCGCACTGAACATGGTGGTTTTATGCATTGTGGGAAGTGTAGTCCACTTGGTGTAGAACGAGGGGGGAATCGGTTTCAATGTTTGTATAATTTCACTGTATTGGTAGCGGGGTAAATGTGTATGTTGAATTTATTGTTTCTGTATTTTCATGTTATGTGTGTTAGGGAGAGAATTGAGCTTTATATTGTTTCTCCTTACTTAATTGATGGTAACCTGAACAATGGTAGGGTCAAAGGGGGGTAAGCTTATTTAAGGCCTCCATCTGCATCAGAAAGGACAACAAAAGGGCTAGGGTTGAGGTAAGACCTGGTTGTGGCCCACAGGTAGAAACATTTGGGGACTGATTGCCTCATGTTTCATGTTTTCTTTGCCGTTAACCACTGTTGGTTATTACTTTATTTTTGTTTTGTTTTTTTTTTGGCACTTTAATAAAATAATTAGTTCTGTTCACCCTATTTCTGTTGTCGGCTCCCCTGTTTGACTGCCTGCCATCCTCACAGCTACCAAGCACTACTAGTGAGAAATTTGAACCAATCATGGTGTTTAGCTCTAGAAAGCAAGTTCTTCTGATTGGCGAATATAAGTCAGAATTTGACAGCAAATGTATAAACAGTTATGGGGTTCATGAAGCCTCATTATCCTCTCACTAGTTAATCAAGGCAAGGCTAAAAAGTGCTGGCCAATCTACTGTAAATAAAAAGAATCAGAAAGAGTGAAAGTACATAAAAATGTATTTGTCAAACTGTGAAACAAAACACAGGAACCATCCTCAATAGAGACACAGAAGACCAAAGAAACTTCTCAAAAAGGTGCCTCCTGCTCTCCAGCTACACACCTATATTTAATGAGCCCTCAATCAGGCAGGTGGGGCCTGCTATCCAATGGCTGGCGACTAAACACAGACAATTTCACTTACCTTTTTTGTGAAGGAAATGGAATATATATCTGTTACGAGTAAATCTGTGAATCTGTGATAAAAATATCACTTCAAGTATTATACAAGCAGTAATTATGATTTAGAAGTCAGGTTTGTTAGAGAGACAATAGAATCCTAGAAAAGACCTGTCAATTAAGAACACACCTACTACAGCACCACAGCTTCATCATTGTAAGAGTAATTATTTCCAACAATCATCAGCCTACAGAAGTGGAACATGGAACTATAAGGGGATTGTCTTTGATGTACAAATTTAGTTCTAGTCCAAATGGTTTTTTTTGTTCAATCTTCCTAAACTGTGTATTCAATTTTTATTTAAAAAAAAGCCCAGGGCTGAGGGTGTGCACCACTGTGACTATGAAAGGTTTTGCTTTCTGACAATCAGTGCTCTACCAGGACCAAAAATGCCATATGCCAAAATGCGGTATAGATGTGATCAAGCGATACCTGATCTAACACAGAGAGAGAAAGGACAGTAAGAGATCATGTAAGCAGTTTCCCTTTGTCCCTTTGTGGCAACCATAAGCACACTTTAAAAGCAAACCTTACTTTTTTTCGAAGGAAACAGAATTGAGTCAAGCTGGAATAAAGATAAG
This sequence comes from Megalops atlanticus, assembly GCA_019176425.1. NCBI lineage: Eukaryota > Metazoa > Chordata > Actinopteri > Elopiformes > Megalopidae > Megalops > Megalops atlanticus. The sequence continues at coordinate 2,065,270 of CM032882.1, read as the reverse complement.
CTGAAAAAGATTCACACAATTCATATTATGATTAATTAGTATCAGCTGAAGCAGATAAAAACAAATACTGAATCTCTATGAGGTGCATATTGTATGTGTGATTTAAGAAAATATGGGGTAGGACATTTTCATTGGATTGGAACAGACTACCCTTCAAAAGGCAGTGTCCCTTCTCCATTGTTATATTGATTGACTGACTGGCTAACTGACTTACTGAGCAAACACTTCACACAGAAAGAGAAGTTTCATCACCAGGAGAACTACAGAGTGAAAAGACCAGCTTTATTATCATGATGCAGAAAGTTGGTTGTCATGGCAACAGTAGGCAAGTCTCTCTGTTCTTATGTAATGGAGTGCACATGTGTGTGCAAGTGTGTGAGCTTCAGCAAGGCCCTGCAGACCTATATGACTACGACTGCAGATACTGAGGGAATAAAGGGATTCTATGTGTGAATGTTCACTAAGAGAGGGGCACTGTATCACTGTCTGCCTTTATTTACCTCTGTGTCTCTCACCTTCCCAACTGAATTCAATCCAACCAAGGCTGATTGTACTGGCAGTACATTTAATCACTCAGAATGTATTATTTTTTTAGTAAAATAAATGCATATTTTTTATTATTTATAATAATTTGGCACAGTTTGTGTTACAGGTACAAACCAAATACAGCTGAAACAGAGCCCCCTCTCCTGGGTCAAGATTCCCCGCCCCCTGCACTGTTTTAGCATTGCAGCTTGAATGAAATTCTTCTCTGGGTTTTGTGTTAATTGATTTGTATGAGCTACAGCAGTGTTTCCCAACCCTACTCCTGACGGCACCCTGTCCTGCATATCTTCTATCTATCCTTGCTGCTTGATTGAATCAGGTGTGCTCAGCTATTAAAATGTGCCACTGATGAGTTCAGTCAGGTAGGTAGGGCAAGGATAGATAGAAGATATGCAGGACAGGGTGCCGCCAGGAGTAGGGTTGGGAAACACTGAGCTACAATACTTAGCTAAAATCTTCTGGCAATAATTTGGCAAAATAATGCAAAGCATACATAGTCAGAAGGTAACAAACACGTTAACAGTTGGATTTTAAAGCCATTTATTTATATAATAGCTATTTGTACTCAGATGTCAAATATGGTCTGAAAAATCTGCTGAGAAGTCTGGATGAGTCTGGAAAAGTATGGAATTTTGAAAAGGAAAATGTGTAGGAACCCTGCATGTCAGTGAAGCAGAAGGAGCAGAAAGGAGGAGTTCATCTAGAAGAGTACACACTTGTTGCATGAAAATCGTGCCCACCCACAAATTTAGTTTGCATGATGCCCCTGTGTATGTATGCTAGTGTATGTGTATATTTTGCATACTATGTGTGATTTTTATTTCTGGGTCTGCAATCATCTGCTGCAGTTTTCTTGTGGAGTAAATCATAACAAACCACATCAGTTTCCATGGCAGCAGCTGTGAGGAATGTCACGCCGTGACATGACTCTCGAGTTTGCTTAATGGAGCTGACAGGCAGACATAAAATCCATCTTTTTTCAGACATCATGTTACGAGACAGCCAGGGAGGGCGTAAATAATCCAGAGCAGGATGTTTGCTGAGCAACACTTTTGAAAAAACACGCTCAGAATAGGGCTGCGCGATATGACCAAAATCTCATATCCTCATATAGGTCATTTCATATCCCGATAACGATACATATCACGATATAGCACATTTTCTGTAATTTCAATTAATAAATAGTTTATATAAAATGACCACATGGAAAGGCCTATTTCTTATTACATTTTGAATTATATACTCGACAAATAAAAGGCACTTACTCATATTTGATTATTTTTCTCCTTTTATTTAGAACCTTTGTGCAAATTTTCAATTAACCCTTTCGCGCGTACGGTCACACCGGTGTAATTAGCCGTTTAGCGCGTATGCTAAAACCGGTGCGATTAAAACACTAGATTGGAAAAATTCTAGCTAATTTTAGCTTTGAGAAAACAGCGATTTAATGTTAAAAATATAGCAAATGCTAACTGAAAACTACGAGAAGCTTAACGCTAATGAAAACATAACGAAGCATGTGTAACCTGATATTTCGGGTATAGAGTTCTCACTCTCCAGTCACTCGGACGTGGGCGAAAGACGACAGGTTACACCAAGTGGTAAATTCTCTTCCCTTTATTTTATCACGGGGACAAGACAACAAACCCGAGCTCCGCGCTCTCCCTTCTCTCCCTCCACTCCTTTACCAAAAAAGGTCCGGAGGTCAAACCGTTCCCTCCGGAACTAAAGTATTCATCTCCCAACTGTACGTAGAAACTAAAACACTAATATGTCATTCACAATTACATACAGAATAAGTGCAGGATATCTGAATGAACAAAAATGACATATCACACAAAAAAAATAAGAATAATCAAATCATTGTTTACACATGTAACGTAACACGCGCCCTACATAAGGTTAAGCACGTAATAAAATATAAAGTATAAAACATTAATGTATAAAATATAAAAAGGTAAATAGAAAACACTTTCCAATATAGTTCTGTGTCACGTTCACTCTCCTCCATGTTTGTGTTGTTTTCATGCAAATTTCCTGCCTGCATCCGTGCCGTGTGGAAAAACGCAAAGCGTCGTCCAAATGACGAAAAATATTGCCGTAAAGTGTGTGATTCGCGACACAACGAAATAAACCATAGAGCATAATATGAAACGATAGACGTTTTTCTGTCGTCACACGATATATATCGTCATATCGCACCCTACCTCAGAACATCAAGGAGCGCAAGCTTAGGTCGCAACGTCTCCATCACACCATCATGAAAGTGGCAGCAGAGAGCAGATCTGTAATCTGTATGTGTTCACATTTCATGGACAAAATTTGTGTCACTGCAGGCAATGCAAGTTAAGACACACCTTAATCAGCAATCTGTTCATGACACCACAAAAGATCACATATGGACACAATTGGGTGGCGATTATCTGCAACATTCCTCACTTTTCTGTACTGTGTATACCTTGCATATGTCGTTTCTTGTCGTAATGCAATTTACTGTAAACCAAGAGGTATATAGCACAGGATGTGAATTTCTAAATCTATAAAAGCATTATGCTAACTATTACTGGTATACACAAGATTTTTCATTCATTCACTGGTTTGTGGGTTGACCCTATGAGGCCTTCTGAAACCAATGTGGGTTTAGTGAATCTGTCAGCCTTAGACAGCAGAGGGTCTGTTGTGTTCAGTTAGGCAGAGAAAATGCCACCAAAATCATGAGTCAGAGAACAGAATGTAAGTACATTGAAAACACAGACATCCAGGCACACAGAAGGACCCAGGCGCAGACCGGGGTGACAAACCAGGTGTTTATCCAAATAATCCAAAATCTTAGTAATAAAACAGCCAGAAAATCCACAGGCGGAAAATCCAACAACACAAGGCAAGTACAAAATCCAAAAAAAAAAAAAAAAAGAGAAAAAAAAAGCAGAAAGTCAAAAACCAGAGGAAGCAGAAAACAAACAGGCAGGAACAAAACAAACAACTGCACTGAGACAAACTGGCAGAGAAACAAAGAAGATAGAGGGGTATATATACACAGGCTGGTCATGAGTAAACAGGGGACAGGTGTGCAGGATGGGCTTCAGGTGGTGGGTGTGCAAGCAGGGCAGATAGGCGGGACAGGAGGTGGGATGAAGGGCTGTAAACAAAAACAAAAGCACATGCATGCAAAAACAAAAGACACACCAACACTGACAGACAGGAAGACAGAAACACAATACAAGCAGGACATCACGCGGAAGTACTGACACACATGTCTGCACACACTGGTTCACACACACCTAATCATGCATGCAAGACACAGGTGCGTGCACACACACACACATCCAGTCATCCACACATTCAAAAATACACAGCTGCATAGACATATACAGATACATGCACACACATAGTTGCAAGCTTACCCAAACACAAAAGACATTAACATGTGCACACACACCTTCAGTGCTTAGGTAAATGTCCTAAGGCTAAGATGCCAGACAGAAAGTCTGGATGCTGTGCAGAGGGAGGGGCCATTAGCAGTCTGTGGCCTGACTGAACGCATCATCAGCTTGAATCCGTGCTGTTGCACACAGATCCTGGGTCTGGCATTGCCCTGTGTTAATCAAGCAATACCACTATAGAGCAATCTAATGCTCAGACACATGTCAAATGCTTTTACTTTGTTCTATCAGCTTCTCTTCTTCATCCAGAAGAGGATGTTCTGGAGTGAGGATAATATCTTTAAATTATGGAACCTGTGCATGTTACATGCACATGTATTGTGCTGTAAAGATTTACATATATTTTATTTAGGACCTTAATAAACATGCTTATCCATGACAACTTACATAGGCCACATTTTCACATATTGTACCTTTAGCCAGCTGGTTATTTAGTGAAGCAATTCAATTCAGCAATTGAACCTTGTTCAAGCATATAATACTAGTGCCCTGATCTGGGAATAAAACCTGTAACCTTCATGACACAGGTCAAGTGCCTTAACCCTGTGCCACAGCACAGGAATAGAGCTTTTCTTTTCTTCTTCTCTTTAGTGCTCACCTTTTACTAAAGTACATGACTATGTAAAACTGAATGACCTCCATCACAAAAGTGCCATTGCCTTGGTTAAAATAATCTAATACTACACATATTCTTGAGATTTTGAGTGCTCTACATAATTAAATCTCTCTGCAGCTCTTAGGAGACTTCTTACTGATTCAATTCAGCTCAGTAAAATGACTTTATGTGTACAGTATTGTCCAAAGAAATCCAAGCCTTGTCAATGTTAACTCTCCTTAGTCACAGTTTGCCACTGAAATCCTGGATTGTGCCTGCTGTACTTATTTATAATATGACATACAAAGAAAAGGCATACATCTGTAGCATAATGAATTAATTCTTTTTGGAAATGGCTTGATAAAGGTCTTGTGTTCATTTGATGGTGGGATTATGGATTACATTAACTCTGCAGTACATACCAGTAACTCAAAGCCATGGGAGACAGTATTATTCCAATAAAAATGGGAGTTTTCAGTCTTTCCAAATGTGGGCTGTGAAATGCTTGAGGCTGGTGTGGCTTTTCTTTCATAATGCTGGGTGCAGGTACCGAGTACTTTGTCAGAAGACTTTTTAATCACATTGGCTATGTTGAGGGACAAGGTGGAGGCATGGACTGGCAGATTTTTGAGTGAGAAAAAATACAGACCAAGATGATCTGTGGCTGAATTTTTTGCTAAAGAATCCTTTTACATAGTGCTGTAGCTTTTCTTCTGATTATACATTCAGATCACAGTGATGCCACCACTGCAACATTTAATGTTTCAAGACATTGTGTCACACTGTTAGTTTTAACAAATGCAGTGAATGACAGCAAAAGCACACTCAGTGATTTCTGAACCCTCACTTTGGGTTATTGGTCAAGGTGTTTACGTAGCATCACTGGAAGACACAATCCACACATTTTTGCATTATTAATTTGTTCAAAAGACATGTCCTCAGCAACCTGCATAGCTTAATTTTTTAATTGTCAGTCAATACAATTCTTTGTTTGCTAGGTATTTAGTGAAGCAACTCAGATTATGCCCTTTGCCCAAGGGCTACAACACATTGGACCATCAAACACTAAAAACCTGCAACCTGCCAGCTACAAATTTCAGTCCATGTCCAATCTGTCACAACTACTGTTCTCTTCAAGGAAAGGACATCTTTCAGACACCTTAACAAGACTGGCATGACAGGCCCAAAATCTGGTTGCACTCTTCAGCACCAGAAGCAATCTATTGCTGTCGTTATCTTTATCAAACCAGTTGATTTAAATTCTCAGACTAGAAATTAGTTCACAGTTACAAAATCTGATGAGGTAACAATATCAATATCCATTTGGAGCAGTCACCACTTTACATAGATCCAGTTTATGATGGTCCAAATTTCATCATGACATGACTCAAGTTCAATTTATCATGAGATAGAGGCTGTGGGGTGAAAACTACAGTAGGAAAAGAACTGAAGATGATTTATTGTATCCTCTGTGTCCACAATGTCTCACTCCCCCCTTCAGTAAAAGGTCTGAAGACTATCTGCATACCTGTACACGTTAACCTCGGTGCAGATCAGCTGGTTCTATATATAGTAAGGATGGGCTGACAGTGTAGATGGATAATTACATTACCTAGTAAGGTTTATTGATTTATAAAAAATCTCCTTGATATAATGCAGAGGTAATTGGATCTGCCCATTGCCTGTTCTAAACTGATGGCCTCACAAGGGCAGTGTCTTGATTTGCGTATTGCTGTTCTGTGCCATGTTGTTCCTGAACCATTAAGCAGTGTTTCACAATACTGAATACTTATAGTACACAGTACTTCATATGTGTATGTATATGTAAATATGCACATTTTCACATGGTAGTGATATATCATAAATATTTGACATAATACCATAATATCTTACATTTTAATTCTAGCTCCCCCTGCCCCCCCCAGACTGAGGCTAAAAGGGGGCCTTTTAGGGGGGCCAGTTTCCTTTTTTTTTCCCCCACATGTCCCAGTTTGGATGTCTTTACAACAGAGTGAACAACAAAAAAACACATGAATTTGCATCTTTTCAGTTCTGATTTGGGACACATGAATATGCGGAAATAGGATATCTAGCCATCTGACCTGCGTGCCACCTGTGTTTGGATGATGAGATCCTAATTAAGCATGTTTAACGTGGCTCACGTGATTTCTACGTCACTCTGTTACTCTGTGTCAGCTTACCCTTGTTGTTATAATTCTGCAGGACTAGACAGACATGACATCTTTTGTTGTTTACATATGCATGTGGGACATTTCAGGATGGAGGTCAGTTCACACTGATATCAGATATGGGCCACTTTCAAAAATGAATATGAACAGTTAGAAAAAAAATCAGATCTGAAAAACAATTCAGAATTGAGCAATAGGCCTGCAGTCTGAAAGTAGCCTTATACCATTTCATCCAGTTCTTGGTACCGCCTGCATGCAGGTTATATTTTGCAGCAGTAGTAAAATATGAAAAAAGATAATATAGTGCAGCCAAATTTGCTTCTCACAATCACTTACATTTGACTTTGCATTTCTCCTTCTGCAGTGTTTTGCAGATGGCTACTACCCAGGTCATCCCAGATCACTCTGTGGCAGAGCCCTTTGGTCCAGTTTATGTAATATTGCTAGCTCCATCTATGGATAAGGGATAATGTGGAGCAAGCACAAATTACTAACATGCTCATATCTCATTGGTGTGGTGCAAGAAGATGAAGCAATATCAAAGAGAGTGTACATAAAAACATGATCATAATGGTGGGAATTCATAGGTTCAAGTGTGGTCTGAATGGTGTTTAACACAGAGGCTTGCGTTGGGTGGGAGGTGTAATGGATATGCCCTCAGCCTGCTGCTGTTTTGGAAGAGTGACTTCACAATCAGCACAGAAGACAGCACAGACAAGCTTAATTAAAAAATGACACGCATGACACGCATGACAACCGGTGGGGACGAAACAGGCGAGAGAAACACACTGCAATGAACTAGCAACAGGACAGAGACACGCAGGGAAGATATAGGGCAGGGCTGACGAGGGGATGGGAAGCAGGTGTGCAGGCAGGCAGGTGAAGGCGATGAGGCAATCAGGCGGGTGGAGACCGGGCAGGGAGCGGGGCAGGGCTAGAACACAAGGAAAACAAAAGCACATTGACAGGGAAAAAAAAACAAAAACACCACAGCTAGGGAGGCGGAGTACTGACAATAACAGTTTTTAATTTGGAGGAGTCAGTCATGATTTACATAACACAACCTGGTACTGCAGAAACATGCAGGTGTGCTGGCCTTGACATGGTTAGTGGTGACAGGCTTCTCTGCTTCCCTGTCTGCTCTCAAGATTAAACAAACAGACAGGTTCTGAGAGGAATACAGATCAGAAACAAGACCAAGAAAGGTGAAAGAGGTAGAGACAGAGGGAGAGAGGGAGATCGAGAAGAAGGAAGAGAGTTGGGGGGGAGGCAGAGCAACAGAAAGGGAGAAAGGGGGAAAAAGATGGAGAACGGTAGAGAGGGAGGGAGAATGGAAGAGGGGGCTGGATTGAACAAGTAACAGAGGAAAGAGTCAGGGAGAAAGAAACATGGGGTGCCCAGATGGGCCTGGGTTGCCTTCAGGAAGCAGCAGAACTCTTGAGGTCCTGAACTGCTGTGATCTCCGCTTGGTGCCAGTCCATTAATGGGGTTGAGAAAAGAACTGTTCTCTGTGAACCCACAAAATGCGAATGTCCTCTGTAATCAGTCAAGCCAATGAAACGGAGCGCAGGTGATGTAATGCGCAAACCCTGAGCAGTCAGAAACACAGGACACATGGCTCTGCTGTGTTTAGCAGTGAGCCAGTTACACACAGGGCGGCAGCAGGGAATTGATGGCCCGTTTGCACATGTCAGCCTAAATCAAGTAAGAAAATTGACTTTTTTTCTGAGATCAGGGCAAGTGTCAGCCATGTGTTAACAAGAGTTTATAAATCTGCTTTGTGAGGGTACATACAGCAAAACACTTTTACTCTGGGTCATTTTAAGGAATAAGCTGCCTTTTCCAGAAAAATGAGTAAATTATTATTAACATGTAAAATATTAGGTATGAGGAAAAGTAGGAAGATAGCAGAAATTACCAGAACACTCCACTTCCCACAACAAAATGCTCAGAGGTGATCCATAGTAACAACTCAGATAACTTTAAGTCCAGTCCTCTATAACAAACTGAAGCCTTCATCATTTATCCCTTTCAAGACCCAGAGGCAAAAGATTAAATGCATGAATCCAGTTTTGAAATTGAAAAAACATGGAGACACACTGTGAGCGACAGCACACAGGTTAGATGTCTTGCCAAGCTCACATGGGAACATGTGAGCCAACCCATGACAGGGAATTGTAACATCATTTCATAACAGCAGCCAGACACATAATCCTGCAGAATCCCCTGGTCATTTTCAACATAGCTTGCCCTCTGGTGGGGATTAGAGAGAAGTTCTTGCTGTAGCAATAATCACTGGTTGTAGGCTGTATCGAACTGCAGAGGCTTCAGATTTTGACTAACCTGTCTCTACCTTTACATTTATTCGTTTGGCAGACACTTTTATCCAAAGTGACTTACAAACGAGGTACAATACAACACAAGTGAAAAACCATATGGAGTCAACAATATTAGAAGCATTGCATAACCAGGTTTCAAAAGTTGGCCAAGCAAGGTACAAACTAGCAGGTAAAGCTAACGAGTGAGATAAACCATTAGATTACTTTTTAAAAAATAATTTTAGCTTACAGTTTAGTAGGAGACAGTTTGCATCATGAGAAGTTCCTTTAGGGGGTAGTGTTTCAGGTGCTCAGGTGAGAGAGGAAGATCTGTGTCTTCAGATGTTTCTTGAAGGCAGAGAGGGACTTAGCAGATCAGATGAAGTGTGGAAGTTCATTCCACCATCGGGGGACAATGGCGGAGAAAGTCCTGGATAGTGATTTTATGTTGCGATGCGACGGGACCACCAGGTGTCATTCGGTGGCAGAGCGTAGTGGTCGGGAGGGAACATAGGGTTGCAGCTGTGAGTTCAGGTAGGTAGGTGCAGTTTTGTTGGTCACCCTGTACACAAGCATCAAGGCCTTGAACATGATGCGGACAGCTACAGGGAGCCAGTGGAGCAAGACCAAGAGAGGTGTAGCGTGAGCCCTTTTTGGTTGGTTGAAACCCAGACATGAGGAGAGAGATGGGTCTGTAGTTTTTTATTTTGGAGGGGCCAGGGTTTGGGTGACCAGGCTGTCAGTGGTGAACACACCGGAACACACTCACAAACACCACTGAAGGACCATCTTTACAAGACCTCCACACAAATGTGCCATTTCCACACAATCCCTCCTCCCTTTACCACTCACAGAAATGACCTCCTATGCAGTAGCAATCTTAGCACAGTGAACACACACTGTAAAAAATACATTATATGAAACTTATTGCAAGTGTGAATGTGCAGTTGGCTCATTTTATTTAATAAGCTTTGAGTAGCAAGTGAGAATTAACAATTGTCCATCAAATAACAATTGATAAAAAATACATTGTATATATAAAATACATCTGTTGAAATTAAAACATAAAGCTAGATGTAAATGTAAACTAAAATACACTTTAAATGCATAAATATTTTACATTTGATTTCAAGAAAACCTTGAAATTTGTCAAGCCATGGTTTTATTTTTGCTTTTTTACATTTGCTTTAAAAAACTGACTTGCTTTTTCTATGCACAGTTTTGAAGATGTTTTCCTGGTAAACAGGTTCAAAACAGATTTTAAAATTCAAACATCACAAGACAGAAGCCTAAACAAAAACCCCAGGGGGAAATTGCACCAACCATTTTGCCATTGGCTGTGGCTCAGTACAGGATCATCCACAGCTTAGTCTAGATTTATCTTTGAGGCTGATACCAATTGTTACAAATTATTTGACTTGTTTTGGTCATGTGAACCCCCCTTGAAAACCTTTGTTAATTTACAGCTACTTTTTTCTCTCAGTCCCAGCTACAATAGTTTACAAATTTGCTGCTGTCCACCACATATGATAACATTGTTTTTTGAATGCAAGATGTCTTTCATGACCAAAAAGTGCATTATCATTCCATAGTGATATAACCAACTCTGGGTCATTCCATGTGAAATTTGGACAAAAATTTCAATGTCATTTTAGATTTTTCTGAAATTCAACACATTCCTCCCTTGAAGGAAGGATTTTTGACATATATTTTACTTTCATATCTAAAAGCTTTATTGAGAAATAATCGATGCAAGCTGGCATTTTGTGACATTTTGGCTGTGTAACTTTTGCGTACATGCCACAAACACAATCTTGATATCATTTGAAAAATTGTGTCCTCTAATATATGGATAACATTTTATCCATATATCCATATATCCATATCATTAATCATATGATTGTGAAAATGACGAAAATCAATATTACAACATACCAACTTGAATTTTGTTTATTTTAATATGTTGTAGTATGGACTATATTGTACAACTGCAGAGTTTCAGAGTAACATCTCAAGGACCTTTTTAGGTTATGCCACATTGTATGCATAACTTCACTGATAAGGAGTTAATATGCTGTCCTCAGCAATACACTGTATACTCTGCACCTTGAAGGAAGGTGTCTTCAAATCAGGAGCAATAGTAGTCCTACAAAGTATTTCAACACAAGACAATTGTTTATCATTTTTGATCTCATTATCATTGTCCAAGCAGGGATTAGTGCTGCAGCAACAGGGTGACAGGCAACACTGACAAGCCATGGGCTAGATAGTGTCAGTACTCCGCCCCCCTAGCTGTGGTGTTTTTGTTTTTTCCCTGTCCATGTGCTTTTGTTTTCCTTGTGTTCTAGCCCTGCCCCGCTCCCCGCCCGGTCTCCACCTGCCCGATTGCCTCATTGCCTTCACCTGCCTGCCTGCACACCTGCTTCCCATCCCCTCGTCAGCCCTGCCCTATATCTTCCCTGCGTGTCTCTGTCCTGTTGCTAGTTCGTTGCAGTGTGTTCTCTTGCCTGTTTCATTCCTGCTGTTTTTCGTCTGTGTGCTATTCCTGTAATTCGACCTTGCCTGTACTTTGACCTGATTCCTGCCTGCCACTCTGCCCTGATCGCCTGAGATTCTGCCTGCCTGGTTCTCGACCTTGCCTGCTCCTGGTCCTGATTTTGCATCCGCCGACGGACTGCTCTTCTGGTTTCGACCCTGCCTGTTTTGTGTTTGCGATCTTGCCTTGCGTTATCAATAAACCCGCCTGGGACCCAAAGCTCCCATGGTCTACGACTGAGTCCTTGCCTGAGTCGTTACAGATGGAGACATGTTCACCCCCACCTAGATCACTCCTTCATATATGTGGATTTTACTTTAGGGTGTGAAGTTTTGAAATGTGAATGGTACTCCATTTTAAAAAGCAGTAATGAGACGTTCACCTGTTAATTCAAATGAGTGTGTACCCACAAATTGGTCACCCCTCCTTCATAAGGACCTGGTCATCATGCTTAATTTATTGCCAACTTGCAAACCAATTTAAATCACATTCCATACGTTATTAGTGTGAACTAGAGAAAGAACCAGCTTATCAGTGCCTTCTGGTGCAATGTCCATATGCCTCAATCTGTACAGAAATCTGACACCAAACTCATCTTCAAGACCAAGCTAGTTACTTTGACCAATCTTATCTTCTTCCAATGTCATTTCAACCTAGGAAAACTAAATCCATTTTGCTAATATTCTAGATCAGAGTCATGCCTTGAGTTGCATTGTAATATTTTATGCTTATCTTGCTTTTATATGCATAACTTTTCTGTTGTTAGAGTTGGCTCTTTTATTAAGTAGGCAGTGGCTCACAGCCAACTCTGACTCCTTTGTAGTTGGGATTTTACCCTTGGCATTGCATTACCATCAACTGATTTCATTTTATTAATACTGTGTAAACTGAGAATTTATATAGTAGCCATCTGTGGCTATTTCATCATAGGCATCACATTAAAGAAAATTAGGAGACTTCTCTCAGGACAAAGTAGTGGGGTTAATTGCACTCTGTTTTATTTCACAAAATATACAACTGGTCCTGTTTCAATCCTGATTTACGCCTGATTTTAAACGCATCATATCACAACAGTTGAAAGTATTGTAATTGTCTGGAGTGGACTACATGCCCTGAGAACAGCAGAATAATATCTTGATATAGAATAATCCAGTTACAGCAAAATAAACATATCTGCCACAGGATGAAATGAACAATCCAAAACACAAAGCCATAGAACAGAAAGTCTTTATTCAAGTATGAAAATGTAAAGCAATTTTTTATTATCTGTTATTAATAAAGAAGTTTCAGTCAAAAATATAAATCAACACAACTATAAAAGCAGAATTTAACCTTAGAATTAATGTGCAATTCCTTTTAACAATTGTCTTTTTCATCTTCTTTTTGTACTGCATAGAAATATTGGTGCTGAATGTAGAATGATTCTGTGTAAACTCTTATCTTGGATCTTGCAGACATCTGAATTGGTCCCTTAACTCAAAATAGAAAAGTATGTATGTTGACAGAAAAACAAGAGGATTTATCTAGTTTACCACATTTCCATTTACTATTCAATAATACTGAAATTAAAGAAGATAGGTATACAATTCAAGCATGAAATGAGCCCAAAGCCTTCCCTTCAGTCTTGTATTTCTTAAAAATAAAACACCTTTCACACAATTCTGATTTAATTGTGAAGGATAACAGTGTCTTCACTGTTTGATACTCTCTGGTTAACTATTTGATACTAAGACATCAATGCAAACAGTAACATACTTATGCTCAGAGTTGTGATAGTGGGCTATACTTTTAGTTAAAGCCAGATTATGCATACAATCTTAAAGCTGCTGACTGCACCACATTACATCCATAGTTTCAAGTGGAAAAAAACTTATTTGTACCAACATGCTCAGATGTTCCTCAGTGTAAAGAGATAAAGGCACAACAAAACACAAAGTAGGAAAATTTTCCATGTATGTAAAAGGAATGCAACAATTCCCACATAGGGTTTAATTGTATCTCGTATTCTACATCCATATATTGAAATTCAATACCTTATTCTTCGAAATAAAAAGCTAGGCATGCATGCAAGGTTCTGAACTTAAGAGATGGAATATTGTGCCTTCAATTTGGTTTAAGTGGTCTATGTGCCCTTATATATTTTTGTTGACATTGTCTTGTAAATCTGCATGGAATATGAACGATCATGTTCAACTCAAAACATTCATGGATAAGTTCACCCACATTTACATGATATAGTGAAAACTAAAAATGTAAAACAGAAGAAAGAGAGCAATGTTGCTCCACCCTCTCTGCAGGTTTTTATATGAATGTTGAAGCAGGAAGAGCAAAATAATCTCTGATAATGTAACCCCAAAAAGAAGGTAAAAAGCCCAACCAAACTAGCTGAGAACAATTTCAGAGACTAATGAAACAACCTGTAGCTCAGAGAGCTTCTTAAGATTGCACCTCACTGTTCCACTCTCCTTCCTTGGAAAAAGTAAAAGCTACCAGGCTCCATCTATAAGCATCGCCAGCTACCATTGCATATTGACCAGTTAGTGCTGTGTTTCAACGCTGCTTAAGGAAGATGATTTTTAAACCGACATTACGATTGAGGCTGTGCCACTCCACCAACTACCCCTTCCATCCATTTTCTTGGAGGGCCTTTTAACATTATTGGGAACACACAGAAAAAAAGCATTTAGTACTATAAAAACACTTTCAAAAAAATTATTCTTGTATTTCTGGAGCAAAAAGCAGACAAAAAACATTAAAATAACATTCTCCCTGAACACAGAAATCTAGAGAACCTCACCCTCATGAGAACAAATAAATAAAAAACAGGGAAAATAAACAGTATTCACACAAATGCTTCACATTCAAGTGCCTATGTGATTTAGATAACTATATCACTAGCCTTTGTAATTTTTTAAAGTTTTACTTTTTGTTGTCAGGAAATGGTACAGAAGACCAGGTCCTTTTAAACACTAATGCCAACACAGCTGTTCCTACTTCCCGCTAGGGTGAATCAAATCTAGCTGTGTTAATGGATGAAAAAAAGAAACAGGAGAAAAGGCATGGATTAATGTGGTGAGGAGGAGTGCTCCTGTTCATACCCGTGTTCTCGCAGACTCCAGTAGAGGTGGTAGGGACCTGCACTAAGGAGAGGAGCAGCAGCAGCAGCAGCAGCAGCAGTGGCAGCAGCAGCAGCAGGGAAGATGGCCAGGGCTGGAGCTCCCCTTGTAGTCCCACACACGGAGCACATCTCCCACCCTCAGTCGGCCGTAATTCCCTTCTCTCGCAGCTCCTCTGTGACTCGCACCAGGTATGTAGGGTCTGGGTAGCCAAAGCTGTGGGTAGAGTTGGGTTGAAAACAATTGAGAGAAATTGGAAGTAGACCTGCATTTCAAATAATTTGATATTTCAATATCCTACTGGTCTCCAGATGAAAATATTGAATCTCACTCACACAGTACACTGAATGAAACTGAATGAATGACTTATTGCAATGAACTGCATTCATTTTTGCTCAGGAAAATGAATAAAATCAATCTGCTATTCTATGCAGAGTTCTGAGGCTCTAATTCATGAATACTGACGAAAAAGAATGAAACTTAAAGTGGTTGGGAATGTTGGACAGGTGGGAGACAGAGAGGTGAGGGGATGGGTGTTAGGGCTTTGGAGGGGTGGTAATGTTGGAGAGGTAGGAGGGGGGTGCACAGGAAATGGGGCATGTTAGAGAGGTGGGTTACACTGCAGAGGAGGAGAAAGGTGGAGGACTTGGTGAAAGTTAATAAAGAGATTGGGACAGCTGCATTACCAGCGTGGTCCACCCCAAATTGAGGTCTTGTGGTGGATGTCATTCCAGGTGATGACGTTTTGCATGCCTGTGGTCATGGAAGTTCCTATTGTGAAGATGAGCCGCTGCTCAAAGGCCCGGCGCAGCAGTCCCAACACACGATTTCCCTCAGGACTGTCCGGAAGATATGCCACCCGATCTGTCCCTGGGTACCGCACTCCTGGATTTGGGTGCTCCTGCTGCAAAACCCCCACATAACCCAGTTTTTAAGCAACAAAGCAACATTAAAAAAGTCATTCTGACCCCTTTAATATTATGAATAAATATACTGATGATAAAAATGCACAGGCAAACAACTGATTCTTTACCCTTCCATTGAATGCTATTTCTTGATTATTTATGATTACTGAGAATGTCACTGAGAGGATGCTAGGATGATTTCACTATCACTGTGTCAATAGTAATGGAGTTTACAGTGTCCTACATCTGAGTCATGGATTTTTTTTCCCCATTTTTCTCCTGAAGCAGATCTCTTACTGGAAATTACTGTTTCAAATTCAGATGTTGGACCATGTACCACATCCCACAATGGCAAGCTGTGGCATTCTGTCTAAGTTACTGCTATTACTACCACTAAATATTACCCACTAAAAATGATAACAATGAACTGCACCTATAAAACACCTTTCATCCCTTTCAAGGACCTCAGAACACTTTGCATTGAGGAGCAGGGTCTCTCACCTCAACCATCAAGAAATGTGTGGCACACATGGCAGGCAGCCATCTTGTGCCAAAACAATCACCATATATCAACTAAGGTAGAGACAGAAGTTTTCTTTGACAGCTGAACTGGAGGCAGATTAGATGACCAGACTGAGAGACTGAGAGAATTTTGCCACATCATCAGTGTTAACACCCCTAGTCTTCAGAATAAATGCCAATGGGATCTTTAAAAATCATAATGAGCCAGGACCTTGATTTAACATCTAATCTGAAAGACAGAGCTGCCTATTGTATGTTAATCTAATATAATAAATTTAAAATGACAAATCATGATTTGTGAAGGTGTTGTAGAGAATTCAAAAAGTGACTAACTGCCTCTAATCTAATTGCTTCTGCTGGGGAGTTTCTAAGAGCCAGAGAAGTTCTCTGGTTCTGTCGAATCTTGATTTGGCACTCACCAACTGGATGCCTGGTGGGAAGCTGTAGATGATGCAGATGCAGCCATAGCCCTCATGTCCTGGCAGCTCCAGGTCAGGGTCTCTTTCAACCATCATGCTGCCATTGGCTGGCTGGTTCCCTATCAGTTGACCATACACGAGCCGACAAACAGGACACGCCCGTTTCACCTGAAAGGCCCGATCCAGACAGGACCGACAGAAGGCATGGCCACACCTGTCAAGAATGGTCTTCTCCACCATCTCTCCCATGCAGATTGAGCAGGTGGTGCTGATGTCCTCTGCCTCGCCTACAGATGTCATACTGATTTCCACTTCTGTCCGGGGGGGTACCTCGTGGGGCATGGGCAGAGCAAGGGCGGGTCCCAGGTTAGTAGGCTTGCTGCACCTCAGTTGTTGCCGCTGGGAGCGGCGTGGCTGAGGAGGAGGAGGTGGCAGCAGACTCCCCTCTCCATCCGCCTCCATAACCCCCACACAGGGCAGCAGGGAGCGCTTCCTCTTGGGTGCGCCCTCCTGTTTGCTCATCTCCTTGCGGGCACAGCGGCACAAGTCTATGAAGGCTTTGCGTGTGGCAGGAGAAACCGCCCCCCTCTCCCCTGCTCCAGCCTTGGCACCCCCCTCCACAGGCCTCAGCCTCACTGCACAGCACCCTCCATGCTCCCCACGGCGTATGATGCCCGCACTCAGCCCCTGCTTGTCCTGAAACTCCAGTAACCAGGGCCGCCCGGCTGCCGACAGATAGTCCCACACCGCCTGTGACACCAGCACCTCGTCACTGCCCTGCCCTGCGCGCACACTCATCCCCACCGAGGAAACTGCGGGACAGTCACACACAACACAAACACCTCATCACATCACATCTTAAAAACCTTTTCAGTTCAAGTCCAGTATTCATTAACCCATGTTCATTAATGTCTGGAGAGTAAAATTTTATTAATGTGTGAACTCAAAAGAGTAAGCTCATAGCCTATGTTAAACATAAACTTAAATTCTATAAAATGCGTCTATTAAATGTGAGGGGTTTAGCTAGTCAGCTAACTGTATAATAATAATAATAATAATAATAATAATAATAATAATAAAGCTATGTTACTTCTCTACAACTGTCTAGCTTAATATTGTCATTACAATAACTTAATATGGTCATTACACTATTAATAAAATGACAGCACAAACCAAGAGGATTGCTATTTTTACACTGTTCCATTTTTAAACAACGTTTTCATTAAATGGCACAAAGCTAGTGTCTAGCTGGCCGATTTGTTTAACGCTACATGTGCCAGGTCCCACTAGCTAACGTACCACCTAGCTTACCAAAAATATTCCCATGTCAGTTAGCTCGCTAGAAAAAAATAGCCTTTTATGTTTAAGTCTACGTTTTCTTAACTGACTCAATGTTTACAAACTGTTGTATCTGTCTAGCACGGTAATGTTACCAAATCTTTCTAAATTATAAGGGGAACACCAGCATGAAACAGGCTCGCCAGCTCACTAGATTGAGATAGCCAACAGACATGTCATTTTAAAAATAATCGCAGTTACTACACGCTACTACCAATCATGGCTAGGTGACCCTTCTTAGCTAAGGTATGGGCTGCATATTTTTCTTTTTAGCTCCGACGTGTCTGTATTCTCGCTTGCCTGGCCTGCCTTTAAATGAAGTGGCTAGCTGGCTAGCTAGGTACCTACGTGAGATGCAATCCCACTTACGCTCCTTTACCGGCTCTGCGGCTCACTTCATGCGTTATTCAGCTTGACTTCAAAATCACAATAAGACAACTACAAACCTGTGCTTTGCATGTAGCTATGGTGTCCACGCCAGTTACCGTTTCATTTATTTATTTTTCAGACTGGTTAAGCAGCGAGACGATGTTGTTAGCCTTTCCTCTCGAAAAGATGTAGCAAGCCAGCTGCGTTCTCTGCGCCTCGCAATTTCACCGAAAACGCACAGACAACACTGCCAACAGGCGATCATATCCTGACACTACTGGTAGAGACGCAATTCACTGCTTTAAATGCAGAGAGTATAAACAAAGGAAAATACACCATGCCAAAACGTGTTTTATTGTCCTTAAAAACTCAAATTCTGGAGCTCGATTTCGTATATTTCATTTTCAAAGTCTTATAGTGGCGTACAAATTTGCTATACGAAACAAATCATGAGTATTACCTTGTGATCCCATAAATCCCCTTTATTCGTAGTTATATCGGATCTGTATGAGTGAAAAAGAAAGTAAGCGTACATAAAGAATGACTCAAGGATGTAATATGACAGTTCTGTTTGTACATAAATACAGTCATTTCCAAGTTCTAAATTATGCCTTTTCAAAAATGCAGATCATTAAAATATCGTTAAACTATTTATTAATATTTCACTCTTACCATTCAAATGATCGCGAATACAGGTAAATAAATATGCCAACGTTACACTAGTGTGCTATAGTAAGTAAAATCTTACCTTTGGTAGTGGAAATTGGAAGTATTTGTGTATTCTATTTCAAGCGAAAGAACGGCATCATCGTTCAAGGAAACATTTTAATTGTAAAAGTAATTATATAAAGACACAGCATTGCGCCCGTTCTGCGCTATTCAGTGATCATTTGGTTGCAAGATACTCCTGAAGTATAATCACATATAGACGGCAGTGACTCGACTTGAAGCTAGCGGACAACGCATATGTAGCTCTTGTATTAATTACCTGGCTAGGTAAAAGCCAGTGTCCTATAGATCTACCTAACGCAGGCTACTGTAGCTAGCTATTTAGCAACCTCGCTTCCGAAATCCCTTCGCCCTTGAGCAAGACAACAACAAAGTAATACGTGACAGCCAATGTCTCAACACATACTAAGCTAAAGCAAGAAAAGAGAGTCGCGTTTCTCTTCCATTTCGGTGAAATACTCAACTTCTGTTTACTTTTCAAGTCATGTTCGGTTTGTTTATCTTTTCTGTGAAGTCCAACCTCCACAAAGTGGAAAAAACAGCAGGAAGTTCGTCACAGTTGCTTTCCAGGATTGGTCACATTTCGGAAGCGAGGTTGAGAAGGTCAGCTCAGGAATTACGCTATGGTCTGATAATGCAAAATCATCACATTAGCTATGTGATGTTATGTTAATTGAACTACTCAACATTACATGTATTCATATTTCATGACACAAGCATTGCCTATGCAGCCAAATGATGTAGTGTAGCTAATACTGTAAGTAACATGCTTCCAGCAGCACTTGGTTAGGCTTTGTTTCAGATTTTTCCCTTCATTTTACACTTTAAACATTTTACGGCTTTTTATTAATGACTCATTAGCATTTTACACAAAGTGGCAGTTTTGAGGTATTCCACTGAAGGTTTCACACCTGTGGAGCATGACTTTCTACAAATGCAGCACTTTGATTTGGTCCTTTTCAAAGTACTTCATGGTCATGCACTGTCCGTTGCATTCAAACCTGCAGTTAATTTTATCCTCAGTCAGGTGTAAACAAATTATTATTACACCTGTTACATACTTGCTCAAGAAAACATACACTCTGCTTCGGCCTCCTCAATTTATAATATCAAAACAATGTCATTACTATTGAGAGTTCTGACAAACCCCTCCAGACTTTTTGGAGATGAAATGACAATGTAGCAAAGGGCAAGAGCAGTCACCCCACCCGGCCTCGAACCCTGGTCTATGGGGTACCAAACATGCAACTTGACCGCAATGCCAAAGAGCCAGGCTCGTTGGCATGGCAGTCAGAGCGCATACTCAGCCGTAGTGAAGGCACTCCGTCACACTTCTATACATACATTTCTATACCATAACCTCACCTCAGTATCTGATGGCACTGCAGATGAGGCATGTATTGTTCCTCAGGTATGGTGTTATTGCAGATCTGGCAGCTTCATGTAGTGGTGACATATACTGCATGAAATTTTACCTCCAGAACTAAAATGCCACCAATAAAATGTCCCTCACAGAATAACCCACTCTTCAACAGCCACAGTAAAATCATAGAGAGGTCAATCCTTTTACATCAGAGGATTCCATAAATGTTCCTGAACAAATGTGCATTTCCTGAGCTTTTCTGTCAGTCTTGTATTGCAAGTTCTGCTCCTTACCACAGCATGCTGCTGTTCTTTCTCAGAACCTCTGACTGGCCAGTGAGCAGTGAACTAGACTTCAAGGTTGTGGTGCAGGAAACATTCCTATCCAGCTTACATGTCTGTACATCCTCTATTAGTTTACAGACAACACAGTCTTGCACACACACACAAATGCCATCAGCTCTCAGAGTTTAGCTAGCATTCCCCCATTATATAAAGCAAACTCATGATCCCCTCCATATATTCCATATATTTTACCTTCCCTACACCTACAGCAGCTGGCAAATGTCTATATTGTTGTTCATTAAATCTTCATAGAGGGCATGACAAAATTCCCTCACTTGAGAGCAGCAGTACAGCAGCAGTATAGTAATGGTTAGAGAACTGTATTTGTAACAGTTAAAAAGATGCAGTTGACTACTTGGTCAGGCAGTGTTGTGGTATCCTTCAGCGGTGTGCTCCTCCCTACCGACAGCCTACGATCGGGCCCTATACACCAGCATAATTACTGCACTCATTACCTCCAGTCACCTGACAATGCCTACTCCATTCAGACGATACAGACTGTGTTTGCCTCTTTCCTCGCTGTCCCCCTAGTGGTAGAACGATGTACTAGCAACGATTCTACTTTCAGGATCACTCATGATCTACCAATGCTCTCTCAAAACAAACCTGTTCAGACTACATCTTGGTTGTCAGAATTAGACATATTCTACATATGGTTCCACACACCTCAACACCCCTTACCCAGAATGACATCTGGTGTAGAAGTAAGCACTGTGTCGACGTCAATGTGATGCAAGATGATATGGCTTTTCAGGTCAATCCAGACATGAAGAACCCGAAAAAAGATTATGTTGCACAGCTGTCCAGTGGTGAATTCTGCAACTCACAGATCATCGTACAGAAACTTTTATAAACACGCAACAAGCAATCATAATTGGATTTTAGCCTTTGAAGGCACCGAATTGTATGTTGTTTAGTTTTTCGATGGGTGAAATTTGCCGTTGACTTGCGAAACCTTAACCCTGTCAAAATATTTTTACAATGACACTTTTTTCGTAGGACTGCGACATATACACAATGAAGTTACAACAACAGAAAACAAACGGTTCACAGCGCAAACCATGCTTGGAAATTAGCTACACACATTATTCGCAAAGACAGTAGACAGTCCATAGAAAATCTGTCCTAATGGCTCCAAAGTTGTTAGGAAAAAAAAACAAAACGTTTCCTCAAAACATATTTTGTATGAGAAATTCGCTGAAACGCATGTGATACTTCGTTATTAAAAGAAGAAGAAAAAGTCAATGTACAATACATCGATATCTTAGATATCATTGCTGGGAAGCCCAATAAGCTTCATTCTACCTTAAAAACAAAATCATTTCTAATGTTTCACATTTGTACGCTTCAGATGTCTGTGCACAAAACTCGGAGGACGAATGATAACCCCAACACCTACTCGCAAAAACGACTGTGACCCGGAAATAGATTGCGTTGGTGAGTTGTGATACTGCACGAGCCGGCAAGTGTCAAGTTCAACTTTGACACGGCTGTGTGACACGGAAGTAGATGGCGCTGGTGAGCGCTGATATCCCGGCGAGCCGGCGAATACAATTTCTCTTTTCAGCCATCTTGGATCTGAAGCCTTGACACAGTGAGTGTTTCTGTTAACAATCCACTGTCATCGTACCGTTTATACTTCCCTAATATGTGTCATACACGGCTTAGTGAAAACCGTTTGCTCTTGGGGGCGTTAGGGCTGTTGTAGTTTGTTGTTTGTTTCCTTTGTTTGGTTATAACACGACCGATAGGAAATTGGACGTTGGTTCAAAATGGGGGAAGAGTGATTTCTTTGACCACGCATACTTAACTGGCGGGGTAGTGTCAAAACTGTTTCATTTGTTGTAGGATTGATTAAAGGTCATATGACCGTGTTTCGTCTAATTCTAGCGAGCTATGCCAATGTTAAATGTGCGAACATATGTTAGCTAGCTATCTGGGCTGTCAGAACTCCGTCTAGCTGGTCTAGTTCCACAGCTAGCTAGCTAAATGTTTAGCTATCTCGCCAGTAGTTCTGTGAACACGTTCAGTGTTTTGTCCCATGAGTTGAAACGCATTGTATGGACCTAGAAAACCTCAGTAGAGTCCACTTGCAAGATGCGAAATTGGCAAATCAGCCAGTGTCTCAGAAGGTGACTAGTCAGTCATGTACTTTGATTCATCGTGTTGTGATCATCATGTGTTGGTTTGTAGAGTTATTTGGCTCCCCATGCTGGTGTAGTTAGCTGGCGAGCTTAAAGCGATGGTG
Source organism: Megalops atlanticus (assembly GCA_019176425.1). Classification (NCBI taxonomy): domain Eukaryota; kingdom Metazoa; phylum Chordata; class Actinopteri; order Elopiformes; family Megalopidae; genus Megalops; species Megalops atlanticus. Next base: position 2,042,290 of record CM032882.1, on the reverse strand, counting down.
TTACTGATAGCCAAACCTGACCACTAAGCCAGAGTGATATCTGCTATATCTAGTACACGTTTACTTATTATGAATGTTAGTGTTGGTACAGGTAAGGTAGGTAACTTGATTCCATGATTCCTGGTGGCTCTTTCTATTTAAAGATACATCTGGCCATGCTTTAGAATCCTGCGTAGAAATTCAGTTGTAAATATGCGCACGCATAGAAAAACTGGTCTCTGATGTTATTGTCACACCTTGCTTTTTAAAGTTCTTCCCGTCTACATTGAGCGTATTCTGTTTGATGATTGAATAACGGACCCACGTGTAGCCAGATGGTACTAGATGTCTAGTCGAAGTTGACCTATTTTTATATGACAGGAGCCGGCTGTTCTGTTGCTAGCAGCGGAATAGAGCAGAAACTGCCAGTCCAGTGCAGTGGCATCTCTGCTCCTGCCACACAATTTTGAAACATTAAGTGATTTTTTTTTCTACAAAAAAGTGGGTGCCTGTTCATGTAATGCCCAATTTAATTGTGAGGAGCTTCTGCAGGTATTTCAAGTTTCACATGTTGGGGGTTTGGAGGTGTGGTTCATTGAAGAGGTGAAACTGGGGATGTTACCTCATGAATGTAATTTATCCTGTCCCTGTCTTGTCCACAGATATGCCTGGTGAAGCCACAGAGACCGTTCCAACCATGGAACAGGAGTTGCAGCAGCCTCAGGGGGAGACTGGTTCGTACTGCTCTGCACAACAAGTGTGCCCTGTATTGACACAACACAAATCTCATGGGGTCTTGGAGACTTTTCACTGCCATGTATTAATCTGATTAGCATTCAGTGAAGGCCACAGATTCATGGGTCAAAATGAGTGAATTAAATGGGTGGTTTTTAAATATTAGTTGAGGTCTAAATTAATATTTTTGTGGGGCATAACATAAGTTAGACAGTTGGATTTTTAAGCTTAGTACATAACTGAATGGTGATTTCTTGTGAAATTGGTGACTGTATTTTGACACTTGCCTAGTACTACTCCCTAGCTGCCCCAGTTTTCAATTGATGGCTTCATATTAAAGTTGAATTTCAGCTGATTCCACAGTAGTTAGGGGCTGATGGCATGTTTTGTCCATCTGGGGGTTAGCTGATTACTGCACATGGTATATGAAATGTATGTAATTGATTTGACTAAACTTTGTACTTATTCCTTTCTTTGTCAACACAAGGTGTCTTAGAGTCTACAGTTGTATTGTAGGGCTATCCAGGACCCCTTTATGCACATATGCATGCACATGTACACATACTTGCAAATGCACACACCTGCCTGCTCTGAATGCTTTACTGCTCAATTGGGTGTATGACACATTGGGACTACCTGATGCTCTGATGCTGTTCTTTTGCATGAACCAAAAACCTGTCTTTAAAGGAAAAAAAAAAACAAATTTCTTGCATGAGTCTTTAAACAGGTGTGTAATCCTAATATTGACACAAAGCAAAAGCATTGATCAGCATTGGTTCACCAGTCTTTATGGTTGGAATAACTGTTTTTTGATTGTGATATTAAGTTTAAAACCCTGGTCACACAGCTGGTCTGTTCAGTTGTGTATGTAGGACCTAGTGATATTAAAATGGTCTTTGCAGTAAGGCATGTTTCTGCAAGTACTACATTTGAGATTTTGGAGATGGAAAGATTGGATTTTGGATGTGGCACATACTTTGGATACTGGCATATACGTTTTATGTGATGTAGGTTTTTTGTGTATGAATTTGATTTAGGGTGAATTGCAGCAATGTTTTTGCTGATTATACCTTTCAAGAGATTAACATTGTTGGAAGTGAAAGGTTAAGCCTGGACTTGTAAATATTCCTAGATGGTTTAAATTGAATTTTGTCAAATAAGCATTTTAACTCTTCTCTAATCGGTGTATTAAACAGGCCATATTGGCAATTGACATAATGCATGGTCAGTTTAATTTCTTTTTTTCTTCTTTCCTGTGTACTTCTAATGACATTTGTAGAATCCTGTGGATGCATTATCTATCTCTTTCTGTAGTTTCTGTCAAGCGCAAGGTTCTGGTGTCGCATCAGTGGGACCTGAATGGTTCAGGAGAATGTACTGATTGAAGGCACCGCATGATTATTTCTGGGCACTTTATATGGGTGAAGGTGTTCACACACGCTCTGTGTTGGTTCACTTGTCGCAAACACACCATCCTCAGCAGGAAAATAAGACTCCCTCGTGTGATTGTCAAAGTTCTGCACAAATTTTAGGCCCCTAGAGAAGCAGTTTCAAGCCTGATGCTTAACCTTTTATGTAGTGGAGGGGAGGGTATTGATTTAAGAATATAGACAGTTGTACATGGGGAGTCTTGTTTCATTGTTTGACAGTGTTGGACCTAATCAGGACCAGAGCTGTCTGTGAGCATGTGGTGGTCACCAGGGCACTTTGAGTCAAATTTTTTTTTTTTTTTTGAACACCACAATACATTTGTATGTAACTTCATGATTTTGGTGTATACATGGTATACTGACATGATGACAATGAGTGTGAGATGAATGTGTTTAGACTGTGAATTACTGATTTACCTGTGTAGTGTTCTTCACATGTATTCCTGTTACCATAAAAATATGATTTTATGGAGGAAATACCTGTGTGTAATAAGTATTTTTTGAAAGATGACTAAGTATATCAAAATTTATACACTGAACAGAGCAGTAGTAGGCTTTGTGAATAATTTCCTGTTATTTACACCACTGTAGTTGTTTTGTACATTTTTGAGCTTTACACTGAAAAGACTATCCTGTAGCTTTCAGTGAAGGTTAGACTCCGCAGGGAGACATTTCAAATCCATTTGAAATCCAGATATTTCAGATCTATTGAACTGAACCTTTGCAATTGCGATGTGCAGTCCTGTACATTTATTGTATTCCCATACCCATAGTTTAGCTGGAACGTCTATATCCAGCCTTGATTCATTTGGAAGGAACATGGGTTTTAGCCACATTGTCCTGATGCATTTTAATCCAACCTTGCCTTAAAGTCAACTCCAGGACAAGGGAACAACCTGAAGCAAAACTCTTTCACTTCCTATGAAATATGAAGCCAAAGTCCTCTTGGCATTTGCTTCATCTTTTCCATGTCTCTGTTTTCTCTCAATATATTGTGATGCATTTCTTGTATAATGTTCCTGGTAAGGATGTGTCCACCCCAGGAGCTTTGAATTTCTTGATGATGAATGTTAGTGTGTTTTATGGTTGTGACCAAACTTGCAAACAAAGGGAACAACCTTTGAAACATGCCATTGCTCTGTACAGTAGTATTGTAATTTTTTTCTCAAAATACTAATTACACATGTATTTAATCTGTTAAATCATTTTTTGTTATAGTTCAAGGATGTGAATACATTTGGAGACCACTACACATCCATTCTGACCCCTTTAGTGCACCTCTGAAGAAATAGGCAGGGTAACAAGGGACACATACCTCTATTCACAGCTTCTGTTGCAGTTAATTGTTGAGATTATAGCTACACATGTAACAAAGGGGTTATGTCTGCTCTTTGTTGGGAGCTTATACTCTAAGCCTATTTGAAATTTGATTTTGAAGAAATGCAAATAGTAAATGTCTGCAGATGATATGTGGTGTCAGTGATACTCAAGACTAAGGAGGATATAGCCCCAGAGAAATTTGTTTCATACAATCAAAACCATTCTGACCTAAATTGAGAGAAATACATTTGCACTTGCACATCCCAGTTGTTTGCACACTTCAGATTTGTTTCTGTGACTTTGTACATCAATATACAAATAATGGCAACTTGAGTTACTACGATGTGCAGTGCACACTTTTTTGCTTTTGGTCAGGATGGGTGACTTGATTATATGTAACAAAGGTAGTCAGTGTAGATTCTGTCAGCACTTGCTGATGATGTCGATGTTACTCCTCCCTCCCCTCCTACTCTTCTCCCTTCCTCCCAGCTTCGGGGGACTTGAGCACCTCTGTCTCCCTGGCAGCATCAGTGCCTGAAGCAACCAAGGTGGTCACTGCAGAAAGCCCCACAGTGGCTGCTGAAGTTGCCAAAATGGGACTGGGGTCAGGTGGAGCACAGGAAACAGCTGCTTTGGAAAGCAAGAGCAATGAGGAGATGGAAAGTCTGAAAGTTACTACTGCAAATCCTGATGGCAAGTTGAATGGAGAAGTGTTGTTTGCCGTCACTGTGCAGGAGGAAATGCATGCGGATGCTGATGGCACTAAAGAGGCCATTGAAGTGGGGATTGTTGAAGTTACTATCCAAGACCCAGTGAACACCACAGAAGAACAAGCATCCCAAGGCCCAGTGCAAATCCCAGAAAAACGAGCATCCCAAGACCCAGTGGATACTACAGAAGATGTGGTTACTCAACAGCCGTTGACTAAGCCAGAAGAACAAGCTATCCAAGAACCAGAGACTATGACAGAAGGTCAAATTGTCCAAGAACCAATTGCAGTCACAGAAGAACAAGCTTTGCAAGAAGTGATCCCTGTTGTGAATCTGGATCCTGCCATAGACAAAACTGCTATTCAACAGCCAAACTTGCCCACAGAAGAACTGACTGTTCAGGAACTCCCTTCTGCTGAAGAGCCAGGTCTCCAAGGGCCAGTGACTACTTCAAAAGGTGCAAGCTTTCAGGAACCAGTAGCTGCAGTTGAAGAACCCATAGCTGTTGCTGAGGAATCTACTCCTCAAGAATGTGTGGCTTCATTACAAGAATCTATCACTCAAGAATTTGTTGATGCAGAAGAAACCGCCATTCAAGAATCCATAGTTGCCTCTGAAGAAACCAATGTTGAGGAATCTGTAGTTACTGGTGACGAATCTTCCGTTCAAGAATCCATAGATATTGCTGAAGAAGCTGCCATTCGAGAATCCATAGTTGCTGGAGAAGAATCTGTGACACAAGAACCTGTACTTGACGCTGAAGAGTCTGTTGTTCAGGAATCTGTAGTTGTCCCCGAAGAACCTTCAGGTCAAGAGTCAGTTCTCAATGAAGAACCCACTACTCAGGACTCACAGATTACAGCTGAGGAATTAACCACCACCAGCTCACTTGCAGGTGATTCTGTAGACAGTGCAGTGATGACATCTGAGAGCATTAATGCAGTCCAAGCTGCAGAACCTGGAGCATCTGCTGCTGAGAGTAGTGATCTAACTGGTGGAGACCTGACCCCAGTTACTATGGAACTTGCTCCAAAGCAGTGCATTGAACCCAGCCCACAAATCACTGGTTCAAAAATTATGGCTGCAGAAGTTGATTTGGTGTCTGGTGACATGAGTATTGATGTGGTTACCCAAAATGAAGTTGCCACAGAGAGTGAAGAACCCACTGCCATCTTACCTAATGAAGAAGTGCAGAATGAGGTGGTCTCTAGTCGTGCAGGCCTGTCCCTTGCAGCCCAGAAGCCTTCAGGTGGGTTATTCTGTTTGAAATGTTTGAGCAGCTTTTCTTCTCAGAGCACCTCTCTCTGACTTTCCTCTTTGACTAGGATGGATTGCAGATGCCATTTGAATTTAATTGAAACTATGACTCCATTTCAAACTAGGTTATGAGAAAACACTAGAAAGGTTCATTTTCCCTTTAAAACAGGAATGTTCCACTGACAAGCTTTGTATATTTTTAAAATCAAATACTATCATTTTTTGAGTGTGTAAGAACTGCTTTTAGTTCCAAATTGCTACTAATAAAATGTTACGTTCTTTATGGAATCACTCCTGAAATAAGGGAGTGATGATGAGTTTCATGTTCATACATTGTAATTCATGAATGGTGGATTGAAATTGTGAGATTTTAAATGTTTACCCAATACTTATTAATATTGTCAATATAAAAAAAATCAATGATGTTACCCCTGTGTTTCCCATCATCCCATTCTGGGTGGTGACCTTGTTCACTAAGGCAGTCTGATACATGTTTCCCGTTTATTTTTCAGAGCCGTGTATGCTTGCTTTTCTAAGTGTTTTAACTTGGTGTTAAAACTGTGTGCACACAGTAGACAATTTGTATCAGGTGGTGTTCAGCCTACATTTTGATTTACATGAACAAAATGATTTGAGATCAGGATTTTATAACAATAAGATTGTTGTAAAATTTAATGTAATGTAATATTGTGCCTCTCTTTGTATGATCCTTTTTGTGAATCCATCCCAAGTGGTCTGATGTGATTCAGGCAAAAGGGAACTGGTTTATAGTTTCATCCCATTTTACTGCAGAAACAAGTTATGATTGTGGAGAATGTTTATTTTCAGTGGTTACGGTGTTTACCAGATAACATCGGTTATAGCTGCTAAAAGTGGCAGACCTTTAGTTTAATATGGATATCTGCATATTCCCATCCAGATGGAGGCAGAGTAAACTGATTCCAGCTACTTCAGCAAATTGCATTAAAGTAATGTAAAATACTACAGTACATTCAAATTTCATGTCAGGATGATGTATTAAACCAGAGAAGATGAACATTGACTGAATAGTCATATAGAGTTTAGAACTGGGAGAACTGTGGAGGATATACATTTAAAAAGTAAACTGATAATAGTCAAAGTAAACATTGATATTGTTTTGTTCTCGTCTTACACCTCTTGCTTGTGTGGAATCTTAGAAATTCATAATTTCCTTTATCCTGAATTTCCTCCAGTATGACTTATGCATTGATTACCAGTGAACTTTGAGGTAGTTCGTTTTAACATCTCTTGAACTTAGGGAGTTTCTTACTATGTTTATTCTAGGCTTGGAATTCTAAATAGGCAGTCTGCCCTGTCAGCCATCTCATAACTCCCTCTGTTTTCTAACAGCTTGGATGTAATGAAAAAGCCTTTCCATAACAAATAGCAGATCATTTATTTTCAGGTTCATTTGTTTATTAATGTGAGTAATGCTTTAATTTATGATGTAGTTTAAACAAAAAACAGTGAATTTTCTTTACTTTGTACAAATGTTGCATTTTTACAGCCCGGTGATATGTTTTTTGTAGGGAAAGGGTTTATTATAAATCTGCTTTATCATCCCAGTGCCAGTCCTAACCAGACGCATACATAATCTTAACTTTTGAATAAGTTAAGGACAGTTAATGAGACATTTGTTTCCTTAGTAAAGCATATAGGTTTATTTATCCCCACACCTTCACCAGATGTTGCAGTATAAGACTTGCAGTGGAATGATCTGGTGTTCAGTTCCCCTTGCTCCAGAAGTGGGCTTGCTTCTTAACAGCTGTCACAGAGCAGTCTTGTATGGGCTACAGTGGATACACAAATTGCGTGCTGTACCCGTCCTCTTTGAACGTAAAAAGTTCAGATTCTGCTGATCTTTGCTTAGCAAATGTGACGTGTGTTACAATGCCTGCTAGTTTTGGTGTGCTGTCTATAGAAGTGTGTTGTGTGTGGCATATTAACACAGGGTTTTTTAAAATGTATTTTTTAAGGTAAGTTCTACTTTGAATGTGACTCTGTTTCTGAAATGGATGGACTTTATGAATTATCTTTACTGTAATGTCTTCACTGTATGTGACGGTGTGAATCCTCTGAACCATTCAGCTCCAGCTCCTCCTATGGTGGATGCTGCAGAGATGCCAGGTAGACTCAAATAGGTTGTTAATGTGGGCTTTCAAACCTGGTCCCAAGTCCCCTCTGCTGTCCTCATTTTAGCTGAGCAAATGTACTTTTTCCCCAGACAGATATGAACTGTCTTAGTGCTCAGCTGGAACGAATGGGAGAACCATTTGGTTCTCCTAGGGCCAGAATTGGGGACACTCCTGGCTCTAATGCACTAATTTCCCGCTTGGTGTGCTGTGCTGCTTTAACCTCTACTGAAGTTCAGTTACTGAGTCTTCCCACTCTGGGCTGGTGAAGGTTTGCAAGCCACTGTGTCTCAGGGCGTACTCACACTGGGCCCGGTTGCCTTGTACCGTGCCCAAGCACGATTGTCCCCCCTCCCCACTCCCCTGCTGGCCTGCGCTCACACTGCGCTTAACGTTCCAGGCCCAAGCACGCTTACGTCATCACGATGCGATTTTTTTGTGTTGAGGAAAAGCGCTCTCATAGAGTTCATGATTGTACTTACTTTGTGGCATATTTGGAGTCGTTTTGGGCGCGGTGACACGGCCCTCTCACATGCCTTATAGATTTATCGATTATGCAACGCAGCGATTTTCAGTTAACCGTGCTGCACGTATAAGAAGATCTTTACGGAGGCAGCTGACGTTTCAGTCATTATGCTAAGGGACAGACCGATATTTTATGTCAGATTACAGTAGCCTAATCACAGTAATGTTAGCTGATGTTAACCAGTTAGGGCTACTAGCGAGAGGAGGCTTAGGGGTGATTTAATTGAGGTTTTTAAATTTATAAAAGGATTTAATAAGGTTAACTATAATAGATTTTTTAGGGTGAGTTCAGTGTGTTGAACAAGAGGACATAAATGGAAACTAGTTAAGAGTAAGTTCCACACTGATATAAGGAAATAACTGTGTAAAATAATGTCAATACATGAAATAGGTTGCCAGGTCATGTAGTTGAGGCAGAGACCCTTGCTGTGTTCAAGTCTAGACTTGATGCAGTTTTGGATACTCTTTAAGAAATGGCGAGCTTAGTTGGGCCGAATGGCCTGTTCTCATCATACTATGTTCTGATGTACTACTTGTGTGTGCACTACTGTCATTACAACAACAAACATCCTCTATTACTACTTGGATAGTACACTTTTCAATTCATTCGAGAATATTTTGGTTAATAACGGGTCTGGTTCTCACCTTATTGATGAACGTGAATTGTAGTCGGCGAGTAAAGCTCCAAATTCCTCCCTTAATGTCAGCTGCCTCCGTAAAAATCTTCTTATACGTGCAGCACGATTAACTGACAATTGCTGCGTTGCATAATCAATGCTAACTGGCTGGGGAGCTAACGTTCGCTATCTAGCGATAGATTTGATGAACATAGCTAGTTAGCTAACAGGCTACCTATCTGAATGATTGTTGAAGACTAGCTACTTAAACAGTTTGGCTGCTTCATTTGTGATACTCTAAGCTCCTGACAACAGCAATGCTTACATCGCCACGTAAATTATGGTTAGTTTTATTTTGCTTGCTAGTAATCAAGCTAATATGGGGATCCAGTTATTTTTAGGTGTAGATCTACAGAACTAACCAATCAAACATCATTTTGGAGGTAGCCAGTTTGTTATATTTGAGGAAGTCAACTAGCTAGTCAAATGATGGTTTAAAGTATTTATTATGACTAGGCATGTAACTAACAGATATCCAGCTAACTGTTGCTATATAATGGATATATTTGTTAAATGGGACAGTCGCATCATTGACGTCACGCTTGTGTTCTGTGCTCAGGCACGGTTAGCGATCACACCAATGCGTACCATGCCCGAGTCCAAGTGAACCGTGCCCGAGCCCACCTCTTCTAGCGGGCCAGGGCACGGTACGGAGCGATCACACTAGCCAAAACGAACTGGACTTTGGGGGTCAAAAGTACTCGAGCACGGTACGGATTGCCTAGTGTGAGTACACTCTCAGTGGCATATTAACTAATGCATGCTCCTGTGGCAGAAATAAGCGGTCAGCAAGACATAGATGTTCCTCCCATGTGTTACTGTTTACAGATGTCTAATACTGGTTTCAGTGTATTTCGCAAAGCATGAGAACAATAATCCCTATTCGGTGGTAAGCCTGATTTGAGTATTTGGAACTAGCTAGAAACTTCATTGATTGTAACGTAACTTCTCTGAAGTTTAGCCCAGACTTCACCATCACCCCCCGGTTTAATGTTTGCAAAAATGCATGGTTGGAGCCTTGTTTGTGTATTACCATTCTGTCAGCCCCGTCCAACTGAAACCACCCTGTCTTCCTCAGCTGCTCCTCCCTCTGCTTCCAAGATCCTTTCCTCCGCTCCTCCCCGCTCTGCAGCTGCTACCACTCCTGTGCCTAAAGCTAAAGAACCTGAAAGCGAGCCCAAGCAGCTGTCCTCTTCACCTCTCTCCTCAACCTCCAGCCCTGTGCCTGTTGCCACCCAGCGCCCATCTTCATCTGCTTCTGCCTCCTCCCCCTCCTCTCCAAAATCATACAACTCCCTCCCCTGCTCTCCCTCCTCTCCCAAATCCTACACCTCCCTTCCTCACTCCACTCCTCCCTGCTCTCCCCTAGCTTCCCCCTTAAGCTCTCCTTTAGCTTCTCCCCAGGTTGGCTTTTGTGCTTCTAGTCAGGGGGACAGGTCCAGCCCTCAACCTACGGTGGTCAAAGCCGGAGAGCGAAAGAAAGCAAAAAAGGGTCCCAAAGCTCAACTAACCAATCCAGCTGAGGCTGAGATTCTGCCTTCAGCTGCAAGTGCTGACACCCCTGTTCCAATCCAAATCCCTGTTGTGCCCCCCCCTCCACCACAAGTGGCTGAACAAACTCAACCCAAACTGGTTATCACTGTTCCTACACCTGCCAAAGCAGATATCCCTGCCCGGGTGGAGGTCCCGCCTGTGGCTGCTGCCGTGGTGGAGACTTCCCAAGCTGTAGCTGTCACTGACTTAGCTCCCATATCTCTCCCCACCCTGGCTGGGGAAAAACCAGCTGAAGCTGAATCCCTTGCGCCAGAAATGTCTGCATCTTCTGAAGCTGATCCCGTAACACAGGTGACCATATCTGAGGCAGAAGTCCCTGCACCACAATCACCAGGCACTCTGAAGGGACCTGTCACCCTCACTGAGCATGTCCTGGAGCAGGCTAATACCCCTGCTGTAGAGACAATGGTTTCCCCTGCTGGCCTCCCCTGTAAACCTGATCTGCCTCTGTCTCCCAAGACCCCTGCTTCCCCAGCTTCCTTCACGGTCTCCTCCCTGCCTGCTGCTCCTTCTCCTCTGTCTTTTGCTGCTGCTGTAGCTCATGGTCTCCCTGAAACCTCCAAAGCAGAGCAAAAGTTGGTGGCACCCAAAGGTGAGGGAGTAGTGGAGCCAGACACGGCCAAGGCACACACTCAGGCTGAGTTGTCCACTGAGCAGCCTGTAGCCACCTCCCCCACTGCTCCAGCCACTCTTGTGCACAGCACTGCTGTCCAGCCTGCTGAGGTTACTAACGTGTCTCCTAAGCTCTCTCCATCTTCATCTGCTGCCGAAAACTCTCCATCTTCCATCTCTCCACCGACCGCTCCCCATTCTTTTCCCACACCAGCCCCTTCTACTACTCCACCTCCAAAAGCGGCACCTTCAGTTGCTGGCCTGTCTCCAGCCCTAGAGGAGGAAGACGACTTGCCCCCTCTCATACCTCCAGAGGAGTCAGTCGGCTTGCCTGTTTTCCACCGTCCTGTTGTGGTGGAGATTCCACCAAAAAATGCCCCAGCTGCTGCCCCCCCAGCAGCACCTGCCTCCACCCCCAAAGCTGGCCCACCAGCAGCACCCATCTCCACCCCCAAACCCACTCTGCCTCCAACCCCCGCTGCTGCACCCCCAGCAGCACCTCCCTCCACCCCCCAATCCACTCCAGCCCCTGCAAAGCCGGAGTCCGTGATCAAGAACAACAAGGGTATCTGTCTTGTTGATTTGGCACAATAACCCCGCATGTCAAACGAACTGGTGCATATCAGATTTTGTTCACATTCAAGGACAAATGGCAGATTTTTCCAGCTTTGTGAAGGTCAACATGTGCTTCATACCACTTTAGTTTCATCTATTACAGTCAGTCTGGCATTCTGTTAACACACCACATCATAGATTATTGATTTGAATTGGCATTAATAGGCTAGTTATTCATAGTTACCAGTATTTTGTAGTTTTGAAAGAAGAGACAAGTGACATTTAGCAAATGTGCATTCACCTTCTAAGGGTAAGATGGAGGTTTTCTGCATTGCAGAAGTGCTGCATTTTATTTGCTGCTGTAGTGTTTGTGTCTACCAGTGAGAGTTACTGGTAGTGAGCCGTTTCATCATTGATCATCATTCCTTGTGCCATGGCCAAGTTGGAAACAATATGCTAGAGTATTTTGCAAAGTTATTTGGTGAAAGACGGATGTTTGACTAAATGTTATGATACACAGTTTTTCAGTGTGTGCATATATTAAGGTATGTATGTTTGTTCACTCCTTACCATTTTAAGCATTTAAACTATTTAAAGAATAGTTGAATTAAAATATTAGATCATTCGTATGTGGATTGCTGATGAAAATATTTAGACTTGTGTAGGGCTGCCACGATTAGTCGACGTAATAGATGACGTCAACACTGAAAATGCGTCAACATCAATATTTTAAACTGACGCATCAATTTTTTTTTATGAATTTACCTTTTTGATTTCTAAAACTCTTCAATTCATTATCAAATTTTTTTCTTCAATATCACTACGTAATTGCTGCGTGTATGATGTCAGTCGTTTTTGGCTCCAGTCATTGGTCAGCTCCAGTCAACGCTACAGTTTTAAAAAATTATGGCGGCTGCAGCAGAGTCCAGCTCGGTTGCGAAAGAGGTTCAGTGTAAAAGTTTCCAAAGACCCAAGGCTTTGAAAGTATGGGAGTACTTCAAATTATCACAAAACAAAAAGGTGGTTTGTACACTGTGCAAAGTTCCAATATACCACAGCAGCACTAGCGCTATGCACGAGCACCTGAAGAGAAAACACACAGGCACTATTCTGGATGATGGACCGCCAGAAAAGGCAAAACCAATAATACAGTTTCTATCAGAATACATTAGCATACACACAAGCTTTTCAGTATTTGTAACATTGTCGTCCTTGCCAACCCACAATATGAGCAGGCAGCTACCTACGTTTTCATTGCAAAAATATTTACCTCCAACTCTCTCTGCAGAACAGACAATCCCTGCTGGCCGCGTATCCCAATCCATTCTCTCACCCATATTCTTTTCCCTCCTTGTTTTTTCGCTGCAAATCAGCGCACAAACAACTTGGATCGCTCGCTTCTTGCTGACATCCATTTTTTGAAGAAAAAAATCCCTGTCTCGCGCATGGTATCATATCATTCCCCATGTCACTTCTCATGTGTTTTTGTGACAAAACGTAGTTTGGAGACCAGACAGACTCGTTGGAGATTCCTCCTGGTGAAAGATCTTGTATTGTGTGACCCCCCCTGTCGCTGATCAGTCATGTAGTGTGCAAACCACAACGACTTCAAGATTCTCGATTACAAGACAGCAAGCTGTGTAGTGTGAACAGTACAGTGATCTGACGACTTTAAAAGTCATGTAGTGTGTCCATGGCCTTAGAATTTTCATTGAATAAGCGTTTGAGAAAATGTTTAGGCTAGAATGTGGGCTTATTCTACGTTGATTGACGGTGCCAGTGTGTGTTCGTGCGCGTTGGGCTTGTTGGGACATGTACCTTATCTAATTATTTCTACCATTATTTTAAGCACATTTCTTTGTGTAGGGAATGCCATAAATACAACAGATAACGTTTGAATAATTGTGATCAATATAATTAAAGATGTAAGTTAATTAAGCAGTATCACCCGAGAGGGAGTGCTGTTATACTGTAATATCAGCACGGCTGTGATTCGGTTGTAGGTACGGTCAATTTGATTTTTTGGAGGAAAATTAATTGTTTAGATTAATCGACTAATCAGTAAAATAGTCGATAGATTAATCGATAGAAAAATAGTCGATAGTGGCAGCCCTAGACTTGTGGTTTTAAATGAACATTTCTGCCAGTGATGGAGTGGGTTAAAAGTAACCCTGAAAATGTCAGCACCATGGTGACTACATTTGACTGGAGTCATAACATCTTTTCAACATGGGTGTGGTGATTGACTGGGTTACTTTCACTGGTTAGGAGCTGATGAAACACACCAGCAGCAGTACTTTTTTAGCACTAATTGCACTGGTAAGGAGTAAATGGGCACCTCAATATTTTGTAAAAAAAAATTTTGGTAGTCTGGTTTAAATATACAGACATTGGTTCTGAATGGCAAAACTATAGCCTCAATTGTGAATTTGAACAGTTTGTTCTGTCACATCTTTTTACCTTGCACTTCTAAAGTCATTGGGGTCAACACATTTGCCCTCTTGACTTACTTTCATCAATGTCAGACCACGTACAGCTTTAAGAGCAAGAGAGTTTTCTGTGGAAGCCCGGTTGGCTGTTACTGGAAAATGAAGGTGTGGATTCTACCTTGCAATACCTGTGAATAACACAGCTGTGATTGAAGGAGGATTGCCATGTTTGGGGCAGTGCTTCCTCATGTAATGGATGTTTCATCTTGGCTTCTGTAATCCCAGGGCAGTTGTCTCAGGCTCTACTGTACATTTAAAAGTAACTCTTCTTGTATCAGACACTGTTTTCCGAGTCAAAGAACAGTAACTATTATTGGTTTTGAGATAGCAGTGACTTATTTTTGATTAAAAAGCACATATAGTCTTCAGAGCATCAACTCTACAGACTCATCTAAATTCTGCTCTGTTGTAGCAAATATAACTCATAGCTGTACATTATGAGCTGAAAACAAAGATTAAGAGTGCTTTACCCAGCTATGTGGGACATGCTTGAAATTAATCGTGTGAACTGCCTTTATACTTGCTCATTGAATTTTTCTTGGGTGGCTTTTAGGGTCTGGCACGGAGTCAGACAGCGACGAGTCAGTACCAGAGCTGGAGGAGCAGGACTCTGCACAAGCACAGACACAGCAGGCACAGGTACATCCACTAGATTATGTGGGACTTCTCCATGGATGCGGTTCTTTTCGGATGTTACAAAATACTAGTAAGAATGTAGATTTTTTTTTTTTTTTTTTGAGAACTCAGCATGTAGACATGCAACTAAACGCCGCCTTGCCGTTTCATTTGGGTGAAAATGCAATTCCTTCTGTGCTGAAATGAGATACTAATAGCAAGTGTACCTCAGCTTGCAGCGGCTGCTGAAATCGACGAGGAACCAGTCAGCAAAGCTAAACAGAGCCGGAGTGAGAAGAAGGCTCGAAAGGTAAGAACCCTGGGCTTCCCATTGTCATCAGAACGCAGGCAGGGCCCAGTCTAAATCTGTGACTATCAGCTTTTTGAGCAAAATCTTACAGAATTTAAAAAGGTGGTTTTAAATATGCTGATTAAAGGTCAGATGTCACTGGTCAGTACATGCAGTCATGTCCTTCTGTGATTTAAAGAGCTTGACTTTCGTTATGAGCATGCTGAAGCCAACCTTTCGGCCCTGAGAATGACATGATGAGCTGGCTGTGGACATTTGGCCCAAAAATGGCCTGCATCATAAATCGGACAGTTTGTGTATTTTTTCTTTTCAGTTTTTTGTTGACACCAGGGTTTTCGCTGGGATTTTTTTCGGTCTGGTGTGTGGAAAGAATTTATTTTACCGGACAAATTTGAAACTTACTGGTCATGTTTCAATAAGTCTATGTTACAAACGCAAATATAATGTACGCCTAGGTTGACGAAAGAATTACAACGACCTCAAATCAGTTTGACTATTTAATGAACAGTAACGATTAAGCAAAACCTCAACATTAACCACTAAAATGTAGGCTATTACGAAACATCTGTAACCTGTAACATCTGTAGCCCGTTTTAAAAAAAGGCTAGGCCACATGGCATCAAATGTAGCCTATAGGCTACCAGGTAACATTTTATTTTCTCCTTTTTTCATTGTGGCAAAGTCCTCTGCTGCTGACTTGAAATCAAATGTGTCCAATGTGTCTTTGCAGCTTGCAATGCGCATAAGTCACATCACTCTCTCCTCCTCCAGATGACTTTGCAGCGCCGTCTTAATTCGATTCTGCAGAGAGAAGCCCCTCTCTGCTGGCATGCTTGACACCGGCAGAACACAGGCAATTTTAGCCAGTGTAGCCCAGTTGGGGTACAGCTTGCTGAACTCATAAATAAGCACTTTGCAAGCTGTTGCAAAAGCCTTCATTATAGCTACGTTTTGTATGAGCATTATTACCGAACATTTTGACCGGCAAGTTTAATTTATCGGTTTTTTATAAATTTT
Source organism: Megalops atlanticus (assembly GCA_019176425.1). Lineage (NCBI taxonomy): Eukaryota > Metazoa > Chordata > Actinopteri > Elopiformes > Megalopidae > Megalops > Megalops atlanticus. Next base: position 2,026,352 of record CM032882.1, on the reverse strand, counting down.
ACCAGGCAAAAACCGGTAATTACCGGATAACGGCAACTCTGGTTGACACCTGTGATAGCTTAAACAGTCAGATTAGTTGATCACTTTGTCATGGAAGGGTAACTGTTAATATGAACTCGACTTTAGATAATTGACCATCCTTTTCCAGGCAATGTCCAAACTGGGTCTTCGTCAGGTGACAGGAGTCACTAGGGTCACTATCCGGAAGTCCAAAAACATCCTCTTTGTCATCACCAAACCAGATGTCTACAAAAGCCCTGCCTCAGACACATACATTGTGTTTGGAGAAGCCAAGGTAAAGATGACTCTAATCTTGAAGTGGTTGCAACAGGTCGTCTAAACCTACTTACTAGCTTAATAGGGAACATTTGTGTGGATAGGGGTATTGTGTTATCAATCCCATCACTATAAAGCTGAGCACAGGAGGCAGGATGATACATTCAGTTTTGATGAATAGACATGTTCATATGCAGGAATATCTGCTATTATGTCCTTGATATTACGTAGCTTATAGCTCCCCTTTGCAGAAAGTGTAATGTTTAGTGATGTGCATTTGAATTTGCTTGGCCTTACAGCGCTTAGGCACAAATTGGAGTTCTGGTTATGGCATATACCTTCTTTGATGATTGAAACAGTTTGACTTTCGTTCTTCTGAGATTGCTGAAGCCAAACATTCTCTTCTGAGAAGGAATTGCCTGCTAAGGGTATTCTGTTTTGTGTGTTTGATAGTTTATTTTGTCTTGGTGTATAGTGTATCCATTGGCTTTTAATTTGGATTTCTGCTTGTCTCCAAGCCAATCAAACCTCTTCCAAGTGTGCATGCAGATGTGTTGAGGCCTTCCACCAAGGTATCTGAATTGATGCCAAGGGATGCAGGGGTATTGTGCTGATGTGTAACTCCCAAGCTTTTTGCTTTGGTTTTGTTGCAGATAGAGGATCTCTCACAGCAAGCCCAGCTGGCAGCAGCAGAGAAGTTCAAGGTCCAGGGAGAAGCTGTGTCGAATATCCAAGAGAACACACAGACGCCCACTGTGCAGGAGGAGAGTGAAGAGGAGGAGGTGAGGAACAAGAGCATAAGCATTCAGATATCTGCACATGTCTGGTCGCTTTCCCCATGCTGGCCATCAGCTGCTTGGATCAGTGTAGCTGGTCTCAAGGATTCTCCATTTTATAGGGTGCTAGCCCTAACTGAATTGGGCTCAATACAATAGGATCAATTTAACTTTAATCCTTCAGGTGACTTTAAAACTGACAAATGTACAAACAGTAATATGCATAATAAGACATTAACAGGATACCAGATGTAGTCCACAGAGGAGCTGAGAACAATTAAAAGCATATTTTGTTCATGTATAAAACATCTTAATCAGCATGTACATGTATGGCAGCCATTCCATTCCAATGTCTGTTGAATTCCAACACAAGCACACCTCATTCTACTTAATGAGGTACTGATTAGGTGATCACCTGAACCAAATCTTATTTAATGAGGAAAAGTATAAAAACCACTGCTGTGGTCATCACTATCCTCTTGCAATAGGACCAGCTGGATGGCAAAAACAGTGCTAGTAGTACCTCAAAAGTAATTGGAATCAAAAAATAACTATTGACCATGCCAAAAGAGTTGAAAAGAAAAGTTTTGAGTGAGGAAAAGAAGGGTTCAATTCTGGCTTTACTGGCAGAAGGATACAGCGAGTGTCAGGTTGCTTCCATCCTTAAAATTTCAAAGACGGTGGTTCATAAGAACAAGGTCAAGCAGCAGACATTGGGGACAACAAAGCTACAGACCGGCAGAGGGCGAAAACAAATGTCACTCAACAACCGTAGAATGACATCAAGAGACCTACAAAAAGAATGGCACATGGCAGCTGGGGTGAAGTGCACGGCGAGGACGGTTTGAAAAAGGCTCCTAGGGGCAGGGCTGAAGTCGTGCAAAGCTAGAAAAAAGACCATCAATGAGAAGCAAAGAAGAGCCCGGCTGAGGTTTGCAAAAGAACATAAGCATTGGACCGTAGAGAACTGGAGTAAGGTCATCTTCTCTGATGAATCCAATTTTCAGCTTTGCCCAACACCTGGTCATCTAATGGTTAGACGGAGACCTGGAGAGGCCTACAAGCCACAGTCTCTCGCACCCACTGTGAAATTTGGTGGAGGATCGGTGATGATCTGGGGGTGCTTCAGCAAGGCTGGAATCGGGCAGATTTGTCTTTGTGAAGGACGCATGAATCAAGCCAAGTACAAGGTTATCCTGGAAGAACTTGCTTCCTTCTGCTCTGACAATGTTCCCCAACTCTGAGGATTGGTTTTTCCAGCAGGACAATGCTCCATGCCACACAGCCAGGTCAGTCAAGGTGTGGATGGAGGACCACCAGATCAAGACCCTATAATGGCCAGCCCAATCTCCAGACCTGAACCCCATTGAAAACCTCTGGAATGTGATCAAGAGGAATATGGATAGTCAGAAGCCATCAAACAAAGCCGAGCTGCTTGAATTTTTGCGCCAGGAGTGGCATAAAGCCACCCAACAGCAATGTGAAAGACTGGTGGAGAACATGCCAAGATGCATGAAAGCTGTGATTGAAAATCAGGGTTATTCCACCAAATGTTGATTTCTGAACTCTTCCTAAGTTAAATGAATATGAACTTTATTCGAGGTCTGAAAACACTGCATCTTTTTTGTTATTTTGACCAGTTGTCATTTTCTGCAAATAAATGCTCTAAATGACAATATTTTTATTTGGAATTTGGGAGAGATGTTGTCAGTAGTTTATAGAATAAAACAACAATGTTCATTTTACTCAAACACATACCTATAAATAGTAAAACCAGAGAAACTGAATTTTGCAGTGGTCTCAATTTTTTCCAGAGCTGTATGAAACGAAGCAAATGGATAATAGAAAAATTTTGGAAACATAGCTAATGGATAATTGGAGAAAACAAGTTGTCATTCATTGAAATCTTATCACTACACTCAAGTCAATATTGGATGTGTTATGGCAAAAACAGTGGAGCATTCCAGAGTGATCAATCTCATGCTGAAATCACAAACTACTAGTGTACTGTAGCTAGTTTTATATTGTGGAGCATGTTCTTTTAATTGTACTGTCACTCTGCTGCTGTCTCCAGTGGATCCAGGGCCATCTCTGCTGTTATACCCAACTTATCAAGTATGTTGCTTTCATTTTACCTTTAAAGATGCTTCATTTACCTTCCTTATTTGCTTCCAAATGTCCCATTTCTCAGGTTGATGAGACTGGGGTGGAAGTGAAGGACATTGAGCTGGTGATGTCACAAGCCAACGTGTCACGGGCAAAGGCTGTACGCGCACTCAAGAACAACAATAATGACATCGTCAACGCCATCATGGTGAGTGAACTGGCACAGTTGATCTGTCCTTAGTGCAGTAACTGTGGTCAGAATGTGACCCTTTGGTTTGTCCTGCTGATCTTGATAAGTGATTTGTGCCCTGTTCCCTTCTATGTTGATTGAAACAGCGTGACTTTCGTCCTTCTGAGCTTGCTAAAGCCAGACTTTCTGTCCTGAAAAGGGAAAGGAAGCCGTATCATAAGGTGGCTTTGAGTATTGGGTATAGAGGTTCTGTGTACTAATTTTTTCCCCCTTCCCTCCCCAGGAATTGACAATGTAAATGGGTGAAGAACAGCAGAGATGGTGTAATCTGGGGTCCTGCTGTTGAATCTGCACACGTTTGTACCATTTATACCCAGGAGATGAATAAAATTATGCATTGATGATATGGAAAAATCTTATCCTTTTGTTTACTTACAGGGTTGTGTTTTTAGATTGGGCTCATGAATATTTATTCTCAATAAAGTGTTTTTCCACCCCATGTTAATTTTTCCATTTATCTGACCTGTTGAGACGCTTGCACAAGAGCCTCAAACATTTTAAAACTTGAGCAAATCTGAAGTTGTGCACAGCACCTTACTACTCATTTGTAGTCAAATTGCAGCCACAAACAAATGTGCTCCAAGCTGTACACCTGATCCATTTTAATTTGGGTCCAGTGATATTTTGATATCGTTAGTGTATATAGCATACAGTCATCCGGTGTAGCATTTTGTTTAATGCATTTGCTACTGTTTCTCCATAATTGAAGCGGTAGTACAGTACTGGAGAAAGAGGACTCTCCCTGTGCCTGTGCTGTCCTCTAACACTGGCTTTTACAGGTACTGACCATCTGGGAAGTGAGTTTGAGCCTGATTTTTTTTTAATGGAATGATGTGACATTTGTACCAAGTGCTCCTTAGAAGTGCATATTTTCAACCATTAGTATCATGATTTTTCTACCATCTCCAATGACCAGCAACCAAAATCTCAGGTCAGTATTAAGATGTACACATAATGTCTGAATGAACAGTGTTTTATCAGCAAATAATGAAATAAAGGCAATGTGGAAGGCATGCATGTGTGTCATGAAACCTGGATGCAAAACATTAATTTTGCAACAGAATGATGTGAAGTTGGAATCAGCAGTTTGCACAATGTAGTCCCAAGCATATTTGATTTCCCTGAATAATGTATCCCCTAGCCTACATCCACCAGCATAAGTATTGTTGGCCAGCTGTCCTGATGAAGGTGAAGTATGATCTTAAATTTTTGGACCTTCAAACTGGAAACATCAATCATCCATCTTCATGACATCACATTTGGAGCTATAGCAGTACAACTGACACATGAACATCATTTATGTTCTATCCTCTGACTTGGTATGTTGTCATCCCAGCTAAGCAGTCAAAGTCATTTGGTTTTGTTTAGTTTTCTTTGGCTTAATTGACTCTGGCATATCTCTGAATATTCCATGCCATTTTCAGTGTCAGACTAACACTGTCATCACTCTTCACAGATTTTCTAGATGACTAACTAATGCAAGTCACTGTGTGTGGGGTAGTAAAACATCATGATCTGAAGGAGAAATTCTGTAGAAATTCTGAGACCCATAACAGTTCACACCTCTTCAAGGCTCTCTGTACATATCAAAACACTGGAAGATAAGTCTGTCCTAAGAGTTTGATCCCTCTACACGGAACAGAGAAGTGATGGTCACCATTTTTAAAAATCTTTGGTATAGCTTCACCGGGGACTCGACTTGGGAGCCCCCTAGGGGCTGAGCAGATAATAATAGCCAGTCCACTGATCCAACTGTAAAACTTAGATGAAACTATTTGAAGACCCTGATGCTTGACCTGTGATAAAAATCCAGCAAACCTTAATAGAGCATTGTGGTGCAATCAAAAAGATATTTCCACAATCAAAATATCCTCTGGTTATGAACAAATATGAAGGGCAATGTAAGACAACGTTTTGTTAACCCAAGGAACTTTAATCTGAACGCTCAGATAGCTAAAGTAAAAATTACTGCACTGCCAATTGGAGTAGGTAAGTTAGCCAATGAGCTAACTTTAGCTAATAAATGAACTGATCGTTTTTTCCTGTAAACCAAAGCAGCTGTGCTACTTTGTATCTGGCTATCCAACTCAATAGAAACTGCCTACCGTTACATGCAGGCACTGGTTCAAGGAATTTACGTTCACCAGCCAGAGTATCAAGTATAGCTAGCTAGTTGCCTACATTACGTATCGTTCGTGCAAAACCAATCAGCGTTAAAATCAGATACGGTATACAGAAATGCAATTCAAGATAAAACACCTCAGGATAATAGGCCATGTCACATCAGGATACTCGCCTTTGTATGATACCTCCCAACTCATGATTTCTAATCAGTGACGTTGTGTTTGTAAAAGTACAGTGGTTATGCACTCCATTAGTTTAAAGAGTCACTACAGTTTTTTCTCAAGCTAATCAGAGACTCGACGGTGGACGGGGAGCGACCTGTCAGCGGCAATGAATGATGATCAATGTGGCAAACTGTAGCGGGACTGGTTGCAGTGTTGCTATAGCGATCACGCAGCTAATCGGGCGGGCGTGCGCGCGCAAGTGCACTGTAGGTTTTCGGCACGGGCGACCGTGGAAGCTCTAGAAACGTCTAGCGCGAGGCTGGCAGATGCTGCGTCACTGCGCGAGAGCAAGGAGAGAGACACGCTCGGCAGTGGGAGAGTGAATCGGCGTAGCTTTATCGTGTTTATTTTTTGCTCGGTCCTACTTTTCACGCCTTGGTAGATAATCGAAAAAAAAACCCGAGGAGGATCGCACATAGGGCCAACACTACTGTCCACGGAAGAAAAAACCTAAATTAGATACAGAGATGTAAGTTTGGGGCGGAGGGCAATGAGGGAGGCGAACGGATGATGGTTGTGCATCAGTTCTAAGCGCCGGTTTTGTTTGTTACTTAGAAAGGGCGGCCTAAAACGTGGATCGTTTAGCTCTGTCTTATTTCTGCCATGCACAGGCACATGCGTCTTGTGTTAGCTAGAAGGCACAGGCTGCGATGCCGCGGTAGGCCTCCCTTTCACATGCCTGTGTCCGAGGAAGAACGATGAATGGAGAAAGAGACTATTAGAGGCGCATATTTCTAGGATCTGGTAGCTAGTTTGATATTCAAGTTTACGATTATAGATAGACATAAAATTTGGTAAGCGATAACATTAACCATGAAACCTTACACAGATTAACTATTAGAGGAATGTAAAGCTGCAGGAGTTTAAGCATTTTATAGCTATCCACCGGCTCGAGATTGTTGAATCACGTGGGAAAGGGTGGAAAGCTTAGCTATGAATGCTTAAAGGAATCTGCAAGTCTAGATAATTGTCTGAATCTATTAACGCTAGATACCTCTCTAGCCAATGCCGTTGGCTGTTGCTTTTGGCTTCTGAGACCGTTTGTACAATATAAGCTCGATAGCTGTCTCATATTTTTACTAAAACGTGTTGTAGGTGTCACCATAGTAGATGCCACCAGATGGCTAGGTTACTAGGTAGTTCGCAAAATGATCGGCCAGCTAGCATAATCGTACTTCGTAGCGAGAGCTAGGAAGCTAAGAATGGAGATCAAACGTGCAGAGGAGCTACGAGGAATCGCCACGGCTTTGCTCTTTGTCATGGGTGAACTGACCAGCTAGTTAGCTAACCAGCTTACGCCATGCATTTACATCGTAAATCGAAAGTGATTTTCGAACTTTTAGCGATTTAGTTCGTTAGCTCGCAGCCTGTCCGTTTAGCGACATGCATTAAATTGCCTGGCTAGCTAGCTACCTACCTACCTGGAAATTAATATGGAATTGACCACTTTGCGCTTTGTGTGTAAATAATTCTATTCCACTTGGCTAGTTTGCTAGCTAGATAAGAGAAGACCAGCTCGAAATATGTAAGGGCGCTTACTAGCAAAGGTTTTAGTGATATCTTGCTAGTTTGCTAGGGGCTAGTCACCAAATTCGACCTTGAACGGTGCGCTTAACACACATTTAGCTAGCTAGCATATTTGCTTGCCAGTGTAAGGTGGTATGTAGGTGGTAACAAATATGTAGTAACTAGGGAGCAGTTTAGCCAGTTAATTGTCACAATTTTGATGGAACTTCACACGTTTTCATCAATGATGCGTAACATCAGTCTGGCTATTTCTTCCCGTTGCCGAGGTAACTTCCTGTTCAACTACCAAATCTGACGCCATTCAGTTAGTCCATTCTTGTCAAGTGTACTGTATGCCGTGTACTGTATGCCAGTGGTGAATGTGGAGATGTATATGTACATTTAGTTATCGGACATTTAGAGGGTTTGTCCCAGGCCAACTTACAAGCGCCTGCCTTTGTCTGTTTGTGAATCTGGATACGTGTGGTGAGCCATATGCCTGCTGGACTGGCAAATCATCAGAGACAGACAGCACTGCTTTATCCTGTCACCGTACAGTGGTTTTCCTGTATTGTCAAGATTCAGTTATAAGTTGTGTATGTGTTTAATAGTTAACATGAGTGACGTTCAGTTTCATCAGCAATTCAGTAACAGTCACTCTTGTAACAGCCTGGTGCTTTCTGGCATGCAGAAATTGTAAAGAAACCTGGATAGTAATGGAATGCACATAAAATACCTTCATGTGTTAACTGAAGAGTTGTAGGCTAGTAGACTTGGAAACAAAGATCAGTAGCTTGAACCCTAGGGTGGGGCATTGCTGTGTCACACACAGCCAGTACTTAAGTTTTACAAATAGATACCAGACTGTAAGTTGCAAAGAATGTGAGAGCCATTGTGGGGGTTCTGAGCACAGATAATGTTAATTATATGTAACGTCACTGATAGTGTTGCTGCAAAATAGGCTTGATGGAGTAACTGAAGTATCAATTACCACTGTATTTTTTCTGCTTTTTTGCGATACAGCACATATCATAATATGATGTATATTACAAATTTACATTGATTCTCTCCTTCATTGTCCCAATGAGCATGTATATGTACATGCTTGCAATTTGCACAGCCTAGGCATAAATATCTTAGTGCAGCCATAGTTACAACAGTTGTGATTGAGAGGGTAGCTTGGTATTCTGTTGTAATTGTCAAGTAATACATAAAAATCAGGGGTGGCATTGACTTAGATTAGACACATGAGTGATGTCCACATGAGTGTGATTTTGTTTGAACAAGGTGGATGCAGGTGTCATAGAAACCACACTAACGTGGTTAAAAGTAGAATCATGATGCTCGGCTGTATATTTGAATTGGACAGCCCTGCTGTTAAGACTCGCCCCAGGCCACACTCTCCTCCAGCGAGCTGTCAGCTGCAGGTTCTGTCAGTGGTCCTCTTGCTTTCTTATGCTTTGTTCATTTAGCTCTGAGATGCACACGCTCTCTTGGAGAGTGCATGGAACATTATGTAGTCCAATGCTGCAATTCAGACAATTAGAATGATGAGCATGTGAACCTTCCATTTGTGCAGGTTCACTTAATCTCTTTTTGTGTTTTCTGTCAACAGGCAGCCAGCAACTGCGAAATGGTATGACAGGCGGGATCACGTCTTCATTGAATTCTGTGTAGAAGACAGTAAAGATGTACAAGTGAAATTTGAAAAATCAAAGCTCAGTTTTGGGTAGGTGTTCATTTTCTTGTGTGTGAGTAGTACCTCTCAGCGTGTATTTTACATGGCTAAATGTGATGTGGGGTGTGTTAAGACCCACTTTTTTCATCATTGTTGCTCCTGCCTTATTGTTCCTGCGTGATTTAGAAGTGGCATGTGGTATGGTGGTCTTCTGAACTAGTGGCGCAAAAAAGATCCATGCCTCTAATGAAGTTGTTCAGAAGCTGCGTCACTGCATGCTTGCTCTAATATTTAGCTACCATCTGAATATTTCACTCGTGCAGTAACTCTTCTTGCAGATTTAGGATAAAATGGAATGCGTTGGGTTGAGGAAAAGTAATCTCAGATGAGGTTTATTTTAAATTTCAGTTTCTTAAATGTCTAAAGGCTTTATTCCCTTTCCTCTCAGTTGTCGTGGTGGAACAGATAACCTCAAACATCAAAATGAAATTGACCTCTTTGAAGTTATTGATCCAAATGTAAGTGGTTGGTTTTTTAACAATGTTGTGGAATTACTATTTTCTGTGGACTAATTAATGTAATCCATTGATAATTTTATCACAGTTTTGTGCTCGTGGTGTTGGATATTGAAAATTTCATTTAGAGGATAATTGGATAACAAGATTCTCATTCTTATTTTCATATAGGAATCCAAGCACAAACGCACAGACAGGTCTGTTTTGTGTTGTTTACGAAAAGCTGAACCTGGAAAGTCATGGCCAAGATTAACAAAAGAAAAGGCAAAGGTCAGTGTTATTTTAGTAAGACTTTTCAGTTTAATGCAGTTGTCTCAGCAGAGACCAAGAAGCAGCCTCTGCACTTGAATTAATGAAACACTTTCTCTCTTAATATCATCACAAATACCTTTTTCTTGTTTTTAAAAGAAAATTCATTAATTTACTATTAATTGCAGATGCTTGAAAACTGAACATAAGGGCAAAGTGTTGCTGTTCTGATGAAATTGTGGTGTTGTGTACTTGTTTTTGATCAGCTAAATTGGCTCAGTGTGGACTTCAATAACTGGAAAGATTGGGAGGACGATTCTGATGAAGAGCTATCCAGTTTCGATCGTTTTTCAGAGGTAAGCAGGTCTAACTTGTAGGCCTTTCTTGATGAAATGGTACAGAGGTATTTGAAGCAAAATATTTTGGGGGAATTCTAAATGGGTTGCCCATGTAAGTGGTGTTTTTTGGCCTGTGGGTGGCAATTGAAAATCAATCACACAGAGAAGAGACGAGGACGCTTTGCTGCTGGGGGTGCTGAATGAGACGTTAACTACCCAGGATTGTATTCACTGGTGCTTGAAACAGCCCAGTTGCACCAGTTGCAGGGTTCCCTGGTGTCATTTCCAAAGTTCCTAATGTGGCCACAAATCATCCACGAGTTTACTCGAAATAATGTTGAGTGTCTTTTTTTTTTTTTTTTTTCAGATGATGAATAACATGGGAGGAGATGATGACCTACCAGAAGTGGATGGGGCAGAAGATGTAAGACACGTTATTTGTTTTCTTCCCCATCACATGAGTAAGCACTTTGAGTAAAGATGGTACAACTGGTGTTGTTCACCTGTGTATATTGGAACAGTTTGAGGCTAAGAAATTTGCTCAGGCATTGCATTCCTGAGCAAATTTCTTAGCCTTGAACTGTTCCAATACACACAGGTGAACAAACCAGTGCCACTGGAGCCTAAACCAGTGCCACTTTCGGTGCTCCTGCTTGCTGATTTTAAACAACTGAGAAGACACTAGAGTTGAAAGCTGAACAAAAATATGCACTTGTGAGACTTATACTTGTTCTAATGTTAGTGAAAATTTTCATTCCTAGGACTCTGCGGACAGTGACGATGAAAGTAAGTTATTGGATATTTATTTATGTTTTTGTTTCTTTCCTTTCCAAACAATGTCAGTTACACTCTCTTCTGGTTTGAGAGCAGTTGTTTCTGAACAACTCAAACAGCCCCTTCTGTTGTGCTCTGTGTAGTTATGTTAAATGGACATTTCCAGTATTGTAACAGTCTTACTGTTATGCTTCAACCAACCAATCGATCATCTCAGCCATTAAAATGACAGGTTCTCTGTTTCAGTAGTACTGAGCATGCTGTTCGGCTTAGCGATCAGATTCTCACAGCAATTATGTTTTGAGCTTTTCATAGATGGTGGGCTAGAAGTACATCATGAAAATATCTTTCCTTAATGACCTTGGTACTGGTAACTCTAGATGATGAAAATTAGATTGCACCAATACATAATTTGACTTATGTTCCCTGGCACCTCAGCAGGTTAGTTGCATGGAATTAGTGTTGAAATGACACATTTTTGACAATCTTTTTTTTTTTTTTTAATTCCAGAAATGCCTGATCTTGAGTAATGACAGAACTATAGGAAACCCTGTGACAGCTGGAAGGAAGAACTGTCTCAAAGCTGTTGGTTTTAAGAGAGGAAAAACCCTATAGATTTGAGCTGGTAACAATTGCATCTTTTTAAAAGCAGTTTTCCAGACCATTTGAAAAACGCTCAATATGCATACGTTTGTACAGTCTCCAGCCATTGGCAGTGCTGTGCTATAGTCTTCTATTCTGCATGGACGATGTACAGTTTCCATGACGTGTTGTGAAGTATAGTTATTGTCCATTAATCAAAAATCAATGGCTCCAATGAAAGATGTGTTAAAGGTTTGAAGTTTAATAAAAATGACATTTACGTCCCACCCCCTTTTTTGTTTAACAATATCATTGTGGTTCTGTACTTAAAAGAAAATTAAAACATGTAGTTTCTAATGAAGATGACGACAAAAACAGAATTTCAAAACAACCTATATTTTCAATAAAGTTTTGTTCCTTTTTTAATTAAAATATTCCCCTGTGTTGTTAATACTTTTAATTTGAGAATTTTTTTTTTGTTTTCCCCAATTCATTAATGAGATTCTTAACAACCTAAAAGCAGTTGTGCTTGCCGTGTGTTACCATATACAAATACTGTTCGTAAACGGTTACTGATTGGTTATCCATTTTGAATGACTTGGGAGTGTGATGGGGGTGTTTTCTCATTGATTTCTGATGGTACCTGCTTTTCATACTAAACATTATTGAAATAGACACATTTGAAAAGATCTTTCTATCTGCTGTAGAGAATACAAGCTTGGTCTTAATCATATCAGATAGGAAAGCAGGTATCAAAAAACTGCTTGGTTTCTTCCATATGTAAGAGAAATTAGAGCAAAAGTGTAAGATATTTCAAGCCTGTACCTATGGTGTTTCTGACCCCTATAAATCTGTCTTGAGTTGAGTCCAGCTGTATTTATTTATTATTTTTGCATAAAAAAAGAACAAAAATGAATATTAAAAGTAGATGATCAAATTTGTATTGGCACTGTCAGCCTATATATGTAAGTGTTATTAAAGCCAAAAATGATATATATAAATATACAGTATGTTTGTCAGCCTGTCTACTGGGAACAGGTTGAAGACATTCAGTCTGTTAAGTCCAGTGGGGAATTTTTTGTCTACACCTTTCTAATAAACTGTCTGAGACGTTAAAGTTTGTTTTATGGTCATAGTTTATAAATGCTAATTAGTTAGCCGTGGTTATCATGGAAAAATGTCCTTTGTACATGGCATGCAATAGAAACGGAACGTATAGTTTGGTATACAGCTTCAACTAGCATGTTTAACTGAAATATCGAAAAGTCGTTAGAATCTTGCGTAGGGTGAAGTATCTGAACATATTGTGAGGGACTGAGCGGGAAAAACTTCACTTTTGTCTGATTGGCCTAATAACGACATGTGACTCATCTGGTCTAATTATTGACGAGGGGGGGTTGTACTCTAAGGAGTCTGCATGCCCCAATATTACGGGGCAGCAGTGAAATGCCTCTGCAGGTTCGCGTCGGCCTGAGCAGAGTGGAAGCACGTGGTGAATAGCAGGTGGCTTGTGCACTGCGCCATCTACTGGGAAAGTGATGTCTGACCACCAATTATCTTCACCTACCTGGAGGCAAGACATGTAGCGAATATCCTTGACATCCACACTACAAGGACAAAGTTTTTCATGTGCTAGATTAAAATACATACGAAAAACCCTTGCTAGAAGGGAGAGAGACACCTAAAATATTTTTGAATGGCTTTAAAATTCGCAAATGGACGTTAAAATTGGCGCTAAGTATCATCAGCAATGGCAGTCAAAAAACAAAATGAACTGTAGGTGATGAGTTGTTGCAGTCTTCTTTAAACACATTAGGTATTGATGTTTTCTGTTTTTCTATATGTATTTCCACACAAACAACCGTGGTCAGACTGTGTTATGTATCTGATACAGAGTAGGGAGCGAATGAGTGACGTCATTCAGCACAAGCGCTAGCCACCTTCTCTGGACAGCACTGGGAATAAACGCCGATGAGGCTGAAAAACTTAATGTCATCACAATATCATCACTCCGCCTTATCCACTCCTTGTTTGAAATGCAACCATCAGACTAGATCGGGCACATTTGTAGGGTAAATCTAATTTACCATCCCTCATCGTGTTGTTGTAGTTTATGTTAAGCGTCTCTAAAAATCTAATTGGTCGCCGTTTAATTGAAGACCATTTTGTTTCGATTCACCTCTCTGTTTTGCCTTTCTCATCTGGTGGGCGCGCTGTACAGCGCTACTTCCTGCAGCATCATGCTGACTTCTGCTGGGTCCTAACGCCTTCCAGTGATAGTAAGGGTAAGAACCCAGTTTCGTTTCTGTTCTAAAAATAGTTTTTAATCGCTCTTACAGTTTCTTTATATATGCACATATCCGAGTGGTTCCGATAGTTAATATTCATGCACCAAACTAGATTACAATTTTTCATTTTTCCTGCTTTAAGTGATAAACCATAGAGGGATATAAGCCAAAATACCAATTCTCTCACTCCATGTAAAGACTGGCAACGTTCCTGCACTAACGTCCTGGAGATAAGTATACAGCCATGTGTCCGTTTGTTTTTTCTCTCATTGGCAAATAGTGAAGAAAGAGCCAAATAATCACCTGTTTAAAGGCTGTTACATGTTCAGTGTTCTGATGTATATGGGAACACTTTATACTGAGATATGTCATAAAACGAGTTTATTGCTGGTTAAAAATGAATTCATTTGTTGGTTTTGCCATTACAGTGTTTTGTTTTAACAGGCTGATACATAACGTCAAACAGACAAATTATATAAGATCAAATACTCCTATATATCCTTATCTAATATTTCTAAACATTAATACAATATCTCAATAATACAATATGTCACTGAATAACCTGCCCTGCCCTCTAAGCAACATTTTATTTTGAAGAAACACAAACATACTAGTGCTCTGATACTGCCTGTGACCATCTCACAATATTAATTAAGGTGTATTCCCAGGTCTTTCTAATGAAATGCATTTTACAATTGTGTGATGAAACAGTTTTTAAATATGAGCTTCACCTGTCATTAAAAAATAACTGCATTAATTTAAAAAAATGTTTGTAAAATAGTCATTAACACAATTTCATTTGTATCTTAACCTATGTGAATGTGAATGAATGCTTGTATAAACATTTAACTCAGGGGATCCTCAGCTTTGCTTCGCTTAACAAACCTGCCCAAGTAATTTTGTCTGAATGCAAGTGTGTGAGTGCTGAAGGCAGCAATTATTTAGTAAAGGTGAGAGGGTTTTAATCTTAAATTCAATGTTAAATTCTATGTATTAAAAATATCTATTGTATCTTTTATTGTCTTTTTACATTTTTTGCAGTTAAGGCACAGAAATCCAGACTTAAATGTTGATATGAAATTTCCATGCAAACAAGTCAAGGAGTCATCACCAGTCTTGGTGATATTAGAATGGACACTTCTTTTTTTTTTTCTGGCACTGCATATATAGACATAGCTCCTTAAATACTTGAGGAGAATTCAATTGTTTGAGTCCTTTTGTTCTGAAATGATTAAACTGATACTCTTTGCAACACTTAACATGCTAGTTCATAGTTTCATGGGCATGCTGAAATGGCAAGGAGTAGTGTCTTCCCCAGTTTGGTGATGGCTGTTACTGATCAATCATTACATGCATTACATTACATGCATTGAGCAGACACTCTAAACAGTGACTTCCATCACAATTCCATTCAATGTAAAAACAGTGTCAGACCAGATTTACCAATCACTGGTCAATTTCTTTTTCCGAAAGAACACAAAGAAACAAAAACAAAACAAAAGAGTTCTGCATTTTAAACTCTGAGGTAAAGAAATGAACACGAAAGATCTGCCAGAAGGGATTCATAAAGAAATACCTCCCATACAAATCAGACAAACCTTTCTTTGACTGACAGACAGAGGAGGTGGGAACGATATTCAGAATTTGGCTTAAAGAAATTCTGTAAGGCATCAACAGGCTTAACAAATGTAACTGCTGCACCCTATATTTTGCAGCAGCAGAGGACAGGACAGGTTAATCATAACTAAATCTGGCATTTTTATCACTATATAGCCCCTGCATATAGTTACACTATACAGGAAAGACTTGTTATTAGCATATATATTGATATGCCTCAACACCAGCTGGCTTTGTTATTTCTTGGAGACAAGTGCATTTACTTTCATGCTGGAAGCCTTTTGCAATGGGATGTTGAAATCAGGACAAATTCCAAGTCTTCAGTGTGATGAATGCACCCTTGGGCTTTCTCAATAGTATATATTTCTGATTATTTGCATTAGATCACTTAGGTTTTTATTCCTCTGTTACTAAATTCCACACACCACTAGTAGCACAATTATATGCCATTAACTAGAATATTTGCACGGTGTTTATTCATATCATGAAGCAATCTGTTTGTGGTCCTTGAAAACAGTGACGGTGTAGATATACATATAAATCTCCTCATAGGCATTGTCTAATGTGATATGAAGCTGTTTACATAATGGCTCTATACAACTCTCTTGTACTAGATGTACTTTTACTGCTTGTAACCTAGATCAGTTTTTACTAATTGAATATCATGTCACATATGGCTCCATGCAGCAGACCCAAACAATCAGATGAATGGATGAAAGTACATGCTTTATATCTTGTAGTGTTATAGTATAAAACAGGCCTGCCAGGCTTTCTCAGGTGAATTGGTTGCAATATCACTAATTTTGCTTTAACTTGTGGGATTGAAAACATGAATGGCATTGTGTGTTTTTTATAGCTGACAACCATGCTATGAAAGAAAATATTGAAACCTTATATTTGTAGATATGGTTGCATTTAGATTTACAGTAGAGCAGATTTTATATTTAAAAGTGGAGACTGACTTACATTGCCTGTACATTTCAAGGCAAATAATGTAGATTGCTAGCTAAGATGTCAGCTTCCATTATAGCGGTAGTTAGCTACCACTATGCCCTAATAGACTACATGTGTTTGAGTTAAAAATATTCTTGTTGAACACAATAATCTTAGACTAGGTAATGTTTTAGGTTCATTATTTAGCATTATGCTAATGTTGTTGAAGCTATACTAGCTATGCTATGCTACACTAGCTATGAGCTAAGAAGTGAAGCATTGTTTTGTGTCAGCTGTCTGGCTTGACCGAGATGGTCCATATGTTGATAGGTCCAATTTGACCTAATGCACCGTTTTGTTCATGCTTTTCAATAATGATTTAAACATAGTTAGTTAAATTGTATCAAGTTTTTACCAGCATGTATAAACGCAGCACGTAAGTCATTGAGTATGACTTGGGGGAAAGGTTGACAGTGCAATAAGCCTAGTTCCTAATACCTAATTTACACAGACATATTGTTTAATTCATGTTTTCATTCAAAATGAAGAACCCCATGTTTATATAAGTTAACTTCCGTTTTAATCATTTTAACAGGTCCCTTTACATGAAAAAAGCGGACACTCGTGTGTCATTGAGGAAACCTGCATTTAAAAGTGCAGAATTTGCCATTTTTTGTTATTACCTTGAGGATTCTCCATGCTTTTTAGCACATTAAAATTTCAAAATTTTGAAAGTTCCATTCTTGGCTGTTGCACAAAATATAGTGTGTATTTCTGAGAGTAAGTGCATTCATGGCAGTTGAAGTGAAAACTAATTAATTTGTGAAAGCTAATTAATTTTCAGGAGTAAGACTAGGGTGGAGAAATCCAACAATTAACATTGGTAGAGATCTGATTAGGAAGGCAGAGGTCAAATGAACTTGAGTATGGCTAGTGGAAATGGGTGTCTTATGCATATTGTGCCGAATGGGCATTTCCAGGGAGACAATAAGCTTAACCATCACAGCTGGGAGCCAGACTCTGATCAACTACTCCACCCTGGCTGTCCTACTGAATGCACTATACAGTCACACATCCAGATTGTATGTTGCTATACTGTATTGCTGTATTGTTGCCTGCACTGTCTTGTTTTCTGTATGTGCCATGAAAGCAGTATCCTCATTCAAAGTCTGCAAATTAACCTGTCAAATCTCTTTTCATTTATGATAACTAACAATTTATTTTTATCAGTACATATTATTAATACTCTTTCTCTACTTCTCTACTTCTGACTAGTGGGTATTGAAGTGAAAGAGTATATTTTACTCATTTAACATGATTTTGAGGGTATTAAATAGGCAACACTGAGTTTTTATTATTAAACCACCTTAATTTCAAACATCTGTAATCAGTCTGTTTAGCAGATCTAATCACATATTATTCATTCAGTTAGATCAGTGTTTCTCAACCCTGTTCCTCACGGCACCCTGTCCTGCATATCTTCTATCTATCCTTGCTCTACCTACCTGACTGAACTCACCAGTGGCACATTTTATTAGCTGAGCACACCTGATTTAATCAAGCAGCAAGGATAGATATGCAGGACAGGGTGCCACGAGGTGCAGGGTTGAGAAACACTGAGTTAGATTTATAAGGAAGCAATTCAGATTAAGCACCTTGTCTGGGGCTGCAACAGCAGAATATAACTCAGGCATTGAAGCAACAATCTTATGGTGAGTCCATTTCTGGTTACAAGTCCCACACTGCTGCCTGTTGCACATAGCAGACTTTGTGTGTGAGTAAATTATCACTCAGTCAGTCAGTCAGTTAGCAATCCAGGCTGATATTTCCCTGACAATTCCCCAAAATAGGAAAGAGGAATATAATCCTGCAGGTTATGAGCCATGTCCAGAAGCCTTTATAAAGAAAAGGACACCATTTAACTATTCTATATAGACTGAATAACGCCTTTCCATGTAGTTACTGATGCTGATATTCTGGTATTCTAGTAGTTTTGACCTCAGGGCGGTGTCCACTCTTATCTTGCAACGCCCTCAGGATATTCTGTACTGAGATTTTTGAATTGGCATTGTCTTGAAGGATGTTCGAGAGAATATTTTTGTTTTGATAGCTTGTAAAACTATTTTAGACCCTCGGTTGATAGACAGTTGCTACCTGTAATAAAGGTGCTCAGCGTGAAAATTCCCCGGCTCTAGGACCCGGGACAAGCCTGGTGTCCCGCAGCGTGTGAAGCACCACTCACTTCCTCTCTTTACGGTTTCTTTCTTTTGAATGATCATGGCTGCACTCAATCACACCAGCCATGTTTGCTAATGTGGAACCTATAGGTTAGCGATTACCTATTTACTATTTACATCGGCTTTGACTTCTTCAGCCCTGTCTCACATCGGAAGCCTAAAGGCACCAGCTTCCTGGAAAAACAGAGATTAGACAGGTTCGGTAGTTTTTGAAATATGATTTTAGTGTGTAAACTTTTGAATGTGTCTGGTTGCCGTTTAAAATTCTCTTCTGCGAGTCTTGAAAACAATGTAAGTTTATAAGCTAGATAGCTAGCTAAATGCCAGCAGTTATAGCTAACGTTAGCTAGCTAAACGCTTGTCCAAAAGCACAAGTACCTGTGCGACTGCAGTAGACTCCTGAGAAATACTTTCGTCATCTAAATGAAAAAATACGATTGTCTTTAAAGTTTTAAAATCATATTCGCAGAGAATGCTATAGAATTTTATTAAACAGACATCTTACGTCCACGTTAAGTTTCACAGCAAGCTAATGTTGGCTAATTATCTTGAATAGCTTGCAAAATAGCTATCTAGCTAAATAGCTTGCTAATATTGACCACTAGTATAGCTATAGTCTGTCAGTAAAGAAAGGCCTCACTGTTTTAATAGTGGGGATTTTTAATAAAATATGATTTGTCTTTATATTTGAAAAGGTATTATTTCATGGACATGGGACAGTTGCACAGATCTTCTTGTTGGATTTATAGCAAGATGTTGATAACTAGCAGAATCAGATGGAAGATGTAGCCATCTAGCTATCGTAATGCTTCGTATGATGGCAAACTGCCGCTATTGGTTGGTAGGAACTTATAAATAAAGCCAAGGCCCAAATGTATATGAATGGTTATGTAGTTTAACTTGGGTAACATAACTAACGCAAAGACACGGTCATCTGGTTGGAGACATATGAATGAAAGCTAGTAAGCAAACGTAACGTTAGCAAGCTAGAATACTTTGCGAGCAGCATCTGTTCTCCCGTCGTCTGTTTTGTTTGGGAATGTGACGCCAGCTCACTAAGAACTACATAATGACAATGTTACTTTTCAGCTACTACATAGCTAGCTAGCTAGTTGGCTGTAGCTATCGAGATAACCGCTTAGTTTGCGATTGATTTTTGTTAAGATATCAAGAGATCGCTTGTTAGCTGGCAAACATTATAGCTAGCTGTGGTAGTTTGTTGTGAATAGACCGTCACCTGCGGATTTGTTAGTGACCTAAATGCATTTATATGGCTAGATCGTTTGTACAAAAGTACTTCGCGATTTTTGTTTTGCCGGAGAGAACTACTGTTAGGTTAAACTGAAACCAGCTAGCTCACTTTGGAATAACATGCAGTGGATGTAACTGGTAGCGAAAATGTTTATTCGGCCGTGAGATGAGATGGTGCTGCGTATTGTTTTACTCCCAGACGCTAGTTGCCTGTGAATAAGCTGCAGTGTGCTTTTTAACCCAAAACAGGAGATGTGTTTCGCATTTGTTGTAATAAGTCCGTTAATAATGATGGAGGTAACGCATTGTGTACACAAACAGTAACACCAAACGGGGAACTACTCCATCCTGGGATACTGCGACATTTTAAGTCTAGTGGAAACGCGATGCGATGTCCTGACAAGAGCGAGTGGCCCAGCCTACTCCATCGGCAACGCCTGCACACTTTTCACTACCCAGTGCATGCTACTGTAAATGTACTGCGGGTACTTCTGCGGGTAATCGCTTCTAATACATTTTTAGCAACATATACGTAACAAAATATATCGCAATACTTTAAAATGTACTTCAGAATACTGAAGTTGGATACATGGTATCGACATTATACACATACTTGGCGGCGATGTTTTAATATTTCCCGTTTCCTCTGTGGACCTATGCCACGAATACTTTGGATTGTGAATACATGTCAGAGGGTTGATAAGTTGAATATATGTCGTTGATTGCTACCTCTGTTGCTCACAGGTTTGCATTATTCATCCACAGAATGCCTCAAGGCAGGCAGCTAAAGTGTGTGTGTGTGTGTGTGTGTGTGTGTTCCCAAAAGACCAAACGCTGCGCTTAATTATCTGGCTTGGTATTTTCATGCAAATCTGCTACAATTAATCCAGCAGTTTTCATTCTTCACTACCCTATTCCTGTCAGAAGTTTTATTTGATTGCATTTGTATATTGTATGTTCGTGTTTTCTCACCTCATTGATTTTTTAAATAAAACTCTTTTGCAGATGGCAGCGAATAACCATTATAACTTTGGGGGCCATCCCTCTGTATCAGCTAACTCAGGATTGAAGCCTTCCTCAGGGGAATCTCTTTATACTAATGGGTCATTGTCCTCCATGAGCTTCTCCCAGCAGGGGAAAAGTGAGTTCTTAACGTTCTCATGCGGATTCACATAGCAAAATTGACTCCCATCTAAGGATGCTGTATGTTAAATTGCGTAATCTCTGAAAATAAGGCCGGGTTAATTTTGAGGTCAGTGTTTTTTTTTGTCTTTTTATCAGTAGAATCTTGGTGGTATTATTTGATGAAAGCAGGACTCCCAAAGGAGTTGTTGCCTGGCCTTTGAGAGGAGCACCTGTCACCTGTCTTCACCTGATTCCTGGTTTGTGATGTTTGCAGATCTGAACGGCGACCTGAATGTGAATGGCATCACTACTGTAGCTGGGAGCGGTGCACCCGGTGCCCACCCCTCCACCTCTTACTCTCACATGAGCAACCACCACCAACCCCACCAGAGCAGCCTTGGCTACAACTACTTGTGGGGCCAGCCACAGTACGGGCCGGCCCTGAGCACTGGGCATAGGGCCAGCATGCACCACAAGCAGAGCCCTGGGGCTGCACTTCAACTGCCACAGCACTTCCAGGGCCACGCGCAGTATCAGGCTAACGGGGGCCTTGTGGGGCCCCGACAGCCTCCCGCTACGGCCGCACCCGACGTCTCTCTGGCTGGGGGGCAGTACTGGAACAGGGGCAGCCCCTCCCAGCAGCATGGTGGATCTCCCCTGGGGGTGGCGTACAACTCACATGGCGGGTACAGGGCCTACCAGGGCCAGGGACACCCGGGCTTGGCCCCCGTGCAGCATCACCGGCAGCAGCACCAGCCGCAGCAGCACCTCCATCACCATCACCAGCAGCAGCAGCAGCAGCATTATGGGATGGTGCCCAACGGGATGTCCTACTATCAGCCACACTCCCAGCCACCGCCTACAGCTCAGGTCCCACCCCAGGCCCAGGTAATGCCCCCAACTTCACAGAACTATGCTCTGGCCCGCCACAGCCCACAGCACCACAGCATGAGCCGGGGGGCCTCAGGGAGCCCTCTTCCCATGCAGGCATCCACAGTTCCAATGATGTGCTCTGCAAACATGCGGGAGAACGGAGGACCCCAGCAGCGGGACAGACCCTCGGGACACTGTGGCTCGCAGCCCATTGGGTCACCAGGTAAACTTTCCCATCACGGCCTCAGGCTGAACATCAGCTGTCAACAAAACAGTAGGACTGCCCCCGACCAAAGATTTTACTAGTCAACTAGTAGTTGTTAGTTCAAGCCATTAGTCGACTAGTTGTCACATGTTTATGATGTTAATTTAATTATTTAAATGTATATTTTTTGAGACATCAGAAAATGGTTTGAGTTCCAGGGCTGAGAAAGAACGTTATAAGTAACATTGTTAACACTGTGCTACATTACAGAGAAATACAAAACCGTAATAATGAGCCTTTCAAATATAAATTTTACAAGTGCACACACGAAGAAAACTAATGGAATAACCCTTTCGCGTGCACGGTTACACCGATCTGATTAGCCGTTTAGCACGTATGCTAAAACCGGTGCAATTAGAACACTAGATAGGAAAAATTCTAGCTAATTTTAGCTTTGAGGAAACAGCAAAAAAATATAGTAAATGCAAACTGAAAATGGGGGTTACTAGGTTTATCATCGAAATAATCATATCATATAATGGTACTCGTATTGCCAGACCTAATTGTCACCTCATTGTGTATTTATGCTTTACCACCATGAAACAATCAGGTGGGGGGAAAAAATTCTTTTTTTTAAATTATTCTGCGAGTAACTGACAAATGAAAACTGGGTCAACTAGGGCTCTTCTCATCGACTAACGGTTTGGTCGACTATTAGGGGGCAGCCCTACAAAACGGGTGCATTTAAGCCATGAAGTTCATGTGAATACTGTGTATGGTTTACACATTGATGCATCACAGAGTTCTTCGTGTGATGTGATTTCAAATACTTCCTGGTACTGTGCGCTCTTGGACTCTTGAATGACGTTTATTATGTTTCATTAATCTTCTTAGCAGAGCCATGCCAGTGTGGTTTACGCACAGCTTATGCCATCTCTAAACCAATCAGTGTGTGTGGGAAGCTTTTACTAGAGATACTTCCTCTCAAAAGTGGATTCGATGACTTGACTGTTTTTATCACTAATCCAGAAGTAGATCTCTAGTCTGCAGTAAGTGGCTAAGTACAGTGGCTTATTTCATTTTGTACAGACAGGTATAAGGGTTCTAAACATTGCTATCAGTAATACCCTAAGTTTACGTGTTTTTCTGCTTAATGTTCCCAGGGGGTTTGAGCGAGCTGTATAAGGATGTCGATAGCAGCTACAACCTGCTGGAGAGTGTGTCTGTGTCTCAGCACTTACCCAAAACAGAGCGCTTTACTCAGAAGAGTACCACCCCTTCCACAGGGCCTTCGGAAAGTGATTTTAGCCAGGGGGCTCAGCACCTCCCCACTGACACAGGGCGTCACATGGTTAAACAGTACAAAGAAGGAGACACGGGGAGGGAGCCTGCTTCTTCAGTGGGCCCTGCAGCTCCAGCAGGACCTGGTCCTTCAGTGGCTCCTGCTGCTCCTTTGGCCCCCTCCATAGCCCCTGCCCCTCTTACGACCCCCACTTCCCCAAGAGTTCATACTCCTCCTGTAATTTCTTCTCCTGTGGTCCCAACTCGTCTAGCAATTCATACTCCTCCAACTGTCTCTGTTCCTCCTCTCGCCCCACCATATCTCCTGCTTATCCAGTGGCCCCTTCTCCCTTGGTGACTCCTACTGTAACTGCTCCTCCAGTTGCCTCCGCAATGGCTCCCACTTCTCCTGTGGCTCACACCATGGCTCCTACTCCTCCAATGGCCCCTGCTTCTCAGATGGTTCCTACTCCAATGGCCACTGCTTCTCAGACGGTTCCTACTCCAATAGCCCCTGCTTCTCAAACAGCTCCTACTCGTCCATCAGCCCCTGCGTCTCAAATGTTTCCTACTCCTCCATTGGCCCCTGCTTCTCAAGCAGTTCCTACTCCTCCGTTGGCCCCTCCTTCTCAAACAGTTCCTACTCTTCCATTGGCCCCTACTCCTCAAAAGGTGCATAGTCCTCCATTAGACCCTGCTCCTCAAACAGTTCATACTCCTCCATTGGCTCTTGCTCCTTCGGGGATGCATACAGCTCCAGCAGGCCCTGCTCTTTCAGTGGCCGCCAGCACAACTCCTGCTCCTCTTCCAGTCCTCTCTGTTTCTCCAGTAGTCCCAAAAGAAGCTGGGTCTGAAGAGTCGGCTTGCAGTGCATTTACCACCAAGCTGGAGCTCCCTATGGCTGGTGGCCCTGAGGCAGTTAAGCTCGGCCTAGTACAGAATGTAGCGGACATGATGGTAGTTCATAAAAACGACCAGGGGCTGAATTCCCCTATCTCAGTGGTCCAGTTGTCAGAAACATCTCACCTGCTTGGTGGGCTCTCAGATGTGGAGTTGCATGCGGACAAGAGTCTAGATGCCACTCGGGTCAGTGGGTTGCCCAGTGACTGTGAGGGTGACCTCTTGCCGACGGGATCCTCTCATGTCAATGCATCCAAGGTAGAGGAAAGCGGCGCTCTGGGCAACACCCTCAGCAGCACTTCCCACACTGAAGATCTGTCTGTTGAGGACCAGTGGGCCACCCAGGATTCGGAAGAGGCTGACGAAACCCAGGGTGAGGATATACCTGAGATGGTGGACATGAGCTCTGCCACTGAGGACTCACTAATGGAGCCCTCTTTGGATCACTCCTCCCTTCCGGTGCAGTCCTTCAACGAGGCCTCTCAGAGTGCCATCTCTCTGTCCTCCACATCTGCCAATGCCATGTCCTTCCAGTCCTCCCCCAGTGGTGAGTAGCGTTCAGCTTCAAGTAGCCTATACCAACTCTGGGCCTTACTGAGGGCTCCCTAGAGTGTTCCCTCTCTAAGCCTACCTTAACAAGCTGATAATTAAGCAAATGTGAGTTGTACCTATCCCAGCTACTGAAAAATGTTATATGCACACATTTATTTTTCCTCATCAGTTCAAAGCTTCATTCAAGACATTAAGTGACAAGTACAGAGAGAACAGTACTAGTTTCTTACATTGATAATCTTTTGAAGCCAAATTACTGTAAATGCAGACAAAGAGGTACATTGTGGGAGTGGGCAGGGAGGGACCAGAATTGCCAATGGAGAATATTCAGAGCATTGTCTGGCAGTTAGTCAGGTTGTATGTGTGTCTGTTGCTAAGAGGAAGTTGAAATTGCATGTCTGCTTGGTAACAGATTGCCTTGTCTGCAGCTCGCTGTTGGGAGCTGTTGGCAGATGCTCATTGCGGGTTCTGAACTGTCGCAGTCGGCCCAGGAAAGCTTCTGTTTTTGGGCATCAAGCATAAGGAATCAACGTTCTTCTGTCATTTAATTGACACAGTGACATTTGAATCTCCTAAAATGGGGGTGTCATACCCATATTGTAATCAGGGTTTTGTTCAATAACAAAATTGATTAATTCTAATAAAAAGGAATGGTTGCTGTAGATTTATGTAGGATAATGCTTTGTCTCAGGTGCTGGTGGGATGTCCAGAGGTGTCTACTGTTACTCATTACACATGAAAGGGAGGTAGATGTTTATGTGTGTTTATGAAATGTAGTTACTTAGAGTGAAAGAAGGAATTCTCGATATTGAAATCTCGTGGACAGTTCTGTACAGTAGCTTTCACAGTAAGCAGTGAGCCCTGAGTATTTGAAAAGAGCAAAGATACTGGATCAGTAATGTTCCCGAGGAGTATTTTTTCGGAAATCTCTTAAATTCTTTTTTGATCTTTAACCTCCAAGCAGCTAAGCCACACCCACCAGAGACATGGGCACTACTTTTGTGCCATAATTGGTTGCCCTTGTAATGACAATCAAACATTTTGAATGTAATAAACCAAGGTTTTAATAGTGCATGTATGAATCCCTGTATAGTGTTTGCCTGTAGAGGGTGTATTGCCCTCCATACTTAGTGGGCCCATGATGTCTTACACTGCTCATGTTTTACTGATGACATCATCTCAGGTGTTTTCTTCAAAGAACCATAATTGTACAGGTTAATAATATGTATGGGTTGTTCCTAGAATAACAGCAGAATGTTACTGTGGATGTGTCTGAAACTGAAGTGTGCCTGCAAAGTGTCACTTTCGTTTTAATAATCAAGAATTCCTTTTGGCCTAAAACTGTCATATTATCTGTTTAAAGATTCCAACATTATACAGGATTGTGGGGTCCAAGATGGCCCCGTTTCATCTGGAAGGGACACAGCGGTTTTGCATGTGGAGGAGCAGGTGGTAGAAGCAGAGCATGACCCCAGGGAGCAGTCAGCCAACGATACAGTGCGGGCAACGTTGTCACCCCCACCCAGCCGTGCTGTGACCCTAAACACTGGGAGACGTGCAGAAAAGCTCAGAACCCTTGGTGCCAAGCCCCCTTTCTCACATGGTAAACTGGCCTCCCAAAATGCCCTGCTCAGCCTCACTGGGGAGTGAAAAATACCTTTCTGAAGTGTGTTTGCTTCACATCAGATACCTGATGACTTTCAGGGGAAAGCCCTTTATACACTGATGCAGGCCTGCGGAGAAAATTGGCGTGAAGCAGATTCAAATTGGACCTAAATTAAATCTGTTTAATTTGTGAAAAAAAATCATTTTTGAGTCGGTGGCTGTAAGGGATCTTTGGAAGAAATTTGTCTTGGCTTGAGAACCCATTGAAGTCACCACCCAGTGGTGTCTGAAACACATTGTACATATGTACATACATTGTATATGCACATTGTATCTCTTGCTGTTGTAAAATCAGTAATGCCTGATGTATCCCTGCTTTGGGATATAGTCAAGGTCTCACCCAGTTTTAAGTCATCAGAGTGAATGGGGTTTAAATATGGTCTTGATTGTGAATGTCATCTATTTGTATCATAGAGCGCAAGAGGTCACGGGTCTCCAAGTCCTCGCCCACAACTGGAAAGGGTGCTATAGCAAAGCTGGAAGAGGTGGAAGATGGGGAGGAACGGAAGAGGGTGGCTGGAATGAAAGGCAGTGTAGAAGGTGCCAGTCTTGTCGCGGGCCTGTCCACTACTCGTAAAGAGCCAATCAGTTTGTCCCCTGAGCCATGCTCCTCCCACTGCCTCAGTGTGCCCCCCCAGAAACCCCTGAAGGTGAAGAGGGCAAAGAAGGGGCCAGGGAAGGTTTCCCGTACTCCAAAAGTAGAGGTGCCAGTGGCGGAAGATGAAGATGAGAAAGCTTCAGCCAATGGTAACGGCATGTCATAGCATGCACTGTGTCAGAATACAGTCTTTTTTGGGTGGTGGATTTGTTGTGTGATTTATTTGTGCAATGAAAGATTTTTGAGAAGATTTTCAGATCGCACCCTCCTGCACAGAATGCTCAAAGTTATTTGAATGAAATCAAATTAGATTTCTGTCAGTTCTGTCATCACAGCAGACATGTGATGCCTGTGCTGTTTCTTTTTTTAAACAGGTGAAGTTCAGAAGAGACATATAGCAACAGAAGAACAAGTCAGATTTCCCCTGCTGCACGGGTAAGCGGATATTCTGAATCGCACCATTTTCACTGCAACAGGAAGAGCTACAGCACTTTGCTAGAGAATTTGTCCTGTGCTGGTGTAACGGGTAAGGCCCTGCGTGCCCCTGTTGGCAGGTGGAGACGGGAGATTCGGGTCAGGAAGTGTGAGAATCGGATGAAAGGCGAGACCTGGTACTATAGTCCCTGTGGGAAGAGGATGAAGCAGTTTCCGGAGATCATCAAGGTAATGCAGCACCACCATTAAGCAGAGTGTTACATGTTAAAATCCCAGGTCTGACTGCTGTCATACCCTTAGGTAAGGCATGTAGCATGAGTTGCCTCCAGAAATCTCCAGCTGAGTGAAATAAAAAGTAAGTTGTATAGGGTCCCCTGGATAAGTGCTTGTATTTATACAAATAAATGATTTAATGATGTATACAGCAATCACCAACTCATACTGCTACAGGTATGCATCAATCTGGAATCATTAATTTTTTTTATGTATCACACATTGTCTGATAAGCTAATGTAATATTCTCATGAAGAGCAACCAAGATAGCTTAGAGTTCTCCCAATATTCATTTCATACAGGTGAATATTTGCTGAGGCAGTTCAGGTTTCTTGCCTTTCTCAATGGTACAGAAACAGTGGCCCACCTACGAATCTAACTGTATAAGTTGGGGTGCTTTGATTGTGTGCTCTGTGGGGAGGCATAGTTGTGCGGTGGCAGGTGGCTGATTTGACGGTTCCCTGTATTCCCACAGTATCTGAGCAGGCACCCAGGGACAGCTGTGGCCAGGGAGCACTTCAGCTTCAGTCCTCGCATGCCTGTCGGTGACTTTTATGAGGAGCGGGAGACACCACAGGTCAGCAAGCGGAGGGGCACTGAGCTGCTTTGGGGTTCAAACCATTTTATTTATCATTAAGTTTGGAGGGTGACAATGACGGTAGGATGGCAGTAGAAATCACAGTGCTGCTCAAAACTGGGAAGGAATGAAATAAATCAATTTAAAATGTATATTGAGCATAACACTCCATTGGTGATTTTGTGACACTGATTTGGTGTAGTAAGGTTGTTTGACCGAGGTTCCCTCCATATCCAGGGTGTGGAGTGGTTCCTTCTGGCTAATGAAGAGGTACCCTCCATGATAATGACCATTACGGGCAGGCGTGGTCGCCCCCCTAACCTGGGCAGAGTGCAGCCCCGCCACTGCCCCCGTGCCCCCCGCAAAGAGGGTGGCCACGGCCGCCGCCCAGGGAGGCCACCCAAAGTGAAGATGGTGGACGCGCTGAGCAAAGTGGAGGCAAAGCTGCTGAAAAAGCTGGAGTCACAGGGTAAGGGATGGGCGGACTTGCAGGGTAAGGCAACGAAGGGCAGAGTTGCTGAAAGTTGCAGAGTGATGGGCAGAGTCACAACTGTGCAAGCAGTTTGAGGGTGTACTCACACTAGGCAATCCGTACCGTGCCCGAGCATGTTTGACCCCCAAAGTCCAGTTCGTTTGGCTAGTGTGATCGCTCCGTACCGTGCCTGGGCCCACTTGAAGAGGTGGGCTCGGGCACGGTTCACTTGGACTCAGGCACGGTACGTATCAGTGTCATTGCTAACTGTGCCCGAGCACGGAACACAAACATGACGTCAATGTTGCGACTGTCCCATTTAACAAATATATCCGTTATATAGCAACAGTTAGCTGGATATCTGTTAGTTACACGCCCATTCATAATAAATCCTTTAAACCATCATTTGACTACCTAGCTGACTTCCTCAAATATAACAAACTAGCTACCTCCAAAATGATGTTTGATTGGTTAGTTCTGTAGATCTGTACCTAAAAATAACTCTGTGGATCCCCATATTAGCTTGATTACTAGCAAGCAAAATAAAACTAGCCATAATTTACGTGGTGATGTAAGCATTGCTGTTGTCAGGGGCTTAGAGTATCACAAATGAAGCAGCCAAACTGTTTAAGTAGCTAGTCTTCAACAATCACTCAGATAGGTAGCCTGTTAGCTAACTAGCTATGTTTGTCAAATGGTGACAGTAGCGCACACACAAGTAGTAGCCCTAACTGGTTAACAGCAGCTTACATTATTGTGATTAGGCTGCTGTAATCTGACACAAAATATTGGTCTGTCCCTTAGCATAAGCTGCCTCCGTAAAGATCTTCTTATACGTGCAGCATGGTTAACTGAAAATCGCTGCGTTGCATAATCGATAAATCTATAAGGCACTCCAAAACGACTCCAAATATGCCACAAAGTAAGTACAATCATGAACTCTATTGTGCTGTGCGAGAGCGCTTTTCCTCAACGCAAAAAAATCGCATTGTGATGACGTAAGCGTGCTCGGGCCCGGAACGTTAAGCACAGTGTGAGCGCAGGCCAGCGGGGGAGTGGGGAGGGGGGACAACCGTGCTTGGGCACAGTACAAGGCAACCGGGCGTAGTGTGAGTACACCCTGAATGAGCTCAGAGAAGCATGGAGGAGTTTCACATATCTTAAACTTCCCTCAGTGTCATGAATTTTGGTGTAGGTTGTATACATTTGCGATTAAAAAAAAAAGAAAAATCAAGAGCTTTCTTGGTTCACTGTTTTCCTAGCAAGAATGATATCATAATTGGCCAGCCTCTTCAATATGAAAAATGAAAAGTAATTTGTATGGGCAAATGTGTGTTGTAACCCAAACATTCATTGTTTTGTTAGCTTTCTAACTCTGACAGTAGACAAAAGGAAGATAAACTGTTAAATAATGTTTGCAGTCTTTATGTTCAGAAGAAAATTAGCTTTGTCTTATTTCATTTAAAGTTAATGACATGGCAAAACAAGTTTGTTCATTTAATCGAGATTAAGATGGGTGGGCAACACCAGTTGAGTTAAATCAGTGGTGGACCAGCTGTCTAGCCCTTTACTTTTGCTTTCTCTTTTACAAAAAAAAATCAGCCTGATTCATTATGGTCTAGGTCTAATCCCAGTCCAATGCCTTGACATACTTGTTGAACTGTTATTAGTATTACACTGTTTTTCCAAGGAAATATTTTTGAGATCTGGAGTGGAATGACCCTAGGAGTGAATTCTGACTGTGTAAGATACATGCATCAAGTTCCACAGGGGAGTTTCTATGGTACAGTTGTGCTCAAAAGTTTGCATACCCTGAAAGAAATTGTTAAACATTGGCATTTATTTGGAAAATATGACTGATAATGCAAAAGAATTTTTCTTATTTAAGGATAGTGGTCACGTGAAGTCATTTATTATCACATAGTTGTTTGACTCCTTTTTAAATCATAATGATAACTGAAATCACCCAAACAGCCCTGATCAAAAGTTCACATATCCTTGAATGTTTGGCCACATTATAAACACACAGGTTGACACACATAGGTTTAAATGGCTATTAAAGTTCCCACACCTGTGACTCATTGTAATTGTAATTAGTGTCTGTGCATAAATAGTCAGTGAGTTTCTCAGCTCATGAGGTGATGCACTGACTTGGCTGGATACTGCACCATGGGGAAGACAAAAGAACTGCCAATGGACCTGCGTACTAAGGTAGTTGAACTTTATAAAGCAGGAAAAGGATATAAAAAGATATCTAAACACTTGAAAATGCCAGTCAGTACTGTTCAAACCCTGATAAAGAGGTGGAAAATAAGAGGTTCTGTTGATACTAAGCCACGGTCAGGTAGACCAAGAAAGAATTCACCCACTACTGCCAGAAGAATTGTTCGGGACGCAAAGAAAAACCCACAAACAACTTCGAGAGAAATACAGGCTGCTCTGGAAAAAAGTGGTGTTGTTGTTTCAAGGAGCACAATAAGGAGGTACTTGAACACAAATGACCTGCATGGTCGAGTTGCCAGAAGAAAGCCGTTACTGCACCCATGCCACAAAAAGGCCCGCTTACAGTACGCCAGACAACACCTAGATAAGCCTCACAGCTTCTGGAGCACAGTCATTTGGAGTGATGAGACCAAAATTGAACTTTATCGTCACAACCATAAATGCTATGTTTGGAGAGGAGTCAACAAGGCCTACGGTGAAAAGTACACCATCCCCACTGTAAAGCATGGTGGTGGATCTCTTATGTTTTGGGGCTGTGTGAGCTCCAGTGGCACAGGGAAGTTAGTCAAAATTGATGGCAAGATGAATGCAGCATGTTATCAGAAAATACTGGCAGACAATTTGCATTCCACAGCACGGAAGCTACGCATGGGACGCTCTTGGATGTTCCAACATGACAATGATCCAAAGCACAAGGCCAAGTTGACCCTCCAATGTCTACAGCAGAAAAAGGTGAAGGTTCTGGAGTGGCCATCACAGTCTCCTGACCTCAACATCATTGAGCCACTTTGGGGAGATCTCAAACGTGCAGTTCATGTAAGACAACCTAAAAATTTACAGGAACTGGAGGCATTTTGCCAAGAAGAATGGGCAGCTATACCGCCTGAGAGAATTAAAGACCTCACGCACAATTATTACAAAAGACTGCATGCCATCATTGATGCTAAAGGGGGCAATACACGGTATTAAGAACTAAAGGTATACAAACTTTTGAACAGGGATTATTTTCTCATTTTCTTTATTGTCATGTTTTGTTTGATGATTGTGCCATTCTGTTATGCCTTACATATGAACTTGAGTCCTATAAGAAATAAAATACATGTGTTTTGCCTTCTCACTCATGTTTTCTTTAAAAAATGGTACACATCTTGCAAATTCTCCCAAGGTATGCAAACTTTTGAGCACAACTGTACATGCAGTGCAACAATGCAAATCTAAACACAGGGATGTATATGTAAGTGCCTTTTTTCTTATTTGTAGAAACTCTGAGCGAAGAAGACAAGGAGAAGCTGAATAAGATCAAGAAGAAGATGAAGAAAAAGGTATCTGAGTACTTAAACTACATCTAACATGTAGGAGTCATTCAAAGAGTGTCCTCGTGGCCAGACTGTGCTCTGCTCTGCATTTGTACACAAAATTCATCCAGAGTGATTGTTAGCCTAAGCTGGTTCATAAAAAATCAGTCAATATGCATTAGTATGCTAAATTTCAGTATCATTTTCTGTCTGCTTTGCAGGCTATGTAGCCTCTGTCTAAATCTAGGCAAAACTTTAATGAATGTAATGAGAGCAAATAAGCAAGTCTCCCTATGGTCATATCCATCTGCTTTGCCCAGTTGAATCAGGGCTCGAAAGTGCAAGCATTTTACTTGCACTTGCGACTATAAATACATCAGTTGCAGCAGGTGAGCTGGAAACGGGAAGTCTGAACACTACCTTTAAATCTGTCATTACTTTCAACCTGTTCCCCTTTATCCTCCTTGATTAACAATAAAACAAATAATTCACAGAATAATCGACACCAATGGCGTAATTAGAATAAATGATTATGCTCGTGAAACACTGCAGCTTGTCTGTAGTTTGTGTGCTTGCGAAAGCTACAACGTGACATTGTTTAATTAACAAGGATGGCATTTATCAATTTAAATTACGTTAAATGCTCATCACATCACAGCTTTTGTGAGGTCTGTGTTCTAAACGTTATTGTTCATTGCCCTCAACCTAACCTAAAAGTTCATTCTTAGTAATTTAAATCGATTTAACTAAATTTAGCTCCGTTTTGTAATTTGAATATTTTAACACAAGAAAGCTATAATGTGAAACATTTAAGAGAAAGCTTTGGGATTACTTGCCACTTAATTATTCAAATTGCCATTCTTGTTAATTAAACAATCTCACGTTGCAGCTTTCGTAATAGCACACAAATTTCAGGTAATCTGCGGAGTTTCACGAGCGTAATCATATAAGTCACATTTTTATAGTCGCAGTCTGTAGTGCATCCCATTTGGACAGGCTTAATCACTCGTATGTATATTTTTATTATTGTTACTTAACAGCATTGCCAAATAGCAGAGGCTCACTCGCTTTTCTCTTGCGTGTTGTATGGCATTTAAATGGCCACTTACTGTGATCCTTGTCTGTTACAGAAAGGAAGAGTGATTTCAGTTCAGTTTGTTTGCCCAGCTGCTTCATATAAACATGTCTTTTTATTACTGCTGTTCAAGTACCATCTCAGGAATTAGTCAGTCATGAGGAAATTCTGCCTTTTTGCTTCCTCCAGGCCAGGAATAAAAGGAAGGAGGACACCAAGAATAAGAAGATCCGACAGGAGAGGAGGAAGATGAAGGTAAGCTTTGTAAACTTCAAAGCCATTGATGCACAGGAGTACATGCTTTCAGACAGTATGCTCTAGATGTGCATGTGCATGTGTGCACATGCACATCTATACTGTTGGGTGTTGGTTTTCGGTCCAGTTTTTAATTTTGCATCCCTCCGTTTGGTTTAGTCTGAAAAGGCGAAGGAGCAGGAGGAGAGCGGCGGTTCCCTGGAGCACAGTGCCCCCAAACCCATGTCTGAGCCCAAGAAGCCGGGCCAGAGGAAGAGGGTCAAGGTGCTTCAGAAAGCAGATGAGAAGGCCAAGCTGGAGAAGCTGAAGCGAGGGTGTGGGGTGCGGAGCAAGGCCAAGGCTCTGGCCCGGGCACAGGCGGAGGCTGAGGCACAAGCCCAGGCTGTAGAAGCAGCCAGGAGGCAGGTGGAGCGCAGGGCCCAGGCACAGCGCCGCCTACAGGAGAGGAAGAGGCAGCAGCTGCTCCTGGAGGAGCTCAAGAAGCCCACAGAAGACATGTGCATCACTGACCACCAGGTGAGAGAAACAGAGCACGCAGTGGACCACAGCATGAGGTTGTCAGAAGTTGTGGGTGTCACAGAGATGCTTTAAGGTTTGTTACACAGAAACATTGTAGGTCATAACAGATAAGTTGAAACTTATGGAAAAGGAAGAGCAGTTGTGAGACAACTGAAAAGAAAAGGAAATGGAAAAAATTGCCTAAAGTGATTAAATGGTTAAAATGAGATGTATTTAAGTTATGCTGCATTTTGAGCAAAATGATAATTATATGTACATGTATTTAGCAGATACTCTTATCCAGAACAGCTTCCAGCACAATAGAGCATAAGTGTATCCATTCAAGTTAAATGAGCAACAGTGTCATACCAGGCTAACGGCACTCCCAAACCAGTGTGTAATTATAAAATGCTTCTTTTGTCAGAGTGCAGTGCTGTTTACATGTTGTGTGTTTAAAATGTGTTCTTAGAAGGATCCAAGAACTTGGCTTAAGTGAGCTTATTATTAGGGAAAGTGGAAAAATCCACTTGGTCAACAAATGGCAAGGCATCCAAAGAAAAGCGTAAACAGCAAATCTTCTTTGTCTTTTTGGGTGTGATTTCCTTCCTTTGCAATTTGAGTAAAGCAAGGTCTTTTTGTTTTGTGTTTGTGTACTTGTGTGTACTTTGTGTGTGTGTACTGTGTGTGTGTGTGTGTGTGTGTGTGTGTGTGTGTGTGTGTGTGTGTGTGTGTGTGTGTGTGTGTGTGTGCGCGCTTCTGGTGTCTCTAGCCTCTGCCAGAGTTCTCCTGGGTCCCTGGCCTGGTGCTATCAGGTACAGCCTTCTCACATTGTCTGATGGTGGTGGAGTTCCTGCACAGTTACGGGAAGGTCCTGGGCCTGCAGCTGCCCCAGGATGTGCCCAGCCTGTCTACCCTGCAGGAGGGGCTCCTTGGTGTGGGTGACAGCCAGGGTAAGGTCCAGGACCTACTGGTGAGGCTGGTCAAAGCTGCACTCCGTGACCCTGGGCTTCCCCCTCATTACCAGGTGAGTTACTGTAGCTTCCGTCAGCTAATGTTTGAGTAATGCTTTTTCACCTTCTGCTTTTGAGTGGGATAACCCAATCAGCCTCTAGTGGCTATTGAAACTATAACATCCCACTCCCATAGACCCTGGTTTTTGATTGGTTGATTTGTTGTCTCTGCAGTCTCTGAAAATTCTTGGTGAGAAGCTGGTGGACTTGGAGCTGAACCGCAGCAGTGTGACAGAGGCACTACGGATCTTTCTGGAGGCACGCGGGTTTGAGCCAGATGTCTGTAACAGCCTACGCACCAGGCCCTTCCAGGCCCTCTCCCCCGACTCCAAGGCCGCCGCGCTGGCCTTCCTGGCAGATGAGCTAAATGCTAGCAACGTCATCATCAGGTGTCAGGCCTTAAGCCCTGTCTTAAAATGGGTATTCTCAAAGAGGGGGATTCACTCGATCAAATGTTTCAGTGCCAAGAATTAGCCGAAATAAAATGCAGAAATCATAGTGATGCTTTCTGTGTAGACATACAGCAGAATCCTATTTCTGTATCTGTCCTTCCCTTGCAGTGAGATTGATAAGACACTGGAGAACATGGCTATCTACAGGAAGAACAAGTGGGACATAGAAGGAAAACTCCGCAGGTAATGTGTGTCTGATGCTCATCTGCTCTGAACCTATACCTAATTCTTACCTGCTCTAAGTCAGTGTTTCTCAACCCTGCTCCTTGCAGCACCCTGTCCTGCATAGCTCCTATCTATCTTTGCTGCTTGATTAAATCAGGTGTGCTCAGCTAATAAAGTGTGCCACTGGTGAGTTCAGTCAGGTAGGTAGAGCAAGGATAGATAGAAGATATGCAGGACAGGGTGCCGCGAGGAACAGGGTTGAGAAACACTGCTCTAAGTGCATGCCAGATTCCTACCCACCTTGTGTGCCTGCCCGGTTCTTACCTGCTCTAACCTATACCTGATTTTTACCCACCCTGTGTGCATGCCCAGTTCTTACCTGCTCTGAACCTATACCTGATTTTTACCCACCTTGTGTGTGTACTGTCCTCTGTGCATCGGGGGTCTTTTGTCCAATCAGTGTGAATGGCTGGCTCTAAGGTCTGGTTGTGACCTGTGTGCTCAGGCTGAAAGCTGCATTAGTGCGGCGGACGGGCCGCTCGGAGGTAGAGCTGTGCCTGGAGGAGCGCCGACGCAGCGCCAGGGTGGCGGAGGAGGAGAGCCTGAGTCTGGAGGAGGGCAGCCAGTTGGAGAGGGGTGTCCGCCGCGCCCGCCGGGAGGAGGGCAAGCTCAGTGAGGTACAGGACACGGGGAGCATTATAGAATAGCTGTGTCTCCATTAAAGAACAGGCTTCATTTTCAATAATCACAGCAAACAACTTTGCCAAAGGGTCGGTTTTACACATAGACCCTGATGGTATAAAAATGTCACACAGGGTGTGAGGTTGTCTCTCTTTTGTCTCATGATTCAAGTTGCTGGTAAGATTGTCTATCAGGTTGACTGAAATCAGGGGTGGAAATGCCATGATAGAGGCTGTTTTGGAATGTTGTGCTCACATTTGAACAATCCTTGTTCCTCGGTAGGGAGAGAACCCTACGTCTGCCAGTATTCCTGAACTGGAGAGACAGATCGATAAGCTAACCAAGGTATGGCTCTTTGTCTTGGGGGTGTGTGTGCGTGTGTGTGTGAGACAGGGAGATGGATAGTTGATATTGCTTCATTTGTGAGTCTGCTATTTTTGATGTTTTTATGCATCATTGTAAACAGTTTTTGTGTATTGTTGAATTATCCAGGATTATAATTTTTGTATGTTATGCTAATGTGCAATGTTGTAAGAGAACACAACACAACCTTATCATTATTGGCACATTTCATTTGATAATCTCCACATATAAAAGTGATGTATGGTGTTTGTTGATAACTTTGTATACATGTCTGTTAAACCCAATGTGCATTGTCTGTTGATAAGTTGATGTGTTTAACTTCGAGTACTTTTTTAAAAGCCTTTTGTTCACGACTGTTGCTCCCGCAGCGTCAGGTATTTTTCCGTAAGAAGCTGCTACAGTGTTCCCACATCATGCGAGGACTCTCGCTGGGTCAGGACCGCTACCGGCGCCGATACTGGGTCCTGCCACACATCGGGGGCATTCTGGTGGAGGGAGCAGAGGAGGTCCTAGGTGAGGAGTTTTACTTGGACTTGAAACCACAAGATTGCATGTTCAAATCCTGAAACGATCTGTTTTTGTTGTGAACTTCATCAAATTAGTTAACCAGCTTTAGAAAATTTCCAGCTGTATGGATGGCTGCTTCAGAAAATCTGAATCTCCCTGGATAAGGACATTGGCATGTAAATAATATTGATAATGAATTGCCACATTTGACTGCTTGCATTTTTGGAGTGATTTGCTGTTTCGTACCAGTACCTTGGCTAGAGTCATGGGGATTGGATATAAGTGATCCTGCAGTTTTCTCCAGTCCTTGTATTTTTATTTTAGAAATGCACATTGATCTTTATCCCTCTCAACTTTGTATCGCAGGGTCAGGTGACATGATTGTGAAGGAGGAGGAGCCGCAGAGTGTCACTGCATCCTTCATTTCACCTGTGAAGACAGAGCCGACAGTGGATCCCCTTGTTTCCCCACCTGCTGCTGCTGCCCTGCCCCCCGTGTCTTCCCCCCTTCCCCCGCAGGAAGACGACCCCCTTCCTGGCACAGCCTCTCTGATGAGCAGTCCCAGGGGGCGGGGCCGCCCCCGTAAGATCAAGCCTGAGGTGGAGCTCCACTTAAGAACTGCCAAAAATCGCCGTCGCAGACGCAGCAGCAAGGCAGGAGGAGAGGAGTCAGCTAACAGCAGTTTGGCCATTCAGAATGGATATGACTTGGCACAGTCTGCCTTCCTGGCCTGGCTCAGCCAATCCCAAGGCTCGGTCACCAATGGGCTGTCCAGGGTGTGTTCCCAGGAAGGTGAAAGTGGTCAGCAGGACAGCATAAAGGCAATGGCTGAGAAACAGGGACAGTGGTTCAACCTCCTGCCCAAAACCCCCTGTGACCCCTCTTCCCTCTCCCAGTCCCACCTTCCCAACTCCCCTTCCAAAGAGCAGATCCGGTCACCGGGGGTTCTGTCTACTCCTTTACCTCTTCAGGTGAGTCATCAGTCCTGTCCTGTTGGACTAGTGATTGTACTGTTTTTTTTTTTAATCCCACAAATGTTTTATGCTCTTCTTTGTTCCCCTTTCATTTCCCACCACTCCTTCTCCCTCTGTCTCCAGCAGTCTGGCCTGCTGCTCTCAAATACAGCACTCTGTCCCCAGGTGTGCTCTACTTCCCTTCAGAAGCCGAATGGGAGGCAGAGGAGGCACAGTGGCCAGGGCTTGACTACCACAGATCCTTCTTTCCTTGGCTTCTCCATCCCTAGGGCGGCCAAGCGGCGCGGCCGCCCCCCCTCCAAACTTCTCCAGGAGATTGAGCAGAAGTACTTCACCCAGCTCATCCCACGCCCCATCCCGTCAAGTGAGTGCTGTGGTTGCCCCACACCGTTACTGCAGTGCTGCTCCTGATCTCAGAACTTATACCATACCCCCTCCTTTCAGAGCATTACAGTGGTCTGTGAGGGGACTAGATAGCAGAAACAAACATTACTCACCAAAATGGCCCTATGTGAGGTACACACAAGCATTGTACCCATACCAATATGGACTGCTTTTCATAATTAGCAAATTAACTACTGATCAGCAGCAGCATTTTTATAACTGACCCATATACTGGCAATGTCAAAGGGATTACATGTTACATTTTTAGGTACTAATCAACGTACTCTTCAAAAACTCAGAGTTGGGGGTTGGTAAATGGTTATTTTGTTATACACAAATATAACTGCTGTGTGTGGGGCAGAAAAAAATTCATGGACACAATGTGAACTGTTTACGAACTTTAAATCAGAATGAAATCGATATTAATCACTTATATGAACACAATACGTGAAATGAATTGGTAAATAATCAGAGGGTGCTTATTTAACTTTGGTCAGAGCAGAGGTGACTTGGCATGATGAATAACCAACCCCTTAAATAATCCAGAAGGTGCAAACGAAGTGTTT
Organism: Megalops atlanticus; assembly: GCA_019176425.1. Lineage (NCBI taxonomy): Eukaryota > Metazoa > Chordata > Actinopteri > Elopiformes > Megalopidae > Megalops > Megalops atlanticus. The sequence continues at coordinate 1,987,224 of CM032882.1, read as the reverse complement.
ATCAAAATAAGGAGAAAGAGCATTTTAAATAAATTAATAAAGTCTTTTTTAAGTGTCATCGTTTTAACAAAATAAGTCACAATGGCAGTGATGAAAGCTTCTCACTGAAGTGTTTGGCATTCACTCTTCACCTAAGCACTTCCATGTAAGTTGAAGAAATAACAGACTCCGAGGTCTATGAAGAATATTTTATGTTGTTGCAATGCAAACAGCATTTGTTTTATTTTAATCCCTACAATGTAAAACTGCAAACTGCAGCCCTCTGAATTTACCTCAATCTCCACTAAATAAACCTGTCATTTTCCACATATGAAACTTCCCCTTGATTTTGCCATGTATGAGGCTTATGACTTTTTCACATTACAAAGCAATGGAAAAGGACTGGAATGTCCCTTTTATATATAATCCTGACAGTCTATGGTATAAGTCTCTGTATAGATGCCTGAGCTGACGCTTGTGCTTTTGGAGGGGCATTCAACTAAACACATTTACAATAGATACAATACAGATACAATAAATTCCATTAGATAAAGTAGTTCTTCACAAAATGATACAAAGCATGTATGGATAGCTATTACAGATCCTGATTGCTTATTGCCTAAAACTGAGGGGAGATAAGCTGTTACACAACATTAAAAATAGCATTACCCAAGAAACAAATGAAACACTGTCCCGGTCCTGGCCGAATCAAAGCGAAATGTTTCCACATACGTGTTGCATTATCAGTACTTTCCTCTTCTCCATCAAGGATGACTGTAACTGTCTCCTACATCATAGTGTTTCTGCGGTACCATTTGTATTCATGTTTAGCCTTGATCTCTGAAGTAAAGGCATCTTTTTTACAGTGTTTTTTTCCTCACTCTACACTGCAATATGAGTTACAGTATGCGTGTGCAATCATCACAAAAGTTGTATTTTCCACCCAACCCATTACAAGTGGGTACTCTTCTGCTTAGGCCTTGGGGCTGAAGGCCTGGGTCGTGCTTTGCTGTCTGTCTGTTAAAACCGAGCATTTGCCTGAATGGTTTTTTTGCTGATGTGTTTTGCAATGATTTCACACATCAAGGCAATGTCTCTGACGCTGGTGTGCTTGTCCTTTTTTGTATGTTCATGTCCACCCTTAGTGACCACATGTGTTGTGGTGAAGGGTGGTGACATGCTGCATCCTATCTCCACAGAGATGGTGCGGGGGTGGTGGTGGATCAGAGCCCCTGAGGAGTTGACTGTGCTGGTGCAGGCGCTGCACCCGCGGGGCATCCGGGAGAAAGCCCTCCATAAACATCTGTCCAAGCACAGCGAGTACCTGGCTGACATCTGCTCTGCGCCCAAAAATGGTGAGGGTCACGGGGTAGGGGTTTGGGGGAGTGCTTCTCACAGGGACGTAAATTTAGCACTGGGCTGAAATGGCCCGTTCCTGTGGTTTTAATACTGCGCCCTCTCTCAGACCCCGTGTTCCAGGAGAGGGTGGAGCAGGACCAAGCCCTGTCCCAGGTGGCCCAGCAGCCATGGGAGGCATCAGCGTGGGCCATGGAGGCTGACATGACAGTGCTGCAGTGGGTGGAGGATTTGGAGCAGAGGGTGCTGACCGCCGACTTGCAACTGAAGGTGAGGGCCAGCTGTGCAGAGCACTGCTTTTACAGCCACAAAATTTACTTAGCCTGCAGAATTTACCTGGGTCCTTTTGACTCTCATTTCTGCTTCAATTGCATTGCTTCATTTTACCTCTGAATAGGTACGATTCCTTGTGCCTGTGTAAAGTAAAATCATTACATTATTGTCATTTAGCATATGCTCTTATAGTATTTTTTACATGTCATCCATTTATGCAGCCAGGTATTTACTGAGGCAGTTGTGGGTTAAGCACCTTGCCCAAGGGTTACAGCAACAGTACCTCAGTGGGTAATCAAAGCAGCAACTTTTCAGTTATGAGAACTGCTCATTACAGCTGTCTATATCAATTGCCATTGATTTTAAAAAGTTAATTGCATTTGAAAGATATTATTAAATGTTATGAGGTTATGTTGTTTCCAACTGGCTATCTGGTATGTAATTCACAAGAATCAAAGAATTATACAAAGCCCTCAGATTTAGGTAGCTAATATCTGTGTGTACAGTATTAGTTAATATTAGCTGTTGTCTACACATACCACTACAAAGTTATTGGTGACATGACAAATGTAACTACAAACTAGGGGTCGACTGATTATCGGCCTGGCCGATTATCGGGGCCGATATTCAGCATTTTTACGATTATCGGAATCGTTATTTTTTAATCCAATAACCAATAAAATAAATTAATTTAAAAAAGCGCTACTTTGGCTCTGATGCAGCCGCCTCTCTCTGTCTGTAGTCACCACTCTGTGGTCTCGAGCAATGTCCCGCCCACAGCACTGTCTGATTGGTTACACGTCGTAATAGCCTATCAACACTGAAGGCTACTGTGCCACAGACGGGCACAGAGGAACGCATTTGCAGACTGGAGCAGCTCTGGTGAGCGAGTGGAGCTGTGTTTCAAAGGTAAGGCAGCAGATATTACCGAAGTTGCAATAAATATCAAAATAAACATCAAAATCCTCCTGGACTTATCCGCTAGGACCGGGCCGGGGGCGGGCGGCGGGGGGTTGGTGCGCAGGAATTAAAGTGTATTTGGCTATGATTCTCAAGTTCTGTCTAGAACTGAGACTACCTCTTAATTAGTTAATGTGTATGGACTTCACAAATGATTATATTCTTCTGAATATACGTCATGTAGCAAGTTCTATATTATCGCGTTTAGTGCAGCTAGCTAGGTAGGTACAACTTGGACATCAGCGGTCCTGAAGTTCCCTTTAACCTGCTAGGTAGCCAGCCATTCATTAGCATTCATGAAATTATGGTATCTTGTTATTGAAATAAACGTTCATTTCTCAGTCCTCCCAATTGAACCATTTCATCAGATGGCAGGTACACAGAGAGGGCCAGTAAAGAGATTGTCCCGGTATGCCCAATGGCCGGTACACCACTGCAGTTTCCCGGTTACACTGAAAATGCCCGAATAATGCACTTTGTTGCAGTCATATACAGTTAACTATAACAAGATAATAAAGTTTATATATGTAGCGATAGCTATATCTTTGAGTTGGTGCCAGTGCAGCTGGAACTTATTTTAGCTACCATATTGCGAATGTAAAATTACTCTCCCATATGAGTTGGTGTTTTTACGTTATAGGTAGCCGATGGTTATAATAACGTAAGCTAATGTTGAGTCTTGTAGAGTTAACTTGAATGCGGTAGTGAACGTCAACAAGTTCATTTGTTGATCCGTAATTTAGCCAGCTGACTAACAAAAAAATTGATAGCCTATAACGCTATTTCTTGCACGTCACTTACCAGGGGTAAGTCTCAACCCACGACCACTACTTACTTTATTTACTTTATAAAACTATTTTGTTTATTTATTTATTTATTAAAATTCAATTTAACTTTAAAAGAAATGCTGCTGAGAGCTCCCTGCACTTTTTGTTTAAAGATAATGTTGAAAAGTTCTCTTAAATAAACGTATGCTTAAAGGTATTTCAACGAAGTTTTGTCGGAGTTTGTGTTATTCTAAATTTTGACACCAAGATTTTCATTTTTACTGCAAGTGTATATCGGTTCTAAATATCGATTACCAGTCTTCTTGATTACTAATAATCGGTATCGGCCCTGAAAAAACCATATCGGTCGACCCCTACTACAAACCCCATTTCCGGAAAAGCTGGGACATTTTGTAAAATGCAATAAAAACAAGAATCTGTGATTTGTTCATTCTCTTGAACCTTTATTAAACTAACAAAAGTACAAAGAAATGACTTTTAATGTTTTGGCTGACCAACTTGATTGTATTTTGTAAATATAAACATTTATAGATTTAGAATTTGATGCCTGCAACACACTCAAAAAAAGTTGGGACAGGGGCATGTTTATGACTGTGTTACATCACCGTTCCTTTTAATTACACTTTTTAATCGTTTGGGAGCTGAGGATACTAATTGTTGCAGTTTTGGAAGTGGAATTTTTGCCTATTTTTGCTTGATGCAAGACTTCAGCTGCTCAACAGTCCATGGTCGCCGTTGTCTGATTGTCCTGTTCCTGATGCGCCATACATTTTCAATAGGAGACAGATCTGCACTGCTGGCAGGCCAGTCAAGCACACGCACTCTGTGTCTATGAAGCCACGCTGCTGTAGCACGTGGAGAATGAGGCCTGTCATTGTCTTTCTGAAATACCCATGGACTTCCCGGGAAAGGACATCGCCTTGATGGCAGCATATGTCTCTCTAAAATCCCAATATACGCCTCCGCGTCAATGGTAGGCTCACACATATGCAAGTCACCCATGCTGTGGGCACTGATGCACCCCCATACCATGACAGATGTTGGCTTTTGCACCTTTCGCTGTTAACAGTCTGGATTGTCCATTTCGTCTTTGGCACGGAAAACTCGACGTCCGTTTTTCCCAAAAACAATCTGAAACGTGGACTCATCTGACCACAGCGCACGTTTTCACTGTCTTTTGGTCCATCTGAGATGAGCTCGGGCCCAGAGAACTCGCCGGCGTTTCTGCATAGAATTGATGTATGGCTTTCTCCTGGCGTAATAGTTTCAGGTTGCATTTCTTGATGCAGCGGTGGACTGTGTTAAGTGACAACAGTTTTCTGAAGTACTCCCGAGCCCATGTGGCTATATTTATCACAGTAGCATGATGGTTTCTCATGCAGTGCTTTATGTGGGTTCGAAGGTCACGCACATTCAACAGTGGTTTCCGGCCTTGCCCTACACGGACTAAGATTTCTCTGGATTCCCTGAATCTTTTCACAATATTATGTACTGTAGATGGTGAAAGACCTAAATTCTTTGCAATCTTGCATTGAGAAATGTTCTTTTTGAACTGATTGACAATTCTCTCACAAAGTTTGGCACAAAGTGGTGAGCCACGACCCATCTTTGCTTGCAAAGACTGAGCCTTTGGTGGACGCTCCTTTTATACCCAGTCATGATACCCTCACCTGTTACCAGTTCACCTGCTTATTGTGGAATGTTTCAAAACGGTGTAACTTGAATATTCTATAAACTTTTCACTCTTATTTTGCCCCTGTCCCAACTTTTTTTGAGTGTGTTGCAGGCATCAAATTCTAAATTTGTTTATATTTACAAAATACAATCAAGTTGGTCATCCAAAACATTAAAAGTCATTTCTTTGTACTTTTGTCAGTTAAATAAAGGTTCAAGAGAATTTATAAATTGCAGATTTTTGTTTTTATTGCATTTTAGAAAATATCCCAACTTTTCCGGAAATGGGCTTTGTATATAGCTAGATAACTTGCCCAATACAGCAATTACAAATAGTTTTCAGATAACCTTAGTTAGTCAACATGCTAGTTAGCTGCGATTGCTACCTAACCTGACCTGGAGTCAGTAGCTTATGTTGGAACAGTAACTGGGGCACTGCCACTTTAACCGTTGGATACAGGCAACCTGAAAGGCTTTGTCCATTTTCCAGCTGTGTCAGTTCTGTGTTTTTGTGATAATATCCAGGCATCTCTTAGATATCCTCTAACAGCACAAATCATGCAATTATGTCCAAGTCGAGGCACTTTTTAATGACCATTATAAAAGACAGCACCCAAAATTGTGTGGTGGGTTATTGTGTGTGTATCGTCAATCACCCCTTGTTTTTCTTGCCTTTGCGCCATGTTTCATGTCTCCCAGTAATAAACCCAGTTAATGAAATTTCACCAGCACATATGATGCTTTCAGAACCCAGAGAGTATTGTTTGGAACCATTTGATCTGCTCTCTTCATGTCAAACATCTAGGTTTTTTCCTCAGTGTAACTGAGTGACTGCAGTAGTGCTGCCCTGTAGTGCCCCCTAGGTACAGGGCAGCATTAGAAATGTGTTGTGCCTGTGGGCATGGTAGGGAGGCAGAGCCATCATCATATTCTGCACAATTTGTGTTTTAAGAAGGTTCCACAGATGGGGAGGAGCAACAATGACGATAGCATGGAAACCACCGCACCAGAAACACAGGTACAGACCCCAGGTGGCTGGTGTAGGGACTTGTGGGTAGGATCCCCCTGTGCAGGTTTGATCCATCCCCAAGGTTTACTGCAAGAAATCGAAAAAAAAAAAAATCCAGATGTTTTATATCTGCTCATAGGATGGCTGAACTTAAAAGCTCTTAAAGTCCAGGTTTGGTTTTGCTCAGAAAGTTTGTAGTGGGTACAGGTTGTTATCACTGGAAGACATGAGAGTAGAAGGGGTCTGTAGATAAGGTTTTTAATGTTTTGAACAGGGTTAATATGGTAGGATGTTGAACGAAGGAATATACAGGAATATATTTAGACTCAAAGATATCTAACATCTTGCACAGCCTACACAAATTCTTTCATTTTCAGCTAGAACCAATAATGCCTTAATGGGACTCCACTGGCTGACTGGTGTAGTCCTTTCAAAACCTAACCACTAGTGGGTGCCATTATGCAGTATGAGGAAATGGCTAGTTTAAGTTTTACTCTTCCTGCTGTTTGATTTACTTAGGTCACATTGAAACAGACACTGGGTGAGGTGAGTGAGGTGTTTACTCTGCAGTAAGCCAATATGAGGAGGATCAAACTGCAGATAAGTAGTGGTTTCCCCTGCACCCCCCGCCCTACTGCAGAGGGGACAGGGGTAGAGTAGTGCCCTCATTATCATTAACCCTCTGCCCCCACCCCCTCTTTCTCTCTCCCTCCCCAGGTTAACCACCTCTGAGTTAACAAAATGGTCTCACTCGTTAATGCAGTCTAATCAGTAACCCTGGTTATGGGGCTTTTCTTGGCTTCCTGTTGAACTCCTCCTTTAAGTATGTGCGATCATGCAAAATCAAGGAGTGCAGTGAGCTGTGGGAAAAAGCAAAGCAGTGTATTCCTCTTCTTAATCTCTGCTGAAGGGAGACATAACACTTACACTGTATTTTGGCCAAGCTGAAAAAAATGTATTTGTTTGAATTTGTCAACACAGGGGTGGGGTAACAGGGAGTTGGGAGTCAGAGTTGGGGGTAGGGTAGTTTGTGTAAAAAATGCAGGTGCTCGAATGAGCCGTAAGGGAGTCCTTGATTTTCTGAGAGCGCACTTCCCAGAGCTCTGATTTCATATGGTGCAGCAGCAGTAACACTGCTGGTGTGCAGTGCAGTGCCTTACCTACTGTAGAAGGAAACCCAGGGCATTGGATGAATTGGATAAAAGGAGCATTCCAGAGCAGCAGACCCACTCCGCCCCCCTGTAATCATGACATGAACCTCTTCCGTAAACCGCCCCTCAGGGTTTCACCGCACCCGAACCAGACTCCATTAGGGCAGACCTGGAGTACCACGACCATGTGGTGGACCCGCAGGATGACTGGACTATCAAGACCAAGAGGGAGTGGTCCGGCTTCCTCCGGCTGCCCAACAACCCCCTGGACCTGGCAGTGACGCGGCTGGTGGCCCTGGAGCGCAGCATCGAGCGCCGCTACCTGAAGGAGCCACTCTGGAACCTGGCAGAGGTGGTACGGCTGGCCCCCCTCACCCCGTCCCCGGGGGGGGAGACCCTGTCGGACGCAGATGGGTGTGTGTCAGTGTGTACACGTGCATGTGTCTGTATCGCTCTGTTTCTGTCTGCGCTTGTCTCCACAGCAGAGGCTGGGAAGGTAGTGCAGCTGAACAACTTTGAATTTAAATACTTCTAAAAACAAAAAAATCAGAATGTCCACCAGGTGGCACCTAAGTATTGTGTACACAGAATGTCAGTTAAAAGCAGAGACTTAAAAGCACAAGCTGTGTGAAGCTCAGCTTTTTGTGGTGGGATGGTTGGTTGTGAATCAGGTCCTCTCTTACTCCCCCTCTGTCTCTCTCTTTCCAGTGTGGAAAGTGAGATCACCCCACGGTTACGATTATGGAGACAGGCGTTGGACCGCTGCCGCAGCTCCGCCCAGCTCTCTCTGTGCCTCCTTCAGCTGGAGCGTTCCATTGCCTGGGAGAGATCTGTGGTCAAAGTGGTGAGGGGTCCTCTCTCCTACCTTCAGCCCTCTTTCTCTCATCTTGCTCTCCCTTTCATTTTCTGCAAACCCATCCCTTCCCCCTACTTCTCTGATCTTTATTTTCAGACTATGACTGCTTTTCAGAGGTAAAGCTCTGATATCATCCATAGCCAAACAGTTTTCTGTGGCCCTTGGTGCTGCATTGTGGGCAACTGGTCGATGTGCAGAAATAATCTGTATCCTTAGGGAACAGGTCATTTGGGGTTAGGGGTAGGGTGGCCTATTGCTTTTCCCATTGCATACAAGGTTCTCTTATTGGTGATTTGCTCATAGATATTTAATGAGGTGACTGAATCAATCAGAGAGGCCAATGAGACTGCACATTACACGAAGAGAGAAAAGCAATGCTTCAATTCTGCATTCTCAGACATGCCTAGTGTGCAAGAAGGGCGATAACGATGAGTACCTGCTCCTGTGCGATGGCTGTGACCGTGGTTGCCACATGTACTGCCTGCGGCCCAAGATCACCGAGATCCCAGAGGGAGACTGGTTCTGTCCTGTCTGTGTCCCCAAGGTGAGGCAGGTGGGAGATTTGGTGGTGTGTGGCCTAGTCCTTAAGGAACTGGGCTTATAACCAGAAGGTTCCTGGATCAGTGCCCAGATTCATAGATCTTATGCATTTAGATAATGGTGTGCTGTGGAGATTTGTTAGTTTTAACTTGGTCAGTTAAGGCAAGTGTTCCAAATGCAGGCTGAGCCCGACAGCCCAGATCCAAGTTCATTACTGGTCAATGTCATCAGCTACACAGTGGTGTAACATGATGAGCTTAATTTCTCCAGAGGAAATGTTGTGTTTTGTGAGCCAGGGTCAATGACATTTGCAATTGTTCACATTTGCATGAGACATTTTCTAACTGGTCACAGAAGTTATTTGATGTGAAAATGTGTTGGCCCTGATGGAATACATTGATCAAGCACAAGGCCAGAGAGTTACTTCCAGTGTGATGTTAAGTCTCTTCTGTGTCTGTAGATTTGATGTTGTGATTTATGGCGGTGTCAGCTAATGGTAGCATAAAGATTCAGCCAGTTGTGTGAGGATTGGCTGGCTCCAGGCTCAGGTCTGAATGTGGTTACAGTCCCAGTTGTGATTTTAAACTAGGCAGATGAATGCGGACATCATGCTTGCTGGTATTAAGCTAGCTTAGCCGGCCAGCTTGCTGGATATCATCTGTGTGCTGAAAATGAAGAGTGCTGTTCCATCTCCCCCAGGTGAACAGGGAGTCCCAGAGGCCCCGGCGCCTGCCCAGGCAGAGGTCCACCGCCTGCAAGAGACTGTACGGGGGCCATGGCTCTGGCAGCTCGGATGAGGAGCACAGCCCCAGGAGGGGAGGCATGACCACCCGTCAGAGGGACAGCCCCGCCGTGCCCTGCCACGCCCACTTCTCTGGGGAGGGCAGCAGCTCCGGCTATTCCCCTTCCAAGCGCCGGCGCATGGCCACCCGAAACCAGCCAGACCTCACATTCTGCGAGTGAGTTTTCCTGGCAGAACCGCAGTAACATTCAGCACCAGCCCGTGTGCCATCCTACTCTGTACAACAAGAAATGTGGCATGAGCAGTTAACCCACTCTAGCATTTGCCTTTTTAGGAAAAGGAAATGGCTGAATTCACATGGAATTTACTTGTAGCTTTCACATTTGCCTTCACTGAGGCGGGTTCTGGTGCTGTGGGCCTGGATTACACCAGGCTAGTGCTATCTTACTGCTCATCTAACATTTGCTATGCATCTCTTTGGTGTCTGTTTGTCGCTGTGTGCATTCAGGTAGGTGTTGTGTAGACTGAGTGATGTGTGTATTCTGACACATCTCTCCTGCAGAATCATTCTTATGGAGATGGAGGCACATGCAGACGCCTGGCCCTTCCTGGAGCCCGTTAACCCCCGGCTGGTTCCCGGCTACCGCCGCATCATCAAACACCCCATGGACTTCCTCACCATGCGAGAGCGCCTCCTGCAGGGAGGGTGAGGCTACAGATCCCACAGGGACATCTACGTTCATCTGTGTTCTTTCTCACCCACATCTGTGCTCTTTCTCACCTCCTCCTGTGCTCTCTCACCTGGGTCTGTGTTCTGTCTGAGGCATGACTCACATCGTCACTCTTTCTCAGCTGCATGTGGACTTTCTCAGTTTCATCAGTGGTTTCACCTGCATCTGTGCATTTCCTCACCTGTGTATGTACTCATATTCTCATTCATCTGTGCTTGCTCATGTGCATCTCAGACCCATTCAAACTATGAGACAGAAGAGAGGTCTGGTGTGAAATAAAAATTCATTTGCACTTGGCTCTTCCTGGTCTCTTGCAGCTTCTTTCACAATGGCAGGAGTAGGTTGTTTCTTATGGTTGCAAGTGCCCTGTAGAAAGGAGTAAGAGTACCCATGTAATTTGGAAGAGTACTTACAACTGTCAGGTGCGATTTGTTTACTTCCACATTGTGGTGAGCAGAACAACTGGCATAACAGATGATGTGAATTTAGCATACCGTGTGCTACCGTTTAATGTGGCATACAGAGACATACATATGAATTGGTGTCAATAAGTGCAGATACTAGCTGGATAAATTGGTTACGTAACTACTATTTGTTGTGATTTTGACCGAATTATTACTCAAATATTTTCAGGTAATTAATTTCACAGTCATTGGATGTCTTATGCGTGACGTTGGTAGCTACTTCTGATTTAAAACAGAGCTAAATCACTAATTCAAATGAATACATCTGTTTCACAAAATGAAGTAATTTATAAAGCATTAATGTTGGTAAAATTGTTAACTGACACCAGATGTAGACACTGTAGCTTGCCGCGGTCACACATGAGCTGTCTCTTTGAGTGAACATTTCTGCATCAGTGGATTTTTACATGCATGTGTTAGTCCTGAAGAGGCTTTCCTTTCTCAAGAATATCTTAAGATAGTGTGTGAAGTCAAGATGTTGGTGACTTCTGGGTTGATGTGTCAAGCTGGAACAAGGATGAAAGCAATTTGTGTTGATCTTCAACCATTTCGGTGCTTTTACAGGTACTGCAGCTGTGAGGAGTTTGCAGCCGATGCTCAGCTGGTTTTTGACAACTGCCAGCTGTTCAACGAGGATACGTCAGAGGTGGGCGTGGCTGGACACTCCATGAGACGCTTCTTTGAAAGCCGCTGGGCGGAGTTCTACCAGGACAAGGACCAATAGAAATGTGGGGTGAGGGGAAGGGCCAGGTGTGGGAGAGAGAGCGGGACCCAAGGATCCAACGTATGCATGTGTGGCCCCTCCCCCTTCATGGACAGTTACTGTTGCTACTAAAACTGCTGCGTGGCCTCTTCTGGCTCAATGTATACATATATGTGTAAATGTATGCATATTTATATTGATTCTTTTGTCGTGTTTATAAACCAGCTACATTCTACTGGCTTCACAAAGCACTTCCACCCTCAGCTGTAGAGAGAGTGATGGGTCTCGCCCATCCCCATCCCCATACCACACTTCTAAAAAGTCCTGATTCCTCTCCCAGTGTATGGGGGGAGGTGAAGTTTTGCAGGAGCAATCAGGGTTTATTTATTCCCACGTCCTGTTTTTCCCCAAGTCATCACTTTCCAGAGCAGCTTACAGTGTTTCCCCAAACATGAAAATTCTTAAGAAAACTCACGGCATACACAGTCAAAATCAACTTGCATATTGCACAATGTGTTTTTCATAAAAGGGTAGCTTTTCACTTAGGGAATGTATTGGTCTCCTGGATAGAGGCGCACACTGTTTTCTCAGTTTATTTTCTATTACATATGTATATATATATATAATCTCGTAAATATATATACATACATATGAAGCAAAGAAATAGCCTGGATTATTTAATAGCAATAGGTTGTTGTCAGTGTGTATGGACCACTTATTAGAGATCTACAAAATGTATTAAATGGCCAGTAGAACTCAAAGAATAGGACATATTTTTGTTTTCCAGACTGCCTGATGTGTCAGGTGATGAATCCCTGCGACTTCATGCTGCTTAACCTACAGTACCATTAGAACAACAGGAGGGCTTCTTTCTAGAACCTGTTGTGAGGTTCACGTGTTCCTGCTGCCCTGTTCCTCTTAGCACTATAAGGTAATTTGGAAACAGGAAACCTTGGCAATCCAGCATGACTTCTGTGAAACCTTGTGTACAAGACAATGAGCAAACATTTTTATCTTTTCTGGTTTTACAGTTGTTCTGTGCAAAAGCAATATCTAAATCAGTATTATACGAGACTCACTGTCGGAAGGTTGATGTGAATCCTGAGGCAGGCTTTACTGATGTACCTTTGCATGTGGTACTTAACCTGAATTACTTCATTGAATATCCTACTGCGTAAGTGGATAATGTGTAAAAATGTGACAAGGTAGTCTACTAAGCTGACATGTAAAGACAAAATACTTGACACAAGTGAAACAGAACAGTTGCTAATACTTTTTTTAAGAAAAACCTCAATGTTCCCATTTTTAGTTAAAGAAGGTATGGATTTGGATATTCTGGAGTTGTCTGAAAGGGCCTTCTATTGCAAATGTAACCGATTATGAGGGAGCAGAACCAAGTTAACAAATTGCCCACCACCAGAAACTATGGCCGTTGCACCCTTGGGTGTCATAGTTACAATGGTCTGCTTGGCCTGTAGGCCCAAAAGGCATGATGGGATACCATGCTGGTTTGCTGTGACCAGCTGAGCCCTTTGACTGAGCTTACTGCTACCCCACCCCAACTCACAGGTCTACTCACCACTCCATTGGGTAGCAGTGTGATAAAATGGCAAGGAGCAAGGCCCATAACTGAAAGGTTGCAGGTTCAGTTCCCAGGTGGCAGTGTTGTGAGCAGGGTACTTAACCCAACTTGCACAGTAAATATCCAGCTGTATAAATGGATGAGATGTAAGCTATGCAAGTCGCTCTTGATTAGGGCGTCTGCTGAGCACAGTGTCAAAGGAAAAATTATGTGAACTCAAAACACAGGTATTCCACCCCAACTTGGAGCTACCCAAAACCACATAGCTACATTCAACAGAACAGACATCCTCATCCCTCAGCTTCCTATCTTTATAAAGGAGTACTCTCTCCATTGCAGGTTTCTGTTAAAATTGGTATTGTATTGACTGTCAAGAACCTGCATGTTTGAGGCAAGGAAGATTTTTAAATGTGACAGAACCCAGGCATTGTGAGCCTGGAGGTGGCAGAGGAGGAGGATGCAGCCTGGGAGGTTGTGCAGCCAGTAGTTTGGAGCAAGGCATGTAGTGTAGTGATGGGATAGAGAGGCTTCATGAACCCCAAAATGGCTAGAGTTGGGTGTTACCAGTGACTCATTGATTTAAACGATCATGGAGTCCGTTGCTAATGGTGTAAGGTAGCACCAACAATTGGTTGCTGAAATCTTGACCTCCTGTCGCTTTTGGAGAGCAGTCCAGTGGAAGTAAGCCCTGTAGGTCTCTCTCTCCTTGATGTTGATAGATTTTAGGAGACAAATTTGTCTGATTTGCTCACGTTGGTCTACCTTGCCTGCAGCCTTATGGAGCCTGCTGTTTACTGTTACTTTCTTTATCCGTTTCTGTTCTGAAAAAGACACAACACAACATGGCACTGAGTCTGCATAGAGTCTAAGAAGAAACATTGGAGTAAGAAAATATATATTTCATGGTTATGAGGTGTCAGAACTTTGTTTTCTTAGACTGAAATGTAACCGGTCAGTAGGAAACACATATAAACTCCTTCCCTTTGACACAGAAAGGGATATGTGATACTTTTTCTATAACCGAAATGTGATGTTTAGTGAATAATTTTTAATAATGTACAGTTTTTGTGACTTTAAATTTATTCCTTTCTATATTTTTAGGACCAATCTATCATTTCTAAGAGGAGGCATTAAGGAACATGTACTGATGTGATGTAACACGTGTGCATTTGTATAATGTGCTGTGAGTTGAATAAAACCACATCTAGTAGAGAGAGAGAATCCTGGTGATAACCTGTTTTTTTCCGGAACCTCTGGGACATTTCCTTCAGATGGTGGGGGGGTTCTTTGATCATTAAATAGTGTAGTCTTGTAGAGAGGTAGGGCGTGTCTTCCATGTCTGCAGCACTTGATATGCAAACCCCCCCCCCCCAAGCAGGTGCCTCAGCGTGGTAATCTTATGGCATGCTGTCCAAATTGGGATAGTGCAGATGCATTACAGGCAGGTAGAGGGCATCCCTGTGTCAGTTTTTCAGTCTTGCAGAGGTTTGTGATTTTGATGGCGAAGGTCAGGTGGTCCTATCAGTCCCAGCTAGGATGAAAGGGTGGAGTAGTTGACAGTGCACATACAAGGAAGCCCCATACCCCCAATCAGGCACTAAGGGGGGAATGGTATTGGCTTTGTTTTTTTATTTTGCACCACTGCACCCAAAATAATAAGACCCTCTCCAGTTTTCCAAAAATATAAAAAACATATATATAACCACCCTTGAGTGACTAGCTACCAACCTTTGAAAACAGTCCAGCTTGCAGCATTCGGTCTGTAATCTCCAATATCTCCAATCTCCATTTTCATTTAGTGTGAAACCCCAATGTGAATAAAGGCAATAGGTCTATATTCATATCGCCATTCTATTGAAATATTAAAGCTATTTCCAGTTTGGTGGATTACCATATTCAGTTTGTTATTCATTTGCTTTTCAGCCAACCCATTATTGTAGCAACCCAGCCAGCTGCATAGCTTCAGCATGAGGACACACCAGCCAAGTCTGTTCATTTAAGATGGTAGCCAAATTGGACACATGTATTGACTTGGCTCTTTGGTTTATTTTTCGTTGTACTCTCAAATAGCTGTCATTAAAATGATGCTTTATATGCATATTTACTAAACAAATAGGTTACACTGTCAAACTGAGTCTAGGGAGGACACTGCCACTATTAATTCTCTTACCAGCTTCATTATAAAGATCAATTTTGCTAGTAAAAGCTATCCCTCCCTCACATTTTTTGTAACACTATCAGACACGTTTGTGCACGGTAGCACTTCTTGTAACACTATCAGACACGTCTGTATCACTATGAAATCCAACAACATGGTAACCAATCAACAGCTGGCCTAGGTGTGTTGGAATGCCCAGTGTCAGGTAGCATAACATATCCTCCAGTTGCAGCATTCAATACATGGAGGAGGGGTGGTTTCTAAAAGAGGGATGGGGGTGAAGGAGGATTTTTGAGATTTGGGTGCAGAAGTGGCCATGTTTGAGAGAAGGATGGAGATGGTGACATAGACTGGTTCACTTCCTGGGCTGTGTGCGCTCTTGCTGGTGTTCCTGAGCAGGCAGTTTTGGGGTTGGAGTTTATAGGGTGGAATGTGGAGGATAGCTAGAGCAGAGAGTGGGGTGGAGGGGGATGTTGGGTTGTTGTGTTGAGGTCAGCACTCTGGGCCCAGGGCATAGAAAACTCCCCATGCCAGCGAGTTTTAGCAACCCCCCCTTCGCAAATGGCTTACTGCAACAAAAGGGGGTTTACAGGTGCAGGGGCCATTGGAGCCGGGAGGGCGGGGGGCTCGACCCCACAATGAGAGACACCCACTGCAGTGAGACCAGTTGAGTCTGGACAGGGCCTGCAGCACCACACCCTATTCCCATGATACTCTGTCTCTGCATGTCTCTTCCCTAATTTTTACATTTTCCCCAAAGCAAGGATTTTATGCCAATTGATATGCATATGGCTTCTATTATTTTCTATGGTGAGTGTAAAATCCATATGTCCATAACTTCATTATACCTGTGGGACAGTAATCCTGCACAAGACAAGAATAACTGTGGTGAAAATAATGCTGTTTTGGAGCAATTTGGACAAACTTTCCATTACTATTGCTGGCTATGCTTTGTATGGAGTATCAGCCAAAACCACCTGTATCATTTCCTCTGTTCATCCAGCTTTGGTGCTGCCTGATGTAATATCACTACACAGTTAACTATGTCCCTGGTTTTTGTACCACCAGGCCAGCACTTGATAGGATGAAGTTTCACAGTTGATTTGGCAAAATGTACAGCAGTTGATCCTGGCAAAACTGCACCTGGGCCACCTGCCTGATTGTGGTATGACAGAGGAAAAAGGGCAAACTCTATCTGTAACCAAGTAGTGTGGGCCAGGCCACGCCTCTGCCCTCCGTAAATAACTGATTATTATGCCTGTGTTCTCTGCTGGACTGAGACCAGAGGTTTCCACCCCCTGTAATCCTGCCATTTCCTGAGATGCATTCTGACTTTGGACCCTCCACTGGGGTGAAGAGAGGCATGTGTGCTTGGTTTTTAAAAGTTCATTTCCCAAGTCCAACCACTGTGGGTTTTAAGTCTTTCAGCAAAAACAAACCCCCTCTCTTAAGACTGTATTTTTGAATCTCAGCACAGTCAGCTTTTACTGTATAAGTGCAGTACAGACTGCCATTTTTGTCATAGATTGAACTGAATGTGATTCTCAGATTTTCATGAATGATTATCCAGTTTTATCTTCCGTTCCAGTTTCCTCACATCTAGTTATTGCTGAGGGTTAAAATAAGGGCATGTTGGGGCCAGCGCTGGCTGACTGGCCAGGTCCTCGAGCCAGAGGCTTGTGGCCTTTCTGACCTGTGGGGGGAAACTGAGGCTGTGGGGACCGAGAGTGCATGCCACCCTTCCTTCTCCGTAGTTATAATGACCCATTTCCATTGCTCTGTTCCGTAACGTTTATGGATATGATTTCAGTGAAATTCAAACATATGTATTGTTGCCATATAGTGCAGAAAAACCCCAGAAATTTGTCCCTGGCTATTATTGAGGCCCAGTTTTGAAAAGATATAGCATTTTACAAATGGTAACAATAAGAGATACATCAGTAAATAAAAATTTAAAACAGTTCATTACTGACCAGCAACAAGTAGCAACTGAGGATAACATTTCATAACAAATCTACTTTAAGTGCATGTACGTTGGAGATAGTGACTAACCTCTTGCAGGTCTGACACCACACTGTACTGGTAGGACTGCCTGTGCTCTGACATTTATTTCAGAAATAGTAATGACTGGACACCCCCCATGCCTCTTAGAACCCCCAGCTGTCTTTCCACCTCTCATCCTCTCTTTTTTTTGTCTCATTTTTATTTTCTTTCCTTTTTTTCCTTACCCTCTTTCTTTCTCTGACCCTCTTATTCCCCCCAATGCACACACTCACACACCAACAAAAAAAAAATAGAAAACAAAACTTTCTGCTGCCAGCATTTTGTTTTGTATTGTTTTGTTTTTTCATCTGTAAAGAGCGGTAAAGGTGTTGGCGCAGCAGTATTCTTTCAGCGGTGGGCTGCTGCTGTCACTGTGCCGCTCGGCGTGATGCTCCAGTGAAGAAGCTCAATGGCCCCCCCTCACCCCGCCCTCTCCTCTCCAAACAGGGATTTTCCAGGGCTTTAGCTGGCTTCTGCCTCCAACCTCTACCCAGCCACACAATGCAAAACTCTGGCTAATCAGTTCTGCATCGACCAAACTGGCAGCGCCCAGAACCGCACATGTATTTAAATGACTATGGGTTCGAAGTGTGGGCAGCGGTGTTAGGGTGGGGGGGGGGGGTTTGTTCTATGGTTAACTGCGAAGAGCAGAATTACACGATTTAATACTAATGGAGTGACACCGTGACACCATTCATTCCTGCCTCTAAGAATGCAAACAGAAACCCCATAGCCTCTTGACACCATTGTATGGCAGACCTTGACAGGTGATATAATGCATACGTGTAGATTTAGGTAGGGATGGTAGGGACAGCGGTGGAAAACCCCGGCTTCAGAAAGTAAAAGTCCTGCCATGTATTTGTTCCACCCATGCACTACACCAGCTGAATTTAATTAGCACAACTCTTCAGCCAGGTAGAGGAGCTAATTAGTGAAATCACCTTGTTTAGTGAATGGCTAGAACAAATACATGGTAGGACATTTATTTTCTGAAGCTGGGGTTTTCCACCTCTGTCCCTACCATCCCTACCTAAATCTACGCCTATGATACAATGATTCATACATATGTAATATAGCCTTCTACACATATTTACTGGAGTTTATCTTTTGCACCATTTGCAGAGGGGGGTCAAGGTATAATTTTCAGTTAGTAGTGTGAATAAAGTAAGGGTGTGAAGTGAATAAAGATGGTGTATCCTGAATGCCTCAAACAGACATCTTTACTGAGCATGCTCAGAACTCTTAAAGAGACACACAACAGTGCTCCTAGAGAGGGCAGTAGACAACATGAATGTATTCTACAGTTCAGGGGGCTTTGGACATAGACCCATATCTTTGACCTCACATCCGTACTTTAACCAGAAACGCACACCATTCTCTCTTAAAACAGACTGGGACCAAGATTTACTGATACTGTTTTGTTACCACATCTACAGTAAGCGTATTATCAAACTCATAGTAGGAAAGTTACCCATAACTATGACCAAAGGTGGACACCCCGGCATCAGAAAGTAAAAGTCCTGCCACGTATTTGTTCCACCCATACACTACACCAGCTGAATTTAATTAGCACAACTCTTCAGCCAGATAGAGGAGCTAATTAGTGAAATCACCTTGTTTAGTGAATGGCTAGAACACATACATGGTAGGACTTTTACTTTCTGAAGCCGGGTGTCCACCTCTGACTGACATACAATAATTTGTGGAAAAAGACTGTTACCGCCATGTCAAAATCCTTACTATGCAATTACATAATATATTCTGTGTAAACGATAACATAAATTATTGCAGGGCTGTCAGTCATTAATATCTTTCAGTTTAATTGATGTTTGTAATATCAGTTGATCACTGGATTCTGGTTTAACAATAAATAACCAGTCTCTTGCTAATACCTGTTTGATACATGTCAAAATACTGCATGAACCTTTCAAGTAATAGAATTATTGTACAAAATAAAATATTTAAAAAAATATTATTAATGAAAAAAACATGGTTGAGTATTTAGGAGCTTAAAATAACTGACTGAATCTAACCCTGAATGACTGCAGGGCTAATGAAGTTATTGTTTTTATTGCTGAATTTAAAATATGTAATCATCCAAAGTGTTCATTCCTAAAACTGCACTAAACTGCTTGATGATATTTAATTCTAAACATCATCTTCAGACATTAGTCTGTCTGTTTTGGACATTACATCATACAGATTTTGCACAGATTCACTAATCAAGTCATCTGGTTGGGTCATCCTTATCATTGCACCCAATGTATCAGCCAATCCACATGTTGTAAGGATCTGTGCAAGATGATGCCATAAGACTCTGCCAATGTCATTTTCAGTGAATTTATAGTAACATGTCAGCTAAAATTCATTGGATGGCTCACCACTAACAGTTCCATAAAGGTATGTTGGAACAGAACAGTTATCTAGAGATAAAAGAATACTTCATTACCTCAGAGGCTTAGGATGGAGCTACTCAGGGCTTAGAAGTTAAAATTTATTTATACAGCTTCAAGAAGCATGATGACCATTTCTCCCCCACCACCATGTCCTTCTCACACAGAGAACTCCTACTTTGTGAGATGTCAAAGCACTGTGATTTGGACATAGCTTATTCTTAATGACAAAATATGAGAAATAAGTGAGAACATAATTAAAAGTTTCATATGCAATGATCAGTGAACACTTTGATGATTCTAGAAGAACACTTTGTTCTCCTTTACTGTCATGTTCCTGGAATTTTGCTCTTGTAGATGTAATCTCCATAAATACTTCAACCATGAGAAGTTTGGCCTGCATCTTTCGCTTCTGCTAAATGTTTATATTTTAGCATTCAGAATCACCAGTACCTGCTCAGTGTGTGACGGCTTGTGATTGACTTCTACTGCAAGTCAAAATAGTCTGGTAACAGATTGCAAAGCCTGTTTGTGCTGCCAATCGAAAGGTCGCTCTAGAAACATGAGTGAGTATTGACTGATTTTATTTATTTTTAAATTATCACACTGATCCAAAACTGTGTAGAGGTGGAAATACTGTTTCAGCTTCACCAATGGTCTCAAGTTCACAACAAATCCTAGGCCTGCTTGTGAAACAAATATCTAGTACCAACACTAGGAATGAACAGGATAACAAAGTGATATCATGCATGTGGCACACTATTTTATACAAAGACCAATTCCTGGGTGATGCTAATTGCATCTCTTTAGGGAAAGAAAAAAAACTGTAAACAGTCACTGAACTTAACACATAGCCATTGGAAACAATGGATTTGAAAGATCAGGTATTTCAATGTATATATTCACAAGTTGTTAGTTCTAGGCTGTTCCGTTTGGGGCCTCTTCTATCCCATGGTGGTTTCAGAGGCTTTGTCTGGTAATTCCTGTGTGTCAGCACTTATTTCAGGCAGTGAAGTGACACGCGGATGAAATGTGTCAGTCTGAGTGGTGAACCAAAACCGGGGACCGTACCAACGTGAAAAATGAGTCCCTCTCATGTGTGAGAGAAGCCGACCAGCCATCACACAAGCACAACACCCTCAACACTCATAGAGCTTTTCTGCTCATATGTACCCCAGTCCCCAGAGCCCCTGTGCATGCTTCTGCTGCAGACTCAGCCTGCCTGTGTCCTTATATGTTCACAACACACGTCAGACATGTCTAATCAAGTGTTTTTAACTGGCCATTTCACTCAAGATTATAACCACTTTGTAAGTTAGGGCAGCCCAGAACAAGTCAGTCTCAAGATGGATCTTCACTGACAGTGATGCTGACAAACTGAAACCCCATTTTCTAAGTGCAAAGCATTCAAGTATGGATAGCAGCAAGGCCATAGTGCTATAGCAGACAGTCAAACAAATAAACAAGTGGTGTTTTCAATTTGCCTTTGATTATGCCTCAGGGAATTCAAGTTTTAGTAATTTCGTTAAAAACCTGTCACTGGATTCACCTCCACTCTTTGATGTCCACCATGACTTGCGTCATTTTGGGTTTGTGCATTTGGTTCTGAGGGTGGGAGGGAGAGGGTTGTCATTATGATGCACAGGTGAGGGCGCTGCAGTGAGAAAAGGGTTAAGTTTTTTTAGCGCCCCATGCCCATCCCACCTCCCTCCCCTGGGGATTATGCTGTCACTGTGTCCCCAGTGTGCTATAAAGCCCCCCATCACCCCATATCCCTCGCTTAGAGCAACTTAACGTCTGTAGGACATGCTCAAACTCTGTCTTTCCCTGTGTCTGTACTAATCAGAATCATCGTTCTCGCATAGATGTATCGATCCTCTTGACAAAACAGCGCTCACCATCGCACGCTAACACCTATGCCTCTATGACAAAAAAAGAGGCATTGATAGAGAGACTTTGCGGACAAAAACACAAATAAGTCAAGCTGACTTACACTTAGATACATGGACTGTTTATGTTCTGACTTGTCCTTAGAATAGATTTATAGAAGACTGACTTCACTTTTTTCTTACTCACAAGTTTTCTCCTTTTTTATTTCTGAAACACCAAACTTGGTTCATTCATCACAGCCAAGGTAAACAACTAAGTGACTCCAAAGGGAAATTATATCTTTTTTCAGTCCTTTTGGTTGTCGGTTAGAAGGGTTTTTTCTCTTTTTTTAGTCTCTCCTGGGTGTTTCTGATTTTTTGCTCAGCATGTGGGAGTTCCGGTCCATGTCGTTCTGGCGGGCGGTGTTTGCCGAGTTCTATGGCACCATGTTCTTTGTGTTTTTTGGTATGGGCTCAGCACTTCGCTGGACAACCGGCCCCTACAATGTTCTGCATGTGGCCTTCTGCTTTGGCCTGGCGGCGGCCACCTTCATCCAGTCCATTGGCCACATCAGCGGCGGCCACATCAACCCGGCTGTCACCTTTGCTTACCTGATCGGCTCCCAGATGTCACTATTCCGTGCCTTCTTCTACATGGCGGCCCAGGTGCTTGGAGCCCTTGCTGGGGCCGCTGTGCTCTACGGGGTCACACCAACCAACATGAGGGGCAACATGGCGCTCAACACGGTAAGTAGGTGACAAATTTCAATTCATACCCTATCGAGTATGCCAGCGGCAGAGCACCCCATTTTAGGAAATCTGTACCTCAGACACCAGCCATCCTCTAATGCCTACCATTTCAATTGTACCTATTCAAGTGTGCAAAACATGGCAAATACATCCTAAAACCCTTTTTTAAAATATTTGTGTAGCCTGAAATAACATAAAATGATTGTATTTGGAATGAGTCGCTTCTAAGAATCAAGTGTGCTGCCTCTCACATACTCCACAGTGGGGAGTCATTCAGAAGCTGTTGTAATCTTTGGATGAGCATACCACTTGAGTAACTTTTTGGTGATGCACACCCAGTTATTTTTCTTCATGTCAATGGACACTCAATACTGGCTGACAGTCCAGCCTCCTCAGCATAAATATAAACACCCTTGAAGACAACACTGACCCAAAGGACAACCAGCTCTTCTCTATTGACTATGTTTCCTCAGACTGGTTCCTGCTTCGCCAGTCCATATTAGATCAAATGTGTCAAAGCTTGTTCCTCAGCCAGAACATTCTACAATCTTTTGAAACATTTTTTAACATTGGCTCGCTCATTTGATCTACATTTAATCTTTAAAAATCTGAGGAAGCAGGATACAGCCTCTACTCATAGTTTAAGTACTGGCTCTACATTGCCCCTTTTTACTTGTTGTTAAAAATCCAGTTACAGACTGCATTTGGAGAGGATTAGTAAAGGGCATGCAACCTTCTTTTTGGGGTTTGCACTGTTTGCACAGTGATGGGAAGACTCTCCAATTCAATCCAAGACACCCTGTATTGCAGGTTATTTTGATTTTACCACTGACAGAATGTGAGCAGTGTGTCCAAGCTGTTTCAGTCCAGCTTGAAGAGTTAGCTGAATAGCTGGTGATGACAGAGGAGGAGCCTGTTTTTGGTATGCATGAGAAAGCAAATCTGTTCCCAGGGGCCAAGAGAATAACATCATCTCAGCAAAATTTTCCAGAGAAGATAATGGTTTTTGAACTGAACTAAATGGATTTGTTGGCACTGGCACTTGGGGGCGTCATTATGCACATTACGGACTGTGATCAGTGTTATTCTAGAGGTGTGCTCCACATGCTGCCTGTGTGTTTCCCCCCACAGCTGCAACCAGGGATGGGCATGGGCATGGCTACCACCATGGAGATTTTCCTCACACTGCAACTCGTTGTTTGTGTCTTCGCCGTGACGGATGAGAGACGCAATGGGCGCATGGGCTCTGCTGCCCTTGCCATTGGATTCTCTGTCATGATGGGACACTTGCTTGGGGTAAGGGGGTTGGCAGAGCATGTCATGCATGAGGAAAGATACATGAGCTGGGGGTGGAGCTACCATGTGTTGTCAATCACCAACTTGTATGAACCAATCAAGACTTTCCACAGCAGAATACAACTGCATTATTGGTTTAAAACAGTGATTCTGTTAACATGGTAGCTCCACCCATTTTGGGGTCTCTTAACTTGGAAAGGGGGGGGTTAGTGTGCGTGCGCGCGCGCATGTGTGTGTGTGTTGCATGAGTGTGGCAGGGGTATCTATCACTTCCACTCAAGTTCCCTCGGGTGTGACAGTGTGGCTTACTAGTTAGAGAATCAGCTTTGTTCAACAACATTTTCAAGTTAGATTCCCGGAGGGCACTGCCAATGTTATTTTTTGTACTTACATTGTTTCAGTAACTATTTAGTTGTATAAACAGATAATACTGTCTGACATAAGGTTCGTAAATCCCACTGGATAAGGGCTTCTCCAAAGCAAAATAAAAATAGTCTCTAAAGATTGACTAGTATAAATATCATTGTCCCTCCTCCTCATTAACTGAGCAAAGCATACAATCTGTAAATAACTTATGTAAATTATTATTATTATTATTATTATTATTATTATTATTATTAATAATAATAATAATAATAATAATAATAATAATAATAATAATGACAATAATAATAATAATGACAATAATAATAAAATAAAATAATCACAGTTGACATTATTCCTATCAGAGTGTAAGTTATATTAGAGGAGACATTTTAAAATTAGATTTTAATTAAACTTATTAGATGTTAATTAATAACTTGATTCAATATTAACACAAGACAGTCTCTACATGCCCCAGAACATGGGCAATTTACCAGTGCAGATTAATTTTTTCATACAGTAGGTTTATGCTTATAATATGTCAGATAATTATCAAAAGAATTTTTCATAAATAAATAAAATGTACACCTATATCAGTGCATTAACAATTTAACAAGCACAAGTACAATAATTACAATATCATGACAAAAAACAGAATCTTAGTATTATCTGAATCCCCCATTTTGTGGCCAGTGTATTTAATAAAACTAAACTAATTTTGAAAAAAAAAAACAAAACATTATCATACATGTGGTCACTTCCTGCCTTGACCTGTTATGCACTAAGTGTGTCCATCTGTTGCAGATGTACTACACTGGAGCCGGAATGAATCCCGCCAGATCGTTTGCACCTGCCATGCTCTTCAGGAACTTCGCCAACCACTGGGTGAGGGACACAATGTGGCCTGCAGATAGTGCTAAATTTCATTGTACTCATACTCTGGAAAGACTCTGTAAAGACCTTTTCCTTGTATTAGGGTTATACGTATTAGTACCGAGCTCATGGTTAACATTTTATATAAAATTATATAAACTTTTACCTTGGCAAGGAACATTAACCTCACTTCATGAAACACATGTTGAAAAGTCTGGATTATTACCACAATTAATGTTAGCAAATACATATTAATTTTCTGGTTTGATGCATAGTATATACCTAGATGACATGTACTGTCCTGAAAGGATGTATTTGGTCCCTCTAATGTGGTCCCATGTTTTCCGATGAAATGATCAACCCCTTGTAATACATGTGTTTTCCTCATCTGTTGATTGTGTGTGTGTTGCAGATATACTGGGTGGGGCCCATGATTGGAGGAGGGATGGGGGCACTGCTGTATGACTTCATGCTGTTCCCTCGCTTCCGAGGCCTGTCTGAGAGACTGGCCACCCTGAAGGGCAGCCGCCCCCCTGAGAGCGAGAGCCAGCAGGAGACCCACGGCGAGCCAGCTGAGCTCAAGACACAGGCCCTGTAACCTGTAACCAACATCTACAACCTCCCCTCCACAAACACCACACACACACACACACACACACACACACACACACACACACACACACACACACACACACACACACACAGGCACACCTTGCCTCCCCTCTTCCCCTAACACACACCCAACCACCCCTGTACATACACTCGCACATGCACGCGGACACACACACACACACACACACACACACACACACACACACACACACACACACACACTGCAACTGTACCATACCCTCACTGGACATGCTGAAACAGGGGCAACAAGTGCTCAACAGTCACTGACCTCCCCCTCTTCACAAGCCACCCCTCTGTCCACATCCCCTCAATCCCACCATGCCCTAGGGCCACAGATTAGGAAGGATGAGCTGGAAGAGGAGCTCCCCACCGGGGCCAATGACACAGAGAGGGGAAGGGGCAGGACAGGGCATGGCACGGTGGGGCAGGGTGGGGTGGTGTAGGGCAGGGTGCTGACTGCTCAGGACAGGGGCGTCTCTCACAGTTGTGGTCTCCGAACAGTGAGCCACAGTGGAGGACTTCTGCACGTTTCTCCTTTTCATCCCAACCAATCTTGCTTTTTTTGTCATTTTGTTTTTTTTTTTTTTTTTTTGGGCACTTCCAGCACATGAAATGGATGTATGATACCTTTCAAATTTAGCAGGGTTTATTCTTTTATTACCAGGGTTTATTTTGTTATTACTAGGATTTATTCTATTTTACTTTTGTTTTCAGTTGTTTGTGTGTGTTTTACTGATTTTTTTATTTCTGCCTTTTCAATATTGCTCGCTTGTGTTTGTATCATGCTTATGTTTCTTATGTTTTATTTATTAATTTATATTAATTTACTTACTTGTTTTAAGGAAATACCTCTCCCCCATACAGTGATTTCACGGTAAATTCATCGTACCTTTGACTTTTTTCAGAGGCTATCCACCCCTTCCACTGTTTATCAAAAACACAATTCTTTCAACAATGGTACATTCCAGCCAAGCCCCTTCGTAAATTAAGGATAAAGAATCTTTCTTTAAGGACCGGAAATAGATTCTCATGCCATTGAACCATTAAAATGAGAAATAAACACAAACAACACAACATATATGTATGTTACATATGAATACACACTCACTCAAACACACATACACACATACAAACTCTGCATATACACAATTGAAGCTGATTTTTACTTTCACTTTGTTTATCGATATGAAACATAAAATGGAGCTTTTTGATTTTATTGTTAAATTAACTTTGAAAGTGATGTGTGAAGCTGGTTTGGGCTGCGACATGGACGTGTAAGTCGGCTTGTTTTTTCCAGTGTCGTGAGGGAATTGTCACAAATCTTGAATCATCCAGAAGGCTCCTCTTCATAAAGCCTGCTACAATGCTGATCCACATAACATTAGTGAAGCGGTGTATCTGCGAATTATTGATCCAGAAACGAAACAATAAAACAAAACCAAACCAAAGAACAACCCCAAAATAAAAACAAGCCGAAGCTGTATTCAGTGCGGAGGTTCGTTTGCCCAAACTCGTTTTCACAGCTGAACCCAAGTTGTTCTTCTAACCAATAGCTCACAACACGGGATTGTCGAAGTTAAATACATTTAAGTTTTTTTCAGTTTTTGAAAATGTTGAAGGTTGAAAGATGCATTCATCAATCGTGACGTGGACGAGTTTGGATTAAAGCAGTCGTTTGTTCAGATGAATGATATTTCGGTGACAAGGAGTGTTTTGGGGTGTAGGAATGCGAACTAGAATATGTTTGCCTTGGCAAAGAGGTCTGTGATGTAGAGGGTAAAGGTAGAAAATTAACTTTACTTGATTGTTTAAACTCGTCGATAAGTTAAATTAACTACATATTTTAAAGTTACAATATGTCTGTAACCACATGGGGACTGTGCTGTAAAGGGAAGATGCAAGTTAGCAACCCTCTGATATGATAGCTAGTAGCATGGATCCCCTTGACAACATCAATGCTTCTTTCACATATAGATCCAGTGTTTTAATTGACTTACTGTGTTTTCATTTTGTTCTTTATACGTGTTACTTTTTTTCTTATTTGGCTTAATGCAACACAGTGGGAATGAAATGCAGGGGAAACGTTCAGATGGTCAATATGCCTGGGAGTAGAAATATGAGTCAAAAGATTTTGTTTGGTTTCATTTAAAAATACACATTTCAAATTTCAAATTTCAGACTTAGTTTTTAGAGAGAAAATTGGAAACAATGCTTAATTGTAATACTTTACACTCTCATATCTCTCATACAATTCAGATATTGACAATTTTTTATCTGTTCAGAAATAAGCACCACAATGTGTCAATACTAGTCTCCCTTAAATTTACCATGAATTTACAGCAGCAGAACTGATCCAACTATTGGCCTCTACTTCCTACTGTACCCCAAGTGAAAACTGAGACCTCAACCCTCAGCCATTTTAACACACAATGGGAAAAGTAACACTTGCTTTAAAATGTTATACCTTTCTGAAGTTAGTCTGAATGGGAATGTTGGATATCACTCTAGTGACACCCAGTTACTCTAGAGACAGAGGGTTACTCTGGTAACACTCAGGTCCTCTGGCTATACACAGTTACTCTAAAGAAACAGAATGACTTTCTGTTACTCTCTGGTAACACTCTGTTACTCTATGGAAATTCAGATAGACTGCAGATATACAGCAACTCTGCCAGTGTCTAAGTCTTGAGATGCAGGGTTACTCTGCCAACACTTGATTACTCTGGAGATAGAGTGTTACTCTGCCAATATTTGGTTACCCTGGGGACACTCAGTTACTCTGGGAATACAAGGATATTCTTGTAACACTCAGTTACTCTGGGGATACAAGGATATTCTGGTAACGCTTAGTTACTCCAGGCATACAGGGATATTCTGGTAACACTCAGTTACTCTGGGGATACAGGGTTATTCTGGTCATACTCGGTTACTCTGGAGACACCAAGTTCCCTTCAGCTTAATCTTGTCCAAGCCATGGGAGCCTCATTTTCATTTCACCGAGAAGGAGGTGTTTTCTATTTTGACCTTTATTTGTTGTCTTTTTTCAGTTGTCTTTTTTGTTGCTTTGGTTGAATTCTGATAGAGTTAATGAAAAAGGATTTTGGAAAATTCAAGTCATAGAAAAACTCTGAAAGATTGTGAAATGTTTACACACATTTATACAGACACAAATACTCACACTGTACTGTTATTTACACAAAGGAGCTGTGGAAATGATTCTCCTTAATACACATGTATTTGAATCCAGTTGTGTGAATTATGGGAACAGCAGGTGCTAAAAAGGATATCTCAAATTTACAGGAAAGGGTGGGGTGACATTTTGTACATGTGGCTGCAATAGTCACTTGATTCTAAACAAAATAAAATATTAAGTGCAGTATACCATGCAGTTTCTCTACATTATTGATATTTTATATATTTTTGATTGTGTGGATTAATGTGCACACTTCTTGATGAGAATGAAGCTGCAAAGTTTCCTAAGACTGGCAGAAGCCTTGAATGTATCTGCTTTCAAAAAACTGGCCTTACCAGTGTAGGGTCTGACTATAGCACAAGAACCTACAATCCACATGTCTGCCTAACACCCATCCACCCACTCCAACATCCAACTCTAACACTGTAGCAGTTCTATTTTTCTTCCCTTCATATTCCCCATTTATAAAGTTGGTTCATACTTTGGATTTTCTAAAGAATTTACCTTTTTAAACAAAGAAAATGATAATAAACTCCAGGTGAGTAACCCTGTGTGACTTCATTTTGGTTTATTATGACTTCAAGTGGGGTCTCCCACTTTGGGGCTTCCCCAAAGTATGGCAACCTCCCCACAACTCAATGCACCACTGTTTTTCAAGCCAACTGGCATAACCTTCATTTCAGATATTAAATACAGCTGGATGCTGACTTAGCTGAGGTTTAACCACTTCAGATAAGTGAGAGCATACAGTGAAACCTGGAATATAATCTTTGAAATACAGGTTTAAATCCCTGTGGGTCATGGTTCGCAATAATAGTGGTGAAGAAGGGATTAAAAAAAACCCTTGGGTCAACATATAGCTGAATAAAAACTTTATTTTCAAATAACCTGTGTCAGATTTGGAGCTTTTTATTTCCCTATTTAGTTTGATAATTGATGTTTTATATATATGAAGGGAGCACATCCTAGCAGATAGATGAAGTGGTGAACAAAAAAAGAACAAACTAAAATACTGTACAATGTTGACTCACAATCACTGTAAAATGGGATACAATGGGGGGCCTAGTGGATAAATTGCATAGCTGTCTGAAGTGAACCATATTTTGACATTCCTTTTTTCTGTTTTTAAATACAAAAAAATGCATTTTACAGAGTACCATTTTTTGCTTATGTACTCTAACTCACTTGTAAGTTGCTTTGGATAAAAGTGTCTGCCAAATGAATAAACGTAATGTAAATGTAAATTTCTTCAACCTTATTCTATTCCATATCAGCTGCCACTGCCTTCCTGGCTTTGGTCCATGTATGTCCTTGAGGTCAAGTGTTGGCTCAGAGGACGCTCATAGAACAATATGGATC
Source organism: Megalops atlanticus (assembly GCA_019176425.1). Classification (NCBI taxonomy): domain Eukaryota; kingdom Metazoa; phylum Chordata; class Actinopteri; order Elopiformes; family Megalopidae; genus Megalops; species Megalops atlanticus. The sequence goes on along the minus strand of CM032882.1, from coordinate 1,957,487 downwards.
CTGTCTGCTGTCCTTGTTCCAAAACAGATAGCATAAATGTGTCCAAGCACAAGAGTTCAACCAAATGTTGCTTTCGACTCTGCCACCATGATGAGGGCACCCCCAAAGTTTTGTATATGATGGTAATTGTACACCTGTGTAAGATATTATAATGAAGTAAGACTGAAAGAAAAGAAAAAAGTAGCGTTTCTGTACAGGCAAGAAGTCTTTCCTGTGACTCGGTCCTCTGTATTCCATTGGGTGCTTCTTTTGATGATTTGTTTTCTTTGATTTTGTTGATAGGAGCTGATTTGCAGACTGTAACTAAATTAAGGAAGGGGGAATGACATCACTGTGGCATTTTATAAATATCTGGGTCCAGAAAATCTTCCAGTTCCATTTCATTTTCTGGGGCAGGGTTATTCGGTGCCCTGGAGGAGACAGTAAAGGAGCTGCTTTAAAGCCAACCAACAATACCTCCAGCTAAACACATCCAAATGACAACTCTACGAAAAGATCTGCTTCATCAGTCTAATGAATGCACCAGATAAACCATCATCTTGGTAGCTGCAGTTCATTGAATAGATAAATCTTTGTCAGTTTTTATTCTTAGGTGTGGGTCAGCAATTGTCACAAATGAGACTACAGAGTTGTTTGCACACTGATACAGAATATTATTGTATGTTATGCTATGAGCAGAGAGGCTCACATGTCTGATACAGAGAAGGGGCTGATGGAAAGCGGGTCGGGGTACGGCACTCCTGGGACCTCCATGTCAGGGGGGTAGTGGGGCTGGAACTGTGGGCTACATAGGAAACACATGATGTAATACATTGCTGTACTGTCTTAAAGTATGCTGCACCACACTAAATTATACAGGTACTATGCTATACCAAACCTTACTATACTGTGCTGTACTGTACATTACTGTAATACACCATGCTATGCTGTATTGTAGTACACTGCTTTACTGTGCTGTTATATACAGTGCAATAGGCAAAACCTGCACTGCACCATACTTTATTGTACTACACTGTATTGTGCAATACTGGAAGACAGTGTGCTATACTGTGCTGAAATACATTGTGCTACACTGCACTATACTGCATTGTAATGAATAGTGCTGTGTTGTGCTGTAATGCACTGTGCTATGAGAAACTGCATGCTACACTGTGTTCTTCCATGCGTGTACAACTACATGATGCCTACACAGGGCAGAATGGGATATCTCTGAGGGGTACCTAATGAAGAGAGGGATTGCTGTGGGCATCATACATATATGTAAAAGTGTATATCATTGTGTGCATGTGTGTGTGTGCATGCCCACATGGGTGCATGAATGTGTATGTGCTGATACACGCATGTGTCAGGGCCCATAGTTCAGGGGCCTCATTTATAAAACGTTCTTACGCACAGATTTGATCTTAGAATGTGCGTACGCTCAAATCCACGCCAAAGTTCAGATTTATAAAAACGGACTTTGACGTGGAAAAGTACTTAGCTCCATGTCAGGTTCCAATTGTTTCCTCATTATTACTATTATTATTGTTATTATTATTATTATTATTATTAGTAGTAGTAGTAGTAATAGTAGTAGTAGATGCTGTTGTAGTTGTATTGCCAGATTGAACACATTGCTTAGGCTATACGTAATGGTTTGCACAATAAAGTTATTGATAAATTAAAACAACATAAGCTAGGCTACTTGTGGAAAACAAAACAAATACACACATTGGTTTTCCAAAACTAACCCTATTAGCATAATTGACACATCCCTGAAGGAAATTTATTTAATAAACATATTATGGTTCCACACGTGTAAAACATTTCGGTAAATCTATAGGCTATAGAATGTCCAATAATGCAGTGGTTTGCAAGAGGAAGAATGGCAGCACTGGCACTTCTCGAAGATATCGCCAACCGTGCAATAAGAAGGGAATGAGATTTCAGATCAGACAGACGTCTGTGCGCATGATGATGAATGGCTGATAAGCAGGTACCGTTTGCCGAGAGCTACGCTATTAGAGCTTTGTGCCCAGATGGCACGTACTTGGTTTTAGTGGTAACACCACTGGAAAGGCTCCCAAACAGCATCCCTGCACGGATCTGTACCTCTGCCAACAGGACCTCAATTTCGGCCTTGCTTAAGAATTTTTTCTTGCAGCTGGCCATTATCAAGTAGAGGATTTGGGTTTTGATTCAAGCTCCTTTATAGGCTAATGAAATTAATTAGGGGGCATTTACAAGGCAAAGATCTAAAACCATTCAGCTATGCACAATTTCAAGATCATTTGTGATTTATAGATTTCACATCTGGGAGAGTGGCGTACGCATGGTTTTTTGTGCATATGTTCATTTTCTCTGAATCACACGTACGCACATTTCAGAAATGATCTTAGATCAAATGTAGGATGGTTTCTATGCAACTTTTTTATAAATGAGGCCCCAGGGCTCATAGTTCATTGTTTTTGAGGACACAGGGTTATTCACTTCATTTCACCTTCACAATCATAGATCAATGAGCAGACAGTAAGTTCATAGTAAAGAGATAAATGTCCCGTTTGTTTTTCAGTGACTGATTACATTGTAAATTACTTCAAAGGTATCCTCATTGTTTGTGCTGTATGGAAAATGTTTAGAGTACAGTCAAATATTGCTGTAAACTAAACTGATAAAATTATATCCTCCAGAATCTTTGTATTGCTGCCTATATAGTTCCATGCACCAGATTTGTACACTTTTTTGTACAACTGCAAATCAGGGAGTGAGTGTGTGTGTGTGTGCGTGTGTATCTGACTGTGACTTACAGGTTGGGGTAGAGTGGACCGGAAGGATATTGGGGTCGAATATGGGTGTCCTGTGGAGTCTCACTACGGGGCACTATTGAGGAAGGGGAGGATGCACTCTCCCTAAAACACACAAACAACACAGTCAATATACACACTGGCCCCAGCATACCAGACTGTGTATAACAATATTATTATCCAACTGTCATTTAGTTAGTTCATTAGTTTCACCCTATGCTTTCCAAAAGAAAATTGAGTCAGCAAAAAAAAATCTTGTAATCTTGAAAATGACCTAGACAGTTAGACCAAGAAACCAGTTAGACTAAGGAAACAGGATCTGCAGTCTCTGCACTTGCTTTAAGTCTCTGGATGAATATCAAACACAGTTGCCACTGCAGCATCATACAGTGTTCCCTGACAACCCTGATTTTTCTCCAAAGTAACACTGAAGCAGCCAGGTCTTCTCCACTTCAGCTAATGAAAGCTGTGATACTAGAGACATGCCAAGCTCTTGCAAATAACTACACAATCATAACAAACTATATTATCACCAGTATAATTATTTTCAGCCCAATATTTCCCTTGCTGTTGTGACACACCTATATATCACAGTGTGCCTGCACCATTCTCTAATTCTGGAGCTCATATGGAATCAATATTAATTTAAATGAATATTAATGACATTTACTCCTATTAATCTTATTCCATCAACTATTTTTCACTCTGAGGTAGTCATTTTGTAATGAATATTGTATGATCTTGCAGTTTTTTTTTCAGTTTAACTGTACTTTGTTGTTTGTGACTCATCTTATATCTCTATCTGCTCTATTTCCCTCCCTCATTGGTCATCATCTTCAGTACAACTTTAGTACATCTTCAGTACAAACAGGTTTATAGAGGGAAACAGTGCAGTGTCAACCCCCCTGCTACATTCTTTTGTTACCACTCAGTGTCTCATTGTTCCTAGAATGCAATGCTCCATTCTTGGATCCATATGATCAGTATTTAACCATGAAAATGTTGCTTTATCAAGCACCCTCTCAGACCGGTCACCTTCTTCACCTTCTTCTTCTTCTCTACATAACTGTTGATCTCCATCACAAGCAGGCTGTCATTTCTCTTCTTTTCTACTATCCAGTCACAATCTAAATGGTGATAAAAGTCCACACTGCAAAAGCCCCACACACGTCAAACACAGATCAAGGGGTTTAGGGTTTGTGCTTTCTCCTTCTATATACCTCCTTGGTTACACCACATTACATATCAGTGATGTCACTACAGTTGTGGTGTCAACTCCTTGCTGCATGCGACAGAAAGATGCCTTTCCTGATAAAGTGTGTTACAATGATTGATCATTGTGGAATGTCTTCACAGGTGAGCTTACCCTGCTACAACTTTAGTTTGAATGGAGACTCCAATGTAGCCATGGCTGTAAGGCAGAGGATCATCTAGATTGAACAGAAAAAAAAATACAAAAAAAATACACAGTATTCACTTCTGTCTGAAAAAGAGCAGCTGCAGTTTGAAAACATGATCACCAGTTGGTTGTATTTACAGTATGTTCTCATGAGAACTAAATGGCAGTTAATTTGATACATTGTGCCAGGGTAAAAGTGAAAACAAATCAAGAGTTGCTATCTCTTTTAAATAGTGGAATTAGTTTCCCTCATTAATTAGAAGAAAGAACAGATCACAGTTTGGTTATTTCAGGCTTGCCTGTGTAATATTTCTTGAAAAAGTCATTTTTGGGTAAGTCTGGGTACACATGTGTGATGAGCTCAATGTCTCGGATACGGTCACCCAGGCAACGGATCTCCAGGTCCTTTTTTGTGAAAGGCTGGATGTTCTGGATTTTCCTGCCCCCATCTGGAGAGAGGGGAGAATTGCAGGTAAAGGTGAGTTTTTTATGATGTATAGGATGCATTCAACATACAAAACTTGCTTAAAGCTTTGTAAAATGATAATGTTGAATTGAACATCATGTAGCAGAAACCTTCCACCATGGTGGTGTGTGCTCTTATGGGAACTGCTAATTCAACAAATACAGGATATAAATCATACATAATCTACACAGCCACTAATTACAAATGACCACTCACAATTTATGAGTGACCAAACCACTAATTACAAACAAGGTATATTAACACTTATAATAATATAATATAATGTCTCATAATATAATACAAACATACAATATAGTTAAAATTCAATTAGAGATGTTTTAAACTAAACACATTTGGCCAAATTAGTAGGCCAGCAAACATGACAGCTTCTTAGTTGGGAGTGGCTTGCAAGACTCATTGTAGGATTCAAAAGTATCATTGTCAAAGTGCCACAGTGAACTTGTTTTCTAATTTTATTAAGAACCTATTAATTATAAATGTATTTACTAGACAACTGCCTGTCCATCCAGGTATTCCTTTTGGATATTGAAGCTGCTTAATTTTTTACATTTATATGCTATCTGTGCCCACATGAGGAGGTGATGTGATGGTTATTTTGCCTTACATGCACTATGTTACAGCTTCTTAAAGATATGACAGGCCCTGCCCACTCCTTGCCAAAATGTGCCCTTATGTCTGTCTATACTGTAATAGCATTTTATGTATTTCACAGAACCTGGCAATAGCATGTTTAATCAAATCATAATCTCATTCATAATTGAATTTTTTTCTCCACACTAACTTTGGGGGTCACAGGTTGGCCACATGTGTTCTATGTAAATACACTCAAAAACTGGTAACAGCTATTAATCTACACCTACACATGATCATTACTAATGAGATAATTATAAGGTTTTAAGATTATATCATTTCATATAACCTTCATATAACCAAAGACTTGAATTTACCTCCAGCTTTCTCACATGTGAATTTAAATATGGTATTTTCAGCTTCTTAATTAGTTATCTGTCACACAGGAAGGCATTCATAGGATTCAATTGATCTCACAGAAGCACTTCCAGGCCAACATCCTAATCCTGTGAGCTCAGAAGGTGATTTGATTTTTTTAATAACTTAAAAATTCAGTGGTTGCTTAAATTAAGAAATATGAAGACAACAACACTTAAATTAATTATTTACAGGCTTAAGCACAAGAGGAAAGACTAAACCAGGTCCAAAATATAACAGATCCATCAGTTCCTTTTCTGATTTGATAATGTGCCGATTGCTCCCTTTATTATTTGGCCATCAATTGATTCTGTGCTTGCTACCAGGCCAGTTACTTTAACCTGACAGGACTGAATTTTTTCCTTGATTTAACGACTAAGAGCCTGACCTGAGGGGACACAGACTGCTAGAAGACGTAAGTCTCATCTCAAGGCTAGATACAGAATATGTCTACAACTTAGCTACCAGAATAAAAATAAAAATGACAGAGTCACCATTAAGATGGGGTACACCTCATACTAAGAACTAAAGGTTCCGAAAAAACTGTCAGAACCACTGTTCTGGGGCACAGGGTAAATTCTTTTCCATTACTTGTATTTTTGTGGTAAATAACTCATGAAATGAAAATTTGGTCTACAGGTACGTCATGCATATGCATGCGACCAGCCAGGGACTAGGAACATCTGGTCATTGCAGTAGCAGGCATTCTCCCACAAACGCCCACACAGGCAGAGATACAACGGCCCACAAAGAGGGGGACATACTCTCAGTAGGAGCGACATAGGCAATGGTGATCCCTCCAATCTCTGAATCACTGAAGCGAAGCAGGAAGGTGCCATTGGGGCGGTCCTGCAGAATCAGGTGTAGGTGCTGCTTCCCAATGAAGCCAAATATCAGCCTGAAAGAGAACACTGCCCTGTTACTTTGCAGTCTGTACTAACACATCTCACACTGCTCTGTTACTATACAGTCTGTACTAACATACCTCACACTGCTCTGTTGCTAAGCGTTCTGTAATAACATTAATAAAGACATCTCAATACAGACAGATTGAGGGATGGGGCAGGGATAGGGACAGGGGGACAGGGGAGCAGACAGACATACATATAGACACACACAAAGACAGCTGGACAGACAAATAGATGGGCAGCTACCCGTCACTCCAGTAGCTTTTAAGGTGCTTCTTAGTGAGCTCCATTACTCCATCGAACCACTGCCAGAAGGTGAAAGACCGACCTGGCAACACCTCCTGAGATACACCCCAGGGAAATGAGAAATAGAGAGAGATCAGTGTTTGTGGTCAGCAGCAGACAGCAACAATGCAGCTTTCCCATGGTTAACAGCTGCTACATTAGCTTCATTCCAGTCTGTCTCTGTGGTATTGAACTTGGAATTTGGTCATTAAAAAGCATCAGGATGACTTCTGTGAGATCCTGGGAAAGAATCTGCTTACACATATGCAGAATTTATAAATCTGCCTCAAAAGGAGCATTTAGTTTGTTTCTGTATGGGACTGTAGGTCCAACCAAACACGCAATTTCCAAATATTATTTTTCAAAGAGTTACAGAATTTTCCAGAAAATGAGTGACTTCTATGTGATATTTTGAAGGAGACATTAAGAGCTGAAGTCATTCATTTAAAGTTTCAATTAAATATGCAAATGTTAAATGATCACTGATTAGACTGTGTCAGACATACCCAGACCATACAGACCTTCTTCCATAGACTCAGTAATAAGATTTCTATCTTCCTAATGTCATTGGATAACCAAAATAAATAAACAACAACTGGAGAACATAAAGACACTATCAGCAGATTATATCAACTGCTGCCATAATATGAGCCTGCCACTTCGAACAAATGAATCAAATACACTGATTTGTTCATTTGTTTATTTAATTTCATATTTTTTATTCATGTGTTTGTATGTAATTATTCATTTAAAATAACTTGCATTTAACTAGTAATTTAACTGAATTTTAACAACTTATTCATAACAACAATTTCATTACTTTATTATTATCACTGTTATTTTACTGGTTTTTAACAGTAGCTGTCCATAATTATATTGCTTTGGCAAAACATGGAATATACTGTCATGCCAGTAACGCAAGTTGAGCTTCAGTAAATTGACCTGAACGGATTGCTATTTTATTAATTGATCTTTCCCAAGAAAGCAATCCACCTGTAGCTGTCTCTGAAGTGCAGTGGCAGGTGATGCTGTATACCTTGTTGAACTGGGCCCAGGATACCAGCATATTGCTGAAGTCTCCTGAGAAGTCAGGCTTGTCAAATATCTTCTGGGCGAGGAAGTGCTGGTTGTAGCGGTCCAGGCTGCGTTGTGTCTGCACCTCTGACCTGAACTTGCTGTCCAGGGTCGCACACATCTGTTTCCAAGGCACCCGCTCTGGCACCACAAATGGGATCCGGTCCTGACAAGGGCATACGCACGTACACACCCACACACACACAGGCAATGAAGGGCTGTGTTCTGTCATTTCCTGGCACTGGCAGTACAGCATGTCAAAGCTTGCCTCAGACTGAAGGATATGAAGTGACACATTGAGAAAACAAAGACCTGTGGTTCATAGTTACTTTCATGCAGATGTGTTGTTTTAAAAGACAAATAGTGTTTCTTGGTGTTTAACCATGCCTTTCGTTATTTCAGCATTTGTGTTATGAAAATGTGTATGTTTGTCATACCAGCAATGTTCCCTGAACTGAAGTAAACTGAACTGAAAGAGAAAGATAGGGAAAGAGCGTGGGATAGAGAGGGAGAGATGGACAGGTAGACTCACAGGTTCAGAGAAGGCACAGTCCCAGATGATTGTGGCCAAAGCATTGTTGTCTTGACTACCATGAACAATCACAACGATGGGGAGAGAGATCATCTATGTTGCCACAGGAAACAAACATCATTACAATTCACTATACATTTGCACATACACATATCATTACATACGTCAGGTATATGCATCACTACACATTGCATGTGCTTGTTAATAATAACAAGTAAAATATGAGAATGTGCCAAGAGACAAGAAACATTTTCTAACACAGAACAAAATGTTCCCGCAATCCCTTATCCTGCAGAATGGGGGCAACATTCACAAAGGTCAGAGAGGACTGTGGACAAAGGACAGAGACCTGTATGCGGTAGGGCGTGTCACACCCTGTGATGCTGATCTCTGTGGAGAAGAGGAGGGCAAACTTCTCCTCTGTCACTGACTCAGATCCTTTCCTATCTGCCCGTTTGATCTTTTTGATGGACTGCAGAGGACAGAGGGAGAAAAACAAACAAACAAACAGACAGACAGAGGGACAGAAAGTACATACCAGACAAAAACTGATCAACTGATTTAGCTGATGTTGGCTGCTTTTTAAGTTTATGATTAAATATTTTGGATTGTGCCAATGACTTTTAATGTTTGGTATCAAATATCCCACACAATGCAGCCATTTGTCTTGTTTATTAGTGCTAGTATAATCTGGCACTAATATTTTCTGGAATTCCCCCCATAAAAACTCAATACAAGCACATGGAAACATAAGAGGCCTGACTGCAGTACCCACCATATTCCTGAAGGTGGCACAAGTGCTCTTGGTGGAAGTGTTGTGTTCTAAAATGGCTGTATTGTTGATAAGCTCTCCAACATTCTCCCTAAAAGACATGCAACATTGAAATTATAAATAAATAAATATATATATATATATACATATATATATATATAGGTGTGTATATATATATTTTTTCAAAATATAAATATGTTATATTTAAATATGTTATTTATTCTGTAAGAATAATCATTTAAACACGATATATTCCATATGAGGCTTCTTTGGGAATTGTCTTGGCAGTCAGTTCTTAAGGTATAAATGTGATAGTACGAGTGTCTTTCAGGATTAGTGTGGTAGTATTTGTGACTGGTGCAGCAGTGTCGTTGGTGAATCCATGTGGTGGTATTTGGGACTGGTGTGGTAGCATCAGTGTCTGTGGGGATGGGTATGGTAGTGTCAGCATATGTCACTTTATGAGTGCCTCTGTGGGATCAGTGAAAGGGACCGGTCAGTGAGTGGTGATCAAGTCCTTACGTGGGTATAGTTCCAAGCTGGCCTAGGTTCCGGGCCTGAGCTTCTGTGATGATCTGGGCTTTGAGCAGCACGGGTTTTCCTGGAGCCACCTTCTCTCCCAGCAGGTAGCGCACAGTAGTGGAGAACTTAGACTGGGTCTTTATGACCTGTGGTGGCTGCTTATCCACCATGAGGGAGCTGGAGAGAGGACAGAAGGATGGAGATGGCATTTTAGATGGATGTGAGGCTAAAAGGCCACAGACATTAAACCCTTATAAACATTTAGTAACTGTAGGTAAAAAATGCAACTTAAAAAAACAGTGGGAGACTACGGGATAAAGTCGAGTGTTTGTAATGAAGAGATGGAGATGAATCAGCCTACGTACTGCACGTTTTAATCATGCAAGTTTCAGATTTCACTGTTGCAAAATTTACTCTCCCCCAACTTCCTCATACCTCTGGATTAGTGTCTGGAGCAGAAGCCCAAGCCTCTCCTGTAGTTCTGTGATTGGCTCAGCACCCGCCCAGTCCCGCCCCATGATGATGACTTCCTGTCTGAGTTTCACATTCACTCCAAGTAACTGCTCACACCTGTGCCAAAGAAAGAGAGAGAGAAGCGTTGGAGAGTAAGGGAGGGGGTAGTGAGAGACAGGGAAGGGGGTAGGGAGTGCAGAAGGGAGGGACAGAAAGAGGTAGAGATAAACATAAGAGATAAGAGAGTGGGATATCACATTTCAATAGGGTCAGTGTAGGACAAACAGGGTACAGTTCGCTACTAAGACAACCCCATACTCTAGTCCACTCACAAACAAGTGTTTTAGTTTATTTTCATACCTGTGGAATACTAAAAAAAATACTGTGAACAGATTTCAGATATTTACCCACTCATTTGTTTAAACCATCTGAATTTTTATTGAGTTTTCAAATAAATGTAAAAATGCAAATAGACCAGGCACAAGCAGTTGACAAAAGTCTGTGTGTATTTGTTTACAGAGACCAAAGCCATAAGCCCATGAATGACATGCAAATCTCTGTAGTTCTAGGCCCCAAACCTCCACTCTACCGTTCGAGGCACTGTTCCAGTGCTCTGCAGAGCATGTATGCAGTCTGACTGGAGGGAAGCAGCTAACACAGGATCAGTGGCTTTCTAAGGAAGTATGGGACATGAATGATACTAAGAAGATGTTCTATGACATGGCTGCCAATGGGGTCCTTATCATGCCATGCCTCTGGGAGCAGCTCATTATTCCTCTTGTTGGTTTTGTTATTTCAAAAGGAAATGCGTGACTTGAAATATAAAACACAACTGTGCAATGCCCCATAGTTTCACCATATCAGGCAAGAGGTCAATTCAAATGAACTGATGTCCCATGGCCCAAGCGCTGCAGGATAGGAACCTGTGTGTGTGTGTGTGTGTGTGTGTGTGTGTAGTGTGTGTTGTGGGGGTGCTTGCATGTCTCACCAGGTCTGCAGAGGTCCCAGGTTGTCATCAAATGGTGCCCCAATAGTGGCCAGGTGCTGCTCCCTCCTCCATGACTTTATCCGGTGGATCAGGCGAGATTGGCACTGCTCCAGACTCACTACTGCCTCCTGTAGGAGCTGGACACGCTTCTACAAAACACCCACATTGACATGGATCCACAACACACTATACGCATACAAATACCAGCATGGGTCCACCACCCACTACACGCATACACACAGCAGCATAGATCCACACACACTGCACGCATATACACATCAGCATGGATCCACTACACACATACAACACCAACATGGATCCACTACACACATACACAGACTCATAAATATATTAGCACACTTGCAGCTATACACTTATGCCACTGTCTGAAGTCGGTGGGGTTTGCACTACATATGCCAAGTTCGTTCTTCACTTGCATTTTCTCCTCACAGTTCAGTCATAACTATGCAGCTCATTCAATATATTGTGTTTTTATTTATATATTGGGTTATGTACAACAGCACATACATTGGTTGCATTATTATGCTTATATCACACCTAACTTAAGGCGCCCATACACTAGAGGACTTTGACAAGACTGAAAAGACTTTTAAAAGACTAAAGTCTGACACCGTCTCACACCTAAAGACAATGTAGTCACAGGCTATGATTTTGCAAAGACTGGGGATCCCGCAATGTGGAAAAACCATGTAAATTATACATATTTTATACACACACACACACACACACACACACATATATATATATAAATGTACGTATGTATGTATAATTTTACGTGGTTTTTCCACATGGGGGGGGTTGGGGTGGGGCGATGTGGGAGGGTCAACTGTAGTGACCCTGCAAGATCACCAGTCTTTGCAAAATCATAGTCTGAGACTACATTGTGTGTATGATGTGACTACATACATATGTATATATATATGTGTGTGTGTGTGTGTGTGTGTGTGTACAGTTATGGTATTAAACGGTAAAATACATTAATATTATACATATATTTTATGCATTCATGACTTACTAAACTTTTTTACGTTTACTTTTCGTCTGCTACGCGCGTCTCCTGCAGTGCTACGCAGTTTCCCGCACAAGGCATCAAAGCTCCCACAAAAATCACATTTTTAATTGTTTGTTGCCCACCCGCTAAAATCTGAAGCCGCGATGTGGGAGGGTCAACTGTATTTGCAAGACTGCAACTAGATTCCTTTTGAGATTATTTCCTGTTTGGTGCTGAGAGAGTTCACCTATTGGTTGTTGACAATGTCCACGTCACTATTTGCATCAGCCAAGACTAAAAACATAAGATAATATTAAGCACGGTTGATTTTATCGTAACGGCAAGACGAGAAAAAGACTGACTTAAAACAGCGCCGATTACCACCTTACACCAAATGATCGAGATCACGGGAGCACGCCGCAACTCTAGCAAAACTCTCACGATTTTATTCCAACTTTGGAAATTTGTCTGCAACAGTGAAATTGCTTGAAAGTCGTTTGGTGTAAGGCCGGCATTACTTGCATCAGAAATAACTGTATCTTGTATCTTTTGCTGTTATTTTTGGTCAATGTTCAGTTGAAATTCAATTGAATGGTCTTCTATAAATGGAACTGGGTATTTAAACAAGCATGGTATAATCCACAATATGTCACAGTACTGTTTTTTCATTTACAAATGCATTAACTTCAACCTACATGAAAATCAATGAGCCACGGCCACTTTTAGCATGTTGTAACTGACCCTTGGACAGATTTGTCTGAGGACAGGTTCAGACAGGATAAAGTGACAGTGGAGACGGTCACCATTTGTCACATAGTCCGGAGTTAGTCTGTAGGCCAACCATTGGAGACAAGGCGTTACTCTATATGAACTAACTGGTGTATGCACACTTATAAATTGACACATTAATGAACAGATAAAACAACATGGTAAATGAGGCTGAATCATAAAGTTTACTTGCTGTGTTCAAGATGGTAGTCTACAAATGTAAGCTATATAAGCTGCCCAAAATAAGGGAGTGCAGAGCAAATGAATGTTGTCATGACACAATGTCATCACAAGGAGTCTGAAAATGGCAACAAAGGACAGCATGCAGGTGCGGTTACCTTGGCAATGACCTGGCCGTTGAACTCCAGCTGTTGAATGTGGTTCTGAAGTTTGTTGACTTGTTCTGATGTCTTGGGGTCCAGGCCATTGCTCTGAGAGACTGTGAATGATTGAACAGTTTCTTCAGAAAAATACATCAGCTCATGTAATTTTCTATAAAACATTTGTCAATGAAAAAGTGGAGAGAAAAGAACAACCTTCTGATATGCAAAAGTACAAAAATGTATAAAGAGACAGCAAAGACAGAGACCATTTGTACCAGTACTAAGGTCATCACAATGCATTTCAGTGACTTCTAATTTGGAATGAAATTGTCAGGAAGACCAGGTAGATCCACAGTATGTGAGCACTTGAATGCAGGTAGAGCTTACATGGGTACCCGAGGCAGGTAGAGCCTATGTCAGCTGTGTAGCATTGCTACGCTCTGTGTTTTAACTCTAAATGTCATAGGACACTTGTGACAGTAAATAATTTGGTACAGTACTTTATTTGGTTGCAGGAGGTATTTGTTTCAATGTGTTTATCCATACATCATATATTATATATGGTTACTCCTTTATGAGTATTTCATACAAAAAATACTTTGTCTATGTACATACAGTATCTCTGGCTTGCTGTTTGTCTGGTTCATATGCATAATTGATACTATTCAGCATGGTTTTGTCCATATTTGACCCTGAGGTGTAGTTGCCTTCAACATTGACTACGGTGGAACATACTGTCTACTGTCTGTTCATATTGGCCCAAATGACACTGATGAAAATCAGAGAGTTTAATAACTGGCATCATGACTTGTGTAGCTGCAATTGTGCTATTACAACCACAATCTCTCCAAAGTAATTTTCAGTTCAGCGGGACAGTGGAGAGGTCCCCATTAAAGGAGCTGGAGTAAGCTCTGTGGAAACAATGTGGAAAAACAGTCCAACAAATTCTGTATGTGCCCTGTAGAAAGTTACTACATAGGCTACTGTTTCCATCAGATTGGAAAAAGGAACAAGGCACACAGAACAATCACGCATCCACAAAAAACAACTGTCTCATAAATTAATCGGCAAAAACACACCATGTAAGTAGATACTGAACCATGTAACTATTTACGGTTGCCATAGTGCATTATGCGGCAAGCATGAAATGAAGTAAGCAAGTTTGGCAGTGTAACATTTAGCTAGCTATCTAGCTAGTTAACATCAGCCAAAAAATAGTTCGCTAGTTGTGTTCAAAATACGTGACATGGAGATGGAAAATGCTGTGTTGTGTTGGTGGCTAGCTAGCAAGCACTGGTGGACAGTGTAATTGGTACAGGCAAAACTGACAAACGAGCTGTAGCTGGTCTGCCGTTATAACTAAGGATGGGAGACATTGCTGGCTAACATTAGCTAGCTAACATTAACATAAGTTGATAACGCGGCTTCACAGTTTGTCTGTGCTAGCATATTGATTTAATAGCTAGCCAAGTAGACATGTGCGTGATATATTTTGACAGTTTTAGGCTACTGCAGCATATGTCTGTGAGACAACACAGGAACAATTCAGTTGCCTTCTTATTCTTGCAGCAGCACATTTGCTTGGCTAGTAATTGTGAACAGCTAAATATAGCTAACCTTGTTTACTGCCGCTGCGACGTGAGATGAACTCGTGGAGGATGGGGAGTTATCGGTAGAAGACAGGATGAGGGGTGGGGGATGGGGGAGGGGATTAAGAGGTGAGATCTGGTGGATTTCAGCTAAACCTAGGATGGGTTACCCTGACTGCAGGCTTAACGATGTAGGCAGGTTATTGATTGAATAATGTCACAATGTCTGATATTCTCTGCAACTGGCCAAACCCTAGTGTGCCAAGCTACTGTCAAGGTAAGAAGCAAGGGTTGTGACAGAAAAAATACAAGCACAGCAATGAAAAATGGGTGGCTCCAGCTGTGAGTAGTGTAGAGGACACCATTGACTACAATAGAAATTTTACTTTCCTTTTTTCTAAACCCAGTATATATCACCTGTTGGTGTGGGAGGTGAGTCACTGAACCTCGGTTTCATTACATATGGAAGTAGACACCGCGTGACACAGTATCTCACCCTGCACAGACTCGAAGTTCTCCCTCTCCCAGTTCAGCTCCTCCTGCAGCTGGTGAATCTGCTGTCGACAGTTCTGGATTTCCAGCACCTTGAGCACCAGCAGGTCCACATCTCTGTTGCCTGCATCTCTCTGAGCCCCCACAAGGGGCATGGACATCTCAGGAAGGGGCGAGGGGGCAGGAGGGTGTACCTAGAATCAAAGGTGAGTGGCAACATTTGGAGGAAGGACCAGCGCACACGAGTACTACAGCACGCACAAGGCTGATGCCATCAGGATAGCAACATCACATTCTCTAAACAACAAAAACCAACTGTACAGCAATACATTCCGAGTCCAAGAACAAATAAGGACCATAATCCAAAACAATAGTTAGTGTTTTTTCAATGAAAAGGAACCCAGACTAAAGTCCAAAAAACTGAAAAAAAAAGTCAGTGAAAACAATTCACAAGCAAAATCTCCTGTGTTTTAATCCAAGCCAAAAAAGGAAATAACTGACCAGGTTTACCCTTGTCCATTAATAGACTTAGACTGAAGTCCTTCCAGTAATACTCAAATGTACATTAAGGGTGCCGACTTTTACTTTTACGTATGGATGCCAATATCGAGGAATATCATTTTCAACATGAACTCATTATCAGTACAGTCCCCTTGAGAATAAAAACATGTCTGAAGAGATGCCAGGCTGAGACACTGTTGAAAGTTGACCATAAAATAATATACAAAAAAAAGAGGAAAGTGAGGAAAAGACAACTAGTTATTTACTTTCACTTTCGGGGATATACACTTCAACCTAATCTTTGAGATACTAGCACAACATGCAAGACTTTGTTGCCCAACCTGTATTGACATGAACAAGTCTGGTTTGGCAGCTATGACTTCATTGGCTTGTATTGTGTAAACACTTAAGAGTGCACCAACTGAAAAAGCAGTAGTACAATATAAAAATGATAACTTTGCTATGGTGCGGCACTTGTCCAATAGTCCTTATCCAGGGAACTGTGCTTTTTACATGTTCATGTACAAGATGAAAGTACTGATAATGTATTTTATTATATTTGCTACGTCCAGCCCTCATACAGAGTGAGAGAGAGTTGGTGTGGGTACTGAAGAGAGGAAATGGAGCATACACAGCAGGGTGAGGGGAAATGTACCGTCTGACTGAGCAGGATTCTTTCCTTCTTCAGGATCTCTTGGACTGTCTTCACCAGTTGGAGAGGATGGGAGCGGTACACATTCTGAAAAGTACAGACATTTCTTCAGTTAACCCAGCTGAACAGTCTCCATGCGCATGTGTATGTGTGTATGTGTGTGTGTGTGTGTCTGTGTCTGTGTTTTTAGTGTGTCTGCTCTCCATGTGTACAGCTGCACATTCACATGCTGTGTATGCTCTCTCTGTTAAAACACTGGACTCACAGAAACTACCACAGAAAATGATCCCTATTGATATTACTGAATGAATGAATGTATTTTACAGAGGTAATACAGTATAGACATCTCAGCAGCAAATGGCATCTCCTTGATAAGTTGGCAGAATGAGAAGCTAAAATCCAATGAGATGCAGAACAATTCTTCAACTTCGTTTAACAGATAATTTTTTGACATCAGGGTGATTTATTTTATTTACATGAATGAAAGAACACTTTAAATTTACCCTGGATAACCAGTTTTCCATAACCAGTCTCAGTATATTGGTTGTTGACTGTCCACTCCAAAAATTATAAATCTGCAATTCTCTGCATTGTATCTATTGGCTCATTAAATCTGGCCCACAGTCCATTTAAAGCTCTCTCAAGATGAGGTCAAGAGATGATTTAATTAATGAAGGGAGCCTGCATTGTAGAAGTGTTTTCTGTAACATTTATCATTACGGTTACAGTTTCACACACTGTACTAATTGGAGATGCAAATGAATCTTCTGTTTCTGTATGAAAAGGAGAAAACCAGTATTACAAAACTATCCCCAGAATGAATGTAGTTGGACACCCAAATCAAATGGCCCAAATCAAAGGCTGATTCATCAAACCACACCTTTTCCCTTGGCCACTTCCTCAATATGGAGTCATCACAGGAATGCCTTAGTACTTTTGCAGTAAATCGTAGCCCTAGAGAGCTACCGCAGGCTTTCACTTTTGTCAAGGCCTTCATCCTTTTTCCCAGAGCAGGTTACAGAAGTCTTGACATCAGAATGATCTGACGAGCCTGCCTGCATCACAACCCATACTAATAAGCGCCCATATTGCAAAGGTGGATAGGACGGCAGAATCCACACATGCAAAAAGAATTAATCCATTTTAAAGAAGCACCAAGTGGTAAGGGAGGGTTGCTGCCCCGATTTACAGCATGGGCAGAGGTTCACATCTCTGATTAACAACATGAGTGAGGATCATTACCATGTTCCTAGAGATGTGTTGCAGTCTCATTCTCTCCACCACGTTGGGGTTATCCTGAGCAATGGCCTGCAGGAAGGAGATGATCTGATCCAGGAGACTAAGAGCGCGAGCCTCGTGCTCAGGACTATCCAGCATGATCTCATCCCTAAACACAGACACAGAGGAGCAGAGGTAGAAAGGGGGAGAAAGGGAGGTATGGAGGGGGAAAGAGGGAGGTAGAAAGGGGGAGATGGGAGGTATTGAGGGGGAAAGAGGGAGATAGAGAGGGGGAGATGGGAGGTATGGAGGGGGAGAAAGGGTAACAGAGAGGGGGAGAAAGGGAGGTATGGAAGTGGACAGAGGGAGGTAGAGAGGGGGAGAAAGGGAGATAGACAGGGGGAGAAAGGGAGGTATGGAAGTGGAAAGAGGGAGGTAGAGAGGGGGAAGTGGGAGGTAGAGAGGGGGATGTAGTAAAAGGAGGATGGAAGGAAAAAAGGAGTGAGGAGGAAGAAGTGAGAAAGGGAGAGATGGGAGCCAAATGGAAGGAAGTGGAGAGGACAAAAATAAAACACAAATAAGGGATGGGTAGGAGTAGGGAGGAAATCAGTGAATTGGGTGCAGCAAAAGCAAGAGGAAAGAGAAAAGAAGAGTTGAGCAGATATGGAGTTGAGCAGGAGGATGGCCAGTGCACAGTTGATGGATACAGTGTTTCTGTCTACTGTGGGATCTTGGCATCTCTTTCTGGAGTCAGTATTTCTTTTTCTGATTTTATCTACTACCTGTCTGTGTGTCTGTATGTAAATTGTCAGCTGCAGTTTGTGAATTTTCCTGGTTACTTCTGTCTTGGTATCTCTTTCTACATTCATCTGTTTGTTTCTCTCGTTTTCTCTCTCTCTGTACATGTTTTATTGATATTCCATATAGAACAGAAACAATATATGCCAAATACATCCAAACAAAATAATACAACATAATATTTGGAAATCCATTTTTAAATATATAGTTTGTATTGCAGTATACACATACATTTGTATATTTATTTAAATGTGTTCACATATTTTTACTTAATACAGTTTTGGCCAGGCTCAAGTATTTAAATATACATATTATATTCAAATGTAAAAAAATGCAGTATATTTATTATACGTATGGGACATTAGTGTGTCTGACTGTGATCATACCAGCACTGTTCTTCGATCCAGTTGGCCAGGTAGCACCTGACGTCCATAGGGAATGTGGGGGGATAGAGCTCACTCAGGGTCTGCGTGGACAGGTACTGCACCTGCTCCCACTGCGCCATTGTGTCACTGGGCTAACAGGGTGATAGGAAAACAGATGGGAAAAGGAATATTTAATACATTTAATAATTTTGTACATTTTGGTTCCAACAACATTCCAGCATTCCCAGAGATGCCCATGTTATCATCCACAAAGTCAGTTGCCACTGGACTCTGTATCTTTTCTCACTAAAAGACTGAAGTTTAGTGAGGCTGATCTCAGTCAGAGACCTCAAAGGTAAATATGGTTGCTTCTGGAAGTGGCCTTATACTGGCAAGTGGCCAGTCATGTGTTTGGACCATGTGGAAAGTGATTGGAATGGCTGTGGGGAAACTGGGCTGTAGGAGGTTCTGTATGACAGATAAGCTGTTTCACCAAACTCCTGACTCATTTTGATAATTTCGCATCTCACGGCACTATTTGTAAAAATAATACTTCTGCCAGAGTATTCTCATACATGTTAAATGTATTTCATGACACCTCAGGAAAAGGAGAGGCTGAACACTCTTGATATAACAGTGTATTACCAACAGAAACTGCAAACAGTGGAACAAGGACTGCTGAGTTCAAAGGAACAAAGGGAAAAACGCAAGACTGATTTCACATCTGCCTACAACAAACCTCTTGACAAAAATTCTCTAAAATTACAGATCACACTACACTTCACAAAAAGTGAAGATTTATACAACTGCAAAGTGAGTTCAAGCATTCAGTTTTTTGTTTTATTAATCACAGCAAAAGTCATTTTTAAAAAAGCCAGGGCGACCTCTCAGCACCACATTTCAGGGAGAGGGTGAATGAAGACATTTCATAACTAAAAGTTGGAAAAGATACTACTTGGACACTTGGATACTAGTATATATTGCCAGGATAGCCAGGGTGCATCTCATCTCATACCCACAGTATCAGTATCAGAGTAACACCCACATAATAAATCCTTCAAAGACACCACAATTAGACCTTTTAACTTGAGACTAATATTTAACTTAAATTTACGCTGTTTTACAGTTCCCACATTCAAATTCACAACTGATGCCTCTATTTTTAAGACATGAATTTGCTGATACATATTAACTACCAGACATCATATGTGATGGGTGAATGTTCAGGCAGAAGAAAGGATTTACAATTTCTTCAGTATTCTAAATTGCTTTATGACAGCGTGTGAATTTAGAGCGGTTATGGGGTAGTGAGTGAAGAAAAGGAAAGCAAGTGGAGATGGCAGGAGCACAGAGGGAAAGAGGGACACTGGGTGCAGGTAATTTTGAACATATTATATCATACTTATGTAATAAAGCTGTCCTCCAAAGAAGGGGGGTGAAGGGATGCTTATTAAAAAAGGGCCTTAGAATTTTGTCAACACAGAGGGAGGATGTCATATGTGTTTCATGTAGGAGTCATCCACTTACCTGTATAATTTAATATATTTTAAAGTATATACATCTAATATATTTTAAGTACAGTATAGGAACTACATTTAAATACAGCTGCCACCTAGAGCTGCCCACGCCTCACATAATGTGCAGATGTGGTTTGTCAGCTCAAAGAACGTAATGTTTGTCTTGTTAAGTGAGGACATGAAACCCAGGTCACACCCACAACGACCATAACGTCCGTCCCACAGTGGGGAGAGGCCAGGAGAAGCTGCCACGTGATTGGTCAAAAAGTTGATTTTGTTTTTGGGGGAGTTCAGGAGGGGAATATCCTGTACATTTTTTATCTTTTGGCCACATATGGAGACACATGACAAGATATACATGACAACAACAGTTAAGAGCCTGTTCTTTTGCAATTACAAGAACTTTTGAACAACTAGTCAACACACCACTCATAAGTCAGTTTAACTGAAGACTGAAATAAATTTGATCTTTTCTGGAAGAGCTCAACACGAATCTGAAATTGAACCCCAATCCCCTCCTACGTCTATGGATGAAGATGTGTATTTGAACACTGTATCTGCACTATTTCGGTGTAAATCTTTATAACCAACGTGGTGAGGTGTAGTAAATAACTGCACCACTGCTAAACGAAATGACAATTAAATTGGTGCATCAGTACTTTGTAGTTCAGTAAATCCCCTTTTAATCTTGATATCATTTATTTGCTGTTGTTAACATCAGGTCATTGCAGGGTGTTTCCATACCATATTGCCACACAGAATGGCAACCACTTATCTGTAACACCCACTTCTGCAATACACAGTATATCCTGTTCTCTGCTGTGTACAGTCTTGTTTCCTGTTTCACTTTGATTGCACACAGATGACAGACAGACAGATGAAAAAAATGGCAGAGACCAGCTATGACAAATTAAATAATCACACACCCATCCTACAGTTGTTGGTAGGTGCAAACTAAGACATAACTGAAAAAAAAAACAAGGAAAACTTCATTGTAAGTTAAACATTCTCAAGTTAGACAATACCACTTATCAAAGCCATTACTAGCAAAAAGGAAATTTGCACCATCTAAAATCTGTACCAGCTGATGAACTTCTATAATATACTTATAACTGACCATTTGGTAAGTTGTATTTATGCTTTTGGGAGCAATGACACTAATGTATTACCTATTCTTCTACAATCTGATAAAACTTTGAATTAAAATGATTTCATTGATTTAATCAATTTATTGTTAATTAAATTTAATCATTGATTTAAATGTGTTTGATTCCTGTTTCAGATTTTCATTTACATTTATGTAAAATTATCGGATAGGGAAGTCAGTTGAATAATGTTTTTAGTTGATTTTTCGCTTTGCACCAGTTGGATAATGTACAATGAATGTACTTTTAATAATACCCAATCCAAAATTCATTACAAAAGTTAATGTGGACACTCATTTGCTACATACACAACAGTTAGTTACACTGCACATGCAAGTGTGCTTAACCAGAGTCTGACAATGAGCTCTCCATTGAAACTTACATTTAAAACATTTAAATCTAGTTTGTGGATTGCAGCTTCTTCAGGTCAAGGCTTAATCAAAACACACAATACGTTTGTTACCCCAGTTCTGATAATTGCAGTTCACTTTTACCACAACTAATGCTGCAATGTGCACCCTAAGATTGTTCTTCGAATTCAACTGCATAGACTTTGTAGTGTGCCAGGTGTGATATCTGTTCTTACAACTGACTGTACAATGTTGTCATTCAATTCAGAGTTCAATTCAAGTTTTCACCAGAAATTGAATAGTGTCAGATTTCATTAGCCGAGCTTACAAGAGGTAAGAGGCAATGACAAATTACTGTTTAACAATACAGCATTTGAGCAGATGTGTCAGGCAAGCTGTTTTCTCTGGAATTACAAACAATTACAAACACATAGGGGTTGCAAATGAGCTGTGAAAGGAGATGGATGAATAAACAAGTGGAGCACCCAGGAAAAACACATGACAGGCACAAGCAGCAGGTGAATAGTGGACCGAGCTACGAATAGAACTTCAGTGTTTATGTGATCAGTTTGCGGAGAACTGCCTACCACAAGGAACAACAGAAGTGTCGTACATGAAATGAGTTATAGTTTGTACTTTGAACCTTAAGAGTAGGCTATCAAAAAATGCTATCTTGGAAATACTCACAGTAATAATCATAGCCATGCCCCCAGGCGATGACACATTATGACCTCCCGAATCCAAAACGTGTGGTAAGTCAGCAATTACACTCCTCAATGCCACAGAAAGCAACTGTAGGCAGTGTGTGTAGTGGGACAGGCAATTTTCAAAAATAATACTGTGTGTTTTGCCCGTTACAGTGCAATCCAGATTATTTTTAAGTATCTTGAGCTTGTCCATCTGAACCAAAATTGCTGTAGTCCGTTTTTAACCAGAATGTCACAATCTTAATACTTGTCTTACTCATATACCTAATTTTCAACCACAGAAGCAATGGAGAGAATATACTCCCAAGTGACCCAAGTGTCTGTGTCCAAACCGCAAAACCCTGTGGAGTTTTCCCAGGTAGAAATGATGGCTTTGTCTGACGTCTTTCACAAACTATGCTTAGCCCAATGGAGTCAGGATGCATGTGGTCTCTTGGTCAGATTAGTCAGCTGCGTGTGTATGTAGCCCAAATGAAAAATGTTTGTGCTTACTCATAAGCACAGCTACAGCATAAATTGCCCAATAAGGACTAAGGCTCTTTGAAATTGGCCTTGGGGTGTGTCAAAAGACACACGTTAGGAAGTGCTGGATTTTGTCGGTTTTAAATTATATATTTCAGGACACCATTTCTGGCATCTACAGGGCTCCAGA
Organism: Megalops atlanticus; assembly: GCA_019176425.1. Taxonomy (NCBI): domain Eukaryota; kingdom Metazoa; phylum Chordata; class Actinopteri; order Elopiformes; family Megalopidae; genus Megalops; species Megalops atlanticus. The sequence continues at coordinate 1,934,208 of CM032882.1, read as the reverse complement.
CTAACTTTTCCACTGGTAGGACTGGTGCTACCAACTGTCTCAGTTGGTAGCACCAGGATGTAAAAGGGTTAAAATAATCAGCTATAGACCGCTTCATCTTTGGAACACGGTAACAGCTAAATGGATTGTTTTGTGCGTTTCATTATCAGTGCGCGTGTACAGGCAGGGACACTGCAGGTAGGGAGAGACCGACTGAGCCAGTAAAGAAGAAAAAGTACTACTTTCAACCACAATGGCTAACGCAGTACCCGTGCCGGAGGGCCACCAAAACAGCCTAATGATCATCATGCACTCGCATGAATGCAACCATGTGAAATTTTAACTCGCACTCTCAAAAAATGGTTGTATATGCGGGCATAGTTATAAAATTTAGTCGCAAAATGCGACTAAATGGTCGCAGTCTGGAGCTCTGCATCTATGCTGTAAAATAGTGGCACATGTTTGGGAATATGGAAGTCTGGTTGGATTGGCTGAGACATATCCCTCCATCCAGAGGTCTCCTCCTATGAGAATTGGTAGCTGTCAGCTATTGATGTCCATCCTGGTTCTGATCCTCTGCTGTTTCTTGCACCAAAAAAAAAAAAAAAAAAACAGCCATTTTTATGGCACAGCTGAACCCTGGATCCAGGCTCTCAAAGACATCCAACAGAAAGCTGGAAATCTGTTGGTTTTTCAAAAAACACAAAGTGGCATTAGACACTATCCTCAACATAGTTTTAAGTGTGGAACACTTAGAAAGAGCATGAGTGCTACCATCTCTCCTAAACCACTTCATTTTGAAAAATAATTTCTTCATGATTAACCAGGTGCTGAAATGTTTGAATGTTTGAAAAGTTTGTTGGTGTTCACACTGATGGATGGTTTTTAAATCCTTGGATATGAATTTTCATATCACTTCACATTCGACTAAATACTGCTATTTCCTGACGCTACAATATGTAACCAGAAAGGTCAGTTTTGACACGCCAGAAGAATTATCCCTTTCAAGGTAACAATGCTCAATGAGCCATGTGTGAATCCCTGTGGTGAACACTATGATATATTTCAGTTAATGCAATGGTGTAATCATTTGGACTGGAACAAGAGGCATATGCATATGTGAGACATTATATTTGTTATGTACTGTAACTCCAATATGCCTCAATGATGAACTTAATAAATCTTTGAAAAAATGAAACCTTGTTTTGGCAAACAAAGCCCAGTTCCGTTGGGCCATCATTGGCTGAGCCTTTTGATGGCTACATTGCTGGATGTCATGCTGACTCCTTAAGGACTCCCTGTTCCTTTGGCACTACTCACAGGCATCCCTCTCAGAAATGTGGGCACAAGGAAGCTGGCAGTTGCCATGTATAATGGTATCTTCTAAATCAAGAAATTAATCAACAAAAAAGTCAATAAGAAATAAATATAACAACTAAATATGTAAAAGAATAAATGCATATAACATGTCCAGTTACTCTCATCACAGTAAATATGCACAGGCATGGCAGGTGACGCTGTACTCAGACCTCCCTAAACCTGTTGATACAAGTAAAAGAATTTATGTACCCAACAAACAAAAAAAACAAAACCTTCCATATCATAGTGTTCCAGGACAAGAGTTTGAGCAGAGAGCAGTGCAGAAAAAGCAGCTCACTGAGCAGAACTAAATCAAATTTAACTAAACATAACTTCATGCAGCTCAATGTAAACAACATACTGAACAGTTCATTCAGTTTTGCCATTAGTGCTAAATGTCAATATTTTTATTAACGAAAGCTTAGAGCAAGGTTGTGACTTTAAGTCATTTTAGGTTTTTTACTCATTGAAGACCACAGGTGAAAACCATTAGATGACCATATGCAAAAGGCAATGTGCTCATGTAATCATACTCCAAATTAATTGAATATGTAAATCTGTTTCATTCTTCTGGGAGGTTCTCCAAGGTCTGTGCTAAAAATTGATGGTGACAGGTGAGTCATTCCCCCGTGATTCAAGCAAGCAGTGGGATATTTTGAGTCTTGGAGTCACCAAAACCCCCATTGATATGAGTTACCAACTGAACACAAGGAAACAGCACAGAGACTATCAAGGAGTTGCATGACCTGTGACTGCACAATGTACACATCCAAGTGCACTGCAGGCTGACTAAGAGTCAGCAAAATGCCCTGAGATTAGTCAGCCATAAAAAGCTGCCGTGCCTTAAGTTAGCTAGCGTTGTGTTTCATCCTGTCTGGGTGGTTCACAGAACTTTGTTCTCCCACAGTAGATAACCTTGTTTTTTGTTCAGTACAAAACAAAATGGGAAGTAAGTACTATGTGTGCAAAACATAAGTGGAGGCATTCAGTCAACATATTTTTGTTAGTGTTTCCTTTTGAGTTGAAGGCAGTTGTCTCTTTATGAATTCCTATTGGTTTTAGGTCCTTTTTCCTTATTAAAAATAATTATAAATTAACTACTGGTCCCAATGATCAGGGATGGGAAGCACAATGGTACTTCATAAATAACCATATCCATTACATCAATATCAACATTACAGTACATCAATGCCTATATTACAGTATAGCTACGTACATAGCTGATAATGTCTCCATGGAAACATCCACTTCTTCAGCAGAAAGGACAGAATTCTACTTCATATTCCAATAGAAAAACACTTATCACTTACTGGAGTACTGGAGCTTAACAGAATATCTCATGCACTCCTTAAGTCCTTAATCACATGCCGAAACTGACTTAAGAGACTGTATACAGACTTGGTTTACTTCTAGTGCTAAACAAGGAAATCTAAAAGTAAACATATACAAAGACAGGAACACAGAGACTAAAATTAATTCTACACTAGCGTGACACTAACAGACCATATCTTTTCCAACAATATCATTTACAGACATTGACAAAATAAAGGTATTTTGAAATACATTACAACTCTGTTGATTATAAGTAAGCTGGGTCAATAATACTTATGTCAATGGTAGTGCACTAAAGAGACCAACAGAGGTCATCTGAGGATGCAAGCAACAAGCAATTCTGAATTCAAATAAACCTGTCAACATTACATTACTTTGTGCACCGATGTAGGGCGACACTCCTTGAAAACTGGAATTCCTTCATTGTTCAAGGCCTTTTGTTGTACAGGTATGTGTATAACCTGCACAGCAATGAGATCATTTGAGATATTTTCCTTTTTCCTTCAAATCATGGGGAGACTGCTCAGCTTAGGTGACAGGTGACTGGTGACTACTGAAAAGTTAGAAGATGCATAAACAGGTTACTTATCCAAACTTGCTAACACTTCAAGGGAAATATTGTGAAAAAGTGAACATGAAATGAAAACTCTGAATAAAAGACATCTTTATATTTTCCATGGTTCTTTATGTGAAAATGTATGCTGAAGCTAAATCTTTACTCTTACAAAATGTAGGTCATTTGTAATTCTGTTTACAGGTCATCCAACAATAAAAGCAGCTATTTCTTTCTGTTCTGCATCTTCTGAGTGTAAGGTCTTATTTTTCTTATTTTTGAAAGTGCAATGGTATCTTCGTAATTAATTTTCTTCAACAAAAAAGGTGCATTCATTCACACTTTAGCCACTGTTTGAACTTAGAAGAACCCAGTCGGTCCTGGGCCACCTCTGCTCTGACATTATGTCTCAACTCCCCTACTTTCTTCTATGCTTAGAATACCCATAGACACAAGCACTGTGCCCAGTCTGACAGGCAAAGTGAAGTGCATGTTCATAAGGGGATTTCTTTGGTCCACGTATTGTGATGTGGTTGGAAATGTGATGTACTGGCACACAGGGAAGATCTTATGTAATTCAGTGATGAAGAGGTATGCAGGTATGCAGGGAACTGTAACTTGCCTACACTTGGTTTATCTGCAGACACATGTTAGATGGGTTATTTTATGTTTTCTTTTCTCCTCCCCATCCTTCATTGCACTGCATGGTTCCTAATCAACTGTGGATTTTGGTGTTGTTACACACTTCACCAGCACACAATCACTACCTGTCAGACTGTCCAGCTTTCTAACTGGCACCAATGGGAAGACAGATGCTACTCTGCTGACATCATCCAAGCTACACCAAGATGCCTGACGAATCTCAGGGTGCATGAAACCAGTAAGATGAGGAAACTCTGCCAACACACTTACTGTGACTGTGGTGGAATGATGCTTATTTATGCTATGGGCTCCTTGTCAATCTCTGCTAATGACATAGCTGGGATCAAACCTGTAGTGCTCAGTTTCCACTCCAAGATGAGTGAGATTGCCCGCTGAACCACTCAAAAGTCCCAGTAACCATTGTTCTATTTTTCATTCCAGCTTTTATATACACATACACTTAGCTATATATTGAAAGGCACCAAAGCTGTACTTTTTCTTTATGCATGGACAATGGATGATTTGTTAAAAATGAATCACCTGAAGTTAAGATGTCCAAAAAAATGTTGCACCCTGCACTTTCCTGCAAACACTTTCCTTGTACAAACATATTAATTCACTCTTGAAGTAAGATTGATTTCCTCTTCAGCATACAAGGCTATGTGACCTGTCAATGCTTTTGTATATGAAAGGTAATCAATGTAATCACACTGGAACTGGATACAGGGAAATGGCACACTCTAAAATTCACCTCCCTTGTGTTATACAGTGGTATATAATGGCACATCAGAGAGTTGTTTGGGCATGTTGCACAAGAGCTGAGTGGTAAATTTAGCATGCATGTTAAAATCAGAAAGAAAATCCTATCCCCTTCATCTGAGAAAAGACCGCTCGAATACACAATGTTCTAAGGTGTTTTTTGGCCTGCACAGTTACAGTGCAGGAGGACCAACTTTTAGGACACAATGTATTTCAGGAAACCCCATCATGAACCAGAACACCATGAACTGAATCTCTTTTGCAAATGACGTACTGAAAGAGGTTATGTTCCTGAACAGAGGCTACACATCAAAAGACTGGATAAATATAAGATTAAGTCAAATGTAAGACATTAATACCATATAAATATTTGTATATTTGATGATACCTACTCATAGAAAGTGAAATATACACATTCTGCTGACATCCTGTACAGCTGTGTGATGTTTCAGATGGAAAAAAATCTGTTGCCTTTTTAGACTATGACACTGTCCCTTTGTCTTCCATTTTTTTCCCACCACAGTTCCTTTCAGAATGACCTCAGCAGTGGAATCTGAATTACACTGCATCACTCAACACTAAAACACACTTTATCATGTTACCAATTTACCTGTATACACCCGAGATTAATATGCTCACGAGACTGCTGTCATACTGCTAATTATATATTATTTTCTAATAGCTTACTCTGCAGTGCATCACTTACAACCGAAATTAATCAATAATGAACTGTATAATTACTAGCTGTATCTGTCCGTAAATGTGTGAAAATGTGTAAGTCATTTTGTGTAAGGCAATTTCAGCATTACCCTTCCCATTGACATTGAACTGTAAGATGTGTGTGTGGGTCTCTGTGTGTATAAATAGTGAATTTGATTCCTATATCTTTGAAGAATGTATGTTGAAGAATATATATATATATATATATATCACACATGTTCAAAGAAATGGTTAAACATCGATAGATATGTTCCGTTACATAGCTGTGTCTCTGAGTACACTGCGTTTTTATATGTCCTTACCAGGATATCAATGACTTCCTGTTTTCACAACTCAAGTTTCCAAGTTCCGTGTTTTCAGGGCTTTTATCAGGTTAGGAGCATTTTATTCCATAATACGGTTTATATTAGGCAGATTTGATTACAAAATAAAGTGAGTATTTCAGACTCCTTGTCCCTTCTATATCTGTACAGTGTCCACTGATGTATCGCAGATTGCAAATTGGCTTTTGAATTCGCACGCGCTCCAGGATACGTCCACCTACTCCGCTCAAGTACAGCATTGAAAAGCAATGCACAGTGCATTTGATCATACTCTACTCCATTAGTGGACATGCGTTTTCTAGACGAGAAAAACACATTTTCTGTACTAAAATTCCACTAAAATTATTCTAATACTGTGTGAATGACAAAAAGTACACTATACGTGGTGGAAAAACACGTCATATGTTAGAAAGACATTGGCGCAAACTTCGAGAGCGATGCGTCCAAAATGAACTCGCCATGTAAGCGCTGTCCCTATGCGCTCAAAAACTTGTGCACTTTCCAGTTTTGCGTCACTGGGAATAGCCCTCTTTGGTTATGATTTGTGTCGCCCATTTTCGGGTTGTTTAAGGCCAGTGATAGCTTGATTATTTTAAATGTGTTTACTCACTACATTTCTCATCTCCATGACGACTACATACACCAATAAAGTTAACTATCTAAAAGCCCACACAACAGATTAAAATGTCTTTTAAACATAAAGCAAAACCTTCTGACCGGACACAAATACAAAGAGAAATTGTGAAACTGAACTTGGAGAGGAAGCGCTTTTCTTTCTGTTGCAACAAGGGACACCATTCTCGCCTTTAAACGCACGAAAGCCAACGCGAAAAGAGCGAATGGGTAGTTTTTTGTCTTTTAGCGGTTGAGTATTCCTAGTTCGTTTCTTAACAGTCCTTTCGTGTTCGAAAGACAAAAAACAGATATACTAAGGAACATACTACATTTCCTCAAAAGTAACGATAATTACGAAAGAAAGGTTCTTACCGTCAGCGAACAGTTGATTAACGTCTTCAGCCAACGTCTTGGTTACGTCCTTAACATCTGAAAAGTTTCAGACAATCGTTGTCCTCACCTTTTCGCGTTTACGTTTTCTGGAGTAATATTACAGCATGACGGTACATCTATTCACTGTTCTGTAATAATTGCTCACGCACAATAGCATTCGTAATGTAAACAATAAAAGGTATATTCCAAATTAATGTAATGCGCGAAACTAAAAAGGCTAATAAAATGAAAGTTATCTTCGCGTTAGAGGATCAGGGTACGCTACTCTAACTGCGAAGTGACAATCCTTCTGTTTCGCTGAAACCCTCCCCCTCTCCTTCGAGAAAAAAAAAAAAACTTCCTGTGTTTTTAAATTGCATTTTAATATTTAAGAGAAGAGCATTTCACGTTTATTTCAGATAAACGTACACTTTATAAAGACAATGCTTCATAAAAAGGCCCTTAGTTAAGCCTGTTTATTGTATTCTGGCTAACGTTAATTCTTTACTCGCGCATTTCTTCCAGTGGCCAACCTTTTGTTTATTGTTTGTTTACTTTTTGTTGGACTGTCCTTAAATGTGTCACAGTTAGGGCTGTAGTATTCTCGTTTATAATATGCCTAAAATGCCTGAACTGAACTACTTCGCGTGATCTCCAGCTATTACATACCCTTTTCATGATATGTTCTCCACCAAGTGGTAACTAATGTAAATTTATTATGTTGAAGAAAGGGGCGGTTGCTGCTATTACTGCTTCTGCTGCTACCACCCCACTCATCTGCTTCCTCGCCCGACTGCTGCTTATCAAGTAGTTACGTCACTCTCTCCAGTACAGAATGCACTACCATCTTTAAGTGTAATTATAATTACAATACTGACATAACCTCCAGAAGAAGTGTATATTGCGGTTTAAATGCCATACACTGTGCAGAAGATGTATTAAGTATTCTGCTTCTGTTAAATTCGTGCCTTGTGTCTTCTCAGAGTTTGAGAGGGAAGTTCTGCTGATGAGGATGAAACCGAGCTGTTTTTTTTTAATCTGTTGCAGTAAGTTCCTGTAAGTCACGTTACTTTTCCGGAGAGAAACGACTGAAACCGTTCATTTACAAGACAGGTGGCCAAATGCTATTTCTATAATGTAAAATAAGTTCTTAATTTCATTCCTTTTGAGGTATAGAAATCCTCGTCTGATGATTTATTTATGCGACCTGGGATAAGAATTTGTCAGTATATGAAACCGTGAGTAGGCCTCTATCTAAACCAAAACAAGATAATATAAAGTAATCAAGGGACAAGCATGGTAATTTATTGACTTGAAATGCGCACAGCAGAAGTCTGTTTTTTAAGAAATCGTATTTCAGTTTCATCGGATTTAGTCTGATCGTTAATATGCGAGAAACAACACCTAAAGTCGCAGTAAACGATATAATAGGCATAGCAGTTCACCAATTGGGTTCCTGCTTTGTATGATAGATCGCGCAAATATGCTATGGGGTCTCACTCACAGACATATGTGGGCGGGAGAGAATAGCGTCATTTCAGGTTAACTATGGTGTAATTTCCAGTAAGGCGATTCGAAAGTCCCGTTTCCGGGGTTATTACAAATGGAGGTACAAATGCTCACTCCACAGTATACGCACTTGCACAAATACAGCACTTTAGTATATATGTTCTCGTGACGTGTATATCGTGTATTATATTTGTTTACACGAATAAGGCGGTTATATCTTCCCCTATAGTCTCGTTCCAGTGAACTTTTTTGTTAATATTCACATATTCAGACTGAAGTACAATAAAGTTAGTACATATAACAAAAATTAATACCGAATTGATTATGTATCATGGCTTTTGTTTGTTTTTGTCTTGTCTTTTAAAAATTTAGTTTGAATTTACAGCAATTTACATTAGGCCTAAGCCATATCTATACAAGCCTATAGTTTTATTAGACACTAACCTTGTTGGTGGCACTAATGCCAGAATCAATGTCAATTTTTTGTGTGTTTCTTACTCAAGAGTTTCCAAATGTCCCCTTTGATTTCCTTCATAACTCAATAATAAAAGACAAATATACTGTTCAGCAGGAGTTGAACAGTAGGGGTTCAAAAGGTGCTCTTTCTTGACAGGATTTCACATGTGGCTCAGAAAAAATGGGAATGTAACCACTTCAACCTCCATAGGGAAAACTACAGTGTAAGGCCTGCAGCTGAGCACACAGTATTTATGTTTTGCATGTTCTGCTTGAGCTGTTAATTAATTAGACATCTTTACATTTAATGTCATCATTTCTTTGTGAAAGCAATATGCTTATTTGTGAAAGCAATATGCTGGTAGAGGTGTGTTCATGCAAATATAAAAGATAAGTGAAGTTGTTACTTCAAGAGGTTAGTTGTTCTCAGCACAACTAAGCAACTACTCTTTATTACTCTTTTATGTATTAGAATTCAAATTTGAGTTCAAATAAACTAATATAACTTACAGAAACAGCTTTACTAGTAAACTTCTATTAGATCTACACACTTCCTCTATCTGACCTCTATAACTGTAACAAAGAAATAACAGCAGATGCTTACTGAGTGATGTAAAATCTAATATTCAGTTAGATGAATTAAACTTGACTGATGGGCAGCTCAACTGGAACAGAAACCAGCAGATGTACTGTGCTGCCCCATCAGAAGCAGCAAAACTACAGTGCTGTTCATTATTAGTCACATCACAATAGTACACTGCATGACTACAAATAAATAAAACATTATAAAGGTAAAAAATAATTAGCTCTAGCCCTGTTTATAACTCTAAAATGCATGATTGCAAAGATGTAAAAAATTAAATGCATCTCTGATGTTATGCCCCTCACCTCTTTCAAAACTCTTGTCTGTTCCTCATCCATGCACAAAGATCATTTGAGGTTTGCGGTTTTTCTTTTAGAATCCTATGGCCCATTTTCATGTGAATGAAATGTATTTATTTAGTTTGTTGTTTATTTACTTATTTTAATTATTATTTTAAGGAACAAGGTAATGGCATGTTCTAGAATGTGCAGAGGTCATGTGTTTGGAGAGTGTGTGAACATGCTTTTGGCACATGGGATTGTAGTGTCATGAAATTAGAGGGAACACAGAGTTCCAACAGAGGTCTTCAGAAAATGGCACTGCCTCCCAAAATTTTGCACAGAAGCAACAATGACAAAAAAGGCTAAAATATTCAACATTAATATTATTCCTTTCAGTACGCATCAACACTTGGAATCATCTTATGTAATAGACTTTTTAAGCTTGACAAGAAGATAGGGTAGCAAACATCATAACAATCATCAGATAAAATTGCAGAATAAAATGAAAAAAAAACCCTGATTTGACTAAACAATCAAAGCCATGTGAATGCTGATGCAGTGTAGCTATGTGTCTATGCAAGCGGAAGTGCAGTAATATAGTGTTAATATAGCAAATGGACAGAAGTATAGTGATAAAAGAATAGCTGCACGGGGCAATTATTGTGTAACTGTGTCTTTCTCAGTTAAAATCTACTACAATAAACAACGTAAATTTGCTCTTGAAATTAATCTGTGGTGGCCATCAGGCAGCAGACAATAGGCAATAGCAAACAGACTCAGGTGCAAACAGGCTAGAACAGGCCTAAATTTGTACCGATGAGGGCTGTGTGAGTCACCATCCTGCCCAGCTTACGGAGCAGACGTGCAAGACACTGACCACCTAGTGGACTGTCCAGTCACAAATGTGACGAGCGGATATAAGACCATAAATGAATGTGGCAAACCTTTCAGGAAATGGATGGAGGATTTAGAATTGGAGGTGTGAAAACCATACAATGATGATGACAACAACAGTGGTGGTGAAAGAGGCATGTCAGAACACACAACTCGTTGCACCTTGTCACGGATGGGGCATGGCAGCTGACAACCTAACGGAGTTCCACTCCTGTCAAAATAAGAAGCTGCAGTTGCACTGGGATAAGGAACACAAAAACTGGACAAAGGAGGATTAGAAAAACTGCCTGCTGTGATGAATTCCAGGTCCTGCTGTTTCACACTGATGGGAGGACCAGGATATAATGAAAACCAGACAAGTCCGTGGATCCTGGTGGTGGCAGTGTAATGGTGTAGGGTGTGTTTTGTGGTGCACATTGGGTCCTTGTTATGAATAAAGCCATGTTTGAGTGCTGCACAAGATCTGAACATTGTTGCAGATCAGGTGCATCTCTTCAGCAGGATAATGCTCCATTCCACAAGACTAGGATTGTTCAGGAGTGGTTCCAGGAACATGACAATGAATTCAGTTGGCCTTCCCATTTACCAGATCTGGATCCAATCAAGCATCTGTGGGATGAGATGGAGTGAACTATTCAGAGTAGAGATCTACCACAAGCTAATTTGCAACAGTTATGGGAGGCACTGGAGTGGATATGGGCCAGCATTCCTGTTCCACTTTTTTGACACCTTGTTGAGTCCATGCACAGAAAAATTCAGGCTGTTCTGAAGGCAAAAAAGCAACCAACTGATATTAGATAGCTGTACCTAATATAATGGCCACTCACATTAGTATGCTACCATGGAATGCTGACAAAGTTAAAAATAAATTTGTTGAAGAACCTTATATGTATTGGGGCCATATTTACAAAATTGAAATTATCAATCCATAACTTGCCCTGAATTGTGGCATATCCACCTCTTGTGTCTGAGGGAATTTTATGAACTTGAAATGAAACAACTTTATGTACAATATGTACAGTATCTTGAATAAGAAGAATAAGAGGATGCTCTCACCTAGCTTGGCCTCATCTTCTCCCAAAATTCATTGGACAATAAATGTGGTTCTTGAATTGACAATTGTTTCACTTTAAATTTCTGAAGAGAGTAGAGTGAAATAAGAAAGAAATAAAAGACAACTTTGTTTTTCTGAATTGAACTTTTTTAATATCAGCCCTTTAGCCAAGCTTCCCCAGTCATGCTTTGGCTTGGCTTTCCTCAAGGGAAGCTGGCCTGGAAGCTGGAAACTAACTTAAAATTCCCAAATGTGTTCATCGCTTGTTCCATCTTTGCTATCCCCCGAGGCCTCAAACATTAAGTTATTTTAAACTGTGTACTAGGGGCCACATTTCAAATTGACAATATAGAAATCAGCACACAAAAGTTAACAATAAAGTGTACAAATAAAGTGTACCTCGGAATCTCCTGCTGTCTTCCTTGTAGACAAGGTATTGGTATTGGTATTTGACCTTCATTCTGGACAGAAAAATCAGCCCAGACTCAGCCTCCAGGCTGGTATAAACATGCAGGGTCCTGTCTCACAGGGGGATTTAACACATTCACTCATTTTTAATACAATTTTTGTGCAGTAGTTGTAAGTGGCTTGACTCCAAAGCAGTTTTTTGTTCTCATTTAACTTTTTTGGATAAACTTGAAGAAATCCTTAACTCTCTGTCAGTTATTAACTAGCCCATGTTGCAATGTTCTCGGCCACGGACCACGGTTACTCTGTTCCTTACTGTTTTAAGCATAGGATGTGTCTTGGACAATACAATAATAAATGTCTGTCAGAACTCAGGCAGGGACTCACGCGCAGACAGAAAGACTGCTGAACACGGGTTTATTGAATCCAAAATCCAAAAACGTAGTCAAGGCAGGCAGAGTCAAAAAACCAGAGCAGATACAGAGACAAAACCACAGGGCAAGAACGGGGAGGGAAGTCAGAAAAAACAGGCAAGGAAACAGAACCGGCAGGCAGACACGAGAAAACAACAGCGAGTAGCGACACAGCGAACTGAGATGAACTGGCAACGAGACAAGACACGAGCAGGACTTAAACAGGGCAAGGCTAATGAGGAGACGGGATGCAGGTGCGCAGGCAGGCAGGTGCAGACAATCAGGTAATCAGGTGGGCAGTGACAGGGTGGAGAGCAGGGCAGAGCTGAAACACAGGGAAAAACAAAAGCACATGGACAGGGAAAACACAACCGGCTAAGACGCTGCAGTCCTGATAATGTCTAACAATTACCTAATATGAAGTCAGGTCTTAGGCCTTAGAAATAAATGCATATTATGTAATGGTTACTGTAGCTTGCAAGCTACAGCTTAGAAAAATATTTTCATATTACTTATAGTTAGCCTACATGGAATGAAAGGTGAGAAAGCAAAATAGCTAAATAGGCTTTGTGGTAGCAGTAACATTGTGCTTTATAACCAATGGTATTACGCTATCTCTAACTGATGATGTCAAGCTCTGTGTTGTTTTGTGTGGCATAATTGTAGCCATTGCCTGTGGTTGTCTTCAGTATCACAAGGTGCTCACCTGTGTAGACCCAATTACTCTTGGATTTACCACAAGACATACCTGGGATTCAGACAGACAGCACCACACAGATATCCATGCTTTTCATGTTTATGGATATTTATACTGTATACAATCCACTTTTTACATTTAGCACAACAAATAGGAGAATTAAATTAATTATCTTAATTCTTTAAAGAATGTTATCTGCCTAGTTAATTTTTAGTTGGTACTGTTACTAAAATTAGATGATACTGTTAGCAGACCATTTGTAATATACACTCAGTGACCACTTTATGAGGTACACCTGTACACCTGCTTGTTGATGCAAATATCTAATCAGCCAATCATCTGGCAGCAACTCAATGCATAAAATCACAAAGACATAGTCAAGAGGTTCAGTTGCTGTTCAGACCAAACATCAGAATGGGTAGGAAATCTGATTTAAGTGACTTTGACTGTGGGATGATTGTTGGTACCAGAGGGGGTGGTTTGAGTATCTCAGAAATGGCTGATCTCCTGGGATTTTCATGCACAACAGTCCCTTGAGTGTATAGAGAATGGTGCAAAAACCAAAAAACACCCAGCGAGCGGCAGTTCTGTGGGTGAAAAGGCTTTGTTAATGAGAGAGGTCAGAGGAGAATGGCCAGACTGGTCCAAGCAGACAGGAAGGCGACAGTAACCCAAATAACCACATGTTACAACAGTGCTATGCAGAAAAGCATTTCTGAACATACAACACGTCAAACATTGAGGTGGATGGGCTACAGCAGAAGAACACCCCTCCGGGTACCACTCCTGCCAGCTAAAAACAGGAAACTGAGGCTACAGTGGGCACAGGCTCACCAAAACTGGACGGTAGACGATTGGAAAAAACCTGGTCGCCTGGTCTGACGAATCTCGATTTCTGCTGTCGACATGCAGATGGTAGGGTCAGAATTTGGCATAAACAACATGAATCCATGGATCCATCCTGCCTTGTGGCAACGGTTCAGGCTGGAGGTGGTGGTGCAATGGTGTGGGGAACATTTTCTTGGCACACATTAGGCACCTTAATACCAATTAAGCATTGTTTAAATGCCACAGCCTACCTGAGTATTGTTGCTGACCATGTGCATCCCTTTATGACCATGGTCTACCCATCTTTTAATGGCTACCTCCAGCAGGATAACGCGCCATGCCACAAAGCACACGTCATCTCAAACTGGTTCCAGGAACATGACAATGAGTTCAGTGTACTCCAATGGCCTCCACAGTCACCAGATCTCAATTCAATAGAGCACCTTTGAGATGTGGTGAAACAGGACATTCGCAGCATGAATGTGCAGCCGACAAATCTGCAGCAATGTTTCCAGCACCTTGTTGAATCCATGCCACAAAGAATTCAGGCCGTTCTAGGGGCAAAGGGGGGTCCTACCCAATATTAGAGAGGGGTACCTAAGTGTATGTGTAATGTTTGTAAATATATGTAAAACCTTGTGTAATATATACATGACGGCTTTTAAAATATAATCTACTATATTTGTACGGGAAAGAAATGTACTGCAATATAATAGGAGTTTCATATTGTATAATTTATGTCTCGTTTTAATCTGGAGCATTTTAAATATGTCAGTTATGTCAATACAGGCAGGTTGGAGCTGCTAGATTTTCAAACTCTCCTTTGACGCTTGTGAAATGTTAAAAGACAAAAACGAGAGTAGTTTTATTATTATTATTTTAATCAAACCGTGGGCATGAATCATGTAGCCTAAATAGGATACATTTCTTTTTTGGGCAATCCTCGGTATCATCACGTTGGTACTGATAATATTTTATGAAAATGTGGAACAAAGCCTCAACCATTACCACACGATGGCGCCGACAGACCATGGCGACAGCCATTAATGCAAGACAGTGAGCCTGTGTGGTCTTAATGCTACATAATGCTACTGATGTGAGCGAAAACGTAAAAAATGATGCAAAGTGACGCAAACGGTATCCTATGTTAATATGTATTTATAGGCTATAATAATATGCAGTAATAAAAAATGCCCTATGTGGGATACATATGAGAATCAAGTTGCCAGACTGCCAAAGTGGTGGACGGCTGTGTTTACATATGAGAAACCTCCATATGTCATATCCCATTTCCCGTGCGTAAGAAAGTTGAGAAGGACATTTATTGAAGAACCTTCAGCAAAGGGACCTGGAGCGCGACGCGATTTATTAGTACGGTTCTGGAGTCACATGTACATGTCTCCTGTAAAAGTCAAGCATATCAATCAACATGCTCTGCGCTCTAGCAGGACGCGGGCGGATATCGTCATAGATCTGCCAATTATTGTGGATAGAAAAATCACCACAGAGCAGCTGACAACCCAAATTTGCAGAGAAATCATGTTTGTAACACATGTCTAGGCCCCTCCCCGCGATTTACATTTTTAAATAAAGCCGATTTTAGTGTTTTCCCGGTTTGACTTTAACGAAGTGCTTTTGTATAAGTCACGGGTAATGTCTGGTGGTAAGAAGAAGACGTTATACCACCCCGCAGTATTCTTCTGTTGTCTTTATAGGGGATATTTCCATTAAATTTTAACGTAATTGCAAGGGCTATAATGGACAGGATTCTCATCAGGATTTTAAAGCAAGACGAATGTGCGCGAACCTGAGTGCACATGCGCGCGTGCATGCATGCATGCACGTATGGAGCAGTAGTATTACGAGAGCGCTGTTCTGTCCTTGGGAGAGGTTTAAAAACGATGCTGTATGTATTATTCACCTGTCTGTCCAGGCTCTTTTCATTGTTGCACAGTTTCCTCTTGAATTATCCCTTGGGATGTTGAACGTAAGTAATAATTATATCTCATATATTTTAGTCCTTTGCTTAAGAAAAGGAAAATGAAGAAATACGACTTAGGTCAGCACGCAGGGGTCACCCCCAGGAAAAAACGGATGGGAAGAGGGGTTGCAGACTGACACAGTAGTGCCCAATACAGTGCCCCCAGGTGGTTGTTTGTGGTGCTGGACTGTTCAAGCCCAGGTTTGTAAATTTTGGTTGTCACATTTATTCTCATCTTGGCTGTGGTGCACACCTTCACAGGACAGATCTCTCAGTTGTACAGGGATGCTTGACCCTCAAACGGTTCCACCTTTTGGCAGATTCAACCTCAGGCTCTCAGCCAATTAATACTGTCTTCATTTGCCAGTTTATTTGTGCCATGCAGATGAACAATCTTTCAGACACACTGGCTAGCATAGCTGCAGAGTTGTTTCACAGAAACAGTCTGAAGTGCAAGAGCATTGAAACTCAAGTTTGAAGTAACACAACAAAGATGTTTTTCCCTACCAACTCTTGCCAGGACAGATAGTCTCAGCAAATTTGCAATTTGAATTTGAAATTTACATTAACATTTACATTTATTCATTTGGCAGACACTTTTATCCGAAGTGACTTTCAAGTGAGGCAGAATACAACACAAGCATGTTTTGAGACATGAGAAATTCATTTAGGTAGTAGTGTTTCAGGTGCTCAGGTGAGCAGCTCAGGAAGAGCTGTGTCTTCAGATGTTTCTTGAAGACAGAGAAGGACTGGGCAGAACAGATGAAGTGTGGAAGTCCATTCTACCATAGGGGGACAAAGGTGGAGAAAGCTCTGGATAGTGATTTTGTGCCGCCCTGCAATGGGACCACCAGATGCTGTTCAATAGCAGAGCATAGCGGTCGGGAGGGAACATAGGCTTGCAGTAGTGAGTTCAGGTAGGTCAGTGCAATTTTGTTGGTCATCCTGTGCGCAAGCATTAAAGCCTTGAACATGATGCAGGCAGCTACAGGGAGCCAGTGGAGCAAGACCAAGAGAGGTGTAACGTGGGCCCTCTTTGGCTGGTTGAAAACCAGGCATGTAGCCGCATTCTGTATCAAGTGCAGAGGCTTAATAGTGCATGCAGGTAGGCCAGCCAAGAGAGCATTGCAGTAGTCCAGTCTTGAGATCAAGACAAGAGCCTGGACAAGGAGTGGTGCAGCATACTCAGATAGGTAGGGCCTGATTTTCCTGATGTTGAATTTGGTCGTCTCTGTAATCAGTGAAGAGTAGAAGAACAGAAGTGATGAATCAGATCAGTATATATATAATCAGTGCATTTGAAGAAACTGAGATGAAACTCAAGCTATTAGTAAAACAGAACTCAGGATCCTGACAAGTTAATTTGTTGTTCTTTAATGAATTTTTAAATTATTATCATTTAGATTTTTGTTAGAAATGATGCAAGATTCTCTCCCTTCCCTTTTTCCTCTCTCTGCTCTAGCTGGGGGTGACACTATGGTTGATCAATGGGGCCTGTATTTAAAACTCCACTGAGTGTGTCTGGGAAGTGGATACTACTACAGGCATTGCAGGGTGGAGGGGACTGTTGTTGATCAGAAAAAAAGGCTGTTTTCTCTTTTGCAAAATGGCCTACTCCATCCTCTTTTCCTGTATTTTTGTTCCTCACTCATTTAGAGGAAACATTTCAGAATGCACATATTGTTTACCCCTTTGGGTGATTAGCCCTTTCGCACGTACGGTCAAACCGGTGTGATTAGAACACTAGATAGGAAAAATTCCAGCTAATGTTAGCTTTGAGGAAACAGTGATTTAACGTAACAAAGTATAGCAAATGCGGCAGTGAAAACTATGAGAAGCTTAATAACACTAATGAAAAATAAAGAACCATGTAACATAATACGCGCGTTTACATAAAATAACTAATGTGCGAAAGGGTTAAATGTATGGAGAAGGTGAGATAAGCTATGAATGGGGTGGCAGGGGTGGGCCTGGATTGGGGGGAAAGATTTATTGAAGACAGGAGAATCATGGTGGTCTTAGTGGGACATGTGAAGATAGATGAATAAAATGGCCAGGCTGTCCCCTCACTAGATCATAAAGTTCAGACAAAGCACCTCTGAGGTGCACAAAAGGCCATCGTTACCCCAAGGAGCCTGTGGCAACGGTGACTGCACTGTGTGCAGGACAGAACGGATGGCATTTTGGTACAAATTTGTGATGCAGTAATTGAGCAGCTGAACTTTCCCATCAAAGACAGCAGTTTGTAAGATGCTGGGGGGCTGCTGCTATCACATGATTCTGCAGCCTGATGGGGCACCACTGCGATTCAAGTTCGTGCACACAAATGTGGAAGAGACTCCTCTCTCCCCATCCTTTTTAAACACAACTGACAGCAATGTCAATTTCTGTGTTTCTGGACCTGTAATCTGTGCCACACAGTGCAATGCTGTTTGTTCATGATAGTGCTCTCATAATAATTTTGCAGGGTTGCACTGATGTTGGAGAGCGAATTCAGTGACACATACACCGGTATTAGAGATCTAGGAAACCCACCTGCATCCTGCCAAGGCAACGAATTTAAAGTGAAAAAACACTTAGTCCTGAATTTTACTGGTAAAAATGAGATTTCATGGGAAAATGAGACTTCATTAAACCAAGGCCAGGTGGAACTATCATGTCTTATCTGTGACTCACTGATATGAGTCATAGTGTAATGTCAAAGGAGAGCAAAATATTTTTGACTGGTTCATACAAGTCAGTGATTAGCAGCACATGGAGTGC
Organism: Megalops atlanticus; assembly: GCA_019176425.1. Lineage (NCBI taxonomy): Eukaryota > Metazoa > Chordata > Actinopteri > Elopiformes > Megalopidae > Megalops > Megalops atlanticus. Next base: position 1,915,687 of record CM032882.1, on the reverse strand, counting down.
AGGAGGACTCAGTCACTAGTAATTTTGAAGTAGCACTTCCTGAAAAATGTGGAAGACATTTTGCAAGACAACCCTAACTGTCCAATCTGTGGTCAGGTCAAGTTGCTGACTGGGTTACAATTGGTCAGAGAGGCTGCTTGAGTTGTAGGTTTGTTCTGTCAAATGCCAAGGTGTTGAGATAATTGGGCGGGGGGTACCTTCTTAACACCTGTGATTACTCCACCACAGTCAAACATCCAAAATAATCAAAGAATGTGGAGAATCTTAAACTGATGCCCGCAAGACTCACATGACTGGTGTGACTGGTTATCAATGTGTGACACACTTCACACCCTACCACTAACCACCCCTTTGTAATTGTTGTGAAAGCAGGTTGTGCCACTGCTGGTTGCATCAGTCACCACTGAAGCAAATTTGAGAAGCTAATTTTCATCATCCATTCAGCTCCTGATTTCAAGCTTAAACTTGTGTCTGAAGAATGTCTGAAATGGAACAACTGTGTTCCAGTGTGTTTCTGTTTCATTTTTGTTTTTCTTGGCAGTCACCCTTAACAAAGCCAGCTGTCATAGCTTTTATGTATGACCCACCATTTTTATAGCACAATGCTACAATGTAGCAGTGCAGGTTGAGGGTCTTGCTGAAACAACTGAAAGTTGCTTGGTGAGCCAGTTGCTTGTGCACTACCCCAATGTATGTTTTTCTTGCATGGGCTGGCTGTCCACTCCTCACCTTCTCCACTGAATGTCTCAGGACAGAACTGGACCTTCACTGCACTCCCACTTCAAGCCCGGTCTGGTCTGCCCCTCTGTCCTTCCCAAACCCACTGCTGTGGTGGATCACTCTTATCACAACAGCAACCCTGTGCTTATTCCCAGCTGGAGAGGAAGCATAGTTAATGGCATTGCAAGTGTCTGAAAAAGAGAGGTAATAAAATTAAGGGCACACTATCAAAGAGATGAAGGCCTCCACCAGCAGCTGCTGATGCTAATATTATTGTTATTATTTATTTGTCTGGTAGAAGTCCTTATATTTGGCAGCTTACAGTTTTTGAATATTCTTCCTGATCCAGCTGAGGTTCAGTACCACAGGGCAGGGGTAAAATGGCAAAGGCTGTCTGAATCAAACATGTAGCCCTCTGGTTACAAGCCCATTTCCCACTGCATTTAACTGATGCTCACTGTTTGGAATGATTAGATTAAGTGAACTATAATAACCCTTTCCTACTGGAAACCTCCAACCAGGCTAGCTTGCTTGGTTTGTGTTCTGGGTGAATTTGCTGATTTTTTGACATGCTAACCTATGTGAGCTAAGCCTTATACCTGACAGAAGTCACAGACTGTGGGGCATACTTGGGCATATCACAAGAAGTGGGTATAACTTGACAAAATGTCAGTAATACACATACAAAAACCATTCCAAAATAAATTGTGTAACAAGGCAAGGCCTCTGTAACCTCAGCAATTGACCTCTGTGGTGTTTTGTATTGCCTTAGGTGCTTTCAGTCATAGAGAAATATGGTTCTCGTTACAAAAACAAAGAAAAACATATTCATCTGGGTGGACACCAGCATTTACTGAAATAAAATGTTTGACAGTCATGTACATTAATAGTAATTGTTCATCAACGTCATTGCAAAAGGACTATAATTTTAACTTTGTGGTTGTATGATAGAAGGCCAATCATTGGCTAACAAGCCACATGTAGCTAATTGGCTACACCTGCCCTAATCAGCATCTTTTAAAAAGGGTGTGTGACTGGTGGTGGTGCTGGTGATTGGGTGTTTACAGTCACTTTACAGTCACTTTCAGTAGTTTGTTTGCTTGTGGCTGTGTATACATTGGTTCCTATTGTGGTTGAGTGGGTATAGGGTTTATAATTTTCTAAGAATCATGTTTCTATTTCTAAGAATCACATTACATAGTAATAATTACAACAAAAAGGCTGAATTTCATTAAATCTTTTTTATTGTAAGAAATTGGTGAGGAGTTTCTAACTTTCTACCAATTCTTTGTTGTTCTAATTAAAATATTTATAGTGCACAAAGGTTACAATTAAGATTAAAACTATCATAAAGATTGAGGACAGTAAAAATTTACCAAATATAAACAAAAAGTGTATATAATACATATATTTAGCATGCCCCATTTCAGTCTCAGTCTGCCACTGATCCTCATAGCCTCTGTCAAAAGGAACCTCTGCCCTTCTCTACACCACATAAAATAAGAATCATAACACAGCAACCGTGATGACCACAAAAAAAAAACATACATGCATGTCCCACAGAGATCTGATTTAGAAAACATAAATGGCAGATTAGCCTTAAATCCCCAGGAGTGGATTATCTGCTCATCCCTGAAGCTCATGCTGAACAGGTCCGTCCTGATTGCATTGGGTAATAGAGGATCACGGGTCCCTGGCTTATATGGGGGGGAAGAATAGGCCTTGCTGCTGGGACAATGGCATTAGGAAATCCTCTCTACAAATTCAAGGCCATGCATTAAAGTGCGAGTTGACCTGGGGCTCCTGCATATGGCTCTTCCCATTGTAGCAGACTGATTGATGTTGACTGGGGTCACCTAAGCTGGGGGCAGTCTGGGCAGGGTGTGCTCTGGGACTGTGCATATGAGACTGAGACTCATCTCAGGTCAGTTACCTGAGACCTACTGAGGCATTCGTTCAGTGTGACTTAAAAATACCTTGTCTTCAGCTTTTAAGTGACAAACTATGAGATACTGTGTTACTGTAACTGTACTGTGATACTGAGTTAAGAACACAGCACATTGTGGACAGACAGGCAGTAAGTATGCTGTGGATACACTGAATCAGATTCAGAGTGAGGGCACCATGGGTAGATTACAAAGAGATCACATTGTGGGTACACTGGACCTGAATTTGAGTTAAGGGGAAAGCACACTACAAGTTACACTGAATCTGTGTCTTGGACAGAAGGTGTGCTGCTCCTTCCTTTTCAAGACGAATACACAAGTACAAAAATGACCCCACAAGGAGCAGCTGAACACGCATGTGGGCAAGAGGGGATTTATTTCAGTCATTGATGCATTGAGCTGAAATCATTAGGAGAGGAATCATTCAACAAGCCATTGTAGCAATTCTTTCTTCAGAGCCAATGCTGGCAGAGGGACAAGAAGGAAAGGTTAACAAGGACCTCCACTTTCAATCCATAATCAGCCCCTCCTTCTCTTTAAGGAAACTGACAGGGGAGAGCTGGGATGATGGTAGAACAGCAGCGGCTGGTTAGCTACAAACAGGGGAGGTGGAGAGGGCACCTCTATTTAATAATCATCCTCAACCTCTTTTTGATTATTTTGCTTGCTTCATAGATGCACTGGTTTAAATAGGGATTACCCATGGGGGGGTTTATCCATTTTTACTTGACTGCATCTAATGTCTTATTATCTAAAACAGTGTTTCCCAACCCTACTCCTGACGGCACCCTCTTCTATCTTCTATCTATCCTTGCTGCTTGATTAAATCAGGTGTGCTCAGCTAATAAAACGTGCCACCGATGAGTTCAGTCAGGTAAGCAGAGCAAGGATAGATAGAAGATATGCAGGACAGGGTGCCGCCAGGAGTATGGTTGGGAAACACTGACCTAAAATCACCAGATGTGATTTTGTGATGAAATTTGTTTGAATAAAGCTTACAGTGGTAATAACATCCCATTAGATACAATCTAGCAAAAAAATATTCAGTGGCTGATATGTGATTCCTACAACAACTGACGGGCTTATTAATCAAGAAACACAGATTCAGGGCCATTACCTGTGTAAAAGTGAGGGCTCTGCCTCTTCTGTTTGTGTTTCCAAGCTTTGATTCAGATCTTGCTTTTTTGCTGTGTATCCATTTCAACAATGGACATGTGCTATTCAATATTGAATAGAATCTGTTCTTCCCCTTCATCCTTTCTGTTCTGCTCATCAATGAGGTCTTGGGAATGAGTGTGGCCGTAGTGCCAGGGTTAAACTGAAAATGGCTGAGGACCTTTGTAGCATTGTGAAAGCCTTTTTCACTCTCCCCTCTGAGAGAATTGAGAGAGTCCTTGTTTTATTCTGTTTAAACACCACTGCCTTAATTGTGTTTTGTGTTGTGATTGTGTTGGATTTTGGGCCATAGCAGACACTGAATATCACCAACAGTTGTGAGTCAGAAGAATCAGGGACAGCTATTAAAATAAGAATCCAAAAAACTAAAATAAGCAGTGTAAAATTTGATCTGGAAATCAATCAGCATCAGATGGTTTTATTTATTATTTATCACAAATGGTAGGTTGCCACAAAATGTGTCCCCTGGCAGTGAATGAGGGAAACTCATATCACTCCCAATGACACAGTGATTCCATGACACCCCCTTCAAAAAAGTAACCCACCCCCAAGCTCCTGTGGACAGGCTCCACGGCGACGCTGGGAACGTCGCAGGAGAGAAAGGTGTCCTTTGGAGCTTGGAGGGGCAGGGAGGGGTGCTGTCATGGAATGCCCGGCATGGGGCAGAAAACGGCAAGGGGGCTGATGAGGGGACAATAGCCCAGGACATCTGTCACGCGTGGCTGCCCCCACCCCTCCCTCGTGGTGGGGCCCGGGTGGCTCGCGAGTGGTGCCTTTCTTTTCTCCATCCCTCTTTCTCCTTTCCAAGAGACTTCGGCCCCCGCACATTGAGCCTTTTGTTTCCTCGTTGCATCACCAACATTTAACCCTTCAAACCTGCTGTGTTGATTTTTCCCTTTGCTCCTGTTTTGGCTTTTCTTCTCTGTGTTCTGTAAATCAAAATGGGGTCGGAGCCCTCGGGCCTGGCTCCTCCCTCCCACACACTCGGAGCCGTCTTCACTGTGGACACATGTGGGCCTGACAGATGAAGGTGTCTGCAAACGGGTAGAGGGAAATGTTCCTGTGCATCCCCCTTGCAGTCCAAGGACTTACCAAGAAAGAGTCCCTTGCATAGGCTAAATAATTCCCTCCCTCTCCACCTCAGCTGATGTTTCCTGGCACAAAACGGCTACCATGCATCATGTAGGCGGGTGCTGCACATTAGTGCCGGTTGATTTTACAAGCTTGAAAGGCGCTATATAAGATAAGCCATTACTCCTTAGCCTCTATCACCCTTCGAGTCTCCTCAAGCTCCTTTGTCATATCTTTTGACTGTAAGAGCCACCTCTAATCCCTGTCTATAGGGTGTCCTTCTTCTAAACATCATGTGTGAAAAGTCTCAAGAATTAGAGAAATATATTGGCGTGGGTTTAAAAATAACATGTAGAAGAGTTAACTCCTAAGCCTCTGTCTTAGCAACTTAGCAGACACCCTTAACCAAGCCAACTTAAATAGCCTACATATGTGCATACTGTATGTAAACTCTATGTTTATTGAGTCAATTCATGTTAAGCACCTTGCTCAAGAGTCCCAAATTGATAACCCATCTGAAAATTGAACGTCCCCTCCATATCCCCAGGACCTAAAGTGTGAGAGGCCAGTAATACAGAGATAAATGACTGTCATGTGTTAGGAGAACTTCCTGTAAACTTCATGTGTTAGGAGTTGGATGTTGTCATATACATAAAGCACAGTGACATATTACAGACATATATTCTGCCAGTTGTTAGAACACAAGTATTTCCAATATTACTGTTGTGTTCAATGCGTTAATGCAATAGTATTATTGAACTACAGGAAGTGTGTACGATATGCAGGATGTATATGAGGGATGTTTGACTGCTTCTGGGTTAACACTACCATGTTGGGATGACCATGCTTGCTGAGTAAAATAAAACGTTTCTAGTATTCTTGTCTTAACGCCGTCATTTCTGACCTATGAACATAACAATTACATTTTCTCATTTGCTTTCCTTTGTTCTCTCTCCTGATTTCTCCCTCTCTCCTTTCCCGTGCTCTGCCCCTCTTTCTCTGTTTCTCTTTGTCTTCCTGCTCTCTTGTGCTAAGATGTTATGTTCAGACACATGTTGTTGGTGTATGCACTTATAAAAGTGCCATGCCCTTCCTTCCAGTTGACTAACACCATATTGAGTCCCATGCACTTGTGGACAGCTGGCTGCAGATGCCCAGAGCTGGTTTGAGTGCCATCAATTATCATTTCCAGAACTGCTTGCAATATTTGAGATGAATGCCAGACTGTCATTAGAGCTGAGTGCTCTGAGCTGCCTCTTACCTTCTGTTTCTGCATACAGCAATTCGTGTAAATTGCAGATTTTTTTTTTTGCTTTCTGTCCTCCAAAGTTGACTGAAGTCCAATCACAATTCAGCCAACAATGAGAATTTCAAGTGGACAACTGGCCCTGCTGTGAGACTACTCAGGTCTGCTCCCTGCTGGCTAAAAGGAGACTGTGCACCTTGTTTTCATCATCCTGACTCCCAACTGCCATTCTCACAATGACCCTAAAAACCCTGCCCAGACCTAGTTGGCTTCTCTGAGGGCTTGACTTTTAGGGCAGAAAGAGTGAATAATGAATCAGCACATGTAAATTCATAGTAAACCATTGTATCAAAATTTTATTTGCATCATGTTCCACTGCTCAGTGAATCATTGACCAGGTTTTAATCAAACCTTTTAAAAAACTGGTCATGAATGTATTTTCTGTTGTGGGTCATTTTTTGCCTTGTCTTGAAAAATTCACACCAGTGCTCCACCATTGACTATCAGGCAGGTTAACAGTAATGGGGGATTCTGGGGAAGGGAAGGGGGGTGAACACTGAGACAGAATAATTTACAGCATCCAGTGCTGAAATTCCAGCTCCCATGCTTGGCTAGGCACCATAATGCACTGCTTGACGACTCCTCCTGCGGCGTCTCGGCAGCTAATGGTTCCCAGATGCTGCAGCTCCAGGAACAAAGACACTTTTGAAAAGGTGATCCACAGATTGGAGCTGTAGCCTGAGCAAATTTAACGAGACGTGGTTCAGGAAAAAGGTGGCATTTGTGTACGGTACCGGCCCGGTCCCCCTCTGTGTTTGTATTCATCTGTTGGAGTGTGTCTGTGAGTGAGCATGTACCTCCTTCTCTGCGTCCATTTGTGTGTGCCTCTGTGGGGGTTGTCTGCATGTGCACATCTGTGTGTGCACACGCTCATGCCATACTGTTATGACGTAAGGCTCTAAATGTCAGAGTGAGCTCCCATCATGCCCTTGAACCTAACTGTAAACAGTACTGCAGGAAGGCCTGGCTTGCCTGCAAAGGCTGATATCAGCAATGGCTGTATTCCTGAATTTCTACTTTAATGCTTTTTTACACAAGGCACTCAGCGCTCAGCAGAGAAAAGGAAAAGACTCATTAAGAAATGACAATGCTGAGCCTGTCTCCTGGGCGAGTGTGTCTCAAAACTACCCTGCCCTCTTCGCTCCCTGTTCAGAATGAATACTGAGGGACAGCTGCCAGCAACTGCCCACCCTGTGTTTTCGCTGGGGGCCGACCTTGGTCTGGAGGGATCAGTGAATGATAGAGACCATATGTGATGACCTAGGCAGAGAGACTGTTCCCATGTGTGTCCGAAAGGATGTGCCTCACACCCAAACCCTGCCCAACTGCCCAACTGGACTCCAGCTTCCCACTTTACACAGCTCATTTACCTGCAGCAGGATGTTTAGGGTAGCAGAGATTTTAACAGAATTTAGCAGAGATTTTTCCATTGAGTATTCATGCCAGAAAACATATCTCAGATGTCTTTGGGGAGTTTCTGTAGGTTGGTCCATAAGTACCGATATATTTCTAGCAGTGTATGCTATGTGACTAAGATAATAAGATGTGCAATTTCACAGCAGGAAGTAGAAAGCAGAAAGTAGCACGGCAACAGCTGAGTGATGTGAAAAACACCATTGACTGTTATTTGTCAAAGACATTGTTTTTATCCACCCAATGAGAGTCACCCATTGGTGTGAATTGTGAAAGACATGTGTGGCCTGATGTTCACATGTTGTTTAATGTGGCTTCTTACAGCTGTGTGGTGATCTTGCTGTAGGAGGGTGTGTATGTGTGTGTAGGTGCTGGTGTGTCTTGGTTTGTCTGTGCAGGACGGTCCTACTTGATGCTACCAGCTCTGTCCCAAATATGTCCAGGTCTTGGTGTCTGTTCATGGAAAGTACCAAAATGTGCACAATAGATCACAGATCTGCAAAGCGCAGTGTAATAACACATAACACCTGAGACTAAGTGCCTCCCCATCCACAGTCCTGAGGTTTCCTCTCTCTCCTCCACATGTCAGGGACATGCACTGCTCCTGAGATAGATGTGTATTTTGATTCATTTGATACTGGAATATTCTATAGCTCCCAAAATCAAATATACATCTAGCAAAGCCCAATTTATTTTCCCCCACCCCTGCATTCACCCACTCCTTCGGTCAGGAAACATCACAGAATTATCTGTTATTTTCCTCAGGGTTATCATGTGTTTTAAATAAAATATCACTCAGAACGGATTTCAGTGTATCACCTGTAATTCAGTAAAATGTGAGTATTGGTCAAGGGTCTGAATACTTCTGCTAGACACTATATTTTAAACAATGTTTTTCGCTTATTTAGTTGTGTCTGTCCATAGCTATTTTTTCAAAAATGAAACAAAATGTATGTCACGGTATTTTACAAACCATTATTCAATACAAAATTGACCATAATACTGGCAGCAGTAATCTGATTTACATTTATTATTGTGGATTGTAACCACGCCAGTTCCTGGTGCTGCCGCAATCATAGTTGCCGTGCGACTTTCATATGGTATTCATTTTCTGTATCTTTCGTTCTTTACTGTGCTTTCCATATGTTTTACTAGCATAGACAGTGTAGAATATGGAATGGCCAATTTTCCAGCTCTAACACTTCGATTTGTCTGAAGAAGAATATTATCAGACTCAAACGCGCCGTTATTCATCGTTGGAAAGTTGATTTAATTTTCCATCCATGTCGACCGTCTTTCAGGCACGTAGCGAAATTGCGCAACTTTTTTCTTTGTGTCCTGTTGTAATTAACGTGAGATACGATTCACTGTATTGCCATTCTTTTTTCCATTTACTATGAATGTTACATGTTGCAAATAAGACAAACTTCATTATTGTAAATTGATCACTTATATTGTTTTACGCAGAACATTTAAACAGCTTCAGTATTGGGAATGATCCTGTCCTTGTGTTTACCGGTTTGATGTGCATTTCGTTTTCATTCAAGTAATTATTTTAAAAGCATATCACTGTGATCAATTAGAAATCGATCGATCTCATGGTGGAATATTTGAATAACTGGATGTCATGTGACAACCTGTACTCGCAGTCATGTAACTGAACGAAATAAAGCGACTCACAGGGCCATTAGCTTCACATTACTGCGGAGCAAGTCAGCTGCCGTTAAAGGGTAATGCCACATCAAAACAGACCAGAAGGGTAGTGGTTTCCCCAGCTGTCTATCCCGGCATCATTTATTATTTGTTCAATTCACGTGTTTAATTGAAGCTTGTTTTTTTCTCCTCTAAACAAGGTAGGGTAACTGTTCACTAAAGTTTTTAGGAACTGGTTTCATTGGTGTGATAACCCCATATAAAAATGTAACACTTTAAACCTAATAGTTTTGCATACAGCAAAGTGACATTGTTAACATATTATATACAGTATTTGTGAGTTATGTTCCATATAACATGACTAACACATTTATTGACAGACCTGTAGCGTTTTGTAAATCCACCTCTGGCATCAATTTCAAGATGCTACTTGCAGTCATTTATACAGCTCTGGCACTTATTTGACCATTCCCCTCAATAGAATTACTGTAGGCCCTTCAGATCTTTTGATTTTGTTTCTGAACTGCTTTCATGAAGAACAAATATTCAATTTGATTAAAGTCTGGCCATTGAGATAACCAGTGGAGAATGTTTAATTTGTGCTCAGTTAACTAAGTCTTTGTAAACATCAGAGGCATTGTTAGGATCTTGAAACATTGGGAGCTTAGCCCAGCCCAGAAATCTTTAGATTTTCACCTGATAATTGCACCATTTTCAAGGTATTTCAGAGTAAAATGAATATAAGATGTGAGACACTGTGCTCTACCAAAAGGTTCCAGTCAGGTGCGTAGGCTGGCTTTCAGAACATGAAATCAAAATAAATAAAATGAATGCATTCTGAGTTCTCATTCAACTTTGTTATTATTTTTATTTTCAGCAGCAGGAGTAAAACCCTAAGAAAAAATAAGAGCCTTGACGTTGATGAAGCAGTCATATGCTTCATAATGACAGATGAATAGATCCGGGGCTATTTTTTTATTATTCTTATTTTTGTTAAAAAAAAAAATTTTTTTGAATTCATAAAACATTCGGGGCTGTAGCCCCAGACGCCCAGGCCTACCGATGCCACTGGTAAATATTATGAATGCTTTAGATAATTGTTTGGCTTGAATGTCCATTTTTGGCCAAGCTTGAGCCTCTTGGCAGAGAGAGCCAGTTTTTTGGCCAAAATGTTCTAGTATGTGTCAGAATTCATGATTCCTTCTATCCTAAGAGCAAAACATGATGGATCCCAACAATACTTCTTAGGGCATAGTGTTCTCTAAGCATAAGCTTAACTTTTTTATGCCAAACATGTTGCTAATGAGCATGTTTGAACAGCTCAATATGTGGAATCTGAATCATAAGACATACTTTTGGATTTCACATGCCAAATCCAAGACACCAAGTCCAAGACACTCTTTTAGTGGTTATCCTTCAGAAGGGGGTTCTTCATAGCGCTGCTGTGAACACCACATTAATGCAGACTACTTTGAATGGTACATTTTTTCATATCTTGTACCCTGAAGATGCCAGTTTGTTCTGGTGATTTCCAGCTGTTGTGTTCAGAACCACTTGTCTCACAGCCTGTGGTGGCAAGATTTTTCCTCTCCCTGGCAGGGTTGCCACTACATCAGTAGACTTTAGAAGTTATTACAGTGGGAAGAGGTACATTCAACTTTTTGTAATTTTTTTGGGGGAAGGTTAATATTTAACTGTTTTTCAGTATAAAATTAAAAAATAAAAATGACTGGTATTGCAGGCCTGTTGTCATTCAGCGAGCATATAAGGAGCTTTAGGAGATTTAGTCTCTTTCGTCCTGTGCTAAGTGCTTGCCTGTAGGCGGTCTCTCACTCTTCTCCATGTCCAGTCATTCCTGAATCATCAGGCAGTGGATGTCACAATACTGAATGTTTATACTGTTCTTCATGTATATAGCAATATACAGTATTTATAAATTATGAATATTTGAATTAGTCCCAGACTGCTTCAGAATTTTTTACTGAAGAATTCCATTTCTAGCCCACGTTCAGGAACTGCTGCTTATCATATTGCATCTATAGGAGAACAGTTTACAAGGGGGTTTCCAGGAACATGCTTTGTTGTAAACACAGGGACTGTCTGTATTTGAAAGACAGACAGAGAGAGAAAAAGAGAGAGAGAGAGAGAAAGAGAGAGTTTTCTCACCATTTTGTTGGAGATTTCAAGGTTTTCATTTTGTTTTTGACAGTGACTAGAGGAAGCAGCCCTATGCATAGCTGTGTCCCCCATGCACTCACTGTATGAGTGGCTCCCTCAAACCTGAAACCCAGTGATGATACCACTACATAGCAGTAGCAGCAAAGCAGTCAGAGTGATTTAACACAGCCCCTTCAGTTCCTGTCATCATTCACATCTATTCAGTGTCCTTCAGAGCACAGGGGCTGGCTGTGACCTTTGACAGACACCCAGTTATGGCCCACTCCAGTTTTACCACCTTAATAGACTGAAGGTGAGAGCAAGGACAGTTCTGTAACAGACGGAGCTCACACATGTGTGAATGTGTGTGTGCGTGGGTATATATGTTTGCCTATGTGTCTTATGGTTATCATTTAACATGCATTTGATTAGGGCCCTGAAAAATTGGATGCTGTAAGTATATAAGTGCTGGGCATAACGTATGAGTGAGTCTGCCGAAAGAAGTAGTATTCATGCATAGGTGTCAACACCGCATGCACATTTTTTTCAGATATCCATTGTCCTACACCTCCCAAAAAACAGTATACATGTGGGTGTGTTTCTTTCTGTTTTATTTGGAGTGTCATACCAAGCTCACACAGAGACAGTATCTCGAGGCCAATTTAGAAATAGTGGGAGCATCCCCACCAAAACCTTCCCTGTTTTCTATCATTTGTCAAACAGCCTCCCTGGGTGTGTGTCACTTGAGCACCTCCTGCAAAAAGAACATGCAGGCCTGTCTGTCCATCTATGTTGTGTGAATTTTAATGAGGTCTCCAGTTTGCAGGTTATCCTACAGGCTTCAGGCTGCTATCAGAGGTGGCTGTGGATGCAGAGGGAAAGCTGGCTGCAGTAGCACAGAAAGGTCTAGACATTCACAGCATCACCTTGACTTTACTATCATGTAAATGAATGGTGGGGTATTAACAGGACACATGACCTGTTTCACAAACCTCTCTGAAGAGTGTGCTTAGTTACTGGGGGTATTGTGTGTGTTTACTGTACTCTTTAGATGTATGTGTTTGTGTTTTAGTGCAAATTTGTTTTTAAAAAGGTGTGTATCTCTTTATGTGTGCGCATTTTTGTCATATGAATGTTTGCTTGTGTGCAGGGGAATGACTGAGTGTGTGTATTTGTCCTGTGCAAAAAGCTTGTGAATGGATGAATGAGTATGGATCTGCATGTGTTATTTTTCTTGGTAATGTGTCAATAACTAAGAGGTGATTATTATAAAATCAATTTCAAAATGTTTTACTGGGTCTGATACAAGCAGGCGGGGCAATTCTGTCCTTTCTAGGACACACCCTACATCTCTCTGTCTGCTCGACCGAGGCATGTATAAGCTGAACTGACAGACCATTCCATTGGCTAGACCCTGGGTTAAATTAGTTAAATATGGAAAATGATTCTAATGTTACCCTTTCTCTGCCCCTCTCCCACTCTTCTCATGCATGTGTTTTCTGCATGGGGGTTATTAAGCCATCAAGGACATGGTCTGTGAAAAGTGAAACACTGTCCAGAGCCAATGAATTCTTCTGACCTGGGGGAGGACAGATGGAGGATGGGGGGCTGGGGGTGGCAGGGAGGGGGGGAATTAAAGGATAGAGAGATGAGGTAAAGACACGAGAAACAGCGCTATCAGGGCTACAGGAATGCAGAGCACAGTGCTGGAGTCCTGAGCTGCAGCTGTGTGGTAGACAGGAACAGTGAAAATGAGCTCTTCCTCTGCTCATCACTTACTGACAGGACACTCACTGGACACATGGGAGCTCTCCTACAGTATGACCAAAAACACAGCGGGACAGACAGAGGTTCTTATTTAAAGCCAAACCTCAGAAATGTCCTGTAGGTCCTGGAGGTGGGAGGGGTGTGCATTCAATCTTAACTGCTGTGATAATTTGTCCTTATCTTTAAGCAGTAAAGTTTTGCATGGCAATACAAGATATATTGTCACTGAACTTGGGTTTAAGCTTGTTACCCAGAATCAAGGACAGGCCAGTGTTGTGGTCAGATTGAATGCCACCCACAGTGTCTACCTCTTGGTCAGGATTGGTTAGAGGTTTAAAGATATTACATTACATTTACATTTATTCATTTGGCAGGTGCTTATATCCAAAGCGACTTACAAGTGAGGTACAATACAACACAAGCGGAAAACCATATGGAGTCAACAATGTTAGAAGCACTGCATGACCAGGTTTCAGAGGTTGGCCAAGCAAGTTACAAACTAGCAGGTAAATCTAACGAGTACGTTAAACCATTAGATGACTTTTTTTAATAATGTTATTTTACAGTTTAGTAGGAGACAGACTGAGTCATGAGAAGTTCCTTTAGGGGGTCTTGTTTTGGGTGCTCAGGTGAGAGCCGAAGAGCTGTGTCTTCAGATGTTTCTTGAAGACAGAGAGGAACTCAGCAGAATGGATAAAGTGTGGAAGGTCATTCCACCATCAGCGGACAATGGCGGAGAAAATCCTGGATAGTGATTTTGCGCCACAATGCGATGGGACCACCAGGCGCCATCCGGTGGCAGAGTGTAGCAGTCAGGAGGGAACACAGGGTTGCAGCAGTGAGTTCAGGTAGGTAGGTGCAGTTTTGTTGGTCACCCTGTATGCAAGCATCAAAGAGAGGTGTAACAAGCATCAAAGAGAGGTGTAACATGAGGCCTTTTTGGCTGGTTGAGAACCAGATATGCAGCCGCATTCTGTATCAACTGCAGAGGCTTAAGCCAAGGCCAGCCAAGCCAAGCATTGCAGTAGTCCAGTCTTGAGATGACCAGTGCATGGACAAGGAGCTGTGCAGCATATTCAGATAGGTAGGGCCTGATTTTGCTGATGTTGTAGAGTGTGAATCTGCATGATCTGGTAGTCGTAGCAATGTGGTTGGTGAATTTTAGCTGGTTATCAAACTACCCCAGGTTCCTTGCAGACCTGGACAGAGTTAGTGTCGTTGAGCCTAGCTGAACGGTGATGTCGTATTGAAGGTGGCACTCCTTCATCCAGGCTAAGATGAACAATGCTGCCTCCTTTGCTGCCACAAATTTATAATACTAGAAATGTAGTCTCTGAGGAACAAACAAAGGCATTCGCTCTGTATGTGACGTAGTCTTCTCTCATTAATTATATGAATAGGAATAGGAATATTTCTGCTTTAAAGTAAGACTTTAGAAATGTGACATAAGGCACATCCGTTCTGTGGAGTATTTTGTATGGACAATAGGAAAGAAATGTTTAGGTTCTGCAAATAATGTCCTGTAAGCAACCTTTGTTGATTTGATCACCACAAATTACCATTGGTTTCAGTCATAATGTAATCATTAAAACGATTGGTCCAATCAGCAGACAGTGACAGGTAATTGAGCAGAGTGGCATTCTGTGTCCCCTGAGCTGCTTGAAAAAGCACAGGGTCCTCCTAATTCAGAAGACCTCCATACACTCCATTCATTTCATTTACATTTGATGGGAAACACCCCACTCTGCTTCTCCACTTCCTGAGTCCTTCTTTCTCCTCCTTTTATGATTAAAAACAGTCCTATAATATGTAAAGTGGAGTAATCCATCACAGAACAATTTATAAGTCAAAACACTCCCAGGATATGGAAATGTGTGTGGGTGCTACTGTAATTCAAACACTGGCTGTGTGGTATACAGATGTAGCTGGCTCCCGTTCTCTATCCACTTGCTCTACACTTTATTCCCTGTCATTTCTCTGCCTGTCTTTCAAATTGTCTTTTCAACATTTTTTTCCACCATCTTGCTCTGCCTTTTTCAGCTCCTCTCATTAACCCTTGATCTCTCTCGCCCTCCCTCATCCTCTCACACCTCTCTTTCTGTCTGTCTCTTCTATCTCCTCCAAACTTTTCCTTTCTTTTCTCTTCTTTCCCTCCCTTTCTCTTTCCTTTTCTCCACTTTTCTTTCTCTCTTGCTTTCCCATCTTCTCTCTCCCTCTCTGTCTTACTGAATTGTTGTAATTGTTCCCCAGTCCTCTCTCACTCTTTGCTATACCTGAGATCAGTTCTTTGTGGTTGGTGTGATCATTAGTTTGTTCAATTTTTCTGTTTTGTTCATCTCTTTTTTGAGACAGAGGGGAGAAACATTCAATAATTATTGATTGTGAGACATATGACTTTTACTGGAGATCCCATTTAATCACAAAAGCTGATTTATTGTTGCCTCTTGGACAATCCCATTAAATCGCTGTCCAGCTAATCAACTCCATTCAGCTTCCAGGAGGTCTAATCTGTTACAGGACAAATCCCTGGGTAACAGGCTTGCTGGGAAACAGGAGGGAATATTCCATTGGTTTTGCTGGGAAATTAAGAATATGGTTCAGTGAACAAAAAAACTAATTCCCAAAATTCCCAAAACATTTTTTCCATCCAAGCCTGCAGTCCCATTTTTTCCCTAGTACTAGTTGCACACTGTGTTTGTTGTTATTTTCAAGCATATATTATGTGGCAGGATACATGTAAGGAAATCTTTTTTTCCTGGCTCCATTATCAAAGGTGATTCACATAGGTAGCTAACATTTTATACATACTATCCATGTATACAGCTGGGCATGTACTGATGTAAGCTAAGTACCTATACTCAAGCGTGCAACATTGTTGGCTGTCGCGGGGGTCAAGCCCGCAAACTATCGGTGGGTTATAAGCCAATTGACAGCTGTGTTACACTGCTTTCCAAACTGATGCGCCTATTTTTTGTGGCTTATTTTTTTTGTTTCAGGTGTTCACTTTTCATGAGTGAACTGGCCTTTGCCACATCTTCAGTCACTTGCCTGGGGTTTCGGCCCATGTTTCCACCTATGGGCTCCACCCATGGCTTTGTGGTTTGTAAGTTGGACAATGTCAGCTTGACACAACACAACATCCTTGCTCAGTCTGCAAGATACATGTATGCATTTGCATTCACATGCTTATTTGAATATGTACAAACCTACATAATGCTGCTTAGACTGTACATGAAATGAAAACATTTATTTGAGAGAGAGAGGTTGTCTTTTAGAGGTGTATATTAGGCATCCTTGCTGTGTCTGCACATGCAGTCTTGCATGTGCTTGTGTAGTGCACTGTGTGCTTGTGTGTGTGAGTGGGTGTTTGTGTGCGAGCTTGTGTGCTTGTGTGTGTGCACGTGTGTTTGTGTGTGATTCCTCTGTGCCTAAATGAACTGATGGGAGTGGGGCTGCAGAAGGCACTAAACCTTTGTCATAATGATATTGTGCGAATAAAGAGTGCAGATGTTGCCTGCGCTCCCCTCTGTGCCATGTGTGAGGAGCAGAAGGGAGAGGCCCATGTTTATGAGCCCCACACACGGCGCACGGAGTGTGTCCTATAAATGGAGTGTAACCTGCACATTCTTGATTCAACTTTATGACTGCAGCTCCACAAAATAAACCCGTTTATTTGTCTTTGTTCCGACCAAATCTCGAAAACTGGAGATGCTTTGACCCGATAAATACTGTAATTTTACCATCAATATGAACATACTGTTTGTGTAATCTATATATATTTTTAATCCAAAACCCTACTGTGAATAAGAACATTACGCTTTGCTGCGGGCAGCACTGTGCACTCCTCTAATTTGCCAAGGCCCCCCTGCTGGCCTCAAATCTCTGGTTCTGGTCAGTCAGCCCTTCCATCAGGATGCAGGTCACACAAGGAGGAGAGATGAACACTACACAGCTACCTCTCAGAAAAGTTCTTTCAAGCACCTGGACTTATTTTCTCTGATGTGAAAATTCAGAGAAGCCACAATGTGGTTTAAATAGGCAGACATGCATTACCTCAATGTGTTCATGAAGCAGTTTGGTTGTACCTCTATTTCAAGACTAGGGATTTCCACATACAAACAAAATATGTAAGGAACAAACTACAACAAGCTGTGTGTTTGGTCAGTATACAAGCTCTTCTGGTAGTGATGGTGATATGGCCAGAAGCAAAGCCAAGGGCTGCACCACCCCTAAAAATGTGCATCTATTTAGTCATCCTAATTTTGGCCACCCAGACTTTACAATAAATAAATAAAACCACATTCATATTTGCATTGTGCATAAACAAAGGCATCTCCCAATTCATCATACATCATACACATCAGCACAAGGCATTGCAGTATCTTATAATTCAACGAAAATCTCTTCCCTGACTGTACTATAGCAATTCCTCATGAATACCAGCAATTCTATGGATAAATGGGAAATATGGAGTTAGGCAAATAGTGATAATGGTTAACACTCATCAGAGCCTAACGACAGTACTAGCTGTTTGTATACTAAACACATGCTAACATAATTAGAAATACTGAGTGCTCTTTACTGTGAATGATAAGTGTTGACGTCCAGGGTGATCTTCATACTGATGAGTATGAGGATGGCGGAGAGGAGGATGATGTGGTGTGGTAGCTGCCTAACCTCTACCTATACGTCATCTAGTTCCTGCAGCCTCATTGGCTGACTCTGTCATAATGGCTGCACCAGACAATAGATGCAGAAAACTCTGCTACAATGTAAGACAAAATGGTAAATGTATGAGTGACCATGTAGTCCATGGAATTTGCAGATAGCCCACTGTACTAATGGTACACTTTATTAATCCCCTTGGGGGATTAATGTGCATTTCTGCATTTGACCCATCTGAAGCAGTGGGCAGCTGCAGTGCAGCACCCGACTCCAGTTCTTTTGTCAGTGCCTTGGTCAAGGGCACTGACAGGAGTTTTAATCTTAACATGCATGTCTTTTGATGGTGGGAGGAAACCGGAGCACCCAGCAGAAACCCACGCAAACACGGGGAGAACAGGACCTGGGATTTGAACCCAGGATCTTCTTGCTGTGAGGAAACAGTGCTAACCACTGAGCCACCATGCTGTAATTATTTCTAAGATATCTAACTTTTTAGTACAACCCTTACTCCCTTGTGTCTCAGTTGATAGACTGGAAAGTAACCTTTATAGCACATAACCATAATCCTTTATTGAAGTGGAGGAAGATTCTTACTGACTCTTCACCAATTCCATAATATAATTAATTCAATACAGATCCATACATTCACCAAACACAAACTTTTCAAAATGGGTTTTAGTGATTCTAGCATACACTCATACTGCACAAACAACAATTGTGACAACTAACTCCATGCTATGTTGGTCAAGCCATGTGGCTCAGCCAACCTGTTAATCAGTTCTGGAAGACAGTCAAGGAGAAATTATCTTGAATCCTTGGTCACAGCATCCCCTCCCCTGCTCTCTCTCTCTGATTAGAGATCTGTTAGATTTCACTCCATCACAGAATTGTTTTAATTGATATTGTCATTGCAAACAAAGTCATTTTAGTAAATTGTAAAGAAGACTCAGCTGTCACTCATTCATTAATTAAATGCAATGCTTGAACATGCAAATTAAGACCTAACATCATCACTCTAAAACCACTCATAACATTATACTGACATATGGAATTAATTTCTTAGCCTTGCTTGACCCTCCCTCTTAATAGACATCCCTATGCTATATTGACATTCTATGCATTTACCGAGTCATGTTACTAATATCTTTTTCTCTCCACTTTTAGTATCTATCTTTATTTTACATTGTTCATCTGTCTTACTTGTGTATTTAACATTTCTGTGGGTATTTATTGTTTGTTTATATTGTGGTATGTGTATCACTGTGACATTTTTGCGTTTATTGCTGCCCTTTATATTAGCCACACACACACACACACACACACACACACACACACACACACACACACACACATATACACATGTATAAGAGACGTTCAAAGCTGGAAGCGCATGGTTTACTCCTTGAATGTAAGGGCTCTCTCACTATCAATTATGAAGAATTAAAACGAAACAAATACAACATCTCTGCATCACTGCTATGATACAATGTAAGCTTAGCAGTAGAAACGTCCATTTCTTAGAACCCCCTTATTTGAATGTGGAATGTGGTGCTTTGTCATTAATCCTGGTTTGTGTTTGCTAGCAGTTATATTTTACTGTATGGATGTGAAACTTAATTTAGCCGTAAATCAGATATAGTGTACAGTTATATACATACTAAATATATGCAGTTATATAAATACTAATAACCATAAATACGTAAGTAATACATGCTATATTTACAAATAATCTTAATACCTATTTCCGTATTTATTTCAATGTATTGGTAAAGAAATTCTTCACGCAAGGTTATAATAAGTTTCCAGTGCGTACATCAGCATACTAGAGTTCATTTTCATCTGTCATTCAGTGCAAATGACATGGAGTCCAGAGGTATCTGTCTGCAAAGGGTTAGGGTTGAGCTCATTTTTGTTTTATTTTCATTTACCAGGTGGCGTGTGGTTGTCATAGTCTTCACTCTCCAAAATGCACTGCTGCATACCTCAGATGGGGTCTTGGCTATATTTCCATCACTGATGTAGATTAGGCCTCTACTAAAAAGATCTGTCAATCAGTATGGCTTTAGAGAAAATAGGTCCACTTCAATGGCAGTGATGGAACTGGTAGAAGAGATTTCTACTGCAATGGACAACAAGGAATGTACTGTGGGGGTGTTTATAGACTTAAAAAAAGCATTCGATACTATTGATCATGACTTATTAATGAAGAAACTGGAGAGATATGGTATAAGAGGGATAGCATACTCATGGCTAAGAAGTTACCTTGATGACAGATATCAATACGTCCAAATAAATAATGTCAAATCTGATTTGCTGAAGGTCACTCGTGGTGTTCCGCAAGGTTCAGTGCTAGGCCCCAAACTGTTTATATTGTATATAAATGATATTTGTAATGTGTCTAAATTGTTAAAATTTGTTTTATTTGCTGATGACACTACCTTATATTGTTCTGGGAAAAGTTTGGAACAACTTCTGAATACAGTAGAAAGGGAATTGAAAGTATTAAAGAAATGGTTTGATATCAACAAGTTATCATTGAATTTAAACAAAACAAAGTTTATAATATTTGGTAATCGGCAAATCAATAGTCAAGCTAAAATTATGATTAATGATGTTGAAATAGAAAGAGTGTATGAAAATAAATTTCTGGGCATAATAATTGATCATAAATTATGTTGGAAACCACATATAAATAATGTAAAAACAAAAATTTCTAAAACCATTGCAATATTAAATAAAACTAAAGATATCTTGAATCAGAAATCACTATATATACTGTATTGTTCTCTTGTAGTTCCATACATTACCTCCTGTGTGGAGGTATGGGGAAACACGTACAAAACCATCACAAATCCAATTTTCATGCTACAGAAGAGAGCCATAAGAATTGTAAGTCGATCAGATTATTATGAACCAACCAACGCACTATTTATTAACTTAAATACTTTAAAATTTTGTGATCTAGTTGATCTTAAAACTGCACAGATAATGTACAAAGTACAAAACAATTTACTTCCTAACTGTATTCAGAGGTTGTTTCAAATTAGAGAGAGCCAATAGGGGAATATGCATATTTAAAAAAGGAAAGGTAAGAACGAATGTAAAAAATAGATGTGTATTTGTCAAAGGGGTAAAATTGTGGAATAGTTGTGACAAGGAGTTAAAAATGTGTAGCTCACTTTGTGAATTTAAAAAATGTTTAAAAATAAGGTGGTAAACAAATATATAACTGATATATAATTTGTATTGTGTATGAATCGTTTGGAACTTTTGTTTTTGCTTTGGTATTGTTTTGTCTTGTATAGCCTAAACCCAGTAGAAAGGGTTGCCTATCAAAACATGTTATGTAAAAAGGGTAGGTAAAATAAGCTAAAGCTTCAGCCTACACCTTTTCGGTCAATATTTATTGTTGTTTATTTATTTCTATGTGTATTCATTTTGTAAAGTTGTTAATAAGGCCCGAAATAAACTATTACTATTACTATTATCTGTCAATCTGGGAATGGCCAGCATTGGTTCCTTGCCAGTAAGGTTCTGTCGATGCCAATGAGAGTGGGGACAGATGTTTGTCATTACCTCTATTGATAAGTGCAGGGTCAATAATGTGATTTATTCAATGCAATTTATTCAGCAGGGACAGGGTAAGCTTAAGTCACAAGTTTTACCAGACCCAGATCAATAGTACACAGTGGACAAGTGAAACGCCAATTGTCATAAACTCTGCGGACGGAGTCTGAAAATTTATGTTTGCTCATCCTTGCCACCATACTCAACAGCACCTAAATTACTCACTAATATTTTGTGTTCTGTGGTATTTCTTAGAAGCATTTTCACAGTTTTTGAACAATTTTGTCATCACCCACAGTCATCAAAGCTTTTATTCCAACTGTGAAACTCGCACAAATATTGCTTAAATTCCTGCTGACCTGAATTTGTTCCTTTAGAATGCCTCTCCTGAATAAGGTGTTGATAAGATCTGTGTGCCCTTGCACGTGTATGTGTTTGCATGCAGTGAGTACATGTATCCATGGCTTGAGAGATCCACTTGGATTCTGTTCAAAAATCTCTCAACAGCATTGCACTTTTGGAGTAACACAAATATATCGTACTACTTGTAGTGTGGATTACAGGTCTACTGCTACATATCATAGCCATGTTACAGCTATTCAGCATACTGCAGTGATTCATAATAATAATAATCTAAAACTCAATTTTGTCATTTTAGTTTAAGTGTAGCTAGCACAGCTGGTGGAGAGGAAACAATGGGATAGTTCACCAGCAATAAATAGCTAGTTAACCACAGCAGTTCCATGACTGATGCTGAGAAGAAGGTCTCTTCTCACATAGCTCTGGAGAAGATTTCCTCTGTGCTGTTCACACAATCCTAAGCAGTGAACTTCAGGCAAAGCACCTCTACACTAGCTTTGTGAATCCTCTATCTCTTTTCCAGAGTGATTCCACAACATGCCCCTATCTACACTTCTGGTGTGCTCTGTGTCCATGGGGCACTTGGTAACACTGCTTTAAAAGCCAATTAGCCACAGCAGTACTGGAGATGAGATATGAAGGTTCTGTGTGTCGTGGTGAGTCTTTTGGTTCCCCCTACAGCTGTATCTACATTACCTTTTTGAAGTTGCTGCGTTTTTACGCTCAGTCCTGGGCTGCATCCCAAAAATGCTAAGTTGCGTCCTTTCCTCAATTCCTACATCTTTGTATTGTCTGTGACCCTGAAATTGATAACTGGTCACCACCTTAAAGATTCCAATTCTGTAGGAGACATATGAAGGAAGCAAGATGTCCTTGCTTGTGTGGTCTGGAGGAGTATGTTGGGGGATCAATGTTACATACAACATATACAACATATAAGCATCCAGATTACAATGACAAATCACAATTTTATTTCATATCCATTTAGTTGATTTTTTTCACTCTGAATACTCCATAAAGAGGTGATGCAATATTTGAAATCTTCCTCAATGACATTATAACTTGGTGTTGAATACAAAATTCCATTTTATTGATGAAGAATTTTGCTTGCAAAATAGACAAATTAACCATACATTCCATGTAAAAAACACATATGCTCTGTGAAGAGGGAAGGGATTCCTGATAAACATCATATAAAATTACCAAAGCTTAGTAGAGCAAGGACATTCCATTTCCCTCACTCCATTAGGCACCCCCTACTTTTTCCCTAGCATCTCTTCCTCATCTCTTCAATGGGTGTCACCAAAGAATCAGGGAAGAAATGCAAGGAAGAGTCACCAGTACTCTAAAGTACTAGGATGCACCCTAAGTCACTGCTCTGCGTTTGTCTTTGTAAATCACTGTGTTCTGTAAATTGCCGTAGATAAGGACATGTGCCAAATATTACTACTTCCACTGCTTCTTGTACTACCACTAATGATAGTAGTAATGAAAAATGGATTGGAAAAAGGACATTTATGATAGCATAAAAATCATTCTCTTTGTGAATTTGCATCGCTGTAGTTAGCAGTGGTTTTTGTTGTTGCTCTGTGCATCATCTTGTGCTATTGTGGACCAATGCAATCTTTTATTACATTGCACTACATTACATCATTTAGCAGATGCTCTTACCCAGAGCAACTTCCAAATAAGTGCATCACTATGCTAAGAGTAGTTATCGGGAAGTCTTACAAGAGGTCAGTAAGATACTGAGTTAAGTGCTAAACTAGTGTAGAGTGTTTTTTATAGAAAATAGGGATAGATAAGATGGAGATAGATAGAAAGGAAGGTATACTAGAGATACAGCTTGAAAAGATGAGTTTTCAGCTTTCTCTTGAAGGAGCCCAGGGAGTCTGTTGCACGAATCTCAAGAGGAAGCTCATTCCACCAGTGGGGAGCCAGTAATGAGAAGAGGCGGGTTTGAGAGATGCTGCCCATGTATTTCAGGACACAGAGGCAACCCGAGGTAGCAGAGTGCAGCACTCTTGCTGGCTTGCAGGCCTTGATCATGTCCTGTATGTATTGTATCAATTCAGTCCCTTAAAGGTTAGTAGCAAGGTCTTGAACTTGATCCTCCCTGTAACTGGTAGCCAGTGGAGGGACTCAAAGAGAGATGTTACATGGGCCTGCTTGGGGACGCTGTACATCAATTGGGCTGCTATGTTCTGGATAAGCTGCAGTGAATGGATGGCATATGCCGGGAGGCCGTCAAGCAGCGAGTTGCAGTAGTGACAGGATGAGAGCCTGGATCACAACTTGAGCTGTGTATTTGGAGAGGTATGGTCTGATTTTCCTAATTTTGAATAACAAGAATCTGCAGATCCTGGTTGTGGCTGCAATTGAAAGACAGATTGCTGTCCAAGAGACAGATTGCTGTCCTTGTATAAAAGGGATAATCAGATGATCTGGTGCACAAACACATCATAGCATCAGGGGTCATGTGTGAAGAAGTTAAGGAAATCACCTTGTGTCTAAAAGGGTGCAGGTTCAAATCCTGGCTGTGTCAGTGCTGGTGTACACATGAACTGGGATTTACTCAAATATCCAGCTCTATAAATGGGTACAATGTAACATATACAATGAGTAGTTTTCTGCTAGGGGAGGACATTTGCTGAGCAACTAGATAATTATCATTTTTAAAATGGCAAAGTGACTGAATATGTTTTTGTTATTACTGATATGGTTTAATGTAATGTACACAAAGGCAATGTTGTCACATCATTTGTGTAAAAGCGAGTCAACTGCTGTAGGTTGATCTTCATTTAAATTGGCATGTGCCACCATTTGTAGGTCACCTGCCAGCCCGGATTGTGCGTGATCGGCCTGTGCAAAGGGATTACCTGTGCATCGGTCTGCCTCACGTCACAGAGACCAGGATAAGCTGAGATGCGGCTTTTCCATGCATCGGTCTGCTGCTGTTAAAAGCTTTCCCATTATTCACTCCTGTGACAACTCCTGCCTTAAACCCATTGGCTGCTCTATCAAGAGCATTTATCTGTCTCAGCAGAGGTCCAAGCAGCCTCTTCTTCGCTTTGCTCTGCTGTGTCTACTCTACCTCTACAACAGGTAATTCCAACACTCACCAGAATGCGGTCTGCAGCAGTAATTTTCAGGCCAGAGCTTAACTAGCATGAATGCATATGCATTGGTGTGATCAATTGTAACAGAACTTACTAATAACAATGAGACAAACAACAGTGGTTGCTGTATTCTGTGAGGACGAGGAGGAGGCTGGGAGGGAAAAGTGTGTCACTGCTGAGACTTATTTATGTCTGGCTTAAAGACAGATTATGGTCCTCAGTGACACAGATGCTCCAGCCTTATGCCATGTTTGTTAAACAAAAGATCTGAAGCCAGTTTTTGCGCTAAATTGCTATTTCTTTCACAGTCAGATATTTTTTGAATGTGGTGTATTCAAGTCCACTTATCCTGGGGACTGAAGTAGGTGTTAATTCAAGCAGCTGAAAGGGGTAAAAAGGACAAGGAATGACATATTACTTTGTCTCATTAACCTGGTCTGGTTTAGTGGGGGTGGACAGATAACAGAAAAATTATGATAATTTTACACTGTGAAAACGGTCTGCCATGAGGACATGCACAATGAATTGCTCCAATGGGGTTATGGCACTGTTCTTGGGATTGCTGGATCATGTTTTTACTCCAATATTGCATCATGGGAGATTGCAGTGAAAGCCGACCACTAGAGAAAGGGGAAGAGGGTGGGGCTCCCACTGGGCTGCAGACCAATGCAGACAGTGCTGTTTGCGACAGAAGCATTGATCTTTCAGCTCTTTATATGGGGAACATTAAAAGCAGAGAAATGGGAGTGTGAGAGTGTACTATAGTTAAAATGCAGGGCTGGCTTTTTCCCATTCCTGGGAGGTTCAGTCACAATGCAGGTTTCAATACACAACATGGCAATGATTACAGCATGACACAAAACAACTGAAAGTCTCTAAGCTCAGTTTCCTTGGTCATTGTGCTATTATCAGAGCCATGTAAATTTGAAAGTATTGTGAGTAGCAGGTTTACAGTCAGATGAATACTTAGTTTAAGCAAGGATGTATTAAAGTAGTTCCTATTCTGAGGAAAGCACTAAGAAGAATTTTGTCCAAGTGCTACAACCAGGAGCGGATCCATCCATCTGTATTCGCTGTGTTTGCAGAAGAGTTACTGGGAGCATCTAGAAATAGAAAAAAAACACAGGAAAATACTCTTTTTTCCTTTTTTCCTGTCTTCCTCTCTCTCCATCCCCCACTCCACACCACCCTACCCCCTTCTCCAAAAAACACTGCTGCCAGCACGGCAGGCAGCCTCCACTAAACAATTAATCACTGTCATAAAAAAGTCAGGGGAAAAGAAAGAGGATTGCTGAATATGTATTTGTCAGCAATTAATCTCAATCCCATTAAAAGCAGTGTGGCCTCTGTTCTCTGAGCTGTGGAATAAAGACTCTCTCAAGAGTCAGAGACCTGGGGTTGGGCTTTACTCTTTTGTACCCCCAAAAAAAAAAACGTTGAGCACAATACATAATCAATTCCTCTCCTACCCAAATTCTTGTTACACACTTCATTCTGTGTGTGTGTTTGTATGTATATGTGTGCATGTGTGTATACATGCACGTGTGTGTGTTTGTGCTTGTGTGTATGCATGTGTGTATTATGTGTGTGTCTGTGTGTTTGTGTGTCTGTGCGCATTTGTGCATATGTGTATATTTGCATGTGTGTGTGCTTGTGTGTATGCATGTGTGAACGTGTGTGGGTGTGTGTGTGTGTGTGTGTGTGTGTGTGTGTGTGCGTGCATGTGTTTGGTTCTGTGGCACATACACAACCATCAGTGTAATAAATATATGGCGTACGGCATATGAAGTTTTTTCAGTTATATACTGTCGATGGAGCTTTCCATTAACACCTAGTTACTCTGCAAGTCACTCTGGCTAAGGGAATCTGGCAAATAAAAATAATAAATGAATGAGGAAGAGAATTCCACCCCCTCAATTTACATTCAAACACCATCTCTGCAACACAGCAAGCCCTGAGTGGCCAAGGCCTTGCACTGTGTCCGAAGTCCACTCTGTAATATACTCACACCAAATAGGAGAGGGGGGCCCTGAGGAGAGAGAGGGTGTAATTCTGGTGAAGGAAGGGAGCGTGACATAATTAGACAGTGTAAAGGGTAGATACTCCAAATAATCCGCTGGTGAAAGCACAGACTTGTTGTGAGCAGGCATGAGTGGGCGCTGTGTGTGTATGTGTGTGTGATTGAAAATCATTCAGACAGCTGTACATTTTAACCCTGGAAGCCCATGGACATGGGCACTAATTGATGTCTCAGCCTGGGCTAATGACTGAAGAGAAGAGAAAGCTGTTTGTATGGGATGGGTGCATTTAGCAGTAGTGGGGAAAGGATGCGCCTATGGGAATGTGTTTTTTTTTTCTTTGCAAGCATGTGCGAGTGTGTGCTTTTTTCACATTTGTGTCTAACACTGTTGGTGTGTGTGTGTATGTGTGTGTGTGTGTGTGTGTGTGTGTGTGTGTCTGTCTGTCTGTCTCTCTACATGCATTCATATAACCCAGGAGAAAAAAAAACACATTCAGCCGATGGTTAACCATACCATACCCCTTTTATAACAAGCATTGATCTTTCAAACCAAAGATTAAGCTGTGATACAGAGATGCTTGTGAGACCAAAATGGAGGCACCCTCCCCAGGTTTGTTGTTCCTGCTGTAGAGAAAAATAAATTATTAATGGCTGGGGGTGATGGTGAACTCAATTATAGGGGGACTACTGGACCGCCGGCACTGGGACGTTGTCACAGTGATTAAATTAAGGAGAGACAGAAGAAGGAAGCGTGTCCTTCAGAGAATGCTCTCCTTTAACCCAGACATCAGAAATCAGGAGGACCTAGGCTCAGGGGGTTTTAGGTTAAAATCCAGAGTGGAACATGACTGAGGTACACTTATAAAACAGACGCAAATTTGTACTGCTTCAGGAAATATGCCGCAGTGTCTATGCATACTGGACACTGTCAATAGATCTTGTTTTGTATTTGGAATCACTGGGGGTTTGTTCCACAGTACGCACAGAGCCAACCAAAGAAAAAGACCTTAATGCCAGGATCTGACAAATGACACGTGTGTGTGTGTGTGTGTGTGTGTGTGTGTGTGTGTGTGTGTGTGTGTGTGTGTGTGTGTGTGTGCGGGAGGTTTGCTCTGAAACCTCTGATAGAGGGGACAGACATGACTCCAATAGCTCTATCCTGACACTTTGATTGGTGTCTGTATTTATCTCTTGAGTAGTTCATGCTTTGGACAACCTCATGCTACCTAAATTATTTTGCTTTTTATTCTTGTGAGTGAATTGATTTTAAAATTGATTTTAATTAAAAAAAATAAATTCTCTTTGGCTTCAGATTGTGCTTAATTGGCATGAAATCATAATGTACAGCCAGAGCTGCAAATGTGAAATACATGATATACTAGCAACATTAATGGTGACTATAATTTACATACTGATATAAGGACTAGTGCAAAAGCAATAGTCTCTCTCCTGCTCTCTCTGTCACTCCTCTCTCTCTCCTCTTTCTCCTCTGTGGCTCATCTCTATCTGTCCATCTGTTTTTCCACCAGAGGAATCGCAGCGCTGACTCTCCCCTCCAGTCGAACCTGTGTCGCTGTGCCCCCAGAGCACTCTTAACTCTGCCATAAACACAAAGGCAGGATTTGGCCAGCTGCCAGTGCCCTATGTCTGCCCCTGGGCAGCTCGTGACTGCAGCTATATTTGGAGTTCCTGACATCAGCCAGCAAGGAAGTGTTGCCTGTAACCGAATCCAAACACAATGCGCTAGCCCAGTTTTCAATAAGCCGGACGGATAGGGTTACAGGCGAAAAGATAGCGGTCCAGCGCTCGCGCATTACTCTGGTCTTCTGTTCAGAACAAACTGGGAGCTGTCAAAGCACATGTCTTTATTCATAAGAGCTACAATTGACCTCTGGCTATGAATAAATGCATGGTATTATTTGAGGGAAATCATATGAATATAAATATAAAGGTCCTGTCACTGACGTATTTATTTAATAAACATCAGGTTTCAACTCCCTTACACATCTTCATAGTTGTTGTTCATCATTATTCATTATATAATTTTATGTAGCAAGAGGAAATGCTATACCACTGGAATATCCTGCAGTAGGAGAATGTGTAGGTTATGTTGCTGTGTTCTTTTTTCTCTCTTTTAGCTCATTTTCCCCATTTTGCTTTGTTTCACATCTATGTAATTGATTAGTCACAGGTTTGTTTTTTGCATGTTACTTGAGTTTCTTGGGATGATTTTGGTGGTTTTCTTGCATGCCACTTTTTCATCCACCTAAACTAAAATCAACCTTTTTAAAATCTTTTCAACTCTGCAATTAATGTACACACCCACACATGCACACACACTTGCACACACTGCCACACACGCATAGCTACTTTCACACACTTGCTCACAGCCACACACACACATGCACTGCTGTGTCAGGGCATTGGAGAAAAGCTGTGGAGGGGGGGGACATGGTGCAGGAGACCTGTCATTGTGACCCGCGCTCAGCCCTGCAGCTCAAGTGGATTAGCTCACCTCTGTCTTTAATTAGGGCTCTAACCGGCAGTCTTCAGACTCTTCTTATAATTCTGAGGAGGAGAAGGCGGGGGGTTGAGTAGTGGCGAGCATAAATGCAGCCACTTCAATCAGTAGAGCTCTGTGCTGCAAAGCTGCATGCTGTTTAAAGTTGCACTTACCTGCGTTGTTGACCTCTGTTGACAGAGATTTCTGACGATGCAAAAGAAATAGTGTCCATGTGACTTCAGGTTCACCTGATTTTTAAACTGATGAGACTGGAGGCCATGAAAGTCCAGCCTGTGGGCATATGTTGACCCCTTTCTTTGGCCCCTGATGAACACGTATGGCTGATATGGAAGGTTTATATTTCTGTTCTGATGATGTCACACATTTACGCTGTGGATTGGCAGCAGACATGATCATGATGAACATGATCAAAAACCTGCCGGAGTGGAGAGAAGACGACAAGCCCCACAAAATCTCTTCCAGCTCTAACAGCAGCTGTCTGCCACACATAGACATAGAAAACATTCCACACCTTTTACTCATATATCAGCACAGTGGTAGCAGTTTGCACCAAGGCAAAAAAACAAATGACTTAAAATACATTACATATATATGCACACTTGCACACATGCATACACTGACACACATACACAGAGGGGATCTCTCATTGCCACCACCTGTGACCATACCATCCTCATACCATACCATCAGGCCTCTGTTTGAGGCTGGTTCGTAACTCCCCAATTTTCAGCTGTTAGAGGTAGAACTAGAACGATAAACAGCTGAGCCTGCAATAAACCACATGATCTCCAAACCCACATACACACACACACACAGCTGGGGCTGTGGTGGGGTTTTTTCCTCTCGTAATCTCTTTCACAGTCTCAACGCATCCCCCCCATCAGCCAGTTATCAACATATAGCTAAAATGCCAAAGATGGAGTTTCCACAGTGTAGAAATTTAGAGGACATGACTTAGACGGATACTTCTGCATATACACAGCCCTCCATATTTATTCATACCCATACATAATGTTTTACTTTAATCTTGACCATTTCACAAAACAAATTCAGATAATGGATTTTTAATATAGCACCCTCAGCACCCTTAGATGCAAAACAACCCCAGGACGTAATAAACCATAAACCACTACATTTCTTGATGGGCATGGGTTTTCTCTCAACATGAGCATCACCTTTTTATGTCAAACATTGAGCTGATGTACGTGTCCATAAAGCTTAATTATCACTTCATATGACCATGAAATATGCTTCCAGTTGCCCCTCAGATTTTTGCAACCCTATGTTCCCTCCCGACCACTATGCTCTGCTACCAAACAGCGTCTGGTGGTCCCATCGCATCACGGTGTAAAATCACTATCCAGGACTTTCTATACCATTCTCCTCCAATGGTGGAATGAACTTCCACACTTTATCCGTTCTGCTGAGTCCCTCTCTGTCTTCAAGAAACATCTGAAGACACAGCTCTTCCCCTGTCACCAGAGCAAACTGTCTCCTACTAAACTATAAAAGAAAATTATAAAAAAAGAATGTAATCCAATGGTTTAACACACTCATTAGCTTTACCTGCTAGTTTGTACCTTGGCTGGACTACCAATGAAACCTGGTCATGCAGTACTTCTAATATTGTTGACTCTGTATGGTTATTTCGCTTCTGTTGTACTGTACCTCACTTGTAAGTCGCTTTGGATAAAAGTGTCTGCCAAATAAATAAAAGTAAATGTAAATTCAAGTTGCCCCTTTTTGTGACTTCCCTTCAAAAGAGAATGTGTCCATTAGCTTTAAATACTTAATAATGGACACATTCAGCATCTTGTGAATCCCTTTGTAGCCATCTTCCATCTTGTGGAGGTCAAAGACTATTTACCTACAGTCTTCAGAGAGCTCTCTGACCTTATCCATAAAAATGATGGTATGCTTCTACTGATGAATATGTAATATGTTCATACCACAGGAAAATGGGAAGCCTTTTGATGTCTCTGTATAAATGTGAATAAATGTGCTGGTCATGTTTTCTAGATTAAAAGTCATTATTTCTGAACTTGCTCTGTGCAATACTATCGAGCTCAAAAATGACATTTTGAAACAGCTTTCATCAGAAAAAAGTAATCCAATGTGTAATTTTTTTCCTTTGTGTCATGTTTTTTGTTCCTGTTTAGTTAAGGGTATGAATAAATACATAGAACACTGTATTTAGATGCACTCAACAGTTCAACCCTTTTAGTTTATTCTGAGGACATCTATTCCAAACTCTCTGTTATTTATATTTTTTCTTTTAAATATCTAATAGAAGATCAATCACATATGCCTGCAATTTGACCACTTGTCTAGTACTACAGGACACTGGTCTATGACTAAGCCACTGTACACATATTTAACTGTCTTGAATGAACATCATGCAGAGGCCCAGATCTGGATTATACTATTTTTTCTAATGTTGTGAAAGTGATTTTTGGTGCAATTGCAGCTTTTATGTTACTGTCTGTTAAACCACCTATGTAAATTTAACTGACCCTCGAATGGCTCAACCATTGAAATCAGGTCTTTATCAACCTCTTTGTCCATGGTTGTGTCCCAAATTGCACACTAGCATATTGCATTCTAATGTGCTACATATCATCTTATTAACACAGTGAGCAAGTTCTGCCCCAGCTCCAATCAAGTAAAACACCCAGCTCCAACAGTGTGTGATATTAGGTGTGTAAATGTTTGTGCATGCGTGTGTGTGTGTGTGTGCATATGTGACAGGGAGAGAGCTTTTATATGACGAAGTGTACTATATTGTATTTTTCCTATGCTGGTCTTCTCTTTAGGAGACAGCCCATACCAGAAACTGTTTTTGATCCAAAATAAACGTTAAAGTAAAATTAAATAAAAATTAAAAGGTTTCTGTGCTTATAGCTCACATACATCCCTGCCTGGATGAGTCAGGTGAAGACCGAACTATGGCAATTCTCCAACACTGTGAATGGTGAGTACCAAGCACTTTTATTTTCGGTTGAATTTGGACTATTCAACTCCTTACATCCTGAATATTCAAAAAATTATACAGTTAGGTTTACTCATGTACAATTGCAAAACAAGAATTCTGACAAAATTCAGTAAGCCGAAGCGAGTGAAAGATCTGTTATTCTACTGTACATGTATCTGGAAACATCTGCTTCAGGGAGAAATTCTTCATGTATTGAAAAGACCCAGGATGCTTTTCAGTCGAGAAATCTGAGATTCCCTTGGCAAGCATATTTACTGTTCACTAATGTGTATAATCAAGAAATTGCATATAATTAAGAAATTATGATAGTTAAGTATAGTTCCTGCTGAAGATAACATTGGATAGGTGGGTGGGATTGAGGGCAGAGTACTCTGCCTTTTCCAGAAGAAAAAAAGACTAATAATAGGTACCTTAATTCAGTGGTAGGACAAAAAGCATGTCATTCCTCCTGCCCCCAAATCACCTCCACACTCCATCCATGGTGTACAGCTGTTGTTTCTGAAAAAAGCTCCTCTGCACTGAATTCACCCAGGTTGTTTACAGACCACAATGTCTGTTAGTTAGGCGAAACACTCGCTTGCCACTGAATCCTTTGCCTGTTGCCTAGATCATATATTTTGGTTTTCACCAAACCACATCTTGCAGGCCCTCAAAAAATAAACATCCAGGATGACCTTGCGAAGATCAGTGTCAGTACCTGATGGTCGCAATGCTGACAAGATTTTATTCACCCTTGTACATCTAATTCTGCATTCTGCATGAAACCCAAAAAAAATCTTACTCTCCTTAAGTTCTGGCACACATAAGTAAATCCACTCCTGACAGCATGAGGATGGAGTGACCTCATACTTGTGTGCTGTGTCAGTAAGATTTTAAATGGCACCTAAAAGCTGAAAATGCGCTGGGTTCTTATTGCACAGTATGGAACACAAGTATTCTTCACATAGGTATGGACTGCAAAGGGAAGCTTTGAACCTGATACCTGCCTGATGTATTTGTAACAGTTTGCCTTTTATTTGGTCCTGTCTCTTTAAGAGTTTTTACACATTTGTTAAGAGAGTGATGCAAACCTGCATGGGTTGTTGGGAGGTTGTACTGCTTTCCCTTTGGGCACGTTGCTTATTCATTTTTTTAATCCCTGCATGAACAGCAAAAACTGTGGAAGGACCTGGCAGGCTGTTTTTGTCATTACTAATTTCTTTATTAAATGCTGAGGTGCACCACCACTCTGTGGACGTGTCATTGTTTATTATCTTAATGCCTGCTTACCCACTAGTCGCGCGTCCTCTGAAACCTCTTCACCTCACTGTGATTCGGTAGTGAGGCCTCCCCAGCTGATAAGGACTGCCACATATTCACATTGAACAGGAATACTTCTGCAATGCATTCCATTTACTGGATTCTTCTAGCACCAAGTTTTAGTTTCTTAACATGTAACATGCCCAGGGGCAGGTAACAGCGCACACTACATCATTACATGAAGGTTGACTCTTATCTTGCACAGTGAGGCTACTCACAAATTAACTGTAAACATTACATTTCCTAGTGATGGGAAAGTATTGCTTCATGAACCTCAAAATGGCTGGAGCTACAATGTGTTACCAGTGATTCACTGATTTAAACCAATGATATATGACGTTTTCTGGCTGAGAGCAATATCTTTTGATTTATATAACTTGACCTTGAATGCATATAATAGTGCAATAGGGTACATGAAGCCCCTCTCTCCCATCACCAAGTACTTTACATCTTGAGGGAAAATTGTAATGTTAATGGTAGAAATGGCAATAATGGGCTTTCCATGGATAAGAAGTGAATTTCTTCAGATGTTGAAGAAACCTAGCCTTTCTTCAGCTTAACCTCTTAACCTAGTCATACATGCTTCTGTGCTTCCTGACCTCTTTTCTGCGAACAATGAAGGTCTTCACCAGTTTGACCATGAAATGAATCAGAATCAGAATCAGACTTTACTGACCAGGTATGCTTTCACACATACAAAGAATTTGATAAAAAAAATTAATATATATATAAAATATATATATATAAACAATATATATAAAAAATAAATAATAAATATGAACAGATACTGTACAATAAGTTAACAGTTACTGCACAATAAGTTAAAGTGTGCTGGAGTGCAGGCTGTGGGTCTGTACAACAATTTGTTTTAGACAGCTATTGCACTGTGTTATATACAGCATGAAGATTTCAAAAGTGGCAAATCACAGGGACAGAAACTGAAGCACAGACTGGGCTCTAAGAATTTTGAATTTCATACATCCGCTAGCATTTCCCTCTATTTTCAGTCACGCCTTTTAGGGCACAGCCTTGTATGTGTACATGTGCATATGTACACAGGTGTGTGGGTAGCCAGGATATAAATTGCATAGTGACTTGGTGGAGATTTGGTCGAGGTAGTTGTTGGGAGTGTTTATAGCCCACTGAAATGCGAGGAGCCAAGGTGGGCATGCGACACACCATACTGATCTAAAAATGGATTCACAGCTGTGCCTTACTGCCTTGTGGCAGGGAGGGGGTGTGGTCTGCAACATGGGCCTCATCTACTGGATGAAGGGGGTGGGGTCAAGGGCCTGCCTCATTGGGGTAAGAGGTGGGGTCAAATGCCTGCCTCATCACCACAAGGGGGTGGGGACAGGGGTACAGAGGCACGACCTACTGCAGGGATACTGTTATAAATTTCTTTTGCTTGTTCATTGCATAAAACTAAAAAATGCTGTTGATTCTAGATTTGACATTATTAAGTTAGTATGAGCTAATGCTTAGTGCTTTATCACACACATGTGTTGTTGATCATTTATTTGTTGTAAGAGAAGTAGACTTAGTGATGGTGATTCTCTGAGCCATGTCTATTCATTTGAGGCCCTTAAATAAAGTGCACCCCAAGGACTGGGGCAGGAGAAACAGCATTGTAGATGGGCCGGGGCCACATTTCAGGGGCTGAAGGAAAGTATGGTAAGACAGAAAAACAGGAAGCAAGGATCTTTGGTCATGTAGAGTGAAGGAACAGCAAACCCTGGTCTGACAATGTGTACAAACTTGTATAGTTTCACTTCTGAACGCAGTAATCCCGTTTATGTAAGTCTTTAAGAATTCCAAATTTGTGCATTCAGTATTCCAGATCCTTCTCAAGTTCCTCAAGTTCCTTCAACAAAGGCATTTGTAAATATGTCACCTATAATCATCCTTTACAAGCAGATATTTAACTGGAATAAGCAACAATGTGAACATGCACAGGCACACCATCATGGGGGCATTAGCCTAACGCTTGCATAACTGGGCAGTAGTGCTTTTCATTTTAATTATTTCAACCAGACATTTGCTAATTACAGTTGCATTCCTACCGTAACATGCAGATACATCACCAAACACATCATACATCTGATGCTGCCCTCTGCATCCTGAGGCTTCCATTTGCCACTCCTGTTCAAACTTGTAACTCAACATCTTTGTTGAAAGCCAGGAACTTTCACAATATATAACAGTATACAGTTATATTTCTATAATTATTAAACTCATTAATCCAAACAGACTAAGTTTGATGGTTAAATGCCTACTGATATTCTGTTATGATGAGTATGTATGATATGTTCCATCTCATTTGTAATCAAACTCTGACTTCCTTAGTGTATTTTATTTGGTATTTCTTTATTTTTACTATCTTGTGTTTTGAACATTTACAAAATAATCCTGATAAATAATGCAATATGAATGTCAGTGCAGACATGGCCAGTGAGAATAACAGGGGATTTAGACTGTGAGGGGGACTAAGACAGAGGGCAGTCCATGTAACATAAGCCACAGGAAAGTCAACTCTGTGTCAAGGCTGAAATGAAAGTTTGCCTTTCAGTATTTGTACAAACAATTACTAATTTATGATTTTTCTGCTGGAGATGGGTCTCAGCCTCTCCCATCTTGACTATACATCTTCATTATATTTGTTTGCATTGTTGAATAAAATGAGACCCCTAAAAAAGTGTCCTTTAATGCAGATGTTAGCATATGCCTGTATGCAATCCAGGTGTGTACAAACCACAGAAGCTTCAAAGAAATGAAAATGAAAACTGCACCAAAAAATTCCCACATCTTCCTCATCTCCTGTTCTCTTTCCTTCCCCCACCCCCCTCTCTAGCCAGGCAAGGGGACACAAGCCCTTACTCAGTGCCTGATTGGTCACCCCCCACCTCCCGCCGCTTAAATAGTTTTAACAAAAAGAGAGGGGGGATGGGAGTGGTGGGGGAGGGGTTTTCTGTGTGCTGTGTTGTCACTTAGAGAGAGTGAGGGAGAGGGAGAGAGAGCACTGGGTCCCATATGTGGTAAAAAGAAAAAATCGGAGCACTGCACACAGCACCAGCCTGTCTCTAGCACTGGGGATTATTCTGTGTCCAGATCTTACAGAAATGCAGGCATGAAGCGGTAAGACGAGCCGTCTCCCATCCCTCTGCAGCCGCTCTCTGCGTATGCTACCTTATTGCAGTAGAAGTGTGTATACATGTATGTGAGTGTGTGTCTGTACGTGTGTGGGGGGAGTTCACTGAGCTGTGCATTCCGTGGTCCTGTGCGTCTCTCTCTCTTTCCCCCTGTGTTCTCTGCTCTCTTTCTCTCTCTCTCTCCCTGCGTGCTGATGAGTTCCAGCTGCGTCTGTGTGCTGCACACTTTCCGCATGGTGTCCTTTTTTCCTTTTTCTTTTGAAAATGTTGGACTGTGGTGAAAAGTTGTAAATGCAGGCTGAGTGGGCTACAAGCTGTGGGACAGTGCAGACCCTGTGTAAGAGTGCATGATTTCTGTGGGACTCTGTGGCTTGTGGTCTGTGTTCGTTAAGGTGTGCTTAGAATACTCTGAGGTTAGAAACCCAAACATACGCAGCAGTTCTTGTTTTTAACCCACATCTTACACATATTTACTTAATTTACATTCATGTGTGGGAAAAGTAATTTCTTGAGTGGCCAGTAGTGCTGTTAGTCTATGTCTGTCTGTCAAAATACATTCATTCAATCTCAGTGTTTGGACTATTTGGCATGTATATGAATAATCACAGTTTTATTGATATATATAGGCAATATTTCAATTCGTAATATAAATGTTTACAAGTGCTCTCAGTCCTCAATCCACCAACTTTTAAAAAATCTAAAAATTATTTTCAAAAATAGAAGTATTCTTTGATGAATTGAAGACTAATTAGCTTGCCTACTGTTCATAATAAAGCAAAAAATTTCATCTCAGTCCACTATATGGATACAGTAAGGTAGCTGAGCAGTAATTATTAACCTATTTTCATTGTTCTACAAAATCCTAAAAGTGGGCATAGTTTGGTTGTACACTATTGTCCTGTCACATGTGTGCTGAGTCAGCTTTATGGTTTATATCCACAAAAAAGGCTGGTGATTAATGATGAATGTTTTAACTTTTCACTGACTATAACTACAATGATAAATAAATTTTCACATTTCAAATGCAAATATATATAACTATATATAACTTTACTGTTTACACAGAAAATATGAGGTGGATGAACTGTTTAATTGTACAGAGTATTAATAATTTTATAACATAAATGTAAAAAGATGACACTTTCACAACACTGTATTAACATGTCTAAAAAAGAAAACATAACTATCAATAAAAATAATAATTTATTTCAAACACTGCCATAGAGGCAGGTAAAGCTCTTGCAACTGTAATCATGTACACATCAAAAGAGTGTAATGAATAAGGTCAGGAAAGTGATGTCCTTTATGTTATGCAATGGTATGCTAGAACCTTTTTGTGTGGCAGATTTAGAAAGCCCTTTATAGAACTGTTACTGCTTTGACTCTGGTCTGTGGTCAGTCTACTGTTGCATGTCTGTTTTTGTGTACTGTTTATTTGTATGCTCATCCATGTATGAATATGTGTACATATATGTGTGTATGTTATGAGTATATGTGCTTGTCTGTGTGTGTGTGTGTGTGTGTGTGTGTGTGTGTATGCATGTGTGTGTAAGCATTTGTATCAAGAGTTGTGCAGCACTTTAAGTGGTGTCCCCATGCTTTCATTTCCAGGGCTGAATGTTGTGGAGTCTTAGTTGTAACCCAGGTCAGCTATGGAGTGCAGCAGGAAATATGCTGACCTGGGGCTCACTGCTAAGAAACTACCATCTCCACAAAGAAGCTGTGCAGAATGCTGAGTCCTGTTGTCCCCTACAGTAAGTTAAATCTTCACTCAGCACTTTACGCTTAGGTATCTGCGGTAGAATAAGCATTTGTTTTTGTGGGGCTTGAGAAAGCTGGATTTTGATTGGAGTGCACCACTGCTGGAAGCTATTGGTGTTTCAGTGTAAATTAGCTCCTGTGTGAGACTACTGTCTGTTTGGTTACACATGTAACTGTGTAAGTTCAGTGCCCTGAACAGATATATGTGTGGGTGTTAGCATGTGAGTGTGCAGCTTGTGTGCATATGTGTGTATTGTGTGTGCGTGTGAGTCAGAGAGCTCTTTCCTAGCTTTGGCACTGACCAAATAGCCAACAACAACACAACTCAACACAGCTACACAAAAGTCAACACACCTCATAGCTGAACTTAGCTCAGCCCAACTCAGCTAAACCCAATCAAACACAAAGTAGCTTTGCATGAGAGAAAGAGAAAGGGGAGATGGTGTACTGTGGTGATCCTAGTTTAAAATCCATGAATTTGATTGGTATTGGTTGGGTATGTTGTGCAATGGTTCGAGAGGCAGGGTGGCATGGTGGTAATGAGCAGGACTTGTAACTGAAAGGTTGCCGGTTCCTCCCTGGGGCGCTGCTGTTGCACCCCTGGACAAGGTACTCACCACAGAATTGCCTTAGTAAATATACAGCTGTATAAATGGGTAACATGTAAAAAAAAAATGTAACCGATGTAAATCGCTCTGGATTAGAGTATCTGCTAAATGCCAATAATGTAATGTAATGCATAGTCCAGCTCAACTCAGCTCAGCTCAGCTCAGCCCTGGATTACTTTATTTATTCAACGCTGTCAAAAAAAAAGAACTGAACAAGCTGTTTGACAACTGTGATTACTTTGCTGGCCTTTTTGTCCTCTAGTGCTAAAATGTCCTTACTGTCATTTGCTACTGAGGAAGCCACTCACTTACTGAGTGAGGTGCATGGTTTATAGAGCTGCTTTGTCCAGTCTGATCAAAAGGCAGATTTGTGTAAACAACTTCATTAAAATATTATCTTAAATAATATTTTAATTACTAACAATAAAACACAACAAAGATCCCAATGTTCCCCTGCAAATAGCTTAATCATATGAATGCATTGGTCATAACCTTGGACCTCCAAATTGTGACCAATGTAAACAAACTGGACTACAAGATTGCCTTTTCCCTCTTTTCTAATCGGATGTGAAAAATCAGTCAAGATCCTGCGGAGCCAACAATTACAGCTCAGTTTGTCATGGGAAATAAGCTTCACTAGAGTAAGATGTAACAGGAGGAGGTGGGGGTGGGGTCCATATTTCTATCCTACCCTCCTCCTCTGTCAGAGTGATGCCATGGCTAGCATTCTTTTGTGGGGTGAGTGGTCATACTACATAATGCTCTGGTATATTTAGCCAACCACATTTTTTCTTAGTCAACGTCCCTCTCACACTTCCTGGTGCAAAAAAACATCAATAAACATAGCTAAAGGTAAAGGATATAAATATTTTTTCAGTTATTGTTTTGATGCGCTTATTTTCTGGATCTGATTTGTTCAGGTGAAGCGTGATTTGTTAGTTAAGTGGG
Source organism: Megalops atlanticus (assembly GCA_019176425.1). NCBI lineage: Eukaryota > Metazoa > Chordata > Actinopteri > Elopiformes > Megalopidae > Megalops > Megalops atlanticus. Next base: position 1,875,466 of record CM032882.1, on the reverse strand, counting down.
ATAAGCTTTGCTTCTCTTTGTTGTTTTCCACAAGAGTAAAACTGGAGAGATCTCCATGAGGAGTTGAGGGTGAAAAGCCCCCACAAATTCGGCACATCAAGATAGGTTCCCATGGTAAATCAACCACAGTATAACAGTGCCCTGCCAATTCCTTGCATCTATTTCTGTTTATGTGATCTTACAGAAGAAGAGAAGCCTATCTGTTCTCATTTTTTCTAGGTCCAAGCAAAAATTGCAAACAATGTTGATGGAGAAGAAATGACTGAACTTATATGTTATGAAAAGCATACAAGTTGCTTACTCTGAATTCTGCTTTGCTAGAGAAACAATGCACTTGAAGAGGTGAAAGCATCTAAGTTAGCTAAATGAGAGTCTCATGGATAAAAAGAAACTTGCAGCAGAGATAGATTATTATGTTTTGTTTTGTTTTTTTCCCTAAAGAAATTAAAATATCAAGATCTTTGTTTAATTTTGTTGTTTAGATGGAAACATCCTTTATTTAAATGTTTAAGATTGCCATTAAAACTGTGGTCAACCTCAATCAGACTGCAACCAAATGTTGCTATTATTCAAGAGCCTAATAGTTCAATGATAGTTTAAGTATTGCAAATTCATAGAAATGTTATTTCTCTTGGATAGGAAACTTGCTTGATACTAGTATTCTGTAATAAGTGTTTTTTCTAAAGGGATTTGAAGCATGACTTTTGAGTCATTTTTTATATTTATGCTTTTAGAAAAACCTGTAGGGGATTTCCACTTTAGCCATGGTTTGTGCGCTAGTGCCTTGTTCATGTGTGGCGGGGGTGTATACCATTTATCTGAGAATGTCACAATGCTCTGATGGAATGTTTGGTACTACAGTATAATCTGAACACGCTGCCTGCCATTCCTATGCGGCATTAATCACAAACTGAGAGTTGGGATTTTATCAAAGGCATGGAATATGTAGGTCTTGGGAGTCATCTACCTCTGGTTCTTCAGCACCACTTCATGTGTTGGAAAGTGCTGGCATGTTTAGTCCCCATATCTCATGGAGGTTACAGGAGAACTGCTGTGGAATAGGGAAAAGTGTTATCTCATGGGAGGTACGACTTATGTCACCTCAAACAGGGCTGTTGACATTTACTTTAGAGCGGCTGTAATGCAGGAAGTTCCCTCTCTTACCCAAAGTGTCACACACCAGGATTTTCATTGTCTAAAAAAGTGTTAATAACCATAAGCTGTTCACAAGCACAGCAGATGGGGGTGTGCTTATGTACCATACATGTGAAGAATGTCACCTCTGTGTCAGAATTTTCTTTTTAGTAGGGCTGAGTATTCCCACATGCTATCCTGACTCCTGTTTCTACAGCGCTAGTGTTTGAAATCTATGAAAAACCATCTATACATATGCATACACACATACAAATGAGTGCTAATCACACAGTTACTCACACATGTGCAGACAACAGCACATGCAAGTACACAGTTCACTCAGATATATGTGCTGAAAGACAAACACATGCTTACACATGCACATACACCCACATACACTCCCATCCACACACACACGCAGACAAATGCTCACACAAGTACCCTCACACACTCACAGTCTCACACACACACACTGTCTCTCCCACACATGCTGTACACAGCCTGTCCAGCACGATGCAGGGGACCACAAGCTGAGATGTGGCAGCTTTGGACCCGAGAGGAAATCCGATAGAGATTCCCAAAGCCATGGATACTCCTGTAGGGACTTTAGAGCGAGGAATCTGTAATCTGCACTTCAAACAGGCTCTTAAATCAGTCCCAGGCCAGCAGCCTTAACTTGTGTTACATTGAACGCCCCCCACCACTATCCCCACCCCCCATCATTGGAGCAGGATCCACACAGACACAAATATATGGGGCATGCCCCTTGGAGCGCCAAAAGCCTGTGGATTTTAAAGACCCCTCTAAATGAGCTTGCTCATTCACTTGGTTCCTGAGGGCCTGTGGTCACCTAGGACTGGGGGGGGGGCTGCAATGGCGTCAGTTAGGTCATTAAAAGGGGCTTGGAATGAAACACAAAGAGGGGAACATTCTGGCTCAGGGAGACAGCGGGGAAAAGCACCTCTGACAGGGCAGCAGGCGCTTGGATAAACACAAGCGCTGACTGAAGTGTTTATGTGAATGAGAGTTCGTTAGTGAGGGGTGTGAATGGGGTTTAATTAGCCCGCGAGGCAAGGCTGGTGGTGGTGGTGGTGGGGAGGGTGTAGGAGCAGTTCTGTGCGTGGGACCACGACTGTGCGCTGTGAGGGGGCAGGGTTTGGAGTGACAGATTTAGCTGCATCACCCCCCCATAAGATTTCAATTAAGTAATGATGGGACAGGTTTCGAGTACAAACCTTTACAGGGGGTTTCAGGCACAAAGACTGCCAAAGCATTGCAACATCAAGTCTCAATAACTGGGTAGAGGAATTGTATAATTGTCACTGGCCAAATAGGTCAATAAATAAATAAATAAATGAAGCACAGCCATGTTTAATTTGTTCCTTTTGAGGCCAAGGTGGTTGCCCTCTGGCATTTAGGCGGTTTTAGATTTCAGGTGGAAACCTCCTTAGCCCGAAGGAAACACAGTAAAACAGTATTTAATTGTGTTGGGCAGTTGGTGTGAATTTACACACAGAAAATCAGAGGCCCGGCACAGTTTCTGAGACAATAAAGAGGTCGAGGGGGTGGAGACTGGAGTAGGACACACTCAGAGAGAGGGAAGAGACAACTGAACTAAAGAAAGAGACAGAGAGAAAGAAACTGTGAGAGAAACGAAGAGCATTAGTGTTATGAATCTTTGTAACATAGGATTGTTGGTGATCTATTTTACTTTGATACTTTTTTTATATTATTTTCATTTTGGTTGTGTATATGTAGACATAATCATTAGTATGCATGTATTTCAGTTTTATGTGGTCCTATATTTGTACTCGGTAGTATGGTTTTTCCTGCCAATTTAGGACCACTGAAGTGAATTAAAACAAAGGGAAAAGAAAGCAAGAGAGACAAAATAAAGGGGGGGGAAAAGAGTGAGAAATAGGGGGAGAGAGTATTGCCCTTTTGTTTTATTCTGAGGGAGGGAGTAGAGAGAGTGTTCTATGTTTATTTCTAAAATGCCTCAGCAACACTTGACAACCTCTGCCATGCTAATAAAGCCATTTTGAATCCCTGATTACTTCAAAGAAGGAGAGTTATAGGAGGGAGAGAGGGAGGGGAAAAAAGATACAGACAGAGGGTAAAGAGGGAGAGAGAGATTGAGAGATGGGAACCAGAGAGATGGACAGAGAGGGACACGGGGACGGAGGTAAGGAAAAAGAAAGAGAGATGGAGAAGGAAAGAGGGAGACAGATGGAAGGGGGGAGGTGATTGGTCATCGCAGGGCCTTGGAACAGCTGTTCTTTGATATATTAGTGGACACAATGACCCAAGCCCAGCCTTCAGCCACGGAAGAGAGAGCCCCTGCCTCTTTCTGGAGGGGAATGGGGGCAGGGGGTAAAGGAGGGGGCTTAGGGGACTGAGCCATTTCTGGACATGAATAATCAGCACAGGGGGATGGGGGAAGTTGTTTTTAAAATGAGAGGCTCTTATATACTGAATGACTTTCACTGGAAATGTTCTAATTTATGGATCACAGGCAGACCACTGGGGCTTTGGCTTGCTTATTCCACTCCTCAGTATTTGAGAGGGAGACTAATAGAGACCCTTAAACTGGACACTCAGCTCTGTGTTTTTTTATTCCTCCATGCTTCCATGCCTAGGAGGTTGCTGTTTGCAATAGGAGCTTCTGGTGTTCTGTGCTGTTTTACTTGCCATTGACATTTCGGCCTTCATGAATATTCACAATGAAAGGACAAGTCAACAATGGCAGGCATAGACCAGCATAGTTGAAATGCATCTAACTAACTAACTGCTTCTAATGTCAGTGGTTTTATCTGCATTATCAAAGTGTTGCTGCTCTTCCCTGCCATGTTATAGTCACTGCAACTTATATTGTTTCTATGAAACACATCCGGTAAGGCACTCTGAAACAACATCCTTGTCAAAAGCACTGTGTCAGATGAAGTTGAACCAATTGACTGAATCATTGGGATGGATTGATTGTTGATGGCGAGGCAGGACCCCCAGCTTTGCAGTGGTTTATGATTTCTGGAAAAAAGTAATGCAGCAAATCAGCAGTGATTTCCAGAGCTGTTCTTAGGAGGGCAGAGAATTTCAGAAAGTTTCACAACCATTTCAGGTTGACAGGACTAGTAGGGTGTGGGAGTGCCATGGGCAGCAGGTGTGATAACTCATAAATAACTAAAGCGCCACTGCTGGTTTGGTTAGCAGCGAGAGCTGAGGGGCCACAGGCTGAAAACAGGGGAAGGAGAGAGACAGATTGCATTACATTTGATTAGCAGGCACTCTTGCCCAAAGCAATGGCAGCAGTGTAGCATAGTGGTTAAGGAGCATGACTTGTAACTGCAAGGTTGCTGGTTCAATCCCTGCCTGGGCTGCTGCTGTTGTACCCTTGGGCAAGGTACTTAGCCCACAATTGCCTCAGGAATCCAGCTGTATAGATAGATAACATTGAAAAAAAACTGTAACTGATGTAAGTCTCTCTGGATAAGAGTGCCTGCTAAATATTAATAATGTAATGTAACTTCTGAAGATTAGCATTTTTACATGTCCATCTATACAGCTGGATATTTACAGTGGTAATTCAGTTTTAAGTACCTTGCTCAAGGGTTACAAGTACTGCGTATGACCTCTATCCCACACTGCTGCCCACTGAGAGACACTTGTGCTTCCTTTGCTGATAACATTGCTTTGACACTTTATAGATTTATAATGATTTTGCAGGCAATGATCATATATGCACAGAATAAAAATTTCAATCACTTTTGTCATGCTGTGTTTGTGTGTATGTGTGTGTATGCGTGCACGTGTGTGTGTGAGTGTACATGTGTGTGATTGTATGGGTGCGTGTGTGTGTGTGTGAGTGTGTGTGTGATTCTGTGTGTGTATGTTTGTGTGTTGAGACCCCACCCCAACAGGAATATAAGGGGGCCATGCAGCCCCTGCGCCATGTCTCACCCTTTTACCCCAGCCCACAGTAACAGGGATTTTCCATGCCGAACCATGCAGAAAGGCTCACACCTAATGCCTTCCATGCCATCTGAGGGAATGTACCCCAAGAAACGTTTTCAGACAGCACATGTTGGGGAGACACTCAGGTCAGCAACAGAATTGTCTGGTCACAAATGCATGGGAGAGAAAGTTCCATCAGCAGCAGCATTTCAAGTGACTGTGAAGTCCCTGTGAATCTGTGGCCGTTTTCAAAAGAAAAACTTGTGTTTTCTCACTTCAAGGGTCCACTGGGTCATGAAATGCTGACCTAATGGTCAGAGGCATCGCTGTGACCAAAATATTCATAAATATTCACGTTTCCCCTAACATTTCACCTTTTTTTTTAACCAAAGATACGAGCAGTGCCACCCTCCTGAAGTGTTCCTGTATATATGAGAGTATTAATCATGCACTCCAGGAGGGAGAGTGCAGGGGGAACCCCACTGCTAGCTATAAGCACCCCCACTCTGTCTCTCCTAAACTCAAATAACACACACGCATACACACATGCCACACACACGCCGCACACTTTCTCTCTCACACACACACACTCAAGTACATGGTGATATTGGGTCTGGTTGCAATAATGTCCACTGTCTCCAAATGACAGTCCAATGGCATTCCTTTCCAGAGCAGACAGCCATGCTCGTGACTGAGATAAGCTCTTTGCAAGCAATGTCAAATTATTTTAAATTCCGGTAGGGGTTACAACTAGACACAGTTCATCATTCTCCACTGTAACCTGTCAGCAGGACACTCCTCAGAGTACTGATTAAAGAGCAAAGACTATCAGTGGGATCAAACCTGCACAAGACACTGTAATATGTGGAGATCTATCCTTGGCCATATGAAACACAAGCTCCTGCAGCTGCCTGTTGGGGGAGTTAAGAGGTCTGGCTTGTTCATTCACGTGAGAACCTCCCCACCAACAATTACTGACCATATGATTTTTCTAAATGAATACAAGTAAGCTGATAATGTGAGCGTGAGACCACCTTTGTCAGTTGAGTGTGGCAGTGATTAAGTGGAGCTTAAACACAGCCACCATTCCTTCTGTCTGTGCAGGTCTGTCCACTCTCGCATAGGGCAGGATGGCTGCCGTCGTAGAGCCTCTCTCCGCAGGATGTGTTCTTCAGAAATAGACCCCAGTTTGAATTCCAAGCATTCCAACAGCAGGGGCTGTGTTCAGAGGGGACTAGAGTCCTCATGCCGGCTTTACGGCCCCCCTCACTCAGAGCAAGGATGTGTGCGGCAACAGAAGTGTTGTCCAATCAGGACGTGTCTTGCCTTTTCCCATCCTGTCTGTCATAATGTTCTGACCGAAATTCACCTGTGACAATGCATTCATGGTAACCACAGCTTTTGCACTGTTTTTGCTATACTGCAGTTATCTGAACACTCTTTCAGGGTGGATCAGGGTGGGTTGGTCCATGAGGGTTGTTAGATTTATACTCCTATAGCATGAATCTCCGCACCAACTTAACAGATAATCTAAATTTAGGGTGAAAAAAGGTGTGTCCATCACATTCCTTGTGGTCACATGCCTTGCACCAAGTCTGGCAGAATGTACAGGTGTGGCTAAGTGAAAGAGAGGAGTGTGACTGTCATTACAGTAGTTGCTTTCACTCATTTGCTTTCGATGCCCCATACCAAGGGTGACTCGCAACGCTACATTGTTAGATGTTGTGGTTTTCATGCAGCAGTATATGAACAGATGCTGTTAAGGTTAAACTGCTCATTGGTAATCTAGCTATGTCACTCCCAAGATATCAACCTACATCCTAGTTATTCATTTGACTGATGTTATTTTCTAGAACAACTCACATGAAAATATAAAGATCCATTAAGTGTATGTCAGAGGACCAACAAGAACAGGAGTGTAGGTAAGGAATAGGGGGACATGTATTTAAAATGGAAATACAACAAAGACACAAATATACACCTGTTTTGAAACACGCTGCTCTAAAATGATCACACAAACCTTGTTACCTCTGGGTAGCATGGGTCTACAGCCAAATAATTATTCATAAGAGAATTATTCCTGATGTCCTTACTATGCATACCACTGACCTTTGTGACTAATGTAGCTAACGCCATGTAAAGCCTCTGTCAGGGTGATGATGATGGGAAATACTGCTGAATGTGTGCACTGTATTTTGCCCATGTTGTGATAGGCAGGCTTATGACTTATCAAGGAGGCAGTAACTGAGAGCACTGCTGGGCCAACTGGTTTAACACGTCCTCACTCCTGACCATTTAATCCTTGAAAAAGTAACCTTGAGCATCACTGTCATTGTTTTTCACGAGTGTGTGTGTGTGTGTGTGTGTGTGTGTGTGTGTGTGTGTGTGTGTGTGTGTGTGCACATATGGGAGTGTGCAAGTGTGTTCTGGCAGGCATTTAAAACCCTGTAACAGCAACTGCAGTAAAAATGATTTGTGAGCGCTGTAAATCATGGTTGCATTTTAAATCAATTCCACTGAAGCCCTTCAAACCTCCATCCTGGCCTTACTCCCCTAATTGGCTCTTAATTACTTCATTGACCCTGCTGCTACGGCTTGCTGCTGTGACTCACTGTGACAGCAGCTGGAAGTGGAGGACGGCTTGAATGAAAGCTGGCTTTCCCAAATGGGGCCGAATGACAAGGCAACTTATCAATCCCAAAGTGAGGGGGCCTTGAGTTGTGCCTCCATGCTTTCAGTCTCTGTGCTCAGAAAGGCCTGGTATTGGAGGCCTGCTGTGTCTCTGGATTAGGGATGGTAAGATTCATCGATTCGCATCGGTGCACCGGCATAAAGTTCACGGTGCGATTGCCCCGATTAAAAAAAGTGTGCACCAGATACAATTTGGGATGAACTCGGGATGCATCGTTTCTAACATCTTTGCATCAGTAAAATCCGATTTATTTATATATAATTATTATTAGAGGCCCTATGCCTTTATTATCTAGAAATGTAAATGTATGTAAATGTTATATTTAGATTGATTCCTCCTCTCTAAACTGTTTCTCAAGCGCACTCTCTCATCTCTACTGCTGTCAGTGGCAGATTCTCTTCCAGTCTCTCAGCCAAGTCTCACGCGAGTTGGAGGCGTGTCCAGGCGAGTCACAGATTATCATGGAGGAGGAAGAGCTACACGTTCCACCGAATTGCTACAAATCAAATGTTTGGCGATGCTTCAGATTTTTCAAGAGAGACAGACAATTTGACAAGACGCATGTAATTTGCAAAATATGCTGTGCCACTATAAAGAAAAGAAACAGCATAAATGAGATGCTTACTGAGTTGCAGTACTAGAGAAACAAATATGTGATGTAAAAATGTTTTTAGTTAATTTATGATTTGCTGTCTGCTTAAGAAGAACCAAAGAAATAAAATCAAACTATCTGTGCCATATTGAATTGCATAGCATCATATTCTTTTGCATCGCACCGTATTGCGTTGAATCACATTGTGTTGAATCAAATCGTGTCGAATCGCACTGCATCACAATAGAGGTGAATCATATCGTATCGCATTAGTAGTTGCTTCATATGTATCTTTAATGTATCGGATCGTTGGCAATGCATCGAGATCTGTATCGCATCGGCCTCAGTGATGGAGATGCACATCCCTACTCTGGATGCTCCTTACTTTGATATCTACCAGGTTCCGCCCTTAGCAAAGCTTTCAGCTTCTGTCTAAGCCATCAACCAAAAGGTTATATCCTGCTGCCATTTCTAACTTCAGAGGTGAAGCCATATTTTTGGACCACTCTTTTACCTGTAATATGCTGTGATGTTATTTATTTTATTTAAAATCCCAGCGTTTCAGCTTAACGTGACTAACACTGTGGATTGTTTTGTAGCCACACAGGAGGTCTTTCTTGTATGGTGCTTGTGAAAGCCATATGGCACCCTGAGCATTGACATCAGACCATCATCACCTGCGTAGAATTCATCAGATTAGGGTATTGTTCTGCCCCATTATTTAAAACGTGAAGCAGTTCCACTGTCAGCTGACAAGAACAGCGCCAACGCTCACTCTTAGATAAAAAAAGCACTGTTACTGGCCTGCGGGGTTGGGGGGTGAGAGCTTTGGGTGTGGGGTCGTGTCTTTTGTACTCTGGTGGGGGGTGGAGGAAGTGTGGGGCAGTGAGGGGGAGGGGCATCTTTATGAAGCCCATCTCCTGATTGAATTGATCCAGCCTGCTCTTATTTACAAGCAGCTTCTTGACAATCTGCCCTGTTTAATAGACGGCCAGCCCAAAAGGCATGTCACATCCATGTAGATTATAGTCCTAGGGGCAGGAAGACAAAAGCATGTGGGGAAGGGACATGGGACTCCCAGGGGACCAGTGACATGGAGTCCTGCACTCCAGCGGGCTTCCTGCAGGTCTCATATTTCAGGACCTCTGGTTCTGTCTGGCTTTACCTCTCACATGTCGGCCCGCTCTGCTTTGCTGTCCTTCTAGGTGTCCTACTGAATCTGGGTAACGGGTCCGAGGATAAGAATGCTGTCACTGCAGACACAGTCACAGATGGGTTTTATACCTCACAAGGGGTCCAGTCTGGGATGGATCCACCAATAGTCTTTCCAGTGAGCTTTCATGAAAAGCTGTTTGTCAGTGTGAGACCGGCCCATCAGCTTCAGCCAAATTCACCTTATGGCATTAATGCAGGAGTGTAAAATTGTTTGATACAGCACACACAAAGATGCAGACAAACATGCAAAACACACACCAATGAAATATGCAACATACAGAAACACAAATACATGAGGCACACACACATACATGCACACATACACACAGAGATGCACACACACAAGTCCTTCAGCAATCACAAGCCTGCACAAAAGCTGTCAGCAGAGTGCCGTAGAATAGATTAGCCAGATTTCCATAATTAGGGAGACTTGCGACAATAGGATCCCTGTGCCTTTGTCTCTGGAGTACGGAGTGGGTGGGTGGGTGGTTGGGTGGCTAACGGAGGAAGGTGATGCCTGCTGGATGGCCATTTCTCACGGAGACAGAGAGACTGTCAGTGGAAACATCTGTTTCTCTGTGGGCCTGGGAGACACACATGCTCACATCCCCAGGACGAGGCTCTCTGCCAACCTGCCCCATTTACACCCACCCGGGTGAGGACGCTTTGGATATAGGAGAGAGAAAAGCATCTGAACAAGGCCTGTGTATGTGGGTGTGTGCATTTGTGTGTGCATGTGTAAGGGTTTCCCTGTAGTATTGTAAATAGCATATTCAAGCCAAAAGACTGGAATGAAAACATTCTAAGAAAAAATACAACATACTTTTTAGATATTACTATTAGTTGGTCAGATGAATGAATTAAGGATCAATAAACTTAAGAATAAATGTGTCTTCCAGGGACATATAAGCACATCAGCTATGGGACAGTCATTGGGGTACGTCCTAGGATGCTGAGAGTTTAGACAAGGTCCCAAGTCCTAAACTGAGACACACTTCTCTCAGCTGTCTGTGGCGGGGTCTTACAGTGCTTTCGCACTGGGAATGTCTAATGTTTTGCTTCAAACCAGAAGTCATTATTTTTCAAAGAGAGCACTGAAATAGCCTTGGCTCTATTTTTATGCACTTGTGTGCTAAGAGGAGCACCTAGTCACTGTCAGTCAAATGGACTTTTGTGCTATCTGTAAAAGTACCTATGCCATATTTCTGTATCATTAAGATACAAGTTTAATTTTCCTTTCACAGAATATCCCAAAATTTTTAATAATAGCTTCGCAGTAGACTTTTTCCAGGTTACCTCTTCCCACTTAAAGCAGCAATACATCTCCGTATGTCAGGCCCTGCACCGACTCCCCTTAGCGTGCCCATAGACAGATTTGGCGGGGCCAGGGCCTGATGGGCGTGGCACTGCAGCACACCCATCCTGAGCTCTGGTGGGATGGGAAATGGCCCTGATGGTTCTTCTGTTGCCATCCCTCATAATTACTCTAGCATCTTGCCTTACATCTTGTGTATGGCCCTTTTTCCTCATGCTGTGATCACTATATAAGCAGTGTGACCTGCTGATATGTAGAAGGCATGATTTTAGACAGCCCACCTTTATCTCTCAGAGGGACACAACAGCATTCTCTCAGCTCCTCTTGCAATTGTTTTTTTTAGCTTTAATCTTATGTGATTATGATAATCATCATTGTTGATTACAAGGCCCCAGTCCCTCGAGAGGGATCTAATTGTCTATCTGCCATCTTCTGCTTGCACTGCTCTAATCTGGCCATCGTTTGCCGTATGCAGAATTAATTAAGCGTTCAGACAGATTTAACCCTTGGAGTGCTGCAGATTAAGGCCTCGTCCAGATTATTGCAGGGTTCCTGACTGGTGGCATTTTCTCTAAAGAATAGAGAGGGCAAGATTGTAGGGTAAAACCAGCTCACATACAAGGCCACTGTGTCCTACATTCTGCAGAAACCTGTCATCGTATCAGATTTACTAAAACAGTTTCTCACTTACAATTGCTATCACAACTGACCCAGATGTTTCACATGGACTCTAAGTTTCATTGATCATATCTCCATGATGAAGTTCTTTGGTTTTTCTGTATTAGGTACAATGCATACAGAACTATGGGAAGTTTGCTAGTGAACCTGTTCCTAAAATGTTATCCAGAATGACTTGTGTAAAATGTATTAATGTAAATAGGAACACAGTTATCACTACACGTTGGTTGTTTGGATCCCTTTACAAACATCCTCATCCAGGGTAACTTACTGTACATATCTTACGTTTCACAGGTCTTCCATTTATATCATTGGATATTTACTGGAGGGACTGAGTAATTTGCTTAAAAGTAGAACAGCACTGCCCTGCCCAGGATTTAAACTCGCAACCCTCTGGTTCTGTGCAATAAAATGGTGCAGAATGCCACACTACCTTTCATACCCAACTCAGCAGGTATGACCATAGCTGTCGAGAGTCTCCAAACCACCACAGTGTGTGTCAAGCTTGATAAGTCGGCAGTGCCCCCTAGGCTCCCATCCATCTCTGTCACACACATCTTCATTACTGGGCCATACAAACTAGCCCTCCAGCATAGCTCCCCAAGCTGTTTTTCTGAAGCAGCACTCTGAACAAGTCCTCCAAACCAGCCCCCTGAACTAGTCTTCAAAACCAGTTCTGTGGCTCGGCACTGCCCAGATGGACTGGTAATCTCATTGTCACTCTCTGCAGCACCTGCACTAAATCAAACTGCAAACTCTTGTACTCAGGCGTTGTGGGAGTCCAGGGTATGCTGGGCGTGTGTCTGCATTTGTTTAAAGCTGCAGACATGGTGGGCGGAGTCCCCCTGATAAGTGTGGAATCTGGGAGCTTGCGGAGCAGGATTTGAATATGAAGGGGTGATAATTCAGTGGCCATCTGCCAGTGTGGGCTTACTGAAGAATTAGCAAGCATAATCTGAACACACACATGGGTGGGTGGAGGGAGAGAGGGAGGAGTGTGGGAGAAAAGCAGAGGGAAAGAAAGACATGTAGAACATTGAGTTTTGCTTTAAAACTGCTTTATAAAAAAAAATAAAGCACCGAGTGACAGATGTATAAACACCAGTTCCTCACTCTCTTCCTAAAGGTTGAACTGGAAAAGCATGTGAATGACTGACATTTATTCTTTTATCACTCCTTCCTCCACTCTGCTCCTCACCCCAGGCCCAGTCCTGACAGTCCAATAATGCCTTGCTATGCCTGGAATGTCACACTAAAGCTGCAGCACAAAGCAATCAGAAAAACCTCTTCAAATGACCAATCCCTGAGCCACACACACACGCACACATACACACGCATTCACGCACAGACACACATGCACACGTACTCACAGACTCACAACAGCAATCCCCCATTACAGTGTGGTTCCTAAGATCAATCTTAAAATTTGTGCATTTACATAAGTATGTAAGTCCTAAATTGCTTTTTTGTTGCTAAAGCAGGGAAATGGCTCCCTCTGATTCATTCACCACTTAAAGGCTTGTCTCAAGAAAGAGCTGAGCATTGAGCTGCAGGACTCATTAAACCAACAACAATAAACAAGGCTATGATGCTGTGACCTCTGCAGGACAGGGGGGAGGGGGGGGGGGAGAGACAGGGAGAGATGGAGGGAATGAAGCTGCAGAGGGTTTTTGTGCCCTGATGTTCATTTCTCTGCACGGTGTCCCCATGGCATGAAGCCATAGTAATGAACCGCAGGGCCACATCGTTGGAGATGGCCAGTGGAAAAAGCACTCCAGTCCCTTGATATTCTATGGGAAAAAGTGAATAGAGCATAATTTTGCACACCCCCCCAACCCCTCCTCCCCCTCTCCCCCCTCCTCCCCCCTCTGGCCTGAAGGCCCCTGAGGCTTTTGGAGAATGAGTGCACGGAGGGGGTGGGGTTGAGGGTCAGCAGTACATGCACAGGGTGACAACAATAGCTCCTGTGGGAGAGGTGCAGATGCAAGCGCTGTGATTTTACCACCATCCAAGAGAAGGAGAGAGATGGGGGAACAGCACAAGCTCTGGCTCCATTTCCTCTGGGCAAAAAGCAATCCCTCTGATACAAGTTACAAGCCCAACACCAAAACACTATAAGTCACTCCTACAACCTCAACACCAAAACACCATCTGTCTCTCCTATAACCCCAACACTGAAATACCATCCTTCATTCTTTCAGCCAGATTGCTGAAACACCATCTGTTCTTCCTCTAACCCCAACACTAAAACACCACCACTACTCCCAATACTAAAACAGAAACCACTTCAACAGCAATACCAAAACAGAATCCAATACAACTCCAACTCTACAGAGAATTTACTGCAACACCAACACCAAAATGGAATCCACCACAACCTCAACATTAAAACAGAATCCACTACAACCCCAAAACTAAATAGAATTTTCTACAACCCCAACATAAAACCCAGCACTTTCCATCCATGAAGCTCCCATTTACTGCCTATGAATTGTGGTAGTGAGTGATGGCACAGCCCTGTGTTTTCTAAGTGTTCTCTCCCTCTCTCTCAGGTCTGTTGAAGATGCACTGGACCCCGGAGCATGCCCAGCCTGTCAGACAGTGGCCTGAGCAGCACTTGGACGTTTCCTCCACCACCTCTTCCCCAGCTCACAAGTCCGATCTTTATGCTGGCCGGAACCGCAGCTACAGCTATGCTTGGGCCAACGAGGACATTTCCGCCCTCACTGCCTCCAGCCTGCTGAAGCGCTATGCAGAGAAATACTCCAGCACTCTCGACTCACCCTACGATCGCCCCACTGTGGGCACCTACCCTGAGCCTGCAGTCTTCAGCGCTCTCAACGGGCAGAAGAGTGAGCTGGACCCATGGCCCCTGTCGCATTGCACTGAGGGGGCGTACCCACTGGTCCCACCCTCTGGGCATGAGGGTCTGGCAGGGGCCAAGGTGGTGGGCACTTCAGCAGGCGCATTGGGCACAGGTGGTGTGTCAGTAGTGAATAATGGCCTCTCAGACCCAGGGTATGCAGCAGGAAGCTCATGCAGTGGCCCCTCCTCCCACGATTACCCCCCAGCCTACAACGGCACCTACCTCTCATCTGGGTACTGTCCCCAGCCCAGCTCAGCACTTCCCCCCTCCTCCCTGCACCCCCTGCAGCCCGCCACCACCCTGGTGCCCAGCTACACGCCCCCCGGTCCAGTTTACAACTACCCTCCCAGCAATTACTCTCACCAGCCCAGCCTGGCTCCGAGCTACACCCACCCCTCCGCTCCTTACCTTCCTTCTGGCCTGGCTGCCCCCACCCCCCTGCCCTCACGACCCACAGTGGTGGCAGGCAGCTACGGCTACCAAAATCAGAACCTCGGGGGTATGGAGCGAGGGGGATCACTGAAGAGAAAGGCCTTTGAGATGACGGGTGAGGAGGAAGAGGGGGACAGCTCCCGCTACAGGAAGTATGGATACGATCATTCCAAGCCTGGCGTGGGCTCGCCCTACGGCATGGGCGACAAAGAGGAGTGCCACAGCAATGGATTTGGGACAGGCCGCACCGACTCACAGGCCTTCAAACGCAGCAAGCCCCCCTCTCAGTCTGGCCCGGGGCGGGATGAGCTGGGGAAGTACAGCGGGCTGAAGCCCCTGGTGTCCCCCCCCTATGGCGGGGCGGGTGAGTACAGCCCCCCTGCCAGGATGACAGGTGAGAATGGAGGAGGAGAGCACAGTTACCCGCAGCACCACTTGGGCCCCAAGCTCCCCGCCCCCTGTGCCCAGTCAGGTGAGCTACTGAAGAGCGCCGACCCCCGACTGCTGGAGCTGGTCACTGGAGAGCTGCAGGACCGCAACCCTGCCCCGCTATGGGGTGAGCTGCTCGGACAAGCCCAGGTGAAGTCTGCTCTGGAAGAGGACCTGTTGTGGCCCATGCTGAGACCCGGGCCAGCCCGCCACCCTCCCAGAGCTATCTTGCTGTTTGGGCCACAGGGTGGGGGCAAGACCTCTCTGGCCCGGTGCGTGGCCTCCCAGCTGGGTGCCACTTTCTTCCGGCTGAGCGGCACCACCCTGGCCTCTAAATGGAAGGCGGAGGCAGAGAAGATCCTGCACACACTGTTCCTGGTGGCAGGGGCGCGGGCACCCTGTGTGGTGCTGATCAGCCAGCTGGAGGCACTGCAGGAGGAGGGGCTGCGGCAGCAGCTGTGGTCCTACCTGGAGACAGCCCAGGGGGGTGTGGCCGGGCCCGTGGTGGTGGTGTGTGCCACACGCCGGCCCGACCTGCTGGAGGAGGCAGCACACCGCTGCTTCACCAAGCGCTACTACGTGGGGCTGCCAGACGCAGGGGCACGCAGGCAGGCACTCCTACAGGCACTGGCCCCACATGGCTGCTGTCTGAGTGAGCGCGAGATGGGCGCTGTACTCCAGCGCACCGAGGGCTTCTCCGTCCCCGAGCTCCTGCAGCTCTGCCAGCAGGCCTCCGCCTCCGCCTCTGCCTCCTCCCCTGCCCCCATGCATGGCCTGCCCAACCCCACCACGCCCCCCACCTTCAAGGACTTTGAGAACGCCTTTTGCAAAGTGAGGCCACACGCCACGGCCAAAGAACTTGACACCTGCATGGAGTGGAGCAAGGTGCACAGCCAATGAGAGAGGAGAGAAGATGAGAGGCGGTCTCAACGTGATTGCCACCCACTCCCTGTGTGGAGTCTGGGAGAGCTCATTGTGCAGGTGTTCTCTTAACCTAGTACTTATGTTGCAGCCAAAAACAAGATAAAAATGGTAAATGGTGTGTTTTCAGTAAGGGGGTCATGCTGGATTTAATCTGTTAAACCATGTCACCTCGTAAATGTACATACAACTTTATTTTTCCCAAAGAGCTGAAAAAGGACTTTTTTGGGTGGGGGGTGGGTGTGTGGGGTGGTTGGTTGAAAGATTTGGAGGGTGGTTCATGGGCTGATTTGACAGCATGTTTGAATGACTTTTAGGGGTATTTCACCATGTCAGATTAGCCTTGATCCTGGATCTTCAAACATTTGGACTGAGCAAGCAGTTAAATGTGTGACTATTCTAGATTATGGCTAATAACAGATATGTGAAAATCCCAAATTATTGCTACTCTCAGGATCCTATTTATTTCCACTCTGGAGTCATTGCCTGTTTTTTTTTTTTTTTTTTGCTTTTAACAGCTATTTTGTCATGCTGGTTATCCCTTGCTAATGAAAAGGCCATTGGATCTGCCAGAATCATGTTTTATACCAAAAAAAGAACAGTGATGCCATTCTCTTTTTCCCAAAATGGTCACATCTGCCCTTTTTAGAAGCAGTTCAGAGCACAACCTTTCTCCAGAATGACACTGCTGTTAAAGCTGACTATTTTCACCAGGACTGATCCAAGGGAATTAACGGAGAACTCCTGAAAAACTGATGAAATTGAAGATCATTTTTGATACATGTCAAGTACTTACACACAGGGCTGGGCATTCAAAACCACATCATATAAACCCCCGAACACAACATGATCCAAACTAGTGTTACTAGCGGCCCAGGATTGTCATTAGAACGAATGGACAAATATAAAATGTTGTACGGCAGCATTCCCACAGACAGCTCTATGGTGACACCATGAGACATGCAGGAACACTTCTCATGAGTCTATGTGGGATTTATGCACAGTAATGATTTTATCATTTAGAAACTGAGTAAAAAACCATTCAACAAAACAAAGAAAGTTAAAATTAAACATTATGTTCACAAGTCCTTCCAAAGGAGGATGACTTGCTCGAGGAGTTATGTTCCAGGCTTGCAGGGCAGTTTCGGAATGCTTGATGCTTGAAACATGTCAGCTCTTCACTTTTGACCTGAGTTCTCCTTTAATACAACCCACGCTGTGACCTCATTCATGCACTCTTTTCAAAAGCACTGTCACCCAGCAGGCATGCAGCAAGGTGTCATATGCAGTCCAAAACTCCAGAGATTAACAAATACATTTTTATTGATAACTGTGAGAGATGAAAATTATTAATCATTGTTTATCACCCAGTTAAGCACCACTTATGAAACACCATCAAGTACATCCAAAATTTTCATGGTATAGAATAAGCAGATACACATTATGCAGGATGGAGCAAAGAAGTTTTACCCCAACAATGGAACCATCACACAAAACATGTACCTGAAGAATCTATCACACATTCCACATTTGATGCAGTTTTCCTGAAGGATCTTCTCTCAGCCCTGAAACACAGGCCATTCAGGTCTCTGGGTGTCTTTTTCTTTTGAATTTATTATTTTTTTGGGTAGTATATGTAGTCTTGTTTCAAATACTCAGGAAGATTTTCTTTACCTCAGAATTTTAAAATGAATGTATGTAACCTTAGGGTCTTAGTAGTGAGCTTTGTGAAGAGGTATAGACCTGACACATGCCTGTGCACACACTACAGCTGTGATCTCACCTCGCCAGGAAAAAAAAACTTGAAGTTGCTACCAAGACTTACTGTACATTGAATGTAATTCAGGTATTTTTCAAAGGATATTTGAAGCAACAAATCCAATGTTTTTTAATTACATATACACATATTTTTGTTTTCCTTATTCATTTTTCTTTATATTGTAGATTTTTGGTGGAATTATGATTGTCCTCATCATGTGTAGATGACAGAAAAGATCTATTAAGCTTCATATTGTTGGACAAATTGTTTGAAAGTATCATGGATGATCACATGTTTATCTGTGTTGTTTATCTTATCTTCATAGGTCTGTGTATCTTATATAGAATATATAGCATATGTACAAGATGTATGTGTGCACAGATACATATGAGACAAACATGAAAAACTGTGTGTTAAAGCCATCTCTTGCAAAAACACCATCCTCTGTCTAAACCCTGAATACAGTCTTATAGACAGGCCAAGATGTTTAATCAGCAATGATCTGCATGCAACCAATAGCCAATCAAATCACTGAAAATAATCAATCCTATATTTAGAAACTAGTCTGTTTACGCTTCTCCCCACCCCACTCCAACCATGTGGACAATCCATAAGAAACAGCACGTGCCAATGTGAAATATTCTGCATTTAATGTTTACCAAAAAGTATCTTGTCATTTATCCTGAGACCAGAGCATTATGCCTCTATCACTTTCTGTGTAGAAAGAGGCACTTAGACAGAACAGAGGGTGTTCTCCTCCTCCCCCGTAGCCCTGCCCCCTACTCCCCAGCCCCTGTTGATAGATTATGCCTGGTTGTATGCACCAGTGGCCATGTGCTGTGTAATGCCTCCCCAAACTGAACCTTTTGGAGTTCTGCTGCCCTGATTGATGTCCAGTAACCTTATATTACTATTGAGCCCACCAAGTACAGCTGGTGACTTCACTCATGCCACACTGCCAGGTCAATTCAAATGACCCCTGCTGCACATATTGATTCCTGCTTTGGAAACAGCCATATACGCCAAAAAAGATCTTCTCTCTGGAGAAAGGGGTAGGGTAGAGAAGGCAGGTTTTCTGAAGGAAACAAGCAGCAGAAGTATCTCTAAGCAGTCAGGTTTACATTACTAATACACAAAAACAAGCAATGAACTGGTGAGTTTTGTGGCAGGAGAACCTAGATGTGATGTTAAAGGACATGTTAATATGAAATGTTATTCGTTAGAACACAAAATCCCCAAATAGGTTACACTGTAATAAATGTAATCAAACAGTGAATCACCTGGTTTACATTAAGCATCAGAGGACTTTGTTTCTGAAATGAGTCAAAAAGTTTCTTATTTGTAAGGCTTATCATGTACACAAAATCTCATCCCACTTTGACTCTTTTAGTAAACCTATCGTTTCTATCTGATATTTAACACCACAATTTGCTGCTCCTGTTTCTTTGCCTTTTCTCAGGTTGTCGAATGTTATTTGAAAAATCACCAAGTACTGCCATTTATCTTAAGGCCAATGAAGTGAACTAGTCCCTGCCCCATATGACATTTCAAATGGCAAGATCATTTAGAAAAGGCAGGAGCTTTTAGTGTGGCTGACTTCATTCTCCTAGTCTGGGAAATAATGTAATTACAAAGACATAAGTAAGGGTCTATGCACACTAGAGATGAAGAGAGAAAGCAATGCCTGCTCATTTTCCATGCACCATTACTCTAAAAAGTGATAGATGACATTTTGAAATCAATTACAAATATACAAAGGTAGTTCTTTGTAAATCATTTTGACTGTATGTTCTAAAGTGCTGCAAATTCAGTAAATATAAGGTACTAAGAAAATAGAGACGGTTTGTCCAACAGAATGGAGTTTAATTGCTGTTTTTACTCTATTAGAACAGTACCTATGTTCTTGTATCTAGTACATTCTCTGTAACCATTTCTACCTCATTTTGGCAAAATAATTTACATGAAAGTATTTATTTCATGTCTTTTTTGTTGTCTGTTTTAAAGTAATGACAATAATGATAATGTTCTTGAACTGTAATGGTCTACCTCAGAAGAGACTATTTTAAGAGAAAAGTATTAAGCGCAATTAAAGAGATTATGTCACTCTTGGAATCGGGCCTCTTTGGGCTCTTTTTGTGTGCTGATGATCTCAAGCTCATGTGGAAGGATGTGCGGTTGTGCAGAGTGGTGGGATACAATGATCACCTGAGGGTGCTTCACTCTGTGTCCTCAGCGATCCTTGGCCCTCTCATTATTTTAGTGCCCCTGAATGTTAGGGTCAGTGAACTCACTCAGGGTCAATTAACTAATTGAACTGCTGTTGAGATTTAAGTCCCGTGGTGCCATGGACACATAAAGCCCCCACATACCCACTTCAGGGTAGCACCCCCCCCCCCCCCCCCCAACCAGGGCCAACTGCAAGTGAGTATTTAAACCAGGTTTAAACTGGTGTTTGGACAGTCAGATCATTGGACTCTATTTGAGCCAGAATGTGTTTAATGTCAGAGCTCAGACACAGCCGTTCCAGCTCTGATGGAGCTCAGTGGTGTGGTGGTCCAGTAAAGTTAAACTTTAAATCTCTGTTAAGATCATTGCATCTGGCAGCTAATGCAGCTGACGTTAAAATATGAACCATTTCACATATCCAAGCATTTACAGAATCAATTTAAGTTAGGCATCTGTCTCAAGGATACAACGGCAAAGCAGATCCCTACTCAAGACATGAAACCCACCACCTGCTGGTAACCAAGCTGAAGCAGCTTCCCCTGGGGTACAGTTGTAAGGGGTCTGAAGATGCCTGGTTAGGGTAATGGCTCATTTGCCCCTTTAACTGGTTACAAGCAATCACTATCATTATTTATCTGCTTTATCCAGAGAGACATGCACAGCTTATGTTTTTACCACCCATTGATACAGCTTGCAGACAGCAGATAACCACCTGGGATCCAAACCTAAAATGTCTGTATTTTAAGACCAATTCCTAATCCACTACCAGTGCTGCATGAACCCAGCGCTGAAGCCTCTTCTGTGCACTGATATTTCAAACTTACTGAAGCAATTTCCTCTTTATTACACTGCATACCTCCATGTTGACACAGTCCAGACAGCTGTGTATTAGTTCTTGTGTGATGGAAAAATCGGTTTTGAATTGGGGAAAAAAAGACATTTCAAAACATGTGAAAGACTGAACAGCAGAATAAGTTCACAGCACTGCTCTTACATTCAGCCAGCAGATCTGACCATGTATTAGATATCTAAATCCATTGGTCAGCCCTGTGCTAGTGATGTCTGGTTAATTAATGAGCTAATAAAAGCTAATTAAATTAATGAGCTAATTAAAGATGCATGGCTCTACTGTAGTGCTCGCGATCGGGCCTGGCATTCGTCCTTCCAGCCCCTGGGCGAAGGGCAATTGTTCCACAGCTGTCAGATGTTTTAAAATCATTTCCTGTGCCATAAACACCCTAATTCAATAAGCAAACTTCTTGACTTGGTGGTGAAGGATTAGTACATTGGGAGAGGGAATGCAGAGAGCTGGTGGAGAGCCGTAGCACATTCTCAGTCCTCCAATCGCTGAGAGCAGGCTGGGTCCATACTTATTTTTGACACTGTAGTGTCCACAGTTATGCTTCCCCCACAGGCAGAACAGCTGTCCAAAAGCAGACGCGCGCACACACACACACACACACACACACACACACACACACACACACACACACACACACACACACACACACACACACACACACACACACACACACATACACACACATGCACATACTCATAGACATGAATTGTGATTAAACTCAAAATATTTTCTTTTACGCTGTACACGCCAAAAGAGGTGTGAATCCAGGCCTTTCTGCTGAGCAGAGTCCCAGTGGCAGGGGTGGTGTGCTGTAGACCCTGTAGAAGTGCCCTGTGTCCCCGCTCAGACCACTACGTTCTACATTTTACATTCTTTGTACTATCAATGTACAATCTGCTTGCCACCTTCTCCCGCTGAAGAGTGACCTCAGCCTCAAAGCTCAGACTGTTCAGCCTACGCTGCGCATGAGTGTGCACAGAGCAGTGTGTTCATGCCCCCATGCTTGTCCTGCCGCCTGCAGGGCTTATCCCCACCGAGATGATAGCTCTCACAGTCTGCATTACTGTGAGGAAACCTCAGCTCTCCCATAGCACTGTTCATCTTTCATCACTGTTCATCAAAAGTTTCATAGCTTCAATGAAAATGAACAGCAAATTCATAAATTATTAATGTCATCTGATGCTGTATTTTAAAATTAATAACAAAAGTTTACATACTAATAACTGAATCTTACTTTGGGCCACTGGAAATTGCTACAGTTTAGCAAGATGGCATGTGCAACCACTAAGAAATACATTTGGCTGGTTTTCTTGAATGCAACACAAAGTTGAATTCTATTTCCACATAAATATTGCAAGGAATGACTAAAATACCAATTGACAGGCATAGTGCTAACAAACATACATTGGTAAACGTAGCCATGACATACCTGAATATACATATTTTTACCACAAGCAGCGACATTGCTACAAGTTTGCGCTTTGCGATGTAGAAAAGATGGTAGGCGGCCCCCTATTGCACACCGACTTGTCAGCCACCCAAGGCTGGATTATGGACCGGGCCAGTGGGGCCAGTGCCCCGGGGCCTCAGACTGCCAGGGGGCCTCCAAGCCTCAGGCCGTGCAGTGCATGGCCCAAGATGTCCAAAGGAAGTTGAATGCCAGGGCCCTCAGTGCGCACAGTGCAAGCTGACCACTAGGCCCCTGGGTGCTTATAGCATGAGCTAACCACTACTGCCCCCCAGATCCCTTGGCGCTTACAATGTGAGGGCCTCCAGACCCCTTGGTGTTTAAAACGTAAGCTGACCACTAGGGCCCCTGGGCCCCTCAGTGCTTACAGTGTGAGGGCCCCCAGGCCCCTGGTGTTTAAAGAGTGAGCTGACCACTAGGGCCCCTAGGCCCCTGGCACTTAAAGCGTGATCTGACCACTAGGGCCCCTGGGCCCCTCGGCACCTACAGTGTGAGGGTCCCTTGGCCCCTCCACTCTTAAAGCATGAGCTGACCACTAGGGCCCCCAGGCCCCACAGCGTTACAACTGCTTGAGACATTGCAGGCACTTAATCTGCAGTCAGTGTTCCCCAATGTTTTTGTGGGCTTCGGATTTTTCTAACTTTGCCAGTGACAAACTGCCAGGGTGAGTGGACATTTTCCCTTTTAGGCAGAATAAAAAATGAGCTGCGGAGGAACATGTGCCAAACATGTCTCAACTCATTGCCACTTATGTCAATAGAGTCTAGGGGTGTCCCCGACTAAGAATTTACATAGTCAAATCTGATTCGTCAAGTTTTGCCTATCGTCGACTGATCGTCGAATCATGTTTTTGTTTTTTCTCATTGATCCATATTCTCATTTGCGACATTGGCTTCCATTTTTTCCACACCAGACAAAAGAGCTAAAACACCCAATTAAACAATTTGTCGCGCACAGAAACAACTTGATAATGAAACGACCAAAGCTGAAACCAAGGCCACTGTCAAGTGTCGGCATATAAAACATCAAACAAAGTGGCATATAAAAAATGACCATAACAAAATATAGGTTTAAATGACAAAGGGGCTAGCACATGCCTTGGATTTTTAAATTTTTTAATTAAGGTGAATCCCTACAAGCTATAAATTAAAGGCAATATGGAATAAACATTATTAGTTAAACGATTCCTTAACATTAACATAAAATGAACATTTTAATGCCATGAAGTGCAGAACAACATCAATGTTAATGTTTGTGTGCTTGCGAAAGCTACATCATGAGATTGTTTAATTAACAAGGATGGCAATTTTAATAATTAAGTGGCAAGTAATCCCAAAGCTTTCTCTTAAATGTTTCACATTATAGCTTTCTTGTGTTACAAAATTCAAATTACAAAACCGAGATAATTTTAGTTAAATCGATTTAAATTACTGAGAATAAACTTTTAGGTTAGCTTGAGTGCAATGAACAATAACGTTGAGAACACAGACCTCACAAAAACTGTGATGTGTCATGAGCATTTCACGTAATTTAAATCGATAAATGCCATCCTTGTTAATTAAACAATCTCACGCTGTACCTTTCGCAAGCACACAAACTACAGACAATCTGCGCTGTTTTGCAAGCATAATAATTTACTCTATTTACGCGTGGTATTTGGTGTCGATTATTCTGTGAATTGTTTGTTTTATTGTTAATCAAGGAGGATAAAGGGGGACAGGTTGAAAGTAATGATAGGGTTAAAGGTAGTGTTCGGGCTTCCCCTGTTTCCAGCTCACCAGCCACCACTGGTTGACACAACTTGCATTTGACTTTTTTTGGATCATCTTTGACTTGTTCAAAATACTCCCACACTTTTGAAGTTTTTTTTTTCCCAGACATTGTGAGCTATTATGTAGCTAAAAAGATTTAAAGCCCAGCCAAGATGTTGCTCTGATGGTCCCGCAAAATTGGATAGTGCAACTTAGTGCAACTGTCTACCATGGTGATTTATTCACGCACTCTAAGGAGATTGATTAAAAGCACATGAGTTAATTTCCAATTTTTATTAACAGTATTACTAATAGGGTGATATACCAAAATAGGCTATATATCATGATTTATTGGGAGAAACCAAGCAATTCTGTGTAAAATCAGACATTCAGCACCCCCATATAGCCGGAATGGAATGACCCTTGTTTCATAACCACATGTTGCAACGATTCGACTGTGAGATTGGCAGTCGAATCAGGCTCCTTAGATCGAATCGTCCAATAGTCGATGATTCGGGGTCACCTCTAACAGAGTCAGACCTTGTCAGACAGCTAGATTTTGATGATCTAGTGGATGATTTTGCGAGGAGGAAGGCAAGAAAGACACCAATATAGGAAAGTGGGGGGGAGGGGGGTCTTCAAAAGACATGTGCCCAGGGGCCTCCTGGGACCATGATCCGGCCCTGGAGCCACCCTACCCAATGATTCCAAATTTGCGCAAATTTACGATCATTTTAAGTGCATTATTTTGATTTTTTTGATGTGTATGAGGGAATGTGACAAACTCCACTTTACTGGAGAAGGCTACTAAAGAGGCACGTGACGTTGTCGACATTTTTAATAATAATGATTGTGATCGACTCGTCGATCATAACCAGTATTGGCCTGTTTCGCTTTTTCTTATCCAGCGAAATAGCTCCACAATCTTTCCGTCTGCAGGCATGTTGTAGGTTTGGTCTGTGATGAAGTTTTTTAAAGACCCATTTATATGTCTGTGATTACCCATAACCATGCCCTTCAGTTGTCTCCTCACCCACCTGTATAATGAAGGCTCTTCAGAGAAAGGCTCTTGTCTGAAAATTAGTCAATTATTCTCTTGTCCTTCCTAATGGGAGGTAATTAGGCGAGAAGAGTTTGGGGTAATGGGGTAATAAAGGACACTAATGAGGCTGCCAGCCGCCTTGTTTACTTGGTGAGTTCTCTTCTTTGAGAATGATAGCCCTGTAGATCACACCTCCTACACTACTCCCCACTCTGCTATACCAGCACTCCTCTTCAGGTAGGGTGCAGCACTGCACAAACACAAACAATCAGGCATCCACACATGCACACAAACACACACACACACACACACACACACACACACACACACACCCACAAACACACAATCAAGCACTCACACACATACATACACACACCCTGAGGTGTGAAACTAGCACATATACACCGATGAGCCAGAACATTATGACCACCTGCCTAATATGCTCTTGGTCCTCCGTGTGACACCAAAACAGCGCCGACCCACTGAGGCATGGACTCTACAAGACCCATGAAGGTGTCCTGTGGTATCTGCCACCAAAACATTAGCAGCAGATCCTTCAAGTCCTGTAAGTTGCAAAGTGGAGCCGCCATGGATCTGACTTGTTGGTCCAGCACACCCCACAGATGTTTAATCAGATTGAGATCTGGAGAATCTGGAGGCCAGGGCAACACCTTGAACACTTCATCATGTTCCTCAAATCATTCCCGAACAATGTGTGCAGTGTGGCAGGGCACATTATCCTGCTGAAAGAGGCCACTGCCATCAGGGAATACCATTGCCATGAAGGGGTGTACCTGGTCTGCAACGATGTTTAGGTAGGTGGCACATGTCAAATTGGCGTCCACATGAATGGCCTGACCCAGGGTTTCCCAGCAGAACATTGCCCAGAGCATCACACTCCCTCCACCGGCTTGTCGTCTTCCCACAGTACATCCTGGTGCCATCAGTTCCCCAGGAAAATGGCGCACACGTACACGGCCATCCACATGATCTAAAAGAAAATAGGAGTCATCGGCGCAGGCGACCTTCTTCCACTGCTCCAAGGTCCAGTTTGGACGCTTGCATGCCCATTGTAGGCACTTTAGATGGTGGACAGAGGTCATCATGGGCACTCTGACTGGTCTGCGGCTACGCAGCCCCATTTGCAGCAGGGTGCGATGCACTGTGTGTTGTGACACATTCCTCCCGTAACCATCATTAAAATTTTCTGTGACTTGTGCCACAGTAGACCTTCTGTCGGTTCGGATCAGACAGGATAGCCTTCGTTGCCCTCGTGCATCAATGAGTCTTGGGCGCCCAACACCCTGTCGCCGGTTTGTGGTTTGTCCCTCCTCGGACCACTGTCGGTAGGTATTCACCACTGCTGACCGGGAGCACCCCACAAGCCTTGCCGTTTCAGAGATGCTCTGACCCAGTCGTCTGGCCATAACAATTTGGCCCTTGTCAAAGTCACTCAAGTCTTTACTCCTGCCCATTTTTCCTGCATCCAACACGTTGACTACAATAACTGATTGTTCGCTTACCATCTAATCTACCCAGACCTTGACATGTGCCCTTGTTTGGAGATGATCAATGTTATTCATTTCACCAGTGAGTGCTCATAATGTTTTGATGATGACTGGCAGAGCAAAGCTTTGCTATTACTCCATGTTCCTTTGACAGAATATATACCTCAATCAGCAGCTAATCAGCACATTTGGGGGAAGCCAGTATGTTAAAGCAGTAAATGTCATCCCTTGGAATCTGGGTAAGACATTGCTGTGACTTCACCATTTACCAGGGCAACCTCTCAACTGTGAACTATATCTGTTACTCTATTTAATTCACAATAGATGGAGTCATACATGTTGTCTGGTATTTATTCAATGTATACTGTATCTATGCCAAG
Source organism: Megalops atlanticus (assembly GCA_019176425.1). Lineage (NCBI taxonomy): Eukaryota > Metazoa > Chordata > Actinopteri > Elopiformes > Megalopidae > Megalops > Megalops atlanticus. The sequence goes on along the minus strand of CM032882.1, from coordinate 1,848,245 downwards.
CACCTGAAGGTGACTGAAATATGCTGAACCTCTTGTGAACCACAAATACTTGTGTGACTATGCATACAGTTGTCTCTCAGACTCTCTCAGACTTTCTCAGTCAGACTCCAATCACATGAAATATCTTTGTCACAGTAGTTAGTTTAGTTCATGTATTAGTAGCCATAACAAAGGAAATGTGGGTATCTACATGATTGGGTGATCTTTTAGTCTTGATTTAAAAATTGTAAAATTGCAGATTTTTTCAAGAACCATTAGAAGCCTGTATGTGAGGCAGTTCATCTCTGTAGTTTCTCATGTTTCATTGTGTTTTGGTGACTGTATGTATCTTAGATATTTAAACTCCAGTTTAAAAAAAACAACCAATTCTGTCATTCTGTCTGTTCATTGCAGCCTCTCTTCAAACACACGTCCTCTCCAAGAATGAGAGTCAAAGTTATAATGCGATCATTCCAGCAGTGCTCAAAACAGTCTCTGCAAGCATTCCCTGTTCAAGGACACAAACACAGCAAGTCCCAATCTCAGTTATTATTTTAAACAAAACCCATGCTGGTGAGTTGGAAAAGACTCCAGAAATCGGTTCCACAGTAAACTGATTTTACCAACAGATATACATTGAGCATCACTCAATCTACCTTGCTAGGTACCTGTATGTCTGAAAATAAGATGATTTCAAGCACCAAGCCCATTGAGTATTCAAGTACACATAAGCTTGTGTGTGAAAACAACCCATTTGTTAAACTGCAATTAGTTTGCCATCAGAGTGTTCTACAATTACAGTATGTGTATACTTCAAACATAATGGCACTGCCTTGCACATGGGTCAATTAGAATTGCTCAGCATTTTTGGTTAAAATGAGGTTTCAAGGTTTTCTGGATTATGTCCTTGGGTCCATCTAAAAACATACATGACAAATTACTGTTAGATCCCACTTCAATATCTAATACTAACGTCCTCTTTTCCTTTTTTCATTTATCATATTTAGAAAGGTGTTTATGAATGCTCTACTTGAAAAGTGCTGTACAAATGTTATTATACATTATTATATTATATATTACAAATCTGAGCATTCTGGGATTTAAGAAACAGTAAACCTAGTCAGTGTGAATGAATTTAATTTCTGATACACAGAGAGGGGTAGTCAGCCAGCCAATGGCTACCTCCTCTGCACCACTCAAATGCACAGTTCTACTCCCTGCATGAAAACAGACACAGCCAGTGGAGAAAAAAGTCTAGGATCAGATCCTGGACCCCTAAACCCCAGGGTTTACTGGATGTAAATGTGAAACATATACACAACATAAGCTATGGGATGAAAGGTACATTACCCATATCACATTGCACATGGCAGCATGGGAAAGGCACAGCCACCCCACCCCCATCTTTCCTGCACTGTCCCACCCAGCCTTGATACTGACAAGGTTGACATCAGAGGAGAGCTCTGACACAGGGTGAGTTAGGACTGCCAGCTGTTTGCAATCAGGCCTATTTTGAAGTCAGGGACTCTCGGACCCCCAGGGCCAAAGCATCAACTAGCACAATCCGCCACCCCCCCAGCCCCCGAATCCAACCCTCAGCTCACCAGCCCCAACCCCCTGCCTCACCCTGCACAGCTGGATTCATTTTAAGCAAGGCATAAAAAATAATATATAAAATTCTTTTTGTAAAGGCTTTTTTATATAATAGGCTTTTATATATATATATATATATTTTTTTTTTTTTTTTTTTGAAACACCACAAATGGAATTGTGCAGTGACCAAAAACTATATAACACTTTTTGGTCACTGCACAATTCCATTTGTGTTGTTTCATAGTTTTGATGTCTTTGCTATTTTTCTATTTCTATTCCTATTTTTCTAAATTGTGGAAAATAGTAAAAACAAAGGAAAGTGTGTCCAAAGGTTTGACTAGTACTGTATGTATACAAAAAACTTCTTTAAGGAGTGTTACGCTACATTCTAACCAGTCATATCTGATTTCAAATAAGGGAACTAAAACAGAACACACATACCAACAGGCTTCATTACTCATAACACAAAACAATAGTAAAAAACAGCCTCCTATTTCTGTCAGTTGCAACATTGACTTACTTCACTGAAGCCACTGAATTGTCTCCTACTCTCCCTTCATTTTTCTGTTTGTTGTTTCTCGCAGTTCAGCAAATTAAACACTTTTTTCAACTGCCTACCCATGAAAAGCTTTAGGGTTTAAAACTGACTACAGGTACGGCTGACTACAGTTGACTGTAGTAGACTGTAGTAGACTCTATGTGGGCAGGCCATGGTCACAGAATGTAAAAAGCATAAGAATGTTTACAGAAGCAACAAAGAAGGAAACAATGTGGCACAGCATTAGTCCTGCTGGCAGCCCTACAGGCAGCCATGAGAGGAAGGAATTGTCCCAAGCTACAGCACTACAGTATTCAAATCGAAATTTCCTTCTATTCAGTTGACTGTTGTAGTGAGAACTGAAGATTTCATATTTAATTCTACAACACAATTTATGTGTTTAGTTACAGACATACAGGCATTGTTATAGACAATCATTTTTAGTTGTTCATTTCTGTCATTCATAATCGCTGTAAGTCTATATTTTTGTAAGTCTGTAGCTACTTTGTTACTAATTGTCACACACTGCAATGAGAGCTGGACATAAGTGCGGAAACACAAAACTTTATTCTGGAACTGGGCAGGATACAAACAGGGCACGAACAGACATTCGCACAGGAGACAGGCAGGAATTGAAAAACAGGTTGGATTCGAAACAAGAATCTTAGAAACCAGGCTTAGCATACCCTTTCACAAGAGTAGACTTCACGAAGGAGAACTAAACACAAGGGTATAAATAGGGGAACAAATCTGCTGAGCTGAGCGCTGAATGGTTGAAGCCAGAGTGGGAGGAGGCGAGGTCATTACACTAATTTGAATTGTTAATGGAAACCATGTGATATTGTGGAATGTGGACGTGTCAATTGACTGTCATCCCAGTGTGTTTGAAAAAATGATATTTAATCTCTCTTCTGGGATTCTCTTTTACAATTCTCTTTTACAAAATTGTATTGTATTCCCAAAATATGTATCCTTGTACTTTTGTGATTTTGTATTTTGCAGTTTCACTTATTGGTTGAAAATATGTGATATTGTGTTGTTCTGATGAATACCAAGTGACTATTTATCCAGTTACCCATACTGCTCGTATTGGCATTGTGGTTTGTAATTATCCCTGACAAAGGCAGTCTGACTTTTCCCTAATATAAAACTACATGGCAGCCACCATTAGAATACTTTTCGGAATATCAAAAAATGTACATTGCTCACCTCCAGAGAATGATGAACCAAATAAACCAAAAATCTTCCACCATCCTCTGTACCTCCGTCTTATTATCTTTTATTTCCCAGTTTCACGGGCAGCCTAAGTTAGGGTAGGCTTAGTTGACATCTCCATGCAGAGTCCTGCGTTAATACAGAGAAACATATGTGACTTTACAGGTCAAAGCCCCATCCTCGACATAAAGAGGGGGTATGGGCTGATGCATTCCCCTGACAAGCAAAGAGGTTGTCTGAAGCTGTAATGAGACATTTCACCAAATTATTTCAGGGGTGGCAGATATAAACAACTATACTTGGGTCACAGGATGACAGGCTTGAGCTCATAATTCAACTTTTTTGTGTGTGTGTGTGTGTGTGTGTGTGTGTGTGTGTGTGTGTGTGTGTGTGCGTGCATGCATGTGTGCATGTGTGCATGCACACTTAAGGTTAGAATATGGGTGTATGGACAGATAAACATCTACAATGCTGTTTACTGACATGAAAACCTAGCTCTGCCATTGTAATGTGTACAATGATATAGCTGCTGCAGTGGGGACATCTAGTGGTTGTCCAGAGAAGATGTCCTTCTAGAGCTAGACAGTTGTACACCATACATGACAAACTATCAAATGCCTTCAGAGCAAGAGGGCAAGAGCTAATTATACGCATATCACAAAAACGCGTCTGTAGTTCCAGCCTCTCCTGACGCCTTGGGAGGTATTTTTCAGAGATTTCATATCCAATACCATGCAATACTCAATATAGTTATATAAATAGTTTTAACGCATTTCCATTACAAACCTAGACTGGAAATACTAATGAAATGTGCGATTATTTTTCCCCCATATTTATAAGGTACATATAGTAAAAAGCAGTCAAGTGACACAGTCTGCCTTTCAACCCCCACTATTTCTGGGACATTCCAGAATTGAAGGACATTTTTTGTCCCACCCGTGAAATTTCAAATAATCCATGCACAAAATACTAAAACATTCACTTGCTGCGTAAATTATACTTGTCCTGAGACAAAATATTTAAAATACCAAATAGCTCTTGAGCACCCCCTAAAATGGCATTTTTCTCTTGTCCCACCTTCTTGATGACCAACTTGCATATCAAACATAACAGTTAAAATAAGTTTTAAATCTACTTTTTTGGTATGATTTTGTTGATATATGTCTCTTGTAATAGTTAAAACAATTTGTTTAATCATCAACATATTTTAAATAATAGTAATTATGCACTGAGGTTATGTCCCACAACATGTGGGCAACCCTGTTACCAAAACCTATTTAGCCTGGCAGAGGAAGAGAAAAAAACTGTGAGTCACATGACACAGAGGAAATGACATCATCAAGCCATTTGCTAACACCATGGATAGACCAGAGGTAAGTCCTCTCTTCTATTTTTCATATTTTTCCGATCTTTTCAGCCTTGATTGAGTGTGTCACTCTAACCAACGCAACCCTGTTACTCATTTTATCAGAATAAGACAAATGAATTTTCTTTCTTTATTTATATAACTAAGTTTGTCCTTGACCTTGACAGTAATGTTACATTCCACAGCTAGCATCTATTCCTGAGAAAAAGCTAACATTAGCATTGAGCACTGTTACTATAATTAGAGTAACAGGGTTGCACTACAGTAACAGAGTTGCATCTCCTTCAGTTCACTTAGAAGGGACAATGTATTATCTATAGTAAAATTAAATGTGTATGTATAATTTAGTATAATCTACATGTTTTAAATGTATTACTGTTATTTCCATAACATAGTCATTTTTTTAAGTAAAGAAAGGTAAAGGAACTGTATCTGTACAATGAACAGTGAAATAGGTGTCTTTTACTTGATAGGTATTGTAGCACCGCCACATATGGGTGAATCAATTTCACCCGTGTTGTTTGTAGTAATCCCTATTTATATGGCTGGTTGTTACAGTATAATATGTAATAATTACAAGGGTAACACTTTATGATAACCATAATTAGTAAGTCATTTATATCTATTAATTACTGGGTATCTACCCTCAAATAAGTTGCTACTGTGAAATCAATAATGAAAGTATTTATATGGTTACATTTAGTGGCTGGCGATGTCTATTTTGCTGCAGGTGAAATGGTTAAGTGACAATATCTTTATGTTTATATGTTTCTTTTAGGCAACGTGATCTTGGAAGAAGAAAAAGGAGGGCTGCCAAATGTCTTGTCAATGTCTTGTTGACATGTTTATTTTTTATCATTCCTACTCATCCTGTTGATCCTTCATGGAAAAGATATATAAAATATTATTAAACGACATTACTGTGGTCCTGAGTATTTATTTGTCACATTTATGTCATGATCTACAATCAAAAGTAATGTATCCATTCAACTCTGTTACTTTGCGCAACCCTGTTACTCTAATTTCAGCCCTGTTACCATATCATTTTATTAAAATAATCTTAAATGATTTTCTCAGCTCACGAGGGTTTAACCTATTGTCCTTTTAATAGTTTCAATGATTATATGCATAATGTTTGAGCAAATATTTGAAAATAAAATAAAATAAAATAAAATAAAATAAAATAAAATAAAAAATAGTGTGACTATTGAAAAGTTGGGCAAGATAGATTTCAAAAGTTGCTTAAATTAATATAAGTCAAGTGTTATCTGAAATTAAATGAGTATTCAATGTGAATGTGACTTTCTTTGCCTAATTGGTGAAGGATTTATTAAACAATATTTTAAAATATACTTTTTTCACGTTCCTGAGTATTCGTAAGAATGTTGCGCCAAGCATAGCACACAACAAATAAAACATCTCATAAAAAGTTTACCTTTGATGCCTGAGCTGGACGAATCAAATTATTTGACGGTTTAATACCTGTTTTTCTTAAATATATAACAGAAAATGATAAAATGAAGGGTCAATTTTTGAAAAGTGTTGATGCCTAAATTGTCCTCCAATTCTGGAATGAAAGATTCTGCGTAGCGAAAGTGATCATGTTTGCGATGTAGTATGTCAGGCTACATAGCCCATTATTATGCGTATTCTTTGCCTTACAATTGCGTTTTTTCATACCTCTATTCTAATCGATATGAAAACTTGCTGTCGTCAAGGCGTCTCCTCTTACGGAGTCTACCTAATCTAAACAATATGTGTTCTCCTTGATAGACCGAAATCAGGTGCTGGGGATTGACGTCTGAAGAATTCGGGGGGTCTGAAGCATGGAACACAACCGAGTGGGTAAATCTTCCCTTGAGCTATAACAGCCATACTCAACCGCCTCATCCCACGCTGCAGACTGAGGGGATTGTGTGTCCGTGTCGTTTTCGCGTCCAATTAAGGCCGAGGAGTGTGGAGAGACGGAAAGGTATGTCAGGTGACGGGGCTGCAGCCTTGCCCCTTGCGGATCTCTGACTCCGCGCCCGCACCAAGGGGCAGGACGTGGGAGTTTTAATGAGTGAATCCATTGTCAGGAAGGGGCATAGGTGCACCAAACCAAAGGTCCCACACTGACTCCCTTCTCCCAAAACGCCACGACAAAACTTACTTTTATGAATAAATGATGCATGTCGTACATTCAGCCTGTAACGCCTAGTTTCTAGTTTAAAACATTTTGCGGTATTCTGACAAAAGTAGTATGTTTGTTGGAAGTTTGAAAACCTTTGATACGTCCTTGAAGCAAGGCTTGTTGTGTCTCCAGTCTTATTTTGGTAGGCTAAACATAGCTTATTATGTCTTTATTAGCTATGTAAAAGCTTGACCAGTTCACACCTGACCACTCCTGGCCAAAAAATAAAGTAGTATCCAAAGCACACACTCCAGCGCCAGAGACAAAAGAAAGACATAAAAATCGATTCCCTGAGTGCAGCTGCGGCTTGCGACGTACTGCTTAAGTGACAGGGGGAACTGAACCATTGCCCTGGGTGGGAGTTTGAGTTTAATTTGCTCCAAAATGCCCCACTGGCAAGTACAGTCCAGAACGTAATGAGGGAGTGAATCACAAACAATACCTGAACTAGACTGGGAGGGAAGTGACCTACCTGTCAGGCATGGGCCAGCTGTTGTCTTTAAAAGCTGACAGGACTGTTTAAAGTCCTCACAATCCACTCAAGGGCAGGGCTCACAGGGAGCAACGGATCCATCTCCAAAACTATCAGAGAACAGTGTAGGATCACTGAAGTACAACAAACCGCAGACCTGTGCAGTTCAAGCTACACGCAGAAGGAAATGAAGTCGCGGTAAATACTTTAGAAGACAAAAAAGAAAAAACTTCTGCCAAGCATTGGAACATCTTGAAGGTACGTTCACGACTGCATTTGTCCGAAGTAATTATCACGAAAGCAGTTGTGCAGAAATTATCGTTGTGCAGAATTAATGGTTGTAGATTTTGGAAGATATTAGCAGATTGTGGATAGTCGTCTTTTTCTGTTTACAGTTCTTGGTACTTAAAACTAATAATTTGGGTTTCTGCAATATTTTGTAATAGTGTACAAAATATACGGCTGTACTCTGTAGGACTGGGGCGGATTTCCATAATCATGACATGCCACAAGATTTTTTTTAATCTCTCAGAATGGTGAAATATTGAGTACACTGTGCACATGATAACCAGCATTTATTGGAGGTGAATTCATTTAGCGAACTTGACTCCTTAACTTAAGCCCTCTGATATTTGATCAAGATGCTTAACCTCATTTGTTTCAGTAAAACCTCTAAAAATGTTATATGATTAAATAATTAGCTATTATTCATTAAATATTCCCAATTATGAGAAAAAACACAGTCCAGTTAGTTGGCCTGCAGGAATTGTTCAAGTCACAGAAAGAAGGTGGCAGGTTTATGGTGCTATGTGTGTTTGCTGTTTTTTGTTTGTTTGCTGTCGTTTCTGAAGTGTTGTGTCATGTGTGTGTGCATGGAGCTCAGCAGTGCTGAGAGCATTTTCTTCTGTTTCTGCAGTTCTGTGTTCCCTGTGCAAGTGCAAGCACGTGTGCGTGTGTGTCAGACGGAGGGTATGCACAGAGTGTGGTGGGGCATCGCTGTGGGAGTGCTGCTCCTCCTGATCTTCCCCAACAGTTTGGAGATGGTTCTGGAAGACCAAGCTCAGCAGTCCAGGTACCACCACCTCCTGCTCCACCCCAGAGGCAAACTGACCAATGACAGTGCAGTTACCTTAGTGATTGTTTAAAACTAAAATGCAGTTACTAATCAAAAAGTACAATGGGGCAGCTCCCAGGTAGCACTGTGGTTAAGACATTCACCTTCAGCATGCTGAGCTCCATGGCCCGGGTTCAATCCCAGCCATGTCATTAGCCAACAATGACAGGAGCCCACAACATAAGATCAAATAGGCTTCGCTCTGCTGGGGATAGGGGTAGGTAGATCAACCAGGGTCCCCTCCTCTCACTGCTCTAAGGCACCCTGTGACTTATCAGGCACCTGCAGGTTACTTAGATGACATCAGTGAAGCCATGCTCGTCCTCCAATTGGCACTTCATTCACTGTAGTACGCTGAGCAACCTGTGAAAAATAGTTGCTCTTGGCATGTAAGTGTATGGATTGCATTTGCTATTTCCCAGACCAGATTACATGACCACAGTAGTTGTCACGGTTAGACAAGCATAGCATATCCAATTGGCAATTGCATTAAAAAAATGAAAATGAAAAAATAAAGTGCAAGTACTGTTGTAAAATGCCAATACAGGAGGTATCCAGTTATACAACACACTAAGCTAAAGTAAATAAATCTTCCATCTCTACTCTGACCCCCAAGTTGTGTAAAGAGCTCCTCACAGCAGCCAGGACAGTGGAGTCACTATTGATTTTCCTGTGCAGAGTGAAAACCCACCTATTCAGACTACGTCATGGCTCCCCAAACTTTGACCTTTCCCCCTCCAAACACTGTATAAAAAACTTAGGTAAAACTTAGGTGCAAGGTATAAGCTTTAGAGGAAAAAGCCAGTTGGGAGTATAAGCCTGTGCTACAGATGAAGGTCCACAACCAAAATTTTGTTGTGAGAGAAGCTTGTGGCAACACAAGCTTGGTGGCTGAAAATGAAAGTCGGTATGAATGTACACCTCATGACAGCAATTACTGTGGCAATAAGTCCTATAAGGGCATTACCTATGTGGCTGATTGCCTAACCATATTAAATGCTCTTGTTGTAAGTTGCTCTAGATAAGAGCATCTACTAAATAAATAAATCAAAATGTTGGGAAAAACCTGTTACAAGATATTTTCTTCAAAAATATTTTCTCTTCCTCTTTCATGTCATAAAACTGTTTAAAAAAAAATTTGGTGGCATTTTTATAAATATTGTAAATGCAGGATTTGTGACTGGATCATTCTTAAATGGGAACTACATGTGTTCGTTACTGTCCAAATCAAGTCCAGAGCCTGCACTGACAGAGCGTATCACCCCACTGTAATATAGCAACAACCGGTGTCTATTTCCAACAAAGTTCACAACAACAGGAGTGACCCATGGCAATTGTGAAAATGCAACGTGATTATATGTTCAGATCCCCAACCCTTATACAACCATTTCTCTCTGGACATTTTGATTGTCATATCCTGGCCATTTTTAGTACATTTTTGGGTGCTTTCCCAACTTTGTCCCTTCTGTGCACACTGTATTGCCTCTCCTTTCAGATGGGATGAGTATGAGCTGCAAGGCCAGAACATGTTCTCTGACTTTAAGAGACACTCAGATGGTACGTTTACCAGTGACTTCACCCGCTACCTGGACAAGATCAAGGCCAAGGACTTTGTGCATTGGTTGGCCAGCACCAAACGGGAAAGGTGAGCTCAATATTGTATTGTTACCGAATATTGTTTTCGGGACATTAAACAAACTTTGGAGATAATGTCACTGCACGCCCTAGAGATATTCCACTGTCTTTATTTTTTTGTGATTGGTTCATGTGTCAGACAAGGCCAATTTAGGGTGTCCCTGTTCCCATCTCCCAGCCTGCAGAGGCGACAGCTCCATCAGCGAGTGAGAGAGACCATCGAACAGCTGGACTACCCCGTGGAACGGTGAGGGGTGCACTGGTTCCCCTAAAAGAGGAGCGCAGGACACTAGCACTGACAAGCAAGCAGGGCCATCAAAGAAACCAATCACACAGTTTAAACCAGCAAGCAGTGATCAAATTTATTTTGTAGTGCATTTTTTTACAGTAGAAATGACTGTATAGTCATATATCTACACTAAAGATAAAATGAACATGTATTTTTATGTCGCGAGAGGACACCTGCCTTTCAATTTTTAAAAACACAGAGGCTTTATTGTCTGAAGTTTTTGTTTGATGTGCTTGTGCCCCAGGTATGAGCAGGTGTCCTACGGTGAAGGCCAATGACATTCGCTGACACATGGGATCTGACCGAAGACCACCCTCATAGTCTCATCACTGCATTTTGAACAAAAGTCTTTTTACTCAAACTGAAAACAGCCATTAATGAACTCTACGCTAATTAAGTCAGTTTTACCCTTAACCAACAAACAGTCACTGTTAGCTCAAAACCATAGAAATGAAATTTTAAAACTCACTCTCTGCTGATAATAATAATTGAATCTGATTTCAGAATTGTAATAATTCAGACTGCTTTGTTTCATATCAAGCACATCCTTTCACTTGCTTAAGATTTTTGTGTCTGTAGTTTAAAGGTTAATGTACATTGAAAGAGTAGGGATGTGGAACAAGACTGTGATTTTGAAATTGCAGAAATACCTGAATATGCTCAGGACTCTTTCACATGAGGACTATGAACACATTCCATTTCGAGAGACAACATAAAGTGGGTTTTTTTCCCAGACAGTTTTCACTTTTTAAGCTGATTTTATTGTCAGGTGACAATATAATTGAATTAAAGCTGTATGTGCTATGATTGATGGTTACATGTTGAATAAAGATGATAAAATTGATAAAATCTTCTCTGTGTCCAAAAGGTACTTAAGTCAAATGTGGACCAAGGAAAGTAAAGGCATATAGCACAAGTACATCACGGCTGTAAAGCTTGACATCACAAAGTTAAGTGTAATGCACATCTGGTTTCAAGAGCAAACTACCAAATGATATGCGTATGTTTGGGTAGCAGGTAGCATATGCTATTTCTTCATAACTTGATATTGCATTGGTGTTGAATGAGCAGCTGAGAGTTTAGTGCAAAGGGTAGCTCTGCTCTTTGTCTATGGGATGTTACCAGAAAGAATATAGAAGTGTTGAGGTGCAAAATGGCTAAATTTCTCATTCCCGTTAAGCAAGCAAGGGGTGGCATAAACGTCACTACACAGTTTTATGAAGACAACACCAACTAGTAGAACATGCTTATTTTAAACTGTTATGCTTCAGTATTCTTTGGGTTCATAAAACTGTGCAAGTGTAGGTTTAATGTAAAGCATAGACTTTTACATCCATGTAATAATCTCAAGCACACGAAAATAATCCCCACCTCATATAATGATCCTCCATTTTGTCTGCCATCTCAGCAAAGGGTACTGGTCTCGTTCTTCCTAATTTTAGTCATATAAATGTCATGTTCCTGGCCCCTTTGAGGATTTGCATGTGTACCTGCTTTTGTCCTCTGAACTATGTATGACATTTGTACTGAGTCATGTTCAGGCATGTCTGGCTAACACCTCCCCATAAAGTAGAAGAGGGAACTGCAATTTTTCATGTGTCCACCAGGGGGGTGAGGATATTTGCATTTTCAAGCATCTGAGACATAGGGGCGCTGCTGCATCAGCAAAACTGAGAGAGAGGGGGAGAAAGAGAGAGAGAGTCTTGTTTTACTGGAATATTTATATCTCTCTCCTTCCACCCCACCCTTCTGCCTTTTTATTCCAGTCAGGATGCAACTTGACAATCACTATCCACACAGAGAGGTACAGATGGTGTGTGTTCGTGGTGGGGTGGGGAGTATAAAAAGAAACAGGCGCTGGAGCAAAGATTTGAAATTAGTACAGGAATACAAAGCAGGAGCCAAAATAACATGATGGTGCATTTCTGCATCATAAAGAACTAACACCACTCCCCTAAGCAGATCAGTTGAGTGATCTGTATTTGAAAGAAATGAACAAAAGCTGATTCATACTGATCAGCACTGATTTGAATTCTCTCTCTCTCTCTTTCTCTCTCTCTCTCTGTCTCCCTGTCTCTCTCTCTCTCTCTCTCTCTCTCTCTCTCTCTCTCTCTCTCCAAGACTGCTCTAAGGCAGCATGCATCACGTCCTCTGTAATCACACCCACCTTCCGCCTCTCACCAAAACCGCCAACATCTTTTCAGCTTGTAGTTTGTAGCTTGTAAAATTCACCAGAAAACTCCACCAACACTCACCACAGTCCCATCCGCAAACTTTCTCTGGTATTTATATCCCTTAACCTGGAACATGTTCTAAGAATATTGTTTTTAATCACTGCACCTGTATAAGCTGTATATTGAGACACATCTGCCAATGTGAACTGGGCTATTATCATTCCCTGTTTTTTAAGAAGGCTGTTGGTTTCAGGAATCAGCCTAATTAAAGTATAAAGCTGTGTGAAGTGAGCAGTGAGGGTAGATGTCAGCACATTAATTTTAGTCAGTTTGAACCCACATTTTCAGTTTCCTTCCACTTCTCGATCATTATAGCCTCTCAGCTGGTCTCCACAAGCACATATCAAGAAGACAGGAAATGCAGACACACACACACACACACACACACACACACACACACACACACACAGCAGACAGTAAGTGACGTGTCAAGCCTCTGGTCTAAAACCACCCTGACATCACTGATATTTCAACCTGATGCTTCAGAGTAAAGCAATGCAAACCCACAGCACCAATATGGTAGCAAATAGAGATGTAACAGTAAGCCCTGTCATTGAAAGGGTCAACATACTTCGGCAGAGACCCATGCCTACTACACAGGCACTTTCTGCCACACCTTACACCAACTGCCTCTCTTACATCAGCACAAAATACTTCCACAAACTATGGAATCACTTCCCTCCCCTTCACATTGTCATGAAATAGCAGATGACTTATTTGCAGGAGTTTATGTCACATAAACTACCCTCACCCCACTACCTCATGTCCTCCTGGACTTGACAGTATGTCTCCACCCTGACATCCTCTTTAATCCTTGGATGCATCATCCCACACCCAGGTTGGGGCTCGGTGGCCATGCTGGCCATTCATTCAGGAAAACTGCCAGTCTTCCATCACCCTCTTATGCTGACGCTTTCTTGGGGGAGGGCCTTCTGTACCAATCCACCTGTATAATAAGATACAAGACTCCCCCTGCCTGACAAGCTGCTAGAATTGGTGGCAGAAACCACACTGTGAATATCAATGGAGGGAGGAGGAGAGGGAGAGGAAACATAAGTGCCAGCCACCAGCTCACCCTCCCCCACAGTTCCCTGAATTTCTGCTCCTCTCAGGACTGGAGCTGTGTCCACTGACATGATTTATAGACCTAGGCTGAGGCCCTCGCTTTATTAATGCAGAGAAATGGAGAAAGACAGATACAGGGAGAGAGAAAGAGGGAGGGAGAGAGAGAAAGAGAATGAAGGAGAGGAGATAAAGGAAATATGGCCACATGTTTGCAAAAATGCCCCTAACTATGCTTATAGAGATGGGTTAGGCTGCTTCCCCCTCTTGCTTTCAACAGAATAAAGGGGAATTAAATACTGAATTAATAAAACTTACCCACACTGCTATTAGTATGAAGCCCTGAAGACCAACTAACCCTACCCAGAGAAAATCACCCTGGGGGTTAAAAAATTGACCTGAGCAATGAAACTGCTTGCATGGGATTATTGACTGGAGAAAACTAAACTAACCTCGACATTAGTTAGTCAAATAACCTAGACACTCTGCACTCAGCTTGAATTGATTTCTGCATTTCTACATCTACTATTTTCAGAGAATGATGGCACGATGAGGCGAATACGTCAACAACCCTGTATGTTTCTGCCTGCCATAAAGTGATAGTATGGGCTAAATACAGTACCACTATAACATTTGTGCCCTCTCAACCCGATTGGTCACTTCAGCTTGGTCAGTCACTTGGTCACAATTAAAATTCTGTTATTCAGTGTGTCACTTTCACACTTTCACACATTTCGTTCTGAGCAGTAAGACACTGAGAGAAAAGGACTACTGTTTGTTTATTTTAATCTATTTCAATTTTACCTGGGATGCCAGTGGAGGGCATACCTCCCATTCACTGTATTGATGTAGATGAACACAGCCTGAAATGGAAGCAAAGGACTTTTTCCAGTCAGCTGTGGTTGACGATTTGGTGGCCTGTTGGAAAAAGATGGGTGATATAGCTACAACACAGAGCTTACCACATACATCTCAAAACAGGATGAACTTGCTGCAGTTCAGATCAGCTGACACCTCTGTGATTTTCATGGTTTTGACATTCTAATTTGATATCTTTTGACCAATCATGAGAACATGTAAATAAGCCTTTGGACAGCAGTCTCTATACAGCATGTAACAGACAGGTCATACAGACAGAACTCTGTAACCTGTCTCTCATGGAAGAGAAAATCTGTTTTGCAGCATTTCCAAAAATTACACAGAATTAAAAAGTTGCATTATATAAATTCAAAGTGCTAACAGTAGGATACTGTAGGAGATGATGTGACAACAGGTATAGTATGCAATATATGTAATTCTTCACAGGCCTTTTCATGCACCCAGATGATAATAGTTAATAAATTAAAGGACTGAAGTTAGAAGTGTTGTTTAGAGGGCAAACAATGTGGTAATAATAGAAGTGTTAGTGATATTGCTTAGAACCCAGCCAGGCCTGAGGTTCTGAAACTCTGGGAACAATGAAGTACTGTATTCTATTCTATTCTATTTAGAGATGCACGATAACTATCGGCACCGATAATTATCGGCCCGATATTGCAAAAAATTACGTCATTCAGATAACTCCGATAATAATATTTTCGCCGATAAACAGAACCGATATAAGAAACTTAAATTCCTTGGATAATAATAATATAATAATAATAATAATAATAATAATAATAATAATAATAAATTCATTTGAAAAATTGGAACAGTTCTTGTTTTTATTGTGATTACAACAGTAGTGATATCATTTATATTTGGTTAGGACAGAGGCAGAGCTATAATGTTAAATTCATCTTTGCTCACTACATCTTAGCCTTTCTTACTCTCAAGTAGGGATGCACGATATAGCCATCGCGATGTATGCACAGCTATTTTTAGCGCAATAACAGCTATCCCCGGTATGTGGCGTTAGGTTTTTTTCCCGTATGTTTTTCAGTGGCTGCGGGTGAGCTGGAAACAGGGGAAGCGGAAACACTACCTTTAAATCTATCATTACTTTCAGCCTGTTCCACTTTATCCTCCTTGATTAACAATAAAACAAATAATTCACAGAATAATTGACACCAACCGTAAATAAATGATTATGCTCGCGAAACAGCGCAGATTGTCTGTAGTTTGTGTGCTTGCGAAAGCGACAATGTGAGATTGTATAATTAACAAGGATGGCATTTATCGATTTAAATTACTTTAAATGCTCAAAATAACAAGGATGGCAATTTAAATAATTAAGTGGCAAGTAATCCCAAAGCTTTCTTTTAAATGTTTCAAATTATAGCTTTCTTGTGTTAAACAATTCAAATTACAAAACGGAGCTAAATTTAGTTAAATCGATTTAAATTACTGACAATAAACTTTCAGGTTAGGTTGAGTGCAATGAACAGTAACGTTTAGAACACAGACCTCACAAAAGCTGTGATGTGTCATGAGCATTTAACGTAATTTACATCGATAAATGCCATCCTTGTTAATTATACAATCTTGCGCTAAAAATAGCTGTGCGATACATCGCGATGGCTATATCGTGCATCCCCACACTGAAGTGTGTATATAAACTATAAAAAATGTTATCAGTTATCGGTATCGGTATTGGTTATGAGAAGCAGGAATTTATTGGTTATCGGTATCGGTTGTAAACAGTTATCGTGCATCCCTAATTCTATTCTATTCTATTCTATTCTATTCTATTCTATTGTGCCCTGCTCTTCTCTGCTCTGTTCTAGTATCTTCTATTCCATTCTTTTCTTTTCCAGTTGGTTATGCTATATTCCATACCATTCCATTTTGTTCAGTGACATATCTTTCCATGTTGTTCCCTTTTATTTTTACTATATACTGCTTCTCGCTCTTGTTTTGATTTCTGTAACTTCACAACACTTTAAAACATGAAAAATATCTTCTGAGAAGCTATCATGTAAGCGACTCTAATAATTGGGTCTAACAGAGCTAAAGTCTTAAGGGATACCCACACCACAATATCATGTCCTATACAGTGTACCACAGTGTAAGTTGCAAAACATGGTTGAAAGAGGCTATCCTGCTGCAACTCCTGAGCAAATGTCTTCACCCAGGCCAGCTATACAAATCTAAAGGTGCAAAACAACCTTCAGGCCAATTGTACAAATTGTTGAAATGTTCATTGTACTGCTACAGCACTCCACTGAAATCATTGCTGTCAGTCACTGGTAAAGTGATCACCAGCTTTAGATGCAGCTCTCTGTTACCCAGTGATTCTAACAGCACTGAGGAGAACAACAGATTCTGCAACTCTAGGCACAACACTGTCGAATCCATTTCAGGTTTTGCAAAGCGACAGCTTCAGCCAGGCAGAACATACACTGCATGTAACTTCACAAATACCTTTACATACATATGATGTTTACATCAATACATTAAAAGAACAAGCTTTAAGGGGGTGGTACCTTTTTTAGAGTGGCAGTCTGTGGCTCTCCTATGTTCCACTCATGCCCCCCATACCACACACACACACACACACACACACACACACACACACACACACACACTCCCCTCCATCAAGCCTTCAGAGATCAGGCAGGTCCTACATAGACAGGCAGGCTATTAGCTAGCTACCTCAGATACATTGCTCTGTCTTTTCATGGAAGTCTCTGTCCCGCAGGTGTGTCATGACTACCACATGTGTGCAAACCTGAGAACACAATACAATTTAAAAAGCCTCAAAAAAGACTTCAAGCAAAATGTTCTCCTGTAACCAGGGACGAGGAGAGGATGGGATGAGGGCAAGGTGGGTGGGGAAGTGTGTACGTGTGGAGGGGTGGCTTGGCATAAAGGTTTTTAAAATGTTATTCCAGGCGGTGGCCGGAATCCCCGGTCTAATCCTCTCCAGCCTCCGCTCCTCTCCTCCCTGCAGTTGTATGCAGGCAGTGGGCTGGACTGGGAGCACCTGCTGACTCAGCCCTGGCTTCTGCATTCATTTATCTGCACTGCAGTGCTCTGTCGCTCGCTTGCTCACTCCCTCCCTCCCTCCTCCTCCTCCTCCACCCCTCCCCCTGCCTCTCTCTCTCTCCACCTCACTGCGCTCTGCACTGCTATTCTGAGCCATGAGCGGAGAGAAACGCAGAAAAATACAATGGGGTGCGGGTGGGACAAGATGTCACGTGCATTATGGCTTGGCTGAGTGGGTGAGAGAGAAAGATCATGAAATAATAACAGGCTGCACATTTTCAATAAAGAAGGGAAAAAAATCATCAGTGAGGACAAACAGAAATAAGACAGGAAAAAATCCAGGAGAGACAGAGGCCCACGTGTGTCACCCTAAGGAAGTGGGGGCTGTTCTGAAATGGAGGACAGAGAGACGGGGAGAGAACAAGTGGGAGTGGGGAGCGAGAAGGAAAGTGGGAGAGAGAAAGAGGAAGACAATGAGAGAAGATGAGGAAGAGAGGAAGCAATACAGTGAGACACTATTTTTTACAGCCATGTTTAATTTCTAAATCAATCCCGGGCAGGCATCATTGACCATCAAATCTGAAAGCTGTCAGGCACAAAGAGGGAGAGAAGGGATGGAGGATGGGGGGTTGTGGAAGACAAAGAGAAAGAGGGAGCTTACGTCAGCTATCACCTTCCTGCTACCTGATTGCAGCAATAGTTAAAAATAACATACCAGTCAATACCACGTGGTCATGGGGTCATGTCCTGGGGGGGTGGCGTACAGATGTGACACCCACAGCAAAGCAGCTTTTCTCTAACAAGTTCTTTTTAACCTGACAACAGACTGATGAATGCTATCACAATTATAGCCTCCTTTGGTGGTCTAGCATCAATGGCGTCCAAGTGGGATCCCAAAACGTTGGCATGCCAGTTGAAGAGCCACCATAGCTTGCTAATGCTGGCCAGCAAAAGGCAAGTCGATTGGTTTGACAGCATTTGCCCTACCAGCAGCTGGACTGAGAGCCTCCCTGTGATCTGGGTCAGCTGTTGACACGACAACATTTTTCTTCATTCAGATGAGATGCAATTGTCCATGATAAACCACAATATCATACATGTCTACAAAGCATACTCAGTTTTAACTGAATATAAGTTTATCATGACCCACAGCTGTAATATTTTACAGCCATTTTGATAACCCAATGTAAAATGTGTTTGGCAGCATTCATGGAGCATGTAATTTCAATGTTTTGACTTGTATATCATAGAGAAGATCTGAAGTTGATGCTGAAGGTTTACAGTCTAGGAAAATGTTTTCATATTTAAATGTTATGCACGGAGCCAACAGCTAGTATTTAGCAGCAATGTTGAACAGAGAAGGCTTGAAATGAATGAGGTCACAAAAATAAATGGCTAAATTGAAGTTGAAAACTGAAAATTGGACTATACCTTCCAGTCTGTCATGTGTCTAATGTTTTTTTTTTTTGTCACATACTCTGTAATTATATTTGAGAGAGACAATCCATTTAAAACATTGGAAAGTTTGCTATATTTCATCTCAGCCATGTTGACGGAAAAACTAAAATGGGAATGAAGGTAAATAAAAGCTTGGCTTAAGAGAATTTAGTATGTTCATAAGGGTGTAGCTAAATTGATAGCTAGTTAGCAATGGTTTTGAACAACTTGCCATCTATGATGTTTTATAACAGAGCCAGGAGCATAACCAGAATGTTGAGGGTAAGAGTCTTGATGGGGGCAAGGCTATTACTGGAGTTGTTTTGATAACCTTAAGGTTCCAGTGATATAAATGCATAATCCCTACAATGGATAGGGAAGTTACTGTAGATAGATTTGTCTAAATCAAATAAATAGTGTAGTCACTGTCATCTCTATTACAACAAAGATTTCTTGAAACAAACAGGAATGGTTAAAAAATGAACCATATTCATTGATGATGAAAAATCCTTTGTGGGGCAGAATAATCAAGAGCAACCATAGGCTGAAATGCCAATGATAGACACCATAGACCCACAGAAAAACCTATGATCACACTGATTAGCTGACAACAGTGGGACTGTGAGTTTGCCTAAAAGAAATAGCTATCCAAAAAACCAAGTTCTCTGTGAGAAGGTAAACACACTTTCCACATGTACACATTTACTTCATTATTATTTTGGAGTGATAGCATTCTAGTATAATTACTGTATGTGTGAGGTCAGTGGGTCAGGTAAAGGGACAAAGATGTGATCTCACAGCCATGTCAGGCCAAACCATGGACCCATCACAACATGGCCAGAGCTGAACATTTTTTATGTGGATGTGGATGTGACAATCACAGTTCTCAAATTGTCAGGGGTAGGATTTGTGTGGTAGTTGTGTCAAACAGACAGACACACTCTCCAACATGCATCTCCTATTTACGTCTTCTCCAATTAATAAGTTGCAATCTACCCTGAAGGACTTGACATCAGGAACTTTCCTGATTTTGGATAAAGGACATGTAATTTCTTTAAAGTTTTCAGAGCTCCTTTTAAATTAGCTGAAATATTCACTACTGGGGAGAGCACAGCCTCCCAGTGGATTGGATTCTTAAAACTGGCGAGTTAAATAGTGAACTAACTTGAATACTTGCTGGAGAAAAATGCTGTGGCAAAAAAATGGATGGCAAAAGACACCTACAGAAGCAGTACAACTGTTGCAGTAGATGTCAGTGGTCCAGTTGGAGGTGACCGGTGTTTCAAGACCATCTTCCATTGCATTATCCACATGAGGAGAGATAACAGTTTTCCCCACACTTACCACCCACATTCTGTTTAACCCCTAACCCCAAAAAACCTCAACACAGCATATAACTGGAAGGCTGCTTTATTGTTAATAAAAAGGTTCGTGCTCAAATGAAGACAATCTTCATAAATTCTTACTAAGAGTCCAAGTGGTTGTGCAACACACAATCTTATTTTGTCCTATATCATAGTGGCACATGATGACAATTTAAAAAGCACTTTTCAAACGTTTTTCAGCAAAAAAGAAAAGGACATCTCAGTCATGCTACAAAAATAAATGAAACAGTTCCATAACTAAATATTGATACAAAAATAAACGTCAGAAATGAACATGATTATAAAACAGAAGGCTCGGAGGCAGGCTGCTTTTTCACAGTACACACACTGCAAAACAATGGAACACTTAAATTACCTGTTGCATTATAACTTTGTTTATTTTTTAAATAAATTTTTGCTTTATGATTTCTCAGGCAGTATTTACGGGCATGTTTGTGTCCCTGATTTGCATTGTGCTCCAATTTGACTAGCTCCAACATTTTTTAGTGTCTTGCGTTATTTTTGAATTCTTAAAAAGGCAGAGAAAGGCACGTGCCATTTTTAAATACTGCACAGAAAATCAACAAATGAACAAACAGAAATTACAAATATAAATAAACAAATAAGAATGAAAATGAACACATAACTAAAAACCTTACTTATCACTAACGGCATCAATGCATGTGAGGGTGGTTTAGTGGGAATTTCGGAGCCATTGGAAGCCACACCAAATGACAGATGTCGGGACTCATCAATTTAGCCTGGCCCGCTGATGTCACTACTATGAATCTGTCAGCTGGTCGGCTGTTTGGTGGGTGACAGAACATTTTGGGGGAGATAAAAGTGTGTGTGTGCGCGTGTCCTCATGTGTTTGTGGGGGTTTGGGGAAGCGGGTACGACAACTTGACAAATGTACACACGGGTGCTGGTAGTGCAATCTTCTCCTTAACGCAGGCTATAAAATCCTCAGTGAGCAGCTTCTACAATATCGTGCATGAGACAGTCTCGGAAAATGCCATGGTCCCGAGCCAACCAGAGGTCTGGTCATTCACCGAACCTGTTGCACAAAAATGAAATGTGAGGCACTCACTTTTGGTAATATTGTTTCTTCCTTGAAATGGGGATTAGGGGAATGTGTGTGTCAGAGACAGTTTTCTTATATAAATTCATTGTGTGTGTGAGTGTATACACACACACACACACACACACACACACACACACACATATATATATATATATATATATATATATATATATATATATATATATATATATATATATATATATATATATATATATATATATATATATATACATATATAGACAATCATTCACTTTCCCTCAGTAATGTGAAAAGTGTTTCAAAAAATTGAAAAGTAACAAATGTGAGAAAGGGCATCAGCTGGAAGCCATTCTATATTGTTATTATTATTATCATTTATAATTATTATTACCATTAGGTTAATAGTAGTAATTTTTTAAAATTGTCTATTTACAAAAAAACAACAACAATGCATGCTGATAAAATAAAATAATATTTTACATTATTTATAGTTTCTCTCAAAAAGTTCATCCTTCACTTTTCAGCATGTTGTGCCATTTACATCACAGCCTGCACTGTACATGTTATTTTTTTAAGATTTATTTTTATTTGTGTATGAATGTCCTTTTTCATTTATACATTACATCCAAGATGGGAACGGGCAAAAACTAGATGGGATTATTTGCTTGTATGATTTCCACTGGGAATTTATTTGGTTTAAGTCCACAGCACCACACTGATTAGGCGACCTCATGCAGCGATTAGACCAAAGGATGCCTGGATGAAGCAGGCGGCGGGGGTGGGTTGGGAGACAGGATGGGGGATAGGGGGCAGAAACAGGAAGTGCCAATGTCCAGAAGCTCTAGAGTGGTGTGTTTCACTGAGCAGCGGGAGTTCAGCACTCAGATTTTGCAGGATTTAATCTGCTGTTTTTTTCTCAGAGAGAAAAACATTTATTTTGAAAAGATACCTCAACCATCAGCCTCACACAGAGGACTGTGTGTACCATCTCGCTCCTTGCAGCAATGGTGACTTAGTGTTTCCTCCAGACTTTACAAAGCAGGGCAGTGCAAGGGGGCAGAGGCATTAGCACAATATTCCTTTTGACATGATAAATTCCACAAATAAATTCACTTTGATAGAATCATATCCCCCCAACCATGCTGCTTTGAAAAACACCCGGAAGGCATGCCTCTCATATAGATGCTTCCATCTCCACATTTAATATGCTACCTCCTGGAAACCTTGCATAGGTTAGTGTGCATCATTTAGCCATCCTGCATGATGGAGCAATGTCACATTACATGTAACCAGTGACAAATAAAAACACTTCCTCTGCTAAGTTCCTTGATTGAATTCTTGTTCCTAGATCATAAGATCAATTGATAGAGCCTTCAGTTGCTGCATTTTCTCCATGCACTTAAATACTGATATAGCCCTCATAGTCCCCACATCCCACTAACTGACTAAAGTCCAGCCTGCTCCATTGCCTTGAGTGATAAGGCAGGTCTTCATGGCTTCTCCTCCAACATCAGAAATTCAAACAATCCACAATGCTCTCTCTCTCTCTCTCTCTCTCTCTCTCTCTCTCTCTCTCTCTTTTTCTCTCTCTCTCTCAGCTCAACATTCCTTCTCCATGGACAGACGTAAAAGACATCTAGAATAAACAAACTAAAAACAAAATGAAAAGGATGTTATGTCATTTTTGAAAAAGATGTGATGCCACTGACAATGCAACAGAGAGCAGTGAAGACGGGAATGGGACGACAAGCGAGAGACCCAAAGACATGTAAAAAAGAGCGAAATAAATAAACAACTAAAGTAATAAACAGCTATCTGCTAATTGTTTCAAAAGCATATACTTATCAGATGTCATCTTCCACAGACATCCTTCCCAGCCTACATTCAAAGCCTTATTAGAGAACAATATGAATCAACTTGCCACATCCATATACACCCACACACCCATTTGCCCCACCCATAAGCCCCAACCTAACACCCCCACTCTCCTCTTTCTCCACAAAAGAAGAAAGGTCAGAGGCTAAAGGTCAGGAAAACAATATTGCAGAATACAAAAGGACACACAGTTCATAAGACCCAGATTTGGTTTAACAGTGATTGAAATGTGCATTTGTCCCAACCACATTTGCCTTTCTGCATATATCCTCCACATATGAACCATCTCCCATGACCCTCCCCATTCACAGAATTCAGAGCAGTAAACATATTTTTTGTCTGTCTTTTTTTTAATGTGCCACAATGTTGGTATACTCAAACATCAGAACATGAGCTATTGTATGTTTACAACCTCCTTACACTTAAAATTTCTAACGAGGCCCTTGTTAAAAGACCTATCAGTTGAATGATAATATTTGAGAAGGGCAGAATTTTATATTAGATCATTTCCCCAAATATTGTGTATGATAATAACAATAATAACCATTATTATTATTATTATTATTATTATTATTTCTAAATCAATATTCTTTTTATTTTTTATCAGTGGGCAGCCTCAAAACTATGGTCAAGCCACTGTTGTGGTCTGAGTATTTGTGTCTTGTGGACTATGATTATTCATGCATGATTCCTGATCAAAACATGCCATCATGCAAGTCATTTCTATGCATTGAACGAGCACAATTATTTATTTATTTGGAAATCGGTCTGAGCGAGTCCCTTTCAACCCAAGTCAAAACCCTTATTAATCCCCCCTTCCCAATCAGTGTGAAAGCCCATGTAGAAAACGTCTTTTTTATGTGGGTATAACAAAGATCAGATGAAAAGACGAGTGACATGGGCTAAATGTTAACTTTTTTCTTATTTTGCCGCTCAAATAATGTAAAGATGCAGGTATATTCAGCGCAAACAAACAAAAAACCCTGTTTTTATATTGTTCAAGGGTTTTTTCTTTCTTTTTTCCTCCTATTTGAGTTTGCTTTTGTTCAGTCTTGTTGGTTATTGTTTTTCCTTGATTATTATAGACACTGATACAGAACATCTTTCAGACTGCTTTGGACAGTTATAGGCTCCAGGTCTCCTGTTTCCTTTGGGAAAATCCATAATGGCGGTGATTTTCCAGTGGAAGTCCAAGTGGCAGTCTTGGAGGTCCTGTCCCATTATTTTATCCCACTCTCTGTCCTGTGGCAAAGTCTGCCACCAGCCTGCACAGGATGGTCAGTTTTTTGTAAATATTTTTATTTCATTTTTATCATATTTTTAAAATCTTGGTCTTTATGCAACGTCACACAGAAAGCTGATTACGTTTGGTTTTATTGTCTTCCAAGCCATTAGAAACCAAGCTGCTTCTTCTGCACTGATACTGTGAAATCTGTAAACAATATTTTTGTAATTTTTCTGTTCTGCTGTAGTTTTTTTTTTACTTGCAAATGAAATCATTTTTACACGGTGTCGAGTTTTGATTTAGAGTCTGATCTCATTTTTCTGCAGTGTGTGTGTTGTTATTGTCCTTTTATCCTAACATTTAGATTCCCTGACATCTTTTTGGTTTCGACCCTTGTCCTTTCGCCCCCGCTCCTCGTTATCCTCCTGTTTCTCCTTGTCTGGCTTAGTTACGCTGTCATAGGAGGGGAGGGAGGCAGTGGAGGGCGTCCCCTCTTTTTTCTCTTGATTGGTCCCGCCGTTCTCCAGCTTGTTGGTCCCGGGTCTTCGCTTGCAAATGAAGCCCCGCCGCACCAGGTGGGCACGGTAGGCACGCTGGATGACGATGGCAGATACTTCTTCCTGCTTGCGGCGCAACGTAGTGGTGATGGGTTCATAGGACACCTTAGAAGGGTTGGCGGCCACAAAGCGCTCCTCCATCTGCTGCCGCAGCATGTCAAGCTCACCGCTGTCACCCAGCACACGCTTGGTGAAGGCGAACAGGATGTCCAGGCAGTGGATGCGGTCACCACTCACCATGGGCATGTCCATGGCGATCAGCTCAATGGTGTTGGGCTTGGGCACCCGGAGTGGGTGCTCCAGCGTGTCAGCGAAGTCCGACAGCTTGGCAAAGGTGATGAACTGTGAAGCGTCGGGGTCAAACTTCTCCCAGATCTCATAGAATGTTTCAAAGTCATCCTCACTCAGTGGGTCAGCGCTCTCCTCCGTGGCCACACTGAAGTTCTCCAAGATGATGGCAATGTACATGTTTACCACAATGAGGAAGGAGATGATGATGTACATGACAAAGAAGAAGATGCCCACAGAGGGATTGCCACAGTCCCCCTTGATGGTGGTCCCAGGGTTCTCCTTCTCTGGGCTGCAGTCTGGAGGGTAGTTGAGTATGGGCAGGAGCAGGCCATCCCAGCCTGCAGAAGTCGTGATCATGAAGAGGCAGATCATGCTGTTCCCAAAGGTCTCGAAGTTGTACATGTCATCAATCCCGGCCTCCCTCTTGACATAGGCGAAATTTGACATGCCGAAGATGGAGAAGATGAACATGACCAGGAAAAGCAGGAGCCCAATGTTGAACAGGGCTGGCAGTGACATCATCAGGGCAAACAGTAGAGTCCGGATCCCTTTGGCACCCTTGATCAGACGCAGGATGCGGCCGATTCGGGCCAGACGGATCACCCTGAAGAGGGTCGGGGACACAAAGTACTTCTCGATCAGGTCCGCCAAGAACATACCTGAGGTTTTGGAAAGAAACCGAGGAGGGAGAGAAAAGCTTTAAACTGTAATTTACACACCATCCAACATTCATTTCAGTTGCACATTCTTTTAAATGTCCTTTAAAGTGTTTTCAAAGTCACAGACAGTTTTCAAAGTCTAGACAGTTGAAGGGAGAAGAGCTTTTTGATGTCCCGGAGGGAGGCGGGCTGTCACCAGCTGTTCAATAGATGTCTATTTATGAATCCGTCTACAGAAAATATTATTTATTGTGTTAAATAATAAACCATTAGAAAAATCCAGCATCTGCACTCTGTCAATGTATAGAAAACAAAGAAAAAAATTATCCAATATCACACTTATTCATCTTTATTTATTGACAAATTATATATGAAGTGCTGAGTGTGGCTCTTCACAGCCAATAAATAACTGACATGGAAGCATGTTGTTGCTTTGTCATTCTGTATATGAATTAGTGGAGTGTAGAATGTCATTTCTGAGCTGAATAAACAGGCAGACAGCACACCCCATCTCAGTCTGATACCCCCCACTCCCCCATGTCACAAGTGGATTGAGCCCCACACATCACTCACCCACAATTGAGAGGATCACCACAACCACATCAAAGATGTTCCATCCAATAGTGAAGTAGTAATGGCGCAGAGCAAAGAGCTTGAGCACAAACTCTGTGGTGAAGGCGACGATAAAGATGAAGTTGACCCAGTAGAGAATGGTCTCCATTTCTTGTGTCTGGTCATCTGTTTCCACCATCATTGTGACCATATTGAGGCAGATCAGGATCATGATCGATATGTCGAAGACCTGCTGTGTCACAAAGTCGAAGACCATTCCCTGGATCTTGTTCTGGGAAGGGAGAGGAGGGGATCAAAAAGTGTCAAAAAATAATGTTTTTATGTCCTTTGATTCACCCCCCCCCCATTCTACTACAACATCAATGATGGGATAGATAACACAAGTGTGTGATTTCAGTGGGTCAGTTCAAAAGCTTAAAGAATAATACAACAGAAAAATAATTCACATCTTGGTATGTTTTCATCTTTTCTCACAGAAACTTAACCAGTCTCAAACTCACAACAATACTTCAATCAAATAAATCAGGACAGTAAAGGTCGAATGGCTCTGTGTGGGGTTTCCTCTGCAATCACTGGATCAAACATGGGTTCTCCTAGTGCAAAACTTTGTTTCTAGCAATAGTATTTGGTGGCAGTGACAAAACATACCACTGGTCGAGGGATGGGTTTTTGTGGTTTCTTAGATCCCAGCTTCTTCATGGCATTGTAGTATTTCTTCTGCTCCTCTGTCATGAAGATATCCTGACCCCCAAAGTATAGGAACAAATTGGAATTGCGTTAAAACCATGAAAATGACCACAGAAAAATCTGAACTCTATAAACATATTGTATCTGCACCACACCCACAGACATTCCTTTCATAAGAACTAATCAGTTCTGATCATGCCATCATTACCTTTCTCTATACTACATATAAGAATCAAATACATGTACACTGAAGCAGGCAGAAATTCTGCTGGCTTAACCAGCTGCCCACCATGGTACTGTGTGATGGTTTGGCATGTAGCCATGAGAAGAGGGAAAACGAAAGATAGAAGGAGGCCTTATCTTTTTCTTCTGTTGGTTGAAGTTGTCGATGATGACACCAATGAACAGGTTTAGAGTGAAGAAGGAGCCGAAGATGATGAAGATGACGAAGTAGATGTACATGTAGATGTTGTCCTCATATAGAGGCTGATCTTCCACCTGTCATGCGAAACAAAGACCATCAAGTCTGTTATACAGGCAACTCAACACAGTGACACCACTTTTCATTTAGAGAGTAACTTCACCAAAGTCTAAAGCTCCTTAATGTCACTGTAGTATGTTTTCATGTTGAAAAGTTCTTTATTTCTTTTAGTAACTAAAAGCATGAGCCCTCTCATGGATTCATACCCCACTCTCCATCAGACAAAGCCCAGAATCCAGTGTTACACTTCTACACTTTTGCTGATACTTGTTCTTTGAAGAAATGTTTTTCTTGGCCTAACCTCAGCAAGAATAGGGATTGAGAATGTATTTACAGAGAAGTGCAGCACACAGGGTAGTTAAGGAGCGGTTCTCATGCACATATTGTAGAGGACTGCACCATACCCATAACCCAACCCCCCTGTGTCCTGATCCCCTCAATCCCAGCAATACCTTTTCTTTAAAGATTGTTATTTAACATACTTGTAGGCAAACCTAGCTAAGTTGTAGATGCAGCCTAATGTTTGTAAGTGAACATGGTTGGTATCAATATGAACATCCATTAAACTGTAAGGAACAGAATATCCTGTGGATGTATAGATGGATGTTATCTCCAGTTACAGCTTATTGTGAACTGATCACACTATCTAGTCCATGACTGCATTTTCTGGCTAATATTTTATTTAAAACCTTAAACATGCATATGGAGACTGGTCAGGCCATAGGATTGACATCTCACTGAAAACAGTGATTTTGTCATTTAGAAAGGTATCCAGCCATTGATGATTGTTTTGTTTCAAATCACACCTACCTGAAAAGATAGCCTTACCTTTCTGGAGTCCACCGCTGCATACATGATATCCATCCAGCCTTTGAATGTAGCCTTGGAGGAGGGCATGAAAAGGGAGGACGAAATCACCAAAAAACAACAGGTTGCACCAAACCAAACACAAGTAAATGTAAAAAGTAAAAGCAATGGGATTATACACAGAAGGAGACTCTGAGAACAGAATGCTCGCTGTGATCACTGTGTCTGTGTCCCTGGCTCTGTGTGTGTCTCTCTGCAGACAACAAATTCTAAATTTAAAAGCATTTTTGCATTTTCACACTAGTATTTTTATTTAATTGACTACTAATTCACTTGGAAATAAGAAAAAAATTAAATTGTGCACTCTCAAAATCTCAACGCATTCCTTGTGTTTGTTCCATGAACTAATTTAAATAGGAAGCTCACTCGTGTGTGGAATAACCTCATCCTTCAATTTTTCCTTCAGTATTGCATGCTTGATTAGGATACCAAAGCATTTTTGGTGGTTTCAAGCCATCATTACCTACAGTGAGTCGACAGATTACACAGAGCAGTTTGGGTGGACATTCACCTTCAGTAGAAACAAAGCCAAATTTGATGAACATGTATGATGTGTTGTATTTTCCAATAGTGGGTAGTTGCTACTGGGTTTGGAATGGTTCAACAAAATACAGGTCAAGAGGTTGTGTTTTTCCAGTTTGGAATGGGACAAAGTAACCCAGTTATGATCTTACTAGGTATGTATCTAGCTAGCAAATTACTGGATACTGCAGGTTAACATTAATGCTCTGACAGAGCTTTGTTTTCCATATAAAAGTGACATTATCCAAGCAACTTGCATGGTGCCTGAGAACAATGATATAAGGAAACCCTGGCCAGCCTACCCACCTCCATCTCCTCAGGAATGAAGCCTGTTTGTTCTACTGCTGTTGTCTGCCAGCCATTTTCAGCAGACAACACTGCTGACTTTGAACCTGTAGGGCTCAGCCTGCATTCAGGACAAGCACTCTACCCCGTGAGTCACCCAGGAGCCCCTATGTTAGGCCCTCTGTCTAACCCAACAGTTAAAATATTTGCACTGCAAGTATGGTGTATGGGAATGTCAGCAGTCAGGATTGGATTGGGGGTGAACAGAGGAAGAGGCAGACAGTGAAAGAGTGGAACAAAGACAGAGAGCCTATCTCACCACTTGGAGAAGAGCCAGGTAGCCGGCGCCCACATTGTCAAAGTTGATCTTGACATTCTTCCACCGGACCTCAGTATTGTTGTTATTGATGAGAACGTAGCATTCAGTTTTGTTGTTCACTTCATCTATTTCGAAGCGTTCCTCAGCTGTCTCGTTGAAACAGTAGTAGTACTTGCCCGCAAACAAGTTCACCCCCATGATACTGAAAATCAGCCAAAAGATGAGGCAAACCAGCAACACATTCATAATGGAGGGGATGGCTCCCACCAAGGCGTTGACTACCACCTAGGCCAGAGCAGGAGAGACAAAGTAGCACAGTGTGAGACAACCTCAGCATGCTCATGAACATACACCCACAGAGGAGCTGCATACTGGTATGGCACTACTGTACTGTTGCCAATTCAAACTCTTTAAACTGACAATGTAAAAATACTTAAGAATAATGATTTCAGGAGGTTTAAGTCAAGTAAGAACAGTATGATTGTGATCAGATTTAATTTCTAATAATGCTTCTGAGCAGAAAGCATTTGCACTCAACTCTTGCACTGAACACAGCTATGCTGAATACCTGAACATAAATAAAAATGCTGAGGGTGACTCTGAGAAAACAACACCTGCGAAAAGTGTCTGGTTGGACGTTCCAAGCATTCACCCATTGATTTGCTATGTGCATTTGCAATAGAAGGTGCAAATACTTCCCACAATTAATTTTCACTTTTTACTTAAAGACTCATTCTAAAAGTAATCTAACTGATTACAAAATCAGATAAACAAGTTAAAATGATAGCTGTGGGTTAAAATACCCATGTGTTTTCACAGAACAGCCCTCAGTGCCATTTCAATGTATCCCATGGTCCCCAAAGCTGAGTTTCCACTGAATCACCTTAACTATTATTCTTTTCTTTATTACACAGCAGACAGTTTTATCCGGAGGGAATAACAAGACTAAGATATGTAAGATATATAATCTGTGGGTAAGATACAACGCGTGGTGGAGCTGGAGACATTCCCATGGCAACTGACCTGAACTGACAGTATGCTGGTCAACCCCAGATATGACAGTAGGTTGGTTCTGGAGAATTAAGCAAAAGCGGGTGTGTTTATCCTGTGTAAAACTCCATAGCCTAAAAGTAATTTATGTCAGGACTGCGGCTTCTTAGCCTGGTTGTTGTTTTTGTTTTCCCCGTCCATGTGCTTTTGTTTTTCCCCTGTGTTCCTGCCCTGCCCTCCTCTCCGCCCTGTCTCCACCCACTTTATTACCTGACCGGCTCCACCTACCCGCCGGCACACCTGCATCCCATCTCCTCATTAGTCTCACCCTATATATTCCTCGTTTGTTTCTTGTCTTGTCACGAGTTCGTCTCAGTCCTTCTGTTTCATACGAGCGTTTTCTCTGGCCTGCCTGCCTGCCTGCCTGCCTGCCTGCCTGCCTGCCTGCGTTACTGATTTTTGCCTGTTCACTTGACTTCGCCCTTGGATCTGTTTTTGGTTTTGGTTGCTGTGATTTTCTGGATTGTGACCTTGCCTGTTTTTTGACTTCGATTCTTGGACTGTGATTTTGGCTTCATTAAACTCGTTTTTTGCAACCTGCATTCCTGTCTGCGCCCTAGTCCCTGCCTGAGCCGTGACTATTTAATGCTTACCCCTAACTAGGCAGCAGAGCTATTTCACATTACGAAGATCACTCTAGATAACAAAGACAGGAATAAAAGCACAAGCACAAAGATTTCTGAGAACATCATAAGCTAGCCTATAATTGCATAATACTAGCAAACAATTATTTATTTATGAATTGATTTGAGACTCTACAGATTGTCTGAAGTCTGCAGCACCAGAGCTGCAGGCAAACTACCATATTGGATCATACTACAACATAAATAAAGCTAAGGCAGGTCAGTGGAAACCAAGCTCTCCTTTAAAGCAATGAGAACATAAATGGTTATGTGCATTGCAGTCCACTAATTCTTGTCCCAGTGAGCACATTACTGGCCCCTTCAGGGCAGGATGTTTACACATCCTCAATCCCACCTTCCTTCAAGTAATCAGTACAGATATCTCAGTTAGTTCAAGTTCAGGGGGAGGAATCTCACCTCATCAGTTTTGGTGAAGGGAGGCACAAACACTCAAACACCTATAATACCTGTATGCAGCTTTCTGTACATCATCCTACCAACCCCAACACCAACAGTGCATCCACCCACTCCCTCCCAACCCTTCAAAACACTGAAATGGAAAGCTGGAGCAATTTTTTTCTGACCCAAGCCAAACCCCTGCTCCAATCCCTTTATCCCCCTTCCATCTGAATAACTCTGCCCCCACACATTTCCAATCTTACACAAATTAGCAATGAGCTCAGCACACAATAGGTTGATCAGTATTAGTATAATGCAGGCTGACCGGCACCTCTCAGGCAGGCAGCAGAGCATGCACACCTTTCGCAGACTCACTTTGGCATCCATATTCCCTCTCAGACACACAGACAGGACACACAAGCTCCGTGACACCATTCTCTTAGCACTGGCAGTGCACGCTACCCGGAACTAGGAAGTACTATGCAGTCTTGTTATGTTTTTTGAGTTCTTTACAACAGTGTAGTATTGATTGCAGAGTGAATGCAAAGGGGTGGAGAGCTACCACATTCTATCAATGATTCACTGCTTTGTACCACTAATAATGGTTTGCTGTGGCCAGCGGGCTTCTCATAGGTTAATATCAGCCAGTTACTGAGAGAGCATGGTAGCTCCACCCACTCTGAAGTTTATGCGCCTCACACCCATCACTATAGCATGGTAAAACAGGGTGTTGTAATGATTATATTGCTTTCCTAAAAGTTAGGAGTGACACAGCTGCTCAGATTAAATACAATGTACATTGCTTCTTTCTCCATCATGGCACTCAAAGTATAAACGTACACTGAAGAGAAGGAGACGATCTTAAGATAGGCAGACAGCTGTAAAAGTGAATAGTTCTGTAATGCAGGATATTTGAGGCTGATACCAAACCCACAATGTTCTGGGATACAACCCAAATACACAATCTGGGGCAGCATTATCTTATAAATTACTCATTGAATATAAAATGGCGGAAAAAGGTTTCTTGCATCTGTTCGATTAAACCACGTGATATTTCCATCAATCAGGAGATGTGCAGTGATCACATTGCTGTTTTTTGGAAAAATAAGAGAAATAGAAAATGGGAGGACTCTTCTCTCCAAACATACAATTAACAGTAAAGATGAGATTATGTTTTCCCCTTCAGGGTATGTCTGCCACCACCAAGAGAATCACACATCGCTTGTACTAAGAACAATTTGGTAGACTAGATCTGATCAAGGTATTTGAATAATTAAAAAAACAGCATTGAAATAACACAGAATACACACATATTCTTAATGCATTGTCAGATGCGTGATAAGAAAGAGGGAAAATGGCTCTGAAAGTGCAGAATGTGCATTGGCAATTGAAGAGTGCATGCATGTTACATGGCATTGTTGTGCAATCTTGAGGACAATTAAATAAATAAATAAACAGATAAATAGATAGATGAATAGATAGATAATAGCAAATACAACACCCCTGTAAATCTATTGCATCTTAAAAAAGACAGGGCCATATGGATTGCTTGAGTGGACTGCCAGAGACTACCGTGCCAGACTGCCAGGACAGCCATGTAAAGACTGGGTGCAGGACGCAGTCAGCCGTCTGTGTGGCGAGGCAGAGGGGGCTCCCTGACACTGTGAGGTTCATACGGCACTGGAAACAAATGGAGATTTGAATCCCAGGTAGTAAAGTGCTGTGGCACCTTATTCATGAAGTATAGAAACTTTGGTATTGATGAAGTACATAAATTTACACTGTAATGGTCATCTTTGAAGCTGGACACTTCTGTTTGACAGCAGGATGGGCCCATCTAAGACCGTACTAAAAATGGAACAACCTTCCATTCAGGCCTTCAGCTAGTGATTCTGTTTTAATTTGTGCAAGATACCTCCAAATAACAGAAAAATAATTCATGAAAATAATGAACGTCTTCAACAAAACATTGAAAGCAATCTATTATCCAGGTGCTCAGTCTCTGCAGCTAGCTACACAAATATCAAATTCCATCACATAAACCATGAATCAGATATATCCTAATTTGTATTATGCTAACAAGAGAGTGTTAAATAGTTTGCACTTAGTCAAGACGGTTTCCTGTTATTGGTTATAAGAAGTGCAAGCACGCTGCTGAAGCATTGTTTTGCTGGGCCCAGCTGGTTGTATTCTAGGTCTCCATAGTTTCCAGTGCCCCACAAACACAGGCACTTTCTGTCCAACAGAAACATCGTGTGATCTTTTCAGACATGAATTTATTTATTTATTTATTTATTTATTTACTTTGGACTTGGATGCTATTTATTCAAACTAAATGGTGAATCATCTGAGGAACAAATATACACAGTATTATGGGTAAGGCGAATTCAGAATTTGAGCGCAAATTCCTTTTTGCGTCTTTTAGACAATTTTGCCTTGTATTCCATATAACCTCTGAATTTAAGTGTTCATTAGGGGTAATTCTATTTGTCAGTTACACTTCTTTATCTACCCACCATTATATTCAACCCAAAAATGACAATACTATTTCAACCAGTCTACCTCCCTTACTATACACTATTAAAATAAAAGAAGACATTTCCAATGCACATTGCAGTACTGTAGGTAAATTGCTTTAATAACTTTTCACAAAATGGGTTCTCATTTCATGAAAAATACAAACCACCACAGTGTAATGTGGCTGAGTACCCCAAGGGAAATCAGCTCAAAAAGAATGGCCTGAAAAGTGTAGAAGCCTTTTCCATAGCAACAGGAGACACGCTCATACAGTATCTGTAATTCTACACTGAGGGTCTCTGGAATTTTGCTACTTGAGTATATTTCCTTGTACAGAAAACACACCTAACTGGTAGGTGCTTGAATGTGCATGGTGCTTTTCATATACAATTCTGTGACGAAACCCGAAATGGTTTTTATGACTGTCAGAGAGGGCTAATACCCCCTTCTGCTTTTAGCTGTTGAATCTAGTTTGTCATTTTTGGGAATACGCAGCCTTGTCAAAGGGGAGACAGGACCACTCTTTGGGTCAGTGTCTGTCCCACGTGACTGGGTGAGTCTGAGTGCAAAGAAGCTGATGTCAATTATGTAAGACATTGAACCCCCCAACACACACACACACACACACACACACACACACACACACACCCCACCCACCATTTCACTACCTACTTCCTGTGGGAGTGGGAAGCTACCTCCAGCTCCCACCCATTAGCTGTGCTTTGCAATGAAGTCAAAACAACAATGTCCTTTGTGAGCAGGCAGCTTTGCACATTTCCTAAGCTTCTGCTTTACGCTGAAGAATAACAGCACATGTGGACTTTTGTAAAAAAAATTTTGTTCTACAGTATTTAAGCAGCCTCTTATGAACCAGCCAAAGATAAATTAGCCAGATGACATGGTAAGCAACAGAATGATGACACTGGCAGAAGCTTAGCAAATTTCTTCCCCCCACACCCACAAATAGGTATGTGGGTTTTTTTATTATTTCAGTCTAATATCAAGATCCTGGACAAGCAAGAGAGGGAGTGGGGTGAGCCACCAGCACGAGTTGGCCCTCCAGCGATGTAGGGGCAGCGCAGGGCCCAATGTGCTGAAGTGGATAGTGACAGGATGGGAGAGGGGGGGGCATTGCACAGTGCTGCAAATGTGGGGTAGGGGAGGTGGGGGGGGGAGGGGAGGGGACTAAGGGGTGGAGAAAAGAAGCTCCAACTAGAGACGAGTTCACCAGTCTTCAGGGGGGCAAGAGACTGGAGTGACAACAACCAGGCGCAAGTGGTTACAACCATCAGGAAAAAGCACCCAGGGGCCAATGAATATAACCTACTGCTACTACAGATAACTTTTTATCTTGCACCAAAAGATACAGCATGTGTAAGTATTATTGCTCTTAATTCAATTCAAAACATAACATGAAGATGTAGACATTAATTTTACCAAACTTTTTTTTCTTCTTTCTCAGTCACCATTCTGTATTCCTTCAATTGACTGCACACAGCTAAAATACTGAAATACTCTATGACCGTTCGGGGAATGTGTTCGTTTTTAGTGATGGCGTACCTTTGCTGCTGGTGGTTCTCTGTACGAGATGCATCAGGAAATGGAGTGAGTTGGGTGTCGGCTAAGGGAGCAGGAGCGAGAGGGTGGGGGGCCAGGGTAGGGGTGGGCAGGATGGGGTTGGCGGCTCAGTTAAAAGCAGTAGAGGTTGAAAATCAGGCCAAATGAACAGCCAATTGCATATCAAATGTTCTGTGAAATGGCATGGGACTTCAGTGACATTTTTGGCACTGTTTTTTTTGTTTGTTTGCTTTCATTGATATTTCAGGGGCCAATTACGATCAGCATAATATTAATAAATATTCTTTTTCATTGTGATGAGGCAGCTTTGCATCAAATCCCTCTGTTTCAAAAATTTGTCTCCAAAATTCTTGTTTTATTACTTACTTAATATACTATCAACTGCTCTTTGGGTCAACACAATGAAATGCAAATTAAATCAGGGATAAAGACCATTACTGCTACAACAATAATTTGATTTTTAATTAAAAAAGTATTCCCAGCTGCATCATGACGTTTCTCTTTTGGATACAAAGTATAGAGCATGTGTGCATGGAAGGTCCTGTTTTCCTGGTTTGTTTTTTTTTAACTTCCCCCATTATGTTTTTATTTGTGTTCTTTCCTTTTGATCAGTTCTAGCATGCTTAAACTGTTCAATAGGCATGCAGAAGGATCAAGCTGCTTAGCTTTGGATCTTACCCTCATCCCTTCAAATCGTGACAAGGCTCTGAGGGGTCTCAATGCCCTTAGTGTCCTGAGAGATTTAATTGGCCCTAGATCGGAGTAGCCCAGGGCATTAGCTATAAGGCTGACTATAGACACCTACACAAAAACAGAGAAGCAAGAGAGGGTCCACACTGTTAGAGGTGATTTTTTCTTTTTCTAAGAAACGGCCCTAGCATTGGCGGTAAGTAGAGTTACACACATATATAAATATATACATATATAAAGTAGCATTTATATATGTATATAAATAGAGAGAGAAAAAGAGTTATGTTTAGTATAGTTGTGCAGAATTTTAGAAGTAGTAGGCCCCAAGTTTTTTTTTTTTTCCCCGGTTATTTTTTGGCAGGCGGCGATGCTTGAAAAACTTCTTAGTACCTGGAAAGAAACTGGTGGTTGAGAGAGAGAAAGAGAGAGAAAGAGAGAGGCGTAAGACTCAAACAGAGGGGAAGAGGCAGAGAAGCGCACTCACGAGACTGATTTAGTATGAAAAAAAGGGCAAGGGGGTAACCGGGGTTGAGGAGGATTCGGTGGGAGGGGGGAGGGAGGACGGGTTAGGAAAGAGGGGTCCCTGCAGAAAGAAAAGTCCCAACAGACTACAAGAACCTTACCCTGGCCCTTCTAACACTGTCGCCAAGTCCCTCTCGGCTGAAGCATAAATTCCCACATAATTTAAGACAGACAAATTAAAGGTACCTATGAGAAAGAATACAGGTAAATATGTACATGTATGTCATAGAGTCAGTCACATTAAATTCACACAGCTCTGAGAATTGAAAGGGGGAGAGCCATAGTCACACAATCACATTAGAGGGGAGAGTACAAGGAGGGGAAGTAAGTGGGGGGGTCAGTGAGGTACAGTACTGGACCGCACTGATATCACAGAATACCTCAGAGAAACCTGAGCCCACCCCAGTCTCCCCGCACTGCCCACAGCATCAAGGTCACCCTTACACTCCGCCCCCACGCACCTTCTGAAAAAAACCAGTAGTTCAACTGGTATTCCAACAAGATCATGCAGGCAGGAATATTAGTATATGGCAGACTGCATGGATTCAAAGGCCATGGCTTTAAACAGGGTTGAATGAGACAGTGACGCAGCTGCATTTCCAAGACACAGCACCACAGAAACCGGTGTCTTCAACTAGTGCCCCAGTGGGGCTGCCATGGGACTAATCTACTAATCTAAAATAATCCACATCACACTCTGTACCTCATTACATCCATCTGAGGAAAACGGGCTGGAACACAGGACAATAACACTATAGACGGTTGTAAAGTTATAGAAGGCATGGGATGCAGGAACAGAAATGGGTTTAGTTAAATGGATTAACTCTTTCTGATAATGACTTTTCTGTTTGTTCTGAACCCAGTTATTCAAATGGCAGATGCCTTGGGGGGGGAGAGTACGGATGGGCTGATATTTCACCCACACGGGCACTGAAATCAGTGGGGACTGACACGAGCTGAGAGCAGATGCGTGAGACTGGCAAAATAGGCACAGTTCCTTTACAGGGGATACCGAACAGATCCGAAGACACCTCCAACCAGCCACCAACATTACTTGCTAAGTACACTGCAAGAGGACACAACATCCAAAAGCTGACCAAAGTCACAGAGGGGAGAGTTCTAACAAAGGCGAAAGCTTTATTGCGGTTCTCGCCCAGGGAGACCAGATGGGCTTGCTTTGCCAAATGCATCCAGCACTTTGTCTGGCTCTATCCCAATGTCTGAAATATTTCTGCTCAGGCAGCAGTTGGCCCAAAATGAAGCTGAAAACCCCGACAGCCTGCATCAAGAATTCAAAAGAAACAGCAAGAATCAGGAGTGGGCTTTTTCTGTACAAAATGCACATGCTGTGAGCTGGAATACTTCAAAAGTGAATTATATTACTGTAAAATCACATAGTACTTTTACATTTACTGCTGAGTAACACTGAAACCAAAGCTGTTCAAGATATAAAAAATGTTATATTTAACAGTAATTGTCAAATAATATAAAATGTAAAAATAAAACTCTCATGTCTTTTTAATTGATACAAGAACCAATTTTTCATGTAGAGATGTGCTGGGCCTGGAAGACTTGAGGGTTAAAGTGGGATTGAGCATGATTCATGCTGCAGTTCTGGCACATTCCTGCCGATGCTTCAGTTCTAGAGCGCTTGATTTTTTTATGCTGGTCTCACATAATAGCATGCTTTTGAGAATAACTGGGGAGCCCCAAAGCGCTTTTCTCTTCTCAGTTTGAATCAGAGAATAAAGATTCCGCCTTCATCTACAGCACAATCTGTGGAGGGGTATTTTTCACCTTCTGCCTCAGCCTGCCCCAATGGAGCGCCCCTTTTTTGGGGGGGCCTGGCCCCCCTGAGCCAGCTCTGTAGGTGCCCTCAGCGCCTCCTTCCTCTCCCAGCACTCTGCAAGGCAAGGTCAGTGACATCTGTGGCTATGGTCAGGTGAACAGAGCAAAACAAAACACCTCCCCCCCCCAACCATGATGTTCACTGGTCTGTTTCACCTCTTTCAAACATCTCCCCCAAGCTCTCCTCTATGACACCCACACCTCTCCCTCATGCTCCCCTCTCTTACATCCATGACTCTCTCTCCCCCACTCTTCCCTAACAGCCACAGTTTTCTTTATTTGTGTACCATATCTGAACTGGATACAGTAGACTGTGGTAAAACCTGTGCTCTTACTGATACTCATATAACAATTGTTTTTATGACTACTACTTTCAAAACTCCATAAAATAACATTTAAATTTAAATTTAAACATTTAAATTTTCCTTCAATATTATTGAAATGGTTGTTTTCAGTATTCATTAAATAAAATAAAAAATGGATTAAGAAACCTTAGGTTGCGGGGTAAATAAATGTTTGCTAAATAAGTGTCTTTTTTCCCTTGCCTATTTTATTATGTTGTTGCAGTATTCCATCTTAGCTCTGGCTAAACCCACATCATCCACAGCCCAACCCCAGATTCACCTCATGAACATAAACCAACACTTAGCAGCATA
Source organism: Megalops atlanticus (assembly GCA_019176425.1). Taxonomy (NCBI): domain Eukaryota; kingdom Metazoa; phylum Chordata; class Actinopteri; order Elopiformes; family Megalopidae; genus Megalops; species Megalops atlanticus. The sequence goes on along the minus strand of CM032882.1, from coordinate 1,808,581 downwards.
CACCCACTAACAGCAATGCAAACCACCATGAAATGTGAACATAAAACAGCCCAATCCCCCGTCCCCAACCCAAACATACAAATGATGCCTTTGTAAAATCAGCACAATAGTATCCTTTACCATGCATTCCCTTTGTGCTCAGATTTCAGGTCTATATCACTTTTCCTGTGAAACCACTTTGAACCCCTGTCAAGGATGTCATGCTGGGCTCTGGTCTGGTGCATTCAGAACAAGTTTTGGCAGAAAGGTTCAGAGGATCTGGTTGCGTGTCCAAAGTGAGTTTTTCCCTGGCACTCCCACTCTGTTGTGTAGCTTGTGTTAGTGAGACAACACAGGTGCATTTCAAGAGCATCTGAGTGTACATATACCACACACAAATAAGGCACATTCTATGGGAGCAGTAAAAAAAGCACTCTGATCAGTCTGAAATATTCTGAATGTGTATGCTACAATACAAATAGAATGGTTTAAATGTTAAAGGACAATCAAGTGCAAAGTGCAATCTCTCCACCAGCCACTTGATTTTCCATTGAGAAGTGCCATGGCAAAAGTCACCTTTTAAAAGGGGCTCTTTAATCCCTTTGAAGTGACTGGTTCTAAAAACAGTATGATAGGACCCTTGAGGCTAACACCTGGCTATGATAATCATTAATTAAACCTGCATTAAAAATGGCACCCAAAGCAGATGTTAATTTTGCAGCACTAAAACCCAGATATCACCGTAGCAAGAGTTGGATCTTAAAGCTTAGTCAAACAAAGAAAATACAAGTGGAGAATGAGACACTGGAGTACACACATGGGCGCGCACACACACACACACACACACACACACACACACACACACAAGTATTTGGTGACACATGCAGGCCAAACCACAGCACCTTCTGTAAGAACCTCCTCCACCCCACTTATGTTAGAGTCATTGTGCCACTACAGTCACAGCACATCACCACAGTAGCACACATGACGGGTCAGACACACATCCATTAATCACAGTGTTAAGGAATGAGCCATTTGTTGGGATCAGACTTACCAGCAGTTGCATCTCCCCAACATCTCTAAACAATATTAATCAATATTGGGGATGTGAGGGAAGGTAAAGGCTTTTTTACAAGGTAGGGGAATGGTCACATTTTAAATTCAGCTGTCCAAATACCAACACACAATTGCAGCTTTTGAAATGCAGTTCCAGTCCCCAACTATAGCAAACTTGAACAAAAACACCAAAAGTCTACAAGTCCCTCCAGGCCATAACTGCAGCTGAAGCACAGAAGGAGGGAATAATGGGAAGAGGGAGAGGATGAGCAGCTGTCTGTCCTCTTTGGAACTGGGTCTTTAAGGTCAAAACACCAGTTTGGGAGGGTCTACGAGGTAGTGTGGTTGCTGTTGTGAAATGACGGCAACTATGATTAATTTTAGGGAGAACAACTTCAAAAGCTGCCATCATAAAATTCAAAATTAGTGTTTAGGTATTAACAGTATTAACCATTATCAGTAGTAACTATTTATATCTGTATAAGCACAGATTGACAAATAAGTACATAACTGTAACAATATGCCCCATGCTTAAATCAGCAGTTGAGCGTGAGTGGAACCATGGAATGACATGACATGGAGCTCCACATTCATCTGGGGGAGCCAGTCACTACTAGTGCAATGTTAGCAAACCCTGGTCCTTGAGGGACACTCTGTAGGCTGTTTTTTTATTCCAGCTGAGTTCTTCATTAGTCAGGCTTGCTTGAGTTGTTGATTAAATAACCATTTTTGAGTCAAGAATAATCAATTTTACAACAAATCACACCAATATGAGACAGTTGTTTTCTCTTTAAGATGAAGAGATCAACAAAAATAAATACACTAAAGATTTCTACTACTAGTGTACATGAGCACACTTCTGTAATTGGTTGGCAAATTTCACAGCAGCATTACCCCCACACCACCATCTAACCCCTCAAGCTATCACATCAAGCCCCAACATTTTGTCTTGACCTGCATATATGTTGGGTTCTGTTGAGAGGGGTTAGTGAAAGGGTCAAGGTTAGAATGTAAAGAGGCATCTTCGGTTTCCGGTAATATGGCCGAAGACATCACAGTTTTGCACACAATACTATAAAAAGCCACACAGGGGTTAACCATCTGCACAGCATGGCGGTGCTCTGAGGTCACTTCCTGTGTTTCAACTTCCTTGTTTTTGAACTGTTCATGAAACCCAACCCTTAACATATGTGTGTTGGGGGAATGGAGACTCTCTGAAAATAAATAATTATAATAATAAGCCACACATGACCATATTTTCCAATTCTAATAATTTTGGATACCCTGCAGGATACAGGGCTCTTTTCACATGGGAGCATGGGGAGAACAATAGTAGAGAGAATGCTACCAACTCTGTCCTTCAAAAGTCCCTTTTTTAAGTTCAAGAATTCAGAAGTTGTTTTACAAGAAGGACACAACATAAAAACATCCAGAAACAGCAAATGACACCAGATCTCTTTGAACACACAGTGATCTATATCATTGACCTCTACAGGCTATCACACAGGTTAGAGACAGACCTAAGGGTTGTGACTGAACAATTCCTATTGATCTGAGGGATGCTCCAATACTCATCAACAGTACCTGGCATTTGAGTGACATACACCTGATTTGGGCAGAGATGAAAAAGAAATAATGCAAACTTCTTTTTTTATTAGTTTTCAACTTTCCATCTTTACTGTTCTTGTGTCAACAGATTTTAGTGGGTCATATCATTTAACTTAAAAGTAATCTGATTTAATATAATTTGAGACAAGATGGACAATTCTCCACCACCTCTTTACTCCTTGTAGAATGAGTAGAGAGATGGGGAGCTGGGAGCTGCCCATTAGCATTGGAGCCACTCAGCATGACATGGAGCATGGGATAATTCAGAGAGAGAGACAGATTCACAAACATGCCAGGGGGTAGGAAATATCTGGTTCAAAGCCCACCCATAAAGCAGACATTCTTTGGGTTTGGAGATTGTTTGGTGGTTTTCCATTCCTTATCTGGGAAATGCAGCATATGTGTTTCAAATCATTAATCAATCCCTACTAGCTCAGTGCTCCAGAGCCATAGTACAAAGAATGGGAGGTAAGACTTTAGATTACAGCGGCCTTGTACTTGTGTAATAATACATGTTAGTGCTATGTAAGTTTTATGTGTGTAGACCTTGTTATACAGTACTTACTTTATAATAAAACCTCCACTCTGAATGTAATTACACATATGTATCTATATAGTACTCATGCCATCTACAATCATAAGTATTACATGTATGTATACACATGTAATTACACAAGCACTCTATAAAGTATGTACTGTTTAACAAGGTGTACTTAGACAATCCTTACATACTTGCATATGCTATTTCATAAGTTATTAGTTAGGTTTTTATTGGCTGAAAGGCTACTGTTCTGTATAATGTGGCCGAATGGGATAAGCATATATGAAGGTGGTCCCACCCTTGCATTCCATGATGCTGTTGCTCATTCTGGATTACCCCACCCCCCAACACAATTGGTGATTCTTCCTCATCACCCCCACCTGTCCAACCCCTGTCAAGTGACAGCACCATAACAAGAGTGAGGCTGTCATGGCGAATAGATATGCCACAGTGGTCATTCAAATTCAGCAAGAGCACCCCTTATTTGTGTGGATGTGTCCACATATATGCACATGTCTGTGTGTGCAAAGACTACATAAGAAAAACTTACAAGGCTTAGAAACACTTGCAACAATGTCTCAATATATTTGTGGCAAACTATGCAACCAAGAATTTGTACCAGATTGCCAGCATTCCATTTTTAGAGATTATATCCCAAAATACATTAACATGAAGTGTGTTTTGTACTATAAATATGTATTATTATAGTTGATTGTTCTTTAGTAGGACAAGGCCCATGAACAGCTAATGCATTGCCAATCCATTTTTGTGAATAATGAAAAAAAAAACATAAACATAGTTTTTGTCATTAAGATTTACAAAAACAGCAAACCAGGATATCTGAAGACACTAAAGTTACTCTAAGACACTAAACCAGAGTTGCCTGAACTGAGCTGGCTGTGTGTGGCACTGCTGTATAACATATGTATAGTGGAATTACTTACCCACAATACTATGGATAAATATGCCAAATTAGAGGTTGTGTTTCAGACAGGCAGTTAGTGGCATGAGCCATGCCTGAGATTGTGATCCTGATTGTGACTAGCTGTCAGAGTGCAATCTCAGGCTGGTGCCAAGCTGTTGGGTGCCACCTTGCCTACGGTGTCAATCTGGTCATCTCTTCACACCAACAGGACCAAACACAAAAGCCTCTGTCTTGATCTTTAACCCTTCACACAACTTCCCACTAGAGTTTAACATCTCTCCTTTCAACTTCCTTGATTTTACTATATGTACATTACTGTACAATATCAATATGTGTCATTAGATTAGACACATATTGCCACATTAGATTTTTAAAATGACTGTGGGGTTTCCAAATGGCATTTGCACATAGAGTAAATTAAATAGGCTATCTTTGATTCACTTACAACATCAGTTAGTTGAACCTAAAGTATCAACTTAACATATCTTAAACATAGAATATGAACAGCTTATTTGCAGAACACACATTGTGTAGCAAGCAGCAAATGGTGTTGGAATTTCTCTGTTATCTCAATACAGTTCTGATTTCATGTCCAATGTGCTACACATCATCCAACACATTTTTTGAGAGAGGGATTAAAATTCAACATTAGAAATGGTATAATGGGCTTTAGGTATTATTCTATTCACCATTTAAATCAGCTCTCCCACAATCTTATTCACCTCATTATTCATGATTATTATATTCATCAATTAACTCAGCTCACCTCAAAACCAGTTCTGTTCATTGGTTACATATGGCAATTAATCAGTCTCTAACACATTACAATTTGCATTACAAATGCTGTTATGTACTCTAGGGGTGAAAGAAGTGAGTGACCAAGATCTGACAAGTAAAATATAGTGTCACCTAAAATCCCTAATAGAGACTAAAAGGAGGGGCACAATTCTTTCTATCAAAGAGCATTTGATGATATTAACACACTTCAAATAAACACTGAGCAGGTAGGCTTTGATTAATAGTCCTGTTAGGTGAGAAGAGAATGATTCAGACATGAAAAAGAAACTCTTTCTCCATTTTCAGTGCCTGTTTGGGGGCTGGGGGAGAGGCGGGATGTCATGAAGATTTCCTCTTCCAACATGTATGTGACGAGAGGGCAGGTGTGAAGGTACTTACATCCACAATGAAGAAGTCCAGCCAGCACCAGGCATTGGTGAAGTACTTTACAAAGCCATATGCAACCCACTTCAGCAGCATCTCCAGGATGAAAATGTAGGTGAACACTCTGTCCGCATACTCTAGGATGATGCGAATGGTCTTCCTCTGCTCAATGTAAACATCCTCAAAGGCCTGAGAAGAGGAGGAGCAAAAGCGTCTTTGTGCCTGTCCCAAACAGCTCCCTAGCCCTCAGTCCTCCATCTACCACAGGCATGTGTCACTCCACCATAGCGGAGGTAGTTCCTGACCACTGGAGGTAAATTTCAGCAAGACAGCAAGAAGCTCTCCCAGTGTGCTTTGCACTTCATGTGGAAAGGGGGCACTGGTTTCATGTAGGTTGAGACAATCCAAACCTCACCCAATACCATGTGTGAGTCCCAAAACACTTTCATCATCAGCTCTCTTGCCCCTACACCTTCCTCTGTAAGCAGTGCTTGATATAAACACTTCATAGTGGGGGCCACTGGGTTTGGGATGCAGCTTTAAGGGGGGTTGAGAACACACATGTACAGCATTGTGGGCTAGAGTCCTCCAGCACTATCATATGACAGAATTTCTCAGAGTATTGTCAAGAATCCACACATTTAATATATTGAGTAGCCATTTAGTAGCAAAACATAATGAGACCAGTCACAAGTGCACAAGTGAGATAAAAATGGAAAATTTGTGGGCAAAACCAGAAAAGTATGTAAGGTTTGTAAAACCTTTTAAATACATAGGTTCACATTTTAGTAATATTTTGTTAAAATACAGGTCATAAAATACAGTGAAGATAAGCTAGGTCGGAGGGTTAATGGGGAAAGAAAGCTTAATGATGTAATGCAATTATTCAGTGAGTTCCACTCATAAGAAAAACTGATATTAGAATCAATTGCATATGATCAAAATGGCAGAACTGTGACAGAATGATTTCTATTGGTGTTGTTTTACAAAATTAACAATCAAGCAATTTGTTTATAAGAATCAATTTAGCCTCAAGTACAAAATGTAACATGCTCAATGGAGTTCAAAGGTCCATAATTACTGGAAAAAATTAGCATTTGAATACAGCATACTTCTTATCTTGTGCGAATAACATGCACCTTGTTCATAGAGTAGTTTGAGAATATAATGTATTTGTGCAGTTAAGATAGGTGCCTGGATGCTATTCAACATGACAAGAATAAGTAAGATGCTTTCAACAGATGACAAACACTGCTTTCTTTTTCTTGGCCATTCGATAGCCTATTCAAAGATTTGATAATGAGCTAAAGAAGATTCATATCATGAAAACACATGCAAACCAGCAAGCCAATACCACCACAAATTATCATGAAGATGCTATAAAAATTAACATAAGTGAAAATAATATTTTATGTTTCATATATAGTAATGTTCCACATATGGTTAAGGAGACTGAAAGCAGTACTGCATTGTAGCTGGAAGAGTGCACGGTGACACTCAAATAGTCAAGGTGTATCACAGCATTTTTATTTTATTCAATTAAGGATTGTATAAAAATGCTGAACTCTTGTAATGTTTTGTTCCATGTATGAAGAGCATAGCTATGGCATTTCTCAATCTATTGAAAGAAAAATGTTGTTTAAAACATAAATAACCTTTTTGCCCCTTCATTTGGAACTCCATATCATTACGGATGGACAGATGTGATTCTTAGAAGTGGAGCACACTGAATTCGAATAAGCTGTAAATCAATGAAATTATATTTCTGAGAAAAGCACAATTTTATCATTCTTTGTGGGAGGAGACGGTGAGTGTTGGATTGTCCCAATTCTGATTACTATTACCATTATTGTTATTGCTTACCCTCACCATACACCAATGCCAGCACAAATCTGTTAATTACCATTTTTTCCAGCAGTAGCAACATTTCACAGGAAAAGCCTTCCATAAGGCTAGGCACTCACAAACCTAAGCAACCACATGCATTGCCATATTGCTTTAGTGCATAAGAGCTAATTGGACATCAAGGACTTTCTATGGTTTCTGCAGATATTCCCTTATCTTTTTAAATGAGGAAACCCCCTAGGGAGCTGACCAGAGAAGTTCTAGCTGCTGTAATCCAAACCAGATTGCTGGGATAAATGGTAAGTGCCACAATCCATTAAGGTTAATCAATGTCATACATCATGATTACTGCATAGCCCATACTGCCACTCTGAAACAATGCAGGAAGTTCCCTTAGGGCCCTGGTTAGAAGCAGAGCATTCAAACCAGTTTCTAATCCTGTCCCTTTCAACAGTTTTTTGTACAAAACATTTGTTTTGGTCTCCTAGCATAGAGGTGCCATATTGTATATATGTGTCAAAAATGTATTTGTAGTCACAGCATTGTCTACATTAATACAGAAAACTGAATTTATTACATTCGAAGAATTGAAAGCAAAGTATGCCCTTGAAAATCAAGACTTTTTCCAATACCTTCAACTGAGAGACTTTTATGACAAAGAAATCAAAACTGATCTACCAATACAGGCTAATAAGGTTCTTGAGGTTATAGTAAAGGCATACCAAGGAAAGGACCAAAGAATTATCTATTAGCTCTCTATCAAGCCCTCACGGAATGCAGAGAACACACTACAGTATATATTAAAAACAAATTGGAAGATGAACTTAAATCAACCATCTCAGAAGATGAGTTGTCTTCTATATGGGAAACAAAATGTACTTCTATATCCTCAAGAGGTTGGAGAGAATTTGGGTGGAAGAATATAGTTTGTTTCTTTATTACACCAAAGAAAAAGGGTGAACAATTATCAAAACAACAAAGATGTTGGAGGTTATGTTGGGAAGTCAATGTTGGTCACTGCCATGTTTTCTGGAGCTGCCAAAAAATAAAAGGCTTTTGGGAAATGGTCTGTATAACTCTGAGAGAAGTATTAGGCTATAATATTCCCAGAGAATGCCCAGTACTCTATCTAGGAAATTTAACAGATAAAGTGATTAACACACAGGATAAATACCTTGTTAAAATACTGCTAATGGGTTGTAAAAAAGCTATAACTAGGCATTGGTATAAAACAGAACCTCCCACACAAAAACAATGGATTGAGGTGATTGACTAAATCTATAAAATCAAAGAATTAACTTACACTCTCAGACTAAAAGGGGCATTGTTCCAGAAGAAATGGCAAAAATGGACAAACTATAAACATAAAAATGAAGACACCACCTGGAGGCGGTGTTATACGATCAAAAATATATTGTATGTATTGTTAGTAGATATTCTACGTCTGTCATAGATATGACTGAACATGTCCCCCATGTTGGTGTGTTGTTGTACTGTGAAGCTTATTTATTGTACCATAATTTGAACACTCAATAAAAATAAAAGTGTTAAAACATGTATATGTAATGGCAGGGCACTACTAAAACCTGGATCTTTTGAAGGATATATTCACTGTAAAAAATGTTTGCATAAATTACGGTAAAAAACTGTCAAATAGCAACAGTAAAAGACCATAAAATCCAAAATATTATATCACCATAGTAGATACATAGAATTACCCTAAATCAAGAAACAGTGCATAACTTTAATTTTTACTGTCATAATATGTAGAAAACACACAATTTTACTGTGAAAATATAAAATTTTGGTAAAATTAATGGGCATATACCATAATGTCACATGCAAGTAATTACCCTAAAATTAACAGTATTATTCTGTCTAAATCACAGATTTTGCTGATGACAGTGTTAAAATAATGTTACCTGCAGAACATTACCCATAATGCCTAGCTTGCACCATTTACAGTTTTGTTGTTGAATAACTGCTTAGTTATGTGTTTGTTTAATTATCGTTTATAATGGTTATCTTAGTTAAGTCCTTCACTTTCATTGTCCATGTTTGTTTGGGTTCGGTAGGGTGCCACCGTTAAGTGGTTTGTGTTACTATCTGTTGACTTCCCTTCCCTTTTTCCCTTTGTTTTTGGAAAATAAATGTTTGCCTATGTGTTGACTGGGGTGACAGTGGCTCAGGTGGTAGAGCAGTTGACTGGGGATGGGAAGAGCCCTGGTTTGATTCTGCTTTCTCCTGGCGACATGTCTAACATGTGTCCTACAGTAACACACTGAACCCCAAACTGCTCCCAGTGGCTGGTTGGTACCTTGTATGACAGTCTCTGTCACTGATAGGTGGATGTGAGGCATAAACTTGTAAAGTGCTTTGAGTACTCAAATCAGTAAGTAGAAGTTCAATGTGTGCCTCCTTCTTCCACACAATGGAACCCCATTAAATGACAGTCTTATGAGGCTTTTACGGTTAAAAACTGTTATTTTTTTGGTATTTTTCAGTGAAATTGAATGGGATTCAATGTACAATAAGCGACAACTGCATGTAAATCTTACTGAAAGAATTAGTTTAATAGCAGTGTGGTCATGCTAGTTCAGCAGAAAAAGGCTGTTGGATTTACTGATACAAAATGTATTTTTTGTAAATTACAACAGTTTTAAACTGTAAAATTTACAGGTTGTTCTGTAAAGTTGTTTACATTTTTACTGTATTTTTTACAGAATTATTCTGGCAACCACAGCTGCCAGTTTTTTTCTGTAAAAACAACAGATTTTTTTTTACAGTGATTCAATAAGACTTGGTAAAATAATTTTCATCAGTTTTCTGAAACTCTCAGTAGGTCTGTTTGTTTATTGTGTGTGTGTGTGTGTGTGTGTGTGTGTGTGTGTGTGACAGTTGTGTGTATGTGGATTTGCACGTGTATATGTGTGTCTCACCAGAGCCCCGCTGCTAAGCAGGATCATGAAGATGATGAGGGTCTCAAACCAGTTATGCTCCACAATCAGGTAGCAGGTCTTCCTCAGGTACCACCAGTACTTCCCCCAGCCCTCTGTGATGGACACGTCACAGCACTTGTACCGTGCAACACACCCTGTGGATGAGCACAGCCCAAGTCAGTCAGACATATCTCACTATGTCACTGCCCATCTCCCACAGGACCTTATCAGTACATATATGCCTCTCTATTTGACACCACTCACAGGATATTTACATATCTATGCGTGTGAGGGCAGGGAAAACTCCAGGTTCCTTAATTATGAAGGACACCTGGAATACTGAGAGGACCATACTGCAATTAAGCAGTGTGATTGGTCAGAAAGGGATCCTGTGGGATGAAATGCATGGTGACACCAAGAAATAGTGCAGGTGGGACCACTCAGCCCTCGTTTTGGCACTGGGCCAGGTGAACAGGGCTATATCGAGATTTGTTCAACAGCAGACAAGGACTCCCGCTGATACAGAATACAAACACAATCTGACATGTATTTTCTGTGAACCAGAACAAAAAATGTGAGGACATCTGGCCCGGTCCATTGAGTGTTCTTGAGGGAGAGAAGGGTTGGGGATCTGGACTGGTCCACAGTGCGTCCCTCATGGGGGGTAACATTACCTTCTGTCCAGCAGGCTTCAGGATCCAGGTATTCCTCCACCTGCTCCACCACAACCACATCCTCCACCTCTGGCTTGATGTCGATGGTGCTGCCCTCTGAGGAGCTGGTGTCATCCAGCTACTCAGAAAGAAAAAGAGAAAGGGAAAGAGTTGTTCACTTCCTGCTGCCTTTCCCTAGAAAATAATGCCCCGGTTTTAAAGTTTAAAGCTTTCATAGACAGCAGGGCCTGCACCAACCCTGGGATTATCCTCCATCGTGTTAGCATCCTATACACCGATGAGCCAAAACATTATGACCACTCACAGGTGAACCGAGTAATGTTGATCATCTCCAAAAAAGGGCACATGTCAAGGTCTAGCTAGGTTAGATGGTAATCGAACAATCAGTTCTCATAGTCAACGTGTTGGATGCAGGAGAAATGGGCAGGAGTAAAGACCTGAGCAACTTTGACAACGGCCAAATTGTTATGGCCAGACGACTGGGTCAGAGCATCTCTGAAACGGCAAGGCTTGTGGGGTGCTCCCAGTCAGCAGTGGTGAGTACCTACCAACGTCAATTTGACAATTTGATGTCAGACCAGGTACACCCCTTCATGGCAATGATATTCCCTGATCGCAGTGGCCTCTTTCAGCAGGATAATGTGCCCTGCCACACTGCACACATTGTTTGGGAATGATTTGAGGAACATGATGAAATGTTCAAGGTGTTGTCCTGGCCTCCAAATTCTCCAGATCTCAATCAGATTGAGCATCTGTGGGATGTGCTGGACCGACAAGTCCAATCCACAGCAGCTCCACCTCGCAACCTACAGGACTTGAAGGATCTGCTGCTAATATTTTGGTGCCAGATACCACAGGACACCTTCAGGGGTCTTGTAGAATCCATGCCTCGGATTGGCGGCACACAGAGGACGAACAGCATATTAAGCAGGTGGTCATAATGTTTTAGCTCATCAGTGTATCTCCAGCATGCCTGTCCATTTTCATAACACTGCTGTATCCTTCAGAAGAAGAATAATACTGTACAGGACTAACTGACCATGGCTGCTGTGAGGAGAACTGTTATTATTATTATGTTATTATGCATTCACACAACCCAAAAACAGTACGTGTAGCCAACAGAATGCACACGCAAAGGCCAATACACAGCCTCAGCAGATCCTCTGAGCTTCTTACCTATCAAAAATCCGTTTTCTTCAGCCAACACTAATATACAAAGTGTCATTACAGCTGACCAGCCCCCGCCTAATAACAGCCTACAGTTTAAGCCATGTAGTTTTATGATACTTAAGAATCCCCATCCCACCTTTATCAGGGTCACAGGAGCCCACAAGTGGCTGCAAGACTATGAGATCCATTGTACACAAGGCTTTGAGGGAATTAATTATCATTATAGAAGATCCACTTTGCTGAGTCATTTTACAGTTTTATGCTATCTACAACAAGAAGACTGATATTTCCATTTAAAAAGTGGAAAATCTCACAATGCTGAGACAGCAAAGAGAAGTCCATTTTCAGTAATGTTCCACCATGTTGAAATCAATCAACTCACTGAAATACCCACTGCCCTGCCTCAATTGACTGTAGTCATACCTCATGTATTATTTACATTCATCTACAGGTAATAACTTTTAATCTGTAATCATTATGTTGTAAATAAGCAGCCAAATCTTCAGTGTAATGTCCCTTGCAAATGAACTACCCTACACTCCTCACATAATATTTGGTTGATGTGTACATTTTAGCTGTGAGAAAGTAAACATAACCTTGTTTTGTTACATTTTACTCTTTTCAAAGAACCAAAAAGAACAGCTTTTTCGTTATTTGGTCTTTTGAGGCCCACATTACTTCAGTATAGTTTGGACACATCTGTAATTGCAAGTGTTCATCCATTTTTCTCTTTCTGTGTATCCATTTGTCTTTGTGTCCACTGCTTTCATTTCATCTCACCTGCCTTCAGTATTTAACTGGCTGGCCACTCAGTTTTAGAGCCCTATCTTAATAAAGCCAAAACCAAAACCAATAACCAAAAACCAAAACAACTTTTCTCAATGCCTGTCTAAGGCCTCTGAGCCTCTGTCTGTCAAGCAGTCTGCACTGAGGTTGCTACATCTCTCGCACTCACCTCTTTGCTGCCCTCCACGTCTGACTCACTGCTGAAGTCCTCAGTGTTGAGGTTCTCAAAGTCAGACTCGCCCACAGCTATGGGCACACGCACAGTGAGGTTGGGGTTGTGGATGAAGGACATGCGGTCCTCGTCGATCATGTACTTGCCCACGCTGCTACCAATGCCGCTCGTGGTGCCATTTCCATTCTTCTGGTAGTCCAGCTCCCGGTTGATGTCCACACCCATGTGGTTGGCAATGCAGTTGGGCTTTGTGTCGTACATGTCATCCAGCGGTTTCACCTCATCTGTCACCTTCTTCTTCAGAACAGTAGCAACCAGCATCCGCACCTTGGCTTTCACCCAGGCAATGCCCTTCTTGATGCGGATGACGGAGATCTGCAGGTTGTTCATCTCGCCATCATCATCTGTAGCTGCCAGGTTGTCAGCGCTGAAGGAGCTCAGCAGCAAGGCCAGGAACAGGTTCAGTACCTGGAGACACCCAGATGTCAAGCTCCAGATGTACCTATTTACATTTTAACCTGTTGTTTACCATGTTACCATTACCATTACCATTTATTGTCACTATTGCCATTACCCCTCAAATTGCGTGCAATCATACCATAGCACAATAAGACTACCACAAAGGACTTATGAATGAAGTATTTTGCTTTTCCTTACCACCAAATTTCCAATGACCATGACCATCATGAAGACAATGAGGCACATGGTCTGGCCCGCCACCTCCATGCAGTCCCACATGGTTTCGATCCACTCGCCACACAGCACCCGGAATACAATGAGAAATGAGTGGAAGAAATCGTTCATGTGCCAGCGTGGCAGCTCACAGTCCTGGGCAATCTTGCAGACGCAGTCCTTGTAGCTCTTGCCGAACAGCTGCATCCCCACCACAGCGAAGATGAACACAATGATGGCCAGCACCAGGGTCAGATTACCCAAAGCACCCACAGAGTTCCCAATGATCTTGATCAGCATGTTTAGGGTTGGCCATGACTTAGCCAGTTTGAACACTCTCAGCTAAGGGAATTCAAGGGGGAAGAGTTGGGAAGTGGGAGAGGCATAGGTGGGAGGAGTTGAGGAAATATGAGGGGCAGAAAGGGGAAGGAGTGGGATAGGTTGAGGAGTGAGGGGTATAGAGGGGAGACAGGAGAGTTTCAGAAGTGGAAGGGGCAGAGAGTAGGGTTGATGTCAGAGTGAGAACCAGATGGTAGGAGAGAAGGGGTAAGAGAAATGAAGGCTGTTAGTCACTGAGAATCAGACAAATGAGAGAACTGTTTCTGAACTGAGAGTTCTCTCATTTGTCTAATTCACTGAGAATCAGACAAATGAGAGAACTGCAAATAGAAAATTTCAAAACATGACAACAGCACAGTTCCTTCCATTGTAACAATACGCATGCAATAGACATTTACCAATCTGAAGGATCTCAGCACTGACAGCCCTTCCACATCAGCCAGGCCCAACTCTACCAAACTCAGGGTCACGATGAAGCCATCAAAGATGTTCCAGCCCTCCTGGAAATAGTAGTAAGGGTCCATGGCAACCAGTTTGGCAAACATCTCTGCTGTGAAGATCCCAGTAAACACCTGCCCATCACAAGAAAAGATGAGAGAAGACATGAAAGCCCTTCATTTACAATAACCATACAAAAAAGACTGGACTACAAACACTGTAACTAAGCTCAGATCTGTAAGAAACACTGTTTGATTTATGTGCTATGTGATGTAGAGACATCCTGTGCTCTTCAGTTCAACCAAACAAAAATGCAAATAAACAAATCTCCCATTCCACTCCCACTACTATATGAAATTATTGCTTTTCTAACCCTCTACCTTCCTATTAGTGAAGTTAGCTATCTTGTTAGACAGCTGACCTACCTAGTCAACAGAAAACCATAATTCAGCAGAGCTAACTAGGTAACGAGCCAGCTTAATTAGCTAAAGAAATTGCAAGGTCCAGCTTTGCTTTCAATGCGTCAAGAATGACATGAACACTTTTTACCAGAAATATACAGACATAACATGCCAGGAAGCCTCATATAATACAAAACTGGAAGTTGTCCTTCATAAGATAAACCACTCCATGCCAATAAGGAAAAACCACTCCATACAAACAACTGCTCAGATGCGGTGGGCATACCCTATTGTAAAAACATCACATCCTATCCCAGCAACTCTGTTCCATTCTAGTAAGGAACCCTTCATTTATGAATAATAGTTTAAATAAGCATTCCTCCTCACCCACCTGCCTGCACCCCTGCAGAATCTGAATGTGTCAAGTGTATTTATCAGGGTGTGCAACAGCAAGGAGCACACACACTCCAAGGCAATGCCACACAAAACCTGAGTACAAATCAACGTGTGTATCTGAAGCCTGTATCTACAGTAAAGAAATTAATGGACTAATAAATAAATCCTTCCTTATTCTGCTCTGCATACACATGTCCCAGACCATATGAGCTCACAGGACATACACAGCAGAAACAATCAAATAACAAGCAGCAAATTGCAAACATGAACAAAAGAATTAAAGAGAGATCCCTCTCTTTACCCCTTCAGAGGGTTGAGTGTTTCAGCTCCTGCACTTTAGGGAGTTTAAAACTCCCCCAAGCTGTCATTTTGATACAGTCAATAAAAACAACAATAATAAAAAACACAAGCACAAGTGAGCCTCACCAGGTTTCCCACACTCAGCACATGTTCAAAATGGGGGGTCATGGGGTAGTGCTCCATAGCCATGAAGACGGTGTTGAGGACGATACAGATGGTGATGGCCAGGTCCACGAAGGGGTCCATCACGATCAGGTTGACAATCTCCTTGATTTTCAGCCAAAGTGGGCAGCACTCCCAGATTAGGAATGTGTTGGCAAACTTGTACCAGCACGGCGGGCACTTCCGCTGTGACTCCTCCAGTTCTGCAGGCAGGATGAGACCGCCATGTGTCACAGAGAGATCACCATGCCTAGGTAGCCCGCCACCTTACTGAGTTTTACCCAGTTTAATCATTTGGATAATGCATTGATTTGATTTGCAAAAAAACACCAGCAAACGGGAGACAGAAAAGTGAGAGTCAAATATATTCTCACAGTTATCACTATTAGTAGTCAACACTGAAATTCAACCTTTTTGCAGAAATGATGTGATGCAAATAATAAATAGCTTTAGAATGCTGCTCTTCATAGTCTCCCACTGGAGCACTATGAATTAATGTTTGAATTTTTATTAAAGGGGAGCAGTACCCTCCACCAGAGTGTTGGTGATGACACTCATGACACTGTTGGCCCGTTCTTTGCGACCGAAGGATGTGTTGAGCTGGTCCACGGACACCATAAGAGAGCCAGAGTTCTTCTTCTTCACCTCCACCTCAGTGGTGGGCTGTTGGGAGGAAAGCCAGGAGAGTGAGACTGATAAACAAAGAAAAAAAGCCCTCAAAGCTGAATGCACCCGGAGTGGGCTTTGGGACAGATGGTGCAATAGGAGGGGTTACAGACCTGGACATGCCCAAGGTGAGATGGTGGGAGGTGACCCGACTGGGTGCGTGTTTTTTCATTAAAATAATTTGTTTGGTAAAGTTAGTGACCTTTTGTTTGTGGTTAAGTGGTTGCTGCTGTCTAGATCAACCTGCAAAATGGAGCCCATCATGACTGGGTGTGGTCACATCTACTTTCTACCCCCAATAACATCTTTCTGCCCCTTAGAGGGGCAAGCCAGACTTGGGTTTGAAGGGAGAGGGGTCTTGAAGTGAGAAAATCAGCCAGATCATCCTCCCACTCCTTACTCTTAATTCTTCTGCACCTTTCTGCAGCTTTTGATACAGTGGACCACACTCTATGTCTGTCTACCCTGGCTACGTTGGGAATCGCTGACACTGATCTTCTTTGGGTTTAATCCGACGTCTCTGCATGCTCTTTCAGGGTGTTCTGGAATGGTGGGTTGTCTAGACTCCACAGCCTGCCTACGGGTGTCCCTCAAGGCTCTGTACTTGGCCCCCTCCTCTTGTCTCTTTACATGCAATCTCTTGGCTCTGTCATGTCCGCCCATGGATTTTCATACCACTTCTATGCTGAAGACACTCAACTTTTCTTTGCTGTCAAAAGGCTTGGTGTAATACTTGATAACCAACTGTGCTTCTCCTCTCAGGTTGCAGCAGTGAGTTGGGCATGTAGATTCTTGATGTACAACATCTGAAGGATCCATCCCTACGTCTCTATGTATGCTACAAAGCTACAGGTTCAGGCCCTCGTCCTCTTACACCTCTCACACAGTTACTATTGTTACTCCTTCTTTGCTTGTCTACCTGCCTGTGCCATCAAACCCCTTCAACTAATCCAGAATGCAGCTGCACGACTTGTCCACAATCTCCCCAAACGTAGTCAAGTTACACCCCTCCTCACCTCACTTCATTGGCTTCCTGTTATCACTCACATCAAGTTCAAAACCTTGGTGTTTTTGCATACAGTACAGTAAATGGGACAGCCTCCTCATACCTACAATCAGTCTTCAAACCATCTGTTCCACCAAGATCATTACGCTCCGCAATCATGTGGCAACTGACGTTCCCATCCCAATGGGGTTGCTCCTTTCAGACACAATCCCTGTCTGTACTGGTCCCTCGGTGGTGGAATGTACTTCCAGCGGGGGTCAGGACAGCGGAAACACTGGCCATCTTTCGACATAGTCTGAAGACCCACTTCTTCAGACTGCATCTTGCTTCCACTTCAGTCCCCACCCCTAACACTTGCTAATTCTAATACTTCATGTTTATTTTAAATGTAGTATTGTGATGTGTTTTTGATTCTGCGATCTAGTGACTGATTTATGGTAGTGTATGTACTTTCTAGGCTGTCTAGTCAGGTCTATCTATCTGCAGTATAGATGACACTTCACTGTTTATCATTCATTTGTAATATATTATGTGTGGCTACAGCTACCTATGAATTCAGCAGATTTGCACCATTGCACCCATTGTATATACTCTCTCCCTTATCCTCCACTCCTGGCCACATCAGACCCAAAAGCCCCACACCCTCAACCTCAACTGCATGCACCCTGTGGGGCTCAAAAGAGGAGGCAGCTGGGAAGGGTGCTCACTGAAATCTACATGCATGGACATGCACAGATTAAATTAGTAAAATAGAAAACTTAAAGATACCATATACCAGTGCTGTTTCCCATGCTGAGTTAGACATATACAGACAACTCAGATTGAGAGAAGTATAAGGATGTCAAACTACCATGCTAACTAGGATGGAGAGAAGAGCTACTAGAAAAGTTAGTCTGTGTATAGCCAGAACATCTGGGAAAAGAGAGAGAGTGAAAGAGAGAGAGAGAAAAGAGAAAATGAAAGAAGGAAAAGGGGAGTTCCTTTTGTTGCAAGTCCGCAGAAGGAATATACTGAACTGATGGCTTATAATCTATGAAACAAAACAAACTAACAAACTAAATGACCTAGAGACACTATGATGTCTTATGCAGTGACAAGAGTCAGTTTTGCTCAGTTCTGGTCAGTCCCTCCAGTCTAAGTCAGTCTTAGTGTAATGTTTCTGACAGCAACAACATCTCCCCTACACTCACAGTAGTGGATCAGTGTATTTTGTGCTGTTTCAGTCATTCCCTGTCACACTTAGTCAGTATTAGGCTGTCAAGATCAGTGAGTGTTTTGCAGTCTTGGTCCATGTGCAGCATGGACCGGCAGGGAATTCTGGGGGTGCAAACTATTTTATCCTGTAAATTCCTAGACCACAGCCTCAATGGGAAAACTCAACTCCAATTATTACACGTGGTTCACGTTCTAAACATTTAGTTACACTTAGAGCATGTTTCTTCACAAAACCTTTTTCATGTGACTGGTGGTGGTGATTTTCACTGCAGTACATCTGAACCTGTTCCTACTGCCTTTAGTGTAAAGACAGTATTATTCTCAGGCTGGTCAATCTATCAGTCTCAGCCAGGCTCAGGATTCCAACATCAGGAAACAGCATACTCTGCCACAGACCACTCAAAAATGAGTATTTTATTTCTCATGAGCTAAAGTTTGAGGGGCTTCCTCTTCCATAGGACACATGGAATGAGCTGAGGAAAATGGCCAACTACTTCCTACTCCTTTTCAGAAAGGGGAACATACAAGAACAAGCTGTGACAGTGGATACAGCACAAATCTTTTTGGCAACTGGGCCCTAGATAGGTTTTTTTACTCCAGTATGGTTCAAAGAGGAGCCATTACATGGTGAGGAATTATACACAGGGCAGGATCAACTTTAAATAAGGGACTATAAAACAATTCACAGACAAATATATACACTATCCAAAATAACAAAAAATAAAAAAACAACAGAAATAAAAATGAAAACTGGAAAACTCCATCAATTAAAACATGAAATATTCCAGAATATTTATTGAAGATCATTGTTTTTCTCTCTTTTCATTCTTTGTTTGGTATAATGCAAGAAGGCAGCATACAGACCAAGGCCAGTGCTATGGGGGTGCTTAGGGGTGCACCCCCAGATGGACCCCAGTACACCCCCAATTGTCTCGTTATATCCCGATGTCCACATATTATTTAATATGTTTTTTTTAATATGATGTTTTGTGTCCCCCGTGGATTGCAATTGCATCCCTCTGTATTTTCTCCTGGTGCTGAGCCTGATACAGACCATTCGAGAGAGAGAGAGAGAGAGAGAGAGAGAGAGAGAGAGAGAGAGAGAGAGAGAATAGAAGATGAAGTGGATTGGTACTTGCAAAAGAAGGAGGAGGAGGAAGACGGAGTAACAGAAAGGAAGAAAAAAGCAGTAAAAAGAAGAAGACGAAGACTGCCATGCCTAGACTGGTCTACTCATAGACTTCCTTACACTGTCGTCAGTAGCTGCCTTATCTATTTTCACCTCAGGCAGTAGGCGTCCACCGGGCCCTGGTCCGATGAGCGACACCACGCCGTTGCAGTCCACTGTGCTGTTCCTCTTGCCGTGGTAGCCGCTGTAGCTGCTGCGGCGGTAGGGGCTGAACAGGGAGCCCCGCCGCTCCTCACTCTCCTCCACTGTGCTGTGTTCATCATCAGCAAACTCGTTTTCCGAGCCTACATCCTTGGAGCGGCCCTTGAAGCTGAATATGCTGCTCTTGCTGTTGTGCCGCGAGAGGAAGGGTGAACCTGGGATGCTGAGCAGAGACTAGGAGGGGGAAACCAGAAGAGGAAGAGAGGGGGAGAGAGAAACAGAAGAGGTAAGAGAACAAGAGAGGGAGGGAGGGATATAGGAAAATAGAGGGAACCAAAGTGAAAGGTGAAGAGAGGGGGGAAGGAGAGAATGTATGAATCACAGAGGAGGAGAGAGAAGGGGTGAGAGAGAAGAGAGAAGGAGTAAAACAGAAAGCAAAAGAAGCAAGGATAGTGAATGGAGAAGTGTGAGAGTGAGAGGGCAAGATGTATGTGTATGTGACAGAGAGTCAGAGGGTAAGGGAGGAGAACATGGAGGGAAGAGAATGGATGTTTATACAGGACAGGAGGAGAGAACTGGCATCTGGGTGTGTAGAAATACACTGCAGAGGAACAGAACAGGAGTAGAGATGGTATAATACATTTGGCAGCAGTGGCTGGACAGTCACTGAGAGCAGAGAGCATAAAAAACAAGGGCCTACCCAATGAAACCTAATGAGCTTAATTATTCTGTGCTGTGAGACCAGGGCTCCATGATGCAAGCCACTGTAGTTACCCATGTACCTGTACACAGGACATCAAACCACCTACTCCCTTCAACTGCAGTCTCAGAGTATGGCAAATACAGGTTTCAGTCTATGCCGCATTGAAAACAATGGCATGCCTATGCCCTAAAGCAGTAATGTGACTTTCTCAAAGGAACACTGAGTAATTAGGCCTCCAGGGACCCAAATTATGTTTTTTCTACCTTATTTAGCCCAAAGACCCTTTAAATGTACATTTGAATGTACAGTATGCATAAACTCTTTGTTTATTTAATATCTAAATTATGAGATGTCTCAGTAAATTTAAAAAAAACTATTTGTATGTTAATTTATAGTTAAGGACATTGGCTGCATCATGCCAACCAGTGCCAACTATTTACACATGAAAATAATAAATGGTGAGCCTTGTTATTTTTGTTCCATTTGTTCCATGTTTGAAGAAAAACTGCTTAAAGCTTCAACTTTCATTTTACTCTCTCAATTGTAACTGCTAAAGATAATCAACCGCTTATAGAAATTGACACATGGATGTGATCTTATAAGCCCTACACTGTATTTACTGATCTGGGCAACTTTCATAACTTACGTTCCTATAGTTGAATACTTACACTGCTGAAGCAATCCAGGTTTTACTTTTACTACATGTTCAGCCAGTCAATTAGCACGGTTTCATTATTGACACAGAATTTAGTGACTGGTAGCAGAAGGGACTCACTGTGATCATTTTCAGGGATAATTGGAATCTTTATACTGTATATCCTGAAACAGGCTGCTGAGCCTACAGCACTGGGTTCATGACACTGGTTGAGAACCCTGGGCCACAGCCGACAGTTTCTCATACTAAATTGGACTTACAATCTTCCTCAAGTTACTTGTTACTTGTCCTATTGCATTTACGGGGTAGCTAACCTTGAAGTGACCTTGCTGGATTATAAACTTGGGAGATGAGGGACGAGCCCATACAGGAAGACATTCCGTAAGAAAATAGTCCTTATAACGCTTTCACATCTTGTTTAAACAAACATAACATAAGACACAAGATTTTGTGATTTAGAATTTTGTTGAAACACGATATGAGTGACAATAAAACTGGAAAATAAAAGGTATGTTACTGCATTCAGAATGCTGTGAAAGATTAATGGAAGCAGCATCAATTATTTACATTGAGCACTGAAAGCATGCCTCCCCTCCTATATAACGGACAGGAAGTAGGAGTTGTCTATTTTCGTTGTGGACTCCATCTCCATTCTCCATGAGATGGGTGTAAACACATGCAGTACATATAGGTTGTATGTTAGACCAGAAGAGAAACAAGAATTACATGAAGAGACTTCATGTCCATACCATCAATTGATAAATCCAAATGCATACATTTTAGCGCAGGCTTCCACTTGCATTGTCACAAAATACTGGAGTTTTCCAGAACAAATTGAAAAATCAGAAAACATCAACTGGGAAAGACTCTGAAATGGTGCCCCGACTTCAAAAAGGGAGTCTGAGAGAAACTTGTGGAAATCAGTGAAATGAAAATAAATGACACCAGAGGTAAACAGGAGAAAAACAGAAATTAAGTTTTGATCAACATGAGGATGAATGATTACTGATTTTTTTTGACTGAAGCCCCTGTTCTCTCTACATATACGTCTCCACTCCTCTAGTTGTACCTGGTTTATGCTTTAGGATCTCCATGCTATACTGGACTATCATCTGGTTCCTGATGGAGATCTACCTGTCTGAATGGACTCTCAACCAGTTCAGGACAGCAGCCTTTCTGAATTCAGCAGATTCCCACCTGGTTCATAAGGGAGGGCTTCCTACCCAGCCGGTTGTCAGGGAAGCGGAACCTGCTCCTCTTACTGCCGTCATCAGACTCGGACTTGACAAACTTCTCACTGTCTCCCTTCTCCTCGCCCCGAGACTGTTCCTTCTGCCGCCATTTTTTCTTGCGGTTCCGTCGCTCCTTGGCACTCTTAGAGCTCAGCTTGGACATTTCAGACGAGCTGCAGGACATGTGGCCCCCGCCGTCGTCCTCCACCGGGTCCTCCGATACGGTGCCCGCTGAGGTTGCCATGGCAGCTGCCTGGAATCACAAGGAGTTTAAGGGAATGTGAGTAGGAGAGAAAGAGAGAATCAACAAGCAAAAACTCCTAGACCCGCTGACATCTCCAGCTTCAGGAGCAAAATTACAAGGAAGGAGGCATGTGACATTCAGGAAAGCACAGATGCACATACCAAATATGCACTCTGATGATGTCAGATGACGAAAATGAGAGCATAATGAAAGACCAGGCAAGGAAAGGAGCAATGCAGACAGGCAGACCTGGGCTTCTTCCTGCTGTTTCTTCAGCTGCTCCAGCATGGCTTTGAACTCTGCCTCTTTCTGCTCAGCCTCCTCCATGGTGGCCTGGTTCTGCTCCTCGTAAGCCATAGCCACCACAGCCAGGATCAGGTTCACCAGGTAGAAGGAGCCCACGAAGATCACCAACACGAAGAAGATCATGTAGGTCTTCCCTGCTGCCCTCAGCGTCTACAGCACAAGGAGTATGGAACAAAAGCTCAAATATCACTAAACTTTTTTGTTTTATTTTGTTAATCCAGCATACTTACTGTTCCCCGAAATTGGCCCAAAACACTCAGTGTTCTTCTTTTGAACTGTCATGTTGTCAAGCTGGAGAAGCCTGGCAAATAACTCAAGGGCACAATATAGTCCTGCTATTGTTGGACTCTACTCTTGCAGTGGAAAGAAAGCACTCTGAACAACTCCACTAAAGTAAAAAAAAAAAAATGCCAGCAAAATAATATCTTGATGTGGTGAATGTGATTAGGTGGACTTGGAGAATACTGTCCTTCAGCATATACCCGCATGTAATGCAGACCTATAAATATCACCCAATAAATACTTCCAATAAGAAGGAACATGCAGATGAGGTAAGAGACTAGGGTTGAGCAGTTTACAAACAATCAATGTGTCAGCTATATTAATAGCACATGTGGATGTTTCTAGCATGTGAATTTCAATGCATTTAGCCTGCATCTTCTCCCTCATGACCTACTTTTACATGCATAGCACATACATTTAGCCAAAGAATGGCACCAGTATTCACAGCAGAGTGTCTCTGTTGTTTGTGCCGTAAGAAAACAGGTTCCAACACAATTTATTGAATATTCAAATATTTTCTATAAAAATTATAAATAATGGTTACTTCAGTAGCTTACACAAATGTGTCTAATGTATCTTTCAAAGGCTAATTATGTACTGTGACAGAGAACAGGGTATGTATGAGACACACACACACACACACACACACACACACACACACACACACACACACACCTCATAAAACACTACAGGATGTGTCTTGCCAGTTGTGAATCTGGTGGCAGATCAGCCAAAGGTGGACTGACTAAAAAGGGGTGTAAATAAATGTGACTTTGCAGGAATAAAATCCCTTATATGTGAACTTTGCTCTGTGCAATGTTATTAAAATTAAAGTATAACATTTTTAACATTTAGATACGGAGGGCTCTGCATGTTACAAAACAGCATAATAAAATCAAAATTCTACAGCTATTCTACAGCAAGGTAGCTGAGATTATATAGTTAGTGACTTGTTTTGTTTCTCTAACTAGCCATGTTTAAAATAGATAATCATGCCTATTCAAAGGGACTATTTACTATTAAATCGACTGTGTGCAATTCAACTATACTGGCTATGCTTCAGTCACACATTTTCCTGTCAGGGGAATTGCCAGATTTGGGGCCAAGGACTGGACAGGCATATACCAATAAAATCAACAAATGATGTCAGAAAACAGCAACATTTATGTAAAAGTGGGTTTTTTAAAATTTCACATTTGTGATGTCTCATTTGTATAGGACAAATGTGCCTGAATCCCTGGAAGATGTATTTAATTTCAATATCTACAAATAAGCCACTAATGTTCCAAAAGTGCATTTTCAATTGCTTAAGTCAATGTCTGCTAAAAAGAACATTATTTAAAGGTTCGCTTTAGTGAGACCTTCTAGAGAATACGGTCCTAGAGCTTTATTCCCCCTTTTCAATGTTAAAATCCATACTTCACTTCTTCTAATTGATTGGGGTTGTACCGCATTAAGCTGTTCTACCATCACAAAGCAACTCAGATTCACCCTGCCAGAGTCAACCATCTGAACTCTGCTAGAGCAGGTTCCCACAGAATATTTTTCTGTTCCCTCCCCAGATACAGCACTGGTCTCCCATCAAGAACTGGGTGGGGGGGTGGTATGCAAAGAGCAGCATGGACTGGGACTTCTGGGTAATTCACTTGGACACACACATCAATTATGGATGTGGGTTACATGCAGTGCTCAGGAGGAATTCTGAATACAACGCACTATGACACACCAAGAGCCAAGAAAAAAGACAAGCAGCCATGGAACCCAGGAGCTTTACCCATGTCTCACACACAAAACACACCTACCATACACCCAAACATTGATATTCACACACACACAGACACACACACAAACACACATTCTCTCTCTGTACATGTACATGAACCTAAATAATATTTTGAAGGTTTTCTTTGAAAAGGTCAGGATTCTTCCACACCTAACATATATGACATTCCACTGTTTCTTCCAAACTGGTTTCAGAAAAACCACATTCTGAATACATCACCTACATCAGTGGTCTGTTGTAAAAATATGAAACACTAAAGAGTAATTTTCAACAGCACTCCTATCACATTTTTATCATTATTCCTGCTATCTCCCTATTTCCGCTGGATGATATCTGATGCATTTCCAAAAACACATATGGAAAAGCCTGGTGGGGTGCCAAGACAGACTTGTGGGCCTAGCACTAGCAAGGGCTCTTACCAGCTGATACAGGTTCTCCCAGAAGTCCTGGGTCATGAGGCGGAAGAGAGCTAGGAAGGCCCAGCCAAAGCTGTCGAAGCTGGTGTAGCCGTAGTTGGGATTCCTGCCAGCCTTCATGCATGTGTACCCCTCTGGGCAGCGACTGTGTGTGGGGGGGGGCACACATCCCAGGATTACTTATTATTTCATTCGGCTGAGAGCATTATTTCAAGTGGAATTTTGTTTTAAAGGCGTTTTTATCCCACAAAATCTAATATCATTTGGGGAGTTTAGTAGATTTAAATGGGTAACAAATAGTGACCAGACCTTATACTTATTTAATATGTTAACATCTACCTCTTCCTTCACACTATCGGTGCTCCTCTTTGGCTGACTATCATTTGCATTTGCTGGTTGAAGACGGATAACATTTTATGCTTTGCTGCTTTTGATATACTTTCACAGGGTTTACATACATCCCCAAGACCAGTTTTGCTGTTCCTCTAAAGGTACGCAGTGGGGAAAAGAAAACAAGGACACAAGGAGAGGAGTTGACTGGCAATATGCTGTGGTAGCAGTGTAGTGGCATGGAAAACTCACCCAGAGTCAGAGCTGTTTCCGCACAAGAGAGCATCCAATTGTCCAGGGATAAAGTAGAAATTGGCTAAAAACAAAACAAACAAAGCTCCTCAGAAACCCTTTGGTGTGTTCAGTTAAAAAGCTTGAGTCACTAGGCCTGCCATTTTCATTAGCCACTACTAGCATTTTATCAATCAGTCAATCAATCGAATCATTCCACATATTTTTGGTATACATGGTACATTTTTATAACTGCATTGTCGCAAAGAGCTCAACAGTGTAGATTTATGAAGAAGGAATATGAAAACTACAGAATCAACACAAAATCAACTATGGAAAAGCCAGAAAATGGCTTTCTGACTCAAGGACAGGGTGGTCAAGACATACTCCTGGAAAACACTGGAAAAGAGCTGAGGCTTTCATTTTGAGTATGGGCAGCATTGTACTGAGAATGCAAACTCACTCTCATTCATGATGTAGTCATCCCAATTGAATCCTCTGCTGCCATTGCTCAGGTAGCTGTCCGTGGCATTGATGGGCCATATGACGCATTTCTGCCGCAGGTTGCCCATGAAGAGCTGCAGACCAATCAGAGCGAAGACGCTGAGGCAGAAGACGGTGAGGATCATCACGTCTGACAGCTTCTTCACAGACTGGATCAAGGCGCCCACAATTGTCTTCAGGCCTGTGGGGCAGTGATACACACACACATACAGGGGGCCGTAGACAGTCGTCAGAGTGCCAGCACTCCAAGGAGAAGGCCTGCAGAAGTCTCTGGGTATTTTCAACTGGAATTTGCTTTTAAGGATACCAACAAAGAGGATATTGTATATGTCTGCAGCCCAGACTTACGGGCTACGGCTGTGTCCTTCTTTTATCAGTGTCCCAGGCTCAATACACACTACAGTGTGGCATAAGATGTGAGTTTTGACTAAGTCAAAGAGAAGACCCATCACACTCTCACACACAAATGCAACTATTGTTATAATACCAATAAAGATTTAGCAACAAAACCTGTAAATCCCTTGGTAAGATTAGTTTCGAAATAGGATTGTTGACTGATTCTGATTCTGATTCATGAGTACTGAGTCAAGGTACAGGGCATCTGAAAGTATCATTGTATGTAGCAAGTCAATACATTTCAAAGAGTTTTTTGAAAAAACACACAAAGACAGCAGATAATTGCAAATGAAAGTCTTTCTAATACAGAGAGAACAAACAGAATGTAAGAATCACCCCACTTATGTTTCAGAGCAGCTGGACACTGACCGCTTCTGGCATGGACTGAATTACAGGCATAACTGTACACCTTGTACAGCCATATAGGTATAACCAAGGTACTGACAGTTACCATAACCTGCTACAAGTCCTATGTGATGAAATGTTGATAGACATATGTTGCAGCTAGTAAAAAAGACAAGGACTTTTCTTCTTTTAGTTGAGTCAGCTCTCACAATAAATTAATATGAATCATTTGTTCAATTCTGTACTAATATGTTGCAAAACTAATTAATATAAATCATTTATAAGGAATATGAATCTGCATTGCACTTGTGTGAGAACCTCCTATAAACCCAGTCTTTTGACAATGGGAAATGCATTTATTACATGCAATTAAAACCACATTTATCACAAAGTGGCAGAGAACAGCTTTGCAGATGTAGCCTCCTGTGGCTGGATGGAGTGCAAAGGGTGAATGTTAAACTCTGAAACCCACAAAGACAAAATACTTCCAGGTTTACTTTCTGGACTTCAAGCTGTCAGCTGAAGCTGGAAGTCTCAAATCTGCACACTGCGGTCAGTGTCAAAACTGTGTGACAATGTGAGGGGACTCCCAAAAACAGGTAAAACCAGACATCCATCAGTAAATGAACTCTGCAGCATGACAACGAGCAAAACTAAAGGACCAAGGGGCAGGAGGGCAGGCAGGGGATGGAAGTTGCATGCAAGTCATTTAAACGCCAAGGCTGAAGAGAAATATTCATCATCAGTGCCAATCAGGCTTTTTCCTTTATGTGATATACTGTAATTACAAGCTCCCCCATACCCCAATCCTTACTGACAATGTTGATTACAGAAGAAAAGGCTAAGGGAATACCTACACTCCATGCTAAAAGGTCTGCAGATTTACACACAGAATTAGAACTGAAAGCAGGCATGATGACCCCCACTCAGATCTGTTGGTATGTATGTACCATTAGTCTACCTGGCTTTTCCAAATTTTTAATCTTTATTGAGGCTTGATGCTGCCCACAAAACTTATGCGGTAAAAGGTCTAGGTGAAGCAGGCCACACACAGCCTTCAATGATCTATACAATTAAGCACAGTGTCTGTAATGGGATCCAGACATCTTCAAAAATCAGAATAATCCACATTTCACTTTTACACATCCCAAAATGTGCTTGCATGTCAGGGCCCTGCATCCCATAAAATGATATCTCTGTCACATACAAAATCTAAATATCTTGGTCCTAGAGGTCAGTACATGAGACAATAATATAACAATTCTTCATTGTTTATTTGTGCCCCAAGGAAACTGCATTTTACAAAAATGACTATAGGATATCTCTGTCCCACTCTGTCTGCCTGCCTACTTGTCTGCCATCAAGGGGACACAGTTTACAATAAATTTTAACATTAGAGGTCAAGTTAAATAAAAGGCTACAGCTGGTGTATCTAAACATTGTTTAAATAACTTTTACTATGATTTTTTTACTGTGAAACCTTTACAGCAAATCATCCTTTGTTCATCCATCCAGATTTGTAAAATGTGACATTCTGAGTATCCACCACAGATTGCTTAAGTTGACAACTGGCTGAGTCTCAGGAGGCCACTCCCCCTTCAATCCCAATATTTGCATTTTTAGAAACCAAACCTTCATTACGGACCTTACTGTATGTGCAAATATTTTATTTCTCCATTTTCTCTGTTTGTTTTATCTCCAGGCAGGATGCTTTTTGTGACCTTTTAGACAATTATTACAAACCAAATAAAAAAACATAAAAACAAATAAATTTCAAGAAAACTGACTAATAAAAATTAAATCAAAATGAAAATTTAAAGAAATCTGTCAGCCAAGCTCTTAATAAGCTAATAGCAAGTGACTTGAGAGGCATCATGCAGCATAAAATAAGTTCACACACTAGGCTTGGCAGTCTTTATAAATAAATAATAGGCACATTCCCAGGGATCTTACTAAATGGTGTGCCATTTTGCAACTGGAGAGCAACACACAAAAGCCAAACCCTCCCAGGGCTATAGTTCCCACTTTGCTAATGCCTACTTCCCATACCTTTATCTTTCTCTATAAAAGATGAAGAGGTAAAACTAATTTTCATTTTTTTCTTCTGCAATACATGGGGTTTGAATTAGGCTATGCCAAAAATGAGAGGCAAACATACTGTGATACACTTCCTCTCTTCCTCCATGACACTTTGCCTTCAAATTCTTGTCATCAAAGTAAAAACAGTCATCCATATTTCTGTCATGGTGAGGTCACACCCATTCTGATTAAAAACACAGGTGAACATCTAAAAGAACTTTTCAACATCAAAGGAAAGGACTGAGTCAAATCTGGAAATAACTTCAGAGCAACTGGAATTTGCTTTTAAGGATACCAGCAAAGAGGATATTGTATATGTCTGCAGCCCAGCCTTATGGGCTATGGCTGTGTCCTTCTTTTATCAGTGTCCCAGGCTCAATACACACTACAGTGTGGCATAAGATGTGAGTTTTGACTAAGTCAAAGAGAAGACCCATCACACTCTCACACACAAATGCATACAACTATTGTTGTACTTCTGCTCTACAGAGAGTTCTTCTCCCTACCATTGTGTTTAAAACTATTAACTTTGAATGTTACTGATGCAAAATGAACACACAGTTTTTTGAGTGATGGGGCCTCTATCTTTGCCATATTATAATATTGAATCAAGCAGCTACAAGCATTTTACAGCATTCTGTCAAAACTTCAGGAGCAATTCAGTTTGGAAACAACGCACATTTATAATGAATGTCTAATTTGGGGCTGAAGGGAGTTCAGACACATTATAAGGCAATGAGATTGACAGTAGACTGCAAAGCCTATCAAAAATGTATTAGTACCATTTTTGATAATTTGGAGAAAAAATAATATAAATGATTATTCCAGGAAAAAACATTTGAAAATAATTATAGTTGGAAAAATAAATAAACAGCTCAGCCTTAGTGTTTAAACTGGGTCTCACCTGGAATGACAGAGATAGTTTTCAATGCCCGGAGAACTCTGAACGTTCTCAACGCAGACACATTGCCCAGGTCCACAAACTCTGTGACATATCTGAAATAAGGGAGGATCACACACAAACACCAATGACAAAAACACACACAACAGCACTACGACACCCACCAGGAGGGGAACGTCACTCACAGAGCCTGTCCATGGAGGAAAGGAAACAAAACGAA
This sequence comes from Megalops atlanticus, assembly GCA_019176425.1. NCBI lineage: Eukaryota > Metazoa > Chordata > Actinopteri > Elopiformes > Megalopidae > Megalops > Megalops atlanticus. The sequence goes on along the minus strand of CM032882.1, from coordinate 1,778,173 downwards.
AAAAAAAAACACACCTACGTACAGTAACACCAACCCCTCTCCCCTTCCCCCCTGTGCTCTCTTACCTGGAATTACAGAAATAGTTTTCAAAGCCCTCAACACCCTGAACGTGCGAAGAGCTGACACATTGCCTAGGTTTACAAACTCTGTTATATACCTGCAGAATCAAACCAGAGTTACAGGTAATCTTTATTAATGCATACATTACAGATGTCACTCTTTGTTTCCTCAAATCTAATAAAATAATCTCTGTAAATTGTGAATAATAAACTCTATGTTGAAAATAATTACAATTTACTATTATTAGTAGTAGTGGTACTATTAGTAATAGAAGTAATATTGTGGAGACATTTTAATATGTAAACTATTAACAGACACATTTCAGAATGGAACCCAATCACATAATCTTCACTCCATACCACATCTCATTAGTTGACCCTGATCCTAATGTCCATATCATCTTGATTTTCAATGATGGGGGCCTCTGGGACCTGTGGAGAACCTTTTCTACTATGAAAACCAGGAACTAAAAATGTGGCAGGGTTAGGTTCCTTCTTCCATTCCATTTTTCCTTCTCAGTGTTGCTCCTGAACCACTGACAAGCCCAGCCAATCAGGAGAGATTGAAAGTCACCAATTTCTTTAACAAGATGGTGGACAATATAAAATGGCAATAGGTATATATATGCTGAGAACAGTCATGTCAAACATGTTTTCACAGCTTGCCAGATTCCTGAAGCAACTAGACTATTTCCTATGTCCATTCCTTTGCATCAATAAAAGACCCCACTCTCAGGCCCTGCATTATGGGGGTCTCCTTATATCCCAATGTCTACATAGCATTTATGTTTTGTGACCCGCCCTCAGGCATGGATTGCAATTGCACCCCCCTGTATTTTCACCTGGCACCAGGCCTGCCCACTTCACTGCCAGTGTTTGGGCTGTTTCTGTGCTTATGCTTTTCAGGTTAAACCCAGGTTAAATCCTCTCACAACTTGGTTCACGGCCCCAATTCCAAGTACAAAAGACAATGGAAAAATACCCACAGCCTGTATGTCAAGGCTGCCTGGTTCTAGTTACAATGGAGGAAAGGCAGTTTGGGGAATAAAGCTGGCATGTTTTAATCGTTGTGGTGTGATTCCTTGGGGGGTATGTCAGTTACTTTCCCTTACTTACCAGAAATATCACAGCCTGAATATAACTACTCATAACATTGTATTATTCCAGTTTGTTTTTTTGTGAATGGACAGAAATGTTTGGAGTTTGCAGCTGTAGCTTCTGTCAAAAACTGTGCTGGTAGGTAGAGAGAGGGGATATGGGATGTGCTGGCCCAGATATGTAACCAGGGAGGAGACGACTGTGGGAGGCAGTTGCAAGAGTATTTTCTCTCCGATGCCATGTAACACCTTTCTAGGACCTCCATTTTTCATGGGGTAACTTTTATATGCTGAGCAAATGAAATGTTAAGAGTGATCCTGGATTGTCAAGGGAGGAAAATAAATGCACTGAGAACAAAGGGAAACAGAGAGAATAGGAAGGACCCGAAGTAACGGGGGTGTTGGAAAGAGGTAAGGATGTATCTTACACAACCTAAAAGAAAATGAGCACCACCCTCCTGATTAAAATTTGCACAGTCAAAATACCAATATACACTCAAAAGATCTGACAAGTATAATTGATTTTTTCATTGTTTGTCTGTGAGCATTCTGACCTAGCTCTCTCAGGACCCATTCATCATCTTTTCTTTGCAATAATGAACTAGCCAGTTCCAGCTAAATAGTTTGGGCAACACTACCACAGGAACAAAAAATGTAAAAAACATTAAGAGGCATTAGCCACAAAAAGATATTCAATGACAGATGAGGTCTGTTCTGTGTGAAGAGAGATTAGGTTTGTTATGTGTAGATCCTTCCTATCAAAGTCTTCAGTGTGAGAAATGTTAACACAGGTTAACCATGGCAGCTTCAAATAAGGAAAGGCTCTGTAGGTACTCAGGAGTCTACTTACGCCATGGAGATCACCATGAAATCCAGCCAATTCCATGGATCCCTTAGGAAGGTGAACCCGTCTATACAGAACCCACGAGCAATGATTTTTACAGTTGATTCGAATGTATAAATTCCAGTGAAGGTGTACCTACACAAGAGGAGCAGTCAGAGTTAGAAGTCATTCTGAATGGCAGCTCGCTATGCAGCCTGCCATGCTGTTGCAGAGCACCGCAGAACCTGGGCCCTCATCTCACCAAACGTGCCGCCATACATATATCTCTAACAGCCATGCTGCACTCATTAAAACACATTCATAATAACAATATTATCAATCTAAAAAGTAAAGTTTACGTTCAAACCCATACATGCAGAAAAATCAGACCCACCATAAAGCCTTGTGAACTACTGAAAATGAGGAAGGTTATTGTCTTAAGAGGAAGCCAACAACCCCACACAGAAACTAAAATTACACAATTTTTTCCAAAACTTATTTTGATGGCTGTTGTAAAAAGGTAGAGAAAAGAAACATAATCTATGATTTTTTGGGATAAACATTCTTTTGAAGCAATCTTTTGAAATTGTGATGTGCTTCAGGACCTACATTTAAAAATTTACAAAATTCTTACATTTGATCTCATGACAATTGGCTGAACTGATGAAAAGGCATTGGTTTTACTTTAAAAATTCAAAATTCATGACTGATAAATGAAGATATAGCTTATTTCAAACATCACACAGATTTGGAAGTAGTGAATTGTACCTACTACTGTCATTAAGCCTGCCACACACATTTTTATACTCTTTGTACACTTGTTTCCATTTGAACCTTGTTAAATGTACTCATGATAGTCAAAGCTATTTCTGTGATACTTAATTAGCAGGAAACACAATTCAAAGCATGCTTCGGAGTAAAGAGGTACTCACTCTACTTGTTTGGACCATTCTGGGGGATTGCTAAAAGTCATGAACACACAGTTGGTCAAAATAGTACACATAATGATCATGCTGAATACTGTGAGAAGGAGTCAAGGAAAGTAACAGTGGGAACCCCCCCCCCAACCTGAATTTGATTCAAAATTGACTTCAAAATGATAGAATGAGGTAAATATACGGCAATGCCAAATCACTTGCATTTCTGGGACACCCACAGTAACTCACCCTCAGTCTGAGCAAGCTACTGGAGGATTTAAGATCCATAAGAGATGAATATTTAAGATTTATTTATTGTATTGCCATTCCCTTGTAAAAGAATTTTAAAAGGGAATGGCAATACAATCAGATACATCATTTCTAACAGCAACTGAACTTGATGTGTTAGATAACATCCACCACTTGCATTTTAAAATTGGTGTTATCATGTTAATGCCCTTTATCTTGTCCAGTAAGACCATTTTAATGGCTATTATTCTCAAATGTGTTGTACAGAGGTCAGTACACTTTCAGTGACAAAGCAGGAGGATATGGAAACCATATATGGCACTAACAGATCAGATTCACCATCAGTTTGAATTAATTATGTACTCATAGATGCAGCCTACTTGCTGATGGGCAAAAAGTACTGAGGACACATGACCTGCGCCAAATGGCTTTTCTATGACTTTGTCTGAAGTCAAAGTTTAAGAGGAAGGAAGGCGATCAATTTTTGCTTCACATAAAAAAGCATCAGTAATGATGCACCCAAGGAATGACAACTCAGTCAGAAAATTCCTGATTATATTCATCATCATCATCATCATCATCATCATAATTATAAGTGATATCAACATTATCAGTAACAAACACAGGCAACATTGAACATTTTCCTACAATACTTCTTCTCAGTGTTCTTTATGCACCATTTGAAAAGGATATGAATGTATCAAAATTTTAATAGCTATTCGCCTAACAATATTAAAAGGACTTATGAAGTACAAGGCAGGTGTGGCACTGAAGCGGAAGATTGTTTTCCCTTTATTTAGCACTATAAATGTCTGTGGAGAGAGAGAGAGAGAGAGAGAGAGGTTAAAATGAGAACTGTGTATGACAGGTCCTTTATATTATATCGTAAGAAATGCAAGTAAACCTTCTGAGGCCTTCCTCTTGCAAAGGGAATCAAACAAACACCCATGGTACACTTGGAACAGGACAAAGATACAACTGTTTTCCATACAATGTTATAATATTCCATTATTTCTGTGTGCTATGCCAAACACACTCCTTAATTATAAATAAAACACAAAATGATGTACATTCAAACCAAACACTGTTTACACTGAAATTATGCAAATTTGGCAATGATACCAGCGGTGCATATTTCACTTAAGCACATAAGCACTTCACTGCTTATGCTATTACAGCCATTCACAGCCAATGGCATTGTCATAACAATAATGACAGCAATAATAAGTATTCATTTTTCTTATTATTGTTATCATGATTATCATTATTATGTAATGTTCAGAAAAAGGCCTGTGGTGTTACATTATACTGCAGTTATAGGCATCTAGTTTGACTAACTGTAGAATGAAAGCCAGCTAGGTCAATAGGAGATCAGGACTCCAACCTTAAAATGAATTGCCTGACATGATGGAGGGCACTGAAGACCCCTGCATTTCCAGTTCACATCAACACATCATTCAGTGCTGCTATGGCTTGGTCAATCAGCAACATGAGGGTAAGGATGCCTATTTGCCCTTCCGTCTGGCAGAAGGTACCGAAGCATCCGTACCGTCACTGCCAGACACTGCAACAGCTTTTTCCCTCAGGCAGTCAGGCTCCTCAACTCTGTGCTGCCCCCTCTTCCCCTCCTGGACCTGTACAAGAACAGACCCACACCCCCCAAGTACAGCATGCCTCTGCCCACTCCCCTGGACTGAGCACCCCAAATTTAAAATGCACACAGCCACTTTAAAAGGTGTAATTCTGTTTACAAATTTACTTGCACTCTTCTACCTGCCACTTTACCATTTGATGTCTTGTTATTTTGTCTATTTATTGCCTGGTTATTTTGTCTATTTACTGTGCTGTTATTTGTCTATTTATTGTCTAGTGTATTTATTCAGTGACTGAATGTAGCACCATGGGTCCCAGGGAAATGTTATTTCAACCCTACTGTATACTTGTATATGGATGTGTCAACGGGGGGCTCAGGCAGGGACTCAGGCGCAGACAGCGGAGAATGGCAACCGATGGTTTTAATGCCGAAAAAGGGAAATCCAGAAGACAGAGTCGAAAAACAGGCGATATCAAAAAACCAGGTAGACACAGCAAAAGGTACAAAGACGAAATCCAAAGACGGGGTCGAGAAAAAACAGGCAAGATCAAAACGGGTAGGCAGAATAACAAGACAGGGAAAAACCGCTGGTACGAAACCAATAAACTGAGACGAACTGGCAAAGGGCTAAGAAACAGACGGGAATATAAAGGGAACACGCTAACAAGAAAATGAGACACAGGTGAACAAGCGGGCAGGTGAAGCAGATGAGCAATCGGGCAGGGAAACAAGGGGCGGGGCAGGCAAGGGAGAGAAACGAACACAAAAGCACATGGCAGGGAAAAACAAACAACCGGCTACGTAGCCGCAGCACTGACAGGATGGGTTGACAATAAAATCTCTCCTGAGTTGACTTGACTCTTGACTATTTTATTGGAAACAATGAGGCCACTCACATTTTTAAAGGTGCCCCATTAAGGAGCCCTTCAGTGCCATACAAACTCCACTACATTCACTGCAAAGGCTCCTGGCACACAGTGCTGTGACATGACCAGGCAACAACAGTTGGGGCATGGTTACACTTTTTGATATCTCAAAAATACATCAAAGAACAGCACAGTGGAGAGTGGTCCTTTTCCCAAGAAAGAACCTATGTTTCATTTGCCCAACTATCTGTGGGTATTCTTGAAATGCCCTGAAGCAACATATGCTTTAATGCCTCCATTATCCTCCACCAGCCTACAGCTGAGTCAGCTAACTGCTAACTGCAACCAAGGGAGGGTATTGTGAGGTCTGAGAATCACTTTTTTTCCTATGTGTAAAATGACCTGAAAGGAAAACTGCTTGAAATAGTAGATTAACTGACATGTGACAGCTATGGACAGTGCAGGTGAGCTTGATGCACACGTTCACTGCAGGTAGATCACGTGGCATTTCTCTCTGATCTCTTCCACTTCCTGACCAATTTCAGTCATAATCCAGCCCGAGACCTCCAGGACCCATCATGGAAACCTCACTACAGTATCATGTTTGGGGCTTTTTCTGTCAGCAGAATGATCTTGGGTTTGTCTCCACATCAGCAAAGGAGAGTGATAGGGTTTGCAGAGCATGAGTAGATAACCTCATAACTGTTTAAATAAAACATAGCAATTAGCATAAAAGATTAATGAGGCTCCCCGTGCGTTGGTATAGCCGATCCTTACCCTCTTGCTTTTAGTAGGCATTCCTGCATTAAGCCCAGTGGAGACAAATGCACTGCACTGCACTTAAGATCAGGAGTGGCACTGGCAGGAGAGGGTGGTGAGCAGGCTCTGAAGAAGAGACAGGGTCCAGCAGAGGGAACATTTCATCTACTACTACTGCACACTAAATGTGTTTTTTAAAATTGGCCTTTTCTTCAATTTACAATTCTCACTTTTTGCTTATGCCTTCTGATATCTTTTTATTATTTTTTATTTCGGATAGGAATTCAATTATGCCTTCTTAATTATTAATTCTCAGAGCAAAGCCTTGAAGAAAATATGCCAACAGAGAATTTCAAAAATTTTCAGCAAAACATGGCATTGGGTAAAAAAATTGTTTCTATGTTCAGATTAGGTCTAGACTGCAGGGCCAAAGTTGGAAAGAATTGGGTTGATTCTTTTGATGTAAACACATAGAGGCAACTTCATGTGTACAGTGTGAAGGAGCAGCCCTTCACCCAACCCAAGACTGAATGTTCAATGTTAATTGTTTAATTGGTTACATTGAGGATCCTCATTGTCTACTTTCCATCTGGTAAAATAAGCGCTTTGATCAATCAATCACAACTGAAACAGGTTTCATGTTTGTATTAGGTGATTATTTGATAATTTTTTAATTGTTTTGGTAATGGTCTTGTCTGTCTGTGAAGCAGTTAACTGGTCACACCTGCACTAATTAAGGCTTGTATATATACAGGTGTGTGGCCAGGTTTAGATTGCTGGAAGCTATTTTGTGGAGGTTGTAGACTGGTTCTCCTGTGTTTGAGAGTGTTTTTTTTTTTTTAATAAATTATTGTTTTTTGTAAAGTTTTCCTCCTTCTGTTAATTTATGTGCAGAGCATCAGCCAGCTCTGTCACATATGGTTATGGCAGAAAATAGTGAAATCTCAGAGGACATGGTTCGTGGAGTCATGTAAGCTAGAGGCTCCTCATGCTCCTATAAAGTACACCCAGACCACTGGTAATGTTGGGAGCAGGCTTAGCTTACTGAAACTATTCTGCTAGGGCACAAACACATTTGCAGTTTCAAAAGGTATCAGTATCAATATCTAGATAAGAAATCAATATCCTCTTTAGATCCTGAAATCCTGCCAGTACAACAGTATTGTGTGTTTCTGTAGGGGGGAGACGCGCACACACATATACACACATGTACGTATGCACTCACACACGGCAAATGCATATAGATTTTTTTTTCCCCAAAAGCATGAGCGAATTGCTGCACAGCTACTGAAAATTTCATAATCCCCAGTAGAGTGCCAGTGAGGCAGAGAGGCTGGGAGGAACTGCAGCAGTATCAGACCAGAGAGAAAAGAGGGGAATGAGGGAGGGGCAAGAGAGAGAGAGAGAAGGACAGAAAGAGCAGCACAATCAATGGAGAGCTTGTCGCAATGTAGTGTTGGAAACCAATGACTGTTGAACTCCACTCTAATAGAAGAGTCAGCTCCTCAAGAGTTGCCTTCTAGTAATGCATTCTGACATCCTTTTTTCCCTTCTGTCCATCTTGGATTTGTCCTGACAATTCATTTTTTAAAAATTCTGTCAAAGCATGGATTGGAAAACCACTGAGAAGACAGCCTGTGCTTTTTCACGTCACGTTAAGAGCCTGGATGCAGGGACGAGTGAGCACACACGCAAATGATCCAGCAGTATGGCTATAGGGTTTATCTCCAACACAGACACGTGAAATAAAATACCCCCCCACCACCTCCCCACCCTGTTCAAGAATGAGGCTCAACAAAGGGGAAGCATTGCATGGATGAAAAAAACAATCTTGCAGCCACTAGGGAAAAGCTGGGAGTCTGGATGAGAGTGCAGCGTCTCAGAACTGTGGGATTGGGTGCATCAGAGAGGCGGTAATGTTCATGCGAGCCTGATCCTATTGATTTTTCCCCTGCTTCTGCCTCATCCCAGGCAGCCCAGCCCTGCCCTGCCCCAAGAGCTCCATCTTCTCCAGGACACGCACAGCCCCACCCCCACCCTCCAACAGAGCACCACAATGCTGTGTCATCAGGGGACCAGCCTCAGTCTGCACGTCTACAGGCTTCGCACATACACAGGGGTACACAAACCGTGGGTGGTATATTACAACCACCCAAACCCTCTGTTGTGATCAGACCCCATCCTCTTATCCTGTGGTAAAACAACTGCAACCCTACCTCTTGTCTCCCAGATCTGACAATGCTTCATGGCTTTCATATCATGTTTGACTGCAGCCCTACAGAATGTACAATCATGTCCGTAGCACATTATGTAGACTTATGTAGACACAGAACAATTTCTTGTCCCCTCCTGCCTCAGACACATGCCAGCCAGGAGACTGGAGGTACTACAGACGTAATTTTACGACAGCCCATTTCCTGAGCATGCAGGATTAAAAATATTTCATATAATGTTCCACAATAGAGAGGACAGGGAATAGCTGATCAGGTTTCCACAAAAAATTTGAACAGGATTTCAGACTAAATGTTCTAGACACAGACACACTGATGCACTGCCAAACTCACTCCATTCTCCTGCAGAATTGTAATGCTGCAGTCACCCCCCAATCCCCTGGCTTCCAGAGAGACGGAGGACAGGGTCAGGGGTAGACAGTGTGACAGAAGTTTGGAAAGGAACAACAATGAGGACATAAGTGTATACATCCATCTCACCCTTTTTCTTTGCCCTATTTCACATTTCTAAAACCATCCTGCTTCATCGAGAGCGCCCATTTTATATCTGAACAGAACTGGCTAGTTACATAACTGACAGCATGCACTACAGGAGGGAGACGACCTTTCTGTCTTTACGGATGACAAAGGAGTGCAGCTTTAGCATGCAAACCCTTGTATGTACAACACATGCATGAACTCACCAGGACATGTGCACACATCCATGCTCATGCATGCACAATAACACACACAAAGGGCAAGGGGGGCTGGGGCTTGGGGGTGACATAGGGGGGTGGCCATCACAGACAAACACAATTTCCTGTCGGAATGGAGCGGTACAGTAGGGGTAGCCCTCAGGACTCCATGAAAAAATATCAGCAAATTCGTAACAGATTCAAAGGTTAACATAGATTAACCTAATCCAGAGAAGGTTTTGTAATAAGGCCTTTTCCATTAAAAAAGCCTCACTGATTTGTGCATTTTGTTTCTAAATAAATCATTCCACTGTAATACAGTGCCAAATCAATCCGAGATGGTTTATTTATTTTTTATTTAAGTTAACTTGGCAGTGTTGATTGAGTGGCATCCTCACTGTGGTGCCAGGTGCTGACGTGACTGATTGGTTGGATCTGTTCACACTCCCTTTGCACAGGTTTCATCAGAGCCTTGACTGACATACCCAGAATCAATAATGCTCTCATAGCAAGGATAGAGTACTGACACTTTCATTTTGTCCTGACCTAATCTCTCTCTCAGCAGCATGTCCCAAAGCTCTGTGTGCCACTGATCTCAGCTCTGCAGCACCAAAGACCTTTTTGTCTCAAATACATCCTCTATTCTCAGTGTCCTCAAATCATGAAGCTACCTTCTCTCCACACTTATCTGATATCAAGCGTTAGGATAATGAGCAACAGCATAAAACCTCTCCTACACTAGTCCTCACATAAGGTATAACTACTTTCTTGCTATTATTATTTTTGGTCAAAATATGACAAACTATGGCACAAAGAATTCTGAAAACATTATATAATATCACACTGAAATTATTTAAATATGTTTTCCATAAACCACAAAGGTTAGGTCTGACATTTGATGTCCCTTGTATAAAAGATATTAGCTTCTGTATGTTGCCTTTTTAAAACTCTCTCATGTGGAAACTGCTGTCAAAATAATTTCTTCCTTTTCACTGGAAGTGTGATCAAACTGTTTAATAGCAAAAGCCAGCTTTGGACTACTACTGATCAACTGATCCTCTACTGTAGTAGAAAGTCAAATTTTAAGGCTTTTTCTTTGCTCCCATTTAGCATACCCTGAAATTCATGCTCCTAAGTTACACAAATATGAAGCATGTAATGTTAAACATTGTGTCACTATATAATAACAATATGCTACGAAAACCAACTGGCTGTAATATTTATGTATGATTACAACAACAGTAATGATACATTATGTACAATTTACAAAGGTGTTATGAGTGTTACATAACTACAAGGTGAAATGCCATCAAACCTTAGTTTCTGTGAAATGTGTTACATATTCCTGTAAGTAACTCATTCATTTGTTTCATTTGTTCTGACTCCTCTGTGTTTACTGCATGATTAATTGCCTATGAATTCAAGGTGTTCCTCATCCGAACAATAATGTTTTAGCGGTTTGTGCCCATGAACCTTAACTCTCAGAGTGATGTGCGGCTTCACAGAGGGACTCTCCAAAACATGAGGGTGATCTGCCTTCAATCATGTTAAAAATCACTGTTCACAGAAAACAGTAAATAGAACATCAACAGAACAATGCATGACAATTTAAATAATACAGTGTATCAAATATATCATTTTCAATAGTGAATTCATAAGAATCCACAGTGTTGACTTATGCTCTGATCTTACTCCTGTGGAGCTCCAAACTCAAGCCACCTATTTTTGAGACGATCTTGATTTCCAGGGAATTTTTCTTCCATTTCCTTCCCAGACAAGTCCACAGGACAAACATATTTCCTGACTTCTAAAAATCCAACACTTGGACAAATTTAGCTCAGACTTAAGCATCTCTGCCAAACAAAAGAAGACAATCAAAGCAAGCTGCTCCAGGTCTATGTTTGAATGTCAGTGTCCCTGCTTTGTATTTCAAGCATTAGTAAACATGATGCAACAAAGCATGAAGATGTAACAATGTAACTAATGACTGAACCTTGCTGTGACTGCAGGATTTTTTTGTTTGTCAGACCTGTGGATCAGTTTTAACTCATTTTTTTCATTGCTCCCAATTCCTTTCCAGGGTAGGTAGTCAGAGAAATATCTCTCCTGTAAACGGCACTCCCAGCAATGAGCTCTGAGACAGGCCACAGTTCATGTCTCATTACAGCATGGAAAAGACAGCCATTCGAAGCAAGTAAATCCAAGTCTATCACAGGCAGTTTTTCTGAGCAAATAATTCACAGTCCGCCAAGGTGGGGCTGTGCTGGACTCAGTGCAGGGACAAACAAAGTGGGTGGTGTGAACAAACACAAGACATTTCCTTCCTTCTGACTGCAAGATAGATTTGGCCACAATGTTGTCATCACTTTGCAAATCCTATAAACATAGATGCAAATTCAGGCTTGAATAACAAAAGCAATTTTTAAAAATATCAATATGACCTTTACACTCATGAAAAGGTAATAAAAAAACAAAACAACACATCTAAAGATCCTCAAAGATACTCATATGCTTTAAATGCTTTAAATGTACACAAACAGCTTACCTGTTTGACTCAACTTACCTCAGCCCCTTAAAGTACGCACCCAGCCCACATTTCAGTCTAAAGAATGAAATTTCTGACCTCTTTTATGAACATGTTACATTTTCCCTGGATTTGCTGTGTTTTGCAAGACAGATGACCCTATTTCTCATGTTTAATTCTGTATTTCTCACTGGATTTCTAGTCAGTGGCAGCAGGGTTTTTATCAAAAGAATGAAATAGAGATGTAATCAGATTTAGAGGCTTGATGAGGAGAGGTAGCAGTTCCAGCCTGTAGCGTTTCAGCTCCAACGACCAGATACCCAGCCCCAACAACTGATCACAGTCAATTCACTGCCAAACAAGGATAATTTTTCCCCCACCACTGACACCCTCCAGGTAAAGCATTTATCTCAAGCAGCAGGCTGAAGAGCCACTGCCATTGCTCTGCATCAGCAGAGGAAGAGGAAGATGAAGAGGAAATCAGAAGAATCACTGTGAAGCTGTGAAGGTGATGCGCTCTAAAAATGCTATTTATGAAATACATAATCCTGATTTTGGAAATAGGATATGTGTTGATGGAATAACACCCCTCCCCCTTTTTTACTACATGGTTGTAGTAGGAAACTCTATCCTGGTTTCTCCATCACCACTATCAGAGCTCCTTCCCTACTCTTGCCCCTCATACCTTATCATCCTGTCCATTCACCCCTCTCTACACCCCCCCATTCATCTTCATTTTTGTTGTTATTGCTGCCACTGCTGTTAGTGATGGAAATTTCTGTCAGTTGGGGTGGACAAGGCTTGTATGTATGGCAGCTGGCCTATGGGGCAGCACAGTTTGGATCAGGGTCAGGGCACTCACTTTCTCATTCATATAGAAAGGGTCCATATCCTCCAGGGGCACTGCTACCAGGCCTGGAGGGATGTCACCGTAGATGAACGGCAGACTGCGGCCTGCCTCCAGGTCGCTGTTGGGTTTGGGTTTGTTCTCGTCGTCATCGTCACGGTGACTGCTGTCGGGCTTGGGAGGCTTCTTGGCCTTCTCCTCAGCGATTCGCCTCTCGATGTTGGCCAGAGACTCCGGGGTAAACTTCTTGAAGCTGTCAGGTCCTGGTGGTGCAAGAAGGGGTGCAGCCATGTTTTCATCCTGCAGCAAGTTCTTCTTTAGTTAGTTACCATCCAGGCCAGCCAGCTCTAAGAGGGGGCAAAACATCAGAGGGGAGAGAGAAAAAACAGTCATTAGATGGCACAACATGGCTGACTGTTCACTCACTCACTATAATGGAGGCTGCCCAATTTTACTGCTTTCGGATTTGTCCTTAACTTCGGGCTAACAAAACTTATCCAAGTATTAATTTTTTTTGTTCGTCATTTCCACAAAATCATTTCCACCAAAACTATTGTTTTACATAAGCACTGAAATTCATTTATATTTCTACATACATCTATATTGTCAACTGTCCTTCACCACAAGCCTGATTCAAAAAGATTCTAAGCTGGGCATTTAGGTTTAACAACATAGCTGGTATGTAGAAATACAAACCATAGTAATTATTTAATGAAAAATTAAGTTCAATATTTTACTATAGAAAATAAACCATAACTTTCTGCCAACTCTTTACTTTTCTTGGGCTACATATTGACTACACATATTTAATAATTCCACTAAAACAGATTCCATGCATAGCTAGTAATGAATGAAATAACTTATGCCCACTCAGACTATTATTTTAAGCAGGGACTGGCTTACACTGTTCATTAAAAGTACTAATCCGCTTGCAATAGCTGCACATAGAGTGATAGCTGCACATGTAGTGAGTACTTGAGTACTTTCATAATCAGAATCAACAGCTCTTTCCACACCAGCTGCCATGGACTAACAGTGTGACTGCCTGAGACAACCAGCACCAAATACCACATGTGCTGATGGCCTTAGGTTAGTCACAGCACTGTTCTTCAAAATACCTGTAATTTGATTTGTTACAGTCCAACTGTGCACTACACCATGCTTAATAATTCATAAATTAACAAGCATATGATCCACTGAAGCACCATCTTGGGGAAAAAAAACAATTACAGTATCTAGATCCTTTCATGCACAAACATTATTAATCCAATGCAGCAGCAGAATAAGGATTGTTACACAGTCTATGAAGTCCATGGTGTTTATAATGCAATGGAGAACAGTTATTGTGTTAGCAGTATTGTACAGTAGTACACTGCCTCAAATTATGTTATTTTCAATGCTATGTCATATTCAGTACATTTTTGCTGGACATGCACTGTGTTTGCCCTCTCACCACCCATTCAAATATATTAATAATTTTATATCAATGATCTGTACAGCATGTGACTAAAAACATAATGTGAAGCTTAATTTTTTTAAGCCAATTTTAATCATTAATCACTGATCAAAGCTTTGATGGAACAATCTTAATAATCCATCACTTGCTATATTACAGTACAGTTAATTAGCCTAGGATGCTGCAAACACAAAAAACCACACAGCAAAAGAATAGCAGTTTGATCCATTTCAGATCTTTCACGTTTCACATAAAATAATGGACACAGAAAAATGCATAGAAAATTGGTATCTCTAAAGTGCTACTTTATATATAATATATATAGGGTCTGCTTATATATTCTCCTAAAGAAGGTTGTGTTTATTCATCAGTAGAACAGATCTTTTCTTTCTTTCATGGAGACCAGCATTAAAACATTTTCCTCAGAACACTACACTGGTGTCAGTAAAAACAACTTCACAACATTCATGAGAATGTTTGTACTTTCCTGATTTATGTATTTCTTAGACCCAGGACACATGTGATGTCCATTCCAATATAAGGCTTAATCAAAGGGTTAATTTTGTCCACCAAAAAGTAACTATCAGACTGTATGAATTACAAAATTGTCCAGAGTAACATGCAATCAAAACTGTCATCACTGCTGTACTGAATAAAGAACAGGTATCAAACTTCCTTTTTAAAGGTTCTGCCTCTGATCCCAAACTCTGTGGTCTTCCAGTTCCTTTAGCCTTCCAACCATAATTAATAATTTGGTCTGACTACAAGCAGGGACTCATAAACCTGGCATTTACTCAACAACAAACAAAAAGCCTCAGCCACAGCTGAGACTGAATCATTTATTCCATAATTGCTCTAAATAGTCTTGGATCCAGAGCAGGAAGTGTAGTCATTTGTCAACCTTGTTCCAAAAAGACAAATCGGACCACATTGGGCATTTATCTGCATGCAATGGATCAGCCATGGACCAAACCCAGTAACCTGCACTTTTGTTGACTATGTTAGTGCAAACACAAAAAGTAATAAAATAATAAAGTAATTTAAAAGGCAAAAATTAAAATCATATGTAGCGTCAAGTCAGGTAGACCTCCACCAGGCAATGCTGGAAGAGGGTCAGTCCTACTATGTTTCGCTTACACAATTTTCCAGGGATGTCAGTTTACTATTGGCAATTTTCACTCCTGATGCAAAACATGGTATTTCTGGAAATAAGAGACATGGTCTGTCTTGAGGGAAATCATCTCCTTCTGTTTGGAACTGACCACAGGTCAGCTGTCTTAGATCCTGCTGGCATGGTGTTCAGACGTGCCAGAGTGCAGCACTCATGCTCACGCGTGCACACGCACATGCACACACACACACACACACACACACACACACACACACACACACACTCATGCAGACCTTGAATTCTACACAGTTTTATGCAGTTCCAGCAGGGTCTGAGTCAAGCAGAGAGAACAGGGACTGCAATCTGTATAGCACTCCATGACAGGACAAAAAAGGCTGCTTTCCCATCTCACCACGGAAAGCATGAAACAGGGTGCGAACCAGCTACACTGACTGAAAATGTGAACAGAAAAGTTTCACCCTGACACATTAAAACAAAGCATTTTAACCTCCAAAATCAAATTAGAAAACAAAAAGCTCTGGTTGGAACAGGATCCAAAGAAAGCTGGTGGATGTGGGGACTCTGAGGCCAAGTAAGGATGTCAGCGAAGGGCTCACAGAGTTCTGAGCAACAGATATCATCCGCTTTAAACACTGACAGACACAGGGAAGAGAACAGCACACCCAATGGATCTGAGCTACACAGGAGATCAAACTCCCCCCCAGATAATGTTGAGTGATATGGCTACACATTACTTTCCTTAAATTCCACGTTTGTACTGTTGGAAGTCTTCTATAAAGCTCCATAATGAAGCAATTGCTTTTGAGTCCATTCAGAATGATGCTATTACTTGCTCGTATAAAAGCTGGTCTGACTTTCTTGTCTTTTCTTGTCTTTTTCTTGTCTTTCTTGTTTTTAATTATTATTTTCAGAAAAGTCTAATCATTATACTGTGGAATACAATGGTAGCAGTGTGTTGTGGTGAAGCCTGGACTAGGCACAGATGTAATGCCCCTGAGCAATATATGTCATAATGTATCACAAATCTGGAGGAAAACATTAAGCAAATGGTTAATGGTCATTTTAAGATGCATTCTAGTGCAGGTCTGCCGACCATATGATTGTGAAGATGCTCCCAGACTGAAACTGGACTTGCTGACACACACACACACACACACACACACACAGGGCTGCCTGATGCTGCTGACATGCACAGACTGTGACATTCACCCTCACACAGGCACCCGTTATTCCTTCAGCCCTTCACTGCTCATTCAGCAGTGCTGTCCTATACCTGGCTACACCACCTGAACAGTCTGTACGCCTCCAGCAAGGCTTGCTCAGCAAAGTTGAGTGTTGTTCATTTAAGAGTGTGGTCAAAACACAAACTGCACATATAAGGCAAAACAGCACTGCACGCCAAGGTGAGGCACAGTGACAGAGTGCATACCCCAACCGTATGCACCATAGGTCCCTTCAATTATGCCAGAATGTCCAAACCTTTAGAATTCTCCACCACTCCACAGCCACCCTGCCAGCCACCCCAGTCATTTTGGTGTGATAGAAATGTTGAGCCTGTGCCCAAAGCCTGTTTATACAATGACAGCAAAGTGGGTGATGGGTAAGTGAGGCTTCATGAACCCCAAACTGGGTGAAGCCATCATATGTTCTCAGTGACTTGCTGACTTTTGCCAGGGAGAGTACAGTCTTTTCATACAAGTCAGTGCCGAACCCATTATGTGATTCATGAAACCTCCCTCCCATAGCAAAGAGAGTTAGGATCAGGTTTTTTCCCTGCTACACATTTCTATCTCACTCCATGGTCTTTTAAAAAAAGTTACTTTTAGAGCCAGAAATGATGGCTGTTACTGTGAGTGCCTTTTTAACCTCTTTTAAAAATTCAGTCCTTTGTCTTTTCTTTTTTCTATCAGGACACTGCACTGTTTTATGACAGCACTTATTTAATTAGCAGGAACCCCTGTACTGGGTAACTAACAAAGGTTACTTAGCATTTTAAAATCACACTACCCACTCAGGACTGAAACCCCCAACAGTCTAGTTTCAAATATACTTCTCTAAATATCACATTGAAAAAATAATACTCCTTGCCTCAACCCACCAATGTTCTGGATAATATATGGTCTAATGTTACAGCTCAACTTCTCCAACCTCTTCCATGTAAATTACACTACCATTGTCACATTGTAAACTTTCAGATACCTCAACCTTTTCCATCCATGGGAAGAGACTGTAAAATACAGCCAGAAAGTTATGAGGCTTATGTATTCAAGTTATGTCAGGGCATTAGATGCTATTTTTTTCATTCCTCAAATGAACAATCGGTAAAGAAACAGACGTTTGTATTCAAATAGTGGAAAGGATATAACAAAACTGCTTCAGTCTACACCGTAATGCAAATGCGAACGTGTAGTGCGTTTACCGATTGTAGGATTAAATAACAAATTATTAACAAACATCTGACATGTCTGACCAATACAGAAATATTTCACACAGTAAGGCGTTTATAGAACCACAATATAATATGGCAGCAGTAAATTATATATATAGGCCTATATGTATTACAAAACTGAGCTAACGACAAAACAACATTTATCGATTTAGCAAAGACCGACTGGGAATCATTTAAATTGAAAAATCTTCGCAAATGGATATAAACATATGGATATTTCAGCTTTATTTAAATACATACATACATATCTATACGCATCATTAGCAATGGACAATAAGATGTAAACTGCAGAATCTCTACGAAACGGACGGGTTGTTTTAAGGCCTGTGGCCCTTAGAAAAATCCCTGTCCCGCCTAAGCAACGTCGGACATAACGCTTTCATAATTCGTGCGTCCAAAAAAACTTTAAACACGTCTCCAAATCGTTGTAATAAAAGGTCTCACATGTATTTCTGCTTACCCGGTATAAAACAATTTGTCAATTCATAGAACATCGATATTGCTCTCATTTACCTTGTTTCAATCGCTAAATCAGAAATGTCGGCTACAGTCAGGGCCCATGAAATAACAGCTTCCATTACAATACAGTGTATAGCGTTTTACAGAAAGTCTGGATAAATCCGCAAAACACTTACATGAGAAAACATCTACAACAAACTGAAAACATAATTAAACGCGGTTTCCGGGGAAGTCGTGTTCATGAATGAGATGTTCTTGATGGTGAGACTGTTCAAGGTGAATCGTTATAATCGAAGGCCAAATAACACAACCGCTCAGAATGCATCAAAGATAAGAACATTTAGGTCGTGAAAGGAAAAACAAACATCGACCAACACATTTGATGAAATCACTAAGCGCATAGCTTTATTTTATTTCATTGCGTGTAAAAGACAAGCTTTTTACGTTTACGACGCAATGACAATGCAAGAAATACCACCGGAAAAAACACCACCCCAACAGCACAACAAACTGACAGGCCATAGTAAATGTTTTGCCAGAGCCTTAATTTGACACCGTCCCTAAAAAACGTAAGCGAGCTTGCCAAGAATAAATCCATTGAACAAAAAAAAACCCAGCATACTCACGTTAAACGCCGTCAATTGTAGACCATGTTCCGCTTAAGTATTTTGCAAATAGAAATATTTTCTGAAGGAGAACCCGTAATAATCCATGTTAATATTTAAATCCTCTCCAAATACCTACAAACACACACCTCATCGCGCTGCAAATTGTGCAGGCAACGTCGGACCATAGGGTAGTGGCACTGGATTTGACTGCGAAAAACTACAGCTTGGCGGTGTGATGGAATCCTTCAGTGCACTGGCGCTGTCCGTTTCAGCACCACAACGTAGTGCAGAACCGCAAAGGGAAAGATGCGAACATCACAGACAAACCTGTCGTCATTACCTATATGTGCAGAATACAATATCTATTGGGACTCAGTTAGCACTGTGCAGCAAACAACAAAGTAAAATCTTAGGATGAGAACAGCACTGTTTAACTTTAGGCGTTAGTCTGGAGAGAAGGCGCGCAGACAACACAGAAGCGTATCGAATACATATACAGACGACCAAGAGGCTGCAACTGGGCAGTTACATCGCATAGGCCGTGGGCATTCTTTTCCCAATCGCAAATAATTTTTTGGGCATATGTTAATTTGTAGATCGCACAGTAATTAGTCTAGATTGCACGATTAACCAAAAAGCACATGAGCATCACAAAACCTCCCATTCCTGAATGCAGCATTTCATTCCCCGTTATTTTGCCACAGGTAAATAACATAGTTAAGGACGCGTGGTTGTTGCACGACAAGTCCATTCAGATCGATGCTGCGTCAAGTAGAATTAGTACAAAATAATAGATTCGGGCTTTTTAACATTTTGAAAACGATGCGTTACGTTTTCACATACACTCGAATCTCAACCTCTCTTCAGTACACCAGGAATTGGTTATATAACAGCCACATACAAGAACGCGCGGCGAGCTCTCATTCACCTACACAACACAACCCCACCACAGCAACCGGTTATGACCAGTCCATGTATCAGGAATTAATTGTCTGTAATATTTTCAATAATTAATTTGCCCATTTGCTATAGTTTATGGAACTGATGGCTATATACATTTTATTCGTCCTGGGATCATTAGTGGGCTACATCTACATGCCTAAATAAGCGGTGGAAATCTAGCTTCTTTCAACGTAAGTACGTAAGTTACAATACAATTATTGGTTTCAATCTGTATTTCCAATGGGGGGGGGGTGTTTACTACTTTTCAACACTTGACACAACGCCCTTATTCCATCACCACCCCCCCAATACACCACCACCACCACCACCAGCCCCTCTTCATTTCACCCCGTTTTCACGGAGAAAATTCTTTCTCAAAGCGATTCCATTAATTACCACCTGAGTATATCCCCGAATATTACTTTCTTCCAAACGATCATCTGAAACTACTGTCAACAACACTATTCATGTAGAAACAGCAAGCATGGACGTGCACACTAAAGAGTATGCGTATACACTGCAATCACATACACACGTCTACTCCAGCGTGCGGGCCACAGCCTCCAAGAAATACTGCAAACACTGCAGTGGGTGGTTTCTGAATGTTACGGTTTTCCGTCAGAACATGAGTATCGACCGAATGTGACTGCAACAAAATAAATGTCAACTTTCGAATAAAAACTACATTGTGTACATGCGCCACGTCATTTAAACGGGTGTTTTTCCGCTAATATATATTTTTTTTCTTCCTGGCCAAAATACGTGAAGGAAATGTACCACACCCGTGAAACCTACGTCGCCTCCAACATCAATATGTATGAAAGCAAAAGCCCGTGATATGTGCACACGACCAGTTAAAATTAATTTTTGTTGTGAAATGAAGGTAAGTTGAGAGGGGTAGCCGTTTCATTTTACAATATAGCCTACTGATTTCATGCAATACAGGCATAATTAGTATGGGGAGGGGAGAATTTGGGCCGGGGGGGGGGGGTTGCTGGGGCAGAATTATCACGTTATTGGTTTTATGATGCTTCCTTGTATCAGGTCTAACAAGTATAACAGGTATCCATTCTTTGCGAGAAAAAATAACCCCCTCCGATTTTTTTTTTAATCACAAAAGTTTGATCATCCCTATGAAATATGTTTATATCACATTTAAATTACATTTCATACCGTCCAACGTAAGGCCAACACCCAGTGTGATTTTCTTTAATCTTGTATCCAGAAAAAAATCCATCAGAATGACGATAGGAAAATTCTCTAATAAGTTTTTCATTTTTGATATTCAAGCGCATATACATACATGATAGCCTAGCTCTGGCAATCCGCCGATTCACAAATACAGGCAATAAGATGCTGGACAGATAACTGCTCTGCGACATTTTTGTATACGTTGTTGGCAGCATAGAAGCGGGTTCTATTAGCGAAAAATTCTAAACCGCTGCAGAAAAGAGAAGAACTACTTACTTTTTCCGCGTTATCAGAAATCCAGAAAGGCGTCGTTGGACTGCAGATGTCGAACGGATTCGGGAGAAACTGCGGTTGTCGCCATATTGTTGCTCCTATCTTCCTTCTCAGTGCGTGCGGTTACCCTGCATAATTGATGACTCCCAGCAAAATATTAGGGAGTGTCGGCAAATGCTCTGTTTAGAAACGGCAAGGGACCGTCGATTTGTAAGAAAAAAGCTATCCAATTTGTGGAAAAGAATAACAGAATTTTCCTTTAATGTCTTAATCGAGTTTCTACAAGAGAGGACGCTGTTTCCAAAAAATGTTGCAAAGATACAGTAGAATTAAAATATTTGCGAAGTGCCATATTACAAAACACCTTAAAAACCAGATGGCAATGTCAGAGTCTGGGACAGGGTTCACTTTGGGGATATACCTAGACAACAAGGTAATTAGAAATACACTACTGAGTACAGATTTCAGAAGGTTTTGTCATGACATCCCTGCTTGCTCATGACACCGTACTGTCTTCCACATGGATGAATGAATCAATACCTCTAGGTGAATGAGCACATTAACCTTGCCCCATGATGTGCTTGAATTTCTGTAAACTTTTCTGCAAGGTAATGACGTATCCTTCACCAAAAGAAATACATTTGCGTATTTAGTCAGTGGGAAATGGTCTTGAAATATCTGCAAATGACCAAATTGTTAAACTTAGGAATACGACTGCCCAGTGTCACACGTTCACTTTGCCATCCATTGAGATGGTGAGAACAGATGTCAGCAAAGTGCAAGTGCCACAACAAATGTGTGAGAGTTTGCAACCCAACATAATATTCAGTTGGTATCGAAGACTCTGGAACCTTTTGAATTGTACTACTGTACTACAATAATGTTACCCATTTATCACACTAAATGTGTGCTTTTAAATCTCTGAAAGGCAATATACAAGTGCAATGTACAATTACTTATAGCAGTATGAACAGTACCAGCATCAGTACCGTGGATGTGACTTTACTGATGTGAACTTTTCACTAGCAAAACACAGGAGCTACAGTTGTAAATTTATTAGGGTGGTGTTGTTTGGGTAAGAAGCCAAAGTGCTCCTGGAAAGATATTTCATTTGATCCGATTGTCACAGGAACCAAAATTAAAGAGGCCATTGCCCATAAAATAATTTTATGTGTTCCATCCCTATAGTTAATAAACAATATTTCCTGTCTCGGCTCCATCTCCAGACTGAACCAAATCACATGGAAGGATCCAACACACTCAGAGGCACCCTCTGTGTTAGGGGAGATGGAGCTTTGGTTCTGTCTGATATTAAGAAAGTGAAACAGCTTTGTTTGGCTGATGATGTACTGAAAGGCCAACCTGACTTTACCTGGCCATCAATCTTAAATCAATAAATGCACAGTTTGCCCATGAGTATAATTTCTTTGTTTAAGCATTTCTGAAACCTGAATTGTATGCCAGCCACACATGTTTCCTATAATGATCTGTTTTCTGCAAGATACTGAAGTCCACAGTAGATTGCAGATATTGTATAAGTCACCCAAGATAATTACATCATTACTGGAGCATCAGCTATAAGGTAGCTCCCAAAAAAGCTATTGGAAATCATTCATGTTTTGTAATCTAGCTATAGTTCTAAGCCTAAAATGACAGTTATCAATATCAGTATCAGCTTCTTATTCTATCCTACAGGAAGAGAAATGCCATTGAGAAGATTCTGTCCATTTTTGTTACCAGTGCACATTGAGGTGTCAAAAACTTTTTTGTGAAAACATTTTTGTTATCTCTAGGTCAAAAACTTAGAAGAACATTTTTGCTTTGGTGCGCAGGTGAAGTCCTTCGATTGAGTCACCACAGAATTGCTTTGCTTTACATCAACATCATCCTGAGGCATACCCCTCACAGGCCCAAGGTGTCCCAGAGAAAAACTCTCCGAAATGGAGAAATGAAATTATTGTTGCTCATGTGAGCTTTACATGAACAATACAGGTAATTACATTCAAAGATTCTCCAGCTACGTTGAAAGCTTCTTTCACCCACAGATCAGGTGATCCAGTCTGTGGCAGTTTTTTTTTCACATTTGGCTTTTTAGATGACTGCGAGGAAGATGTGTAGTAGAGGGAGTGGATATAACATGCTGTGCCATCAGGGCTGAAGCGTGACTGGCGTTTCTCTGACAATCCTGCCCTAATCTGTCTTCCTCTTGTCCTTCTTTCCCATCTATCCTCCCCTGCCTTCCACCATCCACTTGATCCTTTTCTGTTCTTCCTCTCCCACCTCCTATGCTTCATAAAACACCTATCATAGCTGCCAAAATGCGAACTTGGCAATTTTTTGGCGGGCCCTTGAACAAGTATAGTACACATAAGCACATATTGTGACCTCGGAGAGCAGACTCTTATGAATAGATCATTTACACAGAGATCATTTAACAGCTCATTACACTGGGGGAACTGAATTTTTGGTTGGAGCAAAAACCAGTACACTAGGCCTGCCTATGACCGAGTCTGGAAAGCCCCACTGTAGCACTGCCCTAGGTCACTATACATGAAGGAGAGCTCTGATAGCATCAGAGATTAGCTTCCCTTCCTCTCCTACCAGAAGGGCATTCAGAGGAGACTGACTCACCCAACTTTTTATTTATTCCTGCATCACCCAGTAGTACCCTGACCCCACCTACATGCTGGTTCCTCTGCCCCCTGTTCCAGGCCGGATCAGCCTATCAGACAAGCTGTGCCAGAGCACAAGGAAGAACTGAGCGCCTTCAGAGCGCAAGGAAGAACTGGGCCCACAACAAGACAAAATATATTCCACTGTTGAGTCCTCAGAGCACAATGGATTACATCAACACAAAAACTGCATTTCAGAAATCATTACAGACCAAAATTAATTCAGTTTTTGTGTTGATCTGTGTGATTGTGTTAGCACACTGACTGCTCATGCCCTATTACCTCACAGTAGCCTCTGCAGTTTTCTGGTTGGTTCTGTCTATATCTTATTGCACATATATTCAATGCTATGTGCATCATATACATTTAAAGTTCTGTTTCAACCATTACTGAAGCTGACAATATATTGATTTTCTAGCTCTTTATGGCTCTTCATAAAGGGGAGTGGTCAAAGGCACAGCATCCAGCACCCCAGCATGGACAGCAACAGTTGAAATCTCTTTGACACAGAAATCTGGAGGATGGATGTCACCATAGGTGACAGTTTCTCTTCCGAACAGTCTCTGGTTTTGTCACAAAGCATGATTTTGGCCAGTTTCAGGTTCCATTTTAAATAATGTGTTTGGGGTTAAGACTGGGGTTTTAGTAAATTGGTTACACCATTGTCATGCCCTGGCCCAGACTATTACCTCCATTCATACATGTATTACAGTTCATTGGTTTGAATACGTACAGGAACTGGCACCAAAAGGACAATACAAAACTTAGATTCACAGTGACCCCTGGTGGTGATATAAAACAGTCATTTTGTGTGGGTTGAAAAAAACGGAGCGGAGTTTATCAGAATTGTCCCCCGCCCTCTTTCAATAAGAAATAATAAATAAATACTATAACTGAAAATAAAAAAGCAGATGTCTCACTGAGTGGAGGACATCTTCCTGTGAGTAGGCCAGTTTTAGTGTTTAGACATGTACAATGCACACTACATGAACATATCTTCAAATTTGAGCACAGAACATCAGAATTATGCTAAAAATGGCTGCTTCCTGAGGTCAGTCATAGCAGCCTAATCGATCATTGGTGAAGGATACAGTACCTGCATGTAGTGATAAGTAAAGGCCAAAATTTGCTTTGATGGCAAGTGAAATACATTGCTCCACCGTTTTGACCAAAGGTGGATTTAGGTGGATTTTTAATTGTGTGTGTGTGCGTTTTTTCCTTTGTTGTTGTTGGGAGATACTACAGTGAACAGCAACTACAATATGTCATTCCCTTTTCTTTGCAGTTCCTAATTACAAATGTCCATGCATGTGGATCCTGTTTACCTGTTTAATTAGTGAGGGAAAGTTCTCACAAACCAGTGTCGCTCTAAATCTTCATTTACTGAATGGAAAACCAGAAGGAGATTCAGCCTAATTTTCATGTACAGTCATCATTGAGACAATGGTTGTATTCGAAACCACATACTATACTACCAGTGAATACTGACTTTGACCAAATGTAGTATGTAGTATACAGTATGCGAACGAAATGAAATTTCCAGTTCGCCAAAGATTCCCGGATGACGTACTGATTTGGAAAAATATCGCCAATATGCATTAGTGATGGTAAACTCGGCTCCTTTTATGGACTCGGGTTCCTCTGAGTCACTCACTAAACTGATCCGGGTGTGTCGAGTCCTTTGAGTCACTCAACTCAGTTGTTGAGTTGTGGAGGAAACAGGATCCACTCAGCTCAGTTCCGTTCAGTTTTGAGTTGTGGAGGAAAGGAAAGGATCCACTCAACTCGGTTAACTGCGCGAGTCTTCTGGGTCCGCTGTGTTTCCGAGTGCGGTGGAAGGAGAATCTACTCAACTCAAGTCATTGAATCTGAGTCTTCTGGGTCCGCTGTGTTTCCGACTATGTAGGAAGTTACTCTGATCCGTTCTCAGTCAACTCAAGTACATTCAGAGGCGCATATCTGATAATTTATTAAGTTATTTGAACGTCGGTTAGTTGGGTTACGTGCTAAACGCTAGGTAGATAAGCAGAGTATGTTATACAGGTCATATAAAGAATGATACAGATTATTGTTTCAATGTGCGTCGCCTGGTGTTAGCAGCAGCCATAGGACTATAGGATCCCGGTTAATGGAGACCTCAGACTCATGAATCCTGAGTTAGTACGAGGATTTGAGTTAATAATCCAAGTGATTCAGGAATCAACCAGCTCTAGTATGCATCAGACCAGTCTACCTCGCCTACTATATCCCATAAGGAAATGCGGCTGTAGACGTCACAGGTAATTTTGAGGGTATAAACCTGAGAAACATGGCGGACAACGATAAAGTCACAACTTTTTTGTCCCGTCTCGTCTTATATTTTTATAAGCATATATTTATTTGTATATATTTATTTATGTATTCACTTATAATTGATTGACTTATGATCCTTTGTAATTCCATTACATGTAAATGACTGAAATCTAAAACTGTATGACATCTGTAATTAAACTATCAATTGTTTCTCACAGAAAATCTTTTTATTCATATTTTTATTCATAATTATTCGTGAATTTTCATATACATTTTTACCTTATTACTTATCTGACGACATATAGCCTAACAGGTGTAACACCATAAAAAGTTAAGCTTGCAAGCTAGCAGCGTAGGCTACTTACATTGTATTCATACTCAAATATCACGGCCAAAATGGTTTTTTTTTTTTTTTTTTTTTGTTTTTTTGTAGAAGCCCTTCTCCTCCTCCGTGCCACATTATGTGCCCGAACCAACGAAAGGTAAGACATTGAAAAGAAAAAAACCTGAAAATACTTCAGATCACGAATACTTTTCGTCAACTCGTCAATACTTTTCACTCGTGAGAATGCTAGTGGCGTCTAACTGGAAAACACCACGAGGAAATCTGGACGTTTCTAAAATCGCAATGATTTCACGCGACACTGTAACATACTACAAATGTAATCATTAATGGTCGCATTACTGGGTACTACACTGAAAAATAGCATGAAGTGTACAGTATATACTTGTGTAGTACGCAGTACACAGTATGCAGTAGGCAGTTTCGAATACAGCCAATCACTCCCAGGAGAAGTAAGTTGTTGTAAGTGGTGGCTGCTGCCACCTTGTGGTCATTAAATAGTAGTATTCTTCAGTTCACCTCCATGATACAGGCCTTCAGCACACAGAAGATGAAAGGTTGCCTACAATGGCTGCTGTTAAATCTTTCTATTCCTTTTTATCTGAACCTTGGCTGTTTCATCAATCCTCTTTCATCGATCCTGTCATGGTTCTTGGGCAGATAAACATTACCTGAGCTCTAATACCCACAGCTGTACAGACAAAGGATGTAAAACAGGTAGTGATATGGGTTGTGAAACCAGCTGGGTGGGTTTTAATACTTGTGGCAAATGATTGACAAAGATAAAGTAATGTACTGGAATTTGGGATATTATGCAAGGGGTAATCCATCTGTGTGTAAAGCAATTAAATGTATGAACATTGCCCCTACACTGAATGTCATACTGGGACTGATGTTCTCACTCGTTGGTAGACTGAGAGAAACCATGTGAGAATGTTAATCACTAGAAAGACTACCTCTAGAGATCTATTTTCCTCCTGGTTCTACTGACGTATTTAAACTGCTGAAGTATGGACACAGATATTCTATTCATTGGGACTGCACATACACAGTTCTGTCTGCTGTTGTTGAAGCTATGAGCGTTCTGAGTTACTTGTTATGGACATGCTTGAAACTGCATGATGCATCTGTCGCTAACACAGAAACGTCAACAGTGCAGGAATCTCCTGAATGGAGGACAGAAGACACAATAGTTGAATGTCTAATCATTCATATCAACAGAATATCCGTTGCTGTGATATTCCAGTGACGAGGCTTTAAGTTCAGTAAAGCAGGGAGATAATTTACAGTGTAGAGATGCTGGTACTTTTCTAGATTGAATCTGGTTTATAATGTCTTTTGTCTGAAATGCTCAATCATGAATACACTCAATACATATTGATTTTTATAACCTCTTATAACCTGAATTAATTCATTTAATACTGTACAAACAAAACAGAAATGTAAGAAATGACAAAATGGAAGCTGTGCAAGTTGTCCTGCCTACTGAACAAATAAACGATAGACCTTTGTTGGCTATGCTTTTTTATATCAGAAATAGCTTTGTATTCTTGATTGAAATTCTACATAGTTCCACAGGGCCTACTATTGTTTAATAATATTTGTTATGTAGTTTGTGTTTATATGTACTTTGTTGAACCGAGAGCAGGAAGTACTGCACTACAGTCCCCTTGTGGTAGGAAGCAATGGAGTGCCCTCAGCTGGCCTGGGTCCGTAGAGCAGCAACAACATTGCACCTCTTTTTTGCATGTGCCGCATTCACACCGTAAGATTTACTCCTAAAGCTGATACACAGCAAATTTGACACTGGGAGGTTTTTGTACATGTGAACAAATCTCGCGTTATCACAGGGGCAGTGGACATATACCTTTGCCACAACTGTATGGTAATCTTCAACTGTGTGTGTGTTCACACACAACCAAAACACAATCCATTGGCACAGTGAATCAACAACTTTGAATGAGTTGACTGATAGATTTCATCAATGACTGAGGAAAAAAGTCATGACCTGCACTTATGCAGACAGAAGGTGTGGTTTTGCTGTTTTTGCTCTGTGAAGCTTGGCATTGGTTTTACCTTCAAGAAATGTCTGCTTCTGCTGTTTCAAGGTTGTCACAAAAGTTCCCATTGGTTTTGGTCGTGCTATTTTTCTATGTGGTAACAACTGGAAGTACATCATTTTGTTAGCATATTTAACAGGCTTACCATGACATACATATACTCAGAACAGCAAGACAAGCACTTGTGACCAGCTGAAATACAAAACGCAATTCTCTCTTTTTCTGTGGTGAGCAGAGGGGTGCTTGGGGATATGACACATTCTCTCAATTTTACAGGCGTGGAGCAGCTTGACGGGCAGGTTCACTATGATGACAGGGTGTCCATCTATCATAGGTGCCAGGAAGCAGAATTCACCTCATTCACTGCCAAACAGAGAGGTGGTGGGTGACATGCCAAGGCCAAGGCTTTGGCATGAATCAGCTGGGGACACACAACCGTCTGTATTCAGGACAAACCCTAAAATACAAGTGGCCTTTTCACAAGAGGGCAGCCTCTGCCCTGTTCCTCCTATAAAATATTTTGTACAACAGAAATAAAGATTGGAAAAAAAATATTTATTTAGATTCACTTACCAAGTCAGTGATATTTGATTCATTAGATCAAACCAAACATCACCCCCTCCCTCACCCTCCTTGATAAACTGTCCCAGTGGGAACATGACCTACAGAAGTCCTTACATTGACAGTTCCAGGGAAAGCAGAACATCTGCACCATGTCCTCAACAAAGGAGAGAAACAACTGAAAAGCATTTACTTACAAAAGAGATGCATGATCACAAAGTCATAGTTACACTCACAATAATGCTGCTCTTACAGAGATTAAAACTGTAGATCACTACTGCTCTATTAATAAAAATGAAGGGGAAAAATGGTCGGCTTGCAAAAATTAGAAAATGCCAAAGCACTGCATTTTTATGTTTACAATTCCAGCTTTTGTGTGCTCATAAAATAAAACAAGATAAAAATGGGTTTGGAAAAGTCATCCATTATTTCTCAAAAAAAATTCCACATGAAAATTGCCACAATTTTTTAACAACCTTTTTCTCTTCGTTCTGCTGCTCAGAAGCACATTTTAACAAAGAATAAAAAAAAAGGAATACGGTTAGAAATGAACGCTGTTCCCAGTCCCCCAGTAGTCCATAACTAGCTGCTGTGAGGTCCGACTCGTTACCCTGTCTTGACACAGTAAAGGTCCTTTAATGTCTTCAGCTCCTCAATCAGTGTCTTGTTCTGGTTCTCCAGCACAGCGACCCGATTCTCCAGGCATTTCACATACTCCTTCTTCTTCCTGCGGCACTCACGCGCCGCCTCCCTTAATGAGGAGAGAGACACTCAAATTACAGAACCGTCTAGCAACTGGTCTAGAGCAGGGCACAATGATTAGGGACCAGCAGTCTGACCGACTGCAGGTCCACAGGTACAAATCCTTGGTGTGGCAGTGCTGTAGTAACCTTCAGAAAGATAGTGAGCCATTTCAGTCTGCTGTTTTGCTTGGGGCTTGTCAGAATCATTGTTTTTTTTTCCATTGCTGTTGATCGTTACTGCTTGTCAGGTCGTCTGTAAAAATGAGAATCGCTCTCCGTTGACCTATTCAATTAAAATAAAGATTTGCACATAAAGACCCACCTCATATTCTATGGCACATATTGTATGAGAAATGGTTGCAAAGCAGTTCAGGAGCTGTATTTGTGACTAGAGGTTTGCAGGTTCAAATCTCAAGTGGGGCAGTGCTGTTGTACTCTTGAGGACTGTAAACTCAATAGCCAGTTCTCTGTGAACAAGGGCATCTGTTCAGTAAACTTCACTCAAACTCAAATGTAAGTAAAAACTTCGAGAAGATGGGAAAAGCCTTCATAAAGTGCATAAGTCATTAAACTAAAAATTAAGCAAGACCTTTCTGGATTATACAACCATTCTCAGCATTCTATCTAAATAGAAAAAACACTGACAAACGCACATAACACATATAAATGTCTCACACAGATATTCATTACATTACATTACTGGCATTTAGCAGACGCTCTTATCCAGTTACACTTTTTTTTTTACAATGTTATCCATTTATACAGCTGGATATTTACTGAGGCAACTGTGGGTTAAGTACCTTGCTCAAGGGTACAACAGCAGTGCCCCCGGGGGGAATCGAACCAGCAACCTTTCGGTCACGAGTCCTACTCCTGAACCACTATGCTACATATTCATCTTTAATTGTTCAATTAGTCAATTCATTCATCCACAACCTGTTGATGGCACACTAAATGAAATCAGGTGAACAATATGACATGGGATAAAATGTAATGCCAAGCTGCACTGCAGAGGGCCTGCTAAGCAAATAACTGAGCGCTGACTAGCTCTGGGTCAGTATCTGCATGTCAAAAATGACACCAAGTACAGGATTTTTAGGGCCATTATGACTTTGTGACAAAGGCCATTGTGAGAAAGGAGATCTCTGTTTAACGGATCTCTGTTTTGCCTATGCAGAGTGGAGTCCTGCAAGTTTGAGGAGGTAAGCGGAAGCACACATACCTGTTCTTGGCTAGCCGAATCTCCCTTTTCATCTGCGGGTCATCCGTCTTGGTGCCCTGGGAGGAGATGTTGACGGGGGACGTCATGACCACAGTTTGGGGCAGGGAGCTGGTGTTGGACGTGGTACGGATCTGGAAGGTCTGCATCTCTCCCCCGGCGCCTGAGAGAGAAGACACACAGGAGCAGTTATCATCAGCGAGATGTCATACTCTGCATTCCATCTAGGTTTTGCTAAGGAGTGCCACACGCTGCTAATGCTGTGGGGGAGTTCAGGTGTGATGTCAAGCTCAAGTCTTAGAGGGTCTGCGTGGATCCTGCTGTCCCTTCTTTCCGTAATTTAACATTTTAACAAAACATGCCACTGAGGCAAAAAGCAGCAAACACACCACTCCTCTAGCAATTAAACTTGATACCCCTGATTTATGGAGCGTGACAGAACCTGCCTGTTTCAGCCAGCACTCCATATAGCTGGTGTCAACCCTGCACACAACTGAGTTACACGAGCACAGCCTGACTGTGTTTTGATTGAGCAGCACTCCCTACATTTGAATGGTCAGCCTTTGACATTCATTTTCCCAGTCTAGAGCACAGCTGTCACCAAGGTACTTTAGTACAGATAAGCGTGGCCGCCACGCTGAGGAGAGCTGTGACTGGACCAAAGCGCTCACTCACTCTGAACCACCACCTGGTTGCTGGGCACCAGGATCTGCTGGCCATCAGGGGTCTGGGCATACTGCAGGATGGTGGGGCCTGGCTGTGTGGTGCCCGAGTTTGTCATAGTAA
The DNA here is from genome assembly GCA_019176425.1 of Megalops atlanticus. Lineage (NCBI taxonomy): Eukaryota > Metazoa > Chordata > Actinopteri > Elopiformes > Megalopidae > Megalops > Megalops atlanticus. The sequence continues at coordinate 1,746,347 of CM032882.1, read as the reverse complement.
GGGTCTGCACGCCCTCTGTGCCCGGGCTGGCCAATTGAATGGTCCCATTGGGTGTGATGGCAACTAAGAGAGAGACAAAACTGCTAGATCACAATGCTTTTTACACAAAGACACAGTACAAGCCACTGCCAGCCTGGAATGAAAGTCTGGAATTGGGGTCTTACTGTACTGGCCACTGCTAGTCTGGTAGATCGGCGTGGGGACAGTCATGGTGGTGGCCCCTGTTGAGGAAGGGTTTTCTTCCTCTCCTTCATTCCGAGATGTTACCTCCTCTGCAGACAGTTCATTCAGAATCTTTCTGCAGAAAGTAACGGTGCAATAAGTAAATACAATCTCTCCATGAACCAAAGCAATTCCTTCTCACCTTCTTACAGATGATAGCATATGCCAATAATTCCAACAAATGTTAAAGCTAAAAAAGTAATAAAAAAAAGTCTCTGTTGCCTAATGAGCCCATTAAAAATCTGGTATTCCAGCATTTCGGTGGGAAGGGAGATTCAGCTCTCCCCTGCATATATTAAGCCCATATTGTTTTTTTCTTTAAGAGGTACACCCATATACTGAAATGGAAAATGACTGGGTGCAGGAGCCACTAAGGCTGGCTTCAGGTGGCAGCAGTACCTGTATGAGGGGCGCCTGGCCAGTATCTCACGGGACTTGTGGGCGGAGCTTGTGCTGTCGGAGGAATCCTGGGAGTCGTCAGTATCTGACTGACCCTGCGCATGCAGAAGGATGCAGTGAATCAAAGGACAATGCAAGAACAGAAACAAAATGACACAAATCACAAACGTGTGACCAAATTCCCCACACCACTCAGACAGGAGGCCTGTGTTACCTGTACTGGCTGCACCTGTGGAGACTGGATGACTGACGACTGGATGACCCCTTGCACCTGGAATTGGCCACCTGGGAGCTGAACCAGTGTTACAGGAGAGCCCCCCAGAGACATCTGTGCACACACACAAATACACAAATATACACACACAAACATGTGAACACACATACACAAAGGCACAGGAGCAGGGATCAGCATCTACCATCTCTCAAACCACAAAAAAGTAACCTAAGCTACACAGCCACTTTTGGGTAAATCCGTGAAATATAGAACCAACTCTGGTACAAGTCTCTTGGATTTTGTGGAAAGTCAGCCCAAACATTTGCCAAGTTGAGATTTGAAAACAGACAAAAAAAATTATCATTCATATTTATTAGTTCTTTGAAATATATTTCAATGCAGTTTTGTGGTTTTTTGCCTGTAGCCATTTTTATGTCTACACAGACATCCAAGCAGTAGCCACCCAGGCTGGTTTAGGCTAAAAGCTATTTGAATAGGCCTTTAAGTGCAGCTTGTAAACTGGAAAAACTTTACAAATGTGTGTCAGTAGAGGATTTTTACTTCCAGACATTGTGCCATTTCTTTACCACCTCCCATGGTAAAAATGCATGTGATGATATCTGGGGAACTAAAATCTCATACAACATATTGTGACACGGCCATTTTTGGAAAAAGAAAAATTACCAGGCAATAACACTGCTGCATTCCATGGTGAAAGACCTGGAAGTGGGAAGACTAGAAGCTTGATGACATTTTCAGAGATGCCAAAACAACTACAGGGATGCAGAGTTACCTGTATATGTCCCAGTGACAAAAGCAAAGCTGCAAATGAAGGCCTATACCAATAGCTTGGAATCTAAGTAAGCCTGAGTGGCTGTTAGGCCAGAAAACCATGGTCTGAAGACATAAGGGTTTTGCCACAAACAGAAAAGGGATGGCTTGGCTGTGTGCGCGAGGTTTTCCAGAATACATCAGAAGTAAGAGTAAGCTGCCTTCATCCACCTGGACAAGCTCAAACATTCTCATTTCAAAGTGTTGATATTCATTACATTACATTATTGTCATTTACCAGATGCTCTTACCGACAGCGACATACATACATGTAGGTTACAACTGTTATCAATTTATACAGCTGGATATTTACTGAGGCAGTTGTGGGTTAAGTACCTTGCCCAAGAGTACCGCAGCAGTGCCCCTGCTGGGAATCAAAACTGCAACCTTTCAGTTATGAGCCTTGCTCATCAGCACTAGTGTTATGCGATTACCAAACTCTAACATAGACCCTTTAGCATTAACAGGGAGAATTTAACAAAAGTCTGCAGAGGACATGGGTAAACTCTCATACATTTTGCACACAGAGACTGTAATATGAGTTTGTTCAATTTTATAATACACAGCTCTGTCTAATGACATTTTCAAGTATAATCCTCTGGAATCTGTGTGACACCTCATGCTTGGATTAGAAAGAAGCCCCTGCACTTAACATTAAAGGAGAACTCAAAATCTATCAATTATTACACCTGTCAGCCAAGTTGACTTCCAACATAAGTAAATAAAAACCATTTGAAATGATTGATTTTGACAGAGTTCTGCTTTCAGAGTTTAACCTTTAAAGTCGTTATTCTGTTGTGTATTTTAAATATCTTCTTATAAGTCTGCCGCGCCAATTTGCATGACCTTTCCACTCTGCCATTCTGACCTCCAAAAGGAACATACGCGATCATTACACAGTTGCTACTCTCTGGATGGCACACATTATAATAATAATAATAATAATAATAATAATAATAAAAACTTTATTTATATAGCACTTTTCATACAAGAATTGCAGCAAAAGTGCTTTACAATAAAGAAGTTACATGCACCAAGTGCTTCACGTCGAATGAACATAAACCGGGAATAAATGCCATAATTAAAGTAAGATAGAAAATAAAAATAAAAGATAATAAAAGTGAAATTAGAATACATAGTTGCATAATAAAATAAAATTAAAGTTAAAAGATAGAATACACAGAGTGCAGAAAGTCAATTGAAATACAGCATTTTAAAAGTACAGTATTGCATAAAAAATAAATAAATACATAGAAAGTTATTGCTAGGTAAAGGCTAATGTGAAGAGATATGTTTTTAGCTTCCTTTTAAAAATATTTAGCGAGCTGGCTTCCCTGATATCTATAGGTAGTGTGTTCCATAGCTTTGGGGGGTAATTGACAAAGGTTGCTTCCCCGATTTTCTTTCGGCTGTTGCTGAAAACAGTCAATAAACCAGCAGCAGATGATCGCAGTGTTCTTGCTGGCAAATAGTTGACAAGGGAGTTAGCAATGTAGCTTGGTCCTAGCCCATTAAGGGGCACACATGCACAGATACAGTGCATTCAGAAAGTATTCAGACCCTTCACTTTTTCACATTTTGTTATGTTGCAGCCCTATGCTAAAATTGTTTAATTTCATTTTTTTCCTCATCAATCTACACTCAGTACCCTATAATGACAAAGTGAAAACAAAATTTTAGAAATTTTTGCAAATTTGTTAAAAATAAAAAAACTGAAATATCACATTGACAGTACTCTGTACTCTGCCATAAAGCCCAGATCGGTGGAGTGTTGCAGTGATGGTTGTCCTTCTGGAAGTTTCTCCCATCTCCACACAGGATCTCTAGAGCTCAGCCAGAGTGACCATCAGGTTCTTGGTCACCTCTCTTACCAAAGCCCCTCTCCCCCAGGTGCTCAATTTGGCCGGGCGGCCAGCTCTAGGAAAAGTCCTAGTTGTTCCAAACTTCTTCCATTTAAGAATTATGGAGGCCACTGTGCTCTTAAGAACTTTCAATGCAGCAGAAATTTTTTGTAGCCCACCCCAGATCTGTGCCACGACACAATCCTATCTCTGAGCTCTGCAGGCAGTTCCTTCGACCTCATGGCTTGGTTTTTGCTCTGATATGCATTGTCAGCTGAGAGACCTTATGTAGACAGGTGTGTGCCTTTCCAAATCATGTCCAATCAATGGAATTTACCACAGGTAGACTCAAATCAAGATGTAGAAATATCTCTAAGATGATCACATGAAATGGAATGCACCTGAGATAAATTTCAAGTGTCATAGCAAAGGGTCTGAATACTTATGTCAATGTGATATTTCAGCTTTTTATTTTTAATAAATTTGCAAAAATTTCTAAAATCCTGTTTTTGCTTTGTCATTATAGGGTACTGAGTGTAGATTGATGAGAGAAGAAATGAATTTAAACGATTTTAGCATAAGGCTGCAACATAACAAAATGTGAAAAAAGTGAAGGGGTCTGAATACTTTCTGAATGCACTGTACATACATGCACACACACGGACACACACACATACACGTTGATACATATGTAAGGCTCTTATACACCTACACTAGAATCAACAGCGTGTCTTGGCTGCTGGGCTGATTGCATGTGTTTGCCGTATTTACACACTGTGGGGTGCTGATTTCTGACAATGCACACAAAGATGTGTCCGTATACACAACTCCATTAATTAAATAGAACTGCACAGCCAGCTGATGTCGTGTCAAGATGCCTCTGGAGTGGGTGCGATGCATGCATGGTTATTGTCCTATCAGTTACATACGCATCAAGACAAGGGCATGGAAGAGCAAGAAAATTTAGCTGTTGTAGCTCCAAAAGGTCATCTGAGGTATCCCAACTGGGAATAGCATGATTCTTTCCAAACTGAGAGGCGTGTATCCTCAGCCATGTACAGACCAGGTCAAACTAACTACAGAGATGGGCTGCCAACATATCACCTGCATTGCTTTTCTCACATGGATGTATTTGCTGTCATGTTCACACTCACACTTAAAAAAAAGACTCAACCTGCCTTATTTAGCTGGTACAAAACTACTCAACAACTCTCACACATACTCACTCTCACTGACACATACAAACTGAGGCTCTCTTCCTGGAACAGAAACACTTTCATGCACACTGTTTCGTGCTCCCTCTGACACACACGCATCATCTCTCACTGACTCGCTCTGCCACACAAGCAGACCCAGTTACCTGGTGAGCTATCTGTGAGATCTGGGAGGCGCTGATCGTGGTGGGAATGGTGACAGTCTGAGTTTCAGTTCCATTACTGCTGTTCTGCTGCACCTCCTCCATCCTCACTGTCAACATCACAGACCAGGAAAAAAAAACTGTCAAACGTACTAATCACAGACCAAACAAACTGACAGTAACAATCACACCAAAGCACAAAGCACAGCATCTGTGGTCACTGAACCTACTCCTCTCAGACTCTCTGCTGGTGCTGAATTAATCATGTCACGATTGGAAAATTGCAAATCTGTCTTCTCTAAGTCTGATTGGCCACAGCAGGATATTCTCCCCCCCAGTCAAGATGAATAGAGTGAGTGATAACAGCCCTGTTAGCCAGTGTCATCACAGTTTTCCTGATACCAAACCATTCTGTAGACCATCGTATCAGATAGCCTGTTACAGTATCACATCCTTGCAGTTTACCATCTGGGGACAGACAGCTTTTCACTTTCACGTGTTAGGTATGAATCTGGCAGAGGTGGAACAGACCAGTCTTTGCTTTCCTCTTCGACTCACAGCTATCATGGTCTTGGCAAAGTTAAGCACCAAGATCTCAGAGGGATTACACTTTCAGACACTGTGATGGTGTGCTATGGTATGACACTGTGTATTTGAAAATATGACAGGATGCATTACAGAGAAGTCTGGACACAATGGATATTAGAGGATCTGAGACACATACTTCTTGGAACTGCACACACATATGTCCCAAAGACATCTGGTTACTACACACCCAGCTGAATATAATCAAGTGAAAAACTTGATGCTGAGACCTGTCTTTGTGTTGTGATTACTCACATCCACGTGGGCAATAAAGTGTCACACCCCCTGCTGAAACTACTGTCATTTAACATTTGCTTCCTCCCTTTCAAAAACGTAATGCAGGCCAACTAAGGATGACAACAGACAAGGAGGGCAGTGTTAGACAAGAAGGGCAGGAGACAGGTAACTGCCAAACGACGAGCTGTGTTTGGTCTAGGAAAGCAAGTTACACGGGAGCTACACCATGTCAACTAGACAGATGGAAGAAACTGCCAAAACATCGTGCGTTTAATAACGCAGATGGTAACTTATTTAAATTCAATACCAATTTAAGTTACTGAAGTTCAATATCAACAAATGTTTTATTCTTCTACGGTTGGAAGCTGATTGGCAAGCTAGCGAGCTACAAGGCCCATATTTATTTATGCTGAACGGGTAATTAGCAACGTTAGGTAGGTAAAGTTAGTTAGGTAGGCTAGCTAAATAAAATAAAATAAATTCCCTAGTTTCTGTTACAGCAAACGTTCCTAGCTAGCTAGCTGCGTTTATTAAGAACGTTGCCTAGGTGCTTTGTTAATAATGTACAGCTAACTGGCTAACATACTGCATACATTTAGATGTGTTCATCATGCACTATGTTCATCATACTGCACGGTTATCTAGTAATCATTCATTTCCAGTAGCTAATTCACCTAGATAGGATACCAAGTTTCGAAAACAGCTAACGGTAGCCTAGAACTAGCCTACTTCCATCTGAGCTCACTAGCTTCAGCTATACTAGTGTAGCTAATGTTAGTGACTACCTATCTAGACAGTTAACTGCTCGCTTGCTCACGAGCTAACATTACAATAGCACAAAACTAAACCAAACTAGCCGTGAAAAGTGGCTCCAGTATTTGAAAAGCAAAGTGAGCTAGCACGCTACCTTGCAAAAAAAATGGATTTCCTGCTAAGAAGGTTGTCTAGTTAGCTAACTGCAGGGAGCTAAGGACAGCTCGTGAGCTAGTTAGCTAGATAACGTGTCTGTAGCTAACTTCACCGAAGCATAGCTAACAAAGTTTTTTTTCTGTCTCATCACCGAACGTATTTGTTGAATGTGATGCGGTAGCTAACCGAGTCACTGGCACGCAAGTCACCGCGTCAACAGACGTCAGCGATACGGAGAGCCATTAATACACCTTCCTCTTCCAACAGTGGCCGAGTGCAGAGCCGCCATTACGGGCACCACAATGCGGAGCCAGCAGCTAGCGATCAACCACCACCTTTGCGAAGATTACCTTCAATTCCCGGCCCAATAGTTGTCTGCGCAGCCTCCTGTCGAACGAACAGATCCGTTTTATGTCGAAATAGTGTTTCTATTTAACACGCCCACACAAACAATGGAGGGAAAGTGTGTTTTTTTATTACGATCTATGGCTTGCAACCATTTAAAAATAAAGGGTTTTTTTTAAAGGGACAGAAGCTAACGTTATACCACGCTCCGCCTCCTAAAGTCACGTGATCAGTCGGTCTCTGTCTGACGTAACTGTCACGCCCCTTCCTCCTGGGGAAATATATCTCCTCACTTTCATTGTCTTCGTAGTCAATTTAGTAATACACTATGTATAGTACATTGGAAATAAACGCTTAGATTCTTCCTGATGATGTGTTTAAGTGGATTTTTGTGTCATACGGACCGTGGCAGGCCAGAGAAGCAAGATATGAAGGATTGTGCGTTCGATATTTGTTGTAATACTACATTATACATTATCCCTAGGAGGTTTGTAACCATTGATTATACAAATTGTGTGTGACACATTAGCGCCATTTAATTCTTTCTCTGCCAGGTATAAATACTTAAAAATGATTAGTGATATTTTTTAAACTTTTGAGCGATAAGGACGACCGGAGAAAGTGAAACAGATAGTAATGCAGACACCCAAAACACACACCAGGCAAGGCAGCGCTTTGCAGATAACGATACGCTTTTGGTCGCTGGGGTCGCATCTCTTTTTACGCGCCGCACTGGATTGCCCTTGACTTCTTTTTCTACAATGATGACACAATGTGACATTGTATTTGAGGTCAGAATTCAAGTTGTCGGTAAGTTCAATGTACACGGGTCACCGTTAGGTTACTGCTTCTAGCGAAAAAGAAAAAAGACACTCTTGCAAAATAAAAGCTTTTTTTTTTATTCATTTTGCAGTTGAAATATAAAACAGTAATTATCACCATGTTTACAAATCAAAAAGTGAGCAATGACAGGGAGTGGAAAGTAGTAACCCAAGTCAACTTTTTTGATTCAGCAAGAGATTAAACGATACCAATGTCGTTCAGTTCAAAAGTGTCTGTCCCTCCACATCCCATCACTGCATGAATCTTAAAATTATTATTGTAATCATTATTTTATAAGAACACATATAATCAAATCATACATACACAGCAAGAATGTACACTTAAGATGGTGAACAAGTGGTTACAGGTTTTAGCTTCCTTGTTTACACTGAATGTGCAGCATTCTGGATGGGACAAATGGTTACATTTTCTGCTTATTAATACATGTTTAAAATATACACATTTACCCCTTAGTGCAAGACTTTTGGGACTGACTGCAGAAGATATTTGCATAGTGTATACTGAGAAACAAAGACCCTGCCATGGTAGCTTACAAATGGACTGCAGCATGCAACGCCAACCCTTTTTTTCATTTAAGGGAATTTGCACATCCTTTTTGACAACACAGACACATGTGTAAACACAGATTACAATAATAACCTTGTCTGTACTTGCCCCTGTCATTATGTGATGCTTGTACTAACTGGAGTTACAGCCTCCAGGTGCTTGGGTCAGCTCCACATTGTGCTTGATACCCCATGTGCTTGATTACACATCAAATTCAGAAGGTCACCTCCAAGATGCTGCAGTAATGTTGTGAGTGGGTCCCTCTGCTGGCCACTGCCTGCCATGTCAGCAGTAGTGAGTGCATTATCAGGAAGTTAATGTCTCTTTCATCCAGGTAGGTCTACTCTTTTGTCATCTGAATTCACCAAGAGCGACCATTCCATAAACTGTCACTGCACAGAATATCTTGTGCATGTGGTCATTCTCACCCATTTTAACAAAATTCAGACCAGTGTTAGACAATACTGAAGGTTGTGGGTTCACCTCTGAAAATAATAAATATGCTTGCAAGAGAAACACTCAGTAATTGGACACTCAGGAAAAAAAAGGAATAATCGGTTTGATTCTGGCCCAAAGTAGAACATCAAGCACCTGCACATACATTTGACAGCTCTTCAAAAAGATTTTGTATTGTGTTAGTAAAGTTGAAACAGAAACATTAAAAATCTTTTGTTCAATTAAGACATTCCCTACTGTTATATACCTCTCTCTGTATATATACACACACAAAATAATCATATTATGGAGGCCATACAATATAAAGACTATATTACAGGACAAATGCATACACAAAAAATAACATTCTTTTAAACAATAAAATCACCATTATGAACGTTCATCCATTTCCTAAAATCCACACTACAGAACTCAGGAATAGAACCTTCAATGAGTCTGCTCACAAACATCCCAGACTTTATTATCTACATCACCAATAGACATTTCTAGCCACCTGTATGAAACAATAGTAACATGACTACATATGAAATTCTGGACTAAAAACCCATAAACGGCAGCCTGCATTGGCACAAAAGAAGGCTGTTTAAGAATCAAGTGATTGAAGATAGGGTAGCAGAACCACTCCAAACAGAATCTTAACACACTACCCAGGGCCTGACTTTTTTTTTTTGCAAATCTACATATCTTTTCACACTGAGCAGAAGTGTCATGCCAGTGAGGAAATGTTTTTCAATGTGTCTGTGACAGGGGAAGGCCCCCTTTTAGTAGTTTTCCATATGTGCCAGTAATAAATACAGTATGTGCTGTTTACAGCAGAGATGCAACAGAACAGTGTACTTTCAGTATCTGAAAGCAGCGTGTTGTCTTGCCAAAGCACATGCTGTTTGTACTTTAATGTCTTGTAAAGGGCAAAATGTACTGATATCTCCTATCCAATACCAAACAGCTACAGTAGGTTCACGTTAAATAAAGCTGGGCCAAAGGAAGATGAAAATGCAGGTTAAAATGAACATATACATATTTAGCTGTCATATTACTTTACTTTCACAGTGCTTATAATGCTTGTTTATTTGAATAATCATGCTCTATTGTGTTTTTTATCCAAGGGACTGTGTCAGTCAGGATATGTGAGAAAAAAATTCAAATAAAATACATCACTTTGCTAAAAGAGATCATGTGTAGTTTGGTTTCATATCTCACTGACTTTGATGCCGTTTTATAATACAACAAATAAAAGACAAATAACAATATAGCGGTGCATCGCACAAGATTGGCCTGCACACGCAGGAAGTGAGTGTGAAGCACACTGGTCATTTTACATTATTTGCTTAGCAGATGCCCTCATCCAGGGCAGTATACGTAGCTTACATATTTACAAGTTATCCATTTACACAGCTGGATATTTACTGAAGAGATTCAGGTCAAGTACAAGGGTACAACCTCAATCCCCAGCCCGAACTTCGAACCTGCAACACTCAGGCTGTAGTCCATTTCCCAAACTACACTGCCATACTGCTGAAATGCTCTCCAGCGGTCACTGGAGGTATCCATCACAACACATAGGAAACATCACCCCCTAGTGGTAGTGATGGCAGGGTAAGGTTTCAGGAACACCAAACTATGCGGCACCACCATTTTCTGCAATTTTAACCAATCATAGATTTCTGCCAAGGAAAGCAGTCTTCAGACTGGTATGTACAAGTAGCTCCACCTGCTATGGTGTTCATTCAGCAGCACTCTCCCATCACAACGCAGACCCTGATCAGAAACTGACCACTGCAAAAATTCCACTGCAAAGATTTCACTTCCAGAAACGCTGTCGAGGGTTTAAATACGCCTGACCTCTGTTTGAAAGCCTTTCCCTGACCTGCACACAGGTCCACCACACACTAGGGAGAACCTAGAATCTTCAGGCACAGGGTCATTCACAGGTCCAGAACCAGAGCCAACAGACTCCAAGTGTTGTCCAGTTTTAGTAGAGACATTCCTGAATGACTGCCACATAAGACCCAGGAGCCCAATTCACACCACCTAGTTCGTTATTGAGGGCAAGTTCCCATGGAGATGTATCAGACAGAGCGTCTCTCCACTTTTCACTCCACCACATCCCTCTGTAGGACAGCAAGTCACAAAACAGCCTAAAGCCATACCCACACGTCTCTAACAACCAGCATCTGTCCCAGGCTGGGATCTTTTGAATTCCAGGCCCCTATTAATACGCTGAACACATTGCTCACACCTGTCCTTTGAGAAGTCTTCTACTATATATTTCTATGCAGTCTCCTAACATATTATGAATGAGTGTTTTTGATTGGCTCAGAAATGCAACTAAAAGTTCTATGGACACATAGCCTGTCAGGAAGCGGGCTTTGTACAAGGTCAGTCAGACACTGCAGACCAACACCAGATGTAAACCGGGAGCCACCAGCATTTGTTCCATGCACTGCTTATGGCCTGCTGACAAAACAGAGTTTGAAAGGGCAACATCTCCACCCACCTGTAAGGTGGAGGTGGTAGTGGCAGCCTCCGCTTAGAGCAGGGGCATCAGATTCAGTCCCTGGAGGGCTGGGGCATGAATGATGGCTTCTGCTCTGGCCTCTGCTCTCATTAGTACAGCCACTTCATCTTTTGGCATTTGGGGGAGGGGCGATATAACTACACATTACAGCTGAAGATGTGCTTTAGATTCAAATGGTTATTGCAATGTGTTATCAGTGGTAAATTAATATTAAGATATCTGTCAGTGACAAAATGCAGTATGGAAACTACCCCACCAGGAATGGAGTCCAACATGTCCCCAGATTGGACAACATTCATTCAGGGTAGTCCCATACATCCAGTGTGTCAGGAACATTTATGTTCTGCGTTATTTCTAGTGAATCAAATAGGAGAATCACTGAAAATGCTGAAATGGAAGACAAAGGTTTCAACGGCACATGTGTCACATCTGTGCTCTTTTGGCTGGATTGGGATGGGGGAGGGCATAAGGGAGGGGTATTTCAATCACTAGAATCTGATGTGTGAAAACATGTTCGCATCCTCACCCTCCACAAAACAAGGTGCATTTTTATCATTTAATTATTTCTGCTTCAGCTCTGTTATTTGGCATATTTCCCCACAAGTTTGCATAATGTGCTAATGAAGAAAATAAAATAATTTTTAGAAGGGAGCATCTAGAAATCAAGGTGATCAAGTACAAGACAAGCAAGTTATGCTTGTGTGCACAATATTTTTTACAAGTTCATTTTAATGAACAATTACTCTCTTCAGTCTTCAATTTAAACCCTCATGAACAGTTGCACATAGCACATTAAGTCCTGTTTATGGGAACATGACATGACTTACAACCCCATTTAGGGAAGTGCGATTCTTATAAAGACAAATTGCCTGATGCTTCCATATTACTGTATTATTAATGCAAACTGTTGCAGACTCCGGCAGTGTGGTATGTCTCGTTCAGAAGTATATTCACTCAGAAACAGTCAACCTGCTGCCATATGGGCTGATCTTCATCACCTGATGACAGCATTATTAGTGTCCGTAATGTTGAATGAGATTCATCCCAGGATTTTATCCCAGATCAGGATTCTTGTGTATTTGACAAACAATATACAGTATATTCTCTGTTAAAACTATAATTGTCGTATCTATCAAATGAAGTAAAATGATTCTATTGTTCTCTAAAACACTAAGGCAGTCTAAAAGCTTTTTTTTCATAAATTCACTGGCTGAAAAACTGACTGAAAAAAGACTGAAAAACACAGGATGTGCTTAAATCTGTTTGGATTGGTATTGCCTTTTGAGCATTATCTTTGCATAAAACCACAATATGCAACTGTTGCTAACATAGTTAAATGTTCAACAAATGGACTTTCTGTAACACTCTGGACTTTATTATATAGGAAAAAAGCTATGAATAAACACTGAAGTCACTATGTAACTACTAAGGGATGAGGGCAGTTTGCACTTCCTTCATGCCACTGCTTTATTGTGACATCACAGAAGAATGTCTTCGGAACTTCCTGTAGTGCAACATTGTTTTTCATCTTTTTTCCTTTTTTCTTAAGAAATGACTGAGAATCTAAAGGATATCCAATAAAAATGAAAAAGGTAAATATGAGTGCCACTCCTATGCTTGGTATATGAGGAATGCATTTCATTTGGTTCTTTCACTATAATGTTGAGGGAAAACAACCATAAATGGATCAGGAAACAAGGAACAATAAGGATTAAGCAACATCAAACTGCTGGGTATAAGTGCAAGTTGTGATTGGTTATTGACAACAGTTTTTTGGAGCACATATCAGAGTAATATTGTGTTTTTATAAAAATTACTCAGTCAATGAGTGTGTCAGTGATAAAGAGAATTGCTGTCAAGTATGAGAGATCAGTCAAATTTCCACCTCCACAATTCAATAGTCTTTTTTGTGTAAAATGGAGGAATTCAGACAGACCAGATGCTGTATCTGGCCTCTGTACAGTATGTTACATAAAATGCCCCCCATAAATCAAACCCCACCTCAAAAAACTCATCCCTTTTTAAAATTACAACATACAAAACAATAGAAAATGGTAACAAAATATCCAACACAAAATATGCAAAAAAAAAAAACCCTAACAGGACTGGCTAACAAAAAAGAACTCTAAGAAATGTCCACAGGTATTGTAAGGCTAGGAGACATCCTCCTCCCCCGATTGTTCCTCTTATGGTGTGTGCACATGCAGATGTGTGAGTCTATTTTAAAATACACACTTGCATTCTGTGATGGATGATGTAATAATTGAAGTGGTGTGAAATTGTAAAAAACTGTTAAATTATTACATATGCCTATGTCTATAAAAGCACATGGATCATGGGGGTCATCTGCAGGCATTTTATGAGATATAGCGCCACCCATGGAAATGTCAATGACTGGGGAATACTACATTAAATCAAATGAGGACCCACCCCAAAACTTAAGGCCCAAAACCCTCTCACATCTGTCTAACTGAATTTCAAAACAACCCTGCCAAAAAAGAGAGGCTAAGACTTGAGTGACAGTCCAGCAGCTCAGGGAAATAAAGACTAAAATGGCATCTCTGCTGGACCAAGGAGTGAACGCAAGGGGTGGGGGGGTTGGAATTATGCGAGCCTCATCAGTCACATCACAAAGCAAAGAATGGGATGGGGGCATGGGACTGTGTGCTGCTCATTTTGTTACACTTCTCTTTATCCCTAAAGACTCTCCTTGTTCAGGTATCAGAAGAAGCATATTGCTGAGCGGCCACGAGAGGGCAGGTGAGCATAAAATGGCCAGGATGAAAGGGTGTTTGAGGAATTGAGAGAGAGAGACACTGAATGTTGGGAGTGCACAAACCACTAAAACCATGTCTCATTTCAGAAAACTGACTACAATCCAACTACATTCGAAATTCTACAATCGAAAAACTACTGATACCCCCCCAATGCCAGTGTCTGCGTATGTGGGGTTGGGGGGGGGATGCTAGTTAGAGTGAGGGAGTAGGTGGGGCAGGTCTTAATTTCAAGGTTTGAATGTCGCAGGTCCTGTATAAATATACCCATCCTCCCTTTGCCACTAGAACAGTGGCTTTTGCTGGGGCACCTGAGTGACAACTGTTGTGCCGCCCCAAGAGTCATGATTTCATCCACACTCCCATGCCCCGCTCTGAAACACGCAGTTTGCAAAAGTCCCAAATTCCTCTCTCTCACTCTCTCACTCTCTACCTCCCTCCCTCTCCCTCTCCCTCTCCCTCTCCCTTTCCCCACCCCCACCCCCATCCCTCTACCCTCAGAGCCTTGACAGAGTCGGGGCAGGGGTTCGGGCTGGCTGGCTTCACATGTTGTATGCAACGTAAATGGGGTCCAACTGGTCGGCCAGGAAGGAGTCTCTCAGATGCATCCTCTGCTTCTCCCCCCGTGAGTTGATGGGGATGACCCCTGGGTCCACGATCACCACCACCCCCACGATCAGGTGGTGCTCCTCCAGCACCACGTTGGTGACCAGGGGCACCAGGTCCAGCGCCTCCTGCTCAGACCCACATAGCTCCGACACTACCACCAGCAGGTTGGTCCACGTGAACACAGCGCTGGAACATGCACACAGGGGTAGGGGTTTAGCACTGAAACACACACACACACACACACACAGTACACTACAGACACACACACACACACACACACACACACACACAAAACACTCATGCACAGACAGAGGGACAGACAGACACACAAACACTCACATTTGGTACACACAGACGAATGCAAAGGCAAATACACACACACAAAACACCTGCATAGCCACACAGGAGAACACAGACGCACTCACAGACACATACATGTACATGTAATGCACATATTCACACACACTCTGACATACATACACATGTGAACGCAGACACACACACACACACACACACACACACACACACACACACACACACACACACACACAGACACACAGACACACACACGTGTGGTCACCTTTCAGCGATACTGCGATGGGCGCGGGACACAGACATCTCAATGTCAATAGGGTGATAGCGCAGCCCCCTCAGCTCCAGAGTCTCATCCAGGGATCCCACCACAAAGAGGGCATCATGCCGATCTGGGGAGGAGAGGTGTGGGGGGTGGTGGAGAGACATGTCAAAGTTGTGTCCTCTGGTGTACTGCAATTAAGGACACAGGCTTAGTAATCATACAGCTATCATCAAGGTCCTTGATGTCCTCAAAACTGAAAAGTGCAAATTAAAAATGCCCACCTCCTCACGCCACATTAACCCCAAATGTATGGTTCAGTATGCCTATGGTGTAGTGTGGTGGAGTGTGAGACACACAGAGAAACCAGTGCCTGAACCAGCACCATCAACATTTCCACTGACCCAGAGTCTGCCAGTCATTTTTGTCTTTGATAAGTCATGCCCTCCCCTGAGGACAAACACCTTCCATGAATACATGAGCCTTGAATAAGACTCCCTCACAGCACTGACAAGGTTTCTCAAAGTAAAAGGCTGCCCATCAACAGAGAAAGACAGTTACACTGACAGTGTAGCTGTAGCACAGTGTTCTTCTTTCAGTATCTTCCCTGGCTGTCATTTTCCTTCCAGACTGTCTTTACCCATAACCCCCCCCAAACACAGCCCTCCCAGGGCTACAGTTCCAGAACCGGGTGGGCACTCTGACCTCCACTGGCATCCAGCAGCTCAGTTCTCCTCACAAAGCCCAGGTAGCCAGTCCTGGCCCAGAGGGTCTGTGTGTCTCCAAAGCTCAACCTGGTGTTGAAGTGGTCGGCCTGCAGGCTCTCCTCCCCATACAGGGTGTAGTAGCCACTGGCACTGTGAGGGCTGCTGACCCAAATCTGCAAACAGAGGGTGGGATGGGAATAGGAGGGGGTGGGGACAGACAGAGAAAGTGACGATGCGGAGAGATGAATGGGTGGCATTGGTGAGGAGAGTTTCAGAAAGGTTTGCGAAGAGGAAAATTGAGAGAAAAGAAGGACATGGGTATGGGATGGAAAAGTGATCAAAAAGGAAAAGAAAATTGATAAGTGGTGCATCACATCTCTTACACCCAACACACACACCTGGCATGACCCACAACGACTCCCAGAATTTCCCATTCTGTCTTAATGGTCTCACCTCCCCCAGGTGGGAATCTCCAAGAGGCCCTCGAGTCTCTGGGTTTACTATGACCACCCTGACTCCTGGAAGAATCTGAGTGGAAAGAAAGTGAGAGAGAGAGAGAGAGAGAGAGAGAGAGAGAGAGAGAAGAGGGTGGGAAATAGAGAAATAGAGATATTATAACAACAACAAAATGTTCATCAACAGCAGCAAATACTCACAGTGGATGAATGCTTAAGGACTACTCCCTTGAGAAATACTGGAGACTTACCGTGCCAGATTCCATGAGCGGAAGGCTCTGCGGAGCACCTCGCTCCACCAGCCGAACCCTGAGAGAAGCACAAATGCATTGATCTGTTCAAGGGCACTGAACATCACCATGTTCATCCCCACTGACTATCCAAGCGGTCAGCCCTGTATGATCAACAGCACCCTGTTCTACCCTGCTGCCTTACAGCCTGCCCTGGTCTCTCATCCACCTGTCAGCTCACCTGTCATGCCTCAGAGACTTCATGTCCACATAGACTGTGGACGGGTCTGGTCCCGTGGTGCCCTGACAGAGAGACAGACAGACAGACAGAAGAGGGATGAGTCCAGCATGTGGAGTCACATGAACAGTTCAAACCCTCCAGTTACAAAGTAATGCACACTGCATTGTGCACCTTGTGTATAAGTGTTTACACATGGTTCTCTGTGTATTTGCAGAGGTGTATACACACAGTTTGCAGTGTCTGTGTAGACGTATATGCACAGTGTGTAAAGTAGTCCACCTTTTTTAAAGCATGTACAGACAGTTTGTGGTACAGTGTATCTGCGCAAAGTGTGTACATGCAGTCTGTAGTACAGCATGCCAGTGTGACAGCATGTACATGCAGCGTGCAGCAATGTGTGTGTGACAGTATGTGTGTGACAGCATGCAAATACAGTGTGTAGTACAATGTGTGTATGACAGTGTGTAAATGCAGTGTGTAGCACAGTGCTTGTGTGACAGATGTCAATACTGCCTACATGCGCGCACGCGTGTGTGTGTGTGTGTGTGTGTGTGTGTGTGTGTGTGTGTGCGCGTGCGTGTAATGGCATGTAGATGTAGACCTGCAGGCAGATTGCCAGGTTGACCCGTGAGCCAAAGGCGGTGCTGACAGCCCGGGGCGACAGGCCCAAGTCCTTGAAGAGCTTGGAGAAGGACTGTGTGAGGGACAGGCGGGGGCGTTCTTCAGCAACCACCACACAGCTGCGCACACATGACAGGTTCACCCCGCGGGCCTACAAGTGAGAGAGACTCGTGCTCAGAGCCGCTACTGTAAAACTGCTTCACAACCCATCTTTCCCTTTTTTCATCAGTGTTTTTCATTAGTGTTCCACCTCTACACTTTCTTTTTCACAATCACCACTACTATAGAGCCAAAATCAGCATCCACACAAGAACATCTAGACAGGTACACATCAAACATAATCACATTCATGTGTCAGAAGAAAATCGACAAAATTACACTAACAGGAAAGAAAAAGGCCTGCCCAAATAGGCACTAAATATGATCTGTTTTCCAAAGCTAACAACAGACATGTTTCTGCAGCTTTTGTTCCTCAGCCAGACTCAGTTCAGCTCTACCTGCTGATGTACTTTAAATACAGTGGTGCATCTTCTCAGTATCCAGCAGTTACAGGAAGTGTGTGTGTGTGTGTGTGTGTGTGTGTGTGTGTGAGAGAGAGAGACACACAGTGTGTGAGAGAGAAAAAAAGACAGTGGCAGTGTGTTGTGTATGTGTGTGTCTCTGAGAGAGAGACAATGACAGTGACAGTATGTTGTTTATATTTGAGACAGACAGTAATAGTGACAGTGTGTGTGTGAGAGAAAAAGACAGTGGCTGTGTGTGTGTGTGTGTGTGCGTGTGTGCATGTGTGTGTGAGAGAGGGAGCAAAAGAGAGACAGTGACACTGCCTGTGTGTGGGAGTGTCTGACTGTGTGTAGTGGCAGTGTGATCTCACCTTGAGTGCCTCAGTCTGCGTTCCCAGCCCCTTAGTGCAGAGCTCCATGACAGAGTAGGAGCAAAAGGTGTCTCTGATCCTGTACTGACTGAGCGTTGTCAGCCACAGTGGCAGAGAGCTCTCCAGTTCTGCTGGAGGGATAAGGATGGACTGGTGCCCTGAGTACACGCTGCAGTGAGAGACACAGACATAAACACACACACAGCATCAATTACAAGCACACACTGCAGAGATGCATGTGCACATTGTCAATCACACACTACAGAGGTGCACACACGCACTTCAGTGATACACACAGCGCCAATGTCTCACACACACACACACACACACACACAGACACACACAAAGTACATGTTACCTGGACAGACACCACAGCACGAAGCCCAGGCCGCAGTAGGGATCGAGGCAGATGGCGATCTGTCTGGAGGAATAGAGCTCGCACTGCAACTTGATGGAGCGGCACAAAGCACCCACAGCTGCGTGAGAGATCTGACACAGAGACTCAGCTCTCACCTCTGATCTCAAAACAGGCTCGACACATGCAGCACAACAGAGAAAACACTGTGACATCACATACCAAGAGAAGACCCGCCTATCAAAGCAGGCATCACCTCCCTAATGTCCCATCCCCTCACCTTCACCCCAGTTAGCATGCCAGTAGTGGACACACTGAAGTCCAGGTAAGCCAGCATCTCCGCTGTGGGGGGCTTGTAGATTAGGGGAGGGCGTCTTCGAGGGAGGTCATCTGGAGGAGAGGGTGGAGGGGCTTTAGCCCAATCCAAAACTGGATATTCCTCTGCCTTTTTAAATCTTGTACCGATGCATGTATACATATACTCTCAAATGAATGGCAAATGCTAATTTTCACCACAAAAATGTCTCATGTTCTTTGACATTGATATCTGTTGTATAATATTTACATTCACAAACTGGAGTTAAATGATCGGTTTGAAAGTCATGCTGCTATTCATTTCTGGTACATGGCTGAGTTTTTTTTAATCAGTAAGTAAACAGTGTCTTAAAGCTAGTATTATCATTGTCGCTAACAATCAGTGCCATTACTGCTGTGTTCTGTATTTGCCTTGGGGAACAGGGCACCTGTGTCTATGATGGTGGGCCAGGTTTTGATGTTGACAGACGCAGCAGCTTCTTTCGATCGCAGGATCTTCATGAGCGCCTGGGTGGTGAGGATACACACTGCCTTGCTTACCTATAGGGGGTGCCAAGAGGGGACAAACTCAAAATCGCACTCCAATCTGTGAGACATCATTTCATTTCAGCCTCACCCTTCACCATCAGGCACCACAATTTCACATATACAGCATGATTGTGAAGATGAACCTTCACCTGTTCCCCAAAACTCTTGCTTGTTAATTGTTTAAATATTTAAGGATCTTCCCTTTCAATGTTCAATCTCGTCAGTAACTGAGCTCATTTTGCACCAATTATACCTAACTAGTTAATTGTTTCATGGTTACTTGTCTGTTTGTCATTGCCTGTGTGTAAGCCAGCCATAGGTTAATGTGCCTCACCTGTCTAATCAGGCTTGTTAAATACAGGTATGAGGGTGCAGTGCTGGGAGACTGAGCTGGTTTGTCTGTGTCCTTGGGCTGGTGCCTTCTTATTTATGGATTTTTAATATAAATTATTGGTTTTTGTAAGATTTATTCTTCTGTTAATTTTTTTGTGTCAGCCAGCTTCTCCACAACGAAACACAAAAACTGTGCGCACACACAAACACTCACACACGCACGCATAGACTCACACACGCATGTAAACACACACATGCATACACTCACACATGCACGCAAACACACATGCATGCACTCACACACTTACGTCAATGATCATGCGCACGGTTGGCAGAGTGGCTGCCAGGTTCTGGGGGTGGGGGGGCCGCACAGTGACAGGAATGCAGCCAGCATACAGGCAGCCGTAGAAGGAGGCGATCAGATCAATCCCTGCGGAGAGGAGGAACATGCCATCAACACTCAAAGCATGTTTGACTGCGGCATTCACCTTCAGGCCATCCGACGCATTATACAGGTTTAATACAGAGAGAGCTGAATATACTAGTCACTGCTGAACCCACGGTCAGCTGGCCTGGGCCATACAGAGGCCATTGAGATGTTCCCACCCAAAATCACTCTAAGTGGAGCTGGCTTGTGTTTCACACACATACCTCTTCATCTATGATTTCAACATTTCCCATTTTGTCAGACAAACCTGTTTCATTAACAGGGCTTAAGGAGGCATGATGCAAGAGCAGGAGGTGACTGTAAGTAAATCCTATCATTTCAATAAAGACATGTGATTTCTAGTTATCATTATCAGCTTTGATCAGAGCTGGGCTTGGAACCAGAGGGTTAACCTGTACCATTTCCCTAGGCAGCCGGCTGTAGAAAGGGACAATAAGTAAAATCTGAGCTGTGTAATTTGTCCTTGAAGAGGGAGCCCTGCAACATACATAAATGAAGAGTAATTCACAATATAACAAGATAAGGTCCTGCTATGTGTCAACGAAACTGTTGAGCCCCTTCTGAGCAGCCTTTTAACTACAGTGAGTCAGTGAGATGGTCAGTGAGCCATTTAATCAGTGAGTGAGTTAGTGAGTAACTGACAGCCTGGTGTCACAATGATGTGTGTGCTCACTTTCATGTTTGTGTTGTGTGTGTGTTTGTAGGCATGTGCGTGTGCATGCACGTGTGTACACGTGTTTGTGTTGTGTGTGTTTGTGTTGCATGGGCATGCTGTGTGTGCGTGTGCCTGGGCGTGGAGGTGTGCGAGTACACAAGAGACACACCGGGTGGGTAGAGCAGTACTACGTTGTCTCCAGTGTTGATGCCACCCCTCTCGGCCAGAGCTGCGGTCACCTTCTCTGCTCGCCTGTGCAGCTGTACGCAGGTGGCTGTGCTGACTGCTGACCCCTGGTGGCAGGGGGGGAAACAAAGACAGCACCAGAAAGGACAGAGAGAGGGAACATGAGGGAGAGAGCTTTAGCACTCTGTGGTGCTCGACAAGGATTCATTTCCATGTGAAAACAACAGGCCATTGCTTCACTGAACAAATACAGGAACGGTCTATGTGCATGAGTGTCTGTGAGTATGTATGTGTGTGAGGGAGCATGAGTGAGTTGAAGTCTGTGCTTGTGTTGTGTAAGGAAAGTGTGTGAGTGAATGCATACAGGTGCGCACAGGTGCGTGTGTGTGCATGTGTATATGAGTCTGTGTGTGTGTGTGTGTGTGTGTGTGTGTGTGTGTGTGTGTGTGTGTGTGTGTGTGTGAGAGAGTCAGTGCACTCGGGCATGCAAGTGTGTGTAAATAAGAGCACGAATGGGTCAGTATAAGTGATGGTTGGTTGGTCACAATTTCAGTGTCAGTGAAATAGTGCATGGATGAGTGAGTCATTGTGGAAGGGATGATGAGGGTAAGTGTGGGTGAAATAGTGAATGAGTCAGTGTATCCATGTGCGTGAGTTGGTGACTCAGCGTGGATAAATCAGTGAGAGCATCAGTGTAGATGAGATGATGAGAATCAGCGCGGGCGAGTACTTGCTCTGTACCTTTGCATTCAGCAGCACAAACAGAACATGGTCAGGGTCAGTCTGAGCTCTCCACTGCAGGGCCTCTGTCAGGTACTGGTGCTGCAAAGACGGAGAGGAACAAAACCTGACCACACAGTTCCGCAGCTCCCTCACAATCTGACCATACATCTCACATATACCCTCCCCAACAGACCATATCCTTACCACACAGCTCAACTTCACTCTCCCCACCTGACCAATGCCTGACCAGGGCCTACACACAAGGAAATGAGAACGAAACCACCTTTATAGCCTGCAGCCTCCATAACAACAGGATGGCATTCCAGGAATTTAGAGTTTGACCGCAAATAGAAATTTCACTGAAGATGTGGCACAGTGAACGGTCACATGATCAGGACTTACCTAAGCATTTCTCAGACCATTCCCAGCCATCAGCTATGAATAACTACAACACTACTTACAATATTACAATATTACAGGACAATTATTTAAATGGCTGCGATCCCATTCCCCTGCACAGCTCTAAGAAATATCATAGCATCTCAGACACTGAATTCAACTGACCTGGATAGTATGAATCACCACTGAATAAACTCAAAGAACGCTCATTATTAGAAGTTAACATAAGCTGGGGGAAGCAGAGAATGATGGAGAAAGTGAGAATAGATGAAAAACAGGAAGAAGAGAAAGAATTGAACACCTTGTGTGGGAGGGGTCAGGGATGTGGGGAGGGGGGCGGGGCAATAAACACAGCAGAGAAGCTGGTGATCTCCACCATCAGAGCATGAGCTTTGGCTGGTGTGACACAGAGGGCCATTCTCTGTCTTACACTGGGACCTTCTGTGTGATTCAGGCTAACCCCATCCCCCACTCAAACAAAAATAAAACTGCAAGCTGACTGGCACCCCAGTTTGTGAATGTTTCTAAAGCACACAGACACATCAATAAAGTCGCATGCAGGCTGCCCTCTAGTACTGTTCACAAACCCATGCAGAGCCAGGGGGAGTTCTTTTAGTGCCACAACTCTATTTATACTGCAGCAGGGGTGCACATAATTCTCATTTTTAAGGTCACATATATGCCTGAATGGAAAATTTTGATCAATTGAATGTGAGTTCTGAGCTCCCTGTTGCTCACAGAGTGCCTTGTTGCTTTGTCTGAAACATGTTTTTGCTCACTCTTTATTAACTCTAAAAGGGAAACTCCTCTCAATAATGAACATTTAAAACAATTTTCCTCGCCTTTAAGAATATCAAGAGGGATCACCTCCAGGAAGAAAAATGGTTGGTTTATTAGGCTAGTGTTATCTGCGTCAGTTGAAGTCCGCCAACACCATTGGCACCAATAAACTGGAATCGTTTAACCTCGGATTTGGGCTCCCTTCCAGGGACACACAATGCCTTAAGACCTCTCCACATTCCCCAGGTAAGAAAAGCATCAAGAGATTAAACGTTTTCAGTTGGAGCAGCTGTTTAAATTCCTATCATCTGCCTATACAAATTTGGTCTTGCTGGGCTTGAGGACATCAAATAGCGGATTCACATCAGTTTTTGTTCCCGTCTCCCACATCTAAAGGCAGCGTCTGTGCTGCTCCCCAGCTCTTCACTGCTTGTCTCTGAGCTACGCATTGTCTTAATGACTTCCATAATGATTTCCATGCCTAGAGATGCCCAGAATAACTGCAGAATGCACCAGCCCACCTCCTTGGCCCCTGTATTCCCTCCTGCTCCTTCCAAACGCTGTCCATTTACACCTACTGTCTCAGCTCTTTCGAGTGTACGACCTGAGATGTGCTGAAAGTCACAATAGTAGAGCGTTTCTTCGGCACTTCTGCACACCCTATGGCACTCCACCGTGATTTAAATGATGGTATTGTGGTTGTATGTCACTGTTTATGTGAACCCCTGATTGAAATAAAAAGGTACACCAATAGCAAATGACTCAAGTGTGGGGCTGGCGTGCTGTGCTGCGGTGTGCCCGATGGAAGTGGGAGATCAAAGTTGTCAGGGTGTTATCCTTACCATCATGGTGGGCCACATACAGAGCTACATCCCCATGACACGAGTGAGTAAAGACAGAACAGAACAGACACAGCCTTAAAGGAGGAAATGCACAAAATCCCCCAACCCCAACATCACAGACACCACAGTTACTATATCTGATTTCATTTCACCTCAGCTTTATGCCCAGTACACACATTGGCACTTCAGCCTCAACTTAGATTCCAATTACAAGTTTGCAAGATTTGGTAAAACTAGGCCCCCACACGCTGGATTGACACCTCAGCTGTTGTGGCATGTCAGGACCTATTGCTCTGTCATTGACAATTGCCCTTCTGATCACCTTATGAGCCGTGAGTGGATATCAATCATATATTTTTGCCAATTCCTGTTCAGCACTGGGTTTCGAATGCAGTCAGAAACTACAGCAGCGGATGAACTACATCCATGAACTACACAGCTGTTTCCTGTAAGCTGTTGGCGTCTCCCGTTGAACCACAGCAAAGCAGGGAGTGAGCCATTGAACAACCGAGATAAAATACAAAGGTTGTGAGCTCCACAGCAAATAGTCATCAGATAAAGGAGCACGAGGGTTTGTTTGAACAGCTACCACAACAAACCACAGACATACGATCAGTGGAAACAAACAGCTGGGCTGCTTCACAGAAACTTCCAGTGACTTTGCGGTGTTCTAGAGTTACATTAAGTGCCCTGTAACCTTTTAGGAAGCACCAGAGACTACCAGCAGGGCCATATGGCTCCAAAATTGCTGTCTTGAGGTGGGGACACACAGTACGATTTCCTAATCTGAAAATTCAGCCCCAACTCAGCAGCGGTTCCCTCAGCTATTTGCAGTACACTCGCAATTCTCATGAATCGCAATATGTGTACTGGTTGCTATTACTACCACAGTGAATACTATACACTCCAGTTGTTCTTTTAGCAATGTACAGTTGGTTAGTGCTGAACTAATGGGATGGTGCTGACACAGGCTCTTAAGTCCTCTCACCTTCCTGACTAGGTCCTGGTCCTCGATGAGCCCCAGGTCCCTCCCCGCAGCCTGGGCCACTCGCTTCCCGGCCACCAGGTTACCCACCATGATGGAGGCTGGACCCACGCCAACTAGAACGGAGGATCATGAGGGAGAGAGAGGGACACAGTGAGTGCAGTTGATGGATTTTCTTTGTTGAATCTCTCACAAGTGTAACAGAAAAGCCAGTTACCTGGCTGTTTCTGAGAGTGTCACCTGGCTATTTATGGCTTGGCTACCTGGCTGTTTCTAATGCTGTTACATGGCTGTTTCCATAGCAGATGTCTGACTGTGTTGAGTACTACCACCTGGCTGTTTTGAGCAGTGTTTCCTGACTGTTTCTGCTCTGGTTACCTGACGGTTTCTGACAGCGTTACCTGGTTGTTTCTGGCGTGGTTTGGGCATATTGGTGACGCAGGTATGGGGGCACATCAGGATGTTGCAAGGGTGTAGATTGCCCTCCAGGAAGTGCTGCTTTGTTTCGGAGACATGGATGCCCCCGAGAGGGGTCTTGGGCAGGGTGTTGGCAGGTACCAGTGCCAAGCAGTACAGCCCCACCTGGTGGATACTGTCTATGGCCTGCAAGATAAAACCAGCACCAGTAAAACACAAACTGCTTCTTATAGTTTGGCATGTTGTAGCGAAGGGATAGAGCAGTCACCCCACCCGGCCTCGACCCCGGGTCTACGAGGTACCAAACCTGCAGCTTGACCGCAACGCCAAAGAGCCAGGCTCGTTGGTATGGCAGTCAGAGTGCATACTCAGCTGTAGTGACAGCACTCCGTCACACACATCTTCCTGATTCTAACCAAAAAGCCACACCAGACATACAAGAATACACAGTTCACATACATGAGTGTATACTGTGACTGTGATGGTTACACTGTCAGGGCCTTAATAGTGCACACGGTACAATACAGGAGGAAACGACAGAGAGGGGATGAGACAGAGAACAATGAGTCAATGAGTAGAGACACAAACAGACACAGACAGACAGAACCACAGACTTAGAGAGACAGACACACGGACACAGAAAGACAGACCCAGAGACACACAGAGAGACAGATGGACAGAGAGAGACAGACATACAGACAGATGCAGAGAAGCACACGAACGGGGAGTGACAGACAGAGGCTGTGTCCCAATACAGAGTCAGCTGCCTTAGAGGGCAGCATTTGAAGGGAGCATTTTCACTATTTTCACAATTTTGCACACTTGCCCTTCGTAGGCACGTCCCAAACCGAAGTCATCATAAAATGCGCCCTTCTAAGGTGCCTTATTTCGGTTCAATTTGAAGGCAGCATCCGATGTATCCATCGCCAGGTAGGGTATCCCATAAGTCTTTGCGATTATCTCAAGCTTCTCAACTTCCAATAAATTAATGGCAGCTGAAAACACCACAGCGGTAGATGCAGTGGTAGCAGAGGAGCTCATTATAAATGTCCATATACAGTGAACTCAATAATTTGTTGCGACTGTATCTAAAAAAATACATTGTAATTATTTAATACACTGGAATAATGTATGTAATGTTTTTAAGCCTCGGTGAGCTTTCCGTGAACTAGCTAGCTAGCTTGCTAGTAATCACATTACTTTCCAACAGAACAAGCTAGCTATCTAGCTAACGTAGCGGTAGTTTGTTTGTCCAGTGAACAAAGGTGTCTTTTACAGCTACTGAAATGCTTAACATGATAATCTGATTAAACTGAAAAAAGTAACTGATCTAGTGGCTAGTTATTTAGTTACACGAACGTTAAACTAATTTTCTTTCCAGGGACGCGAACAATCTAGGATGTCATCCTGCCTTCAAAGTGTGTCCCAATTTTGTTGCCTTTTGAGGTCCCTTTTCCATTAGGATGCCACCTATAAGGGAACTCACTTTTAAGGATGCAGGCAGCAGGCAGCTGACTTAGTATTGGGACACAGCCAGAGACACAGACAGACAGAGTTGCCATCAGAGGGATGGGATTAGTCCATACCTGTAGCACTCTGCTCATCCATTGGAAGCTGTCCTCCTCGCTGGCCTCTGGCCTCTGTTCTGCCACAATCACAATCCTCTCATCATAAAACACTGTCACCGAGAACACAGCCACCCTGCGCAGACATGGGGCACAGCATGAACACAGCCGCCCTGCACAGACATAGGGTACAGCAGAATCACAGAGCACAGAGAATAAGCACAGACACAGGGTGAATTGGTGGAATCTCATTAGCACTCACCTCCCACGGTACACGGTTTTGACTGGCTCCACTGCCAGCGCGGTGGCCACCAGGTCGTCGGCATTGTGCCTCCTGCCGCTGACCATCAGCAGGCCCTCGATCTTCCCCACCACAAACACCAGGCTGCCCTGGGAGGGGGAGCACAGGGGGTGCACTCAGTCAGCAGTCCTGCCTCTCAAATCTCATACTCTCCTCTCTGCGTTCTATATCTTTCTCTCTCCCTCCCTTCTTCTGTCCCATTCCCATCCCCGGCGGTACGACATAGTGGTAAGGACCAGGGCTCATAACTGAAAGGTTGCTGGTTCAAATTCCCTATGGGGCACTGCTGTTGTACCCTTGGGCAAGGTACTTCACCCACCTCAGTAAATATGCAGCTGTACACATGGACCAAAATTGTGTGCTATGTAAGCTGCTTTGGATAAGAGCATCTAAGTGACAATAATGTAATTTAATGTAATTCTCTATTGCCATTCTTCTTTCCCTCCGCACTAGCCATCCCTTTCCTTCCCTCCCTCTCTTACCGGTCCCACAAAGCCCAGCAGTCCAGAGCGCACAAAGGGAATCTCTCCAATTGGGGCCCCACTGGCATTAACAGGGATCACCTACAGACAGACAGAGGTACATATCTGAAAAATGATTTTAAGTCCAAGGAGATGCACTTTTCGACAAATCAATTAATATGTATTCCATTATGCTGCTGCAATGTAACAATGCTGTGATACAATGCTGTAATATAAAGGGGGAACAGTTTGGGGTAGAGATAAGGATTAGGGCTGGTAACCTCAAGGTTACTAGTTTGACTCACTGGTACACCACTGCTGTATCGTGTATTAGGCAAGACACTTAACCCAAACTGTCGCAGTAAATATCCAACTGTATAAACTGATCATGAGAAAACTGAAAGGTAAGTGAGAAATGGTACTGGGGAATGTTAATATGGAACACTAGACTACTGTAACATGATCTGCTTTTAAAGGAGCAGAAACAGTACTGGGATTCACACATAAGGTGGTGTACCATGTGACAGGGAGAGAGACTAATGCTGAACCCAAACCTCAAACATGTTCTTGGTGACTCCAGGTAGGCCATAGTACATGGTGCCCCCAGCACGAGAGTTCACGACAATCTCCCCTATCTCATCTGTCTTACACAGCTGGGGAGGCCCATCTGGCTTCACAATGCACATCAAAGCTGTAATATATAGGGTGATAATGTCAAGACATGGACAGGCATTAATTACATCAGAGCAATAGGAGACAATGTAATTACATCTGAGCTACAACATACATGCATAATGACATCAAACTTCTTCCACTGGAGTTCTGGTGTTGTAGGACCAGGACCAGAAAAAGAGCTACCATACATAACAAGTGCATGTTTTGTGAAGTCTGCTATGAAAACATATAGCATGCTCCTTCAGTGGTGTGATCATCTCTCCCTTTTCTTCTCTCTGCATCTATCTCACCTCCAGGCATGACATGTCCCACATCCTGCACAGTGAGGGCTGAGTTCTTGTCCTCCGTGTTGACACGGATCACCCCATGACTCAGACCCGCCATGGACAGGATGGCTCTGGCAGGGAGTGGTGCCCCAGGGATCCCCGGCCTGCAGAGAGATGGACCAAGGGATGGGGAGGAGGAAAATTGACAAGAAAGAGGAACAAACACAAAAAGAGATGGAGAAAGAGTAAATGTGAGAGAGAAACAAAGAGGAAAGGACAGAGTGAGGGAGAGAGGGCAGACTGTTAACATCTATACTGTGCTGACATTCAGAGATACCTTGCTTTCCCTCTTTCTGATGATGTTAATAAAGTACATCAGTGGCGGCTGGTGAGCTGGAAACAGGGGAGGCTGAAACATTACCTTTAAAGCTATCATTACTTTCAACCTGTTCCCCTTTATCCTCCTTGCATGAGATTGTTTAATTAACAAGGATGGCAATTTGAATAATTAAGTGGCAAGTAATCCCAAAGCTTTCTCTTAAATGTTTCACATCGTAGCTTTCTTGTGTTACAAAATTCAAATTACAAAACCGAGCTAAATTTAGTTAGATTGATTTAAATTACTGAGAATAAACTTTTAGGTTAGGTTGAGTGCAGTGAACAATAACGTTTAGAACACAGACCTCACAAAAACTGTGATGGGTCATGAGCATTTAACATAATTTAAATCAATAAATGCCATCATTGTTAATTAAACAATCTCACGCTGTACCTTTCGCAAGCACACAAACTATAGACAATCTGCGCTGTTTCGCGAGCATAATCATTTATTCTAATTACGTGATTGGTGTCAATTGTTTTATTGTTAATCAAGGAGGATAAAGGGGAACAGGTTGAAAGTAATGATAGCTTTAAAGGTAATGTTTCAGCCTCCCCTGTTTCCAGCTCACCAGCCGCCACTGAAGTACATATACATTTTTATGAATGTGAACTTTAGAAAGAGAGACAGGGGTACCAGATACTGATTCTATCTGCACTGAACAAACATGGCATGGGGGGTGTACTGCACCTGCGGATGGCAACGGTCATGGCTTCAGGAGAAGTTGCACAGGGACAGATGACCTCGGGCTTCAGGCCATGACT
This sequence comes from Megalops atlanticus, assembly GCA_019176425.1. Taxonomy (NCBI): domain Eukaryota; kingdom Metazoa; phylum Chordata; class Actinopteri; order Elopiformes; family Megalopidae; genus Megalops; species Megalops atlanticus. The sequence goes on along the minus strand of CM032882.1, from coordinate 1,716,582 downwards.
TTGGAACACATTGAGGAAGGCATCACATGATGATACCGACCCTGAGACACAACCACCCCAAAAACACAAGCTGGTGAGTATGTCTGTACACTGAACACAGCTTCAATAGGTTCACAGGATAGCACAGAGTAATGGTTCAGAGAACTTCAGCAGGCCAGCAGTTTCCATTTTACCACAGACAGAGAAAACATACCTCAAACCCCTACAAGGGAGCCGTGCTATTAGGGAAGAGCATCTCTAAGTTCCTCACAACAGAATAGCTATCATAATGCCCAGTAAGAATAGTGTATTTAGCTTTTCTGGAGAAATATCTGCTGAAATATGTACAGTGTACTTTATCTTAGATTTATTATCTAATTAATAAGCTAAAATGTGCTTTTTTACTTACGAGGTTGCTATAATCTTTAAAAAGCTATTCACTTTTAAGTGTACCACAGTTGATGGTGTTCAGTTTATGCCAATGGCAAAAGTGCTTGTCTCAACGGTGACTCACTGCTACATCAAGCAAAAAACTGACAGTGGGAGCCAAACTACTATGCTGTGGTTGCTTTGCAACGGATTTCAATTGTCTTATCTCAGGACAGATCAAGGATAAATACTTCATGGTGTTAACAGACTGAGAGTAGGTAAGGATAAGGATAAGATAAGGATACCTATTCACTTTTCTGATTTCTGCACTTGGAACTGTCCAACATTTTCTTTAGAAACATTTTTATTCCCCTCCCTTATGACTGGCTGGACCTAGAGGTGGGTGGGTGGAGACAAGTGGTCCTATGAGAAGCCCCTAATGTGTCCTTGGCAAAGAGCAATGGCCGGTGGTGTGACTCACAGGGATTGGCTCCATCTGCCACGATGAGCATGCGCAGGGACCCCAGGCTGGTGTCCCTCTGCTCTCGGTGGGCCATCATGGCCCAGTGGAGGTCGCGACACTTCACCAAGGCCACCCGCGCTAGAAGGGATCGGGGGAACCATCACACTGCTGCACATGTCAAAACTTCATGCCCACACACTGCTTTCCCTAGTGCTCACAGTCTACACCTTCACATCCACATCCTTTCAGCTGTATCATGCAGCACAACTAAACACCTTTTTAACTCATGGAGATTTGAGTGCAGCACAGTAGTCTGTGTGTGTGTGTGTGTGTGTGTGTGTGTGTGTGTGTGTGTGTGTGTGTGCATGTGTGTGTGTGTGTGTGTGTGTGTGTGTGTGTGTGTGTGTGTGTGTGTGTGTGCGCGTGTGCATGCACACATGTGCAGGCGTGTTTGCATGTCACACCTTTGTGGATGTGGACTCTCTGCACCCAAGACAGAGGACAAGCCTTCATCACAGCATAGGGGACACTGATGGTGTGAATTCGATTCATGACACTCTGAAAAGGTACACAGACGGGGGATTAGAGGCAGACACAGAACACACATGCTCATACAGTGCCTGTCATGCAACTGACATCAATATTAACATGAATGCAGGTGCACACATCTCCTGTAGGAAGATGTGTGGAGGATTCCAGCAGAGGATCTCTGCCAATGCTAGCCTTATCTGCCTTTTACCTCAGAATTAATACAACCGATTGCTGATTTGTTTTAGACTAGGAAGATCTGATTACAGCTGACACTTTGCCTTCAAAAAAAGATGTACTGTGAAAACATGGAACTGGACCTTCATTGGATTTTTTTCACGCAAACAAACGATTGAATAATCTGTATCTCTTGAATTGTCACAAAATCATTCAAGTGTGAGTGATCTCTCTTTAAAAGCAGATCTTACTGGATTCATCTGCACAAATCAATATATATCCGGAAGGAACACATAATGGTAAAGCACATTTCACAAAGCGTTATAGCTTCAGAGAAGGAGGTCCAGAGCAGCCCCTGTCAGCAGGGACAGCCAGCCTTACTTACCGTGAGAACACCATGCCACAGACCCATATCCTTCTTGCAGTCCAGCACATTAACCAGTGTTTCCCCTGTGTAAAGAAAACATAAGCACAGTCATATAAGACATCAACCAGAACCTCAAATCCAAACCAATATCAAACAAAACTAGACATCAAAACACAATATTAATAAGGGCAGTGTATCAGATGACTATGGTTGGGAAATTATGCATATAATGATGCTTTGTACAAAAATGTACACCAATGTGTATGGAATTTCCAATATCTAGATATAAGCTCCCTTCCGTAACTACAGCCAACAGCTGAAAATGACAGATCTATTCTTTTGCTACAAAAACAAAATATAAATCTACTTTTGTCTTCTGAAAGTCTGACGAATAAGCATGAGTGTTTGTACTCTCAATCTGCAGTGTTTGCTGACGTAAAGCGCTTTTGTTTATCTTAGCACTGAGTGTTACATTAGTATATGCATGAAGGCATGCACAATCTATTATTCAAGTTTCAGAGTTCAAGGCATGCCAAGGGACAAGCAAAGTGCACTCAATAATTCACCATTTCATGGGTATTTTGTACTGAAAAATAAGATAACACAAATTTAAATGCTTCCCAACCCCTCTACCTGCTTCCTCTGTTCTCTCACCCCCCTCCCCTACTCTCTCTCTCATGTTCTCCCTCCATCCATCTCACTGTTCTTTCAGTGTTTTTAGGCACCTCTGTCCTAGCTCAGTAAGCATGCCTGGGTTTTAACATCAGTACAGGAAGGCTCTCCCGAAGGAGAGGGGAACTTTTTGTTTCAGAGCTGGTGTATTTCAGTCACATTCAGTCACAATCAAACAGTATGGTATCTTAATTTGGTATTCATTTAAACATTTATGAATGATGTCGCATATAAGTGTATGTAACAGATGAGTGTAATGATGCTGTGATAGAGATGCTGTCGGTTTTGACTGAAACTCACCCTCGCTATAGTTGCAGGCCTGTGTCAGGGCCTGGCAGTGGGTCAGCATGGCCACTTTGGACACAGCCACACCCATGACTGTGCCCTCCTTACTGGCTTTGTACTGGGAGAGAGAAATAAACACCCTCAGCTGGATGGACAGGTATACACACACATACATGTACACACACACACACACACACACACACACACACACACACACACACAGGTTTCTCACCTCAATATATGCCGGGTCAGTGTTGGCCGTGGGAATGTGAGGTTGCCAGTCCTTGGACGGCTTGGTCAGGTACTTAGAGTCAGTCACCACCCACTTTAGCCGTGGCCAACCTACAAGCATGAGCGTGTGAGTCAGCTAGTAGGCAATAGGCTGTGATTAGGGCATTGAAACCAGTGGGCTGTAGCTTCTACTCTGGGGTGTGATGCTGCTTTTGTAGCCTTGAGCACTGCACTTAACCTGAAGTTCTGTAAATATCCAGTACAAGCTACACACACACTCCCTAGAAAAGGGCACTTGCCAAGTAATAACATCATATTTTACTGTACTATCCATGCCAACTGCAAAAATGAAGGAAAGAGGAGAATGTGAGTGGCATGCGGCAGCTGTACTGGCAGTAGTGGAAGGGGAGCTATAATGGCAGCCTCTGACCTTTGAACTGTAGTATTTCTCCATTGGGGGTCTTGGGCAGCCCTTTTAGACACACCTCGCTGGTCAGGGCCAGGCTTACCCCACAGCTGCCCAACAAGAAGCCGATCTGCTGACTCCCTGCATCCTGCAGACACAAAAAAGAGCAGTCAGAGACAGAGAGAACTGGCCTGCAGGACACTGATGATTCTGAGTTTTAGCTCCTTCACCCTGGACACCCAACTGACCAATGTCACACAGCCAAACTGGAGTCTGACTGATATACAATATTTACACATTGAGCTGGTACCCAACTGACTAAAGTCATACAGTCATACTAACCGCCAGATATCTAAACCTTTAAAGCATAGCCAACGGACCAGCTGTAAAACAGATTAAGATGCACTGGAAAAGTCCTCACAAGTCTGATAAAATGTAATAATTATTTCTTCCAGGTGAGCGTTGGTGGGGTTGGTAATTGCAATTCATAGTTTATTAATAAGTGCATTTGGCAGTGAAAAACTTATCTGAACAATTCATAAGTGATCATTGTATTTGCTGTGATCTTCAGTGTATTTTTATTCATTACTCTTCTATAAAAGCATATACCTCTTTCCTTAAACTTATAAAATGCATTTTCCATCCCACTTACCACATCCAAATCCTGACCCACCCACCTGACCCCCCCATACCCTCACTGGCATGGACACCCTACCTTGCGGGACAGTGGCACCTCAATGGGCACAGGAATAACCTCCGCCAGCAAGCAACCATAGAACGCCACCCAGAACATCCCAGGGTCACTGTTAGGGTACACTAGCGCCACCTAAAGGTCAGACACAAGGTCTTCAGCATCAATGTGAGTGATTTGTGCACCATGAATTTACACAATTAAATAGGTAAAAAAATCACAGTCAACAATGAGTAAGAATCAGGAACTGCACCAAAGAAAGATGTGGGGAAAAAAAGGCTCACCCGATCCCCAGGCCTCAGAACTGGCTCATTTTTGGTTCCCAGTTTGTTGAGGAGGGTGAAGGCCAGTTTCAGACTGCGGCTCCACAGTTTACCTGAGAGAGACATTGCAGCAGGTGTCAGACACCAACAGTCAGGTACACCGGACACTCCCAACCTGGAGACCTGCTGTATCAGTCTGCTAGAGTGATGAACTCAATGCAGATCTGCTTCGCATACCTCACTGAGTTATCTGCTCTATGTCCCTGGGATGCCTTCACAATAACCCACTGAAAAAAATGTATTTTGAGTAATAATCTGTATTGCAAGTCAATACTATTCAATTCCCGTCGCACTCTGCCTCTTTTGGACCCCGGTGCTCACCGTAGGTCAGGGTGTAGAGGGGCTTGCCCGTGATGTCCAGTGCCGTGAGAGCAGGGCTCTTGGCCTGAGTGGCCCCCCAGCGGGCAAGCGCTGCTTGCAAGGCTGGGGGCCAGTTGCTGACCACGCCCAGTGGCTCACCCTTTACTGGGATGATCTGCCGCCCCTCAGGTTTCGGAGTGTTGGGGTCAGGCTGGGGCACTGCAGGTGAGAGAAGGGCACGGGAAAGAAGGGGTGGATGGAGAGACAGAGGACAGCAGGAGAGATGGAAAGGTGAGGGAGGAGAATGAGAGTGAAGCAGAGGCAGAGGGAGAAAAGAGAAAGAGAAAGCCAATGTTATTTATCTGTGATGTTGAGTATTAAGTACATTCTGAATAGTTCTTATTCGTGGTGTTGAGTAGTGAGCATATTCTGAATAATTCATATCCATGGTGTTGAGTAGTGAGTTCATTCAGTCAGGCAGGCCACTACAGACAGCATAGCCCTCTGACTGGGTTATCCAAGTCAGATAATAACAGCCCACAGCAGCTTCACCCATCCCAGGGTTCATGAAGCCTCAGAGTCCCATCAGAGCCTGTTAGCCCTCCTCAGTCTCCAGTTATTGTCACTCACCCTCCACAATCTCCTCAGCGTCGTCCACAAAGAACTCGCTCAGCGGGGGTCTCTTGGGCCTCTTCAGAGTATTGAGCAGCTGTTGGATTTTGGTGGACACCCTGCTGCTGACAGGAACACCTGAGGGGGGTGGAGAGGGGTAGGGGCCGGGACGGGGGGACAAGCACACACCTAACATCACAAGGGCTCAGCAGGAAAGGTGGGTAACAACATTGAGGATGTGCAAGGCAAAACACATACAAGTAACAGGGGTCTTACAGGTGAAGTGCCCTTCCACAGGGGCACTGTGTGGACTGTGCTGACCTCTCAGAGGTTATAATATCTATCCTCACACAACCACACACACACACACACACACACACACACACACAGGGACTGCACTGTTCAATTCTGTATTACCTTTTCCTACTGCCAGTCAAAAGAAATGTGACACAGGATGACAAGAAGACCAGGAGAGAAAACAGAAGTTTTTTCATTAGAGAAATTTCCACACAAGATGAAGTCTGTCATCTTAATGAGGAAAAGGGAGTCACACTCACTTACACTCACACACAAACACACACACACACACACACACACACACACACATATATATACACACACACAGGCACAGACAAAACCCCCAAACAAGACAAAGACTCCAGTTGATCCTATTCTTCTATGATCACCTCAGAGACAGAGGAAAAAAACCATTTAGTACTTCCAGCTACAGTCAGAACCAGTGGGTGGACCAACTCGCAGACTTCACAACATATGGCATCAGGAATGCTATCAGCAAGATCAGTGGCCAGTAAAGGTGAGAGTGCTAAGAGACAGAAAAGGAGCACGATCATGGCAGGGATCAGTACCATCCGCTGTGTCCATCATGCTGGAGCGACTCTGCCCCCGGCTCATGCCCCGCACGGGGGCGTGAGGAGGGAGGTCTGTCTGGGAGCCCCTCTCCTGGGGTGTGGCTGACGTCACATCAGGGGGAACGCTGCTGTTATCTAGGGGGTGGGACATATAAGAATTTTGGCTCTTCTGGTTTATATTATGCAGCTAAACAATCAGGTGTTTCATTATATTATATTACATTATTGTCATTTAGCAGACGGTCTTATCCAGAGTGACTTACATAGGTTACAATTTTTACGTATCTATTTATACAGCTGGATATTTACTGAGACAATTTAGGTTACAACAAAAGTGGGTACAACAAGGGTACAACAACAGTGCTCCGACAGGGAATTGAACCCACAGGTTACGAGCTCTGCTCCTTATCACAACGCCACACTGCTGTTGTTTCCCAAGCAAAGACTATGTAGGAAACACAGTGTAGTGGTATAAGACCTGACCTAGCAACCAGAAGACTGCAATTTCAAATCCTGAATGGCGTACTGCCTTTGCGCCCAGTAGTTATGTTTTTTTCACATAAATCTTAATATTTGGTATATTCACAGCTGGATAACAAAAATAACACTGCAAAGTCTAAGTATTGTAAGGTACCCTGGATGCATGCGTCTGCTGAAAGAATGAACAATGACATCATGTTTGATATTGTCTTTCTCTCACTTTATTCAGTGCCAGACTGTTTCCCTGCTCAGCTACAATTCCCACAGCTGTCATCTCTGCCATGTTGTGTTATCTTGTTTCAGAACAGAGTATCGTGTTCCCTGAATTCGGGACAATTCATGAGGCCTTTGAAGACTACTGTACACAGTTGCTCCTCAGTGCATTGTGCATTCATTATGGAAGGGTGTAGAGGTGCAGGAGTGTGGGTGTGTGGTGTGTCGCAGGTAAGCAGGTGCTGAGGGTGTAGGTATGAGTGTATGCCAGTGGGAGTGCAGATGTGGAGGTGTGTAAGAATGTAGGAGAGTATGAGGTGAGTAGGTGTTAAGTGTACTGTATAGTGTGTATGGGTGAAGGTGAGGGGGTGTATAAGTGTGTAGCAGCAGTGGGCAACCTATGACTGGAAGGCCAAACGCGACCCCCCTAGCACCCTGCGTCTTCCAAACAAAAGCCCACTGATGTGGGTGAAATAACCATAACAATGAACTGAACACCTGATCCAGTACATATTTTTAAAACCTGCGATCAGGGTGGGGTGGGAGCATCTAGTGTGTGCGTCCCTCTGAGGGGGGTAAGTGGGAAACCCAGGGCGGCCCCTACTGATGCAGAGGGTATGGGTGTGAAGCAGAAGCAGGGCGGGGAGCGGAAGCATACCTATGCGGGTGTGTGCCAGCACGTCGGCAAGCGCGGAGGGCTGGGGCTTGCCTTCACCATGGGAGAGGGTGGAGGAGGCGGAAGAGGAGGTGGAGGAGCCCTGCAGGGAGCGGTTAATCCAGGAGTCCGGGCTCTGCAGGCCCTGTGTCAGAGCTGCCCTCCTGTGCAGCGAGCCCTCATCCTCCGACGCAGAGGACGTGTCTGAGAGAGGAGGAGGGAGGGAGGTAGAGCGAGAAAGAGAGGGGAGGGGGAGAGAGAGAGAGAGAGAAGGAAGGGAATATAGAGGAGGAGGGAGGGAGGTATAAAGAGAGGAAGAGAGTGCTCCAATCAGACCACACAGCGTGTATCAAAGACAGAGGGACAGAGACAGAAAGAAAGGTTGGTTTACAGAGAGGGGATGCTCTGGATACCTCCAAAACTACCTAAACACACACACTGAGACACATAGGTAATAGCCAATACAGAGAGCTGGGGAAGCAGTGTGGAGGGCAGAGACAGGAGTGTGGAGGGCAGGGACAAGAGTGAGGAAAGCAGGGACAGGAGTGTGGAGGGTGGGAACAGGGTGTATGGATGGACAGGATAACTCTACCCACCAGGCGGGGTGCAGTTGTCAGCAGGAGACTGGACAAAGGCAGAGCGGCGTTTGGTGGGCATAGGCAGTGCCATCTTCTGCTCTCTATGCTGAGCAAGGGCAGCCTGGACTGCTTCAGTGTGGATATCTTACAGCGAGAGAGAAAGGTTAAAGTTGTCCTGCAAAATCAATGCTACAATACTAATAGTACAAAAATCCATTTTTTATTTGTATGGAGCTGTCACCATGTCCCACAAATGACAAATTACATTTTTCACTTATTTCAGCAAAAAATGATTGAGTTGAGTAAACTTGATCAAGGGTACAATACTGCAGTGCCCCACCAAGGAATCAAGCCTGCTTCTAATTACATCCAACTCTCCTAGCTATCTCTAAACACAGATTACATTTACGTTTCTACTGTTAATGTCACAGTGCCACCAGAGACTATTAATCACCAGCAAGATCACACACTTGGACTAATCACCAGCAAGATCATGCACTTGGACTTCCTTCCTGTCCCTGAAAAAGGGACATCCTGGAGCAAATTTAAAATCTACAGTGAATTACATTCATGAGTATTCACGAGCAGGTGGGCTAGGACCATATTTTGTTTCTGAGCAACATGCTATTAAAACAGTTCCTCTCAAATCCATAGTGAATCTACACCAGACCAGCATCAGCCTGATTGTGAACAGTCATACTTTTGTGCCTCCACCAGATCTGTTTTAAGGCATACGAAGTGAGGCATCTCTTTTTGGTGAGGGCATCTCTGACCCTTTCAGTCTGCGCTTCACAGTGGACTCATCTCACCTGATCTGTAGCGCTCATCCCTGGCCCCCCCACTGCGGCGTGCGCGATGGGCGCGGGCGGCAGAGGAAGGAGCAGGGGCGGGATCGGGGGCGGAGCTGGGGCCTGGGGCTGGATCCACACCTGGGAGAGGGGGACAAAGACAAACACAGGGTCACTTCGCGGCTGATCTCAGATCTGTCATGCAATGTAGGGCATGTAGCCCATTGATGGGAAAGTGAGGCTTCATGCACCAGTTATTGGGTGAAGCTACCTGCTGTCGATCAATCACTAGTATGAACAAAAAAAGACTAAACCCAGCTGCTACACAAAAAAAAAAAATTATGATTGGACTAAATCACCAAGCCACACTCTCCAATAACCAATAAATAGGGCTGTGAGATATGACAATACATATCGTGTGACGATAGAAAAACGTCTATCATTTCATATTATGCTCTATCGTTTATTTGTGTCACAAATCGCATACTTTACGGCAATATTTTTCATCATTTGGACAACGCTTTGCGTTCTTCCACACAGCACGGATGCAGACAGGAAACTTGCATGAAGGCAACACAATCAAGCATGGAGGAGAGTGAATGTGACACAGAACTATATTGGAAAGTGTTTTCTGTTTACCTTTTTATATTTTATACATTAATATTTTAGATTTTGTTACATGCTTAACCCTTTCGCACATAAGGTATTTTTATGCTATGTAGCGCACGTTACGTTACATGGCTCGTTATGTTTTCATTAGTTTCTCATAGTTTTCAGTTAGCATTTGCTATATTTTTTTATGTTAAATTGCTGTTTCCTCAAAGCTAAAATTAACTAGAATTTTTCCAATCTAGTGTTTTAATCACACCGGTTTTAGCATACGCACTAAACGGCTAATCACACCGGTGTGACCGTACGTGCGAAAGGGTTAACTGAAAATTTGCACAAAGGTTCTAAATAAAAGGAGGAAAATAATCAAATATGAGTAAGTACCTTTTATTTGTCGAGTATATAATTCAAAATGTAATGAGAAATAGGCCTTTCCATGTGGTCATTTTATATAAACTATTCATTGAATTTACTATATTGTGATATGTATTGTTATCGGGATATGAAATGACCGATATCAGGATATGAGATTTTGGTCATATCGTACAGCCCTACCAATAAACATTATTTCTTGGTTTAACAGTTTACATAATGACCATTTACATGCTGCCCATACATCAGCTGAGGCAGAGAGGAATGGATTTTTTAGGCAGTTATACTGGGGGATGACTAGAGGGACAGATTGTGAGAAAGCCAGATTGGGAAACTGGCCAGGATGCTGGCGTGAGCAACGTCACCTTATGTGAGTGTGCTGCGTGTAGGATCTCTCTGGGCTTCTGTGAGTCAGGGCCTCAGTATGCCTTCTCTCCTGAAATGCTCCAACCTTGCATATGCTCCACTGAAATACCTTACTCACATGCTCCCAATCAAATCCATACTACACACACACACACACACACACACACACACATACACGTACGCACTTTAAATGGGCTGTAGTGTTGTATGGTGATAATGGAACAGGCCTTGTAACCAGAAGGATGTGGGGTTAAATCTCAGCAGGAACACTGCTGTTGCTCCCTCTGAGCAGGGAAAATCTGACAACTCCAGTACTCATCTGGCTGTTTTAACCAGATGCCATGTAAATTCATACGCCGAATGATGATGGTGTCTGCTAAACAAACATATCATGTCATGATTATGCACCTGTTACAGACATGACCAACCATACCCCTCCTTCATGTAGCAGAATGAGTAAGACATAAACATTAACTCAAACTTTCCATCCTCTGCTTCCTCTTTCCAAGTTGCAAAACTCAGACAGTCACACAGGGGGTCAGGTGAAGAAAGATCATGTAACTGCAAACCGTAAACACCCTCAAAATCATGAAGATGCCTGATAACCACATAAAAAACCTTTGTGTAGTTGTAGACCATTCAAAGTGAATGCCATAAAAGGAATTCAAATTTCACACAGGATATCATTCATTGTATAGTTTACTTTACAATGTGAACTTTACAGTTTACATCTATTCTACAGCTTATTTGCCCTTACACAGTCTTAAGTACAAGGTTAACTAATCCATTGAAACTGATTTTCTTATTGGATATTATTGACTATACATTATTGGTTATTTGGCCCTTGGACTGCTACCACAGCTTAGAAAGTCCATATTACCTCTTTACACCGGTGAATGTTTACTGAACCAAAGCAGGGGGAGCACCCTGCTCAGATGTACAACAAAGTTGCAGGTTATATACCCACGTGGGTATGGAACATGAAATCTTCCAATTACAAGCTCAGAGGTTTGTTGAAATAAGGTCTGTACACTTGTGTCATTACTCTGAGAGGATAAAATAGTAGAAAGTATGTCTCAGCAGACGGCCATGGAACGCATCAGATGATTGTATGGTATATGTGGAGCTGTGTGAGATTCTGAGAGGGACAGTTTCACGTTTGAATCCTGAGCAGGTGGCACAGTGAGCACAAGACTTAATCAGGTTTCACCCTGCATGTGTGTATGATATCTGAGTGCTCAGGGTCAATAAGAGAGGACTGGGATTACTCTGAGGCAATGACACTACTGGGAACTGGATCCTGAACACTGAGATCAATTTTTGTTCCTCTTCCAAGCTTAAGTAATTACTAAACAGTGGCTAGTTCCCTGTTAAACATTTTCAGGGTCACACCACAAACAGCAACAAAGGGGAACAACAGAGGAAACTGTTCATGAGTGTGTATGCATGTATGCATACTGGAATGTGGAATAGGGATTTAAGCATTGTGCCACTGAAATGGATAAATACGTAAGGATAAAGGAAATGGATAAATACGTAAGGTAAATACGTAAGGTGCCCTACTGCAAGCACAATGAAATACTTGATTAGAAGTCCATTACCAAAGAAAGTATATTTGATTTACTGCCTACACCATTTTTCAATAACACCTTGCCATTGGTGATAATTCTATCTCCAACCACTAGAGAGCAGAAATAAACTGATTTTCTGATGGTCCTCATAAACCTAGGTTAAGGTATATTTTTCGTGAAACAATCCACACAAACACAGTGATTTCCTATGGCTGTTTTGCATTTTTTAATGCACTAATTTATTCAGACACCTATTCTGAAGAGGTGTAGTCTCAAGCCTCATGTATGACATCATCAAAGCATGCCCTTTCTTTAGCCTATTCGGTTTTGTGAGGGAGGGAAAGTTCCATCGTCATATGAGCAAGGATGGGATGTTACACAGGAACACTGGATGAGAAAGTGATTCATCTGAGAAAGAAAGACAATGAGAGAGAAAAAAAGAGAAAGGGAGAGGGACATAAAATGGCTAAGGAAGGAAGAGAGACAGCAGGAGAAAGAGGTGGTAATCTTACTTGGTGTCTGGGGGATGTAGGGGGCCAGTAACTTGGCTCTTTTCTTCTCATAGCCCTTTTGTGTGATGTCACCTGAGAGAGAACACAACACAGCCCCATTATTTACAAACACAATGGCCATTCAGAAACAAAAAAACACATTAATATGCATCAAAAATTTTAAGGACATGGAACTCCAGTGTAATCGTATCTGTCCATGTTCTGCCTTGCTGACATAAAATAAGCAGCACTTCGAGTTATTAACCATAACCATATGCAAATAAGCTGTCATTACAGTGAATTTAATCATACCAGTAAGTTGGTTCAGTCCAAATCATTATTGATTGTGGTCCCTAAAAATGTAGTTTTTTGGATTGTTTTGTGTTTAATAAGCACTTGCCTGTTCTCAATGGATGACCTACTACATGTACTAAAGCATAAATTATGACCCACTGAATTTGAAAAGAGACAGTGAAATTGGGTTAAGCCTGAGATTCCTACCCACTCAGTGACAACATGGTCAGTTTCAGCTCCTTACATTTGTATGTTCATTCCCAAAACCACAGACCAAAAAAAAAACCATGATGAACTAAAATGGCAGCTGTTGGCTCTGAATTCGTGTCTTGGGAATAAAAGGGATGGATTGTGGGTAATGGCCCCATGGTATATGGGCATCTGTTATAGGGTTTCTACATCACCCTCTTCACACCACAGGAATAGCCTCTGCTTGAGGCAGCTTGTGAGCTTACCATAGAGGAGGCAGACGCTTTGTATTTAAACGGATCTTTTCTCTAAGACTGTTTCAATTTGTCTTACTTGAATTCTAGGAGCGTAGGTCATCTGAACACTCAACTAGTCATTGGCAGGTAACTTCCTTCTCTCAACTGTATCACATACAGTTGCATTCTTTTTTCACATCACATTAGTAAATTTAAATGATAAAACCAATGAAATCAATTTAGTAAAATCAGCTCCATCGCCTCAAAGAATATGCTCAACTTAAAAAAGTGTCACTCATTCTGTAACTGTGTATGGCAGTGGACACAAGCTAGTGAAGGCACTCCTCAAAACAAACTCCACAGGCACTTCAACAGTGGACACTTTGCACAGACAGACTGATATTTACCTTATTACTGTACTGTGGATGTAGGTATGATGAAATAACACCAAATCCTCTCACATGCTCAAATAATCAGTGGTACATGCTAATGCGGCAAAATGTTTTGACTAAAAGGAACATAATGTTAAAAAGGAACATAATGGTACCACATGATGCAATTAAGAGAAAAAAAATAAGCCGCTGACCCATGCAGATTAATCAGCTAATTAAATGTGTTATTGTTATTAAGGGAGGGAAAAGATAAGTTAAAAGGTAAAATTTCTGCCTCCTATGCTTTGAGCTCAAACACTGTAATGGCCCTGACCCTATGACCTGCCTGGCTCCCACTTTCAAGGGCAAGTCCATTGAAAATTATGTGCCTTTTGAAATATGTGTTTTTGTTACGTCCTAGGACGTATTTGTGCGTGTGTGTGTGTCTCTCTCTCTCCTCCTCTTACTTTCAGATTGCCAGATCGTGGTGATTGGCTAGAAGACGGGCGGGGAGTTTTGAAAAGCGGCATCTGGGCAGGCACCGTGAACTTTTTCCTCCTGTGAACACCCCCTGCTGCTGACACAGTCGGAGAGTGCGTGCTAGAGTGTGGACGGGGACGTGTGCGTCCGTATTGTAAATATTGTAAATAGTTAATATATGTTACCTTTGTGTTATTTTTCTTGTCAGCCTGAACATTTGTAGGGGGTGGGTGCCATTTTTTGTTTATTGACTGTTTTCCCCTGTTTTTCATTAGTTGGGGAAGTTGTTCTGTATTTCATTTTGTTACTCTTTTTTTGGGAGGTTAGCTAGCGTCCCTCTTCCCCTGTTAGTAGTGTTTTGTTTATTTTGGCCTGACTCACCCCTGAAGTATTTTTCGTCGTTCAAAGAAAAAGAAAATAAATGAAAAATGCTGACTTGAAATACGCAGCGTGTGCGGGTCAGGTGGCAGTGGTCGGAGGACGTCAGTTTTATGTTCACCCCACCCTAGACGGGGTCACTCTGGGACTCCCAATGAAACATAGCCTCTGGGTAAAATGCAAATCATTAAACTTGACTTAATCTGCATAGAGATTTGACATATTTCTACAGCCTGCATAGCAGTATCTCACTCAGAATGCACATCTTCAACTTTCTGGCAAGGCTCTCCAACTGCGTCTGCTGGCCTTTTTATAACAAAAACAGACACTTGTCAAGGGTATGCAGCCACTTCAGCAGTTACCATTACAAATTTACCATTTAGTGGCCAAATGCCAGTAATGTCAATACATTAGGGGAGCCATTTACTCACTCAACACAGCTGTTTTTAATGGCTGTTTTCTAACAGTCAGAAATCAAGGACGAGAACTAGTAACTGTGAGAAGCAGAGGCACAGCGGCAGGTGGTTCATTGAGAGAAAGGGGGACAGAGTAAAACGGGAGCTGGATCCAGAGAGGGGTGTCCGAACTATGCAAACAGCACTGTTTACCTGGTCACAGAGTGCCATCACAGTTTGCTTTGATTGTTTGTGCAGGAGAGGGGGAGTCGAGAGGGGGTTAGTGCAGGTCAGAGGGAATGCACACAAAATTGTCCTCTCTCACTCCCTCTGAACTGGAGTGGGAAAAACTGCTTCTTCACTTGACAATTTCTTCCTCTGACATGGGATTACAGTAAAAGTATGAGGGGTGTAATGTGGGTTCATGTGTTATTATATCCACAACTATACAGCCTGTCTCTCTGGTGTGCTCCAGTTTTCTGTGTTAACAGTGTACAATAGGGTGGAGATCCTAAATTGTTTGACCAAATAGCAGGCACACTGTCAGCCACCCTCCCTCCTACCTCTGCCGCTTTGCCCCCCCCATCTTCCCACCCCCCACTTCCCACCCCCAGAGCTCGTGAAATTCCCAGTATACAGCCCTGGGTTCATGCCTGGTTGCTCTTTCTGCCTGAGAATCACAGATACCTCTCCCTGCTAATAAACACACACTCCTACACACGTACTTTCTCTTTCTCTCTCTCTCTCTCTCTCTCTCTCTCTCACACACACACACACACACACACGCAAACAGCTACATAATGGTCTTGCAGGTCTGTGGGGGGGGTGATGGATGTCTGTGTGACGGGACGGCGAGCGACAAACAGGTGACGACTACAGAGATTGGGGTGAACAAAGACAAGACGTTTAATGGTGCTATACAACAAACAAAACAAAGAAATAACTATTTACAATAATGAATGAATAACACCGGGCAATTATTCCCAGGTGTAACGATCCTGTACATAGTTGTAACAGTCTTCTTTCCTTTTACAGGACTGGACACAACATCGCTAGCCGAAGAAATAAACCGATGCAATTTAAACTGAGTCCGTGTATTATTTTAACATGACGCAAATACATCTATTGCCGCACTCCCCCGCTTCCTCATAGCAAGGCGGATGGGCACGTTTGTGCGGAGAATTCCTTCTCCATCACAGTCTGACACACACACACTGCACGGGACAGACAGATTCACAGTCATCAGCAGACTGATGGTTTCAGGGAGCTGGGGACTGGGATGCCTTTGTTCTGGGACTGTCCTGCGACTGACACAATGGGCGGGGCGGGGGGGCACGGATGGGGTCATTAAAGAGAGACAGAGGATGGTCTGTCCTGGGACAACAGGCACAGACTGGCAGTGCCACTGTGAGACTGAGGCAGCTTTGTACCCGCTGGCCGTGGGACAGGGCAGAGGGACGGCAGCGTCGCAGCAGGCAGACCAGTTGGGCAGAGAGCACCAAGCCACCAACACTATCTCAACGGCACAGCACACATTATATTACACCACTACACTCTCACAACATTAATACGAACTTCACATACAGCAATCCCTGCAACTTACATGCATGCAAGAGAGGAAACTGGTACGGTTATAAAGACCAGCCTGCCAGGAAGGGTGTTTGTGAGCAGGAATTTGCTGGATGACTGTAATCTAACTGGACCAGCCAACCGGCCCGGAGGAGGCCCAATGTGGGCCTAACTGGACCGGCCGGTCCCCTGGGGTCTCTCTTAAACAACGCAGAAACAGCAGTATCAGTGCACAGCAAGTGTGTATGTGTGTGTGCATGTGTAGACTGGTGTTGCTAGTGAGGAGTTCCGCCTCTGTCAGCCCTTGGGACAGGGAACCTTCCCTCCCTGCTTGCATTCTGATAGGAAGTCCCATGCAGGGACTCCATACGCATAGTGAGGCGTATGGAGCTGTCACTGACAGACCTCAGCTTACAGAGGAGCCACTGCACAGAGGAGACAGAGTGCTGGAGCCTAATGGGTGACATCCAGAGTGATCCAGGAGTTGTGTTTTTGGCAATCTCATGACTGATATTCACATGAATGCACAACTCCGACTGACCCCAAGTCTGGTGTATGGTGCAGGTCTGTGTCATTATGGAGGTCACTTGGATGGCTCTTCAACTCAGGTGTCCAGGAAACAGAGTCAGTCACAGCAGTCAGTCACACACACACATGCACACTAGGGGTGAAACGAATAATTGACGTAGTCGACTAAAATCGAGGACCAAATTAGTTGCTAACGAATTTAATTGTCGATTAGTTGGTGACGTCATCGCGTGTGTTTTTCGTGCTGACTCAGAATGCTCAGACATGTAGCCTAAGCTATGTTGCTTTACTGGAGTTAACAACAGAGATAGCAACACCTTCACAACCAAAGACCTCAAAAGTGTGGCAGCATTTCACTCTTAACCCTTTCGCACATAACTTATTTTATGCTATGTAGCGCGTGTGTTACGTTATATGTTTCGTTAAGTTTTCATTAGCGTTATTAAGCTCCTCATAGTTCTATTCGCACCGGTGCTAGCATACGCGTTAAACGGCTAATCACACCGGTGTGACCGTACGCGCGAAAGGGTTAACTCTGCCAAGAGGGTTGTGAACTGCAACATTTGCAAACCTGACCTTGCCTGGCATGGGAGCACATCAGTTTTGCTCGAGCATCTGAAGAGGTGGCACGCTGGCTCTCTGGATGATGAAGACTTGTCTCGTTAAGTTAGTTAGTTAGCTAGCATAGCTAATGTTAATGTTAAAAGCCATGTTACTTCACGTTATGAGCTGTAATGTTTTATATTTTGAAATACATTTTCTCTTGATCAATAAATTATTAATGACGTTGAACATACGGTGTAGCAAGTAATAACCTATTATTCACAACAGTCCTGTTCACATTCCAAATATGCCCTCACTTTACAATGTTGAACCAGAACCCGTCTGCTATTTAGAAATTCTCTGCTTAAACGTTGCATCGTTGTCATGGTGACGTTAATGGCTGGAGATAGTGTTGCTGCCAAGTGCACAAGTTCAGAGAACACCAGAGAATTTGATACTTTATAAATCGCAAAAGATTTCTACAATTCATGTCTATGCGTGCGTCCTGTTCACATTTCAAATATGCCTTTACATACAACAACTTTACAATGTTGAACCAGAGCCCGGGCCACATGTATCAACGGTGCGTACGTACTAAAATCGTGCTGAGCACTTTTCTACACATAAAATGGTATGTTCCCAGGAAAACATGCGTACCTCTGCACATAGTCTGGAGGTGGCGTACGCACAAAATTTGTAACTTGCAGATTGGCAACACCAAGAGGAATTAACGGTGATGCAAGTAAACGGGTCCTGTGTCAATCAGTTTGTGCGTCATGGCCATAATATGAAATATTTGGGGCAGATTGCCAGGTCACCACCTAAAATTGGTCTGGTGATAGGTTTAATGAAATTCATTGATTTAACCATGCAATAGCCTCTCAAAGGCTAAATAACAACAACACAAGACTACTGTTTCAAAATCAAATAATACATTTATTTCACAGCAGCAGTGAAGCCAGTATTAAAAGAGAGGCCAAAAAACGAATAAGCGCACACAGGACCAGTGTGTCTGCACCCAGTGCCACGAGGGGAAAGAGGGGTTTTAAGTTTGTTAGTTTAAGTTTTATGTACCCTATAGAAAAACAGCACAAACAACAAAAATATTGGAAATGTTGGAATACTCGTTGGAAACGACACAGCTCGTTCAACGAGAGAGAGGGGGGGAGAGAGAGCGAGAGAGCTGCATGGCATGAGCAGAAAGACAGACAAAACGATCTGATTATCTTTGTTTTTTTACTTAATGACCCTGACACTGTTGGCTATTATTTTGTTGATTTTAGCAGTCATCTCTCAGTGGTTAGAATCATTCATAAATTCTATTATTTTGCGTCTTGTAGACCTACGTTCCGAGTGCTCCGATTCCCTAAATGGTGCGTGGACACTCAGGTTTAAAATTCGACCACTTCATTTTCTTCTCCTCCACCGCACGCACCTCTGGTGAAACTGCATTCATAGCAGAAACCACTTTGAGCCACTCCACATTTTTCCCTTGATTTGAAATGCCATTCGTCCGGCCTCCAAAAAGCATATTTTTTCTCCTCTCCACCTCATGAACCATAAATCTCTGCATTTCACTCAGATTTACCTGAGACCTTTATATGTTAATTCGACGAATTAAGGGCGTGCCTCGGTAATAAGAACAATTGTGGGAGTGGACGTTAAGCGCGTTCATGTGCACATGATCTCACACTGATTTGATTTACACTCAGATTTATGAAGACAATCAGGTGTACGTGGTGTTTGATAACGCTGACGAAAAACCTCCGTACGCAAATTGTGAGATTGTGCGTACGCATGGTTTTACGGCAAGTTGTACACAAAGATTGATATATGTGCCCCCCCGTCTGCTATTTAGAAATTCTCTGCTTAAACGTTGCATCATTGTCATGGCAACGTTAATGGCTGGAGATAGTGTTGCTGCCAAGTGCACAAGTTTAGAGAACACCAGAGAAAACTTGTGTCTGAGTATTTATTCTGGAAAACACATCATTAGAAATCTGGTACACAGTAAATGACACCTTAATGTAACTGATCTACTGCATTATTCACTTTTAGCAAGCTGGGGAAAATAAACTTTTTTGAAGCCGTCTGGCTCTGTCTAAGACAGTGTAAATAAACCCATTGTTGTTTGAGAAATCAATTATTAGAATGCATGTTGTTTAAGTATGGGAGTATATTGAAAGCCAGATCTGACGATGCTTTCAAGAGATCTTGGCTATTGATGTGCTATTCGTGCAAAAAATGAAAAATGTGTTTAAGCATCAAAAATAAATGTTTTAGTAAGTGAAAAAGTGTGCTTTCTAGTAGATTTCCAGTTTAATTAGGACCCAGTCAGCTGAAACAGTGGGATGATGTGGGCTCCCTGAGAGAGCCATCAGCTATCAGCACTCTTGTTTTCTGCAGATGGCTTCTTGCTCCGTGGCATTAATTAAAATGCACCATGTTTCAGTCATGCACACAGATGGCTGCTTAATGACATGATTTGATGTGGGACTGGGAGTTCTAGTACTGGCGGAACAGTCAGGCCTGTCTGGATTGCCAGTCACTGCTCTTAATTGTATCCCTGTGTCATAGATCCTGGATCAGTGGTTGGTGCAACAGTAAGGGGAGAGATTAGGGAAAAAACTGGATCGTGCTGGATGTGTCATGGTGATGCATCTTTCCAACTGATACATCAGAATCTTCTGGTTAGTGTTCAGAGTTCCCATTAGGGAGGAACTTGTTGATGGGCCCTCCAGTGGGGTCTTGGTGAACAGGACTGCTGTAGGAACATCTATGTGTGCATGCACTATTGCCAGATTCCCTCCCACCAGACCTTTATGAAGTACCCTCATTTGTTGCTAAAAGTTGCAGACTGTGATGTTTGTGCGTTGTGACATCATCGCAGCATTACATAACCTGACCCAATTTGTCAGTACATCTATCAGTCTTCTTCTAGCCATGCCCACAGTTCAGGGTGGAGTGGCAGTGGGGGTGAAGCCCAGCAGTGTTTTGCAGTCATATAAAGACACATAAAGAGAGGACAAAAACTGAGCAAAAGGCCTAAATGGATGTACCAGCCTTTTCACTTAGTGAAGATGAAACCGATCATGAATTGTCTTTAGATTTTTTCTTCTTCCTTTGAGATTTCTTTGAGATTCCAAGAACTTGCTAAATATACAGAAAAGTTGGTAACAGTGATATATTGAAAAAAGTCCCGAACTAGATGAATAAAACATTTGCCAAGAGGTAGTAGGCCTACAGTTTTATGCTGTTGTTCTCTTTAAAAAACAGAGTAAAGTATCAGTTTTCATTTTTACATACTCCTTTGCACTTACTCCTGTTTAATCTACAGTAGCTAAGTTATTGCCAGCCTTCAAGAATTTTCCCTGTCTAACTACTACTTGTTTTCCACAATTCAACCCCATCAATAACCATTTTGTTGAAGTCCTAAGATACCCTCTTTATTTTGGGCATCAGATATATAAGGAAACTGCCTCACTAACCAGTTATTTTGTGGAACAGTCCCTTTAATCGTGACATCAACAAGCTTTTTGTCTGAGGAGCAGCAGAATGCTGGGAATCGGGCATCACCAGCCCTTCCTGTCCCCTGTTTGGATACTCAGTGAAGTGTCTTTCTTATTGGATCAGTCCAGGGGGTACGTAATGACTCCTAAGGTGCTGCTAATGATTATATACCAGCTTGGCACACTGGCTTTCCCATTGGATAAGTGCAGGGAATGTGTGTGATGGGCCTCCCTGTCTCTGAGCCTCATGCCAGTGCAGCACTCGGCAGTCTGACGGTAGCACTTGGCTGTCCTGCTAGGGAGAGCTTTGTCTTGTAATTTTTGCAGCGCAGAAGACTCAGGAAGCCTTCAAAAAATCCATGTCACTCAGGTCACTGGGCAGTATTTCTGGGCTTATCTGGAAATGTTCTCAAGAAGCACAGGATAAAAAGATGTAAGAGCACCTTCTCCATCAGAACTGCTTCCAATGCCACTGGTTAAGTAACAGAGTACACCCATTGCCAATTGTAGATTCTAATTGCAGCTGGCAGGTTTGGGAGAGTTAGTTTAAAGTAGAGTTTTCTCACTACAACCTGCCAACCTGCCACTGTTTGGCACATACAGTAATCATGGCCAGTCTCATGTGGTTGTGAACTAAGAGGGAGATTTTTTTCAGCTGTCCAGTCCTGACCCTGCACCCCACAGACAGGGTGATGAGGCTGACAGGCAGTCACTGCTGCACAAACAGCTTGTCGGGCACCAGAAACGCCTCCAGACTCCTGTGACATCAGCACCGAGATCTGAGCCCTGATTATTGACACTGCGCAACAAGCGTCTGTCTGTGGCTTTCTGGCACCCTGCCCTCATGGCTGTGCCATGGTGCCAGTCTGTGTGTGATCGTGAGAGTGTGTGCGCGTGTTGCTTCAGAAGGAATTGAGTTGGCATGCTACTCTAACGTTTTCAAAAAGTAAATATTTATGTGGGCATTAAAAACAGAGACAGATGACATGTGGATCCCTCAGGATCTCCATCAGGGATCCAAACCCAGCCTGCTTTACAGTACATGCACAGAAATGCTTACTCTCTACGAGAACTGGCCTACTGTGCTGATACTATACCTTCTTCATAATTGTGTGTGTGTATGAGCTCTGTGGTGCTTTGCAGTTTCACCAGCTGTGTCCTATACAGTTGTGAGGAAAAAGTCTGTGAACTACCTGGAATTACCTGCATTACTGCATTAATTCCCCTGCTAAAGGAGGTTCCTTCAGTTACTAAATCTGAAGTGTCACATACTTTTTCCAACCTTGACTGTGAATGTTTATACAATGTGTTCAGCGACAAACATGAGAAGGTACAGTTTGTGTGTTAATTCTTTTATCAGGTTGTGTTTATCTTAGATGAAGATCAGACCTCATTTTAGGAGCAGTTAATGCAGGAATATAAGTAATTTCAAAGGGTTCACAAACTTCTTTCTCACAACTGTATTGTCAGTGTGTGTGGCTACTGTGTTGTTTATTATGCAATTTTTGTGAATTGTTTGTGGCTTCTGTGTTGTGTCTTGTTCTTACTTTGTTGGGTATGGTGTATGTGTGGTAGCTATTTTGTATTATGTTCGTAACTTTGAAGCTTGGAAGACACACACACTCACACACACAAAGACCATGAATGCTTAGGACTGTTTGCAAGGCAACTTTACATAAGAGGGCCCTCTTGACCAATAGTATAGGGTAATCAAGACTTCACTTGGCTGGGTTAGTCAGCGTTGTTAATACAGGTACAGTGCTTTGGTGTGTGGATCATGACCAATGACTGTGCAATACTGCATATTGTCATACGCAAATTTTCAGTGGTCATTAAAAAAAAAACAGGAAGAGACGAAGTTGCATTTAATTATAGCCAATAGTGTTTTGGCATCCGATGTCTTCCCCATGACACAGTGGCCCAGTTTGGTTTTGTTTCCATTACATCTCTTGCTAGGTTCTGTACATCCAGGGCTGTGGGTTGATCTGTGCTCATTGAACAACCTGCAGACCTTCTGTGACATCATGGATTTGCAGTGATTGTGGTGTCGACGTGCGATGCCAGTGCCTCTGCTTTGTCAAGCCACCAGATAGGTGTAGATTCTGCACAAGGCCACTATGAGTCTCAGCTGGAACATGCCCTCCAAACGGACAGGTGGTCTGCGTGGGCAGAGCAGTGTTACTCCTTCATAGTCACCGTTGCCTTCCACACTGCCACACATGAACCTGCAAATTGTTGTGATTTCCATCTCATTACATTACATTCATGTAGCAAATGCTCTTATGCAGAGCCACTTCCAGCACAAGAGAACAGAGGTGTATCCATCCCAGGTAAAGTGTCAGTGATTTTTCTGTTCGAGGCACAGGAAGCCGTTAGCCTGTGGGTCGGTCCGCTAGGCTGGCCTCCTAAATGGCATGGGCCACGTGGTTCTGGTGGGGAAACCCAATGGAATGGAAGTGGCTCTCACATGAGCAAGGCTTCACTTGAGCATAGCTCCGCCCCGTCTGCCTGTGCTTCAGAGCATCTGGCCGAAGACATTTCCCACAGCCAGAGGAGCCTGTCTTGCTGTGTGGGGGGGGTAGCTGAGTATTGCTCTGTTTTTCACTCATTTGTTTCTGGCGCTTTGAAATGCTCTTCTCCAATGCCTGTTATTGAATGAAAAAATAATGATGACCTGCAGGCATTCATGTCAGTGCGCTGAAAGACATCATTTGTAAAGGAAAGCGGTTCTGTGTGCACAGGAAGAGCGACTGGCGAGTGAAACACAGACACATTTTGGTCAGAACCAGTCAATGTCTCAACACTCTGCAGTCATATTCAGGCCTACAGTTCCAAACAGATAAATGCCAAATTATTTTGTTTGGATAAAATTAAATCCAAGCACATTTGACTTATGTCTTGTGCGTGTAGGGACATTTTTACTATTTGAGCATGTGTGTCTTTGGAGATCAGCAGTGAGCCAACTCAGAGCCTGCAAGAACCACAAGATCACTGTTGAGTATGAGCATCTTCTGTGCAGCTCAAAGCAGGAGACAGAGGCCATTGTTCTTTTAATCAGCGCTGGATTTGTTCACATATGTGCATGTGTGCACCACCCTGCTCTGTCCACCAGGAGCATGTATTGTTCAGCTGATCCGTGCTCATACTGGCTAAGTGTGAGCTGAGTGCAAAGACGCATGCTGCTGTGCTTTTCCCTGGATGTGGTCTGAGGCTGGTTATATTAAAAACACCCTGCGAAGACTGTGTGAACAGGGAGGTTTCCTTTATTACAGCTCAGGTGGATCTGGGGCTGGGCTTTTGCTTACTGTGCAGGAGGAGACCTGTTCACAGGTCAGGTGGAGTGACGGCTCTGGAAGGGGTGCGAGAGATGGGTTGTTACAGTACATATCTGCCCAGCAGGCACCTTTGTACTTCCTGACTGACACAGCTTATATTTGACACATTATCCATTTATACAGTGGGATGTTCACTGAACCATACCCAAGTGTGGTGTAAGTGTGGGTGGAAGTGCAGTGGTCCTCATGGGAATGGGTTACAAGCTCAGCTCCTTAACCTTTAAGTTATGCTGTCACCTGTCACCTTGGACTGTGTTCTAACCTGGTGTGTTGGTTTTGTCATCTGTGACATGCCACTGTGCGTCATGTGAAGACCCAGAGCAGGCAATCCCCATCCCTGCTCCTCCCCTTGAAGCCAATATGCTTGGCCTTATATTCAGACACAGAGGAAATCCCCTTCTATTGTGCCTCAGTGTGTGGTGTTTTTGTGTTATTCTCCATCTCACCGGGACAAGAGAGAGGGCTTGAATTATGAGGCCAACAGTTTGCTGGGGGTGGAAAGGTGGGGGTACGGGGTGGTAGTCTTTGTGGAATTAAATCTCTGTGCTGCAGTGGTAGGGGCGCTGCTTTGATCTCCCCCCCACTCCGATTTAAAGATTCCGCCTCTAGGCTGGAGATGGGGGGTGGTGGTGGTGTCTTTGTGTTATCTTGTGTATTTAAGGAAAAGCCAGTTTATGCATGTCATTTTGGAGTGCACAGACAACCCCTTCAGACAAACCTCACAATAGGTGCAATCTCACAAAAACCTGTAAAGCTGTTCACTTTGGGTAAATGATTTATAATACAAAATTGTTTATGTAACAGGTTAGTATATGTAAGGTGTTCCTGCACAGTAGTGTATCTCATGAATTGCTTGTATGGAATACAGTGCAGGAGATGGTCTTGTGGCAGTAATTTTGTTTGGAATGCTTTTTCAAATAGAATCTGATCTGAATCTGTGGAACATACATCCCACTCTGAAGCCAGCAGCTAAAGGTCCAGTATCTGTATCCAGGGGCATTTCTGTAGTGTTCTGCTTGTGTGTTAGTCTTTCAAATGAACATTATTGTCAGACTGAAGAGGTGCTCATCTCATGATCTGAGGGTCTGCACATTGACTCTCAGGGAGAGTCCACCTGTGCATGATGTGGGCAGTCTGGACCTCACCCTGGACAAGATGGTTTATCACAGAACATGTGTTTGTATAAAATCATGCACATGTACAGAACACACACACACACACACACACACACACACACACACACACACACACACACACACAAACAGACACACATAAGCACAAGCACAACTTTACTGCATTCAATCATTTTTTTTCATCTGGGACTGTTTAACATCAGTTATGGATTGTTTTGTGCTGGTTTCTTGGGTCCCTCTTCAGAATTGTTCATGAGAATTGGGAAAAATAAGAGATTTTTTTTTTTCAAAAAGAATTCAAATGTTAATCCAAGTAAATTCTTGCTGACCTTCCATCCCTCCATTCCCTATGTGGACTGTGTATGCATGGTCACACTCCCCCCTGTTTAATCTAATGGAACAGTCTGCTCACGAGTGCTAAAAATAAGGCCAGTGGGTGATGTCATTTCCTCCCCAGCATTATCCTGTATTTATGTCTGTGTTTTTCACTGTTTTTAAAATGCTGCCTGTAATCAGAGTGGAATAATCTCTCTCTGTCTCTCTCACTGATCTTAAAAACAGGACCATACAGCAAAGACATGAGTTGGGATTATTGGAGACTAACTGTCCGGGATAATTTACACGGATCTCATTTTACATGTTATCCATTAATACAGCTGGGTATTTAATGAAGGGGTTGGTTGAGCACTATGTTGAAGAGCTCCACAGCAGTGTGCTAGCCTGGTACCCTAGCCCCATGGCTGCCCCAGATTCCCAGTGTGAACTGCAGAACCCGCTCAATCACATGACTACATTCTCCAGGCCATATTGTCCAGCCCCCTCATCTATATCTGGGGTGGAGGCATGGAGCCAGAGCAGAGGGATAGAGCTGAGGTAGAACTCCGTAACTGGAGTCTGCTCTCTGATCAAATGAACTGAATGATTTCTCTCTCAGAGTGCCTTTTTTGCATTTTGAAAACACATTTGTTCGGATGTTCCTGAAAAAGGCACTGCCTTTGAGTAGAGATAATGGTAGGTAACAAACACTGTCATACATTAATAAAGGTTTGCTTGAGAAGCGCTTCCTCCCAGCATGGCGGCTGTGTGTGTAGGGGTGGCAGAGTGGAGGAAAGGGGACCTGTTCACCCCAGACATTCTGCTGAGTGGGACAGCCATGTTGGTTCTGCCACGCCTGCTCTCCCCTCCTCTCTGCTTGAAACTGTGACTAATCTGGGATTACAGGACCCAGGATTACGACAGAACAATAGCGTGGGACATGTGTGGGTTTTGTGAATGACATAGAGATAACATGAAAACAGCACCAAGACCCAGCTCTTTCATTCCCTTCAATTAAACCGATGACTGAAATCTGAAAAGGACCTCTCTTCCGTCTCATTCTGTCTGTCTCTCTCACACGCTCTCTTACACACTCACTCTTTTCTCTGACTTTCTCTCTCTTACATACTGTCTCACACTCTTTCTGCCAGGCTGCAGACTTTGCTCTTCAGAGCCATAAAGACATCTCTCTCACACTGTAGTGTTGGCCATATGATGCTACAGCTGTAGTTTGTAAAGGAGACCCTCTCTGCTTTATAAGATGCCATAGTGCTCCTCTGTCACATGTCCTGAAAGAGAGAGGGAAATCTTCTTTCATTGGCTGTGTATGTATGTCTGTGTGTTTGTGTATGTGTATGTGTGTGAGTGTGTCAGTGTGCATGTGTGTGTGCATTAGGGCTGCAACGAACGACCATTTTGATATTCGAATAATCTATCGATTATTGTAACGAATAATCGACTGTTCGGATTATGAAATGCACAATTAGGCTACTCAATGGCTCTTATTTATTTATCGGCTTTTAAATTTAGCTTGAGGTTGTTTTAGGCATATGCTAACTAACAATAAAGACAATGAGATGAGAACTTCATTCAAAAATGCGTCTTTTTTTTTTGTCATTTTTCCATTTTTCTCCCCAATTTGGAATGGCCAATTTCCCGAATTTTTGGAATGCCCAATTAGTCATCGATGTTCGGTCCCATTGCGCAACCCCCACTGTCAATCCGGGAGAGCGTAGACAAGCACGTGCCCTCCTCCGAGACACGTGATGTCAGCCGCTGCTTCTTTTCACTCTGCGGTCCACAAGCCAAGCTAGCACAGAGATGAGTCGGAGGAAGACATTTCATATGCAGCTTTTGGCACGCGGACCACAGGCGCCCGATCGACCAGCAGGGGTCACTGTTGCTAATGGGACCGAAGTCCTTGCCAACGTACCCACCCCTGTCCCCGGCGGAACGAAGCCAATGTGCTCCGCCTGTGAGCTCCCGGTCACTGTCAGCTAGTGACACGGCCGGGATCGAACCCGGGCCGTAGCGCTCAGTCTACACTCGGAACGAGTGCTTTTACCGAAAAAAAAAAAAAGCGTCTTTTAATGAATGTTACTAGAACTAATTACTAACTACTAGAACTCAGTGAGGGCAGTTGCTTGCTGGGGAGTAGGCCTACAAGTCTGCTTCCTTCGAAGAAAGCCATCCATGGTAGCATTACAAGATCCAAAAAACCCATAACTCGTTCGAATTAATTCAAATGCAACCCACATTGGGCACGCACGCATAGACATGAATTGTAGAAATCTTTTGCGATTTGTAAAGTATCAAATTCTCTGGTGTTCTCTGAACTTGTGCACTTGGCAGCAACACTATCTCCAGCCATTAACGTCACCATGACAACGATGCAACGTTTAAGCAGAGAATTTCTAAATAGCAGACGGGTTCTGGTTCAACATTGTAAAGTGAGGGCATATTTGGAATGTGAACAGGACTGTTGTGAATAATAGGTTATTACTTGCTACACCGTATGTTCAACGTCATTAATAATTTATTGATCAAGAGAAAATGTATTTCAAAATATAAAACATTACAGCTCATAACGTGAAGTAACATGGCTTTTAACATTAACATTAGCTATGCTAGCTAACTAACTAACTTAACGAGACAAGTCTTCATCATCCAGAGAGCCAGCGTGCCACCTCTTCAGATGCTCGAGCAAAACTGATGTGCTCCCATGCCAGGCAAGGTCAGGTTTGCCAATGTTGCAGTTCACAACCTTCTTGGCAGAGTTAACCCTTTCACGCGTCACGGTCACACCGGTGTGATTAGCCGTTTAGCACGTATGCTAGCACCGGTACGAATAGAACACGAGATTGGAAAAATTCTAGCTAATTTTAGCTTTGAGGAAACAGCGATTTAACATAAAAAATATAGCAAAGGCGGTGGTGAAAACTATGAGGAGCTTAATAATGCTAATGAAAACTTAACGAAACATATAACGTAACACATAGCATACATAGCATAAAATAAGTTACGTGCGAAAGGGTTAAGAGTGAAATGCTGCCACACTTTTGAGGTCTTTGGTTGTGAAGGTGTTGCTATCTCTATTGTTAACTCCAGTAAAGCAACATAGCTTAGGCTACATGACTGAGCATTCTGAGTCAGCACGAAAAACACACGCGATGACGTCACCAACTAATCGACAATTAAATTCGTTAGCAACTAATTTGGTCCTCGATTTTAGTCGACCA
This sequence comes from Megalops atlanticus, assembly GCA_019176425.1. Lineage (NCBI taxonomy): Eukaryota > Metazoa > Chordata > Actinopteri > Elopiformes > Megalopidae > Megalops > Megalops atlanticus. The sequence continues at coordinate 1,687,673 of CM032882.1, read as the reverse complement.
CGTCAATTATTCGTTTCACCCCTAGTGTGCATGTGTGTGTGTGACTGACTGCTGTGACTGACTCTGTTTCCTGGACACCTGAGTTGAAGAGCCATCCAAGTGACCTCCATAATGACACAGACCTGCACCATACACCAGACTTGGGGTCAGTCGGAGTTGTGCATTCATGTGAATATCAGTCATGAGATTGCCAAAAACACAACTCCTGGATCACCCTGGATGTCACCCGTTAGGCTCCAGCACTCTTTCTCCTCTGTGCAGTGGCTCCTCTGTAAGCTGAGGTCTGTCAGTGACAACTCCATACGCCTCACTATGCGTATGGAGTCCCTGCATGGGACTTCCTATCAGAATGCAAGCAGGGAGGGAAGGTTCCCTGTCCCAAGGGCTGACAGAGGCGGAACTCCTCACTAGCAACAACAGTCTACACATGCACACACACATACACACTTGCTGTGCACTGATGCTGCTGTTTCTGCGTTGTTTAAGAGAGACCCCAGGGGACCGGCCGGTCCAGTTAGGCCCACATTGGGCCTCCTCCGGGCCGGTTGGCTGGTCCAGTTAGATTACAGTCATCCAGCAAATCCCTGCTCACAAACACCCTTCCTGGCAGGCTGGTCTTTAACAAACCATCTAACAGTGAAAGAGTGAAATGCTGCCACACTTTTGAGGTCTTTGGTCATGAAGGTGTTGCCATCTCTATTGTTAACTCCAGTAAAGCAACGTAGCTTAGGCTACATGTCTGAGCATTCCGAGTCAGCACGTAAAACACACGCGATGATGTCACCAATTGACAATTAAATTCGTTGGCAACTAATTTGGTCATCGATTTTAGACTATGTCGATTATTCATTGCACCCCTAATCTGAATAATTAGCTGGTCTTCCTTATTATTGTAACGCCTGAAACAGCACAAAAAGTGGGCTGGGAACAAATCTTCCACAGCTAATCTTCTTTCACAACACATTTCAGGCTAATCGCGCCAGACAGGAGGTTAGGGGCTGAATGCTGTTATTTAACACCACACCCAGCAACTGTTTTCTCTCTCTCTTCCTCTCTCTCTCTTTCTCCCTCCCTCCGGGGACTACTATCAAGAGTTCACAAACGGAGCAGTTTCCTGTGTGATTCTCCATTGCTCTTTCTCCCATGCGTGCGCACACATACACAGTGCCTGCTCATGTTCTGAAAACACACACATACCAGCTACGGATTAACATCACTGTGGAGACTTCCCCTGGATTTCAGAATACTGACTTAGGGTCCTCTTTTAGCCTCCCCACAGTATGTACAGAGTGCTCACTAAATTTTTAAAGTCAAAGTCTGCCACAGGAACATCTCTGTGAAACAGCACTGTGGGTGAGCTGGATGGCCAGGGGAATGGGGGAGTTCTCTGGGGCTTTTTTTTGTTTCTCCACTCAAATATGGGCCTCGTGCCACTGCACACAACAAGACTGCTCTCCGTCTACCCCCCCCATCTCAAGCCTTGGCCTGTGCTTTTAAAATTAGAAAGTGACCAACTGTAGGGAAAACACATTGCACTGCCCACACCCCTACAACAATCAGCTCCCTAATCACACAGACCTGATGGACACAGGAACCAGAGAGGTAAGAGGGGGAAAAGAAAAGGAGAAAGGAAAGCTCATGAGAGGAAGGGGGGATAGACAGCTACTGTGTCTCAGAGTGCTCATCCCCTCATTTTGGATGGCCTGTTTCTTCCAAGAAGCTTCTTCCACACGATCACACTGGGACCGTAAGAATAAAGCAATCACTTCACAGTTACCCATTGAATGTCTCTGCTGAAACCTTCAGTCTGGGACCAATGGCAATCACATAGTATCACAGCTATATATCTATTAGAGATGCACCGATCAACTTTTTTTCAGTTCCGATCCGATTCCAATACCTGATTTTAAATATCTGCCGATACTGATACCAGAGCTCTTTTTTCATGAATATTATTATAATTACTATTATTGTTGTTGTCGTTGATATTATGTAGTGGTGTAACGGACCGTAGTTGATCCGTGATCCGTACGGATCCCCCCCACGGTTCGGCACGCATGTGAACCTCGGATTAATTGCAAGTTAATTAAAAGTTTAACCATAACAGTGTGAAATACAGTTTTACTGCCGCTGTTACTTTTTAAAGTAATAATTCCCTAGATCTCGATGCAGAGTTGCAGTGAAAAGATACAAGCGCCATTTTAACCAGCAACTTTACTTAGCATAAGCGTTGCGAAAACGAAGGCTGTGTCCAAAATCGCTCACTCTATTCACAGGCATACATTAAATTAATACATTTCTGGATATAGTTTTATGTTTGCAAGTTTGTTCGAACATTTGTATGAACATATTTGTGTCTAACTGTGCTAGCTAGCTAAGTGACTACCTAGTTGCAACTGACATTAACCTGCTAGCTAGATAATACCGCTACCTATCTAGCTATCACTAGCTAACTTAATGAAAGAACTAGCACCCAGCTTCATCTGTTTAAATTAGTTGAAACTAACGTTAGCTAGCTAGCTGGCAATTAAGTCCAACGATCAAGTGTAAAATGTATATATATATATATATATATATATATATATATATATATGCACTATATAGTGAATAAGGAGCGATTTTGGACACAGCCAAAAAAACAGCAGAACAAGCGCCCTCACATTGCCATGGTGGCAAGACTGTGCCTGGCACTTCAGCTCCTAGTGAGAGGGTGTTCTCCACAGCAGGGGACATACTGTGACTGCAAAGAGGTCTACCCTCTCCCCAGACAATGTAGACATCCTCATCTTTTTGAAAAATAATTTGAAGTTTTAAGATCAGGTCTGCTTTGTTTTATTTCTTTTTTTACTTTTTTTGATGATGTGGACAAAGGCTATTTTTTCATTCACTATTGTTCAAAGGAAGAAGGTATCATCATGCCTCATATTGCACTTTAATTTAACAATTGAGTATTGAATATTTTAAGATTGGACATCTTGAATGTTTTTTTCATTTAAGACCACGGGCTGATCCGAAAAATGATCTGTGACTCAAAAACCATGATACGATCCGAACCGTGAGTTTTGTGATCCGTTGCACCCCTAGTATTATGTGTAAGGTTACATGAGGCTGTAGTAAACCACACAGCACTTCTTATTAAAATAGCAAAATTATACAAAAATGCATTAAATTTAAATGTATTCCAAAGCAATTTATTTGAACTGTAGTTTAAGTAGGCTTCACATACAAACAGGTGTAGGAGTGCAAATTGCTATGGCAACTCCTTTAATGTTTTGAAAAACTTGAACAACTTGAACAGTGCACAGCAATGCATTATCAACTACTAGTAAGTAGATTTCTATACATGAGTTCAGAAGTAATAAGTGAATTTCAAAGAGTGCAATGGCAAATTGACAACTCCTTCCTCAGTTGCAGGCTAATGGTCCAGCGCTCCGCCTGTATGTCTAACTCAGAGAAGTCTGGATATCCAGAGAATACTGGATATCTTTGTAGAACTGTTCAACCCTTTCGCGCGTACGGTCACACCGGTGTGATTAGCTGTTTAGCGCGTATGCTAAAACCGGTGCGATTAGAACACTGGACTGGAAAAATTCTAGCTAATTTTAGCTTTGAGGAAACAGCGATTTAACATTAAAAAATACAGCAAATGCTAACTGAAAACTATGAGAAGCTTAACAACGCTAATGAAAATATAACGAACCATGTAACATAAAATGTGCGCTACATAGCATTAAAATAAGTTACATGCGAAAGGGTTAATTACTAATTAATTAATTAATTAATTAGTGCTACAACATTTTGGCTATGGGCATAAAATTGCATTATTACATATTTATAATTCATAAAAACATCAGACTATGGAATCTGGATCGGTACGTGGATCAGTAACGTCAGTCCGATATCCGATGAGTGAATTATGTCAGTATCGGCACCCGATACCGATATTGGATTGGATCAGTCCCAACTCTAATTTCTACCTCTAAATGTGCTTCAACAGCTCATCTCTCTCCATCTCCAGAGTGCACTTATTGTAAGGTTGCAAAGGACGACAAAAGTTATGTCACTGTCACTGTTCAGTACTATGTGTCATTGGCTGGTCTGAGAACCAACTCACACTTAACACGTTCACAATCACAACAACTCATGGTACGAATTCGTAGTGGACTTCTTGCAGGACTCATGAGCTGTCTGAGCTCTTGAATCTGCTGTAGTACAGGCTCGTTCCCTCGACACAAACAAGGTGGTGGGCCAGATGTAGCATGTGTCAGTCACCTCACTCAAGAATTGGACCAGTGTTTAAGAAGGCAACTTAGGGGTCTTGAAATAAAGTGTCTGCTTCTGGAGACTGCGTTGGGTGCCGGACTGAGACACATTTTGACAAACCTCTGCTTTCCGTGGTCTCAGATACTGTGCATATGACCATTCAACCACCTTCTTCAAGGTGGCTCTGTGGACATGCTCAAATGCGTTGGACGTCCTTATGGCGGCAACTTTAGGCACAGCTGCTCTTGAGTCTTGGGGTAAGTCAAAAAAACACCACCAGGGTTTTTCCTCATGTTTCCTCAGGAGCTGTGAAAGGAACTCTTCCCTTTCACCGTGCAGTCTTATAACAGTCACACGCCCAATGGCGACATCATATAAAGAACCTCCACTCACACTCCTGCCTCTGCATTAAGAGCCCTTCTCCTGTCAGTGTGCAACCAGCACAGAACCCACCTGTCCTCATGTATCTGTCCTCACATTTGCTGGCAGACACAGGTGTGTAGAGAGGAGTCCTTTTCACAGGAGTCTTAAGGAAATTAGTTGGTGTGGGGGGGGAGGGGTGTCCTTGCACTGCTCTATGATGGTTGCCAACGCAAAGTGAAGAGTCCACACCAGACCAGCAATCTCAGCGCCAATCAACTGAAACACCCATATGTGAAAGTCAGGGGGTCTGCATGGTGCCTGCTTCAAATGGACACCCATAAATAAGCAACTGCGGCATACTGATTATAGTTACTAAGGGCCACTACATGACACTCACCACTATGGCACATACCTTATAGCTGTGTTATATTTTTTATTTTTATATAGAACATTTTTAAGTAACCACAGTGCCCTCAAAACTTATGATGAAATATTAAGAATACAAAAAATTATTTACTCAAAGCTGAGCTCAAAGCACCACAGAGGTTGGCCAGCACTCCACACTATGCAAGATCAAGACCTCCTTCAAATTGCAAGCTTAATACAAGTTTGCCATTCAGAAAAGCTCATGAGGCCTAAGACTTCCAAAAAACATCCCACGCTGCATATAATTACACCAAAATGTGATTACTCCGACTGTGGTAGTTTCTTAGGGATGAGGCCTGATTAGTGGTGCTACTGTAGGTCTAACCCTAAAACAAACTCATTACTTGAGTAACTCTTTCAAAGTGAAACACAAGCCACTTGAGCACTGTTCACTAATGTGTTTGGCTGAATCAGTCAAGTATTTACCACTCCCTGTTGAGTACACATGATTTTTGCTCATACCTGGCACATGAAAGAAACATATGGCCTTTGTGAGCCTGTTTATGGTTCGCTCTTTCAGAATGAGCTTTTACTAAGAACAGAGTTTATCCAAAGTGGTGTATTTAAACTTCAGACACTGAAGATTACACATCTTGGTTAAGATTCATTTAGATCTGACTGGAGTGGTGAGAGATGTAACCCTTCATGACATCCATGTTGGTGGCCATATTTGACTTGATCATGAAGGTCAAAGGACATCTGTGATGGAACCATTTGATTTAGAATTTGTTAGGCAATAACTCACAGTGATCTTTGTCAACACCATCTTAAGCACACATGTGGTTTGCACTATTCCCTTGCAAGCCACGCAAGTCCGGTTAGTTTTGGTCAAAGAATCAGCATAAGCATTGTATAAGTACTACTTATGCTTTGGCATTTAAACAGGTGCAGCAGCCCAACCCAAACCCAGCCTTCAGCCACAGTGCATACTGAAGTCTCATACAGATACAAATCCACACAGAGATGTTCAGCTATGCAAATTCATGCTGCTTCAACAGCAACTACCAAAAACAGAAAAGCTGCTCTCTCCAGAAACTGAAAGAAGACCCTTTTGTCTCCTCAAAGGCGGAGTAGTGGCTGAGGGGGCTTGTTTGTAAACTGCCACAAGGTCCTTGACAGTAAGTGAATCCACTACATCCTTCCTTAATTGGCTACTGCAGGAAGGGCTTGCTGGAAAGCCACTTCCCATTGCCATCAGGACCTGAGAGATGGCTTCCCTGAGAGTGAGGGTGCAGATCCAACCTCCTCCACCCTTGCCCCTCACCACAGGGGCCCATTGTACCCCAGCAATGCTTGCAGCGGGTGCCACCAGGGCAAGGCTCTCCTGCTGGTGCTTAACGAGAACGGTAATAATTCAGGCTACTCCTTTAATACTCCCAGCAACAGACCGCTGCCCCCCTGAGGAGCCAAGAGATGAGAGCCATAATTAACTATTCATAACCTATACCACGGCATTATGTAACAGAGCAAGGGAAAGAGAGAGAGAGTCTGTTACAGAGAAGCCAACCACCATCTCTTTGTTCAAAGGAAATGAAATCTGTATGTGCAGTGCATTCTGGGTATTGGACCATTTCCCATCTGTTCTGAGGGCCCTGCAGGAGGACTGTACTTCCTTTACATCTTCCCCTGGTCAATGGCAACCTGAATCAAACACACTCAACTGGAGAAAAAGAAAGCTGTACAGCAATGTGGCTTACATGCTGCACCTCATGCACTCTAGTGCTTTCATGTGTGTCACAGTGCATTCAAATTCATGTTCTATTTTTGAGTGAATTAACCATCAGTTAACCGCATTTACCAGTGTACTTTAATGCACATTGGGGAATGTAAGCCAGCCTGGTTCCAGTTTTACAGTGGAGAGAGGGGGGTATAAATGAGCCAGCCTGGTTCCAGCTCTGCACATCCCAGTGGGAAAGGGGTGTCATTTTAGAGTACACTCATTGTCTGTCCCACCCTACGCAGCCTACGTCAGCCACAGCTGAAACACACAGTTTCAGTTCAATGCCCCAAATGTCAGTAGCGCTCCTGGCCAATCAACTCAAAGGACTCCATTGTGTCCCTGCGGTCACTGGGGGGCTGCAGAACTGGGTCACTGTTCAAGAGGCAACAGAGCCAGCCTCAACACACAGACACACACAGACACACACACACGGCCCAGGCAGAATGTGCTGATGAGACATGTTTTTAGGGTGAGCACCCCAACGATGAGATAAGGCGGATGCTGATATAGTTGGCGATTTTTTCCTTCCCACTGATTCCTAATAATCCATCATATGACTGACTCTTTACATCTCACGCTAATAACACAGCGTAACACTAAAGCGCTTTCAAAATGACTGCCCCTCCTCATGGTCCCTGCCAGAAAAGTGGCGTCAGCATTTAAGAGCGCCTTCATAACAAGCAGAATTCATGACATTGCATTCAACGTCACCTACTGACTGAGAGTCAGCACCAAGGTGTGAATTACCCTGCAGCTAGGTGGTCAGATGAAACTGTGGTCTACAACCACATGAGGCAAATTCTCCCTGCTGACTTATGTTGAGTCTCAGGTTTTCCTGGACAGGTTGCTATTGTGTTTACCTATGTAAGAGGAGCACATGTACTCTAAGGATGGAGGATTGTTTTTTTTCTTTTCCACCTCTCTGAGTCCCCATTTATCCCCCACAGCAAATGAGCATAGCTTATACTTCTGCAAAATGTACCAGCATTTGGGGGACACACAGCACAAACACTCAACATACATCTCTCACAACAGACTCCCACACGACGAATCACTGTAGTCATGTGACTCATTGCTCAGCTGAAATCACGCCCACATATCAGCACACCTGGGGGAAGAGGGGCAGGCTGAGAAACACCGTGAACAGAGGACCATGTGATGCGTGAATAAAGAATCACTTTTCAGGCAATGGCTGAAAATCACTTTGCCCAACAGACATGTCCTCTTCAAGCATCTTGTTCCACAAAGATGAGTCATAAAGCCAGGGCTGGCTTCAACAGGCAGAGTGCAATAACCTTCCACAATGCTAAGTGGTTCACTGCTTCCATTTAAGCGGTTCTGTAACACTGGGAGTATGACTTCCATCCCTGGAATTCACACCCATCATGGCACAAAAACCCCAAAAACCCATGGAGAACCCTCACCTCACTGCTTCATGGAGAGTCTGAGTTTAGGTTGCCAGTCAGCATTTGCATGTAGCATCACATCATAATCCCTCTAATGCTCCCTCTATCTTTCTTGTTATTCTATAGCCATGGCAAGCCATCTATCTAATTATTTTCCAAACCCTATCACCCCCTGTGTGCTTATCTTCACCTCTACTGGTATCCACTCCTTGTTAAGACAAGCTACTCTGAAAGCAAAAGAAACTGGACTGGCAGATTCTGGTTGCTCCTGGCTTGGGTCCAGACCGGTATCTGTCCCCCAGTGTGAAAGAACCCCGCTCTGTCATACACAACAACGCATGACTCACCGGCCCTCGGGCCCTGGAAACCTACAGCACAAAGCCCACACCAGGGTGACTCAACATGGAGTTTTAGATAACACAACATGCTCTCCTTTTATGCTTGTGAATTTCACAATACCTCAAATGTTATGTCATTCTCATCTCACTGTCTAATTCCGACTGAAACAAAAAGGCTGCTTGTGTGCCTGCTGCTGGATAGGAGGGGAGGGGAATTTAGGGTGACATTCAGCACCACAGCCTCATGTGCCCCACCCCCACCCCCTAGAGTAATCCTTTATCTACAGGCAATCTCATGGATTTTGCTTAGTATCTTCACATACCACTGCCTACAGAGGTTTATCTGTTTTTCTTGTCATTGTGGTTTTGCCCCAGGCTTCGACTCACATCACCTCATTCGTGTGAATGCTGAAGCCATGCAAGACTCCCACACGAGGAGTCACTGTAGTCATGTGACTCACTGTTGAGCCGAAACCACATCCACATAACAGCACACCTGGGGGAAAAGGGCAGGCTGGGAAACACTGCGTGGTGCGTGAATGAAGAATCACCATTTAGGCAGCCCCGGATTCAACCATCTAACCAACATCGCATTTTCAGGTGATAAGACTCAAAAACAAACAGCCTGCAACCTTCACCAAGACAAGGCTGGGCTTCAGTTTTGTCAGATGATGTTACCTCTCCAGTTTCAACATCTTCCTCTGCTGGTCACTGAGTAGCTGGTAAATGTAATTGTTACTTTTACTAACAAGATGCTAAAAGTTACTCCACAATATCAGTGTTAACTGTATCAAAATATGTAACGAAATCACTATCCAGAACTTTCTCTGCCATTGTCCCCAAATGGTGGAATGACCTTCCACACGTCATTCATTCTGCCGAATCCCTCACTATTTTTGCCGAATCCCTCACTATATCTGCACTCACCTGATCACCTGAATCACTACCACCTAAAGCTATTTCTTATGTCCTAAACTCTCTACCAGCTACCTTGTACCTTGTCTGGCCAACTATTGAAATTTGGTCATGCAGCACTTCTAATATTGTGACTCCATGTATGACTTTCACTTGTGTAGTACTCTGTCTCACTTGTAAGTCACTTTGGATAAAAGCGCCTGCCAAAATGAATAAATGTAAATGTATCTGCAACATATTTAACCAGTAAAGCAGAGAAATGGTGACTTTATAGATCACCATAGGCCTCCAGGTGTACACTAATATGGCATAGGTATGTTGCTCTTACTGACAGATGTTAGTACCATGTGCACTGAAACAATGACTTTGCAAGTCACTGGATGAATGTCTTCCAAAAACAAATACATAAAATAATTAGAAAGTTGCATGACAACGTCTGGGAGAAGATTATCAAAGTCACTGACATCTGTTACATTCTCTTACAGATAGATGGATAAAAGTTGAATTAAGCTGTTATGTTATGCGCTTCCGAGATAACAACTGTGTTCCCACCTGTCCCAAACCCAATATCTTCAATTTAGGCAAAATTCAATAATAAAGTGACCATAAGTAGCTAATTCATGTCTAAGATCACAGAGGAAAAAATGTTATGTTGACACCAAATCATATTTTTAAATGATATATATCTGTAACATACAGGAGAGCCACTGGCACCAAGCCCTTTGCCACAATACAAAAACAAATACAAAAAAACTAGTGAGTTCAAACACACCTAAAATGGCACCACACACTTGGAGCTTTGCCTGTTCACAGGTGTGGTGAATAAGAGGATATTTTGATTTGCCTTCATCAATTACTGTGAGTACTTAAATGCTGTTTAGCTGAATGTGATGAAACTGCCCAACATGATACAGACATGGGTCTTGCCACACACTCTCTGTTAACAGTCTTGGAATGCTCTGAGGAAAAGAAGCCCACACCAGGCATCTTCTCTTGTAGTTTCACTGTCTCAGAACTCACTGTTGTCCTTATTTAATGCTGACCTCTTGGTAATCAAAAAGGTTGCATGTGACTTTTAAGCCCAGCTCACAAAATCTTATGTCTCTTTTCATAGCCCATTTCCCACAACTCCCACCAAAACTCTGTGGTATGACCAACTAAATAAAATTGTCACTCAGGTTCAAACATGTTTTAATTTAAATATTTTCAAATAATAATTACAAAATCCATAGCTACAGAGCCCGCATGTGACGTAAATAGTGATATCATATGTGATTTGCACACAACAAACACAACTATGAGGAAAGCAATGTTTGACTCATACTAATTGTGGCAAGTCTAGTCGTTAAATAAAAGTTACCAATATTCTTCACCGGTATTACTGTTACCGGTACTGTTACTACTTATGTACTACTACATAACTACTACTCATGCTGTATATGGTCTTGGTTATTTTACCTACAAACAAGATAAACTTTTAAGACACTAAAGCACAAATTAGCTAAAATTCACATTAGGCCATCGAAAATTACTGACATGGGGAAGGTAAAAACTCTTTTCAAAACCACGATATCTGTACTGATGTTAATCTCAACACACTACCGTAAAGTAAATTAAACCTGAGATTGCGCAACATTTTAGGCGTGTAGTTGTCAGTTATGGCATATTTCATCAAATAAAATATTTCATATGGGCGTGATATTGTAACATTTTGCAAACAGGCTGTGGTCTATTTTGTTACGGCAGAGCTCTGACTGTGTAGCTTTAAGGGGAAGACTGTAGATGCCAGTTTAATACAGAAACCACATTCACATCTTTTCACATTATATAATAGGGATGGTAAGATTCACCGATTCGCATCGGTGCACCGGCATAAAGTTCACGATGCGATTTCCCCAATTAAAAAAGTGTGCACCGGATACAATTTGGGATGGACTCGGGATGCATCGTTTATATTATCTTTGCATCGGTAAAATCCGATTTATTTACATATAACTATTAGTAGAGGCCCTATGCCTTTATTACTTAGAAATGTGACCAATAATTTTATATTTAGATTGATTCCTCCTCTCTAAACTGTTTCTCAAGCGCACTCTCTCATCTTCACTAGTGATGTGCAGTTCGTGAAGGAACGAACCCTCTTGAACGAATCTTTGAGGTGAACTGAGTGTACTGAATCCCTAGTCTAAAAGATTTGTTTCTTCCTCTTTGCAAACATGCGCGCTGATTAGCTGGCATAGCGGCAATAACTCTCCCTCTACGATTTATTTGATGTTGACATCACATTTCCTTTTAACGTGAATAAAGTCCTTATTAATAAATACTGACAAATCAACACAGTAGGCTATAAAACAAAACAGAAATGTGATGCATAAGCCTATGCATCACATTTGTAGCGTACTATGTCTACATTAACAACAAATAAAAATACGACATCACTGACTAGGCCTACAAGTATATTAAAATGTTTGGGCTCGGTTAGTTCAAAACTTGTTAAACGAAGTTTTTCGCTTCGGATATAAGCGTGGCTCTTTTTTCCTCAGTGCTTTTTTTAGTTTTAGCAAATAAGATGTACTTAGGCTATTATATGCCTTAAAATGTGGGGTTCTATTACCTTCCTGAAGACGAAGTATATTTTGCGGCTGCATGATTGTTTGAATAGCATGGTGCAGTTTCACGTAATGAATATTACGAATTATTATTAATTTCATTGACATTTGGTTTCACACGTGATGTTTTGCCGCAGAGTAGGCTAATAATGGACATGATGTTTGAACAATGTACAGTAACTTTTAAAATGCAATAAAACTATTTACAGATTCGTGTATGCCGCCCAACCGGATATGGAAACGAACGAATCAGTGAGTCAATCAGATTCGAATCATTTTATTGAACTGAACGAAAGGAACCGAATCACTAAAAAGAATCGTTTTGAACACCACTAATCTCCACTGCTGTCAGTGGCCAATTCTCGTCAAGTTTCTCAGCCAAGTCCCGCGCGAGTTGGAGGCGTGTCCGGGCAACTCAGATAATCATGGAGGAGGAAGAGCTACACGTTCCACCGAATTGCAACAAATGAAATGTTTGGCGACACTTCGGATTTTTCAAGAGAGACGGACAATTTGACAAGACGCATGTAATTTGCAAAATATGCCGTGCTGCTATAAAGAAAAGAAACAGCATAAATGAGATGCTTACGGAGTTACAGTACTAGAGAAACAAATATGTGAAGTAAAAATGGCAGTTTTTTAGTTCATTTATGATTTGCTGTCTGCTTAAGAAGAACCAAAGAAATAAAATCAAACTATCTATACCATACTGAATTGCATAGCATCATATTTTGCATCGCATCGTATCGCATTGAATCGCATTGTGTTGAATCAAATCGTGTCGAATCGCACTGCATCGCAATAGGGGTGAATCGTATTGTATCTCATTAGTAGTTGCTTCATATGCATCTTTAATGTATCGGATCGTTGGCAATGCATCGAGATGTGTATCGCATCGGCCTCAGTGATGGAGATGCACATCCCTATTATATAAAGTTAAATCTGAATACAATCATACTATATTGCCGATTTTAGTAATATGTATGTCGCCGTAGGATATGTGACAAAACACTGAGCTTTCAGACTGGCTCGGTAGCTAGGTGCTGTACACAGCGTGTAAAATGTATTATTCCTGAATTATCACGACTCGACACCACGAAAAATGTATAATCGTGGAAAATATTCCTATTGCTAATATCCCCGCTGTAGTGTAGTCAGCTTGCCAATAAATTTGTGGGTACACTTGTCCGGTCCCATCGCATTACGACTTAATTCACATTTAGATAAGCGGTCGACTGTCCCATGGCGGAACGGGCCATCTCGTTTACATCAAAGCTATTGTTTAAATAAATAAATATCAAATGAAAACCGATCAACATTCATACCGGTATGCTCCCAGTACTAATGCGAAAACACATGATACAGACCAGCTAGACTTGCTGAGCTTATCTAGCGACATAAAACAGTTTACATCGCCTCCACAAATCAGTGTTCTATTTTTTAACATTTCTCACAAGACACAAAACACACATACATATGTATAGCTTGTCACAAAGAGTGACGGGATATGCGCAAGTGTAGTGTGTCGTGTGCAGTACATTTTTAAAGAAGAAGCGGAAATGGATTGATATGAAAAAGGGCAGATTCTCACATTTCGCACATATAGCAATACCCCGTCATCACGGATACGGCTTGCGGTGGGTTTTTCTAGTTTTGATACTGAAATCCATTCGATAGATTAAGTGTCACGACGCCTAAGAATTGAAGGTAAGAAAAAAAGTGCCAGAGTTTGTCTGGCAAGTGCATAATTCGGCCCTTTCCCTTTATATTCTGGTGCAAGCCTTACCTTCCGACAGCTCCAAATCCAACTCGGCCAGCTGCTCCCTAACGTCTTTGGGCAGACCGGACAAATCCACACCTCGCTCCGCCATAGTGAAACAAATACTACAGTAAGTGCTTACAGTAAAATAAAAATGTATAATGAATTAAGGTCCTCCTTCACGACACCGATCATGGATTATAATATGGGTAACAATCCATTCGTGTGTCTAATTCCGCCATAGCGAGGAAAAAACTCACAGATGCAAATAGTCATGTGATCTTGTTGGGAAGCTCTATTCCACAGCATCTCCGTGGCCCCCTATCGGCCGCAAACATAACCGCACCCATTTCAAACAACAGTATCGCAGGCTACAGAACAATACGCTTTTCGTTCCCTCTGCTGGCATTTTTGGGTAACTGCGAATTCCTGCTTTTCAAAATACTCTGAAATACGTACGTTAGGAACTTGCATCAGTACTTATGCAGTGCACATTCTGAAATAAGTCCGCCCATCTACTTTTTTCTCAGAAAAATCAATCCAATAAAATGTCGTGGATATTTTCTATATGTTATCATTTTATTAACTGGGTTAGCAAAACTACGCCTACGTAGCAAAGTAATTATCTTTCGATTCCGATCACCAGCGGTCTGCAAAAAACTGCAACAAAGCAATGAAGAATTTCATTTTCTTTAGTGCATATATTTACAAGTTCACAAACGTCTGAATTCTAAGAAACCTTATATATATATATATATATATATATATATATATATATATATATATATATATATATATATATTTATTTTTTTTTTTTTTTTAATTATTAAAATGGCAGCATGGTAAGTGTCCATAGTATTTCACTGCATGCATGAAAAAGTGTGTGTGTGTGTGTACATATATACAAGGGTGTAACTTTGGGTTGAACATTGGGGGGGTTGAGGTCTCCATGAATATGATTATTTGGGGGGGTTGTATTGGCCGGTTTTGATTATTGGGGGAGTTATAACCACCCTATCCCCCCCATAAATTACACCCTTGTGTGTATGTACATATATATATATATATATATATATATATATATATATATGACACATATGTACAATACATTGAATTTTTTGAAATTACCAGATTAACATATGTGAGTGTGACACAAAATAGATTTATACACAAACAGCAACTTAAAAAATGTTATTAATAGTTTGAATTGCTTTTAGTTCAGGAGGGGATAATGTCAGGTATGTACAGTGTTGTTTGAAATTGCTCACATATTGGGAAAATTTAAAAATATGAATCTCATTTGAAACTTATTCCATAATAAATAGTGATGTGCTTCATGCTGAACAGGAGAGAGGTCTGCCTATGTAAGGTGCAGCAAGGATCCAACAGAGCACCTGCACCAGCAGAACAAGACAAACAGTTAACACAAATATGTCAAGGCAGTTAGTATTCCTGGAAAAAACTAACAGAATAGCCATCTTTGAGCATACTACACAACTAGTAAGGATTAAAAAACTATGTAAAAGTCTAAAAAAAAGATGAACTTCTAAATGTCATTCTTGCAACCAAAAAAGATAAGCATTTATTATAGCAGGCATCTGTATAGTCCTGACAATAGCACACAAAAAAATAAAACTTGAAAAAAGTGCTAATGACAATTACAATGATGATAGCTGAGTAAAGTCTTTTTTTCTTTTCAACCTTTTGTCTTTAGGGACTGTGATACAGGTATGGGAGATAGCTGAAGACAGGGGCTTCATTGGGACTGCAAGGGTAAAGGTTCAGCAATGTATAAGATATGTATTAAGGAGCTGCTAAGTAATCCTCTATATGTATACACATACATACACAAGACAAAATGTGGCAAACTTTTGTCACTGAAAAAGAACCTATTATGGGGATTTTTCTAATTCAGGACTAAGAAAAAACAAAAACAAATAAAATCATCAAAAAATCAAGAAACTATGCGTATTGTTTTTAGTGCACTTACCCATGCCCTTAAAATTTCAAATGTTTCATTTTTTGCCACACAACCCTGCATACCAAATACATGAGATGTGAGGACTTGGGTCATGAATGAATATTGAGAGACATTAAAATTTTGTTTTCTATGAGTCCCCCCCCCCTTTCTTTTTGACTGTATTTGACTGTGTTGCGCTCAACACTCTGTGTATTGTGGTCCCAGAAAGAACCGCGGATGCAGTCCAGCTCTGGAGGCAAATGCATCCAACTACAGGGGGCCGACTGCGTCCGACTGCAGGGGGGTGGACTGCAGCTCAATGCAGTCTCTCAAAGTGGAGAACTAAGTTTCACTTGCTTCAAATGACAGTCATGAGACACCTCCACCGGTACACAACAGGAAGACGAGGACAGTGTGATCACTGCTGACAAAAGTGCTCCAAATCTACCTTTCCCCATGCCTTTCTGGGGTTTTCACAATGAAATACACCAGAGCATCCACATGTTCTTTTCCCTTTGTCAGGGGGTTTGTCACACAGCTAGCAACACCAGCGAAGACTACATGCTCCTCTCGAACACAACACTTTCCATAAGTGCCACCACTACCAGCTCGTCCAGGGAGAGGAAGGAGGCACTAGTGTGATTTAAGGCAGACTCTTTTTTTTTTTTTTTTTTTTTTAACACATAGAATGTACGTGTGTGAGTACATGTCTGTGTGTGTGTGTGTGTGCGTGTGTCTGTATGAGACAGGTGGGACTGCAGTGTTATTGTGAGGGGGATCTGATCCATCGCATTTGACCTAGGCTGTTCTAAACGAAGCACAACAGGAAGAGAGGAAGATGGTACGCAGCTAAAGAGAATGACTTTACAGAGAGGGCCATCGGAGAGACCTAGCCATTCAGGTCAAGGCAGGCAATAGAGAGACACAGCGGAAGAAGCACAGGAGACAAAGTGCTGACCTGCAATGCAACATGAATGTAGACGTTTGCTTAAACTAGACTTAAGGTGCTATCTGTGCCTACTTTCCCAAATGACTGTTTTTTTAGTAAATCCTGTTTTTTCTGGGGGCCAGAGCTGACACAATGCACATAGGTACAGAGCACAGAGGGGAAAAATGGGAGAAAAATATTGCATGCCAGCAAAACCAGACATTAGTGTATCAGACACTTTGACTCAGTAACCACCACAATATATATATATTCTGATGTACATTTATATGTGCACACAAGCGCACACACACCCACACACATGCACACGGAACCTCTTATAAAATATATTATACAGGGGTATAAATGAGGTCAGCTATTAGTGAAGTTCTGGTGATGTTTGCACTTGTCAATGAACAAGATGGCACCTGTAATCTCATGTCACTCACTACCGCTGAGCCAGTGTCCCTGTTAAAAGATAAGGGACTTCTGAAACTGCCTCCTTCTCTAGGAAATCATATGACAGAAAGGCAGAGTCGAAAGGAGAAGAGGAGAACAAAAGGGAAGGCTCTGTGTACAGTAACTCCCTGATCAAGGACAATCCATGAATAAAACTCTGCATGTTAAAGTGTGCCCACATGTGTGTGGTAAGTGTTATAGTATGTGGTACATGTTTTAGTGTGACGGTGTGTTTGTGTGTTATGGTCTACGGTGTGTCTGTATGTGTGCGGCACACATTGAAGAGTGTGTGTGGTGCTGACAATGAGAGTGCACTCAGGACAAGTTTTGCAGTCCAACAGTCCAGTGAAGATGAGGGGTGGAGTAGAAGGTGTGGTCAGAAGGGTGGGTGGAGTCCAGCCCCTGTAGTCTGTGGCCTCATGAAAAGGAAGCTCTCAGTTTGTCCCAGTGCAGTCCCACAATGCTGCTGAGCTCCAGGCCAGAGCGAAGAGGGGGGCGCTGGTGAGGTCGGGGAAAGAGACAGGGTGGGAGGCGGGGGGGGCAGGATTGGGCAGGGACGAGAGAGCAAGACCTCCTCTCGCCACCCTCCCCCAGAAAGGGGCGGGGTCTGCAGAGTTCAGGGCCATGCCAAGCTCATCATCTGGCAGCTGGCTGGGACTGTGTGGCCATGATCACGTGAGAGGACCCACCCCCACTCTCGCCGCCCCGCTGGCTGCCCATCCCCGCCAGCACGGACATGGCCACCGCTTCGGCCGCCGCCCGCGCACTCAGCCCGTTGGGCCCAGCTGAGGGGCTGGGGGCCAGGGAGCTGTGCTGGATGACAGCTGCCGGAGAGCCTGTGGGCTCTGACAGCTCCTTCAGGCTCTCTTCCCCTGCAGCAAGGACACAGAGACAACAGAGTCACACTTGTTCCCATACATATGCACGCACTGTCAACTGACTCGTCTCCTCTGATCCTGCAGGCATCTGAGAGTCACACCCTCCCTCTACATCAAATTCACTTCACTTTACTAGCAGGAAGTATATTCTGTAAATATTGCTAAGGCATTTTGAGCTGGTACAGATACTCTTCTGTTAGTATCTGTGTCCCTCCCTCTCCCTGGCACTCACTCACCCAGGTAGGCAGTCTTTTTCTGCATAGTGGTCACAGGACAGTCCTTGTGGGCCAGCAGCAGCTGTTTCAGATGGGCAACCTCGTTCCGTAACAGAGACACCTCATTCTGACAGACAAACGGAGAAACCATAACATTGCAAACATTACAACCTGGGGGGACCTGAAGACACACACATGCACAGACACACATAGCAATGGTCCGTCATTACATCAACACTTTGGCACACAGATGAGCGGGCAGTCCAGACGGTTTACACATGACAGATGAGGCTGATTTACCCCCTGACCAATGGACTTGGGGGACACTAACAGACCGACCATGGACCCAAACTCACAGATTATACAGATACAGTCACAGAAAAAAAGACAATGGAGCCACACTCACAGAGAGAGAGACATTCATGGAGGTCAACTCCTCGGCCTTCTTCTCCAGAGAGCTGACCCACAACTTGCGTTTCTGTCGGCAACGTGAGGCCGCTGCCCGGTTCCGCTCCAGGAAGCGCTGCCTTCTCTCATCAGGATCGTCCTCGGCCGTCCTCCGTCTCCGCCCACCAGTGGGCTGGGCCGGAGAAACCTGAACCCAACAGGAAAAGTGGCCACACAAAGGCCCAAAGGCCACATTGGCAAATGTCACGTTAGCAGAGCTCATGTCCAGCAGCAGGGCTTTCCCCCAGTACGTCAGTTTTAGCAAACTTGACTGTGTGTGTGTGTTTGTACCTGTGACTGTACAGGCAGGAGGGTGTACAGATGTGTGTATACCTGTGGCTGTACCATTGGGGTGTAGGGAGGTGTGTGTGTATACCTGTGGCTGTACAGACAGTGGGATGTAGGGGTGTGTGTGTGTATACCTGTGGCTGTACAGACAGTGGGGTGTAGGAAGGTGTGTATGTATATCTGTGGCTGTGTGAGCAGTGGGGTATAGAGAAGTATGCATGCATACCTGTGGCTGTGCGGGCGATGGGGCATCCGGTTGCTGCACCAGCAGTTGGCTCTGCTCCTGTCTCTGAGGCACCATGGGGCTGGACCCCATAGCCACAGCCCCACAGTTCTGGCCTGCAGGGGTCTGCTGGGACAGCGCTGCCTTCAGCCTCTGTGGGCAACAGCAGTGCACAGAATGCCATTAACACACAGGGGCGGGCATCTGGGCAAATCGTGTTTTCTAAGAAATCTTCTCAAGGCCAAGTTAACAGCAAAAATCATCACAAGCAAAGTTTCTAACAATTTTTTTTCCAAGTTCAGCTGTATTTCTCATGTAAAATTAACAAGAACCCAGAAAAGATTTCAAGTTACACCAGCACCTGTCTAAGTATTTGTGCCCTGCCATAGTGGGTTTTAGGGCACAACAGCAGTAGATATTGGAGAGGGAAAGAGCCTCTAGGTTTTTCTCCCAGCTGGAGAGTACAATGGGTGTAGAGAGTGGCAATGGACAGCAATAATCTCACCTCCTGCATTGCACCTCTTCAACAACTTAAAACTTTCTGGACTTCCTCACAACATCCACAATCTTAATTGAATGGCTGAAGTATTATTCAAAATTGAATAGCAATGACCAGATGGCAGAAGGCATATTTCAAAATCTATCTTTCCCAAAATCTATCCCAACAAACAAATGCAAAGAATGAAACAGATTACAGGGTTCATTGAAATTTAGTGAACATATTCCACTGGGAGCAAAAATGACATGATGTGAAGCTTTACTGAGGCAGAATTTGTCAGTCTTCCCTATACGTAAGGCATGTTTAATCATGTATAAAGGAAAACAATACACTCAAAAGCCCAAGAGCCAAGTGCACAGTTTAGAGGAGAATACACATGGGATAATCACAGCCCATCTGATTTATGCCATTTCAAATAATGATTGTGTAAGCATGCCTGGTTTGAAATGGGGATGAGAGTCTGAGTACCACTACTTTACCCTAACCAAACAGACTGATGATGAGTAATGTTTTTAATGCAGGAACATGGAAAGTGGTCATTCTTTAACATTCATCTAAAACAGAAGTGATTGGTCTATATCCACATAGTCAGTACACATAACCGAACAGATTCAATTAACTCCTGTATACTTAAATAGCTTAACAAATGGTTGAAAAGTGTGTGTGTGCGTGTGTGAGAGAGAGAGAGAGAGAGAGAGAGAAAAGCTTACAGGAATGTGTGGAATTTAACATCCCTTGTGAGGACAGAGGGATGTTTCTCTTTAGTTGTGTGTTGAGGAAATGGGCAAAGCTCCTCCTTTGTTTGATTATTCACTTGGCAGATGTTCTTATGCTATATTTTACATGGGCTCCACTTATACAGAGGGATATTTATTGAAACTCAAGTTAAGCAATGTAATGGACCATTTTCTCTCAAGACAGGAATATGTACCACTGATCATCACTAACCCAGTGTGTGTGTCTATGGGTGTATGTGTGCATGCGTTTGAACCAGCAACCTTTTGGTCACAAGCCCTGTTGCTTATCACTATGCCACACTGCTGTCTCGACTGAGCACAAAGAAAAGAGGTTCTTCAGGCAAGGGCTTCTGCTCAGTATGCAGTGCAATGTGATGTAATGTAATGTGATGTAACATAATGCGAGAGTGAAACAGGGAGCTAGACAGACACAAATCAGCTGTGCAGGGTGGCCTCACCATCTTGGCCTCGGAGTGCGGGTTGTACCCAGAGGGGGATGATGAGCCACTGTTGCTGCCACCCAGTGGGGGGCCAGGGATCCCAGGAATGTTGGGTACCATGCACATGGGCCGGGCCAGCTGCACAGCACAGGAACAAACATCAACAGCCTCGCCGAACAGGGCAAACATCAATGACCACATCAGATACAAAAAACTATAAATGATTTTAAACATAGGGATCTCAACAACCTCACCAAACACATTCAACTCAGAAAGCACATCAAACAAGATACAAAGGAGGATCCTTCACCTATCCCCTGAGACCAGGCTTATTTAAAATGTTTCTAAAAGTCAGCAATATTGATTCTTGCATTGTCTGTATGTGTACATGTCTAATGCCAGCTAACAGGTAATGGGCTTCACCTGTCTAAACTAGCAGGTATGTGACTGCTGTGTTGGGAAGGAGAGCCATGAACTGAGCGAGCAGTTAGCACTTTGCTGTGGCTCTGTCAAGGCTGGGCCCTGAGTGTGTGACTGGGTTTTAAAATAAATATGTTTATTATTGTTTATTATTTATTTATTATTATTTATTGTTACACTCTACAAGTAACTTCACCAAATACAATTAAATAAACAATCACACCAGTGGGTGTGAGCACACCATCAACGAGAACACCAAATGTGACGGAGTGCCGTCACTACGGTGGAGTATGTGCTTTGACTGCCATACCAACGAGCCTGGCTCTTTGGCGTCGTGGTCAAAGTCGCATGTTTGGTACTGCGTAGACCCAGGTTCAAGGCCGGGTGGGGTGACTGCTCTCGCCCTTCGCTACAAATGGTGTCAGAAGTAGGATGGCTGGCCATGAGGCCATCGGAGGCGTGCCCGGTGTGTGAGCCGTATGAGGGACCCCCAGGTTAGGTTGACCCCAGTGTGAGGGATCCCAGAGATGGGTGAAGCACGGTGTGAGGGACCCCAGAGATGGGTGAAGCACGAGTGAGTGGGGCACCCTGGGATGGGAGAAGTACGGTGGGGAATGCGTGAGGGATGCCATTGTGCGTGAAGCGCATGGGCGCGCTTCCCGAAGGGGAGGGCAGTGTGACGGAGTGCCGTCACTACGGTTGAGTATGTGCTTTGACTGCCATACCAACGAGCCTGGCTCTTTGGCGTCGCGGTCAAAGTCGCATGTTTGGTACCCCGTAGACCCGGGTTCAAGGCCGGGTGGGGTGACTGCTCTCGCCCTTCGCTACACCAAAAACAGCCAACATCAATAAGCACACCAAGCAATGGCACTCACAGATATGACAGATGGCATCTGGACTGAGCCCGGGAGGACTGGCACTGCCTGGCCATTTGGAAGATGCATCATCATTGGGTAAGGACCTGTGGGAGAGCTGCACACAGAAGACAGAAATAAAGATACATACTGAAACTTTTGTTTAGTTCCAATTACATAACACTGGCAATATTTACTAAATGTATGTCATGCCAATAAATCATCCTAAATTGAAAAAATGTTACTGATTTGAGAGAGAGAAAGAGAGAAAGAAATGAGAGAGGAAGAAAGGACAGACAAATTAAGTGAAATTAACTCTTTGAATGAAATGGAGATGTTTCTGATAATGTACAGAGACACACAAAGAGGAAGACAGCCGAGGAGATGAATGGGCTGGCAGGAAAGGGCTGCATGCAGGAGGGCTTAAGTTTGGAGAGTAAACAGCAGGGTGGGACTCCTCTGTTGGCTGCTCTGCTGGCGCACTCTTACCCAAGCTGGCGATTGGAGGGTGGGGCCTGGGTGATGACTGATGTCGGTGAGGGCATAGTGGGGTGCAGGGCATCGTAACCCATGTGGATGGGCAGGGAGCCCGGCCGCACAATGGTGGGAGTGGGGGCCGAGCTCACCGCTGGCTTCGGGGGGGTCTCCTGTGGAAATAGGTTGGAGAAAGAGCTGATCATCTGAGACTGACTGTCTTCACCTCGCCCAACAAAGGCTATGATGCTTTGCTCTATCTGTTTGGAGTGGGAATGTGCTCTGTGTGGTTCAGGCACTACTGGCTCACTCCTCTCCTCCACCATCTATGTCTTACTCCACCTGTACATCATTACTTCAACCCTTTTCCTTAATCCCTGGTCCCTTGTCAGTGCTGGCACACCCGACACTATCCTCTGTCCATTAGCCCCCCCTTCAGTCTGTCTTCTCTTCCTCCTTCATGTGCCTCGGGCCTATGCTGCCAATTCCATCTGTTCTGAGCACAAAGCTAAAACTGATCCAAGGCCATTTTTGAAGGGATCTTCATAAATCACTCTCTGTCTTGTACCTCCCATTTTCCCCTTTCCCCTCTCCTCTGACCATTGCTCTCTCTTTCAAAACCCTTCCCTCTCAAAATTGGCCTCTCTCTGTCAAACCCCTCCCTCTCACCATTGGTTCCTTGCTGCTGTCAGACTTGCTTGAGATGGAGTCAGGACTGCCTGGGGGTGAGGAGTCAACCTCCACTGGTTCCTCCTCCTTCACCTTTACATCTGAGGGGGTCTGTAGAGTCATGTCCAGGGCACCACTTTGGGGGGGTGCAGGCAGCTGCACAAGGAGGGTCATGAGAGAGAGTGTTACTGCACCGCCTCTACTTCGAGAGGAAAAAATTATAGTCTGAGCTTGAGCTCAAAAAGGTAAGAAATATTTTTCCCTTCCTGACCCCCTCCTAAATAATTTGAGCCACCCCTCTGTTTCTCCTATTTTTCATTTCTGCTCCTCCTCTTCATCTCCACCCAAAACTCAACCCATGGCCACACCCCATCATATGTGGCCCCCCTCCTCTTCCTCATGGCCCTGCCCTCTCTACCTTCCTCTCCATGGCACCACCCTCTCCCTCCCCCAGTCTCACAGGGTTTTTGGCCCTCTTGTCATCATCCTCCTGGGCCTTGCGGAACTCCTGCTCGAAGGAGCTTGCCAGCTCATTGAAAAGCCCCACCTCCTCACAGTTCTTCAGGAACCGGGTTGGTGTGGGAGTCTGGTCTGTCAGGGCAGAAAGGGAGAGAACACATGGCACTTCAGCTGGGATAACTCGCACCACTGCCATGAGCTATCACTAATCTGTATCTGGGCCAGGACTCTGGTGACAGTTTGGTGATGTCAGCTTTCAGCCTTCAGCAAAAAGTCATTCAACAGACCCCTGACCTGATTCTGGATACACAGCTGATTCACACAAGATATACTAAATGCACCAATGCTGCATACTATGCTGACAACACACAACTCTTCCTGTCTGCTTTGCCATCTGACACACAGGTTTCTGCACACATTTCAGCTTTACTGAAAGACTTTTCAAAGGGGATGGTGGACCACCACCTAAAGCTTAACCTGGCTAAGACAGAGATTCTTTTCATCCCATCCAGGTCCTTCCCGTTTTAAGACCTCTCCCTCAGCCTAGTCTCTACAAGCCTTTTCACCAACACCACTGTCAAAAGCCTTGGTATACTACTTGATTGCAAACTGTCCTTCTTTTCTCAGGTTGCAGCAGTGAGGCAGGTGTGCAGATTCTTTTTGTACAACATCTGAAGGATCCACCCCTACTTCACTATATATTCAACACAGCTCCTAGTTCAGGCCCTGGTCCTTTTACACCTGGACTACTGTAACTCTCTCTTTGCTCCTCTTCCTGCCTGTGCCATCAAACCCCTATAACTAATCCAGAATGCAGCTACACGACTTGTCTACAATCCCCCTAAGCATAGCCAAGTTACTCCCCTCCTCACCTCAGTTCATTGGCTTCCTATTATCGCTCGCATCCAGTTCAAAACCTTGGCGCTGGCATACAGGACAGTGAATGGGACAGCCCCCTCATGACAACAGTCTTCAAACCCTATGATCCATCAAGATCACTAGATTTTACAACTATGGGGCAACTGACTGTCCCATCCCAACTGGGTCACTCCTCTCAGACACAATCCCTGTCTGTCCCACTCCCTCAGTGGTGAAAGGAACTCCCCACGGAGGTTAGGACTGGCCATCCGGCCATCAGATGTTTATTTTATGTGTAGTGTTGTGATGCATTTTGTATTCTGTGTTCGAGTGACTGATGTATCGTAGTATGCTTGGCTTCTACTGCCTAGTCAGATTGCACAAGTTAACTTGTGGTAGGGCTCTAACAGTGTTATGCTCACACTCACTTGTCTGGTAGTGTTGTTAGCCTGATCTGACACTGTTGCTCATTTAACTTGAATGGATACACTTATGTTCGATTGTGCCAGAAGTCGCTCTGGATGAGACCTTCTGCTAAATGCATGTAAAATAATGTAATGTAATGCACCCTACAAAAGCATCACTTACTTAAATGAAAGACAGCAGCTGAAATATGTCAATTCCCATCTGTAACGTACAACTTGTATTCAACCAGTCAACAACACTTTGTTCTGATAACAGACATTATGTTTCCAGTTACGTGA
Source organism: Megalops atlanticus (assembly GCA_019176425.1). Lineage (NCBI taxonomy): Eukaryota > Metazoa > Chordata > Actinopteri > Elopiformes > Megalopidae > Megalops > Megalops atlanticus. The sequence goes on along the minus strand of CM032882.1, from coordinate 1,662,365 downwards.
AAGCCCAAACTGAAAAACAACGGCTAGCCAGATTGGTTATTTCCCATCTCGGTTACCTCAGGTTCTTCCTACCTGAAACTTAGCTTGTCGTGACATTTGTTACAAGATGCCTACAATATGCCTCTTATAACTTAATTATGTCGTTAGCAGGGTTTCCATTATCCGGTAATTACTGGTTTTTGCCTGGTAAAATTTATTAAAAAATGATAAATTAAAAACCTGCCCGTCAAAATGTCCGGTATTAATGCTCATACAAAGTGTAGCTACAACAAAGGCTATCCCTAAACAGGACATTTGTGTTTTGACAGCGAAACAGCTTATTAACAGCCTACAGTCCTTTTTTCCCCCAAAAGGGCGTGCTTTTTTTAAAAAGGGTGCATTCTTTTACTGCGCAATATTTGCTACTAGGCCCACTACTCTCTGCAGAATCGAATTAAGACGGCGCTGCGACATCGTCTGGAGGAGGAGAGAGCGACGCGATTTATGCACATTGCAAGCTGCAAAGACACATTGGACACGTTTGATTTCAAGTCGGCAGCAGAGGACTTTGCTGCAATGAAAAAAAGGAGAAAATAAAATGTTACCTTGTAGCCTATAGGCTACATTTGATGCCATGTAGGCCTAGCCTTTATTTTTTAAAACAGGCTACAGATATTACAGGTTACAGATGTTTCGTAATAGCCTAAATTTTAGCGGCTAATGTTGAGGTTTTGCTCAGTCGTTACTGTTCATTTTGCTTAATCGTTACTGTTCGTTAAATAGTCAAACTGATTTGAGGTCGTTGTCATTCTTTCGTCAACCTAGGTGTACATTATATTTGCTTTTGTAACATAGACTATTACTAAAACGTGACTGGCAAGTTTCAAATTTGTCTGGTAAAATAAATTCTTTCCAGACGGCAAGAAAAAATCGTAGCGGAAACCCTGGTCATTAGTTAATGTTAGCTAGCTTTCCAGTTAGGCAACAAAGATGATAACGCCTATGTTACTTTTCTTCTTACCTAAATTTTGGTCAATTATGTCATTATACAGCTGTTCAATGTATTCCAGTTTATCCAGTATCGTAATGTTAATGTCACCTGTCTGTTTCCAACAAAGATCAAGTGACAGGAGAAAACCATTAGGGCAGAATGCTTTATGTCTATGAGGAAAAGCCAAAAGCCACATAGCCTCAGTGTAAGGGAGAGGAAGCAATAAGGCTAAGAAAAGCCTAATATTTGTTTTTAAATTTATTTACTTGTATTTCAATTATATTTATGAAATTAGTTGCATGGGTCTCCAGTGGTCTTTAAAAATATATTTTAACCTGATGTTTAGTCTTTATATTTTTTAAGCTTGATATTTTTTTTTTGTCATCCATCAAGCATATAAAATGTGCCACCTCTCTTCACATGTTTAAATATATTATAGCTGTGTGATCTCATTACGGAGCTCTTCGTTTTCAGCGAGATTTAGGTCGATGACTGCAGGGATGGGGACTATACAGTAGTCGTGCTTTTCCAGGCTTATGTCCATCTGTTCTTGTGGAGCAGTATCTTCCAAGGGTATCTCTCGCCTCTCCCATACCCGAGTCTCGGCGCTTCAACCAAATAGGTGTTCTAGTCAAACACTACTGGAACAGTTTCCTTTTTCAGTCACCGCTGCCCTGTTTCAGATGTTGGTTCTGTCATGTCCTCCTCCTTGAGATGCCAACTACAAACTCACACACTGATATTAATAATCCACCTTATTTGAGGGAAATGGGTGGAAACTAAGCACTGTATTATATCTTGCAGATGCCTGAAACATCGGTACACAGCAATGCTCAGTGGTGAAACCCTCACACCTTTGATATTTCACTTTTTTTAGGTGAAGACATGATAGCAATACAGACAAATTCCATAGACACAGATAATAATAAAGTATAATAATGTAAGTGTGTTATCTAATTAAAAACTACTTGTCAAGGGTCAACTCAAACAGATAATCAATTATTTGCTAAGCCCCTGTTAGTCAAAAACACCACTTCTGGAAGGCAAGTTCTTGTAAGCTCTTTATGAGGGAGGTGTCTTCACCCCAAAAATTGCTGTGGTGTTTGTTAATCTTGTTTCCTTCAACCTTGTTAAGACTGAATGTTAAGGATCCTTATTTTTTCCCAATGTACAATATCTGCAACAGACAGATTTCAAACCATCAGTTTCATTCCAAATACGTTAATTGTTTAATTGTCAATTGTAACTGTCATTATGTGTAAGTATAGACAACCAGCCATTGGTTTACAAGCCACACATGCCTGATTAGGCTACAGCCATATTAAATACAGGTGTATGGCTGGAAACCAGGAGAGCTTACTTTTTTCCTCTGCAGTTGACTGCGTGCTGAAGCAGATTCCTTTTGTTTGATGGGTTTTAAATTTTTAAAAATATTTTCTCTTTCCGTTCATGTTTTTCTGTGATCAGTGCTGGCCCACTTATTCACACTCATATTAAAAAGCCCTTGCCCTGCACCATGCTCCCCTTTTGGAAGTTATTATGGCTGCTGGTATAACTGCACCCACCCTTAAAATGCCAAAAACAGGTAGTAAATTGTGGTGGAGGAAGCGGAAGAGGGAGGGTGAATCTCCAGAGTAGAAACATGGAGGGTCCAGTAGGTCACACACCTGCGATGATGACCGAGTCAGTTCTGGCAGGTCCAAATTTCAGCGTCATCTCATGCTTGTGCTTGTGTACAGCCAGATGATCCTCATTAGTGAATCTCTAGATGGAGAGAGAGAGGGAACAAACAATCAACTCACTGAGGGGTGGAGGAGGTGGGAGCAGAACAGACGAAGGAGAACAGGAGGAGAAAGGGAGTGAGGGAAAGGGATAGAGAGGGAGACACAGAGGCAGGCAGAGGGAGATAGACAAAGGGAGGGGTAGAGAGAGGGAGACAGACAAAAGAGCAGGGGGCAGAGTGAAGAGAAAGAGAACTCTTCACTCAAATATCACATTTCAAAAAAAATGAGCTGACAAGAGGAAATGGAAATCCATACAGTCTCTCACTCATCTGAAGGGCACTGTATGGCAACTACATGAAAGGACACTGGCTGTAAACAATACCCTGCCTTTCGGAAATTATTTTTGCTACCCATTTTTAACTTGCGTTTTTGATCCTGTTTTCCTGTGCAAGAAAATGCTTTCTACTGCCTTGCTTCTATTGCACTGTGGCCCGTTGCAGGAAAATAACTTCTTTTAACCCTGCCCGTCAAATTGTTTCTTGTGATGCTTGTGCATGTTTGCCTACAGTAAAAAAAAAAAAAAAAAAGTCCCAACCAATCAAGCAGGTCCACGCTCCAGAGGAGACACTGGAAGAGAAGTCGTGATCCAGTACACAGCATCAAACTCTTTCTTTTTGTAAGTGAAGACTCACTGCATTCATTCATACTTGCAGGAAGGAAAACCAACAACAACTATGAATTATCTGATAATTCTGTGCGGGGTTCTTTGACTGCCCTTCATGAATATTGATGAGCACTAACATTTTTCTCCATTTTCTGGTACCTGAATGCTAATACACTCAGAGATCCACGTGTGGTGTGTTCAGATGAATCAAATACAGTGTGGTCCCTGGCACCAATGCGTGGCTATCTGTCTGGCTGTATGTCTCTCCACCTGTTTTCCTTTTTCTCCCGCTGGATTCAGCTGGACCCTGCAGGGTGCTTCAGTGGCAGAGGAACAGCCGCCACTTCACTCTTCGGTCTATTTCTGTCACAGTGCAGCGGCCACGGCACGGGCCGTGACAGAGAGAGCATGGGCAGCCGAGCCAAGTGGAAACACAGTCAAGTGTCAAGGCTTTTTTTAGACGTACTGATACAACTGCAAGACTCGCAGCCCCTGCCCTCTCACTAAGGGTAGAGTGTGGCTCACAGCCGAATTTCACAGTATGGGGACAGTGGCAACACCAGGTCAACATCAAGTAAAGAGGGGGGCCAGAACAGGTGGTCAATTATTCAGCTCTGCATGTCTCTGTCTTTAAATACTGAAAGTGGGGGCTGTGGTGTATTCCTTGGTAGCAACAATCAGTGGGCAAAGCCCAATGTCCTGAGCTTGCAGACACCCCGTGACTCTTGGCAGCTCCTGAGGGTTCCTCTTCCGAGTGAACACAAGTCCCTGTGTCTAAAGGTGATGCACAGGCTACAACAGCAACATCATTCAGGCCGGACACTGTACTCCCCGCCCGTCCTGCACATCCAAATCAAGAAGACCCAGAGAGAAACCTCAGCCCACACCCCATCCTGACAGGACAGGGAAAAAAGGAGCAGTCACAACCACCACAAAAGGAAGAGAAGAAGAGCCAGGATACCCAAGCGTGAGCAACACTCACCAAAGTCAGTGTTAGAGAGGCAGCTCCCCAAGACTCCACTGGAGGACGACTTCAAATGACACAGCATTCACTATCCCCATTTCAAAACGCCATCTTCAGACAGTATACTTGTCACAGTTGACTGTGGTGGACTGTGAAGGGTTTCATTACATCCGGTGACAAACAGCAGCACAAAACCTGTTTGGGCTGCACACCGAAAACAAACTCAGCCACCCAGCACCACCATAAGTTCTGCCATGAGTCCAAGCATGAAATTTACATGTCAACACAACAAGAAAACTGAGATTCTGATAAGAAACAGGCCTTCTTCTCTGCCTGAAAGGCCTAGGAGAGAAAAAAAACTGAAGATTCCCAAACAAAGTGCACCTAATGATTTATTCATCCTCAACCTGTGCTGCTTGGATGAATTTTCATGCTTGTTTTGTTAAACCACTTACTCAGTCATTTTAAGTAACGTAAACAAAAATGGCTCAAAACATACTGTCTGGAGCTTTGACCGTGTCCCATACCCCCAACCACCAGGGCCCAGCTTACAGCTTTCAGTCCAAACATCTCCAGTCTGCAGCCTACATCTTTGAACCCCCAGCATCCAGCCACAGCCTCCACACAACACCACACCCCTCCCAAAGGCTGTGCATACAGCCTTCATCTCCCCACAATGCCCAGCCTCTAGCCTCAATGACAGCCTCCAGACACCAGCCACTAGACCCCAGCCCCCACCTCAGCCTCATGTAACGTGCCTGATAAAACTAGTATTCCACTTCTCTTCACTCGTGGATGTCTCAACACTGTCCGTCTGTGCGTGCTTCCTGTTTTTAGTGTCACTCTGCTGCACTCACGTAGACCCAATAGATGCATTTCTCACATGTGTCACCATCTGCAATGACCTGAGTCACCTGAATCCCCGTGTGCTGGCAGGCAGCTCTGAGAGGACCATGAGGGGCTTAAACTGTAGCGGCGCCTCAGTTACTCACTCCTACCCTCTCTGAGTCAGTGGTGCGTGCTCATGTCACAACAGCAGCGCCGGTTCACACATACACCATTGCTCCTCTCTGCTCTGCCCAGCTAGCTCACAGAGGCACTGTGAGCTAAGGCGACAGCAGCTTTGCTCTCTAACACCACGCCTTAACACTGCCAACGCACAGCACCAGGTCCGCGCCACACACCAACAGAGACATGAATGTTCACACCAGACACACACAAACGCACATGCAGGCGTGAGCAAGAACATGTGCTCATACCCGTGCAACATTGCCCATACCCCCAAACTCCTAAGCAGCTCCCACTCACCTGGCCGCACCCCTGGGCATTGCAGACAAAAGGTCGGTCGTCCCCCATGTTTGTGAAGAGTTTGCAGTATAGCTGTGGGAGAGGAGAAGAGGAGAACATCACCAGGCTTATTCTTTAATTTCCCAATCTTGGTCTTCCTGTCAACATAAACACACGGATGCTTTAAGCTGTATCCTCAGCCAGCCAAGGAAGCAGAGTGTGTTTAAAAATAAACTAGGCAGGGAAGAAAACACACACACAACACACACACACACACACACACACACACACACACACACACACACACACACACAGAGCAGGCCAGGGCCTCCCTGGTGATGTTTTCCCTCATGCAAGGGGCTTCTACGCTGGCCAATCAGAACAGGTTTTTTATCAAGACAGAAGCTAGCATTTGCATGAGGAAGTCTCTACCCTGTCTGTCTCTCTTTCTTTCTCCTCCCTCCCTCCTGTCTGTTAAAACCCCTGTCTCTATTTCTGAACTCTCCTCTGCTCCTCCACAATCTTACTCTTAACAGCCAGCTTCAATCCTCACACACTCTCACTGAACTCTCTCTCCTAATACCACAATGTATCATACTATTCACTCTCTTTACAAAAATCATCTCACATTATACACAGCGTACATTCAAATGGCTGGCTATTTACTGGATCTCTTCAGAACCTTGCTCGAGTATACCACAGGGTGCACACCCGAGATTCAAGGCATCTGCCTACAGTCTGGATAGTATGCAACACTACTGTCACAGCTCCAATATGACGGGATGCGGTTACCACCATCTACTGTCTCTACAAACGTAAGTTACAGTTCTGTCTTGAACTGAGGAAGTGAGTTTATAGGATTGAATTTCCAAGTCAAGGCAGGGACCCCAAGGCCTAAGTGAAATGGATTCTGGAGCCTATAACCACAATTGATTTTATACAGTTTTAAACAAATACCAAAATGCTGCCATCAAACACAAGGTCAGAGACATCAAGGAAACTGACTGAAGATAAAACCCTGCATCTTGCTGGAATAAGGTAGTACCACACGCATTTCAACTCATGCCTTTCAAATGTCAAGCTCTACGTTCTTTTTTAACTTTAAGCTTCTATCTAGTTGACCACTCATGTTAGCTAAAACCTCTCACCAACACACAAATGCCCACAGGCAGTCTCCCACACACGTTCCTCTATACTGCCCAGTCCGCTGACTCAGAATGGTCTGACACATGCAGACTCTGCCATTTGTATACTTCCCAGGGCCTGAAATTCATTTTTCAAAATGGGGGGGGAATTCCCCCCTTAAATGCTTCACATAGGGGGGACTTATACACTTCAAGGGGGGGATACTACATGTGAGCTTAACTACAGGTCTTACCTTGTCCTATTCTTACCTCAGATTGCATTTCGTCACTCTCCTCTAACTGAAGGGATTCTCTGAACTATATACTTTGCTGTAATAACAATTTTGTTTTAATCTTGTTGTCATCTATGTACCTTACATATGTAATGAGTCGCTTCCTGTTACTTATGTCTGTGGACTCATCCAGTACTAACACAGGATTTTTTAGCACAGCCTTGTCAACATCCTCCACAAGTGTACTTGCAGTAGCTTGGTGCATTTCTGACAGACCTTTCTCATTAAGGTAGCTTCCATAACTTGATGTGTCTGTGTTCAGCTTTTTGAAAGAAGAACACTCCATCTCTTTCATGAATTTAACCAGATGACCAAATTTTGAATTAGCCAATGCGTTTTCTGCTATAAAGTAGGTGGTTTTGAGAAGCCCCTTCGTTTCCTCCTCACACTGTGCAACTTCAATAGCATTAACCATCACATTCTTTGCTGAATCTGCCTCACGCTTTCTTTTTAAGGCTGCTGTATGAGAAACGCCATCTGAGTGGCGACTTAAAGTTGAGGTTTTGTAACATCGGCTGGTAAAAGGCGCAGCACCGTACATTTTACAAATCGAGCAGCTCATTTCACCGTTGTTAAGTTCGACCCACGGATATATACTGAGCCAGTTAGCCTGAAACTTGTCTTTTGACTGCTGCTAGCTAGTTAATTAGCATATATAAATACCGCACACAAGCAGTTTGTCATTTCTTGTGATCATGGATCAGTGACAGAGAGTCAGTGCCGTAGCTGCGCTTTACCTTCACTGGAAATCCCGCCGGACCCGGCGTCGGCAGTCAGTTTGGGTGCATAGTATCAACCAATCAGAAGAGGGGGCGTGGCTTCTAGCCCTACTTGAAGGTGATTGGCTTTCACCAAGCGAAATTTTCGCTCAAATGAACTCAAGCAAACGCTCATGTGGCCCATTTCGCGTTGCTCACAGTTTTGCCGCGACTAACTCCACCCATTCACCTCCTGCCATTGACTTTTCATGCATTTGCGTCACTCATAAATTTCGCATCGCGTTCGGTTAAAACACACCACATCGCTGTAAATGTGTGCGAGAATTTCCCGCATTATACGTGCTAGATTTGCGGGAATCAATGAAATTATGCGCAATACCCGCAATCCCGCACTGAAATTCAAGCCCTGCTTCCTGCAGACCCTCACCAGCCACAGCTGAGCAGACGAGAGCCCAAAATTTCTTTTGCGATCCAAAGACTTGATTCCATTTTGCCATTCCATGACCCCACCCAATCACATTCCCCTTTACATCTCCCAGTGAAGACAAGGTATGATTTAAAAAAATAAAAATATATAAAAAACACATTCATCAAATTTAAATAAGGAACACAGGAAGGTGGACATCAATGTTTAATTGTTCCCTACCATCCCTGGATGATGTCTGGTACAGTTACACAACTTCTACCACACGCAAGTACAACATTTTAAAAGCAAACATTAACAACAATGCTACAGCTTCTTCCTATTTAGACCACTGTTCCATTACTCCTTTATTAACAGAACATTGTGGGAGGTTTTCACAATTCTCAAACAATTTCAGAAGCAACTGAAGCATTAAGTTCAGTTCCACTGGATGGGCTTGTTTTTTGGGGAGCATCACTTCTGAAATACTGCCTTGAATTGGCTGTTAATATCTCTGCTCAGTCTCCTATGTAAAGAAAGACTTTTGTCCCTACCCCCAGAGAACAAAGAGAAGTCAAGAGGTTGGGCTACTTGCAGATATCAGGAGTGCTGGGACAAGCAAACATCTTGGTACCAGGTTCTCCAATCAGACTGCCTTCCACAGAGTCAATTTAAACAGGCAGGGGTGAGCAGTCAGCAAACAAACTGGCCACTCATAGACCAGAGACTGCAGTGTGTGTATGTGTGTGTGAAGGGGGTTCAATTATTTCCCCTCAAAATGTGAAGTTTAGGTTCACACTGTGAAGAGGGGATCAGGAAATGCTGGAAAATCAGTGGCCTAAGCTAAGCAGCTCTTAGATTGCCAGTTGTAATGCCTTGCCGCTTAATAACCATGAATTCTCCCACTCAGCAGGTGTGCGTGTGTGTGTATGAGTACGTGTGTGGGGGGACAAGGGAGACAGAGGTGACAGTGGGGGGTTGGGGGCACAGGCCTGCAGTGTTTGATACAGCCTGCTAGGAAACTGACTAAACAAACTGTATTAATAGATCCTACTGCAGCCAGGGCCAAGCAATCTGGAACTCCTGAAGGCAGACAGAAAAACAGTGAGAGAGAGAAAGAATACGACAGCAAAGAGGGATATCATTTGGTTAATATTATTCTTTAGTTTATTGCTTTATTTATGATGCTCTGTTTTATTCCAGTTCTAGAATTTGCCATAACAGGAAAGCATCACTGCATTGAATGGAGCTGAACTACGGTGAACTGAGAGAAAGAGAGAGGGGACAGAGAAAGAGGAAAGAGAGAAAGAAAGACAGTCTGACTAAATTACAAAATGTAAATGTAAAATGACACAGTGGAAATATATTTCAAAACAAATAATCTAATCAAGACATTCATGACCATTACTTAAATGGAGCAAACCTAGGCAACATAGACATATTGATGAAATGAAATCTTATGCCTACACCTGCATCACACCATAGCTACTTATGTGAAATCCACTTAGAGACGACAATGTACAACAGTGCAGAACCCACTACACTGTTTTGGGATAAAAACGGGCTTATCATTCAAACTGGACAGATCTGAGATCTACCAAAGCAACATAAACGCTCTGAACTGAGACATCCAATCAACACAAACAGGAAAGATCCCAGCATTAAATAGCAGTCTTCAGTTACTCTTCAAATGTCCAGATTCAAATGTCCAAATTCAGGAACTCAAGACAAAAAAATTTAGAAATTATTAGAAAGTATTATAGGTGGATTTTTAGATCAATGTTTCATGTATGGTATACTATATACATACTGCACAGAAAAACACTTATGAAAAATTAATGATATGTAATCGCCATACTTTAACTCCAAGTGAACAAATCTGCTTAAGATAAAATACAGATGCAGCACACCAAAAGCCTTGGGCTTGGTGGCATATTAATAGAAAACTTCAACTCTGCACAGACAGAAAACCCTAAAACACTCCATACCAACTGTCCATCCCAAATCTGTCTACACCTTGGTAACTGACATCAGAGACAATTCTGGGAGGCATACCAGCACTGTTTGTGAAGTATTAATACAATATTGAAAAGCATCAGTTAGCCATGTGGGTCATGGTACTTGGTCCTGTAGTTAGGAAGACACTTGATTCCAAAACAGCCAACCACCAATTCCACTTGATATGACTCCCAGAATAATTCCTCCAAATAAGAAGATCTGGATTTGATGCTAATCTCACAATTCCATCTCAAATATCAAGACCTGAATTGCAAAAAAGTATGCCTTAAAAACAAGTGAAAATCTACATTTAATTCAGTAACAATCACATTTGAAGGCTGACTAGTGGCCCATACAATAACATAGTAAATGAGAACTCTCATCCCACTTTGGAGGATCTGAACCCTGATCCTGTTCTGCAGCAATCCAGGATCAGGGCCACCAATCAACTCCAGACATTTTCTGAGAGGACAACTGAAGTTCACTCAAACATTCTGGTATCTGCTTCCCCTACCTGAATTCAAATTTGCTCCTTCACCAGCGCCGATCCGGATGTAGAAAAGACCTCCAATAATCTCAACAGCTAAAAACAAGCCACTTGAGTCTTAGATTTTAAAAGGCCTGTCTGTTCAATTCCAATTCCAGAAGCATACATGTTGAGGAGTACTAACATAGTACCGTAGAACTTCGATACTTAGCCCACGAAGTCAAGCCTACATTTTACTTCAACCTGCGGGGTGCCAGATGCGATCCCATATAGCTAGCGGACAAGCTACATTCCCATGGTGGTGACAGAGGAGGGGACGGCCCAAATATATCACAAGCTCAAATTACAATACATTGCATTACTTTGCGGGCGAATTTCTGCAGAGCGACTTGTTGTTTACATCTTACATACTGTGTAAGAGATTTATTCCGAAAGCACATTTGCCTGGGTGGCTTGCAGGCTATAGAGCTAGCTACAGCAACTAGGGTCACACCCACGGCACGACCAGCTGGCTATCTGGCTACCAAGTAGCGTCCTGCTCACATTGCTGCCTAAAACTATAGCTAGCGAGCGAGTAACAGCTAGCTAGGCTAAAGAGTTATCAATTCTTCACAACCCCGTAAGTTCCATCTGGTAAAAATAGAAATAAAATAGCTAGCGAACACTTTTTCCTCTATAATACACTTTATTTCGCAGTGATTTGTGCCCATGTACACAGCTTAGTAAACTAGCAGTTAGTAAGTTAGCCAGCTAGCAACTGTCTAGCTAATATTAGGCAGGTTTGCTATTCAGTTGTCTAGATATATGGTGCAGTCTTTTTTAAACGACAAATTCAATCAGCGTTAATTAAATATTTTGGCAAGGTTAACTGACATTTAAATAGCTAGTCATATAGCCCGCCACACTGCCATTCTGACCTGACTGTTCCGTAAAAACCCTTTCTCTTACCCGACTTTCGTCCGAGATTATGCAAGTTTGACTGTGAATAACTATAATCAGCCAGCCATCTACTTAACCTGAAGAAACAACCAACAGCGAACTTAACCACGAAGCTAGCTACATTAACCTCAAAACAATGGATGCAGGAAGCTAAGTAACTGTTAGCTGGCAAATCATTTGCGACGTGACAAGCTAATGTCACCTAGCTAAATATCTACAATCGTTCGAAAACAACACAACAGATGGAGAGGAATGGCTGCATAAATTTTAACACTATTTAACTTGCTATCTGGCCTGTTTAGCTAGTTAAACGTGTCACGTTCGAAAGATACAAGATAGTGCCATAACCCACTCCAGAAGCAGCACTGCTTGCTAACTAGCTAGCTAGTTACCTGGTTAGCTATCTGACTGTAGACTTGCTTGACCCTGCCTTTTCCCGCATGTGCCCGCCCTAAGATGACCCTGATTGGTCAAACATAATCCGAAAAATTAAATACTTTCTTGTCATTGGTTACTAAGACGTCAGTAAAGCTAAAAGTAGAGAATAATTGGATGTCAGAAATGCTTCTCAACTGTTGGAATTTCCCCCTTTTCCTCCTCACAAACCAAAAGAACCCCAGTCGAGCAGGCCGCTAACAGATAAAGGCTCCAAAGAAAGTGTGTAAGGTAGCCAACTAGCTAGGAACAGCGCCGACAATTCCCACGCCTGACAGCACGGCAATAATACACCAATACCTGCAGATCCAACCCCTAAAAATCAACTGACGAGAACAAGTCATCGATGCTCGATGAAAAGGAGAGAGCAAAAATCCAAGATACTTAACGTCTAGCTGGTTGGCCAGAAACACACCACAAGAAACTGATACTGTTAGCGAGCTGCGAGCTACCCAGCAAGTTAGCCTGTATTTCACAGCAGACATTGCGAGTTAGGCACAGTCCTATCCGGTCTATGCGTATGCCCCCTATGGCCAGTTTTAACTTGGGTTACACCTGGATTGTGAGTTGAGACAGTGATAGAATGTTTACAAACTCACCCGAGGGCCCCTCTCTCTCCTTCTCGCCTCTCGTTTGGAATCTGACACTCCCCTCCTGCGCCAAATCTCGCGATATGGTCCAACGTCAGCCTCTATCTCCTTCATCTCGCGAGAACGTCTCAAGAAAGGGCACTTGTAATTTAAATGGTAATATTATACACTACAACTAATACTATTATTTTTAATTTACAGATATTTGTTTAAAATAATAATATATTAATGTCCGCCAGTTAAAACTATTGTGTAGTCCATTTTTTATTTAACCGTGGGTTTAGGGTGACCACCGCCATGACACTGAAAATGAGGACACTTGTGCCCAAAAGTTAGGACAAAGGTCCAAAGTGAGGACACACGCGAAATCGGGGGTAACATTAGTAGGGAATAACATTAGTACCAAAACCTTTTCCACAGAAGGCAACTATTTATTATAATAACATAGTAACATTTGTGTTTTTTTGTGCTTTTTTCACATTAGTCAACAATTTCCATTTCCAACATTCCCATACAAGGCAACTATTTATTATAATAACATAGTAACATTAGTTTTTTGGTGTGTTTTTTTTTTTTTTTTTTTACATTAGTCAACAAACCCACCTTTATGACCCAGTAATTATTTAGTCACTGAATCCATGAACTTGGATGGTATAGGTCCAGGGCACATACATTGCAAAATAACACAATAACAGTGAAAAAACCATGCTGTTCTTACAGAACTTGGAGTAGAGAGCAGCAATCTGTGATTTAAAGATCATTAAGATATAAAAAGGAGATAGGCCCACAGAAAAGAAACAGTAACAGTCTAGAAAAGAATGTCCATTTAGGCCTATCCACAGGCACTTGGATTGGGGAACTGAAGTCTTTGCCATGGCAGACACCACTTTGATCCTCTTACAGTGATCCCTCTGCCAATTTACCTGGGCAAAAGCCAAGATATAATTTTGGTTGAGATTCTGAATGACAATTTTTAATTACCATTGTTATAATTTTAAAAGATGCTAATGGCATGGGGATAACTACTCACCAGAGATGTTCTACTTTTTGTATTCTAAACCTTTCCTTGCTGCCTCCAAGAGAGCCTTGTTGGCCAGGAACTTGGGGTACATTTCTGTGCATTCCTGTGAAAGGTTAATGCAGACCTGGAGCTCTGCCTTGACAGAGTCCACCTCAAGTCGGTTCCTTTCATTCCGCCATGCAGTGGCCATAAATGAGGACACTCTCTCCGTGTGAGCGTTACTGCAGGCAATGGATAACAGGTAGGCACTGATTGTCTTCAAGTTCTTCAAGGGGACATCTGATTGTCTGAAGAGTTTTAGATATCTCTCCTCAGTGCTCTAATTCTCCATTTCTGCAGAGCTGCTGAGAATTTTTTCCACGAAGGAATACTCCTCATATAGGCCATCCATGTCAATATCCAGATTGCAGGCATTCACTGCTTCAGAGAATTGCTCAAATGGGATTGCATGTTTCAGACTTAATTTTGCCATTTGACTGTGGAAACTTTTTTCAGAGAAACCATATCTCTCACCAAGGTACTTGCAGGCCCTTTCATAGACAGCAACAAAGTCAGCCTTACATCTCCTTGCCAGATCTGGAGTGAGCTCTTTCAGCTTGTTATTAACAGTGAAGCCAAAGTAGTTGTCCCTCAGCCTTCTTTCAAGCTGGTCATTCTGATTGGACATGAGCTGGTAGATGGAGGTGACGCAAAAAGATTTAGCTTCCAATGCCTCAATGCAGTCAGTGAATAGCTTAAGAGCATGGCTGAGGAAGAAAAAGTATAGCTCAGCCACATCAGAGGCACTCCCCTCTCCAAAACATTCCCATAATGCCTTGGAACAGGCATCCTCTCCTAAACTTTTGAAGTAACTGGTAAGTGGTTCCCAGTACTTAATTATCCTGTCCACAGCTGGCAGTAGCGACAGCCACCGTGTCATTACATGACGCAAAAATGTTGCACTCGTTCATGTCCAGGAACTCGCAGAATTCCTGCAGCTGCGCTGTCCGGGTGGCTGAGGTGCTAAAATGACTGTAGACTTTGAGCACAATATTTTCAACGTCAACATTCATTTTGGATGCAGCATATTTGCTTGTATTGTGCAACACGTGCAGTTGGCAGACCGAATGCCAGGTTAAGTTTCTGGAAAACACTATTGTGTCTGCCTTAGTTAACGCTTGCATTGTCTGCTGTGTAAGCTGAGACTTTTTTCAGCTCCAGACCAGCGGTTTCGAGCTTCGAAATTAATTGATTGGCAATGGCTTCCGAAGTCTCGTCACTATCGCTATAGAAATCAAGCAGGGCGTGTTGAATTCCAGTTTCAAAGTGAAAATATCGGAGGACTATCGGAAAGCATTTGGCTGCCCCCTTGTTCGAAGCATCAGTAGCGAGGGAAAAATGGATGTTGTTTTGTTTAATGTAGTTCACGTGTATGTCTGTAGAGTATGGGGCTAAAACATTGGAACACAATGCTTGCGCTTTTGTCCTGCCGAGTGTAAGTGCTTTGGCGACCATAGAGTCTTCATAGACCTGTCTATCGAGCTTAGCGCAACAGTCCAGGCTCCTGTAGGAATGGTTTCACCGTGTGAAATAGCTTAGTTAGCTCTGCAGCTGTGGTTTTATCATCCAGTATAGTTACTGCTGGAGCAAAAAACGATGCCACAGAGGATTGCCCGGCAGATCTGGCTTTCTCCTTGTGCCTGTCTGTGAGAGCGTGCCTTTCTAAGGCACCCTTACCCCTGGAGCTGACATCAATGGCTGTTTGGCACAGTTTACAAAATGCATGGTATGCATCTGTCCTGCTTTTGGTAGCAAACTGGTGTTCAGAACACCACGCAGAGTTGAAAGACGTCTTTCGTTTCGGCATATGCAACTTATACGCTCAACTAGTGCAGCAACGGTATTCACTCAATCACGAGTGGGGTCATCGACTACTTCGCGAAAAGGAAAAGGGTGGAATTTTGTGATGTTCCGTGCTACGGTGGTGGCGGAGGGTCATAAATGATGACACGTAACAGCGGTGAGTCCAGAGGCCTTGAAACATATCTTTGAGCTGGAAATGAAGCGAAGTGAAAATCAATTGATGAGTTAAACCATTGCATTACTGTAAATTGGTAAACCTTTCTATGGTCCCTACTCTACCACATTGTCCATTAACAATTCATGGCCAGGGTTGCTTGTAATTGTTGACATCTCTCTCAGCTCATACTTTCCTGTTTTGTCATTCCCATTTCTGTATCCTGAACTTGCCAAGGAGCAAGCCATGTCTTTTATTATGTATCCAGCCCACTAGATCAGGCCTTGCATAACTGATGGCCCTGCTCCATCCAAACTCAGGCGTGTGAGGCTCTGATGTAAGAAAGTGGCTAGCATCCTTCATTTTTTCAAGTCACGTGTAGGCCTCCCACAGGTTGAATTCACATTTAAAGAATTTCTCACCAAACAACATAGCAAAACAGAGGAAGACATCTCTTCTGTGAAAACAGCAAGCAAGGTAAGGGTATAGGAAATTGGATCACTGTGTGGAGCTTGGGATGTAGAGGGAGAAAGGGAGTTTATTCAGTTTTGCTTGTGTTTCCTTCCTGAGCACCTCCTGCCTTTATTCTTTCCCCCTCCCCAAAATGGGATGTCCTGTGCTAAAATAACCCACAAAGAATATCAGAGAACAATCTCTCCATTTGTGCAAACAAAGGGAAAATGAACGAAAACCTCTCATCTTACCTAAAACTGTTACATACAGCACACAGCTGTGCATTGCAAACAATAGCTGCAGCCCAGCAATGCCATCCCTTGTTTTCAAAAGGGAGCAAATGATGGGAAAGCCAATGTGAATGACACAGAAATCCATCATAATGCACTTTATAAGTCAGTCAAGTGTATATCATGTTTGTAATATACTGTGGCATGATCACACGGTCCACTGAAAAAAACACCTTAAAGAGTGGCTATATCAAATTTAATGTCACTCCACTGGTTTTCAAGATTCAAATCAAAAACATTTATATCCTGTCAACCTGGAATACAAGCATCTGCCTGATATAAAAAGCATTGCAATGAGCCTTAACTGACATGCACACAGCAGAATCATATTATTCACAGATATTTCAAAACATTTTATTTTATGAACACCTAGTAATTGTTAAAATCAAACAAATTTATGGCAACAAAATCTAACAGAAACAAATCTACAGCAACATTCTGCAATTTTGGGATTTCAATGGAAGCTTCTGGAACTATGCAGAGGCCTCTGAAGGTTTCCTGTTTCCCTGGGTTGTAAAAGGGCAAAACACACAAGAAGCTCATTAGAAATATGCATCATCATTGTCAAGGTCAGAGGGCTCTCCAAAGACAGCAGGCAAATGGTCATTAACCTCCACACTTTAGGAGATGGCTATAAAAGGATTTACAAAAGCTCAATCTACCACAATTCATCTATATGTCCTGGGACCCTTAAGATGGAAGAGAGGAAGTCATGAACTATAACATGCACCAGGATGTTTTGGCCAAAAACCTGGCTCCTGCTGCCAATAGACTCAAGTTTTGCTGAAAACATAAATTCCAACATGACATTGATCGAAAGCATTCCTCCTAATTACATTTACATTTACATTTATTCATTTGGCAGACACTTTTATCTAAAGTGACTCACAAGTGAGGTAGAGTACAACACAAAGAAAAAAACCATAAGGAGTCAACAATATTAGAAACACTGCATGACCAGGTTTCAATGGTTAGCCTGGCAAGGTACAACCTAGCTGGTAAAGCTAAGGAGTGCGTTAAACCATTAGATTACATTTTTTTTATTTTATAGTTTAGAAGGAAACAGTTTAAAGACCTGTTTGAGATGTTCCTTTAGGGGGTAGTGGTTCAGGTGCTCAGGTGAGAGCAGAAGAGCTGTGTCTTCAGATGTTTCTTGAAGACAGAGAGGGACTTGGCAGAACAGATGAAGTGTAGAAGTTCATTCCACCATCTGAAATGAAATTAAATAAGATAATGTTTTTAACTGGTCATTTCAATCAGACCTCAATGAAATGAAACATTTGTGGCTGGGACTCAAAAAAGCTGTTTTCAGCTGAAAATCAGATCTAAAGGACCTAGAGGAATCATGACTACATGAAAATCTCCCCTCAGAAAGCTCAAAGCCTCTTAAAACGCTACAGAATCCATGTAATAATCCATACCAAGGGATGGTTTACAAAATACAAACTATAGTGGTGTGCATAAATGTGACTGTCTAGTTTTCTGGAATGAAATTCGTTTCTGAACAGTTTGACTTTACTCCGTGCAATCTTGTCAGGAGTAGAGTGCAAATCTAAGCATATACATGTTTCTGTGGCATCATGTTTTTGTTCCTATTTAATCAGGGGTAGAATAAATATGGTGGACCCTGCATATGTTTCCCTTAAACCATGACATGCTTCAGATTGTAACTGCTGTACATCTAGGAATTATTTGGTTTTTCAAGTGTACAGTATTGTTTAGCCATGCCTGTCTGAACATATAATGCAGTGTTCAGTTCAGCGTTGTCTGTACTGGTTTTATGCGTGTGTCACCGTCAACATTGTATATGTGTGCAAGAAAAATTAAACAAACTAGCCATGCTAAATAATACCACAGGAGCAAAATAGAAGACAGGAGTGGCTTTATGGCTACCTTGCCTGAGGCAGAATTATTTATACCGGACAGAAGCAATGGGAGAGTGAGGCTTCATGAAATCTGTAATGGGTGGTGCTCTGAGTCACTGTCAAAAGATTTTAACAGCAAAACACCGGTTCTAAGCAGCCCACCGATTTTGGGATTCATGATACCTTGCTCTCCCCTCACTTTTGGTCAGTGTGTTAAGCAGTGTTCATACTGACTGTTGGTAGGATTGAATCAAAAGAAGGTGATTGTGAAGGAGAATCTTCACCTGTCCCCCAGAACTGTTAATTGTTGGTTTAATTGTTTAATTATTGTCTAAAGGATCTTTGTCTTTCAAATTGCTAATTTGCCAATAACTGAGCTCATTTCATGTCAAATACATCAAACCAGTTAATTTGATTGTTACTTGTCAGTTGTCTGTCTGTATAAACCAGCCATTGGTTTGTAGCGAAGGGCGAGAGCAGTCACCCCACCCGGCCTTGAACCCGGGTCTACGGGGTACCAAACATGCGACTTTGACCGCGACGCCAAAGAGCCAGGCTCGTTGGTATGGCAGTCAAAGCACATACTCAACCGTAGTGACGGCACTCCGTCACACTGCCCTCCCCTTCGGGAAGCGCGCCCATGTGCTTCACGCACCATGGCGTCCCTCACGCATTCCCCACCGTACTTCTCCCATCCCAGGGTGCCCCACTCACTCATGCTTCATCCATCTCTGGGGTCTCTCACACCGTGCTTCACCCATCTCTGGGGTCCCTCACACTGGGGTCAACCTAACCTGGGGGTCCCTCATACGGCTCACACACCGGGCACGCCTCCGATGGCCTTGCAGCCAGCCATCCCACTTCTGACACCATTTGTAGCGAAGGACAAGAGCAGTCACCCCACCCAGCCTTGAACCCGGGTCTACGGGGTACCAAACATGCGACTTTGACCGCGACGCCAAAGAGCCAGGCTCGTTGGTATGGCAGTCAAAGCACATACTCAACCGTAGTGACGGCACTCCGTCACATGGTTAACAAGCCTCACCTGCCTAAACAGGCTTGTTAAATACCAGTGTGAGGGTGCAGTGTTAGGAGACTGAGTTGGTTTGGCTATATCCTTTTTGTGGATTTTTTAAATAAATTACTTATTTTGTCAGTTTTGCTCATTCTCTTTGTTTTTGTAAGGAGTGTTGGCCAACTTCTTCACAGAGGGTCTCATTTTGATGACATTGGGGTGGGTGAGTGTCATAAAACCCACTCACGCAAAGAAGAAGGGGAACACCACCAACAGTGTCCAATGGGTTCAGACTGCGCAAAAGTCAGCCCTGCCTCGGATAATGAATTTCCATGTTCAATATTCTGCACAGATTTGCAAGCTTCAGATGATTCAGCTGAATCTCTCTGCCCTCTATATTGCCTGGTCCATACATCATAAATATATGTATACATGTGGAAAATTTTGCAGACATGTACTATCAAAATTGACCTCACCCACTACTGAAAGCAGTGGTCCAACACCCTCTGGCTTTGAAGTCATCAAGACCTTCTGCAGCGAAGGGAGAGAGCAGTCACCCCACCCAGCCTCAAACCCAGGTCTACGGGGTGCCAAACCTGTGGCTTTGACTGCAATGCCAAAGAGCCAGGCTCGTTGGTATGGCAGTCAGAGCGCATACTCAACCATAGTGACGGCACTCTGTCATACTGCCCAGAAGCGGAAAAATGCGGAGTGGCTCCAAGTGGTGACCGCTATGAATGCAGTTTCACCAGAGGTGCGTACAGTGGAGGAGGTGAAGAAGAAGTGGTCGGATTTTAAAAGAGAGGCCAAAAAACGAATAAGCGCACACAGGACCAGTGTGTCTGCACCCGGCGCCACAAGGGGGCAAAAGGGGGCTTTGCCCCCTAAGTTGTATTTTCTGCCCCCCCAAGTTTAAGTTTTATGTACCCTAAAGAAAAATAGCAAAAACAACAAAAATATTGGAAACGCTGGAATACTCGTTGGAAATGACACAATTCGGTCAAGGAGAGAGAGGGAGAGAGAGAGCGAGAGAGCAAACAGACAAAACGATCTGATTATCTTTATTTTTTCTTTTTTACTTAGTGACCCTGACACTGTTGGCTATTTTGTTGATTTTAGCAGTCATTCCTCAGTGGTTAGAATCGTTCATAAATTGTATTATTTTACCTCTTGTAGACCTATGTTCCGAGTGCTCTGATTCCCTAAATTGTGTGAGGACACTCAGGTTTAATACTGGCTTCACCACTGCTGTGAAATAAATGTATTATTTGATTTTGAAACAGTAGTCTTGTGTTGTTATTTAGCCTTTCAAAGGCTATTGCATGGTTAAATCAATGAATTTCATTAAACCTACCACCAGACCAATTTTAGGTGGTGACCTGGCAGTCTGCCCCAAATATTCCTATTTCATTTAATGTCCATGATGCACAAACACATGGAAAAGGTAAGGTAGGGAATTGTTCGTATCTAGTCAAAACGCCACTATATTGGCACCCGCAGGATGAAAAAAAAGCAGAAATAGGCATAGCAGGATGATAATCTACTGTTTTACTATATAAAAAGATTCACCCCCTCGCCATTTTTAACTGCCCCCTCAGTCACTTCATCCTGGCACAACATAAATACCGTTTTACGTATAGAAAAGTGCTCAGCTAGGTTTTAGTGCGTACACATCGTTGATACAATGTGGCCCCAAGTCTGTGTAAATACCACTGAAAAGTGGCAATGCACATCTGAAGGTATACACAGGTGCTGAAGGAGAACCTTCACCTGTTCCCTCGAACTGTTACTTGTTTAAATGTTTAAGGATCTTTGTCTTTTAAATTGCTAATTTGTTGATAACTGAGCTCATTTCACATCATATATAATACATCTAGCCAGTTATTTGTTCCATGGTTACTTGTCTAATTGTGTGTAAGCCAGCCATAGGTTAACCACCCTCACATGTCTAATTAAGCTTGTTAAATACAGGTGTGAGGCTGCAGTGCTGGTAGAGATGGAATTGGGTTGGCTGTGTGTTCTGGCTGTTTCCTTTTGTTTGTTGCTTTTATTTAAAATGATTGATTTTGAATATTTGCTCCTTCTGTATCTGTTTGTGAGAAGTGTTGGCCAGAGTCTCCACAGGGAGTAACAGGCATAGAGTCGGTGTAGACTACAGCTCCTATACTGCCTACTGTGGCAGCTTCTGTTCCAGTCAATGTGGTTGCTGTGTCAGTGTGCATCCACAAAGAACTGAATGTCCTGAGACAAAGACCCCCACTGGACTAAGGCTGGTACTGCAAGAACAAAAGGTCCAGCAATAGGGCCACTAACATGCACATGTACAGCATTCGGACAAGGTTCAGTCCTTTTTCTTAAAAATAAATAAAATAATAATGGAAATTTACACACCAACACAAAAAGAACTGGATAAATCAAAGACTCCTAAATACAAGGGAGGATGATTTCACTTTATTACTTTAGGTATGTACAATCAGAAAAAAGATCCAACATTATTGGTATACTCACAACCAAAACACAGGCTACTTGTAAAACACAAACACCAACAGCACACAAGAAATACATTTGTCTTCTTTTTTGCCCCGTGTCTTCAAGGTACACTCTACAACTATGAGATGGGGCAATGAAAATTAGGCAATTGTTCCTCTTTTTACAATATTCCATAGAAAATATATTACCAAGCTCTATGTGAAGTTCTCTCATCTGCTCTGTTTTCATTACACATTTTTCCATTTAATATTCAAAGTATTACAGAAAAGACCACTGTGCCCCTTTGAAAATACTGATGACTTCAAGAGTTCAACCCTCTCTCCAAGTGCATCTCGGTCATATTTACCTTAAGTGATTATCTTACTGAATATATTCTCACATTATTAACTGTGTCACACAGATCTTTGGGCCTATGCTCTCAAATAGACTGATATAGATACAAAACCACTTTAAAACATAAAACATCTTTTTCTCTGTTGAAATAAATCTTTTTAAATTATATGCTCATTTACTGGGGTATACAATAGAATTTTAAGCTTACTTGTGAAACTTAAATAAAAGCCATAGGGATATTTGCCCATCTTGCACCATAAACACATACAGCTTACGCATTACACCTTTAATCAATATTTTCACACATACTTTACAAGCAGATGCAAGCCTTTACTCTTTGTGCAGCATGAGCAATATTTGTCTTACAGGCTGGATTTCTCACAGGTATGACTGCCTGTAGTGTTTTGTAGTCAACTATGCTGACCCGGGTTCCTTGTGATACACTTATCCATGAGAAGAATGAATGATTTCCCCTTAGACCACTGTCCTGAGGTCAGCTGACATGAAAGAGGATGGGGGGAGGCAGGAATAAAGAGACAACGTGCGTATACACATACACGTAACCTCGGCACTAGTTCTAGTCACTTTCATATCTGTACACTCAGACACAGGTGGATATAAATGGAAAATAACGTACCAAAATTTACGCGGACGCACACAAACACACACACCGTCTGCTTCCCCCATGGACCACATCCATCTCTCTCATCTCTTCTCCTCCCCTCCTTCAGTGCTTGAGCAGTAGGTACTCCTGCACTGACTCGGGCAGTGGCAGCTCCTTGACGGCACTGGGCAGGAACTGGACGCCTAGGCTGTGACGGACAGCACAGCGGGCCAGTGAGCGCAGCGAGGGTGGCTGGGTGGCCATGGCGCTCAGGCGCGCCAGCAACTGCGGGTCCCGGCTGAGCTCGCGTGGCAGAGATCCGTCAGGCCGCCGGATGTCCAGCCTGCCTGCGGCACGGCACAGCAGCTCCAGGCACTCCTCCTCCTGCTCTGTGCCCAGGCCGCGTGCCAGCAGCGCCGCCAGCCGAGAGATGGGCGTCTGCCCCTTCAGGTTGGTGACGTGAACCTGGGCGCCATAGTCCAGCAGCACGCGCACACTCTCCAGGTTGCCCTTCATGGCAGCCCAGCTGAGTGGGGTGTCACTGTTGTAGTCCCGCGCATTGGGGCAGGCACCACTCTCCAGCAGCGCCCGCACGCACTCAGGGTTGTCCTTGAAAGCCGCCCAGTGCAGCGGGGTGTCCTTGTTGCCATCCAGAGCGTCGGGCTGCGCACCGTACTCCAGCAGCAGCTCCACGCAGCCCTCGTCCTTCTCCGCCGCATAGTGCAGCGCTGTGCGATTGTAGCCATCCAAGGCGTTCACCTGAAGGGGAAGCACAGACTGCACATGAGGAAACGTGAGGGAGAGCCTTTACCTGTAACCAGAAACTGAGAATAGTTTTGTGTTTAATTGCATTTTTTTTAACATTTATTTCTTGCAGTTTTGTAATGAAGCATAAATGTTGTCAAAAAGATACAACAGCATATCATTCAACTTATTCCCCCTGCCCTCCCCCCGCCCCTTCCCATAATATCTCATCTTTCAATATAAAAAAAAAAAAAAAAAAAAGGGGGGAAACTCAAAATGATCTTCAGTCCATACATCTAGCAACAAATGAAGACACAGAGGCGGTAGACCCATGAGGATGGTTTTCTTTATAGGGATGATGTTACTCTGATCAAAGTGATTGTATGTATATATATATATATATATACACACACACACACACACACACACACATATATATATATGAAAACATACATACATATATACATACATATACACTATATGGCCAAAAGTACCAATTGTTAACAGGTGCATAAAATCATGCACATAGCCATGCAATCTCCATAGACAAACCTTGGAAGTAGAATGGGTCGTACTGGAGAGCTCAGTGACTTTAAACGTGGAACTGTCATAGGATGCCATCTTTGCCACAAGTCAATTTGTGAAATTTCTGCCCTGCTAGATCTGCCCCGGTCAACTGTAAGTGCTATTATTGTCAAGTGGAAGCATCTAGGAGCAACAACAGCTCAGCCATGAACCCATAGACCACACAAACTTACAGAGCAGGGCCGCCAAGTGCTGAAGCGCGTAGCACGTAAAAATCACCTATCCTCTGTTGAATCACTCACTACAGAGTTCCAGATTGTCTCTGGTTGCAACATCAGCACAAGAACTGTGCGTCTGGAGCTTCATGAAATGGATTTCCATGGCCGAGCAGCTGCACACAAGCCCAACATCATAATGCGCAATGCCAAGCGACGGCTGGAGTGGTGCAAAGCACGCCCCCACTGGACTCTGGAGCAGTGGAAATGCGTTCTCTGGAGTGATGAATCACACTTCACTATCTGGCAGTCTGATGGATGAATCTGGGTTTGGTGGATGCCAGGAGAGCACTACCTACCGGAATGCACAGTGCCTACCGTAAAGTTTGGTGGAGAAGGGATAATGGTCTAGGGCTGTTTTTCATGGTTTGGGCTGGGCACCTTAGTTCCAGTGAAGGGGAACATTAATGCTAAAGAGACATTTTAGACAATTGTATGCTTCCAACTTTGTGGCAACAGTTTGGGGAAGGCCCTTTCCTGTTCCAGCATGACTGTGCCCCTGTGCACAAAGCAACGTCCATAAAGACATGGTTTGACGAGTCTGGTGTGGAGGAACTCCAGTGGCCTGCACAGAGCCCTGACCTCAACCCCACTGAACACCTTTGGGATGAATTAGAACGCCGATTGCGAGCCAGGCCTTCTCGTCCAACATCAGTGCCTGACCTCACAAATGCTCTTTTGGCTGAATGGGCACAAATTCCCACAGACACACTCCAAAATGTTGTGGAAAGCCCAGAAGAGTGGACGCTATTATGGCTGCAAAGGGGGGGGGCAACTCCATATTAATGCCCATGGTTTTGGAATGGGATGTCCAATAAGCTCATATGGTAAATGGACTGCATTTATATAGCACTTTTCTACTCATTTGAGTACTCAAAATGCTTTACAATTATATGCCTCACATCTACCTACAAGTGGCAGAGGCTGCCATACAGAGTAGCAACTGGCCACTGGGAGCAGTTTGGGGTTCAGTGTCTTGCTCAAGCCAGATTCAAACCAGGGACCTTCCGACCCCCAGTCGAGTGCTCTACCTCCTGAGCCACTGTCACTCATATAGGTGTGATGGTCAGGTGTCCACATACTTTTGGCCATATAGTGTACATTTTAAACCGTTAGGTGTTTGTATACATCGGAGGATTCTCTGTGTTCATCAATCATGTGCCATTTTATCAAATAACCAACCCAATTCTATAAATTTAATTTAAAACAGGTTCATATGCGCAATGCCAAGCGATGGCTGGAGTGGTGCAAAGCACGCCGCCACTGGACTCTGGAGCAGTGGAAACGGTGAGGGCCGTGGTTTGCGAGCAGAGTTCTCTGGAGTGATGAATCATGCTTCACAATCTAGCAGTCTGATGGATGAATCTGGGTTTGGCGGAAATTTAATTTACAACAGGTTCATTGTAACTGTAACTGTAACTGCCGTGAGACAATGAGCCCCACCAGCCTAATCAAAAGCTTATTAAATATAGGTGTGTAGCTGAAGTGTGGAGTTTTTTGCTGTGGATTGGTTCAGGCTCTTTCTGTTTTGCTGTTTAGGTAACAAATTGTGTTTTCTTCTTTTTGTTTTATGTGTGGTGCATAGATGTCATTACAAGCAGAAATGGGATCTGAGAGCATAGAAGAAAGGGAGAGGCACCTGTACGATTAACAGGGCACAGGAGAGCAAGTGCTGTTTGTATTTAATGATTTGACAAAGAGAGAAATAAAGCGAGATGCAATACTTTAAAGAAAAGGGTCACATGAATGTGCACTACTCAGTCAGTGCCTCCTACATATGAAGTCCAAGTAAGCCTGGTATGAGTATATTAGTAAAGATAAAATCACCAAATATCAATCTATTAAAAACAATCAAGTCAGTTGCTCAGCTCAAATGAGAAAAGAACACTATAACCCCAGGTCAGCACAGTTCTGAACCACTGTAGGATCAAACTTCTTTAGCAAAACAATATTACATTATATATGCAACAGCTGCAGAAACCATTGTGACACACTCCCATTCTATTCCACATATATCAGCCCTGACAGGCACCACACTGCCATTATTACTCAACTTAATGACAATTCATTCTTTACAATAAATATAAAATCTACAAAGGGGAAACAGAGTTGATCTATTCATCTGTTCCGTTCAATAAGGAGGTAAATGTCTTGATATATATGAAGAATTTTCAATGCTGAGCTTCCTCTCCAAGTTGCTCCATCTGTCACATGCATGTTTAAGCTGCAAAATCAGGGCAAAGGGCCTGAGCTATGACAGTCACATCAGCTCTGTACCTCAAAAGGAAAAAGGTCCAAATGGTAGGGACATGCTGCTTTTCACTAGTGCTGCTGTGACTGAGGCAGCTCAGTGAACACTGATGCAAGGCACTGACCCTAAACCCAATGGATGAAGCTGATGCCTCCAGGCTGCTACAGATGTTTATCAGATGGAAGGAAAGTCTCTTATAACTGGAGGCCTTCAACCAGTGAGGACAAAGGTCACTCAGCAGATTATGAGGAACTTGTCTGAATAATGGTCTGAATAAAAAGCTCAGTGATCCTTCCACCAGACAGATTAATTCACTTACCTCATGCCACGAATTCAGTGTTAATGTTTCCATGACTAAAATAGATCCAAAACCAAGGCTAGCTTGCAGTAATTCACTTATGTTAGCCTTAACTGTTACCAAAACTATGAAAATATTAAACTGTGTAACTCAAGTGACTTTGGGGAGGGTCTGTGAATTGGTCTGTGAGGTACTGAATAGATTTCTACCCCTTGCAGATTTACGCCACAAGGAAGAAATCAAACCAAGCTGGGTGACAACGGAGCAGGGAGAAAGCCATGTGGTCACAGTGGGGTCCATGCAGAAGGCATCATGTCAATAATGGGAGGGAGTTATTTTTTTAACCTAGCAAAGTAGGCCCCTTGGTGTGGAGGGTGGGTGAGATGCAGTGCCGCCTTTAGGACAGCGCACATCAGCAGGTGTCTGCACTGTACCTCTGCCCCTTTCTCTAGCAGCAGCTCCACACAGTCAGCATCGGCCACCATGCAGGCACAATGCAGGGGCTTCAGGGTTCCATGCAT
The DNA here is from genome assembly GCA_019176425.1 of Megalops atlanticus. Classification (NCBI taxonomy): domain Eukaryota; kingdom Metazoa; phylum Chordata; class Actinopteri; order Elopiformes; family Megalopidae; genus Megalops; species Megalops atlanticus. The sequence goes on along the minus strand of CM032882.1, from coordinate 1,635,087 downwards.
CCGGTTAACATCTGCACCCTAGGGGAGGAAACAGGGGTCAGTGAACTTCAGTACCAATTAATCAACTAAACCCTTCCATAATCATTTGGCGAGTGGAGTCCCCAATGTATTCTGACTGCATGCTGCAGTGTTATGTCAGAGACATTCAAAATATTTCTGCCATGACAGCATGGTGAATTGTTTGGAAAACGTATGCAAAATAAGGGAGCGGCAATATGGCGTAGTGGTAACAAGTAGGGCTTGTACCTGAAAGGTTGCCGATTCCTTTCCTTGCTGGGGCACTACTGTTGTACTGTCTCAGTAAATATCCAGCTGTATAAATGGATAATATGTAAAATTGTGACCTATGTAGGTCACTCTGGATAAGAGTGTCTGCTAAATTACAATAATGTACTGTAATGTACATAAATTGCACTGAACCCCTGTGTGGGGTTACCAGGACCTTTAAACAGAAGAATGACAGATCCAAATTCGAGAGATTTAGAACTGGTCATGCTCAAATGAAGAACAACTTGCAAATGACTTTTCTGAACCCACACACAGTCATTCTGAGAATGTTTTAAGTTTCTCTTTTAACTTAGTTGCAGTGACAGTGTGAAATCCATCTGGGTACATATGTGCAAAACACTGGCTGAAACCAAGACCATTAACACAAGGTCCTGTTTTTTTCTTGCAGAATACACACCACTGTCATGACTGGTTTCCTCCAAACAAAAAAAACTTCACTTCCTGCATGTGACTGCAAGGTTTTTATTTGGCTTACCATCTGATGTAGGAACCCATATAGCCTCATGTGAAAAGAGCCTAAAATAGCCCTCATTTTGGAGAAAAGAAACACTCTGTGTGATCCTGAGGAACAAACTTGTCTTTGTTGTGCCTACAGCCACTTGTACTTGTCACAAAAGAGCCTACACCTCTGTGGTCTGACTCAACAACAGGTTAAGAGGAACACACTGCATAAGTAATATGGGGACCCAAAATAGTGACAAAACAAAACAAAAACCACACATGTGTCTGCGCTGTGTTCATACCTCAAAAGCATGCAACACAGCACACCTCTTTAGTGTTCCTTCAGTTTTGAGGAATCCACTGATCTAGTCTGACACCACTTGCTGATAATTCATTTGCTGCAGATGTGGGTTATGCAAAGTGTTCTCACAGGGGAAAACAAGTTCAGCTGTTTTTGTTGATGCGAGGTCCTCAAATAAGTCAATAATGCAGATAAGACAAAGACATGAATGGCCCATAATTTCCTCCATCTAAATTCGGACAAAACAGAAATATTGGTTATTGGCCCAAAGTCTATCAGGAGCAAACTCACCAATGTTACATTAAATCTTGATAGTGTCTCGCTGGCCTCAAGTGCAACCATCAAAGACCTTGGTGTCAGGATTGATCCTGAGCTCTCTTTTGAAACACATATAAAAAACACCTCCAGGACTGCTTTCTTTCATTTGAGGAATATAGCCAAAATCAGGAAAATTCAATCAATACACAATGCTGAAAAGTTAATCCATGCTTTTGTTACATCCACATTGAACTACTGTAATGCCCTCGTCAGGATGTGCATATGCCTCCCTAAAGCCCCTTCAGTAGGTTGAAAATGCAGCTGCTCGTATTCTCACCAGAACAAAGTGCTTTGAGCACATAACCCTAGTATTAGCCTCTCTCCACTGGCTACCTATTAAATACCGCATTGATTTCAAAATACTTCTCCCTACATTTAAAGCTTTAAATGGGCTTGCCCCTCCCTATCTTAAGGACCTTCTTCAGCCATATTCTCCAAAACAAACTCTACATTCCCAAAGCGCAGGACTTCTCACTGGTCCAAGAGTGGGTAAAAGTACTATAGGCGGTAGAGCATGTTCGTATCGAGCCCCTCTTTTGTGGAATAATTTACCCACCGTTTGGGAAGCAGACTCTCTCTCCACCTTTAAGTCTAGGCTAAAAACTTACCTCTATTTCAAATCTTTTAGTTGAGGGACATGGCATGGTGCTGACATTGATCGTAGAGTCTCTGGTGGATTAAGTGGTCATTGTGGTCACTCCATCATGGCCTAGTTACTCTGCGTTCAGCTGATCCAGCTGTGGTCTGGTGTCGACTGCCTTAGGGTCACCCTCATGATCGTGCTGGCCCCTTGCCTCTCGTCCCCTAGGTATTCTGCCATTGTGTTTGTCTGCCAGTGTCACTTACAATTCTTGCCAGCGTATAATTTTTCCCGAGCATTTCTGGTTCCGTTGCTCATCCAACGTCACAATTTAGCCATAACCATGTAGTGGTATGCGAGTTTATTCATGTCTGTTGTGTTTTGTATAATTAACGTGTGAATAAACATTATTAAAATAAACCGGTGTCTGTTTTGTCTGTGTTGGCATATATTCAATGCTTGCGTATATTTAAAAACACTTAAAGTTCAGTATCGATTGCTAACTGTGTCAACTAGATAGCATCATAGCCGCTAGCTAGCTAGCTAGTTTGGTACGTCAAGCCAAAATTAGCTAGCTAGCCAGCCGCTATGATGAACCTTATCCAAGTGCTGACGCATACAGCTTCAATACTTTTACTTCAATACTTCAATACTTTTGCAGCTAGCTAGCTAGCTAAGAGGCGTTCTAGCTAACTGCAAAAGTATTGAAGCTGTATGCGTTAGCGCTTGGATAAGGTTCAAAGGTTATTGGACGTCTGTTGTAATAAAAGAAACCGAAGTCCGTTTTGTCTGTATATTTCATGCTTGTGTACATTTATTAAATGTTAATAATATTGTTGACTTTGTAGCTGGCTAGCCAATGTTAGTTGGCTAGTGTATTTTAAGCCCGTTAGCCAGCTTTGTACACAACAGTTCATACTGTCACTATCTGTTGACCTCGTCATCGGGTAATTACAAAATTTAGTTAGCTTTCTATGTAACCATAGACCGTTTAAAACGTAGATTTAATGGACCTGCACCAAGTGTTACTTATAACAATGCGTTGTATAGGAAATGGAAATTCCTAACAGAGCCTTAACCCTGTCAAAATATTTTTTCCAATGACACTTTTTTCATGGGACTGCGTCATATACACAATAAATTTACATCAGAAAACAAACGGTTCCCAGCGCAAACCATGCTTGGAAATTAGCTACACACATTATTCGCAAAGACAGTAGACAGTCCATAGAAAATCTGTCCTAATGGCTCCAAAGTTGTTAGAAAAAAAAAATATGTTTCCTCAAAACAGATATTTTGCATGAGAAATTCGCTGGAACGCATGTGATACTACGTTATTAAAAGGAGAAGAAATGATGTACAATACATCAACATCTTAGATACATCAACATCTTAGATATCATTGCTGGGCAGCCCAATAAGCTTCATTCTACCTTAAAAACAAACAACATTTCTAATGTTTCACGTATGTACGCTTCAGATGTCTGTCCATAGCTAAATTGTGACATTGGATGAGCGACAGAACCGGAAATGCCCAGGAAAAATTATACACTGGGAAGAATTGTACATGACACCGGGATTTTCCTTATTACACACATGCATCTCTCTTCCCCTCTCTACTCCCCCCTTGCCTTTATGTTTTCATTCCTTGCAATTAACATCCACTAATCACTGTTTTCTATTTGTTTCCTGTCCCTGCTCCGACCTCCTGCCTGGAGTTGTAGCTCAAGCACCACATCCCAATTTCCAGTTCAGCTACCTCGCTACCTTGCCTATCAAGCCAACTGTGTGCCAAGAACCAGACATTACAGGATTACATTTTATAATTACTCTGTTGTTAATTACTACTGTCTATCTATTTCAAATGTCTTAAGTACATTATACAGCTTTAAGTATTCTCTGTAATTCTATCTACCCAGTGCCGGCCAGAAGCAGATGGGCTCCCCCTCTGAGCCAGGTTCTGCTCAAGGTTTCTTTCCTTGCCACTGTTGCCTTAGGCTTGCTCTCAGGGGGTCTCAGGCCTGGTAACAATGTAAAGCTGCTTTGTGACAACTTGTGTTGTAAAAAGCGCTATACAAATAAAATTGAATTGAACTGAATTGAATAAGCATTCAATTTAATTTAGCAAGAGAAACACAGTTAACTGTGACCTCAAACAGTTAAAAAAACAGCTAATTAAGCTGAACTGTCAGGACGTCTTGTAGGAGCAGATATTAAAAAAGTGCGTTGAATGTTGTTTTTTCTTTAAATTGGCATTGAAACACTTCCAAAATCACATTTACGGCTTTAAATATAGACACACCAAACAAAGATTAGTACTCAAGTTACAGCTAAACCAAATGGCTGAAACCTCATATATAATTGGAAAACCAGAATACATGGTATGCCACCACGTTCGGAATCTGGTCATGTTTTGTTATGCTGCTCACAATTCTGTGCAGATTCACTGATCTTGAAAACCTTTTGAATATGGGGTCATTCCATTCGCTGTGGCCATCATTATCCATTAATATACAGCTAACGAGGATCAGTGTTTGTGCAGCATAAGGCAGTAAAGTATGACCACTGTCGGCGCATCTTCAGCATACCTTGCGAATAAGGTCCTCTACATTGTCATGTGGAAAAGAGCGAATGAAGGCAATGGTGCGGATGAGCCTCTCCGACAGCGAGTATTTACTCTGGATGCTCTGCATTATGTACCACATAGTAGAACTCATGCGGGCTGGACGATCATCCCACCCAAGCGGGCTGACACTGTGCCGAACTGACACCACCCAATCCAAGGCAACTGGAACTGGTACGGTCTCAAATCTGAAACAGTTGTCAAGACAGAAATCCAACACATTACATTACATGCATTTAGCAGACACTCTTATCCAGTCTGACTTCCAGCACAATAGAACACAAGTGTATCCATTCAATTTAAACAAGCAACAGTGTCAAACTGGGCTAACAACACTCCCAGACCAGTGAGTATACGCATAACACTGTTTGAGCCCTACCACAAGTTAACTTGTGCACTCTGATAGAAGCCAAGTATACTACAATACAACAGTCCCTAAAACACAAAATCAAAATACATCACAATATTACACATAAAATACACATCAAATACTAGAAGCAACAGGTGTTAGGGGGTGGGGATAGAAGAGCAGTCATAGGTATGAGGGGGCTGTCCTGTATGCCAGCACCAAGGTTTTGAACTTGATATGAGCGATAAAAGGAAGCCAGTGAAGTGAGGAGGGGAGTAACTTCACTATGTTTAGGGAGATTGTAGACAAGTTGTGCAGCTGCATTCTAGATTAGTTGAAGAGGTTTGATTGCACGGGCAGGAAGGCAAGCAAGGAGGGGGTTACAGTGGTCCAGGCATGAGAGGGCAAGGGCCTGAACTGTGCTGAATATATAGTGAGATAGGGGCGGATCCTTTGGATGTTGTACAAGAATAATCTGCACACCCAATTCACCACCGCCAGTGCCACTGAGAGGAGAAGGACAGTTGGCTATCAAGCATTACACCAAGGCTTTTGACAGTGTTACTGGTGCTAAGGCTTGTAGAGTCTAGGCTGAGGGAGAGGTCTTGAAACAGGGAGGACTTGGATGGGAAGGAAAGCATTTCAGTTTTAGCTAGGTTCAGCTTTAGGCAGTGGTCCACCAGATGGTGGAAACGGCAGGAAGAGTTGTGTCTCATCAGCAGAGAAATTATACAAAAAACCATGAGAGGAGATGACAGAGCCGAGAGATTTCATGTAAAGATAGAAGAGGAGGGGGCCAAATACAGAGCCTTGAGGGACACCCATAGACAGGCTGTGGGGTCTAGACAACCCACTGTTCCAGGACATCCTGAAAGAGCATCCAGAGAGGTATGATTCAACCTAAAGGAGAGAAGTGTCAGCAATCCCCAACGTAGCCAGGGTAGGCAGAAGTAGAGTGTGGTCCACTGTGTCAAAGGCTGCAGAAAAGTCTAGAAAAATCAAGACTGAGGAGTGGGAGGAAGCTCTGGCTGATTGAAGAGCGTCAATAATGGAGAATAGGGCAGTCTCTGTGGAATGGCCACCCCTGAAGCCACACTAAAAGGGGTTGAGAAGGTTATTCCGGGAGAGAAAGGAGGACAGCTGGTTAGCCACTGTGTGTTCAAGTGTTTTAGAAAGGGAAGGAGAGTGACCAGCTTATCATGCTGGACATCAGATGGGTCCAGAGTGCTTTTCTTCAGCAGAGGTGTAACTCCTTGAATGCTGCTGGCACACTACCCATGGAGAGTGACAGATTCGTCAGACCAGTGATGAATGGAAAAAGACTGCAGCGACAGTCTGCAGGTGAAGGAATGGGATCTAGAGCGCAGGTAGTGGGTCGATATGATGGAGGTGAGCAACATCAGCATCTGAAAGGGGGGGAGAATTTAGAGAGAGGAAGGGTTTGCGAGTGGGAGGGAGGAAAAAGAGGAAAAGGTGAGAGATGAGGGCTGTGGAGACTGGAGGGAGTTACAAATGCTGAAACTGAAATGATCTGCAAAGTCATCTAGAGAGAGATCAGGGGGGAGTGGGGGAGAGGGAGGATTGAATAGAGAGGTGAAAGTAGAAAATAGTTTGAGTGGATTAGAAAGTGAGCTTTGAATTTTTTTATTCATACAAGGAGCTGACGACACACTTGTAGAAAAGTCAGAGAGGAGTGATTGATAGTGGCTGATGTATTCACAGTGTTAAACACAGTGGGGAAAACAGGTTTCATAAACGCTCAAAGAATCTGTTCAACGTTCAATGCGACCCATTATGTGTGGTACGGGACAAGACAATGATTATTTTCTGATATGAAAATAAGCCAGCATTTTCAAACATTCGTGGAAGTCCGATGCGCAACACAATGGATATTGCTGCACTACCTGAATAGACTAAGAATAACTAGAGAATGTAATTCCAGGGAATTACGAGTGCATGAAAATGCAAACAGTCTCATTTTACATAGATAAAAGTATATAGGCCTACATCAAACAGATGTAGGTGGTCAGAACAGCTGCCACAAGATTCTAATTGCTTAATGGCTCTATTGTGATGTCATAAAGGCCAATGTTAAGTCTATGGGGAAAATTTTGATAGTTTTTAATTAATAGTTTAAAAAGTATAAATGTTACAAAAATAAAAAATACATAGCATAAGTGTCCTTTGTAAGACCTACGCAACACAGTTTGAATGAAGTTTCTAAGTTAAACGGTTGAAGCTGTATTAAACGCACAAAATTGGTTAGAAGAAGAAAAAGAAGAATAAGAAAAATTCGGATAACAATAGAGTGCATTTTCATGCACTCTAATAATCAATGATGAGGGCGATGTAAAGCCACAATCTGTTTCCTCTGTGCACTACCGAAAATCGATAATAACATAAGACAACAGAGGATCCACAGAGGAAACACTGCGGCCTAAAATACACGTGCAAAAAGCCTAGCTAGCCAGCTAACTTATCCTTGGAAATTACCTACCCAGTTAGATATCTAGACACGGGTGATATCTGATTGGCTAGTTTGAGATAGCTAACAGTTACGTAGCTAAGGTTATTTTATCAAAATGTTTAACACCAACCGAAGCAAAATAAAATAATCCCGAGACGTTCAAAATATGCATATATGTCACGCAAGTTACTGACTATAACGTTAGCTGGAAGAATGACGTAAACTGTCTTTAGCTAACGTTACAGTAGCGAATTTAAGTGAGGTTATATAGCTAGCCGCAGGCTAGCTAGCTCACTGCCTTTTCCTGACTCCCATTCCCTCACGCCATTATTAGGTTATCTCTTCCTTACAGTGCAAACAGTAATTAACTGCTAGCCTAACGTTTAAACCTAGCTAGCTAGCCACGCCTCGAACCTCTTCGATACTAGCTAATGTTTGCTGTTTGATGAATACATTCATTCTTTTTTGATACACCACACACGATAGACACTTTATCACTAATATGGTGATACACATACCGTTAGATGGCCTCAGCTTTGAGGCGACTCTGTGTACTCGTCTTCTGAGGGAAGTTTATGATGGCAACTCTCCCGCATTAAAAATGGCCACCCGCGTTCTTCCTCGATGGTATTTGTCCGGATACCCACCATGCTTTCTCCTACAACTCCTCTCGCTGAGGGCATAAATTTTCCGTAAATGCTGATCTAGGATCAGTTTTGCTGTTCATTTTGAGATTATGACCCTGTATCAGTTTTAAATGAGTTTCTACTTCGGTTCTCAGTGCAGAAAGGTGGTTGTAATTTTTATGATTTAGTTCTAGATAAGGACTAAGCAAGGTCTGTAAAACAGTCTGATAAGTATCACTAACTTCACTGTACATTAATTTGTTTTTCTTTCTGGTATTCTGAGTTGTATTGCTCCCACTGAAATTGCCTACTGCGCGGTTAACTGATCAGATGATCACCATCCAAAAAATTTCATATAACTACGAAGATAAAAAGAGCAGACCTGCCAGTACAGACCACCCAGACTTAAGGTGCTCTTTTATCTAGAATATAATACTATGATAAATGTATTAAAGGTGTAACACCATACTAGTACAACGTAACTACACTACTAGGGATTTAAGTAAGATTAAGATTACAGTAAGATTAAAGCAATTAAAGATTAAGATTAAGCAATTAAATTATTGAGGTGCCCAGACCTTCATCTATATTTTTTGTCTTAGATATAATACATTTTGACATCATTTTCAAATCGTAAGGTATTTTATGACACGATGGTCGATGTGAGATAGCCTACACTTAGCTGGCATTGACTAGACTACTAGCAACATGTATCATTCAAAAGGGAAGTAAAGTTGGTCGGTGTCGTGCTAAATTTTGTACGGGGTAAAAACTTGTACGGGGTGCCTACCGCGCTTCACTTCCGACGAGTGAGAACGCGTCATTTTCGTCATTTTTTGGCAGTTATCGCCAGTGCCTGTGTGAAAAGGTTACCACGGTGGGAACGAACTTGTTTTAAGAATAAATTATTTTTATCACTGTTTCAGCGAATATATTGTCATATTGCACTTCCTCACATATAGCTTCGTTAGCTAACCAGCTGAGATTATTATTATTAGATCAGAGTTAGGGATCGTTTAACGAGCTAATTAGCTAACTAGCCAATGAGCTAGCTGGATTGCTAGCTAACTAGCATAACGAGCTAACTAACGTTAGCTAGCCATATCTACCCTAGCGTATATAATTATTGGACATAAAGGGTGGATGTGGCTAGCTTACGTTATTTTTTTTCCGATAGAAATTGGACATGTCTATAGCTGATTGGTATAGGATAGTTATAACTCATTTAAATTATAATTTCATCTGCTTATCACCCACAAACTAATGGACAAGATGAAAAGACCAACCAGACACTAAAGAGAGCACTGGCAAAATACACCAATGAGCCACAGAACGATAAGATGGCCTATAAGAGGTGCTGGATTCCGAGGTGGGTGCGTCCCCAAGGCGAACGCGCCTATGCATACTAACAGTAGGTCCTTTCAGCCATGGATAAACGTTGTCATTCTTGTAATCCAACGTGTCCCTTCTGAACTTGGCTAACTTCCTTTTGTTGAGTTCTTGTTCATATTTGTTAGCGGAGGCCTGGATCTCCTCCTTAAGTTTGGTGAGGTCCTCAGACGACATCATTGACTCGAGTTGCGTCGTATGTGCGTCAATCTCGGTCTCGATGGAGGCCAGTTGTTTCTGTTTGTTCGATGATCACTCTGCAGCCCAATGGCTTAAATGATTACTTTGATTTAACATGTTTCCTATAGGCTTAACATGTGATGTATATTTGCATACCTGTTGACACCATTAGGTTAATTTGGTATTTGAACTGTCATATCAAATTCCCATGAATATTCCATGTCTGCATTCTTTACAGTTTCCATCACCGTACGTAATTTATTTTCTTCATCATCTTTATTCCAATGTACTTTTTATTTAACTTCTCACCTCACATTGTATGTCTATGTATGTATGTTGTATGTTAACCACCTTTCGGGTGGACAGTGCCGTTTAAGAAAATGCCTACCGCACTTCAACCTACCTGGGCTGATTGATTGACAGGTCTACCGTCAACTAGACGCGGTCTATTTAAGGGCGCTTCCCCTCTTTGAGTGTTTGCACTGATGATGGTCTGAATGGGACCGAAAACGTTTTGCACCTTGGGAGCACTTTGCTCTTTTCACTTTTTTTGATGGATTAAAAATTGCTATCTACTCTTCTGCATCAGCAATATTGGTGTGCGAGTTCTCTTTTGATTGAAGGACGTATTATACTATTGGAACTAACGCACCCGCCAGGCTTGGAGTTGTTGGCGCGATACCCTGTTTGCCCCATATCTAATAAAATCATTAAGGAATTTTTATTATACACAAAATTCAATAGCTTCCCATCCATATGCGATAAAGATCTGAAACCAGGAGTATTTTAAAGAACATTCAATATGGCTCTTACTACACCCAATGGATTTTGACAAATGTAATCATGTACATTTTTAGTGAAATTTTACTATGCATAACATTCAATAGCTCCCCATCCATATGAAATAGAGATCTGAAACCAAGGGTATTTTGAAGAACATTCAATATGGCTCTTACTACACCCAATGGATTTTGACAAAAATTAACATTTATATTTTTAAGAAAATTTTATTATTCACAAAATTCAATAGGTTCCCATCCATACTATATAGAGATTTGAAACCAAGTGAATCTTAGGGGAAATGATAAAAGGCCTACTCTTAACTGAAACCCATTGTTGGGAGAATGATAGGCCAGATAAAACTGTATTACTTCAAGCCTCATTCTGTATGCATACTTCAGGCAAACTGAATTGGTTTTTAATCATGTTTGTTGCTATTTTAACTGTACATATATATTATGACAGATCAGATTTAATGACTATGATGGCTTTGTCCAGACACGTGGGAACCACTGGAAATTTGTGGTAAGTTGTGTTGGTTACTGTGTGGACATTTTAAGTTGGTATAAAATTTATGTAAGGAGATCTGAGATTAGTATCTGACAATTAGAAATATTTGGGTGTAGGCAGAAATTGTGCCACAGCTGGTGATACCCATTTTCTCATGCTGAATTGTGTACATAATCTTACTTTGTATTGGTCTCATATACTTGTGCGTGAATAAGGCAAAAAGAGAGAATCATTCTATCCAGCTTACAGAAGTAACAGCTTACATATGTCTACTGAGTGGCCCACCAATGGGCCCAAAGTGGCCATTCTGTGAATAGTCTGTGCCTGATTGAACAGGACATTGCTGTGGGGGCTGAAGGCCATCTTGGTCTCCTCCCTACGTAGTGTTCCTGGTCAGAATGTGTAAGTGTAGAGAAAACAACATCTGCAACCCTAGAAGAAGAAAGTCCTTTTCTGTACTTAACTCTATATGTTTGGAATTCACCAATCAGATGCAGGCTACACCTATTCAGAATCTCTGTAGAAATGTCTATGCTTGAAAAGTAACAGCTGCTTTCATCCTTCCTGTTTTTGTACATAGTTGATCTGCTGAGGTATGACTCCCTTACAGCTGTTCAAATAAAGCTTTTTATTTGTCAAAGAAATATCTCTCCAACCATGCACCTGCTTTTCCACAATTGGCACACCCATACTGCTTTTTAATGGCACTCTTTGTATCAGTAGTATTAGAGCAGAGGCGGTGTGACGGAGAAAGGATTCTCCGCACAAACGGGCGCATCCGCCTCGCTATGAGGAAGCGGGGGACTGCGGCAATACATGTGTTTTGCGCAATGTTTAAATAATACACGGACTCGGTATAATTTGCATCCGTTTATTCCTTGGGCTAGAAATATTGTGTTCAGTCCTGCAAAAGGAAAGAATATGGTTATAGCTGTATATAGGATTGGTACAACAATGTTTGTTTGAATTGTTTGTTTGGATTTGCTAAACTTAAGGTAGCGAACACGAGTGTTTGTTTCGGGTGACACGGAACAAGCAATCACATTTGCTAATATAACAACTAAGCAATTATGATTTGTAACTTTAAAACAAAATTGAGTAATTGCAATTAAGTTTAAAGGACTCACCTGTGGTTTAGAGCTCGCCATATTGGAACAGGCAAAAGGAGTGCATACTCTAATCATGGAAATTATATAGTATTATGGGTAGCGTAGTTCCCATCAAATGAAACGTGAAAGGGGAGATTGCGTTGCCAATGTGAATTTATGCAGCAATATGTTTATTTGGAACCAAAACATGTGGCTTTGTCAATGTAATGTTCGTATTTAATTGTGGGATGAATTGTTGTTATAATTGTTGTCACTTTGTTCTTGTAAATCTATTTTAATATTTTGACCCAGGTAATGGGTTAGTCAAGGGCACATATCAGACTATTTATGCACCCGAGTTCTGTCATTTGGAGGAGAAGGCTGTAAGAGAGCATAGACTCTGAGCCAGTGAAGAAGGAGGCACCTGGGAATAATTGCCCAGTGTTATTTGTTTATTCTTGTAAATAGGGTTTTTGTTTTTTTTGTTTGTTTGTCGTTATATAGCACAATTAAACGTCTTGTCTTCGTTCACCCCAATCTCTGTGGTCGTCACCTGTTTGCCGCTCGCCGTCCCATCACAGGCGGTATCGAAAACGTACAGCTACATTTTCAGTGTATTTCAACAGGACCAGTGATCCAAAAACAATTCATTATTTTTTAATTATATCTGAAACATTTAACACAGAGTCCTCCTCTTTGATGCATTTTAGTGAAAGCGTTCCCAAACTCTGTTTTAAAACCACCGGCATGTTTATTTCCCTCTTTTTAAATCTGAAAGTGTTCAAGTGTCACCTGTGAAAGTTCATTTTCCATTTGCCTGCCTTTTACACACATTGAGCTTGTACACATGGAACTGAGTGAAGAGTTCAGAGGGTATTTTTTGTCTGAGGAAAAGGTGATGTAGCTTTTTTTCTAGTGATAACAGCTTTTGCATTGTTAATTGTATTACAGTATCTTAATGCAGTGAAATAATTCATTTTTGTCCTGGATCCATTGGGAGAACATGAAGACAGTGACTCAGAGGATGCCAGACAAAAATTCAGGTGAAGGTTAGGAATGGCCTCTATACAAAATACCAAATAAATCTACCAAGACTGAATATACAAAATTAACTCATTATTGTGCATTCAGTCATTTCCCCTAAAATTCACTTCGTTTCAAATCTCTACATAGTATGGATGGGAACCTATTGAATTTTGTGAATAATAAAAATTTCTTTAAAATATAAATGTTAATTTTTGTCAAAACCCATTGGGTGTAGTAAGAGCCACATTGAATGTTCTTTAAAATACACCTAATTTCAGATCTCTATCGCATATGGATGGGGAGCTATTGAATTTTACACATAGTAAAAATTCACTAAAAATATAAATGTTCATGTCTGTCAAAATCCATTGGGTGTAGTAAGAGCCACATTGAATGTCCTTCAAAATACCTTTGATTTCAGATCTCTATCACATATGGATGGGAAGCTATTGAATGTTATGTATAGTAAAAATTCACAAAAAATATAATGCTCATGTTTGTCAAAATCCATTGGGTGTAGTAAGAACAACACTGAGTGCTTTTCACAATATTCCTGGTTTAAAATCTCTATTTCATATGGATGGGAAGCTATTGAAGCTATTATATTTTGTGTATAATAAAAATTCCTTAATGATATACATGCTTCTTTTTCCAAAATCCATTAGCAGTTGTATTAGCCATATTGTGTTCTTTAAAATACACCCATTAAGAAGGAACTTCGGTTGAGATGAATATTACCCGTAATACATGTATGGCCAATATTATCGCCAGCCCAATTTAAATGAGCAGAACTTTTATGATAGTCCCTAAAATTTTTGAAGGAAACGGTGACGTTATCATAGTTAAATGATACTAATCACCGCACAAATCAGAAAATGATAATTAAAATCTTAAATTCCCTGATGTAGTTAAGACTGTGTCTTCCTCCGAATAGGAACATTTGATCACTTAGATTACAACAACTGTTTTTAAAAGTGTGATGACAATCAAAACGCAAATGTGTCACGAATGTACAATATAAAACCAACTTTACTTCCCTCCATTCAAAGTGGTCATCTTTGACGAACTGTAAACACGCAGCTGTACTGATTGCGAAGTCTAGATGGTATTAAGTCCACTCATTTTTCCTACAGTCGGTCATATCCGCGATATAGATGAAGATCTGTGCTCAAGGACACATTCATAGGTTAACACTGCTGCCGGTACCTCTAAATCGCTTCTGCTTGCTGAGAACTTTCTGGCCATGACACATGCTGGCGTCCCCAAATTACAATGTTACAAATTACAGTGAGATATTTCCTTGTTCGAGTGCTGATCGAGTGTGCCGACTCAAAGAGTACCCAGAAAAGTCACAAAGATTTCGATGTACCGTGGGAGCGATATAAAAGCGTGTCAATTCTGTGATTTAAAAAAATGTATTCAAAATATAATTGAACAATTTTGTGAATTTGCTACTTCCGAGTTGCGACTGTGATCACGTGACATTTGACGACAGCTGGCTGTTGCTAGTCAGGTCGAGTGGTTACCCTTTTAGGTCCACGTTCTTTCTTTCCTTCATCGCTCTCCACTTACCAACGATCCCTCTCCAAATACAGAAGCTCTCAATGCTTCCCGTCCATATCCGTTGTAGATGGCTTCCAAAAAATCGGGGTTCTCAAACATAACACACGGTAACGTTTACTCAATAAAAACAGAGATTTCCTAATTTACCTTGAATAACGTAGTCTCACCAACACTGACTTTCGATACGAGAGCTTCTACACCTAGAAGAATTTTAACTGGGCAAAATGAATACATTTTGATTTGTATGACAGCCAGAAAATACATCTAAATGTAATCACTGCTGCAACGCATTCAACGAACAAATGGAGTTTTAAAACTATCCCCTCGATTGATTTTCCCCCTGGGGAACATGTTCAGTCCAAGTCGATCTCAAATTATACAGCGGAAAACTGAAGGAAAATATAACGAACACTGGCCTACCTAGGAAAGCTCCTGAGAATGAACAAACTTATTCTTGTTTTTTTTTTTTTATTAAAACCGTAGAATTTAATTTGAATTCTCCCGATATTTCTTCAAACAGTGTAAATGCACTTGACGTTTTAAATAAAAGAATATTTACATAATTAAATGCTAGTCGGTTACACTGAAAAAAATGAATCTGGGAGGATGTAAATGTAACACAATGAAATCTGTGATATTATCGATAAAAAATCTAAGTTCATTACTTTACATGAATATGTCAAGGTTAGTAGCCTACTTAATCTGCATTTGTTCAGAAAAACATCAGTGTTGTGCAAGTTCACATGTCAGAAGAGCTAGCTCAAAGTTCAGTTCACACAGATTAAAATGAACAAGTTCACGTTCATAGTTCACAATTCTGAATTTTGAACAAGTTCACAGTCCCAGTTCATTTCTTCCATTTTTAAATGAGCTGCTCCAGGGACTATTTTATGTGTACGTCTACATGCGCAGTGATTGTTACGCGGGACATGGGCAGTTGGTTGCGAGCTGTCGAGCTGTCTATCTGATGAGTGGCACTAATGAAAACGTCTCAAGTATGGAATAACGCCGTCCGTGTTTATTCATCAAGCAGTAACTTTAACACACCCAAGGATTCCGAATCTCGCGCAAACCTGAACGAGCTCAAATGCGCTAGGCTTTGTGACGTACTTCCGATTAAAAATAATACTTCTCGGTTATTTCCGGTCTATTTGTTTTCTTGGAGCTAGCTAGCTAGAGAGCTCTTGACAGCGTAATGTTTAGGCTATTTCACAACGAGTGTACGCTAGAAAATGTTCAAGACGGAACATTTTCAAAAACAGGAAGAAGAAATACTCTTGCTGTGTCTAGTGGTGTAACCGTTGTAACGGACTGTAGTTGATCGGTGATCTGTACGGATCCCCGCCCACGGTTCGGCACGCATGTGAACCGCGGATTAATTGCAAAGTTTAACCATAATAGTGTGAAATACAGTTTTACTGCCGCTGTTACTTTTTAAAGTAATAATTTCCTGAATCTCGGTGCAGAGTTGCAGTGAAAAGATACAAGCGCAATTTTAAAAATTGCCAAATGAATAAATGTAAATGTAAAAACCAGCAACCTTACTTAGCAGAAGCGTTGCGAAGACGAAGGCTGCGTCCTCACTCACTATTCAGTCATACAATAAGTTAATAATTTTCTGGATATAGTTTTATGTTTGCAAGTTTATTCGAACATTTGTATGAACATCTTTGTGTCTAACTCTGCCAGCTAGCTAAGTGACTAGCTAGTTGCAACTGACATTAACCTGCTAGCTAGATAATACCGCTACCAATCTAGCTATCACTAGTTAATTTAATGAAAGAACTAGCACCCAGATTCATCTGTTCAAATTAGTTGAAACTAAAGTTAGCTATCTAGCTGGCAGTTAAGTCCAACGATCAATTGTAAAATGAATATATAAAGTTCTTTAAGTAATGGAAAGCAAAATTATATGTGTCTCCTCTTTTTTTGCTAATACGAAAAATGATCCGATCAGGAAAAATCGTGATACGATCCGAGCCGTGAGTTTTGTGATCCGTTGAACCCCTAGCTGTGTCCCGCTTTGTTCGGCATCATCCAAATTTAACGGCATACTAAGTTTCCATGGCTCTCCGACCCATCCCGACCTGAGAAGACAATGGCTAGTAAACATACGCAGGGATAATTTCACCATTTCCTCTCACACTAAGGTCTGCAGCAGACACTTGATCAGCTCATAGAGCCAACAACCCTTGATGGTTGAAATTAGAAATATAACCTCTGCTTCATGGAAAAGAGCTAGTAGGTTATTATAAGAACAGTGTGTTATTATTGAACCCTGTTCCTAGAAGAAGCCTACCCTCCTGAATGCTTAGCGTTAGCCTACCTTCTCTCCCTACTAAAACAAACTTGATTAGCCTCCCTTGATAACTATAATGCCTTAGATGGTGTATATTAGCAGTGTTACCTTAATGTAAATTTGTAAATTAATGTAAATCACCCAAACACACACGTTTCCATCTTATCCTTATTAACTTGATAAAATTAGCCTATGTGACCAATCAAATTAGGTGTGATAAAACAGGGAGACACGGAAAACGTCCAAGTTGGTAGGCCTTTAGGAATAGGCCTGCACGATATGAGGAAAATCTATTGCGATGACGATATGACTTGCGATAGGCTAAATAAATACTGAAGTGTGCACATTAGCTATACAGTCCCTATGTCTTTCTGCTTTAACATGTACACTGCTAACATAGTTAATGTTAGTGAACTTGTACAACGAAAGCTAGCATTTGGCGTTAGCTAGCATTAGTTAGTTAATAGTTGTTTTCTTATCTTCGTAGCTGTGTATATAAAAGACGCAGCATATAATTTAAATCCTTTGTCTAATTTGCTGGTTGGGGCTTTAGTCGTCCTGCAAATCCGATGAACATCGGTGATATTCAACTTTGGTAGCCCTTTGTAGACAGCAGGTGTAGAACGTCGCCAAATTGAACCGGAAACAACCGAGCAGTAATAAGTAGAACGCGGAAGTGATTGTGCAACCAGCGGATTCACGTTCTTTAGTTGCAAACGGATACGTTCAAGTTCACCGTTCACCGAAAAAATGAGCACGTTCAATGAACGTGCTCTTTTAACGCGTTCATGCACAACACTGGAAAACATTTTATTACATACATATTATATGCCATGCTGTGCATTCTGGTTGTTATAGAGAATGTGAAGAAACGTCACGCCGTGTTGCATGTTGGGACGGGGGCGCCATCTTGTGAGGATGGCGCTCTGTTTACCTGTGCCTGCTACGGTGGTTACCTGCATACCTTTTGTTTTGTTTGGCTAAAAGTTTTCTAAATCGTTCAAATCTAAAGGAGAAGGGGAGAGATGGAGAAGCAGAAAGAGAAAGAAAACTGACATTTGGGGGAGAAATTAAATTGCAATGCCAAGCAACGGTATTTGGACAAACTAGTAACGATAAATAACATAGTGTAGAAATTGCAAATGAGTGGGAGCGACAATTTCTATCTTTGGCACACAAACGTGTGATCCGTTTATTGAAAAGATCAAACACACAACTCCACAACAAAGATGGCGCAGACCATCAAAAAAAAAAACCACTAGGTCAACGACGTCACAGCAGTCTTAAAGGCACCGCGTCTCATTAACGCCGACCTGTTTAGAACGTAACTGTGCGTGTGAGCTACATATACTTACAAACAGACGCACGCTACAACTGTGTGTTGAACACTGCTGACAACATACACACGTAATCCCAGACATACAGTATAATTGCGCATAGAACAGAACAGCTATGGTGAATTATGTCCCAAAGAGTCCGCTACAATAGATCCATATGACTTGGAAGCCCAAGAATGGATTACAGACCCCGATGCACTACCTCCACTCACATACCCGGACATTGTAAATTATCTCGTTTTTGGACTGAGTGCATACACTTTGCGTGAGTTTAAAAGTTATAAATCCCTAGAAGCTCATGAACAGTTTTGCAGTGGCTGTGTGCAAGATCTGCTCATTCTCAAGCCGGCAAACTGCGAGAGCACAGTCATACTCGCAAAGGTAAGGTGGTATTCCTCTTTTTGGCCCAATTATTAAACCAAACAAAATACAAAACTTTCAGAAACATTCAGCAATGTGATTGTTTTATTGAGCTATAGGCAGTGGGTTTGATCAGTCGCATTATTAATAAAAAGATTTGCTATAGTCCGGCGTCTTCTCGTCACCTCCTCAACCCGCTTCCCTTCGTGTTTTTTCCACGCAGGAAAGGCGAAAAAACGTATTCCATTGTCTAGTTTTCTCCCTAAACGATAGTGTGACCTACTATGGCAGTTCATATGGCAGCAGCACTGACCTACCATGGCAACGTTTTTCAGAATCACGACAGAAAATCAAAACACAGCCTCCAACTCACGAACAGGAAGGCAGCGGCATCCTCTAGTGATGTGTCGGTCGCGAACGAGCCGACTCCTGTCTGAGAGCCGATTTCTTTTTTCTTTATTTTTTTGTTAATTAATACAAGACCGAATAATAGGATGTAGAATCGTAACATACATTTATACACAAGGACCAGATGCACTGTGTTTAGTGTTTGTAGCGAAACGCTAATTTACAACGTTCAATATAAATAAAACGTTCAATACACATGTGTAATACTGTTTGTTTTTACATTGTTTTTATACCAAACATAATGTAAAATAATGGTATTCTGGAACTTATAAGGTTTAGTATAATTACATTGAATATTTTAAGTGATATACGTGCACACATACCATTCATAGGTCAAAACATTGCTAAATTTGAATTATAAAAGCCAGAAGTGGTACTAGAATCTACTAGATGAAGAGCCGTTTGGGAGCCTAACGAGCCGGCTGTTATTGCTGAGCTGAGCCAAATGATCTGGCTAACTAAAAAGAGCCGCAATTCCCATCACTAGCATCCTTACAAGATGGTGCGTTAACAAAATTCAACACGGCATGACGTCAACGTCTTCGCACACGTTGGTGAAACAAGGTGGAGCAGACGGACGTCGACTGAAAATTTTGAACGGTAAGTCTGATTTTGAATTTAACAAAGAATTGACTTATCTAAGTTAAATTAATAAATGTGCGTTAATGTAGGCTAATTTAGTGTGTTGGGGGTAGGTGGGCAGAGCTTCCCGGCATGCCTTGAGGCGATGGACTGTTGCTTAGTGTGACGTTCACAAAAGTGTCACATTTGTGTATTTACATACTGTATATTTCTTGGTGACTATTGTCTTTTCTTTTACAATGAAGTGTATTTTATTTGGGGAAATGTGTGCCCAAGGAATATGAGTGTTTGTTTTGCAAAGGTTTCTTCTAAAAATGGTAGTTGACATATTCGCTCCAGACCAGTAGAGGGCGCAGCTGCGTAGCGAATCATATCTGTCTTCGTTGTGGATTTTCCTCGTAACTTCAGAGAACTTGAATGCAGTAAGACGCTGTTGCCCTGCCTCATTTCTGTCCTGTATTTTCAGGTTAGTAATGCCTAAAACACTGTTAACACAGAACTAAAGTAAAATATTATGTTAGCTACTTATTATGGTCAAACCGATTTTGATAAGAATATGCTTTTGTTAATGTATTGGTTTCAATTCGTCACGAGAGATCTAACCCTTGGCACGGGAAGCTAGCTAATAGCGGCGATGCACATCTTTGAATAAAAGAGCTAGTTAACGTATCACACACGTTCTCCCACGCCCGCAAACATACACTACTCACAAAAAGTTAGGGATATTTGTCTTTCGGGTGAAATTTATGGAAAATGTACAAAGTTCACGCTACAGTGATATTATATCATGAAAGTAGGGCATTTAAGTAGAAGCATGCTGTTCACAAGTCGACTTATTGTCTGCTGAGGCATGGCATCCCACTCTTCTTGAAGGGCGGCCCTCAGGTCATTGAGGTTCTGGGGTACAGAGTTACGAGCCTCTACACGGCAACTCAGCTGATCCCATAGGTTTTCTATGGGATTCAGGTCTGGAGTAAGTGCAGGCCACTCCATTTGAGGTATCCCAGTCTCCAGCAGCCGTTCCCTAATGATGCGACCTCGATGAGCTGGGGCATTGTCATCCATGAAGATGAAATTAGGCCTGTGTTGTTCATGCAGGGGCACAATGACTGGATTAATGATGTTATTCAGGTAGTATGGGCTTGTCACTGTACCATTCACAAAGTGTAGGGCAGTTCTGTATTGACTAAACACACCTGCCCACACTGTAACACCACCACCACCAAAGGCTCGTCTGGTGACAACAGTGGCTGATGCATAGCGCTCTCCTTGACGTCTCCAACATTGTTGGTGGCCATCATTTCTGCTCAGCGTGAATCGACTTTCATCAGAGAACAGCACTGAGGCCCACTGGTCCCTCGTCCAGCGTAAATGCTCCCTGGCCCATGCAAGGTGATGACGCCTGTGCCTGGTGGTGCGGTCAGGTACCCTTGCAGGTCGTCTAGCACGCAGACCACGCTGATGTAAACGGTTTCGAATGGTCTGACGTGACACTTGGGTGCCTCTCACCTCCCTTAAATGTGCCTGGAGTTGAGTGGCATTTATCATCCGGTTCCGCAGGGCACTGTTCACAATGAAGCGGTCATCAGTGTGGGATGTGGCCAAAGGACGTCCACTTCTATGCCTGTCTGTGACGCTTCCAGTCTCTCTGTATCTCTGTTGCAACCTGCTGATGACACTCTGTGACACTCTAAGCTTAGTGGCCACTTCCCTCTGAGAACATCCTGTTTGAAGCCTCGCAATGGCGCGGTACTGTTGATCAATTGTTAGGTGTCATCTTGGTCTCATGATGTCAAAATGCGAACAGCATGATGTAGAGGACTGTTTAAATACCAATTCTAATTGAACCAGGAAATTTATTGGTCGATTCATGGATCAAACACCTGTTGTGAATTTTGCCGTTCAGCTCCTTGTTAGAGAACAGCAAGTTGTGCAAAAAGTACTGAAACATTGAACAGTTGGACATGTGCATTCAAAAGTTTAGAGAAGGTCAAATTAAGTTCACCTGTAAAGGTTATAGTGCATTTCAGGTTCATCCTGAAATTTCACCCGAAAGCCAAATATCCCTAACTTTTTGTGAGTAGTGTATGTTTGATGTATTATATGAGCTACAATGTCTGTCCATGTTAGTTAGTCTGGGTTTCTCCCACCAATGACTGTAATTCATTTCTGTTTCATGAGTTTATGAAAAATGTCAATGTTTGTTGGTAATATAGTTGAAATTAGCTCTTGACATTCTTTGCAGTAAGTGTTGCTTAGCGTAATGCTAATGCTCTTGTGTGTATTGACAAAATGAGACGGTTAATGTCAGATTGACTAAATACTGATAGCTGAAGTTTGTAAATGGATTCTGAGCAGCTTTACTGGTGAAACTATACCATGGGTTTTTGTACTTCACATACACAGATAGCATTAGATAAAGTAGGAAGTAAAGTGAATATGTATTTTATGTATTGAGAAGTACTTGTTACATTTTGTACATGGAGACTGAATTATACTATGATATAAGACATTGAATATATAAATTGAATATAAAGAAAGACAACATGCACTTGCTGAAAAAGAATGTTTAATAAAGATAACTACAGAGAACTTGAATGAAGTAAGACGCTGTTGCCCTGCCTCATTTCTATCCTGTATTTGGGTCAATGATGTGACGCTCATTTTTTTGTGTCCATAAGATTTAGTTAAATTTAAAAGTGTTAAAATTTGAAAATAAACAGACAGATTACTTATAAAAATTATTTTCTTCAGGACCTAATCTAAAATTTCTGATTTTAATCCATTTTAAGAGAATATTTCAAGGATGATGGCAAAAATGTCAATGTGGTGTAACCGCAAAAACTTTGTAACCAATATTTTTTCCTTATTGAAAAAATGTGAAATTCCCAATAAAACACTATATCACGTATGTTGGCATAATCTTACATAAGATGTATTTAATATTAAATAAGATAAGATAAGATAGAACTTTATTGATCCCACAGCGGGAAATTCACATGTCACAGCAGCATTTAGACAGAGGTAGAAAGAGTGGCAAAGTGCAAAAGTGCAATAACGTAAAAAATACAAAAACACAAAGGAATACAGAAGAAGAAAACAAACAAAAAAACATATTATATATATATAAACAACCAATAAAATAGTAAATAAGTGTACATTAAGAATAAAAAAAAACATACAGAAAAATAAGAAAAACCACAGATGTGCAAAAACTAGAGATGTGCAAAACCAAGTGTATTTACAGAGTGGTGGGGTTTATTTATTATTAAACAGTCTGACCACAGTTGGGATGAATGACCTGCGGTAGCGCTCCTTCTTACACCGTGGTGTCCCTGTCCATACAGCCCCTTCCCCAGCAGACCACAGCGTAAAAGATGGCTGAGGCCACCACCGTGTCGTAGAAGGTCCTGAGGAGAGCCCTGCACACTCCGAAGGACCTCAGCCTCCTCAGCAGGTGAAGGCGGCTTTGACCTTTCTTGTACAGGGCATGAGTGTTGTCTCTCCAGTCCAGTTTGTTATTAAGGTGAACACCCAGGTATTTGTAGTTCTCCACTACCGCAATGTCCATACCCTGGATGTTCACAGGCGTGATGTGTGGTGTCATCTTCCTAAAATCCACGATCATCTCCTTTGTCTTGCTGGTGTTGATGTAGAGCTGGTTGAGCTCACACCAACTGACAAAGTCCTTGATGACCACCCTGTATTCCAGTTCATTCCCCTCAGACACACATCCAACGATGGCTGTATCATCCGAGAACTTCTGGATGTAGCAGTTGCTGGTGTTGTGGCAGAAGTCTGAAGTGTAGAGTGTGAAGAGGAAGGGAGAGAGCACCGTACCCTGAGGGGCCCCTGTGCTACAGGTCACCACATCAGACACACAGTCACGGAGTCTCACATACTGTGGTCTGTTGGTGAGGTAGTCAATGATCCGTGTAGTCAGGTGACGATCAACTCCTGCTCCCTCCAGCTTCGCCCTCAGTAGTGCAGGCTGAATGGTGTTGAAAGCACTGGAGAAGTCAAAAAATGATGAAACATATTTGTTCTAAATATTTTAATTAACGTGGGGAATAATGTCTGTCAAGTCAACTTCTTGAAATGTCAAGTGGTGTAACCGCCATTCAAGGAGCCATTTTATAAATATTATGCAAGAAGATCATGTGACAGGAAATGATATCACAGAGAAGGACACCTGAAGACCATAACTGCTGCATGTCAAGGTTAGTATCTCTCGTTAAAATACGAAATAATTTCACATTTTTAGGGCGTGGTCAGGTATGCTTAGGTTATATGTCAAATGGTATGACCTCAGGAAAATAATGATAAATAATAATTGTATAAATGTGTATTTACTTTCAAAACTGTGTTTTAAATATTCACACAAAGGTCATGTGCTTACATAGTTGTCCATGTTATTGCCTGTAAAATTTGAATTTGAATTGTCAAATGGTGGAACCGGTTACACTATTTGACTCATAATACAAACCTTTCTTTTTGAGGACAATTGTATCTAATAAGGCCTAAATCAGTCATTTATTGTGCTGATTATATTACAGGGTATCATTTAAACAGTGACACCTACTGTTGAACATGAACAGCAGCTTAGACCTAAAGACCTAAAATTCCACAATAATTTTACCTATAGGAGAAGTATTCCTAAAATATTAAATTTTACATTTTTATGATGCACTTTCATTATTTCATGATAAATATGTGTACTATATGCCTATGTATGTGTGTTTATATATACAAATAATAAATACAGTATAATATAGTTTCCTTTCCCCCAATAGATGCCTCTAGCAAGCAAGGAAAAACTGGCTCGTCATAGAGCACGAATGAACCTGTGAACTCACACCATTCAAAACTCACAATGGATGACTGGAAAGAATTCCAAGCACACAGCCTGAAAATCTGATATTCTTCCCTACTGACCCAAACTTTTCTGCACAGGATAGGAATAGGACAGGAATTTTTCACAGCCCTAAATACACGATTCTCCCTCTTTCTCTTTCCCTTCTACCCCTTTCTATCACATAAATAGTTTTGTAGACATGTTTTTACCTGTTGCATATGTTAGCATGTTATTTTATCAGATTTTATAAGTTTTCTTTTCTGAAACTGAATACAGGGTTCCCACTGATTTCTGCCAGATGTTTTGTCTGCATTGAAATGAAACAATACAGTTCAGTTCTGTCACACAGACACAATTTTCTGGAAAGAAATGATTGAGAAATGATAGGATCTCTCTCTCTCTCTCTCTCTCTCTCTCTCTCTCTCTCTCTCTCTCTCTCTCTCTCTCTCTCTCTCTCTCTCTCTCTCTCTCTCTCTCTCTCTCTCTCTCTCTCTCTCTCTCTCACACACACACACACACACACACACACACACACACACACACACACACACACACACACACACACACACACACACTTGAACTATGATTGCTGATATGTTTTTTTAACCCAGATTTTGTCTGGTATTTTTACTTTAACTGAAATCACAAGACATGCATTAATCCTGTTACTTCATTCTTGTAAAATGTTTTTTATGTATTGGAATATGATAAAGCATCAATTTCAGTTGACTTTTCTGACTGATGTGCTTACTATTGGTGTCAGTTTTTTTGCCTTAGACTGTAGAAGCAATATGGTCAGTTGGTGTAACCGGTTAATGTCAATTGGTGTAACCAGTATTTTTCATAAAATTCTGATAATGTACAAAAAAGTTCATGTAGATAAAATGTAGTACTCTGTTACATTGCAATAATGTTTTTAAAGAGTTTTTACATAATTTGCCAAAGATTATTCAGAAAACAGAGACGTTAACAGCATAATGTCTTGCTCAATATCACAAAAACACATATTTAAATGTAGAAATCATCGTAAAATCTACTTCCATATATTTCAAAATGAAATATTTTATGAGCACACTTACATAAACTGTAGGTGGGTAAAATATTTAATTTTCATTCTTTTTGTGGTTACACCATTTGACAATTTCATGTGCATTCACTCCTGTCTTTTGTAAAAAATGGTACAAATGCCATTTCAAATTATATGAAACGAACAGAAATACAAAATATACATTTTAACAAACCTAAGGCATACTCTTTTTAAAAGTTTTAACATAGTTTTTGAAATGCCCATCTTGCCAACCCTTACTTGTCACTGACCCATTTTCAGGAAAACATATGTTATTTCTGTGCTGCAACGCGGTACCCCTAACATCAGCCCCAGTTCTTTATTGTTCAGTTTATGTTTCCCATTGTGTCTAGTAAAAGTGTATGTTGTTCATCATTTAGTCTTTTTGTTCCTCTGGTCAATTTGTGCACGGACAGTCTGCCTATATAAAGCTGCACAGGAAATTTCTTCCTTCAGCTCATGTTTGCGCTAGCTCAGCTTGTAGGCTATGTCCCAATACAAAGCTGCCTTAGAAGGCAGCATTTGAAGGGAGCATTATCACTATTTTCACAATTTTGCACACTTGCCCTTCGTAGGCATGTCCCAAACCGAAGTCATCACAAAGTGTGCCCTTCTAAGGTGCCTTATTTCGGTTAAATTTGAAGGCAGCATCCGATGTACCCTTCGCCAGGTAGGATATCCCATAAGTCTTTGCGGTTAGCTCAGGCTTCTCAACTTCTGTTAAATTAATGGTGGCTGAAAACACCACAGCGGTAGATGCGGTGGTAGTAGAGGAGCTCATTATAAATGTCCGTATACAGTGAACTCAATTTGTTGTGGTTATATCTAAAAAATACATTGTAATTAATTAATACACTGGAATAATGTATGTAATGTTTTTAAGCCTCGGTGAGCTTTCCGTGAACTAGCTAGCTAGCTTGCTAGTAATCACGTTACTTTCCAATAGAACAAGCTAGCTATCTAGCTTACATAGCGGTAGTTTGGTCGTCCATTGAACAAAGGTGAAGTCTTTTACAGCTACTGAAATGCTTAACATGATAATTGATTAAATTGAAAAAAGTAACTGATCTAGTGGCTAATTATTATTATAGTTACACGAAAGTTATTAAACTAACTTTCTCTCCAGGGACACGAACGATGTATGACTTCATCCTGCCTTCAAAGTGTGTCCCGATTTCGTTGCCTTTTGAGGTTCCTTTTCCATTAGGATGCTGCCTTATAAGAGAGCTCACTTCTAAGGGTGCAGGCAGCAGGCAGCTGACTTAGTATTGGGACACAGCCGTAGACTGTGGGGTGAAGAGGCAGTGCTTGGCGTCACATGTTTTGGAGGAGAGCAGTTTGTCTGTGGATTTTAGCATAGGTTGCAGTATGAGAGGCATTCTAATGACACAACTGGGCACTCCAAATCGAGAAAAAGGGGAAAAAAGGACATTCCAAGTATGAAGAAAATA
The DNA here is from genome assembly GCA_019176425.1 of Megalops atlanticus. NCBI lineage: Eukaryota > Metazoa > Chordata > Actinopteri > Elopiformes > Megalopidae > Megalops > Megalops atlanticus. The sequence goes on along the minus strand of CM032882.1, from coordinate 1,608,200 downwards.
ATTTTCACCATGCTACACTAAACGTCACTGACAACCATGTCCAAATTCCAATTGTTATTCATATCACTTGTAATGTCACTATTTTCATGGCACTCTTTTTGTGGTTTGATTTCATTTCTTGCAATTTGCCCATGAAGGCCACAATTTTTAATGATTTTTTTTGGGGGGTTGCTCTGTCACCTTTGGATTTACAGTTGCCTAATGACCATTCGTCTCACAGCTCACGGGGGGAAAGATGTGAATATGAATTCTATTTGTCCCAAAGGAAGAGGGTTCCTCCACAGTCACCCAGTTTAGGACAATCTTGCTCCTGAATGTGGAATGCAAGATTGTCTTCTCTGTGCTCGCAAGGAGGCTGACCTCTTATATGACACAGAACCACTACATCAACACATCTATCTAGAAAGGAGGTATCCCAGGCTTTTCGGGGTGTCTGGAACACATCTCAATGATCAGCCAACTGATCTGTGAGGCCAAGCAGAAGAAAGGTGACCTAACAGTTGTCTGGTTAGACCTCGCGAACGCCTACGGGTCAATCCCACATGACCTCATCCAAGAAGGACTCGACCACTATTACATTCCGGTGGCTATTTGAGACATGATCACCAGCTACCTAGGAGGGTTCAAACTCAGATTCTCATCAGCCCATTTCACAACCAACTGGCAGGACCTCCAAAAGGGGATTCCAACAGGGTGCACCATCTTCCCCATCCTGTTTATTATGGGTATGAACCTCCTAATATCAGCAGCAGAAGGTGTGACCCGTGGCCCCGTGCTGGAGTCGGGCATTGTCCAGCCTGCACCACGAGGGTTCATGGACGACATTACGATAACAACTGTGTCACATGTCCAAGCAAGGTGGGTGTTGGAAACCCTGGACAGTGTAGCTACTTGGGCGAGGATGTCCTATAAGGCCAGGAAGTCCAGGAGTATGGTGATCAAGAAGGGCAGAATTACCAACAAGTTCAGCCTCCAAGTTCAGGGTGAGGTCATCCCATCCATTGAGGACAACCCGATAAAGTGCTTGGGAAAGTGGTTCAATGCATCACTGACAGATGGAGCCAATGTCACCAATGCTGTGAAGCAGACCGATGAATGGCTGAAGAAGATTGACAAATCCGGACTCCCCAGCAAATTTAAGACCTGGCTGTACCAGCATGGCCTTCTGCCCAGGCTTCTTTGGCTCTTCACAGTTTACGAGTTCCCCATGACTGCTGTCGAGGGCATCGAGAGGAAAATCAAGCACCTGCGGAGATGGTTGGGAATTCCCTCAAGCTTCTCTTCAGTGGGCCTCTACATCCGATCAGGGCAACTAGAGCCCCTGTCATCAGTCGTGGAGGAATTCAAGCTGGCAAAATGTAGAGTCTTATTAAGCCTGAGAGACTCCAACGATGAACTGGTAAAGCAAGCAGGTGTCACAACCAGATCTGGGCGCAAGTGGGCAGCCAACGCAGCTGTAGAGCAGGCAGTGAGTTCTCTGAAGCTGCGAGACATCATTGGCAACCCCTGCGTCGGGTGGCAAGTCCTCGGCTCTGCACACTTCCAGCAGTGGGGAAACGCAAGTGCAAGGAAGAGGCGAGACATGGTCCAGGTAGAAGTATGGACTCGCGAGGAGGAGAAGCAGATGTCAAAGGCAGTGAAACAAGGGGCCCAGGGTGCATGGACAAAATGGGATCTGCCCAAGCACAAGATCTCATGGGCAGAGCTGTGGAGACTGGAGCCCTTCCATATTTCCTCCCTCTTGCGATCTATGTATGACACCCTTTCTTCGCCATCACATCTGCACACCTGGGGGCTGAGAGAGGACCCACACTGCAAGCTCTGTGGTCAAAAGGGGACACTGGCACATATACTGTCTGGGTGTAAAACATCTCTAACCTAAGGACGGTACAGGTGGCGCCATGATAAGGTGCTTTTGTCTCTCAGCCAGCACGGACTTGAAGAACGCCATCACCTTCATAAGGGAGGGAGCCAGGCCTTTATCAACCAAAAGATCAAAACCCAATCTGCTGCAAACTGCCAGGTCCTGGGAGATGAAGGTCGATGTGGGAAGGAGGCTGCAGTTCCCGGAGGTGGTGCATACAACTCTCCGTCCGGATACTGTATTGTGGTCAACCGAAGGCCGGAAAATAATTCTGGTTGAGCTGACGGTGCTGTGGGAGGAGAGCTGCAAAGAGGCCCATGAGAGAAAAACCTTGAAGTACCAGCCCTGAGTTCAGGAGTGCAAGGACAAGGGATGGCAGGCATGGTTGTACCCCATGTTGATCGGCTGCAGAGGTTTCCCAGCCAGATCAACATGGCAGTTGTCAGCTCTGGGCCTGGACGAAAGGAGCACGAAACAAGCAGCTGGTAGGATGGGGGAAGAGGCAGAACGAGCCTCTTGCTGGATATGGAGTAGGCGAGAGGAGGAAAGTCAGGAGCAGACGGGCATTGATTTGGCCACCACTGCCGGCCCACCAACTGGGGAGTGTTGTGGGTAAGGGTCGAAACACTCACAAGGTTGGGTACCACCTGATGACATCTGCTCCTGGCTGAAGGCTACGGTTACCTCATAAGGTAACTGGAGGTTGCACCCCAACAGGTGTATGTCACAAAAAACAAAATTCTGACTGAGTTGCCAATACACCAGCCAACTTACATTTCTTAATAATGAGCACTACAGTGGAAAGCAGAAGATTCAATTTTTTGTAGACATCTCTAAACTTGGAGGTCTATGACCGTTTGCCTACAGTCTTCAGAGAGCTCTATGACCATAACCATGACAATGCATGTAAATCATAGATCTTTACACTCAGTGAGTGTATCCTTTGATGAAATGATGACATCTAGTGGATATACTTATTAAAATAATGTTAAAGCACCTCATATCTAAGAACACCCTCTGGCTTTGACTATATTCAGGGTATGCTATTGTCTCTTGTATATTGGTGTGTGACGGGACAGCGAGTGGCAAACAGGTGATGACAACAGAGATTGGGGTGAATGAAGACAAGACTTTGAATAGTGCTATACAAAAATTACAAACAAAACGCAGCAATAACTATTTGCAACTAGACAAGTGCATTTCCTGAAGAAAATGCAAAGTGTGATTGCAACCCGGCAGCGAAAACATGCTAACGTATATGAGATGATCGCTAGGTGGTTGCTAGGGTGTTGCTAGGTGGCTGCCACGGTGTTACTATGTGATTGCCAGGCTGTTGCTAGATGGTTGCTAAGGTATATAAGGTGGTTGCTAGGGCGCTGTTGGGTAGTTGCCAGGGTAAACAATATGGTTGCTGAAGAAAACGAGGTGTGAAAACCCGGCAGCAAAAAAGTGCTAACGTATATGAGACGATCGCTAGGATGTGGCTAAGTGGTTGCTAGGGTGTTGTTGGGTGGTTGCCAGGGTGTTGCTAAGTTCTTGCTAGGTGGTTGCTAGATTAAACAATATGGTCGCTGGGTGGTTGCTAGGGTGTTGCTGGGTGGTTGCCAAAGTGTTGGTAAGTGGTTGCTAGGTGGTTGCTAGAGTATTGCTAGGCTGTTGCTAAGTGGTTGCTAGGAGGTTGCTAGGGTAAGCAATATGGTTGCTAGGGACACATCCACCTTTGGTGAGTGTTGGCTCACATGACCCAAAGCAGCATATCAGGACCGAGTGGTAAGACTTTGAAAAATGAAGTGAAGTGAATAGGAGGATGGAGGGATGAATAAACGAGTAAAAGACGAGTACGGGTTTGTATGGGTTTCAGTGAGTGTTGGGTGGCATGACCTGAGCCAGCATATGAGGTACTGTGACTGTAGGCCGAAAGGTGACTGCTCGGTAAGACTTTGAAAAATGAATTGAAGTCAGTGAGAGGATGGAGAGATGAGTGAACAACAAAAAGACGAGTGCGGCTCAAGACGGTCTTGGATGAGTGCTGGGTGATTTGTCCCGAGGCAACATGTGAGGTATGTGACCGAGTGGGAAGGCCATGAAGTGTGTAGGGGGGTGGTTTTGAAAATGAATAGGAGTCTATGGGGAAAAAAAGGGTGAAAATATGACAAAAACCAGAGAACGAGTGCAGATACGGCTTAGCTGTATACAAGCACACTGATCGGGGTCAGACCGGACGGGTTACAGTTGGTTTGGGGTCGATATCTTGAAAACCATGGGAGGAGAAACGGTACAAAATTTGGTGGAATAAGAAGAAAAAGAAAATGAATAACTAGAAAAGTGCATTTCCTGAAGAAAATACAGAATGTGATTGCGACCCCGCAGCCAAAACATGGTAACATATATGAGACGATTGCTAGGATGTGGCTAATTGGTTGCTAGGTTAAACAATATGGTCACTGGGGCATGGCTAGGGCGTTGCTGGGTGGTTGCCAAAGTGTTGCTAAGTGGTTGCTAGGGTAAACAATATGGTCACTGGGTGGTTGCTACGCTGTTGCTAGGTGGTTGCCAGGGCATTACTAGATGGTTACTAAGGTATATGAGGTGGTTGACAGGGTGTTGCCAATGTGTTGCTAGGTGGTTGCTAGGGTAAACAATATGGTCGCTGGGTGGTTGCTAGGCTGTTGCTAAGTGGTTGCTAGGCAGTTGCTAGGGTAGACAATATGGTTGCTAGGGACACACCCACCTTTGGTGAGTGTTGGGTCACATGACCCAAAGCAGCATATCAGGACCGAGTGGTAAGACTTTGAAAAATGAAGTGAAGTCAATGGGAGGATGGAGGGGTGAATAAACAAGTAAAAGGCAAGTGCGGGGTCAGTATGGGTTTCAATGGCGTTGCTCTAAACCAATTTGCCTGGTCGTCCTCGATATCTTCTTCAGGTAAGACACACAGTAATTCGCAATTCAACTCTCGCAATTCACATAGCAGTTGATTAAATGTGAGTAAGATGTTTTTAACTTGATTCATATTTTCTTCATTCACCATCATTTGCTCAACATCATTCAACAGGCGTGTAAGCTGTACCAACTTTACTTTCCTGTTACTTTTCAGCCTGTTCATTTTCTCTTCCTGTGCCTTTACCGTGGGCTTCGGTACCCTCCTCAGGCTAATAACATCCACGCGCTCTTCCAATAACTTGTCCGCCATTTTGCCCTCCACGTAGCCACATGCACACAAACTATCACAATTATCTTCAAAAGTGATGGTTTCTGTCTTCTAAATGTACGTAACCACCTGTGTAAGACTCAATAAGTGTGCAGCAGAATACACAGGCAGATAGCAACAAGATATCCTTACTGTCAGAAAGATGTGGTCAGAGAAAAGTTCGTTTTAACAAACTAGCATCAGCAGAAAGCTAGTTCTATTTATACAGGCTTGGTTTTAGCTTCAACTAGAAATATTTCTTCCACGTCTTCACAATTATTATTTCTAGGGCTGTACCCGACTCAGAATTTTGTCAGTTGAATCGGATTTGGCTGTTCAATACGACGATTCGACTATTCGTTTTTTTCCATATAGACTATCTGGCAATCAGAAAATCCATTGGCATGAGTTTCAGTGATGACTTCGACCACATTAACATAGTCAAATGCAACAGTCATGGGAAGACATTTTTGAGCATTTAACCCTTTCGTGCGTAAGGTCACACCGGTGTAATTAGCCGTTTAGCGGGTATGCTAAAACCGGTGCGATTAGAAAACTAGATTAGAAAAATTCTAGCTAATTTTAGCTTTGAGGAAACAGTGATTTAACATTAAAAAATATAGCAAATGCTAACAGAAAACTATGAGAAGCTTAATAACGCTAATGAAAACGTAACGAACCATGTAATGTAACGCGCGCTACATAGAATAAAAAATAAGTCACATGCGAAAGGGTTAAATTAGCCTTGTAAATAGACTTATTGCCTGCATTCAGTGGTGTACTGGCTATCGGGTATACCAGGACAAATCCCAGTGGGCTGCTGCATCGGTGGACCGTCAAAAAATACATAAAGTTTTTACCGGCCCTCTCTGTGTGCCTGTCATCTGATGAAATGGTTCAATTGGGAGGAATGAGAAATGAACGTTTATTTCAATAACAAGATACCACAATTTCATGAATGCTTTCACTGTTAAGGCATGTTGCACAGCAGTTTTCAATGGCACACGTTCGTATGTAGCCTAATCCTTTACTTTGACACTGACAAAGTCACGTCACGATTAGTTCAAACAGAGCTTATGCGTAAGCTTACCAACAGCGCGCTCATCTAACCTAAGTAAAATGTTGCATTGTCACCGCTGTTTTTTTAATTAACGCTAAATAAAACGAGACAAGTTTTACATGTTAGCTGTGTGCCGTTATCAAGGCAAGCAAGCTAGCTAGCTGGCTACCTAGTGGGTTAAAGAACTTCAGGACCGCTGATGTCCAAGTTGTACCTAGCTAGCTAGGTAGCCACATTAAATGCGATGATAAAACTTGCTACGTGACATATATTCAGAAGAATATAATCGTTTGTAAAGTCCATACACATTAACTAATTAAGAGGTAGTCTCAAAGTTCTAAATTCCGCCATACTTTAGACTTCTTCAATTCAATTCGTTTTTATTTATATAGCGCTTTTTACAACACAAGTTGTCACAAAGCAGCTTTACAATGATCCCAGGCCTGAGACCCCCTGTGAGCAAGCCTAAGGCAACAGTGGCAAGGAAAAACTCCCTAATAGGAAGAAACCTTGAGCAGAACCCAGCTCAGAGGGGGAGCCCATCTGCTTCTGGCCGGCGCTGGGCAGACAGACTTCTTCTGACACATGGTTATAGCTAGCCTAGTTTACCAATCACTCCACCTCAGGTTTCAGCTTCTCTCATCAGTTAACCACCAGCGCATGTTGTCACATGGATTTTTTTTTTTTTTTAGCAAGCACGCCAGCTAGCTGTGCTAGAATATTAAAAATATATTTATAATTCCCCTTATTTATAATTCCTCATTGAAATGTTATCCCTGTGCATTTTTGTAAGCTTCTGTCTGTTTTATCCTGTTATTGTAATGCACACTGACTGACAAAAAAAAGACTGCTCGACTGCTCTCCGACAGATGATTCGACTTGTCGACTTTCAGGAGATGACTTATGTGCAAGTCATCATATCATAAAAGGTTGTTTCATTTTGCGATTAACGAGCTCCGCTATTCCAGAGAGTTTCCGTCTTTACCGTCTTTAACCAATCTACTTTGCGAGCCAGTCTTTGACTAATGTAAAGGCCGTTCCTTTATTTTCACTTTTTTGTTCTTCTTGAGAGACTGAAGTAATTGATGCGAGACTTCTTAAAGTTTAAACTGTTTACTGATGTAAAGAAAATATGAACATTATAGAGGAAATACTATTTGCGAGAAATCTGTGCAGGCACAGTCGAAGACTTGGGCTCTGAGTCACATACATACAGTGTTAGTTTTTTTCACTTATCTCCATTATGGCTCTAACAGTGACCAAGTGGTAAGACCTTAAAAATGAACTGAGGTGAATGGGAGTATGGGGGGATGAGTGAACGACAAGGGTCAGTATGGCTTTCAATGAGTGTTGGGTGATTTGTCCTGAGTCAACATGTGAGGTATGGTGGCTCTGGGGTGAAAAGTGACCGAGTGGGAAAGCCATGTTGGGTGGCATGACTTGAGCCAGCATATGAGGTACGGTGGCTGTCGGGCCAAAGGTGACCGAGCGGTAAGACCTTAAAAATGAACTGAAGTGAATGGGAGGATGGAGGGATGAGTGAACGACAAGGGTCAGTATGGCTTTCAATGAGTGTTGGGTGATTTGTCCTGAGTCAACATGTGAGGTATGGTGGCTCTGGGGTAAAAAGTGACTGAGTGGGAAGGCCATGAAGTGTGAGGGGCGTGATTTTGAAAATGAATAGGAGTCTATGGGGAAAAAAAGGATGAAAAAACGCCAAAAACCGGAGAACGAGTGCGGGTACGACTTTGCTGTATACAAGCACATCGATTGTAACCCATCCGGCAGTGTTGTGAACAAGTTCAAAAGAGCACGTTCATTGAACAAGTTCATTTTTCTATGAACGGTGAACTTAACGTAACGTATTTGCAACTAAAGAACTCTAACTTGAGCTAGTTCAATTTTATGTGAGATTCACTCTTACGGTCCACCTAAAACATTGTGGAATCCTTCCTCTATAATGAGACAAGGTCAGACTCACTTACTCCTGCAGCAGCTGACATATCGTTGTCACTGCCGACATGTTATCACTACTTTCTCATAACTAACTTCACTTCGTGGACTACGTTACCCACGATACATTGTGGCAAACTCACAAACCCGTGTATCCCATGGCAACAAGCGAAAAATGTTCTTACATCAACATGGCAAGCAGTGAAAGTGAAAGCAGTGACAGAAGTAATGCCACCCATTACGATTATTTACATGACTTTTACGAATTGGTCACCACAGATCCCGACGGGAAAAATTTAACGTTCCTTTGCAAGTTGTGTCCACCGGCACTAAAAAAACAAGTGAGAACGTCAGCCTCTTCAACTTCGAATTTGAAAAGACACCTGGAGCTAAAACATCCAGCCAGTGTTGGAAAGTACCAACAAGTTATTGACTATCAAAAACAGACAGGCAAGTGCAAGACCAGCCAACCACCTCAAAATGTGACGATCCAAACCACACTACCTGCAGCATTTAAAGGAATGGTTTCCCAACAACAAGTAGATAGACTTGTAATGGACTATATTGTAGGAGACCTGCAGCCTTTGAGCAAGGTTGAAAAGCCATCTTTCATCAGGCTGGTAACTGGTTGTTGCTTTTGTTTGAAGGGCATTATGCATTTTTGGTTGGTGAGTCGTAGCTTACTTGAGCTGATGGTCATATTTATGCATGTAAGAACAAAGAAAATGGCAAAGAAAATGACTTCTTTTACACTTACACTACATATGGATAACTGTACATATATATAAGATCGGAGTCACTCATTCTCACTTTTTTTCCTCACTCTTTGGAAAAATATTAAATGAACTGACCGTGAACCATAAACGTGAATTTATTCATTTTAATTTGTGTGAACTGAACTTTGAACTAGTTCTTGTGAAGTGTGAACTTGCACAACACTGCTGTCCGGTGTGACTCCGATCGGGCAACCAACTAGCAACACCCTAGCAATCATCTCTTATATGTTAGCACGTTTTCGCTGCTGGGTCGCAATCACACTCTGCATTTTCTTCAGAAATGCACTTTTCTAGTTAGTGTGATTGTGAAGCAAACACACTATTGTTATCCGATAGTTTTATTCTTCCTATTCCACCAAATTTTGTCCTGCTTCTCCTCCCATAGTTTGAGATATCGACCCCAAACCAACTGTAACCCATCTGGTTTGATCCTGATCGGCAGTGGCGGTTCTAGCTTGTATGGTGCTCTGGGCGACTCCCCCGCCCAAAAAAAAAAAAAAAAAAAAAAAAAAAAAAACACCATTCTTCACTAACTAATTTTTATTCAGACATTTGGAACAGCACAAATAAATAATCATAACATTTAAAACTATATAAATATAAAAATATTTGTGAATCTTACTATATATATATATATCTCAAATAATATCAAAAACAAAGACAAATTGAAATAAATTGTAGTACATAAATACAAATAAGAGAATCAAATTATTACACTATTACCCTAACAAAATATTACCCTAACCTTATCGCTAACCAAAAACACACAAATAAAACTAAATTGCACAAATCCCCGTGCCACCCCCGGCAAGATGCCGCCCTGGGCTGCTGCCCATGTTGCCCATACCTAAATCTGCCACTGCTGATCGGTGTGCTTGTATACAGCTAAGCCGTACCCGCACTCATTCTCTGGATTTTGTTGTTTTTTCATCCCTTTTTCCCCATAGACTCCCATTCATTTTCAAAATCACCCCCCTCACCCTTCATGGCCTTCCCGCTCGGTCACTTTTCACCCCAGAGCTACCTCACATGTTGACTTGGGACAAATCACCCAACACACAACATTAAAGACAGTCTTGACCCGCACTTGTCTTTTTATCATTTTTTTTCCATCAATTTTTTTACTCATTTATTCATCCCTCCATCCTGCCTTTGACTTCAATTCATTTTTCAAAGTCTTACCGCTCGGTCACCTTTCAGCCTGCGGTCACAGTACCTCATATGCTGGTTCAGGTCATGCCACCCAACACTCACTGAAACCCATGCTGACCCGCACTCGTCTTTTACTCGTTTATTCATCCCTCCGTCCTCCCATTCACTTCACTTCATTTTTTCAAGTCTTATCACTCGGTCACCATTTGACCAATAGCTACGGGACCTGATAATGTTGCTTTGGGTCATGTGAACCAACACTCACCAAAGGTGGGTGTGTCTCTAGCAACCATATAGTTTACCCCAGCAACTGCCTGGCAACCACCTAGCAACACCCTAGCAATGCCCAGCAACCATAGTTTACCCTAGCAACCACTTAGCAACACCCTGGCAACCACCCAGCAAAGCCCTAGCAACCATATTGTTTACCCTAGCAACCACCTAGCCACATCCTAGCGACCGTTTCATATACGTTAGCATGTTTTCACTGCCAGGTCACAATCACACTCTGCATTTTCTTCAGAAAATGCACTTTTCTAGTTAACACATTTGCCTTAAAGTGTAAACCATAATTACTGTTTTTCGTGTGCACCTGAAAACAAAGTGTTTGTGTTCGCTATGTTTTAAAAACCTCAAGCAACAACAAACAACCAAACAATGCTATACATTGTCATAACAGTATTTTCTCTGCTTTTACAGGACTGAACACAACACACCTAGCTAGGATGATTTGCAACAAAGAAACAGATGCAATTGAAAAACTGAGTGTGTATTATTTTACAACTGCACAAATAAATCTATTGCCGCACTCCCCCCGCGTCCTCATAGTGAGGCGGCCTTGCATTTTTGTGCGGAGAATTCTTTCTCCGTCACATGGTGCTTTGTTGTTACATGTAGGTACCTACCTGACAGTATCACATCATTCCCTTACTTGGAAGGGACTCTGAGGCACCTGTATTCTACTACTGAATATCCCGTATGTCACTTGCACGTTTTAAATCTGAATTTTCGTGTCTGAATTTGCATTTCAGAAGTGAATGCATTGAGAGGTTGAATTCAATGCAAAAGTTGCACATGGCTTACATTTTAATAGAATTTCAAACATCCACAAAAATCCAATGTGAAGCTGCGGCATCATACATGAAATTCAATTTCAAATATTAAATTGCTCTACTTATAATTGAATTTGTTTAAATTTCAGCATTTTGTTTCATTTCTTTAATGACATGGATCTAATTCTGTATTGACTAATCATAAAAAAACACAATGAACTTTCAGCAGATGTCAAGGGAAGTGGAGGGCAATCTGCAATTTGTCATACAGATATATCATGAAAATTGTAATACAGCTGGTTGACTATTACTGTATAAGCTGGGGAAGCAACAGGCTTCATCTACAATAAAAAGAGAGGAGGCGACTAGAAACAATTCTTTGTAAAACTGCAGTGTGTTTAAGTATTATAAAAACACAAGATAGTTGTGATGTGGATGAGATGACAAAATCTTTATAGGTAAAGTTGCCTATTATTTTGGAGACAGCTGGAAAGGAAATGGATACCCTATTGTTGACACTGAAATCCGAACAGTAATTGCTACACTAAATACAAGACAAAGCCCTGATGACTTTATTAAAAAAAAAAAACTGCTGGGACTCTCAAGTAGCTTAGTGCTTTATGTATTTGCTTTGAATGCAAGCTGAGCTCTATGTTCTGGGTTTGATGTCAGTCATTAGTGGCTGATTCCATAGCTAAAAAACCCACAGCAGCTGGACCAACTGGCTTTATTCTGAAGGGGTTGTCTTGCCGCTCTCTGGCACACTGATTCGTTAATCGCCTGCATGTTACTTAGATGACATCAGCACAGTGTCACCTACCTTCCAATGAGTGTCCGCTCCACTGTAAAGCGCTGTGAGACTTCCAACATGGTAACTTGCTGTTGCATGGAAGTGTACTTCTTACAGATCCTACTGAGAGTAGTTGGAAAGTGTTTAGCCATGGCTGGTCAAAGTTTGAGATCCACAGAAGGGAGTGGGTAAGTTATAAGATTTGTCCACTTGTAATGTAATCTTGTAATAAAGTCAGCAGGGTGTAGATCTACAACTTGATACAATCATGATGACTGACTTCCTCCCTTTCTGGTGATTCTAATATGGTTTTATTTTCTGTTTGTTACATTACTCTTCAGTGACGTGATTACACAAGTGAAGATATAGTATGTATGTAGCAGATCTTTGTGCTTACATCGTGATGTACTTACTGTCATTTTGCTGTTGACTGCCTGTGCTCTCATACATCATGTTTATCAATAAAAAGGATGAGAACTCTCATATTTCTAAAATATATTCATTTATATGAACTTCCTGCAATTCTATTGAGATTAAACATTTTTAAATGTGATATTTTAAAGCCTATCCAATACCTACATTTTTAGTCATGCTTTTGTCCCTCTAATTTGCTTTACAAATAAATTCTGACCTGTATTGAAAACTGAATTATGCATTTGCAAAAATGTAAGGCTATGTTTTAATAAGCCGCAGTTCAGAAAACTTATTCATCCATGAAGTGGGTTGTGACCTCGGCAGGCTTGGTATAACCTCTGAGTTTGGACAAATTCTATACATGCTGGGTGGACTAAACGACAATGAAGGCAAAAAGAACCAGTGACGAAAATGACTTATTTCCATTGATCAAACAACCCAGTCATTAGGGAACCAAAGTCAAACAGGAAGACATAGCAGACACGATCTTCATACCTTCTTGCTAAGGTGAAACCAATACATTTGATAGCAGTAAATGTTCAGTTGTGTGAATGGATAATACATAACATAAACCACGCAAGTCATGCTGCTAAAACATTTGTTTACCATCCACACATGCACGCACGTATGCACGCACATTAAAATGGAATGCAGAAACATGTCTAAGGCTAAAACAAGATCATTGTACTTTATTTTCCCCCAGCAAATTTTATACAGATATCTAGAGTTCAGTGTCTCAAACACCTTAGCTGTCCATTATTTCACACCCCTATCCCCTACACCCCCCAAAAAAGAAAAATCAGATGTCCATTGCCTCATACACCCCCCAAAACAAAATCACTGTACAGATAATACCCAAAACTGAAAAAAAGCTAAATTTTAGCAAGCCTGTCAACATCAATTTCTTCAACTTACACTTCTAAAATGATTTTCACATTACGCAAGATTGAAAAAAAAAAAAAAAAAAAAAAAAAAATTAGTGCATTTCATTACACAGGACCACTAGCTGCTCTGAGTAATTTATTAATGAAAAGAATGACAAAAAAACTACCCCCAGTGATTCATTACTTATTTACTGCATTGCAGCAACTCAGGCAATGCATCAAGTATATACTTAAATGAAGACTCAACCCATATATAAATATTGGTGCAGTCATTGGTGCAGTGCATTCCTGATCGCATCAGACACGCATTGGGAACACCACCTGTCTGACAGTACTGGGAAAGAAAAAAGGAAAAGCTTTGCACATTTGGATTAAAATAAATAAATTAAAAAAGCAATAGCAACAAATCATACTGTAGTATTGTCTTTCTCTAACAGCTAGCTTCTTCAGTCTAGTTTTCTGAATACAGCACTTGTCATCTCACCTAGACAGGGGCGGGGGGTAAGGGGAGAAGGGGGGGGGAGGAAAAAAACAACGATGCTTGGGTATCTGTATTAGCGGCCTTATGATTACATTCAAAAACTGCAATTTTTGGAAGGGCAAATGCACATGGAACAAAACAGGACTCAGCCTACTTTAACATAATCTCCTTCCTTTCACTACAGCTCTGTGAGCCCCATTGATTACCACCACCTGTAACCCATTAAGTCTGCAGTCATGTCTGCACTGGAAGCCTCATGAACCTCAAAACATGGTAGAGCTATTGTATGCAACCAATCTTCAACTCAGTGAAGACTTTGTTCCAAACACAGACTTTATATATATGTGTGTGTATATACATACATGTACACACACACACACACATCCCACATATAATATGTAGACAAATTCTACCATCTCCAATCCACAGCCTTTCTCTCTCCAGCCAAGTCGAAGCAGATGGGCGATATGTTCCTGCTTTTATAGCACATTCAAATTTGTCAGCCAGAAATGTTTCAAATTTTCTACCAGTTAACTTAGAAATGTATCAAATAGTGACTGTGGTTTGGATAAACCTCGTTTCGCATCATCTTTAAAAACAGGATCACATTTAACACAATCATCCCATTTTGCTGAACTAATGTCTTACTTCTACAGACTGCATACTACAGTTACAAATCATACACTGCACAACCTCTGCCCAGGGCAGGAGCACAAGTGACAATTTCTTAGCTCTTGGAAATAAAATAAAACAAACCAATGATCCCAAATCAAACAATTCAAAAAAGCTTAATCAAGCTGAGGGCTACTGACTGATGGCTACACGTTCAGGCAGGCTAGCAATAAAAGGAAACAGTAAGCAATATACATGGACCAAGCCAGGATGATTGGGAGGCCTCCTTTTGTTGATTGTTTTATATGAACTGCCAAAGTAGGCTGTGGGGAGCAGGAAAAAAACAGTCGGTCAGGTGACTAGAACTGTAAGATGACATGAAAATTGAGTTGAATGAGATACAACAATCAATTTTTGGCCATAGGACTTTAGGTAGTAAACAGTTTGCTCACTTACTATCTCTGAAAGAGCCTTCTTATTTAATAGGGACTGTAAATTGCGCTACAGCCTCTAATATCACTGAAGCAGTAAAACATCCAATCTTTGGAGACAGACAGCAGCTTCTTTGACCATGTTTTAAGAGCACACTGCTTATTTATGGATTTGAGACCTTGCCTCAAAGCTGGTATTTTGCATTATATGGTAGGCTACAAATGGAAGAATGAATGTGCAAATATATTTTGCCTTTTAACGAAAGCCAAAACAGGTTGAAATGACTCAAGATTCTCAAATCTGCTAGGGGAGGGACAAATATTTTAATGTTAACCAAACTGCAGTGCTATGTGAAAGCATAAAGGGTCTAACTTGCACATACAATGGCTCAAGTCATTGTCTGAACATGTTTGTAAGGGTGCAGCTCTGTTAAGAGGTTGCTGATATCAACAGAAGATATAGACAACAACCAACAAATGTCATGCCTGCTATAACTTAATTAAAAAATGGTGTTCCTCTCCAACACCGCAATACAATCCCAAAATCGAAAATCTTGAGTACACCAGGTACAGAGCAGTTAGCTTGGTCTCTCTCTCTCACATGCATACAGATTCCGCTCCGTCACAAAAACTCAGGGGTCACCAAACAGCCACAGCCTGTGAGTTCCTATCCTGTCTCCCCATCACCTGTTAACTAAATGTGCTTTAAAACTGAGCAGCCAGCTGAAGGCCTTCACCAGTAACCCGCTTCCCATCTTTGCCCCCCCATGACCTTCCCAGTTCTTATGCATACATAAATCCGTGCTTAATACAGGGCCTGTACCTCTATTTATGTCAGATTTGAAGAATGAAAGCTTGCAACAACCAGCAAACTCAAGGTGTAAAAGAGCAGTCAGTTTGGTTCAGTCAGTTTGACTTCCTGTTTTTGCCATTACCTTGCACTGGTGTTAAAATACTGTGCTGTCGACTCTTAATACTACCCTGGTCCCAGGCAGACTCCAATAGAGGGGAAGAGAGTGAAAATTGAAAAGAAATGCAGATGGAAAGATATACATCTTTCATGATGCCTCATTCCCTCCTTCCCAGCTCAGCTCCATATACCCTTCCAAAACTCTCAATGTTCTCAACAGGCATCCTGCCAACCGGCAGCAACTATGCAGAGCAGATAGCAGATTTGAGGAAAAAAAGGGGATATTGCTACAAGGAAATGACCTTGCACAGCAGTCCATTTTCAGCCAGACCTTCTGCTCCCTCACAGAGAAAAATGATGTCCCGTAACATGAACCAGGAGTGCCACCAAACCTTGGCCTGTAAAATAAGTCCATATCTGCTTTTCCAGAATTGCAGTCTTAAGCCCCATGATTCCTTGCAACTTAAGAAAAAAGCTAAAGAAAAATAAAATTCATTGTGGACAATGAGTTTTCACATGTTATGGTAATATTTCTCTATGTTCATGACATATGCATGTTCCTTCCTTTCTTAGTGCATATTATTCCTAAGAGCCCAAGAAAATAGTATTTCAATGGTTAAGGGCCTCTGCTGAAAGGTCTTCCCTGCTCAGTGACCATCATCTCCCCCCCACCTCTCCCACACAGACAAAAAGAGCAAAAAATCTCAACTAAATCACACTGATCAACTGAAGAAAAAAAAAATGCTTGGAAGTCGCTGAAAATGAGATGTTTTCTTCATTGATTGTAATATCCTTGGCTCATCATCTCCTTGAGTTTATGTTTTTTTCCCCCCATTTTGTTGCATTTTCCTGGAATGTCCCAGCCCATCAAGTTTGTTCCAAACACCATTTGGAGATGTTTCCAGGGAGAAGGAGATGGAACCTTTTTCAACTGCTCTTTTTTATACCCATTTATATATATACTCACTTATATATATATTTATATATGTACTTATTTATGTGTTGATTTTTCATTAATTCATCTGAGTTTTACTTTGGCGATCGTGGGGGGATGTTCTGCTCCTTGCCCGCATGCCGCAGGCCGCCCTGTGGGGAGCTGCGGCGGGTGAAAGGGGGGCGCTTCTGCTGATCTCGCAGCTTGAGACCCGCCCCACCTGCCTTGGGGGGCCCATGGCCACGATGGGACGGGGGTGTGTCGCGAGACGTTTGGTTCTCAGCAGGCTTCTCCTGCCGCTCGCTAGGGCTGCCGCCGGCAGGGGTCGGCTCGTCTGCCTTGTTCACACGCAGCTCACGCAGGGGCTGCCCTGCTGTGCTGCCAGGGGCAGGGCCTGATGAGGGAGGGGCCGGGTCCTTGGGCGGGCGCTGGCACACCTCCGCATAGCTCAGTTTGCGGGGGGCTCCTGTCAGGAGTGAGCGGGGACAGAAAGCCAGAGAAGGAAGAAAACAGACAGAAAAGGGAAAGAAAGATGCATCAGTTGACAGTTCTCAGGACAAACAACTGTGCTTGCAATAATATATGTTACAAACTGCTATTAATGCAACTGCATATGAATGTACCATCAAAACAAAATTGTTTCATCATTTGAAGAAATACAAAATACCGTTGTAAAAATGGGTAAACCATAGCCAGCACTGTACTAGCTAACATGGCAGTCACTTTTTAATGAATGTATTTGCACACTGTTTATAAAAGTGCATTTTTGCCTACACTGTCTTTCTCAGCGTGTATGTACAGTATGTATTTATCACTGTATGTTTCCCTGAATGTGTACCCCCTTCTTTGGTGTGCATGTAACTTCCTTTATCCTCAGCCACTGTGTAAAAGAAATGGAATGACACAGGGACGTACAGAGTGTGCTACTGGAGCCTGGGGGACAGGCGGTACAGCGAAGGGTAAGGCAGTGGTTGGGCCAGTCAGGGTGCGTGGGACTTTGGAGATAGGAGGGGTCTGTGTGTGGGAAGGTAGAGCTGCTCCTGAGGGAGTGGCAGGGGTCGAAGGTGTCTCTTTTGCGATAGAAGGCTCTGGCTTCTCCAGTTTCTTCTCCTGGTGGTTTGCACTGTGGAGAGAGAGTGAGCGAGACAGACAATAAAGAGCAGGAAAGAGGGGACACTGATATTGTCAACTCATTATGATTTTTTCACCATACTTATTTACCATGGCAACCTTGTTTGCATTTACACGTAATACCCAGCTGTGTGAAGGACTATTAACGGAATTACTTTGCTTAAGGGTAATGGCATCCCACCTGTGAATAGAACTTAAAACCCAAAGTCAAGAGCTACCACATCTTAATACACCATCTGTCTATTCTGCCATTCTCCTTGAGGAACACAGGTGACACTATCAGGAGTCAGAGGTCACCTGGAGCCAGGGTGCTCCAATGTGGGCAGGGTGGGTTTGCAGACTGGCCGGGCAGGGGTGGACATACGGATTGCATCTTCTGGAACAGTGGCAGAACCAACAGCAGACTCTTTGGTCACATCCAGCTGGAGAAGACATAGACGTTTCATAGACATAAGCATTTCATAGACAGGATAACTGCATAGAACATCAACCTGTTGGACACCCAGAAAACACTGGAGAGATAGAAATCACAGTCCTCCACAGCATTGGTATCCTCACTGCTTACACACCATTTAACTTCCAAAGGACTGGGACGTTAAACACTCTCTCACCTTCTCTCTGTTCAAACCGCGCACCACGTCTGACATGCGATTCTCCAGCACAGGTTCCCCTCCCTGCGTGCTGACCACACAGCCAGGCAGCGGAGGGAAGCTAGAGGCAGCCAGGTCAAACTTAGGTGGCTGAAGCTTGACCTCCACTGGGGCAAGTGGCCTCTGCAAGAAGGGGAAACTCATGGTTAGTCCTGTGCTTTAGGACACACCCCCTCCGTTTATGTTTATATTTACACAGGGTATTCCCCTTTGACGCAAACCACAATGTCATTCAGTTCCTGAACTGAATTCCCACCCTCTCTTTTCTGCCATAGCAGGAAGAAATGCCTCACAAGAGTGGTCAGTGTGACCGCTTTGCTTTACCGTGGACCGGTCATCTTCTCTTCTCCTCCGCATCCCCCGGTATGCTCCTCTCCTGTGAGGGATACAATCAGAGCAGCTTATACACATGGCCACACATGTGGCTGTGCTCCAGCAGCCATTTTGTCTAACAGGCAGTCTACGCAGCTTTCAGACCCTCAGATCTCATAATCTTACCGCTCACTGGGTCAGGTGTTGAGGATCACAGCTTTTTTTTTTTTTTTTTTTTTTTTGGGGGGGAGTGGGGAAAAAGAGGAAGATCTGACAGAGGAAGAAGAGAGGGGGAAAACCAAAAGCTGTTCAGCCTCGCATCCTGGAATCCCTCTATGCGCATGCCTTTCTCATCATCGGGTCTGAGCTGACTACTGAGAAACAGGCAGATAGTGGAGGGTTTAAAACTCTGACCATGTTTAACCACAGGATATACAGAGCTTGCTGGTGCCATAGGATCACAAGTTAGGAAGCAGTCTCTGTTACTGTTAAACAAGTCAAGGATTTTATTAAAATGGCAAAAGGAAAGTCTACGAGTACATCCAAACCAATCTCAGGTGCAGCACACTGTGGAAATAGCACCAGTTCAGTGATATTGCTCTTAGAAGCAAGGCTTAACAGCACCAAATAAACAGCATGTCAGCCACAAATGTTTGATCAGGGGATTTATAATGTGAGTAAGTCCTCGCTTCAGTTAAAGCAGACAAACAGAACAGCTAGGTCTAACCTGCCCCTGCCGGCAGCACTGGAATCATCACTGATCTCAGGGGGGGAAAGATGGGCATCTCTTGGGGTGAAAGAGGTGTTTGGCTCAGATCGGCCAGTCCGGGGGGGCTGGGGGCTGTGGGGCACCGAGGAGCCGTCCACTGCTGGTAGAAGGGTTCCAGAAGGGGAGGCCCCGTCCTGGGGCCTCGACTGAGGCTTCATGTGGTTCCTGTTAATTTAGTAGACAGAGAGGGAGGTGGTTGTAGAGTAATGCTTTACCTCTTGACATTCAAACCCAGATGCCATGTTGGGACAGTAAGACCCAACACATGAAGAGATGCACCGGTTGACCGGCCATCAATCGGAACCGGCCAGTTTTTGCTCCTAATACACGATCGGCAACCGGCCGGTTTTTTGTTTATTTCGGCCGATCTGTGTTCCAGAAGTGTATGCTCCATGCACACAAGCTGCATTGGAATCATTTCCCAAAATGTCATTTGTGTGGAAATACTACGAAGTCTGTGAACAGGACAGTAAGATCAGTAAGACAGTAAGGCACAACAAATTTGATCCGACACTTGAAGGTGCACTGCCCAAAAGAACATGATGAGTATCTTACACATGTTGATGATGCTAAACAGGCAAAAGTTTCACCTCTCACTCAACCATCGGTACAGGCGATATTTCAGAAAACCCTGAGCTACAGCTGAGATAATCAAATACCACGCAGAGCAAGCTCATTGTTTGCGATGCACAATGAGATACTGGAATAAAGTTCTGAACAGAATCAGGTCATGTGCAGCCCTACAGCATTGCAGGTGCAGAGTTACCTGTCCGAGGCGCAGATACCAAGAAGCAAACAGGCGTTGGTCCACTGGCGCACAAATAAGAGCTGCTTTCCTGCGCTTGCTGAAGTTGCGCGAGCTTACCTGTCTGTTTGTTCAGCTCAGCTTCTCATGCGGTGGATGAGAAAAGAAACGGACTAGCTTGTGACAAAGCTGAAGTGATTCTTTTCGTAAAGAACTTACATACACTTTTGAAAGAGAAGCCATAAATAAAGTAATGACCAGTGCCAACTAAAGGCAATATAGTTCTGTATAGGACTGTCATTTTATTTTATTATTATTTTATTTTCATAATTTAATTTAATTTAAAAAACTACTGTAGCATCTTTATGTTTCACTCATTGCACTAAACTTGATTTGATGTAACATTTTGAAATGTTTTATTTTATTTATTTTGATTTTATGTAATTTCACAAGGCTAAAGTCAGACCATTCTGTTTTTTGCTTTAAATCTTCAAATTATACAATATAATTTAAAACAAAAACAACTGCTGATGCTACATGTACGTAGCATCTTTATTTTGCTCGTTGTGCTTCTTTCTTTCTTGTCTGTTGCTTAAAAAAAAAGCAAAAAAATTGGCAATCGGTATTGGAATCGGCCCATTTGCTTGTAAAAAACCGGCAATCGGAATCAGCCATGAAAAATCATGATCGGTGCATCCCTACACACAAGTCTCAGTAGGAGAGGTTTACAAGCACCAGCCCCTGTTCTTTTTATTACCAGCCCCTGCAGAATGAACATGTTGGTGGAATGACATGGACAAAATTCTCAGAGCCGTGCTATGAACTATAACGGAGTCACTGGATGATTAGAAACACGCTCAGAAACAGAAAAGCATGCACATGGATGAGGGTGCAGTGCAGTCTAGACAGGACATGTGAAAAGCAATCTCCCTACTCAAGGTGGAACAGTCTTACAATCTGTCCCCTGATGGGGAGCCAAAGGATGGCGTAGGGGGGGTTTTCCCCACGTTATATCACAACTATCTAGACTGCACATGGGGTAACTGCTTATCAGTGTATGCTGTGAGGGCGGGTATAAGGTATTCATTTTGGGTGATGATGTGGGTGAAGCAGATTACAGGAGCTCCAGTGGGAGGCATCCTTTTCCAGGCTCAGCCAAGCGCAGACACAGAGAGGCTGTTGGTCAACTTTCAAATGAGCCTAAGAACTGAAACAGTTTCCTAACTGGACATTATATATGGAGAAACAGAGGCTTCATGAAGCCCAGAATGGATGACCTTTTCCATTTGTAATTAGTGGTTCACTTCTTTGATCCAATCGTAGTTTTCTGGTGAAGAGATTAAGTGAACAAGAGTGTGGTAGACACATGGCCAGAGTATACATGTGGCTGTGCTCTGGCAGCCATTTTGTCAAACACGCGGTCTGTGTGGCTTTCGGACCCTTAGTTCTCAATTGTACCGCTCACTGGGTCAGGAGTTAAAAATCACAACTTTTCTTTTTGGGGGGGGTGGGAAGAAAGAGGAAGTAAGATTTGACAGAGGAAGAAGAGAGGGGGAAAACCAAAAGCCGTTCAGCACTGCATCCTGGAATCCCTCTATGCACGTCTTTCTCATCATCGGGTCTGGGGTGACCCAAACTACTGAGAAACAGGCAGCCAGTGGAGGCTTTGAAACTGACATGCCCACAGTGTTTGGCACAGAATATGTATGGCTTGTTCATGCTATGGTAATGCAGGATAGAGACTGGCTAAACTAATATTAATTCCAATGTTAGAGTCACGAGCTGTTAATTAACAGCACAAGGTACCACCACTCATTGATGGGGTTCCTAAAGCCTCACTCTCCCATGACTAGCTTTTGCCATTCATGGTGGCACCTAAACCAAACCCACTGCATTAATTAGTTCCTTAGACTGCAGCTTGGAATAAAAGCCCCAGCCAACAGACATCTGACATTTCACCCAGAGCCATGTCGAGAGAGTCACGTCAACTCCGTTCGCTCCAATGGACCATTTTTTTTACAGCAATGGCGGATCGTGGAGCCTCTCAATAGTTCCTGGAATTTAGCAGCAAACACTAGCAGTGCAGTAGAGTTGCCGCAGAATAGACCGTTTGTGATGCACTTTTAAAGGGTAAGACGTTTACAGAATCATATTGTATATTATCAGCACATCTTAATCAAATTAACATGTGCATTAAAGCATGTTAGTGGATTATCCCCCACTAAATTAGTAGATTTAGGGAACGTTAACAGATAACAGATTAGGCTAGGATACTGGATAAAGTTAGCAACACATAACATTAACCACGAACACCTATTAATATGATTACCTCACATATTTTTTGTTGTTATCTTTAGTGATAGTAAGATTGCTCCTGCTGACTTGAGCCAACCATTTTTTTTCTCCTGATCCGTGTCACGACTGGAGCATCCCCATGCAGCACAGCAGACCATGGTGGAGACTATATGCAAGGCTATATGCTTAGGCCCTCAGTTACCATGGGATTACTGAAACCACAGTGAATTAAAGTAATGTTAGAAAGTAATCTGATCTGAATTTTGAAACATTCTTTCCCTTCCCCTCCCTCTAAATATATCAATAAACATTAGAATATGATTGCCCTTGACTACCATACAAGTTTAAGAACATAATAATAATAAAAAAGAATTCAAAGCAATAAACAACAGCAACACGCTCTTTAACTAAGGTAACGCCTAGAATATGTCAACAAGGCAGGTAACGTTAGCTGTTCACACTAATCCTCAAATAGTACAGAATTTTACTTTTTAAAAAAAACATTGATATAACTACATACACATGTCGGTGTGCTATGTAAATATTGTAAATCAATGCATTTATTGACTACTAACTACCAAAAATCGCAGTTCTGCCTCTCTGTATTTACACATTCAAATTGCCCGCTAAGAACTTCCTGGAACTATCTTAAGTCTACATGAATCACATGACGATCAAGCATTTTGAACTTCCGTTGACGCGACTCTCTCTCTACATGGCTCTGATTTCACCCACCTCTCACTCTGGGCCCAACTGGGCAAGAATATTTCTCTCATTTGACTTTTCATTGAGAGGAAAAAACCCAATGAGGTAGCATCACTAATGGGATGAGCATGAAGACAAACAAAATGATTGGTTAGCTTTGATGGAGGGGGGACAGTTATGGGTCAAAACTGCCTGCCCAAAAGGGTGCTGATAAGGACGGTATCTTCTGTCAATGAAGCTTTCACTCTGGTGACAACAAAAGCTCTGTTTACCATTATGAATGAGAAACATTTAGCATTCATACCCTATTGGCTTTAATTTCAGACACTCCTGACCAATAGGCCACACCCCCTTTTTGTGAGCGACTAAACGACAAAAATGCTCTTTAGTAACCTTTAGTAAGGAGGATACAAATAAATGGGGGAGGGCATTCTTTTCTACACTCACAGTTAAAAATCATCAGATTATGAACATAAGCCTTACCATATTCATAAAGCAATGTCTGCTCAATGTACAATATCCATTAATGCTGCTTTGATCAATAACTCCACCTTTTGCCAATTAGCATTAGCTTTAGCAATTCTGACTTGAATTTAAAAGAATAATTTTTTTTTTTAAATTGTGAGGAGGGATACCTGATGCATATTAGAGGCAACACTTAACATGCAGCACAAATACACACACAGCCTTCTGCTGTGCATGTCTATAAACTCATTTCCAGTTGGCAAGGATAAAGGAGCCAGATGCTTCTGTTTCTATGAAAGCAATGTATCAATGCTTTAGTCTAGTCT
The DNA here is from genome assembly GCA_019176425.1 of Megalops atlanticus. Taxonomy (NCBI): domain Eukaryota; kingdom Metazoa; phylum Chordata; class Actinopteri; order Elopiformes; family Megalopidae; genus Megalops; species Megalops atlanticus. The sequence goes on along the minus strand of CM032882.1, from coordinate 1,584,299 downwards.
GGGTCCTCCAACTGATCTAACATAAAGATGTGCCACGCTGTATTGGTTATTTTGTCTCTAATATTCTCTGAAAGAAAGTAGCCATTATGGTGTAGAATTGCAGGCCATCATATCCAAGTAAACTTGAGGGACTCACGCTGACAGTCCTCCAGGGATCTTCTTGCTCAAGATCTTGCAAATTCAAACAGTTATTTAACCCATTAAATATAATACCCAGATACATTCGATCTCACCAGCACCTCTTCTTGTTATCTTAAGTATATCAGCTCAATTTGTAAAAATCTGAGACCGAGGAAACAATCAGAAAAAAATCCATTACAGGCTGAAACCCTAGTGTATTCATTCCTTCATGAGACATCATTCAAAGGACTGCCTTTTGGTTTACAGATATTGAAAAAGATGGGAAACAGAATCCAATGTTAAGTGGCAGCAGAATGTTGCGTTCCCCAAGCACCCTTTTGTTGTGGCATGGAGGAAAATGGGACAATGAGGGGAAAGACACAATGAGGACAGGAGGACTTCAAGGGAGTACCTGAAGGCATTTATTACATTCTTTCTTGAATAGAGAGGAACACTGTGGGAACAGCAAGAGAAAACAGGGGCAGGGATTTGGAAAAGGAGGGAACTGGTTATTTGTAAGGAAAAGGACATTCATTCAACACTGCTACTATCCTGCAGATTTTCCATTGACGACCGAGTAACATACTTGATACAACTACTGTACTTGATATGATGTAGCTCTGGCAGTGAGCCACAATCCAGTTGGAGAGTTCTGTTACATTTCTTTCTAGTGCCCTAACCATGGAATTGTTTATGTGCTGATGGAAGGATAATGTTACACACACACACACACACACACACACACACACACACACACACACACACACACACACACACACACACACACACACACACACACACACACACACACAGGAAATAAAAAGTCTACACACCCTTATGAATTGATTTTTGAAATGTAAAGACAGAAATAACAACATAAATGTTAGACTCTTTCCATCTTTAATGTGACCTTCCAACAAACAAAAATCCAGAGAAAGAATTAATATAGCCGCAAGCGGCGATGGCGGGCCCTCGCACCTCCGGCGAGTCATGACCCTCACTCACATCTGATGCCAGATTACATGGTCATAGCGATAGCTATAAGGATTCGGGCTTAAAACCACACAACCAGAAAATATGAGCAAGCAACCCACTTGCTGAGGTATTGGCAAACAAACAAAAATATGAGCAAGCAACCCACTTGCTGAGGTACTGGCAAACAAACGAGGTCAACGAAAAAGATCTCTGCATGTCTGGCTGACATCTCCAGATGGATGGCCCCCAACCACCTCAAGCTTAACCTGGACAAGACTGATCTGCTGTTCATCTCAGCCAAGCCCTCTCCTCTTCCAGAGGTCTCGGTTACTGTCGTTGGCACCACAGTAACTTCCTCCACTTCTGTGAAGAGCCTGGGTGTCACCCTCGACAACAGGCTGGACTTCACTGACTACATCTCCCAGACAACACGCTCCTGTCGATTCCTCCTCTTCAACATCAGGAGGATTTGCCCTTTTTTGACCACCTACTCCACCCTACTGCAACGCCCTCCTCGCAGGCCTCCCGGCCTGCACCATTCAGCTGCTGCAGCTCATCCAAAACGCAGCTGCTAGCCTGATCTACAATCTCCCTAAGTTCTCCCGCATCACCCCCTTAATGAGATCCCTCCACTGGCTCCCAATCACAGCCAGGATCCGCTTCAAAACCTTGACTCTCACCTTTTCTGCTCCAAGAAAGACTGCTCCGACCTACCATCAGGACCTCATCCTACCCTACGCACCCGCTCGACAACTTCGCTCTGCTACATCCGGACGCCTCACTCCTCCCACCAACAGAACGAAAGGCCCACGCTCCACAATGTCATTTCCCCATCATCGCCCCCCAGTGGTGGAATGAACTCCCCACCCCCTGAGAACAACCAACCCTTCACTCCAACCCTTCAGATGTGGGCTGAAGACACACCTCTTCAGACTCTACCTGGACTGACACCTTTGCCATTTTGACCTTGTAAATCTTAGACTCCTGGCTTTCACTTGTAGCTCTCTTACCTTGTATCGTGCACATTTTTGCCTAGATAGTATAGCGGTACTTTATTGTCCCTATGACTGTATTCGATATATGTAATCCTAGATGAGATTAGTTGGCTTGCGACACCGACCTTGCGCTCAGCTTCAGCACTATCTGTATTGTATGACCTGTACACATCTTGCTCTTGTGCCCGTTTGCCCACTATATGCACTTTTGTACGTCGCTTTGGATATAAACGTCTGCTAAATGAATAAATGTTAATATTATGTGTACAGCAAATCAGACTTTGTAAATTGTAAAAGGAAAATCAATCTTTTACAATTTAGGCCGAAAAGTTCACCCTTTGTCTCATCAGACCATAGCACATTTTCCCACATGGTTTGGGGTGACTGAATGAATCTTTTGGCATAATTTAGACGGGCTTGGATGTTCCCATTTGTAAGAAAGGGTTTCCATCTTGCCACCCTACCCCATAGCCCAGATGTGCAGAATACGAGAGATGGTGGCCACATGCAAGGAGTGACCGGTCCCTGCCAGAAATTCCTGTAGCTAATTCAATGTTGCTGTTGGCCTCGTGGTAGCCTACGTGATAAGTTTTCTCCTCGTCCTCTCATCAACATTGGAGGGTCATCCTGATCTTTGCAATTTCTCTGGGGTGCCACATTTTCTCCGCTTACTGATGATGGTTTTGACAGTGCTCCACGGTACATCCAGTGCCTTCAATATTCTTATTATATCTTATTATTATATCCCTCTCCCAATTGGTACTTTTCAACAATTAGCTCTTGCAGTTTCTTTGGCAACACTTTGCGGACCATGGCTCTCCCAGTACGATGCAACCCCAAACATTCAAGCAAATCCTACAGCAACAGCTGATTTTAATCTGGGTTTAATCAAAATCACCTTCATTGATGGCAGGTGTATGCTATTTACCTACAGGCATGATTTTGAATGTGATTGGTTAACTTTGAACACAGCTAGAGCCCCCATTATGAAGGGATGTGCAGACTTATGCAATCAGGGTGTTGTAGTTTTTTTTATTTAAAATGTTCCTAATTTGTTTTTTCCTCTGGATTTTTGTTTGTTGGAAGATCACATTACAGATGGAAAAAGTCTATTTACATTGTTATTTCTGTCTTTAGGGTGTGTAGACTTTATTTCCACTGTGTGTGTGTGTGTATTTATATATATAAAATCTGTGTATATATTAGTGTTGTCAAAATAATGCGTTAATTTCAATTAATTATAGCAAAAATAACGCGTCAAAAACAACGCAGATTAATTGCACTCTATGATGTCCCTTGACCCCATACGTCACTGTTAGTGATGTTACGTTTGCGACCGACCCGAGTCTTTTGAACGGCTCTTTGATAGGAACAAAGGGATCCAAGTCGTACTTGAGAGCCGTTCATTTTATCGTTGCGCCCGCCCAAATGTCACTCCGTGCCCTAAATTTAGTCAGTGTAGCATAGTGGTTAAGGAGCAGGAATCCTAACCAAAAGGTCGCTGGTTCGATCCCGAGAGAGAGAGAGAGAGAGCGAGAGAATTTTGTTTCATGGCGGTTATGTGCACTGTCGGTAAATGCGAATTAAGTTCGCATTGGTGTAATCTTGTCCAGCAAAATTACTTGGTCGGAACTGAATGCTTCTCACGGAAAATATTGATATATGTGATTAGTTTAGATTAATTACAAAGCATATAATTAGATTATTTTTTTAATCACTTGACAGCTCTAAATTATATACACACACACACACACACACACACACACACACACACACACACACACACACACACACACACACACACACGGGCCTGCAACAATAACCACATCACCGCCACTCAACCGCGGTGTTGAGCCCGTCACTACCATTACCGGCATAACAGCCAAAAAACTTAACCTAGGAGATCTCCTCGGAAAAAGTAAAAGGAAATGTGATACTCCCATACCGAAGTGAGTCTGTGCAGACAGCAAAATCACAAGGTATTTCCAGGAGGAAGCCATCGATCATGAAGAGGACCCACTTGCCTGGTGACGTGATAGAAGTGTAGCTACACTTCTATCTAAAATTAGCCAGAAAGTACCTCACAGTATGCGCTACTAGCACTCCATCTGAGCGCATATTCAGTGCAGCAGGAAATATTGTAACATCGTTCAGGGCGTCACTGAAGCCAGATAAGGTCAACATGTTGGTTTTTCTGGCCAGAAACCTGAAAGCCGACAAATAGTCTAAAAGAAAATTAATTTAAACGGATACATTGAAAAAGCCATGTTGATTAGCCTACCTTACTAGTCTTGTAAATAGTTTATTTTGCACTACTGTATTTACGATTTACCCTTTTATTCGGTACTTGTTGACTTGCACTAAAAACTGTCACATTTCTTCATTTGCACAAAAATTGTTTATTTGTCCGTTGTATGCTACTTATTTTTATTTACCTTCTATTTGTAATTTATTTAAAATAAACCTTTAAATTTTAAACAAACCTTTAAATTTATGTTTGTGTTTTAACCAGCCTTTTCTACAGGATGTAGCTTAAGCCTGGACACTAGCTAATTTTTTAATTGCTGCCTCATCTCTAGACACTCTTCATAATGCCATTAATCGCTTGGAAAACACAAACTAAATATGTAAATATTGCACTCAAATAAATGTTAATATGACATGTAACTATAAGTGGCTGTTTCACTAGTGATTGCAACAAATCCTCATGACTGCACATCATGGCAACATTAACAGACAAGACAGACATGCCATGCAGAAAGTCTTTTTAATTATGTTTGTTGTGTATTTTTAACTCCTTACTCTTTCAGCTCAACAATTTCAACATATTAAGGGACAAGTACTCCCAGATAAGGGAAAAAAAGCTGTTATGACGGTAATGGCGGTGACAGCTCAACACCCCGGTACACCTCCTAATACCGCGGTATGGTGGTGAAGCGGTTATTGTTGCTCCCCTATGCTTGATACAAGAAAGGTCCTTAGTTTACTGGAGCAACTGAACACAACACATTTCTAACTGGCTGAAATCTACCTGTTTAATACCATCTGTCAGGTATAGTATCCCACAAGGTTATGTGTTTCTAGATGGATATACCAAAGTTACCTATAATGTGAATTAAAGTAAGCGCATCTTAAGTGCATATGCAGTCGGAGGCTGGTTGAGGCCCTACCGGTTTCTACTGAAAGGCCGACTGATGTTGAGGGAGCTGGAGCCGCTTTTGTAGTGGCCAGGAGAGCCAAATCCATTCACAAATCCACTGTTGGGAAAGGGCGCCTGTCACGTGAACAAAGAACAGAATGAGCAGCTGGACACACACGCAGACAAATGCAGCACTTACAGCATCACTCTTGTGCACTTTAACACCTCAGCCGAATACATTCCCAATCCATCCTTCACACTTAAAATGCATCTAGAGCTTTCATTTTCTCAGGAAAAATGTCCACAAATTTACTTCACAGTTTATTCACTAGAACACACAAAATAACTGAGGTTGAAAATTCTGGTGTTTTTGACGGGGGGAAAAAAAAGATTCAGTGCTCGGGGAAAAAAGTCCTAAGTGTTATGATGGAAATGGGCAGTACTCATCAATAAATGAGTCCTTAATAGACAGAGTTGTAAATGCTTGGTCCAATTAATTGGCTTTCAAGGCCTAAAATCAGCCTTTGTGGTTAACACAAAGAAGCAGACATTCTGTTCAAAAGGACTCAATGTCCAGTGAATGTGAAAGGTGGTACTACTGTAGCTGTGACTGGAGCTGCAGAGCCATAGTCCTCTGCACAGGGACAGCAATGGGCCATCTGCACTGCACCGGTACAACAGCACCAACAATTCAGCTGTGTTATCATTCAGTGCTTTCACTGATGTCCATTGTGGTTCCTCATTAACAGAAAACGTGAAGCGCTACAGCTGGCCATCAAAGTGGGACCACACGCCTTTGAGTATGGGGCCTCACCAGAGGGGTCTCGAAGTACGGTGTTGGGGAAGGAGTCCAGGTCTGGGGCACAATGCCATAGAGGGGGTACTGCTGCTGGGGGCTGTAGATGTGCTGCATAAAGAGCGGGGAGCTGTACTGGGACTGTGACTGCTGGGAGTACACGCTGGAGTCCAGGCTGCGGTAACCATTCTTTGCAAAGAAGGTGTTGATGGCCTTTATTCTTGCCTAGGAGGGAGGAAGAGAAAGGTGATGACAGATGACAGGAGGAGAACTAAGAACTAAGGTGCCATCAATGCTATTAAATTAAAGCCACATGGTAAAAATGGCAGAGACCCATCAGTTTCTCCAAAGGGTGTTTAAAAGAAAAAGCCATTGATTTCCCCTTTGTGTACTGCAAAAGCCCAGAAGGGGAGGTCAGCACTGACAGACAGCTCAGAGTTTTAGCTGGATACACATGGAAGGGAGAGCACAGAGAGAGATGAGCTGCACTTAAGTGTCAGTCTGTATGGTTAAACTCGGTGGTGTTACCATGCTAAAGAGAGAGAGGGAGGGAAGGGGTTACACTGAGCAAAGATGCCACATTAAACAGCTGTCAGTAAAAAGAACCCCACACACTCAATGTATCCAATTGGCTGATGTGTCACATGAGCCAAACGGATCTGCCCTTGAAAAACACCCAGCCAATTAGAGTAAGTGGATGAAGACAGATAAAGACCCCAGAGCAGAGGGGCTAATATTACTACAGACATTAAAATGTGACTAATATAGTATTATCTAGATGTGATAGGGTGGGGGGAATCCAATCATTATAAACATACTTAGGTCATTTTTTTCTTTTTCATGACTTACTCATTAATGTCAGCACTCCAGCCTGAGCTGCTGGTTTCTCCCTGTCTGTCAGCGTGGGTGTGTCTTTTGTTTGTTTTTTCCCCGTGCACGTGCTTTTGTTTTGTTTTCAGCCATTGCCCCTCCTCCTGTCCTGCCTACCTGCCCTGCTGCCATGCCCACCACCTGAAGCCCATCCTGCGCACCTGTTCCCTGTTCTCTCATCACCAGCCCATATATACCCTGCTGTTTCCTTTGTTCTTTGCCTGATCATCTCAGTTTTGTTCCTGTGTCATTCTCGCCAGTTGTTAGTTCTGATCTGTTTGGTTTTTGACTCTGCCTGTTCCTGATTCTGCCCTTTTGCCTGCCGTTTTGGATATTGTGTTTTCTTCTGTGGACTTTTTGGTTGCTGATTTTGGACTGTTTTTTTCACTACGGTTTTGCCTGTGCGTTTGGACCTGAAATTAAAGGATCTTCTTTAACTGCCTGTTTTGTCTGTGCCTGGGTCCTTCCCCCCATCAACCCTGACAATTAAACCCTACAGAATACCAAAAGTTATCTGAGACAAAACATATAAACAAAAATGACTGATGTACGCCTTAAAAATGGGATTTAAGATCAGCAAAGCTAATTAAAATCTTAAAGGCTGACAGGAAAAGATAAACAAGACTATAAATGGCCAGTCTAGGCAGTTAAACAAAGCGAACTGAAAACTACTGGCAGACATACATGAAGGGGATTTGGATTCTCTGCAAAAGAGACACATTCATTTAACTGCTAAATTATGATTGACATTATAAAAAGGTGTTTCATTTTTCCACGCAACACATAATTATAATACCCATCAAGACTGCTGAAATGAGTGAGGCTGTTGGATTAGCTTAGGGTAGACATTAACTGGTCCTTTCCTGTCTCATTAACTTGTTATTAATGTGTATATACAGCCCCTATGTGATCCCTGCCATTCATTCTGAGGCCTCTGTGATGGGCTTACACATACCATGAACACAGTATAGCAGTGTAGTGGGGGGGGCGGCAGTGTAGCAAGGAACAGGACTCGTGACCAAAAGGTTGCCGGTTCAATTCCCCACTAGGGCACTGCTGTTGTACCCTTGGGCAGGGTACTTAACCTCTGTAAATATCCAGCTGTATAAATGGATAATGGATAACATTGTAACTAATGTAAGTTACTCTGGATAAGAGCGTCTGCTAAATGCCAATGTAGGGGATATGGACACATAGCTACAACCAAAATCAAGTCATTTACAATGCTTACTCCGGAATGTATATGGCCCTGGCCATCTGGTAAGGAGAGGATTGGGCTCTGCATGACCCCTCACCCTTATCAGGCCATAAAAGAACATCAAACCATTTATTGGTGGGCTTCGGGACACTGCTCTCAACTTAAGATAAACACAAACATCCTGGCACAGCCATGCGTGCAATACCTCTGAGATATTTGGCACCAAAAACGTGAGCCTTGATGGGATCACACACAGTTCACTGGAGATTCTCAGTGAACTGTTATTGTGCGCAAATTCAACACTTATCACCTTTGGACAATTGTCATTTTTAAAGAGAGACTCTTTGTCACGTTGCATCTACGTGGGCTCCTATCGTCCAATCAGATCGCGCGGCAATTAGAGGCGCGGGTTTTCTACCAGTGACCGCACTGTGTCCCCACATGGACTGTGGCATTTGAAGTGGCTCTATATAAGTGCAAAGTGCAGCGCTCCTCGTCGCCCTGGCTCCACCGCTCCCTTGCTCTCTGTTGCTTATGGCATCACACCTCATCTAGCTCTGCTAGGGGACCCCTCCTTGCTCTGGGAGGGGGGGGACGACGTCCTTTCCCCCTGAAACAGATGCACTTAATTTTTCTGAAATCAGCAAGCTCTGAAAGAGGAAGACTCCTCCGCCGATGCCTCCTGAAATCAAACCGATGCATCCTGAACTCACCGCCAGTGCACCATGAACTCATCATCAACTCTGGACGGCCACGCTCTTTGCAGTATGCTCCGTTATGAATCCACAACCGGCTCTGGAAGCAAGTCCCTCGACAATGAATGACGCAACCTTAGAGACCGAAATGCCCTGACGCGAAGTTGGAGGCTGTCGGAAAAGACGGCTATCTCATTGAACGCGAAGAAGACCAGATCTCTTCATCATTCCTGTGTCGACGACATTTGTACCTGGCAAGGACGCCAGAAGACCTAGCTGCGGGTAATATGTAGCGCTTCTTTTATGTGTGTCTGGCAAGGAAAGCCAGAATAAGCAGACCTCCAGTGACGGTGTTTGTTCCCCAACGATACTCAGGCAACGGATCTCTCCTGCGTGTCTCTCCGTGTCTTCGGCGACAAACCCAGAAGTCTCCGGTGGAAAACGGACTGCAGCCTCCCAGTAGGCCTGCCACAAATGAGCTTCCATCCCCTCAAGTCTGATGGACCGGCCCTCCTCAATAGCTCGATGAGTATTATTTGTTTAATATGGCATCGTTTGTTGCTTAGCTGATTTGATCTTGTACGAGATTTGATTAGACATATCCGCGACTCGTACAATGATAATTTTTCCCCGTTACAATTACCATTACGAGACTGGTTAGATTGACTTACAAATAGTTGAGCTAAACTTGTCGAGTTAGGCAACTTGCACGGTTAGAAACACGTCTAATTAATGTTTGCCACCGCGTGTCAAACTACGGTTATCACTTCATGATCTCCTGTAGTTTGACTTAGCTGCTGATAACCACTCCAAAACACACAAATCCCTTTCCGTGTTGTCCTGTCTCACAGTAACCTTCTCACGGCTGATTCATTAATCCATTTTCTGTTCTGTTTGTTTAGACATTCTAGTTTATTTCGTTTCGTCAGTGTTTGTCTGCTTTGTGTTAATGAACTTGGTTTATTAATTACATTGTCTCGTCTGAATTTTGTATTGACAAACCAGGCTCTAATAGGCTTAAAAGACCTCATTTTATTAATTATTATGTTCGTTGAGAAATGTTAACTATCCTCGCCAAATGGCCGGTGCTTCTGTGGGGATAGGAATGTCCCCTACATAATGGTACCCCATGTGAGGAAGACTAACATCCCCTACACCAATAAAGTATAATGTAGTATGCCACCACATCATGCTGCCATCAACCAGGAAGTTACTTGTCTACTCACCATGATTGGTTTCCCCTGAAAAGTTTTGACTTCCTCCCTTAAATATCTGTGCGCCTGTGGAAAAAGGAAAAAGGTTCACCTTGAATAGCCATTTGTCAGTGAATACAATTACTGCCATTTCACACTAAAAACTAACACTCAGCATGCAAAATAGGCAATCTGAAGAATGCTTAGTAAACGTGCAATGGGGACTCAGAACCATAGCAAGCAGCTTACCTGTTGGGCATCAGTGTCTGACTGGAATGTGATGTACCAGTTGTTATTGTGCGCAAATTCAACACTTATCACCTTTGGACAATTGTCATTTTTAAAGAGAGACTCTACTTCCTGTAAAGGTGAGGAGAGATTAGGTTAATTACATACTGGTGGCATTAATTTCTGGCGCAATGTGATCAAAGCCCAAAGTCTTACCATACACCATTTTACACAAATATGTATAGAAAATAAAAACCTTATTTCTCATTTTTCCTATAACTTTTGAACATATATAATGGATTGTTGTGTTCAATGAGTCAATTAGTTCAATCAACAGATTAGTTTGTCTTATTTCAACTTTTTGTTTAACACCCTTCAGAGGCATCTCTGCAGTGTAAATTTTTGGTTTAAAAGCAGGCAGACAAAATTAAGACATGAACAAACCACATGGGACACTTGGTTTAGCCACAAAGAAGGTAAACAGCAATAGATTGAGTTGTTTCCCCTTATTTTTCATAATTTGTGCATGAGGTGGTTGTTCCAGGTGGTGTAGCACCCATTCGTACCTCTACTGGCGTGGTCTGAGGCACCTCCCTGAGAATAATGATGCAGCGCTTGTGGTTGGGACGTACTTTTTCACCCTTCTCATCTACTTGGACCATAGGCGACGCTGAACACAGGGGAGGAATCAATATGCAGGTTGAACATTAGCATCTCTGGCTTTTACCTGTGCCCTGTTGTGTAATAAAATTACTCACACCTATATGGCACATATGTGCTTGGCAGGGGGATGACTCATTTCATTTCCCACAGGCACATAGCCCCCATCTGAATGATGCACGGCAGCCATTTTACACAAGGAAATACTCCATACATCACTTGTAGGAAGGATTCCTTTCCTAAATGGGGCATGATTACATGGTGAGGTTGAAAACTTTGCCAGAACATAGGGGGAATCCCCCCCCACTCATGACATTAAATGCCATTGGATCTTTTAATGACCACATTGACATCCAAATTTCAAATGAAACAAAAATCTCAAACAGGCTTTCTACTTGGCCCAGAGAGAAGACCCTCCTACATGTGGTCCAGCACCACCACAGGCAGCAAACAGTTTTTTACAGAAGGCTGCCTGAATACTCACATCTCAGCACATCCAGAATGAGTTCAATGTCTGTGGTCAATGTCTTGATGCCCTCCATATTGGCGACAGTCCAGACAGGGACAAACTGGTCACTGTCCATCTGTGACATCAGGTACAGGTCCTTGGACAGATTCTCCCTGAGGAATGGGACCCAGCAGGTAGCATTAGCAAACCAGAGTCCTTGGGGAAATGCAGGGGACAAAGACCTAGAGTCCTGCAGGACCCATACATTGGCTGACCACAAAAGGCTACAGGCATTTTTCCCCATTTCCAACCATACAGACCCATGTAGTGACATAAAAAAATCTGATACTGACATGTCTGAATATGCCTAGTGGTGTCTTTGCTTCGTCCAACATTTCATGCCGTTTTGTTAAATGCACTTTGAATCACTCTGGATAAGGGTATCTGCTTAATGACAAAATATACATGCATGAAGTGCTACTGAAAACATAGCTCCAAAATGTTACTGAACATGGTGAAACTGCCAATCAAACCTGCTTCTTATACAGCATGTACTGTATAAGGGGTAGTAAATGTCAGGGGTGGGGTCATTTCTTGAATGATTTAAGATTTCATTTAAAAGAAAAAAGATGGTACCAACATGGTAAGCGCAAGATGAGGACATGCCCTTTCGCATCTCCCGAGGCCTCAGTGGGATGATGCAGGCAGTGCCGCTGTGCACACGGAGACACACTCACCTGGAGAAGCAGAACTCCAGCTGCTTCTTGAGGGATTCGCGCAAGGTCTCTGCCGAAATGGGCTGCTCCTCAGAGAGCTGGCCCTCCACTGCAAAAACACACAAACAGCATTTAAGCACTATCCACTCAAGTGGTTCTAGTTGCAAGTAGGCCCAAATAATCCTGAATGGGGTGTTGCATTCTTACCCGAGCCAAATTATCTACTGAAATTCCTTGTAATATACTCCAAGCTGTATAGGTAATCTGTAGAAGTAACACACATCTCCCAGGAAATGGGGGGTCTCTAAGCAAATAAAATGTAAAAAATGCTACCAGCATCTTTAGGGTGAGAACAGGCAAGCAGAGCAACATGAAAAATGAGGTTATAGGTCTGTAGTGTATCGGTGAGTGCAGCGAGCACATCAGCACTACACTGACCTGCTGTCCCAGGTGTGGGCTGAGAGAGGGGAAAAACCAGGTCTGGAGGGGGGTCCATGCCATTAATTGTGCTCTCAGTGGGTGTTGTGGGACTGCTGAACCCCCCAAGGCAGGGCTTACACTCAGAGGCAGGGGGCTCCAGGTAACCTGGGAGAAGAGGGACCAGTCAGGCAGGTAAGAACACAAACAGAAAGAAACAAAACCACAGAGGCCTGACTAAAGACAAAGTGCTGCACTATTTCCACTCACACATGGCTAGGTACACCTCAGTGTGGCCACACTTCAGAATCAGAATCACCTTTATTTACCCAGTACAGTTAAATGCACAAGGAATTCACTTTAGTACGATTTTGCCAGCAGTCACAATATCACATGCAATACACAGCACATCCTGACACTCATGTATGAGGACTTAAAGGACATCACATTTAATGCAAGTCCTTACAAGGCCTTTTCCACTTACTGCCTGATATAAGTGAGGTGGGGCTGAAAGTGGGAAGCTCCAGGGACAACTGACTTCCCATTATTCAATGTGGCCAGGTTTGGTTTGAAAGAATTTTTATTTGTCAGACTAGTGCTGGGCGGTATACCGGTTCATCCAGTATACCGGTTTTATTTTCCCGTACGGTATGAATTTTTCATAGCTGAAACAGCTGTACCGCTTCAGTAGGCAGCAAATATAATATTGTTCGCCGCTAGAAGCGCTACAGAGCGCTGTGCAGAGTGTAGTGAGAGGGGACCTCTCAATTAATTACCCACAACTTACTCTCTTTAGCAGGGCAAAACACCATGGCACACAACAATTTGTGACACACAGGGGTGTACTGGGAAAGAAATTCAGTCCTGGACTTATCCGCTAGGACCGGGTAGGACCGGGGGCGGTTGTGCTCGAGAATTAAAGTATATTGGGGTACGATTCTCCAGTTCAAGTTTAAAACGATTATATTCTTCTGAATATGTCACATAGGCTAGCTTGCTTGCCTTGATAACGGCACACAGCTAACATTGAAAACTTGTCTTGTTTTATTTAACGTTAATTAAAAAAAACAGCGGTGACAATGTAGTATTTTACTTATGTTAGATGAGCGCATTAGGGATGCTCCGATCAGGGTTTTTCGGGCCGATCACCAATCACTGTTCACCGGAATCAGAATCAGCCGATACCGATCGCCGATCAGAGGGTGGGTGGGGGGTATGGGGATCTTCCATTTAAGGTGTTATATTTATTGTGTGGCATTATTTATTTATTTACTATTTATAGCAATAAAAGTAACTATTCTTAGCATTGCAGAAATATTATAATTAAGAGTTGAGAAAGTATCATAAATTGACAACTGTTTATTTATTGGAGGGCAACATATGCAACATATTCCGTTCTCTTATTAGGTCATGTAGATTATGAAGAAACTGAAACCAATATAATAGCCTATGCTCGGCTAAAGAGCAGCTTAGCAAATATTTTAGCTTTCCTATGGAATAAAAGCTAAATGTGCTCAACACTATGCACTATGCATTGCAGAAATATTATAATTAAGAGTTGAGAAAGTATCATAAATTGGCAACCGTTTATTTATTGGGGGGTAACATATGCAACATATTCCCTTCTCTCATTAGGTCATGTAGATTATGAAGAAACTGAAACCAATATAATAGCCTATGCTCGGCTAAAGAGCAGCTTAGCAAATATTTTAGCCTTCCTATGGAATAAAAGCTAAATGTGCTCAACACTATGCACTATGTTTCAAAGCATAAGAAAGCGTAAGAAACCATTATAGCCATTATATAGGCAATAAAAATCAATTCCAGTAGACGGAACAAAATACACGGCCTTTCTAAATTTAGGCCTACTACAAATTTAGACAACATAAAACAGCAACAAAGAAAGGCTATAGCCAAATACTGTATAAAGCATTCCTCAACATTTACATGTTTTTATAACCTGCCATGGCTACCATTCTTTAGCTTAGCTGACTTTTTAAGCATCGACGGTAAGTTTTTCTTTATAAATATAAGCACATCCACATTTCTGGAAGTCAACCTGTTCTTCTCATCTACAACATTCGCCGCTGTGCTGATAAGTCGCTCGCTATCTACACTTGTGCATGGCGCGCAGAGGTAGGCTCGTGCTGATTCTGCAAGTGCGGGTCCCTGCCATTTAAATGTCTCCCTAACTGACAACTGAGTGATGGACGACTGAGTTGCTAAAGTGTTAACTCACTTTACTGACTTTGCGCTGGCTTGCCTTTCATACTCGCCATATTCTTTGACGTGACGAATTCTCAATTGTCTAATGAGGTTCATGGTATTAAAATGTCATTGTTGTGTTCCACCATGAGGGATTTCTGCTTCACACACATTGCATATAGCAATTTTATTGTCTTTTTCGGACACCTTGTAGAACTGCCAGACCGGTGTAGCCATCTTAGCAAGCTTCTCTTGCCGCGCAGAGAACTGTCTCACGTACTTTGCAGCATTTGATCGGCTCTTCTGATCGGCCTTTATAGAGAGCTCCGATCAAACTACTTAGAATGAATATTGGCCGATAATGATCGGCGGCTGATCGATCGGAGCATCCTTAGAGCGCATTGTTGGTAAGCTTACGCAGCTAAGCTCTGTGTGACGGAGTGCCGTCATTACGGTTGAGTATGTGCTTTGACTGCCATACCAACAAGTCTGGCTCTTTGGCGTCGTGGTCAAAGTCGCATGTTTGGTACCCCGTAGGCCCGGGTTCAAGGCCGGGTGGGGTGACTGCTCTCGCCCTTTGCTACAAATGGTGTCAGAAGTAGGATGGCTGGCCATGAGGCCATCGGAGGTGTGCCCGGTGTGTGAGCCGTATGAGGGACCCCCAGGTTAGGTTGACCCCGGTGTGAGGGACCCCAGAGATGGGTGAAGCACAGTGTGAGGGACCCCAGAGATGGGTGAAGCACGAGTGAGTGGGGCACCCCGGGATGGGAGAAGTACGGCAGGGGAATGCGTGAGGGACGCCTTGGTGCGTGAAACGCATGGGCGCGCTTCCCAAAGGGGAGGGCAGTGTGACGGAGTGCCGTCACTACGGTTGAGTATGTGCTTTGACTGCCATACCAACGAGCCTGGCTCTTTGGCGTCGTGGTCAAGGTCGCATGTTTGGTACCCCGTAGACCCGGGTTCAAGGCCGGGTGGGGTGACTGCTCTCACCCTTTGCTACACTCTGTTTGAACTAATTGTGATGTGACTTTGGCAGTGTAAAGGATACATAAGAACGTGTCATTGAAAACTGCTGTGCAACATGCATTCATGAAATTTGTGTTTGTGTGCTTGCAAAAGTTACAACGTGAGATTGTTTAATTAACAAGCATGGCAATTTGAATAATTAAGTGGCAAGTAATCCCAAACCTTTCTCTTAAATGTTTCACATTATAGCTTTCTTGTCTTACAAAATTCAAATTACAAAACCAAGCTAAATTTAGTTAAATCGATTTAAATTACTGAGAATAAACTTTTAGGTTAGGTTGAGTGCAATGAACAATAACTTTTAGAACACAGTCCTCACAAAAGTTAAAAGTGAAAATTTCATCTCTGGTCTCCTGTCTCGGGAGGCCAAAAATAACATTTGGAGAGGTAAAGGGACACTTGGAGAGGTGCATAACATGAGACACTCAAGTAAGGTTAGAAATCTGGAGGAAAATACATTACATGATGTTGCCATTCAGTGCAGATAATATATATAAATGTTTTTGTGCAATATAGTTGTTTCTGTACATGCTTTTTTCTGGAGAGGTAAAAGGACATTTGGAGAGGTAAAAGGGACACTTGGAGAGGCCACTTACCCCCCCTTTATTCGCAATGCAGTAGCATCATATTGGAATGAAGGATGCATTCCAAATTTTGCATGGTGCAAGTACACCGCCTAGTAGCCAAAGTTGTAATGCCAGAACAGCCCTACAACATGGATAAAATGTTGTTTTGACATTAGAATCCAGATGTCAAATAAAATTTCTAAAAGCTCCTTCATTTTTGGGGTTTCTAAGACATTTTGGACATTTTATATAACTTTAAAGAGTTCCAAGTGATTTTTCCTTAAATTTTGAGCGATTCTCTGTAACTTTACATGAGAATGATTACCTTACGGTATGTGTTGTGTGAATGGGAAGCCTTCAGATTTGGGTGGGTAACTTCAGGTGGAATATGTTACACATGCTTAGGCCACATGGGGTTAAAGGTAGTGTTTCCGCTTCCCCTGTTTCCAGCTCACCAGCTGCCACTGCGTAACACTAATAATTTTACGTTTACAAAATTACACCGCCGAACGGCATACTGGGTACAACTCGCTAGCTAGCCAGGTAGCATAAGTCTGTTAACAGCTGGGAGAGGTTCCGTCGCTACAGTAGATTAAAGAACAGAAAACAGAGATGGAGGATGAAGAAAGTGAGACCAGAGACGAACCAGAAGAACTTGTGCCAAGAGAGAGCTGTGTCTGCAGTTATAGTTTATAGAACTATATTAAAATATTTTGTTTTGAAAAGGAAGCAATGTTAAAGTTGTTGGCATATCTATTTTTTTAAGTTCTGTTTTTATTACATTGCAGTTTGCGCAATAAAAATTGTTTACATTCTGCAACTGTTTTATACATACTGATTCCTTCATATATTGTGTCATTTTGTTGGGCCAAGCAAACCCTTCATTATATACATGATGAAATTAAAATGTTTTTATATTCTATGTACACCTGACAGTAGAATAAGCCACAAACCTATATAAAAGCCCAGTCATGCAAAAAAAAAAAAGTGATATACCGTGAAACTGCCAGAATCTTAAAAAATACAGTGATACAAATTTTTGGTCATACCGCCCAGCACTATGTCAGACTATTTACTAGTTGCTGTTGCAGACTAAACACACACTCATAAGTCCAACATCTACTGCCAAACAGTGAACCTATCCAGCCATAAAGACACACCATTAGTTTTGTGGGAGGAGGGAGAACTTCCGTTTGTCAATGTTTCACACTGGGGTCTTTTCAAGTAGCTACGAGTGAACGAAAAAGAACCGCCAATTACCTATTACAGACTAATACATGCAGGATATTAGCTGTCTGGAAGTAACCAGGCACTACTTTGACAAGCTGGTAGCTAGTTAGTTAATAGGCAAATGGATATCACTACTTTTCATCAATAATAATAGTAATGAAAGGTATAACATGCACCTAACAGTCAGCTCAATCAGAGGATTTTGGAAACATGCAGTTAAGTAATGGTACTGTCACGACTGATGCATACATTATTGCATTACTACATAATGAGAGAAGAATGTTGGCACATTTGGCAAAGGAAGTACTCCTTTTTTAGAAAAGGCAAGTCCCATCATGCAGTTCGAGAAGCTAGCAGGAACCAGAAGTGATGGTCAAGCCATCCTGAAAAAAAGATGGGCACTGGGACAAGCTAATGAGTTTTGATTTCACATCTATACCTCTCTGTTCTCCACTCATACAGTGCCCAGTCTGAATTATTTCCATCCAGATTATGCTTCTCCATGCAGAAATGTGTAGTGTTCTTTAGTTTTAATTGATGAGATTGCAGACGAGAAAGGAGAGAACTGGAGTGAATCAGAGGGGAAGGTTCGACAAATGCTATCAAGCAATTTGGGACTAGATGGAATAAATATGGATATTGAACGTGCCCAGAGAATTGGCCAATACCGGGGGCAGGAAAATTATGGTAAAACTTTTACGCTTTAAAGACAAATGGAGTATCCTTTCGTCTGCCAAGAAATTAAAGGGCACAAACATCTACATAAATGAAGACTTCTCAGAAGCTGTACAACTGAGGAGGACGGAGTTGCTGCCCAAGCTGAAAGCTGCCTGAGAAAGAGGTGATAAAGCCAGCCTGAAGTATGATAAATTGGTTATCATGCCCTGGGGTGGACAAACTCAGTCACAGGCTTAAAGCACCTAAAGGCTAAAGTTTTTTTTAAAAGGATTGTGTTTTTATTTTTAATTGTTTGTATTGTTTTTGTTTGTTTTCTGCATCCAAATAAGAAAACTACATCTTTATCTAGTTTACCAAGGAAGGGATTAGTGTTAGCTCATTTAAATACATGCAGCCTCAGGAATAAGGTTCATGAGATCACCAGGATTTGCTTCTCAAACAATATTCATGTTTTAGCACTGTCAGAAACACACCTGGATACTACTTTTGATGATTCTGAGCTGGCTGTAGAAGGATATAGGTCAGTGTTTCTCAACCCTACTCCAGGCGGCACCCTGTCCTGTATATCTGCTATCTATCCTTGCTGCTTGATTAAATCAGGTGTGCTCAGATAATAAAATGTGCCACTGATGAGTTCAGTCAGGTAGGTAGAGCAAGGATAGATATAAGATATGCAGGACAGGGTGCCGCCAGGAGTAGGGTTGAGAAACACTGATATAGGTTATATAGAAGAGACAGGGATAAATATGGTGGTGGAGTTGCATTTTATGTCCAGGAACACATTTCAGTTGTGCTATGGAAAGATATCACGAGTAATGATAATGTATTATCACTGGTATGGTAATCTGGCTACAGATTCACCTTCCACACTGTAAGCCATTTCTAGTTGGTTGTCGTTACAGACTGCCCAGTTCCAATGTGAAGTATTTGCATAGCATATGTGAAAATCTGGATATAGTGTCAGATGAAAGTAAGGACATGTTCCTTCTTGGCGACCTGAATATTGACTGGTTTTCAAAAAATTGTCCATTACATAAAAAGTTGATTTCTATGGCGAATGCTTGTAATCTAAACCAGGTTATGACTCAACCTACAAGAATTTCTACAACCATTGGTGGTGCTAATAATTCAACCTGTATTGTGATTAGGGATGCACCGAATATTGATTTTTAGGGTTCAGCCGAATCCGAAACCGAATATCGAATCCCACTCATTTCAGTTACGCACACATAAATGCAGTAAACACCAAGAACAACTGTAGAATAAATAATCACAGATAAAAATGATAACTGCAATAAACATTTAATTATAATAAAAAAGAGTGGGCTACCTATAACTTTTGCTAGGATTTTGCATTTACTAACCAAAAACAGCTGAATGCTCACACTTACAAACACCATAATGTTTCCACTTGAAAGTAAAGTCATCATTAACTGCAGGATACATGCTTTCTTCATTCATACAAAAACATTAGGTACAATATTGAAAAGAAACATTAACTGAAATTTTTGCACGTCCTTGATGTGCAGTACCTGTAGCTGCAACATTTTGGCTGCTGTCAGTGCTATTGCTAACTGCAGTTCGTGCCATACAAATTTAGTACTCAGTCATAGGGCTGAACGATTAATTGATTTCAAATCGAAATTGTGATTTGAAACAATGCGATTAGCAAATCGCAAAGGCTGCGATTTAGAATATACGTTATGCAGCGTGTCTGACCCAGGGTTTAAACTGTTGTGTCAATGGTTTTACAAATCCATGCTGTCCTCCTTGTGTGGCAGTCATGCTCACCAATCAGAAGTGCCGTGCTCCTCGCGTACCAGTCATGCTCACCAATCAGAAGTGGACCAAGGCGACTGCGTATATGCCCACATGGGTTAAAGATCTCTGGCCCCACGCTGGAAATCCGGCATGCAGAGATTTTAGATCTGGCAGTGAATTATTACTAGCGTATACCAGACCGGAACGCAATTCTATAAAAAAGTGTCACTGACGTGGTGTTTTTTCGGATGAGTTTTAACCAAGCCTGTTTAATTAGGCGACGTACTGGCACGAGAGCACTGTTCTTATCCAATCGGCAACTAGTTTCAACTGTCTGTGAGGCGGTGCCAGGAAGTATTTGCACGGAGTTGATTACTGCACAATAGGCTAGCATGCATTGAAATAGATGGAGCACAGAAGCGAAACTTGTGAAAGCTGGCACAGACACAAGCACAATAGAACTGGAGGTGAAAAATAAATGGCGATAGGCTTGGTTATGTAAAAACGGTAATGACGGACAAACGTTCAGCTGATGTTGTCACAAAATAAACGAGACTGGGAACTGCTTTTGCTCCGTGTGTTCGAAAAAAAAAATACAGCATGGGACAAGCGGCAAAAGGCATTGCATCGGCATGATACAGATCCCTCACACAAAGCTGTTCGGGATCTTCGTCAACGTTGCCGGGAGCTGTGGCCACTGTAGCTGCTGCCGCTTCATCCATCCAAGACTGCGTGTGCAATCATAAAGTCCGCGTTTGTACATTTATAGCGGAACACAACCTGTCTTTCAGGATAGCGCCAGCGCTAGTTGACCTGTGCAAAACATTCTCACAGGACAGAACTGCACTCTCCAAACTTAGTGTGTCAAATACACAGGCCAGCTATCTATCCACTTACGGCGTTGCCTGTCACATGTTTAGTACACAAGCTATCAAAACAGATGTTTTCACTGAACCTTTACAAGTCGACAAACCGCAACACGGACAGAATTCTCAATGTCTTGGTCTGATTCTATCATAATGACTAGGACAAAGTTGTAACACAGCATCTTGCTACGCGGCCAACTTTTATTGAAGTTTTCATTTTTCACTTTTCATTTTTAATAGTATTTAAGAAAAAAGGAAGCACTTTTAATTTGAGCACTGTAATACAAAATTGTATTAATAATTTATTTTTTTGTTCTACAATTTTGAATTAAAGCTATTTCAGGCTCAGAAAATTTTGTTGCTTTAAGCCCTGTAATTGTTCTGTGTTCGATGCCAATTAAAAAATGTAATAAATACATGTTGGAAGCAATTCATATCTTTAAGTTCTCATCCTTGCATTAGAATATACAGCAGTTAATATTTTGATGGTATCTCATGTGGTAATGCTCCATCACGTTTTAAATCTATTACACAGTGAATATCGAACTGAAGCTTGACTTTAAAAAAATTTTATCGCATCGCAGTATCTCATAATCGCAATTACATATTCTCCCCAAATCGTTCAGCCCTACTCCGTCGCATGTTTCACGCGCAAATGTTTTAGCAGTTGCGATGTTTCGGTTGTGTATTGTTTAGGGTCCTTGCTACCACGAGACAAATCAGCTTCACAAATTGTACATATGGCTCTACTTGTATTGCCTTCTTTTGACCTGAAATATTGCCACACAATACTTTTTTAGGGATGCACGATGATATCAGCACGACATCGGTATCGGCCGATAAAAACTTAAAAAGTTCATTATCGGCAGATATGAAAAATTCTGCCGATGTGCCTGTCCGATAAGGTGACGCGTTAACTATGTGCACGCGATGATGCTAAATGTTTATTATGAGCGTCAGCAACAAGCTTCAACATGTCAGCTGTATGGAAGTATTTCGAAGTATCTGAAACGGATAACAAAATTGCTATTTGCAATGCTTGTAAAGCACCAGTGATGTGAGGAGGGGTAAAATATAATGCTCACTTCACGTTCTTAAGTTTCTTCAGTTTCTTAAGTGTCATGTCACTTAAGTGCGATAGAATGGTTCTATTTATGGAAACATGTTTTGGAGCTTCTTATATCGCTCAAAGTTCCGTCGAGTCAAGCGTTAATTCGTTCAAAAATGTAATGGAAAAAGGGCTTCTGGGAGGATGCTAGTACCTAAGCTTTTCTCTGCTTCTGGAGGGGCGTGAGACCATTTTTAAATAACGCGGCTCCGTAAGGAGAGAATGCGATTTGAAACGAAACAAGACAGCCCGCGATTGCCTAGCTTGTGCTTTGGGACTCGAACGGAGGTCCTAATGGTTTCGATCGACCCCTAGCTAAGTTTCTGACCCTGGGAGGATCCTAGCTGTGCGCTGCTAAGCTTTTCTCTGCTTCTGGAGGGGGCGTGAGAAAAATTTTAAATAACGCGGGTCCGGAAGCAGAGACGGCAATGGGAAATAAGACAACCCGCGATTGCCTAGTGTCTGCTTTGGGACACGAACAGAGGGCGTAATATTTGTATTTGTACACTTACACAACGACACTAGACAGCAAATAATGTTTTCTGTAACTGTGTCTCTGCTCATTCAAAATAAATATCGTGGCTCCATAAGGAGCAAATGTGATGAGAAATAAGACAACGATCATAATAAGACAGGTAAGCTTCCGGAGGGGAGTGAGACCATTTTTAAATTACGCTGCATCTATATATATCTACACTATATCGGTATCGGCATCGGCAATTGGCCAAAATGAGTTTGAAAATATCGGCACATCGGATATCGGCAAAAATCCAATATCTTGCATCCCTACTTTTTTTTGGTTGCGACTTCCATTTTTTTACTGTCCGACTATACTACTGAACCACCAAATGCAAACAGCTTACCATCATCACTTGCATCCACTTTCATTACACTGAGGTGCGTAGGGTTCGGTTCGGTCAATAAAATGGTATAAGGTTCGGCTGAATCCGAACCCCTTCAAAAATGACAATTTGGCCGAATCCGAAACCGAATCTTGGATTCGGTGCATCCCTAATTGTGATATTTTCACTAACATACAAGAGCTGTGTTCACAAGCAGTATCAGTGGCAGTGGGATGACCGTAATTTGATTGCTTTAACAAGACAGACTAAAATGCCCAAGTCTGGAGTTAGGATTGTTTACCGCAGGTCATATAAAAGATTTAATGCTTACTCATGTTTACAGTGTTAATGATTTACAGTGGTCTGATGTTTGTCAAGAAAATGATGTAAACATTGTTTTGAAAATTTTCATGGACAAATTAGTGAGGCTGGTGGATGAGCATGCTCCGCTTAGAAAAAGGTCTGTTAGGGGCAGTAGTGCACCATGGATTGACGAAGAGTTGAGATCGCTAATGCTTATAAGGGACAAAGCCAAGGTTACTGCTCATAAATCAGGGTGCTTTTTAGATAGAAGTTTTTAGTGTAAGCTGAGAAATAGGGTTACTAAGATAAACTACATCAAAAACAAAGTATTATAAACAAAAAATGTAAAAAAATGCAGCTATGTAAATGACAGTAAAAAAAATTATGGAATACTTTGAATAAAATTATGTGTAGGAAGTCACACAACTCTCAAAAGTATGTGGAATGTGCTGGTCAGTTCATCACCAGACCATATGATGTAACTAATGACTTTAACAGCGTCTTTATAAACACAGTAGACAGCTTAAGATCTTGCATGCAACTAGATGATGGCAATCTAACATGCAACGTTGTTAACAGTATGATGAGGGATAAAACGTGTTGTTTTGCATTTGATGTTAACGGAGATGTTGCTCTCTCTCTAAGATGACACATCTCCTGGTATAGATAACCTGGATGGAATTTTTTTTTAATTGCAGCTAGACAACTGTCCAAACCAATATGTCATATTTTCAATAGATGTCTACTTAGTGGGACCTGTCCGGAGCTATGGAAAGATGGAAAAGCAGGTTTTACTGGTTCTAATTGTATACCTATTAATATACTCCCTGTGCTTGGTAAGATACTCGAAAAGATAATTTAACATTTGATTAAAATTATGTTAGTAGAAATGGACTACTTACAAAAGCACAGCATGCTTATAGACCAAGGCACTCTACTAGCACTGCATTAACACACGACTGATCAATGGCTAACACATATGGATGATAGGAAACTAGTTGGAGCTGTGCTCTTGGATTTTACAGCGGCTTTTGATGTCATTGACCACAGTATTCTAATGACTAAGCTTAAATGTTATGGTTTTTCACCTTTAGCTCTTGCTTGGATGAAGGGTTACCTATCTGGCAGAACACAGCAAGTATTTTTCAATGGCAGTTTTTCTGACAGCAAAAAAGTACCTTGCGGTGTTCCACAGGGGAGTTGCTTGGGTCCACTTTTATTTTCAATTTTTATAAACGATTTACCATATGTTGTTAAAAATGCCGATGTAGTTCTGTATGCAGATGACTCAACTTTGTTCTGTGTGTCACCAACTTTAATGGAACTGAGGGATAATCTAAATGTTGAGTTGCAAAGCATTACTAAATGAGAGATGAGAATTACAAATTACTTGATGAGAATGAACAAATTAATACTAAACATTGCTAAAACTAAATGTATTGTATTTGGTAGTAGGAATGTTCTTGCTAACTCTACTGTATTCAATTTGTCTATAGATGGGATATCAGTTGAGCAGGTCACCAAAACCAAATTACTTAAATTAGATAATTTACTGTCTCGGTCTGATCAAATTGATCACATTGTCTCAATGATGGTTAAAGGCATTGCAATTTCAAGGAAATGTTCTGCATATGTTCATTCTTCTGTTATGATTGATGTAGTTCGGTCACTTGTTTTGTCACATCTGGAGTACTGCCCAGTTGCTTGGCCAAGTGCTGCTGAGAAACACCTAAAAAAAAACTCCACATTGCACAGAACAGAGCAGCCAGATTAGCTCTTCATTGTTCTTTCCGTGCTAATGTGTATGACATGCATAAACGATCATCATGGCTAACTGTGGAGGCTAAATTAAAATCTTGTCTTCTGTTATTCGTGCAAAATGTTATTTGGAATAATACACCACGCTTCTTTTTGTATATTCAGGTTTTTGTCATGGGTATAATATTCATTACGTGAATACTAGTCATTTGGTGGTGCCAAGTCCACGAACAAATTGTATGAAGAGAACTGTTCTTTACAGAGCTTCTTTTGCTTGGAATTAGAGCTGTAGTCAAGACCACCTTTGTCGAGTCCAAGACCAGGACTATTTTTTATGTTAAATCGTTGTTTCCTCAAAGCTAAAATTAGCTAGCATTTTCCAATCTTGTGTTCAAATCGCACCGGCAGTGGCGATTCTAGACTTTTTTGACTTGGGTGGCCCAAGTGGAGCACTGATTCATTCAAGGGTGGCATGAGGATAACGCAACATCCACAATAACAGAAATAGGCGCATAACGAATATTTATAATGCCCCCCACACACCAAAAACACTACAAGATGTGAAATTAGCACAAATACAATACAGGAGCTAAACCATAAACCATAAACTAACCATGTGAACACCATATTCAGAGGATGAAACTGCAAAGAAGGACAAACACCATCTTCTCTATCTATTAGGGCTGTCAAAATTGGCCAAAAATGACGTTCGATTATTCGTTCTAAAAAAACACATAGGTTCGAAACATTCGAATATCTATTTTTGCGCATTATGTCCATAAGGCTGTTTTCACACTTGGTCCGTTTTGCTGGTCCGAAATCGAGTGCGATTATTCCCCCCTCCCCCTGCCCCCGCTGGTCTCCTTTTCACATTACATTTTTTGGTTGCGAACCCTGGTCCGTTAACGCCATCAACACGTAAGGAACGTGCAGCTTTAATTTACCAATGTCGCTAGGCAACGACGCAAAAGGAGGCAAAATGGAAAGCCACACTATATGTTTTCTTATTCATCTTTTTGTATGGTGTCAGCACCAAAATAACCATGTTCGGCATTTTCACTGTGCCATAAATGCGTCCCGCTGTCTGAGAGTGATACGAGCTGCTCGGATAAGGTTTTTGCGGAGACAGGCGGCAATGGGAAATGAATTTGCAGCTTTGTTTGCAGAGCATACATGCATACTCTCAATGTGAGCGAACAGTGTGGCGACCTGCAATTATTTCCCGAACAGTTTTTAGATGAAAATTGTTTTGATTGATTGTGCGACCGTCAAACAAATTACATATCAATAGCGTTTACTTCCTGGTTTTAAATAGGGTAGCTTTAACACCAAATGCGAACCGCATTGGAGTTCAGGTGAACCGTACCACAGACCCCCGTTTTCTGGAGGACTCGGGTACGGTCCCTTGGTGCGCACCCGAGTTCGGAAAACAGCTTTCACATCAACAAAACGAACCAAACTAACCGCTCAAGCGGATTCGGGTCCGCACCAAAAGCTCTAGTGTGAAAGAACAGAACTCGCGGGGCAGACAGCCGCGGTAGTGCTGCTTTTCCCCCCCCACAATCGAATGTTAATTTTCACAATCGAATGTCTGGGTTTTTTTTAATTCGAATAATATATATTCGAATTTAGAATATTCGTTGACAGCCCTACTATCTATATGTCATCTTTTTATTTAGAGAAATTCAAATACAAATCAATAAACACATGCCAACTAAATAATGAAAAGATCCTACTCCCACAAAGTTTTTTTTTTTACCATAATGAATTACATTTAACTAGATAGCTGCCTGGTGAGCTTTGTAGTTCATTATCAAGCTAGCTGACGTATCAAGCTAAATACCTACCTTGCTAGATGGCCAGATCGCTAGCTAGCTAGATAACTGCTTGCTAGTATAGTATTGTAAATCAGCAGTCCAACCTTTTTTGCACCACGACCGGTTTCCCGGACCAGCAGTCGGGGGGAGGGGGGGGTGTTACGACACGACCCGGAATATCGATTAGGCCAGTAAGTCTAGTATAGCCGTTTTTTCATAACATTTTAGTTTAAGTAGGTCCAACGTGATGGTATTATAAAAAACAAAGAGCATATTTTTCTCAGATGACCATATAATAAAAACACTGCAACTCACCATGTCGCTGAATCAGTAGTAGCCCTGAGCTTGTTTCCATATACAAGACAGTCCCATCTAGAGGTGATGGGAGACAGTGACACCAGAAGTTTGTTCCTTAAGTCCAGTTTACTCCGTAATTTCGTTTTTGTTGCCGTCATTGCGGAAAACCCCGCTTCGCAGAGATAGGATGTTGGAAATGGAAGCAACGTTGTCAGTGCTTTTCTGGCTCTCAGGATATTCAGCCTTGATTTTAATTTTTCATTCATGTTAGCTAGCTAGCTAGTACAAAGTTGGCGGGCAACACAGTTCACGCAGACCGTAAGGCTGTGTTCACACGTAGCGTCTTTTTTGAAGCCGTCAGCGTCTGTTTTACATAATGATCCGATGGAGTAGACCGTGTTTTCAAAAACGCCCTGAGCGTTTTTTTAACGCCGTCGCCGGCGTCTTTTTCTGCAGCTCAGGGCGTTTTTTTTCCAGTTGAAAAAAGTTCAACTTCTCAGGAAAAAAACGCCCTACGTCAAGCGCTTTTTTGACAGCTGACCAATCACAAACGGAGTAGTGACACCTGTCGTTTCCCATAACAACCACCAAAAATGAAGGTAGCGGTAGAAAAGTTAATCATTCTAGTTTCTGAGCACAGTGAACTTTATAATATGACAGTGAAACTATATCACAACATCCATCATAACAAGGCCGTCTGTTATCAAATTGGACGGATCCTAGGAGTTTCTGGTGTTTGTGTTTTCTGCTTTTCGTTAGCAAAACTAGCCTGTTAGCTAACGTTAGCTCTGCAACAATGTATACCCAGCTAGATCGCTAACCATGTACGAGACAGCGTTTGAGTAGATAACATACATTCAGCGATCTAGCTGGCTATACATTGTTGCAGAGCTAACGTTAGATCGCTAACAATGTACGTTATCTACTCCATCATCGCCCCCCAGTGGTGGAATGAACTCCCCACCCCCCTGAGAACTCCTTCAATCCAACCCTTCAGACATGCGCTGAAGACACACCTCTTCAGACTCTACCTGAACTGATACCTCTGCCTCGTGGTATAGCGGTACTCTATTTTTCCTGTAATTGTATTTGAGATGCAATCCTAGTTCAGATTAGTTGGCTCGCGTCACTGACTTTGCGCTCAGTTTCAGCACTATTTGCATTGTATGACCTGTACACATCTTGCTCTTGTGCCTGTTGTTTACCCACTATTTGCACTTTTGTACGTCGCTTTGGATAAAAGCGTCTGCCACATGAATAAACGTAAATGTAAATGTAAATCTACTCAAATGCTGTCTCGCTACAGAAAAAAGTACCAAAGCCTCACATAATTGCCATGTTATGTCACGCAGGCGATGTTTGTAGTCAAAAATGGCAATATCTGCGGGATAAATATAAGTGGGAAAGGAGAGAGGAGAAAGACAGAAGAAGTGGCTCTGAGGGAGGCCTGAAATGGCCATGGAAATACATGGGGATCCTGCCTTTCTTGGATCCCCATGTGCAGGATAGGCCAACAGCCACAAATTTTGACACTCCAGACATGTTGCTTAATGCAATGTGTGAGAATACAGAGGAGAGTGAGGTAGCATAGCATGAAAATAAGATATGAATAGGCTAATGTTATCATGTGCATTGTGGTCAAAGATAAAGTGCTGTCCAGTAAGATCTGTGGCAGCCTATACTGCTACACAAGTATTACTAAGCCTGTAGAGACTTTTACTTCTAGCATGAGCAAATAGATCTAAGAGGTCAACTGAAGAACTGTTGTTTATAGAGTGTTTTCTTTCTTGCATAGATTCTGATGGAAGATTCAGCAATAAGCTGTCCACCAAGCCCTGGGTTGACTGGTCACCTACCACCACCACCCCTGACATCTACTCCCATTAGGCCACCTGTAGCAAATCCTCCCCCTGCACCTACACCACGGGGGAGAAAAAAAGAGACGAGTACTTCAGGCCCTGAACACTGATATGGATGAACATGAGCACTTCATGTTAAGCTTTGCACCGATACTACGAAGGCTTGAACCTCGCAAGCAGGCCATGGCGAGGCTCAGAATGCAGTCTTTGTTCTTTGAATTAGAATTTGGAGAGTAGACACCTGCATGCCAACACATATTATCAATTTTATTTTATCACTTATATTAGATATTTGTTATCAATTAACTATTTAAACTGTGTTTCATATTATCTCTGTTGTGTGCTTCATGTCATTCTTTAAGGTAGGGAAGAGATTAGTTTGTAAACATCTAGCAAATTGGTGTCTTAAAGCATTGTTCATAGGACCTGATCACACTTTCAACCATTTTGAGGTAAATACTGATTTATTGCAATGACAACAGTTGTAGAACAGCATGGGGGTAAGAACCCGAGGATGGGCTTGGAGCTATACTGATTTTAAAAAATGATGCTGAATGTTGCTGCATCAGAAACGGTCCTGCCAGGGAATCCAACCAGCTGGAGACATGAAGTACCCTGCAAACCTATCCCTCACTGCCACAGCATCTCTACTGGCGTTGCTGGTGCCAAGTCTGGGTGCATCCTGCATTCCTACAGATGGCTCTGCAATGGGTGACGAAGTTGCAGTAGGTGAGGTAGCTGCAGTGTCACCATCCCTCCTCAAAAAATTGTGGAGCATGCAGGTGGCCTTGACGATCCTCTCAGCCACCTCTGGAGACACGCCCAGCACCCTGCAGTAAACCCTCCACTGTGTTGCCAGTATAACAAAGGTGCACTCTACCATCCTCTGGGCATGTGAGAGTTAGTGTTGTGGCCAGGGTAGGGGCGGAGGATGTTGCGGCGCAGAGGGAATGCCTCATCTGCGAGGAAAACATAGGGCATGGCTCCTAAATGCTCTGCTCGAGGGAGGGGGGAGTCTTCGGGAAGCATCAGGGTATTCTGGTGCAGGGCAGATCCAAACGCTGAGGCAGCCAATGTTCCCCCATCACTATTTTTTCCATAGGCACCAATATCAACTACCCTGAAGCGGTACCTTGCATCTACAATGGCAAGGAGGACTATGGAGAATGTCCCCTTATAGTTATTATACAAGGACCCGCTGGATGGAGGGGCCTCGATTATAACATGCTTCCCATCCAGTGCTCCAAGACAGTTGGGGAAAGCCCAAAGATGCTGGAACTCTGATGCAATCTTCCTCCACTCTGCTGTATCAGGCACAGGCATGCAGTCATGTAGGAGACAGTCCCAGATTGCTTCACACACCTGTCTGACAATTCCAGCCACAGTACTGGCACACAACCCTGAAGCTGAAGGCGATAGATCGAAAGGAGTCACCTGTTGCCAAATACCTTAAAAGAAAAATACACTTTATTGAAACTGATTATAAAACCCATTTTATGTGCAAATAACTAGTTTTACTAAATGTCCTTTGTGAACCTTTTGTTAGGGCCAGTTGGGGGCAAGTATGCATTTCAGATTATGTCCGGTAACGTTACGTTATCTTAACTATGCTAGCTAGCTAGCTATTTCCAACACATCTGCTTTGCGTTATGTTATGCTAACGTTAGCTAGCTAGCTCGACACTACGTTATCGTTACCTATCCATATCAGGAGGGGTTAGAAAACTCAGACGACTCACCTTAAACAGATGCAAAGTCATTCATCTGGGCTGATGGTCTCCCTAAATGTGGTCTGCATTCTCGCGATTGTGGGTCCAACATTTTGGAGCAGGTCTTCAATCTAACTCTTGCTCAATCTGAAGTATGCAGTGAACCGCGTATCGTCCAAACGGAGCTCTTGCACTAAATTATGGTAAGCACCATACTGCGCCCTTCCCCGTACAATGTCATGCACCCACAAATGTCGGGGAAAACTGACATCTTCCTCCCTTTCAGCTTCAAAAGCCAGAGCAAGAGCCAGTTGTCTCCATCTCGCTATTTTGTATCGTGAAAATGTTGCAGTAGCTGTTGTTATGGCAACAAAAGACGCTCTCAACTGCTTTTTGGAACAAAAACGCTGCCTGTGTTTTTTTCTACTTGAAAAAAAAAACGCTCTGGCCAGCGTTTTTCATCAAAAAAGACGCTACATGTGAACACAGCCTAAGTGATGAACTCGCGGCGCGCGCGTTACTGTAAACTGTTGTGGGCGCGTGACAGAGATATTAGAGTGGTGAGAAAAGGACCAACAGACTGCACCAAGTTCAATGTAATTACTGCACAAATAGCCTATAATTGTATGTAATTATTTTAATATTATTAGGCTATTATTTTACCGATAAGAAAAAATATATATATTTATCCTTTCCGTGCGGTACCGGTCCACAGCCCAGTGTTTGGGGACCGCTGTTGTAAACTAACTCACATGCTAAGAACCAATTACACATATAGAACGGCTGTTTCTTGGCTATATCAAAAAGTGTACTTAAATTTTTGAAGTCAGTCACTCCTGACTCCCGCGCTGATTTGAACCACCGAGTACATCAAGAAAAGTCCCGCCTTCGACCTGGTTGATGGCCCATCATAGACTAGGATTTTTGGGTGGCACCCGGGATGGCCAATCAAATCTCCAGGGTGGCCCGGGCCCCCCCTCTGGCCCCGCCCCTGCAGACCGGTGTTAGCATACGCGCTAAACGACTGACCACATTGGTGTGACCCTACACGCGAAAGGGTTAATCACTGATTTTGTATTGAAGGAGGAGTTACTTGAGAAAAAAAACATTTTTTTAAAGGCAGCTTGGACCAATGGCCAAGACTGAGACAAGTCCGAGTGCAAATACCAACGAGTCCAAGACAAGTCCGAGACAATAGAAAAAAACGTCTGGAGTCCGGACACGAGTCCAAGACCGGACTCGAGTACTACAGCCCTGCTTGGAATATGCTCCCAGTCAACATCAGACAGACAAAAAATAGATTTTCTTTCAAAACGTCGCTATAACAAAATCTGAGGAATCTTAAAAAGATGTTATTACAGTTATTACTGTTTCTGAACCTTGGATTGTTTTTGTTTTGTTTCTGTATATTTGTAATAATTTTGTTTTGGTTTTCAGTGCAGGTCATTACTGTTTAGTGTTTTGTATGTAGAGAAACTGTACTTATCTTTGTTTTGGCTTGTTTTTTTGTTTTCGATACAGTATCATTTTTAATATTGTTTGTTTTAACTGATTGTTATTGCTGTTGAGTGGATCCCAGGAGGACTAGCGACCACTATGTGGAAGCTGATGGCGATCCCAATAAAGAATAATAAAGAATAGTGCACTAGTATTTTATCTGTATCAATTTATGGAAGACCAGTACAACAGTAAAATGTGCACCATGCTATCTCACCTTCAGTGATGTCATCAGTTGAGGGAACTGTCTGAGGCCAATGAGAGCCCTCGCTGCCAGCTACAGGAACCTCGCTGGGGGCTGCAGGGACCTCCTGCCACACCTTGGCATTAGGGTTCAAGCCTGCTCCCTTTGAGGTGACCTAAAAAAAAATGAAATTGCAAGTTTCACATACGCTATGACTCCATTGCTGGCCTCTAGTGGTATCTCCAGAGGTTCAGTCAGAGAAGATCATTAATTAGACTGCTTCCACTAGTCACAACCAAAATTAAGAGTTAGAAAGGAAGACAGTCATAAGTTCATAAATGAAAAACAGGAAAACAGATTTAGGGGCAAGTACAGGGCTTTCTGTGGTAAACTAATAAACAATTAAAATAGTAACAATTAAATGTTCTCAAACAGTAGTAATCAGTAGGCGATTTGTTAATTCTTAACAGGGGAAATGGCAGATGCACACACAGCACTCTCTGCTGCTAACAAGGGGATGGAGGGGGGGATGGCAGGTTAACAAGGGGGATGCATTTTGGTTATTTTGCTAACAAGGGGGATAGCATCCCCCCTCAAATCACCTACTGGTAGTAATTAAATGTTCATGAATGGTGTTTTTCTTACCGAATCACAACTGTGACCCAACCTCCAGTTCTCTATAATTGCTTTCACACTTAATGCAATGCATTACTGCATTAATCCCAGCTGGAATTCCACCTAGCCCCTTTGTCTACCACTGTTCTTAATGTAGCAGCTTGCATCACTTCTGCTGATAATGCACTGGTGTAAAACTGCATCAAAACACAAAGCAATAGTGCCCATGGCTAAAGTCTTCTTATCAGCCTGTAGAATTCCTCCCTGGCCTTCATCTTTGCTGTGAGCAGACAGCTGCACTGACATAATTGTAAAAACACCCTGTCAAGAGAAATCCTCTAGCAAGTTGGCTAAATTTTATTTTTCAAATGAATGAAAAATGCAGTGAAATTTATCATCTGTATAAAGCACAAGTGCAGATTCACTGCTTAAACAGGTTGTCATGCACAAGTAGATAGCTGGATGTTTTGGTTTTGTGGTTGATTACTGCAGTGTTTTTCTTTTATTACTTATTTTTATGCCTCATAGTCAACGTTTTATAGCTATGTAACAAAGTTAGCTAGCTAGTTTCCTGTCACTTCTAGTTAAGATGCATGAAGTCTGAAGGGTGACATCTGAAATTTTAATCAATCAAGATAATGTAAATATCACAAGATAAATAAGGGTCTCCATACTTTCTCATTTCTGGATTTGTTCAATTATTCCCATGTTAACTGGTTGCTAGGTAGCTAGCTAGGTGTAACTTGTAAAAAGAAGTTTTCTGTCTGGATACTGAACTATGCCATACCCTTTTGTTTTATATAATTATTCAAAAAGACTAAGAAGTTGTTTAAAAAAAAAAAAAAAAAAAAAACAGGCATCCATCTCACCAAGGGTAGGTATGTTTCTCTTTAATGTCAGCCATTTTAACCTTACTTGTAATTTAATGAAAACAATATTAAATATTTCCCTGTATCTTAAATCTGTGCATTTAAAGGGCAATTCTGATACGAAGGAATTTAACTAATAAATAAATAAATAAAAACCTAAGAATTTTAACTAAAAAAGGGCTGGACCTAAATGATTGCTTCATATTAATAAATTCTTGTGGAAAATAGTCTTACAAAGGCATACATAAGTTGAGAAAATCTCCACTCTTGTATAAGATTGAGACTACTACTACTGAGACTGTAGAACTCAACTGGCTAAAAATGTCGATTGCTTAATTACTTGCCACGAATAGTGCTGTAACGTAACGTCCAGGCCACACTCCCATTCAGAGGATCTTCAGGACCATTAATACAATCTTTCTGCTACCCCACAGGCAGCACAATGTTTAAAATATCCCTGCTTTCACCGCAAACCGTATTACAT
Organism: Megalops atlanticus; assembly: GCA_019176425.1. Lineage (NCBI taxonomy): Eukaryota > Metazoa > Chordata > Actinopteri > Elopiformes > Megalopidae > Megalops > Megalops atlanticus. Next base: position 1,550,176 of record CM032882.1, on the reverse strand, counting down.
ACAATAGCATCAAACACTAATAGTGGTATCGATGCAACATGCTACAAAAAGTTTAATAGGAAATGCTGTCCCTACAAACATACCTTTCCTGTCAGCGGCCTACTGACCTGTATCGGTTTAAACCATACGGGTAGCACAAAATATAACCTATAATATACCTATATATTATGCAGGTAGCGGTGAAAAGTTGCCAAAGTCAACGATAAATTAAACGTTGATCATACCCTCCCGTTCACGTTTTAGCGAAAAATATTCAACTACTTTCAAGCGGCGTTCACTTCACTTTTGATACGGCCAGCATGACTAGCCCGAGCAGCGCATGCTCATAAACACAAAGACTCGAGTGACGTAATCCCAGTCCGCGATAAACTAAAGTCAAACAACGACCATCTAACTACATAATGTATTGGCATTTGCCGTTGACACAACCCGTGCACTCAATTCAACAAAAAGTTATAAGCAAATCAACAACTATGCTTGCAATGATCAGAGTGGTATTTGCATAGGCGTTGAGGGTTTGTATCCAGGAGCCCTGCATTGCGATAACTGGCTAGGGCTGTCACATGGCCTCTCCTCATTGAAGCCTCGGTGCGTGAATGCGGGTCACATCGCACAGTTGATCGTGGTATGAAAGATACTTACCTCAACGAATAACAACATTCTCTTTTCTCCACTGACTGATGCAGATTGGGATGATAGGATGTGTGATGTCCTTAACCCGTTTAATGAGTTTTAGAAGATAAATTTTATCTGAATTAGGGCGGAATATTTCCAGAAGGCGTGCACGCTACAAAAAAGCGCCCTCATCGGCCGTTCATCTACCTTCCATTCGCTCAGTCACTGCCTCCGCCCCCCCAACGGCGTCACGCTTACAAACACACTTATCGGCAGCTAACTAGCTCACTACTCCACTTTTAACACTACTTAGTTAGCAAACCCAAACGCCCCGCGTTGCCATTGGCACAGTCAAAGTCTCCGATTAACTTTTTTGTGGATTTGAGCCTTTCGACAGATTCTGCCCCTTTGTGCTGGTCCTGGATCCGTCTCCACCTCTTGCACAATGATGTCGGTAGGGGATTAAAAGCGTGTAAACTGTCCCTGGGTCAGTGGTTGGGGACACAAGCCTTTGAGCGTGCCGTCGCTTGTTTCCGGACTTTAATCCCCACCTCCTCCGCGCGGCACGGCTGCTGCCGCCAGTGAACTGCAGAGCACATGGTGAAAAGCAGACATGTCAGCTAACACCGGAAAACAGTACCCCGTTTAAATAAATAAAAATACACACATATTACATTGCACGCCGCAATGTTGTATGGAGACACTTTCTTGCTCATATTCAATAATTTGCCTTTAATCTCTGCGTAAAATTTAAACCCTTCCTGACAAAAGATCGAGCTACAAACTCATTTTGATCCTAACGACAACTGTCGACAGAAAAATATAACTTTCACAAACTGATCCATTACCAAGATGCTAACATTGCTTTTGTAGATGTTCGTACACACTTCTGACAACAAGCTTATAGCCTGGAAAAATGACACAGTCAAATTGGTGATTATGGAAAACAAATGTGCTTTTTTAAACTTAATTCAAAATGTATTTTCCTAGTCATCATTTTCTTTTTCCAGCAAGACATTCTGGCAAGGACTTCAGTCCAAGCTAGCTGATGTTCAATTTCTGAATGTCCAATGATCATACAACACCCAGATGATTAACAAGTTCTGCCATTTACAATTTTGGAACTGGTTAACAGGATTGGGGTCCATGTGGTCTGAAGACAAGATCATACATTAGTCTCTGTGGGGCAGTGCATATTTAAGTACATTTCAATAACAAATACTCAGCCACAAACTCATTAATCCATTGCCTGCATCAATACTCCAATGCAAAAAATGAAGAAAAATCTAGTTTTCTTCTCTCTCATCAATACTGATAGACAGCCTATTAATCTGGCATATAACAACCAGTAAGTAACTGATGTCATTAATTCTCCTGACTGAATGTTAAATCAAATACACATTGTGGCAATAGAGTGATTATTTCGTTATAATGTGAAATTAATCAAAATGCACATCCCCTGAATACAGCAGAATGATAATACCAAGTATGACTTGAACATACAGACCACTTTGGCCTACATGTGTGAATACAAGCCATCAGTAAATCTGAGTAACCAAACTCTCTGAACTCTCTTCTCTCTAAGCAACTATGAAAGATTTCCCAAATCCAGAATGTTCATACACTGTAGCAGGACAGTGAATTAAAATGGAAGTAGAAAGGGGTACCCCATTTGTGAACTGTTTCTGTGCTGTTGAGGAACTTGACTGATATGTACCTCAGTACTCATATTTAAGGTCAGAATGTATGACTGTGCTCCTGTGTTCTTATTCATGTTCTCTGGGGCAGTAGTATGGTGTAACAGTTAGGGAACTTGATGTGTTACCAAAAACTTGAAGGTTGTCATTCCACTACTACCCTATCATTGAATAAAGTAATCTAAATTGCTTTAGTCTTTAGTAAATATATCCAGCTATATCCACAGGCAATATCAATAATGCAAGCTGCATAAGTTGCCATGTTTAAAAGCATCTACAAAACAAATATAAGCAATTATAAAAAAATACAAAAATGTTAATTATTTTGCATAATATGCATTTGTGGCACCACTGAGGCAAACACTTCAAACCAAAAGTTACACAAGACCAGATAACAAGCATAATGTATAATGTACATGAAAAGTTGTGTTCAAAACCAACTAGCTGAACAAATACACTCCAACACCAGGGTAGAATTTTTAGACTGATTGTATGAGGGTATCAAATGAGCCAGGTCACTGAGACAAAATTAGGAGCAAAAAACCTCAACGAAAACAATAAAACCAACAAACATCCCCAATGTCTTGTGTTAGGTGTCAGCAGCACAAAGTAGTAATGTTATGATGAACATTTAACAATTATTTGATCTGAAAAGGTAATCTGTGAGAACTCCAGGAAAATCAAGCTAGAATCTCCATCTTTTCATAATGAATAAAGTCGGTTTCAGAAAATAACATGTTAATAGGTCAGTAAAATCTCAATACAGCCCATCCTGAGACCTGTCAGTTTCTTTTAATCCTCAAAAATTAATGCAGGAAATGTTGATCTACCAGGAGAATTCCTTATAGACTGGCACATACAACTGGAGAAAAAACGGGGATTAAATAACGTTACCACACTATACAGTTGTTGTAGACGGAAATGCACTACCAGTAAATAAAAACCAAGTCAATCACTTCGTAGGTTAAAGCGGTGCCAACGAAACCAGCACTAATCAGCATTGTTTTCTTTTAACACAATTAAAATGCATACTGTATTACTGCCAAAATAAACGAAAAATCCAGCCTGTGCAAATGTTTGTATTCAAACCTCAGTATATTTCAAAGATGGAATGACGATCACTTCAAGGACGTTATGGTTTCCAACAGTGCCACAGAGTAAAACGTAATTTTGAAAAGGCTAGCACTACAGCCTGCGTTCGTTTAGATTAACTAAGCAAAGATTTGTCCAGAAATGTACAACACACTTCCAAAGTCCGCTTCTGACTACTGCTTTCTGCTACGAGCCCAGATAATGAGCTAGCAAACATCACCATTAACACTTAAACCTACACGATTTCTTATCTCTCCCGATTAGAGTTAGAGCCAGTACACAAATAAAAATTCTTGTAAATGGCCTAGAACACACTTTGAGATTTTGTCCCCGTCAGAGTAGTGTTTAAAGCCAACTGCCAGGTTGAATAGCAACACGGATGCGTTGAGCTAGTTAGAGTCACGAGGAAAGTGGGCAGCATGGACGCTAACTAGCAAGCCAACGCTACCCGTCAGCTAGCAGTATAGCTATCAACAACTCTCAATAAACACATTGACAGACAGGATATACATACAAAATGACTAAAATTGCACGTAACGTGCGCTAGTGATGTAGTTTTAAAAAGAAAATGACACTGTACCAGCAGAGGTTCACTTGCTTACTTGCATGCAACAAACATTTCATTCAGGGTAACTTAGAGTAGCTAACATCCTTCAGAAAATACATGAACCAGCCAGCTGCACATAATCGATGGATGCCCATCTTCAGCGACGGGTAAAATGCCCGATATCTTGCTAAAAGCTAATTCAGCTAGTTAACTAACTGTCAAGTGATTCAGATATAGTATGTGGCTGGCTAGCTAACCAAACAGCTGCAACGATAGCTTTGTACAGCCAGGCCACGGATTTAGTGGTTTACCAAAGCTAGCTAGGCCTAGCTCATTGTAACATATGGCAAACTAAAATTACCGTTACAGGCATCAAAATAGGCCTTGCAATCATACTGCTAGCCTAGCCATATAAGAAACGTATTGCTGTTTTATAAAGCTGTCTATCCAGTTATCTAATTAGTTAACATTATAGTAGTAATGTAACACAAAAATAACTCGCTATCCCTGCTACCTTAATCTTGGTTGGTGGCCAACTACCTAGATAGCAGCTGTAGCTAGCAAGCTAAATAACCAAAGCAGCTAGCCAGCCCTGGTTTACACCAGCAAATCCCGTCCCAACCGCACCGCTGTCACGCGAACCAGTCTGATTTTCCCATTTTAATTTACCTCGTCGCGCTGAGTAAACACCTGTAGCTAGCTAACTTAGCTATGGCATATTTCAAAACAGACTGATGTCCAGCAGGTCGAAGCTGCAAGCTAGTTAGCTAAAGCTAACACCACTGGCTAAAGCTAAGGACGGCCAGCAAGTGAGAGCAGTGACCAGCAAGCTAATGACGATGACCTAGCTAGCTAGACTAGGTTAACCAATGACTAAAACTGAGATTGTGTTCAGTAGTTAACTACCCAGTAATCGTGCTATGCAGTTTGCTAAGACACACTTGTAGCTAGATAGCTTCTATTTCGGGCAAGCCGGTTCTATAAAAATCAGGATTTGTTGGGTGGAGGCTGTGTGCTGCTATGCAGCGTCAGGCCCAGCTCACCATGCCGCCTTGGTCTCCGCCGGTCTTGGCCGTTCTCTCCCCCTCTCCTGTGGTGTCCGGTCCCGGCTCAGCCTCCTCCTGCTTCTGCGGCTCTCCGCCCTGCTCCGAACTCATCGACCGCTCCAGGCTCACTATTCCCCCGTCGTTCTCTCCCGTCTCCCCGCTTGCCGCCCCCTCTCCTCCCTCTCACTCGGAGAATGCAACAATCACTTGATGTCTTTTGCGATTTGTTTTAGCTACCTACAGCGATAAATTATAAAGGAAACTCGAATGTGATGACAACAAGGCCTCAGCTCTAGAAATATTCAGTTTGTCTTTAATATTCCTTCTCAATTTCGTGTCAGCGCCACTAAGCCGCGGAGTGCATTCCTTGTCGGGCGACCGAAGGGGACACGCACCTTCACTGAAAGCAAGCGCTACTGACAGACACACGCTCACAGTCCGCCACCGTCCCGACTGGCAGCGCGACCTCTTAACGCCCTCTGTGGGTAAACTTTCAACCACGCGCTCATTTCCGCTTCCTGTGTTCCAACCGCCCCAAAGTTACGTGCACGGGCTGTGTCTAATTTTTTTAAAATAAATCTTTCAAATCAGGTTCATATCGTTTTCATATTATTTACAACAACGGTGAGACAGAAGAATATAAACGTATACTGAATGTAACATTATCAGAATGTGCTGAACAATAACAAAAATACAAAATGTATCTTTTTGGACTTTCTTTTTCATTAATAGCAAATAAGAGGTTAATTCTTTAAAACGCGGTAGAGGACGCTATGTCAGGTGAACAACCAAAGTGTCCAGGTTGTGTTGAGCACATTACAGATGACTACTTTTTCTCCCACCTGGGAATGGTTTAATGTCAAAGGCATTTCAGTATAACAGGCTCTGCAAATGAAAATAAGACGTATTTATATATTAATAATGATTTCTCAAGGTTATTGCATATACCATCTAAAAATAATTTATTGGAGAAAAGTATACTTTTTGAACTTTAGTCTGAAATTGATTAAAATAAAAATAAGGGCAAGGGGGTGTAGAACTGGATGTATAAAGAAGCGGGAAATAAATCCTGCATGTATGTGTTTAATCTGGATAAAGGACATTATACAAGGAAAACTATCACATGCTTGAACAAAAATGGTCAGATATATGAGGAGGTGGATTTTAGGATGGGAATAGGATAACTGAAAATGTTACATTGCATTGTAAAATGTTTTTCACGAACCTTGCAGACCACCAAACATTCATCATTGTGGTAAACTACCTTGTGTGGTTGAAGAAACCAACAGAAAGCCCTCTGAGTGTGACTTTGATTTGAATGAGCTTCTCAAACAATCAGTAACATTCAACAATTCAAATGTGGCAAAACGTCTGTGGACATGATGGCCTGCTTATGGATTTTTTGTAGAGTTTTATTGCTTTATTACCGCCTTCCTTAAGCAGACTGTTTGATTCAATGGTTGCAAATGGTCTCTATGTAGTACAGCAAGACAAAGCCTCATATGTACTATACCAAACACAGGAAAATAAGCAACATTTCTTGGTTATAGGCATCCAATAACTTTGCTAAGTTGTAATCGTAAGATTGTGGAATTTGTTTTAGGAGGAAGACTGCATCCCACTCTACTGGGTATAGTGAATAAAACTTAAAGTGGGTTTGGTTCTGGTAGACACGTTAGAAGTAATATTCTGTGAATTCTAGTTATGCTGGATTATAATCAATGAATTACATTAGATGCTTGGTGTTTCTAGATTTAAGGCATGTAATTCTCCTAAACCCAGTTTCTGTTAAAAACATAGTATTTCCAATCTGAAAATAAATTAATTGATAACACAACAAATTTGTATAGCAATATCATCTCATTTAGGATACTTAAAGGGAGCACTCCCAGATGCTGTATAGTCAAATATGTTCATCAAGGCTGTCCATCATTGTAATTAGTAGTAGTTGTTGTAGAGGGATTTGGTAAAGAAAACATCCAGAACGTTCAATTTGTGATTACAAAGGGATCTCACTAAAGAAGGTACAGTACTTTTAACTGACATCCACAGACCACATAGTGACAGTCAATAAAGCCTGCAGATTCTCCCTATAAAATATCAAAAGAATTCACCCCTTCATGCCTACCTATTCAACCCAACTCCTGGTCCAAGCCATGGTCCTGTCCTGTCTGGACTACCGTAACTGCCCAATCACTGCCTTCCCTCCATGTGGAAACAAACCCCTGCAGCTCATCCAGAATGCTGCTGCTTGGTTGGTTCCCAGTGTCCCCAAATTATCCCATGTTTCACCAACCTTATCTCCCCTATGCACCTGTGATCTTGATGTATAATTTATGCCTATAGTCCCAGAAATGAGGGAGAAATGGCAGTTTGAAAAGTTTGTGAAAGAGATGTTGCTGTCTGCCTCATAATACTACTCCATACAGAAGAGGTGCCCAAATTCTTTCCTATGAAGGGCCAAAAATTAATCTGGATGGAGGGCCGCAGGCCAATAATAAATGTTGATGTTATGTGAAATTACATTACATTAAAATGTATTATATTTTATAAAAAATTAACATTCTAAATCTAAAATAAAATTTCAAAATAATAAAAACACTACTTTTTAATCTGCTTAACAGTAATTTTATCAATTTGCAGAGATGATTGTCAAAAACATAAAACATCCATATGCTTCTTGTTGGGAGCATAAACATATTTAAAAGAAAAGACACCTTTCTGACAGAAAGTGCATGCAACTCAAGGTGCTTTAGAAAATTAAAATGGAAACAGCTGTATTGTCCACCTTTGTAATCAAAAGTGGAAATTTGACTTCAGCTTGAAAAATTGACAAAAATATAAAGTTAAACATCATAGTGACAACACTGAATAACAAATCAATATTGTATGTTAAGTTTACATTGAGCAACGTTTAAGTTACACATCATCACAAAATGCCCCCACATGGTAGCTAATAAGCCACAATATCAAAACGTATTAACGAAAATTAGCTTCTCATTCACAGGGTCACTCGGAACGATTTGGTAATTTCGTTTTTATAGTAGTGTTGGGTAACTAATAATACGAACAACAGATCGGAAATACAACTGAATCCGCTAACCCGGGCTGCCAGGTTTAGCATAATTGTGTGACTGAAATGGCAATAGTTTGGTTTCCTTTCTGATATCGCGTCAACTTAACAAAATAAAACATGCATTTTAGCCATCAATTTCAACACTCGTCCCTCCGCAGAAATAGCCACGGTTTGTTTCCACGGTTAGCAGTTTATTGTAAGTAACCACTTGGCAGAGTGGTATTTTAGTGCTTTTTCCAAAGCGAACCTGGTCGCGAATCGGTTTTGATAGCGTGTAACACGATTTCAGCTTTTTATGTGATGTAACTTAAAATCAGACTGGCAACCCTGTCAAAAAGGCCGACTGTAGTTTACTAGTTCACTAAGATAAGACAGGCTTCTTTAGTGCATTTTATTTCTTATTCAACCAGCGCTCGTACGCCCCTGCCCCTTTCCGCTCATTGGTGGAACATCAGTTTTAAGGGACGCGTCATCTTACCCGGAAGAACGTGGCGGCGGGAGCGCATAGATCATGGTGGGCCCAAACGGTCCGTGTACTTGGCGGCCAACGGATTTTCGTTTTGAAATGAGAAAACCGAAATTGGGGAACGAGCTGTTTCCTGACTACCATTTAGAAATAGGGAAACAAAAAACGGAAAACGACCCGTTTTCCGATTTTTGTTTTCATAATAGAAAATGGAAAACGAAAAAAACGACCAGTTATCTCGCTGATTTTCTTTGATGTGCTTATAAATGGAAATCGGGAATTAAAATACGTGTGTGGAAATCCGCTATGCGTCTGCACGTCCGCCATATTGGAGCGGTCAAGATCCGCTAATAAATAAATACAATGTGTAAATACAATCTGATTCAGACTTCTCTACAAAATCGACTGTAACTCGCTTAATTCTGAACCGATTTTCATGAAATTTGGTTTGTTATAAACGTGAGAAATTGAACATGATACTGGTTACTTATTGGAATTAAATTCAGTTACTGGTGGCGGATCTAATCAGCTCTATGCCAAAACATCAACCTTCTGAATAGCCACAACTTCCTCTGGGACATGCAAGCTCCGATCTATGAATAGGCAAAATCAAGTGTAAATTATTTAGAATTTCAGCTTTTGTGAGTTTCTCCAAAAATGTAGATCTCTATATCTCTGTGAAACTATACTATTTCGAGGATATTAATCCTTAGAACAAAAGGTGTTTGCATGTTGCTGAAAAGTGTGAGATGGAGAGGAATGAGTTTGTCCAAGACAGGGAACTACTTTGACTCTTAGCCTACCTAGTTGCTCTAGAGCCCAATTATTTTATGTTTACATATGACTGCACTGTATATCTGAACATTGGTCTCAAACACTTGACACACTACATTGTATGTAATATTGTATTATTGGATTATATTCTAGTATTGTATTGCATTATTATATAATAATATAGTATTTAGGGGTGCAACAGATCACAAAACTCACGGTTCGGATCGTATCACGGTTTTTGAGTCACGGATCGGATCATTTTTCGGATCAGCAAAAAAAGGGAGACAAATATAACTTTGCTTTCCATTTATTACTTAAAGAACACTGAAAGCAAGGAACTTTTGCCCATGGTCTTAAATTAAAACAACATTCAAGATGGTGTAGGTGTAAGAACCACCGGACTCACGAGTTGACGTAGCCTAATATTGCGACAGCTTCGACCGCGACGTAAATTCCGAGCGCTTGTTCTCCTGTTCTTCTGCTGTGTCCGAAATCGCTCCCTATTCACTAGGCTATATAGTGCATATGTAGGCTATACATTTTACACTTGATCGTTGGACTTAACTGCCAGCTAGGTAGCTACCGTTAGTTTCAACTAGTTTGAACAGATGAAGCTGGGTGCTAGTTCTTTCATTAAGTTAGCTAGTGGTAGCAAACAAATGTTCGAATAAACTTGCAAACATAAAACAATATCCAGAAAATTATTAATTTATTGTATGACTGTGAACAGCAGGCATCCCACCTTGCAAAAACTCATTTCAGGGAGGTCGGGGGGTTGCTCCCTCTCTCTGTCACTCCACTCTCTCGCTACGTCTGTCACTCCACCTCTCGCTCTCTCTCTCACCCGCTCGCTCGCTCACTCTCAAAAAATTCGCTTTGTGGGATATTGTATATAATTTGCGGGCGTCAGGGAGCCGCTATCAATATGCGGGAGACTCCCGGAACTTCCGGGAGAGGTGGGATGTCTGGAATAGTGAATGAGTGAACGAGTGAGCGATTTCGGACGCAGCCCTCGTCTTCGCGACGCTTCTGCAAAGTAGGCTAAGGTTGCTGGTTTTTAAAATGGCGCTTGTATCTTTTCACTGCAACTCTGCATCGAATTATTAGGCCTACTTTTAAAAGTAACAGCGGCAGTAAAACTGTATTTCACACTATTATGGTTAAACCTTGCAATTAATCCGCGGTTCACATGCGTGCTGAACCGGGGGGATTATAGGTATATTATAGTAGGCCTATTGTATGTGTCAGTGTCTAAAGTAAATTAATGAGGATGAAAATAAAATATTTGAGATTAACAATATTTGTGACATTGTTTGTGTAATGGCAACTGTCCAGCCTGCAGAAGTGGACATATATGTGTCTCGGGGTGTACGGATGAACTGACAGGATGTTCTTTTCTTAACTGAAGCTGAGATTTCCACACACTTCTTTTAATTATCGATTTCCATTTATAAGCACATCAAAGAAAACCAGATAACGGGTCGTTTTTTCGTTTTCCATTTTCTATTATCAAAACAAAACAAAACAAAAATCGGAAAAAAGGCTCGTTTTCCGTTTTTTGGTTCCCTATTTCTAAATGGTAGTCGTGAAACAGCTCGTTTCCCGATTTTGGTTTTCTCTGAATCTGCACAAATATACCTCTATTATGATGTATAGTCTATGCGTGTAGAGCCAGAATTCGTAGAGATACGGCAGTTTAAAAACATATTTTCAAACAGGTGAAATACTCCAGCTGTTCTCTACAGTTTTGAATGGGATAAAATTGGCGATTTAAAAAAAAAAACCCTCATCACTGAACCAAAGACATGGTTAGAATCTGTGTACACAAGTTACGGCAGTTTAAAATAACGTAAAGTCCTGTCTTTTTTAATAGGGCAACCACAATAAAAAAAATATGAGCATGCTGCCTTGATGCAGTCACCTGTCAGCAACTCCTTATGAGTTAGCACAGCTCACTTTGAAATACTTGTGGAGGTAGGGGTACTTTTAAGTCTGAAGAATCCTGATTAATTGCATTTACTCCTAGAAGTAAGCATAGGACCAAATCTCTACCAAGATGTTTGAGTACGTGGGACCCATGTCCTACTCTGAGACGCTTGGTGAATACAGGCCTGTTTTTATATAAATTCGGTGTGACGGAGTGCCGTCACTATGGTTGAGTATGTGCTTTGACTGCCATACCAACGAGCCTGGCTCTTTGGTGTCGTGGTCAAAGTCGCATGTTTGGTACCCCGTAGACCCGGGTTCAAGGCTGGGTGGGGTGACTGCTCTCGCCCTTCGCTACAAATGGTATTAGAAGTGGGATGGCTGGCCGTGAGGCCATCGGAGGTGTGCCTGGTGTGTGAGCCGTATGAGGGACCCCCAGGTTAGGTTGACCCCAGTGTGAGGGACCCCAGAGATGGGTGAAGCACGGTGTGAGGGACCCCAGAGATGGGTGAAGCACGAGTGAGTGGGGCACCCTGGGATGGGAGAAGTACGGTGGGGAATGCGTGAGGGACGCCATGGTGCTTGAAGCGCATGGGTGCACTTCCCGAACGGGAGGGCAGTGTGACGGAGTGCCGTCACTATGGTTGAGTATGTGCTTTGACTGCCATACCAATGAGCCTGGCTCTTTGGTGTTGTGGTCAAAGTCGCATGTTTGGTACCCCGTAGACCCGGGTTCAAGGCCGGGTGGGGTGACTGCTCTCGCCCTTCGCTACATTCGGGCCAACAGTCTTATTTATGCATGACTTATTAAAAGAATGAGGGGGACTCCTTAGTCTTCCATGCAAGATCCATGTGAGTTTTGTCACTGTTTGTAGTGCACCTGCCCTGGGCAGGATCTGTTAGAGGATACACTCTGGGTAATGGCTCTTACACTCACAAAGTCTTATGACATGTTCAAGGTAAATACATACCTTTTCAGCACCATTTGCTGTTTAAGAGATAATCCATTTTGGGGATGAGATCTTTGTAACAGCTGTTGCCTATGGCATCAGGGTCCTGGTTAAAGTTATGCACTTTTCTTGCAGAGCTTTCCCTCTCAACCTGAGCGCAGGACTCAGGCACCTTTTACTAGCACACAGACTCCTCCACCACAATGAGCTAAAGCAGAACCAAAAGCATTTAAAACTTTGCATTATGAGGTGGTATACAGCAAAACCCAAGGAGTGTGTAAATGTGTTTTCTTCTTTATTAATGATCATCACAAGACCAGTTTATCTTCACTGACACTCATCAGGTGGCACATGAGGAGGAAGTCATGTGATCCCTGTCTGCATAGGCAATAAGCAAAAACCTAGCATTTCAAGGATTTCCATTCATTACCCAGCAGGATGACTACACCATCTGGAGATGCTCTCAGGCTAATTATGTCCCCTGAAGATAGGCTTCATATAAGTCACTTTCAAAAGAATGTCCTGTGCTAGGACACTTGGTGAAGTCCTACTGAAGTCTTTCAGTGCATTAAGGAAGCTTTCCTTTCTCTGCTGATTTGTGGGATGTTAATGGAAAATGAATGGAGCTGTTGGAAGGCTGGACTAATGTGGTTGTGACACCAGTGATGCCAAGGCATGCTGGAATGACCCTGTGGAATATAACACATGGGCAGTAATAAAATTTACAGCCACAGGGAGGGCGGAGGGACCTGGCACTGTTACAGCTTCATAGTGAACTAAGAGGAGGCACACTTCTGCCCCCTCTCCCCTTCCCTAAAAAAAGTATCTTATGTGTTACTTTTCAGAAAGGTTGAGGAATGTTCTTTTTAGCCTGAACACTTCTTGCTTATAACTTGTCTGACCATATGACAGGCTAAAATGCATTCCATCCTCTGGGCAACATGAATATGTGAAATATTGCTGTTTTTAGTATTTCTGTATGGATGCCATGCAAAAAGTCAAGAATATTCTCTCTGTTCTAATTTTTACATTACCTCTCACACTTACGCAAAGAGGGGGTTCTGGATAAGCATTAAGCGCCTTGTCTCCACCAGATGGCAAATGTTGAGGGTTGCAAAAAACTACCTGTCTAAAGAGTTTGTGGAACTCATGTAAAATCATGTATTTTTCTGCTTCCACATAGAAACAGTTTCTTAACTCTCAATATTAATGCGTGCATGCAGAATCCAGTGACCATACTATCACATGAAAAACAAGCTCGCTGCAGCGTCACTTTATAGCATGCCACCTTTTTAGGAGTTACTGACACAGAAGGAGAGAAATCACTTTCTTTACAATGTATAGATGTGGTGCAATAACCATAGCAACGGTAACTATTTACCCTCAAGTGACACCATATTGAGGTCAAGGTTGCTGTGAGTACTTTGAGATAGATCGGTGTAATGTACTGTGCTATCTGATGGAAGACAGTGAACACATCAAGAAATATGAATACCTTTATTAACAAAAGCTTGCAGGGAACCGATGTAATTTCAGTAAACCAACTACTTTGACTCTGAGACTTTACTGTAAACAATGAAAAAAGGAAGAAAAGGTGTTCTGCATATCAAACCTAGCAACAGAAATATAAACCTATGCACAAATATACACAAAAATATTTATCTTTAAAATAAAATTGAGCAAAATTAAGATCATTCATAAAACCAAAACAATCAAGCAAACAAACAATAACGCTTCAAATTCCCTGACAAACAAATCTACTGAATCAACAAAAGAATGATTAAAATTCAAGGTTCAGTAATTTGCAAGTAAAACGGTTTGTCACAGAAAAATACAGGTAAGCTTCAGACAAATGTTACATCATAAAAAATCAGGGTTCCCTTTTGTAGGTTTATAAAATGGCACTGTCACTGTGGCATGTCAATATAGAAAATGAAAAGTGGCCAAGCATCAGAACTTTGCAGCTGTAACAGCCTGTAAGAGTATGGTCTACCAAGCACAGGGCCACTGGATTTATAATCTCCATTTATCATCGCTGTCTCAATTAAGGAAAAAAAACATAAATGTTTTGGTACAGAGTGCCTACAGAAACACACTTGATCGCTTCAATTTCAGTTATGTTAGTTATCAAACTGTGCAACATTAGGCAGATGCTCTTATCCAGAGCAACTTACACAGGTTACAGTTTTTTTTCTACATGTCATCCATTGATACAGCTGGATATTTACAGAAGCAATTCTGGGTTAAGTACCTTGCCCAAGGATATGTCTGCAGTGCCTCAGCATGAAATCAATCCAGCATCCTTTTGGTTATGAGCCCACTACACCACACTGCTGCCCAAAGTTTCTGATGAAGTTTCTTAAAATAGTTTTTATGCATTTTGCAGGCTCAAACAATTTAAATGACATTTAATAATTTCTTTTGAGCTTTTCCCCTTTTTGCAAACCTTTTTGGAAATTGGCAATTGAACATTAGATTCCTCTCACCACAACAACCACTGCACTTGTAAGGCAGAAACATTTGCACGTAGCCACTGGCTGTTTTTCACAGTACAGGTCCCGGAGTGAACAACAGTGAGGAGAGCGTTCATTGGAGGATGGCAGCATCATTCAAGCAGCTCATGAGCAACTGAGGGGCAGAGTGGACAGCCTACTCAGCCTTATATCTAGCCAAGAAAAGCCAGTTTGTTCCCATTGCCTGCGAATGACGCAGCCAGTATCGAGCTCCACTCATGGTGTGTAGCCTGTGCTTAATGTGTACCAGTAAGTTGGCAACTGAGAGATTTGATCTTGGGATGATAACACCAGACTTCATTACTCTTGGAAAAGACTGAAGAAGGCCCACATGTTTTCCCCCTCATTGAATAGACTGATTAGTGGCTTCACTAGCTCCACTGTTCATGAAAGGCTTTCACAATGAAATTAAATGGGGAGGCAGCCTTAGTCTTCTCAAGTAAAGTCTTGTCTCATTTATGCAGCTGGCGTCAGTGAAATACTATATTTTACCATAAGTAGAACCTGAGTAGAAATTTATACAATCCATTTTTAAAAATGTATCTTACTACAGTGCCAAGTAAAGAAGTGAGTGCTGCATATACCATATAACTAATTGTGCAGGTATCACTAGTGAGACATGTTACATTACATTATTGGCATTTAGCAGACTTACATAGGTTACAGTTTTTTTTACAATGTTATCCATTTATACAGCTGGATATTTACTGAGGCAATTGTGGGTAAAGTACCTTGCCCAAGGGTACAGCAGCAGTGCCCCAGTGGGGAATTGAACCAGCGACCTTTCAATTACAAGTCCTGTTCCTTAACCACTATGCTACACTGCTACTGCCATACATGCAAACCGAGGTGATTCTGAACATCAGTCCTCTTTCTGTGCTTGCTGAAGCCAGTGGACTAGTGCAGCATTTCCCAACCCTCTCCTGGAGTACCCCTTGTCCTGCATGTTTTAGATCTCTCCCTGCTCAAATGATCAACTCGTTATGAACTCCTGAAGCTGCTTAATAACAAACTGATCATTAAATCAGCTGTGTTGGAGCAGGGAGAGATCTAAAACATGCAGGACAAGGGGTCCTCCAGGAGAGGGTTGGGAAATGCTGGACTAGTGGACACTAGGAGCTTTGGTGGGAAGCATACATGAGGTTGGAGATTGTGGTTGCAGCCGGGTTCAAAGTCTGTAACAATCATGAAAAACAGCAATAAGGTAAAGAGGTCACTGAGATCCATGGTCCAATGCTAAGTATGTGTAAATAATGGCCCAAGAGCAAGAGACAGGAGAGGCAGAGAGCTAATAATCAAAAAACAATTACAAACAGGCCAGATATATTAGTTTACAGGTAAGTCCTCACCATCCCCTGCTTATTGCTGGTGTCTACAGTGGCCATTCTTACCTCATTCCACTGTATATTTTTCTGTTTCTCCAGGAAATGTCTGTACTCTCTCTGGTTTTGAACCTGCAGGATCACCCAGTAAATGATCAGGAAGATGCTGCCACTGGAGACAATAGCTGTAGCCATGCACCCGGCGAAGACTATGGTCTGAAAAGACAGGCCTGGGGTGGGACAGGGGAAGGGGGGTCAGTCAGGGAGCAGGGTCAGCACATGACAGGGTGGGATTGGGAAGTGTACAAGTTGCTTAATCTCCCTTAGAGTGTACCTGTACTCTCCTTTAACACAGCAGAGTCCTTTCAATTTTAATTTCAATTATCCTCTTCAATGACAATTAAATGTGTTGCCAAAGCAATTTTACACACAATAATGTGTTTATTGAATATTCACTCCTCAGATTACTTTTATTACTTGCTGTTTGTTTTACGTGTAGTATTACAATGTGTTTTGGATTCTGTAATCTAGTGACTGTGGTGCATGGTAGTTTCTGTGTATTTGGCTTCCCTTAGTTTCTAGGCTGTTTAGGTTGCACAAGTTAACTTTTGGTAGGGCTTGTATAGTGTTCTGCTCACAGTCACTGGTCTGGGAGTATTGTTAGCCTGGTCTGACAATGTTGCTCATTCAGCTTGAAAGGATACACTTCTGTTCTTTTGAGCTGGAAGTCACTCTGGATAAGAGCGTCTGATAAATGAATGTAATGTAATTCAAGAGAGAGAGAGGGAAAGAGAGGGAGAGTGAGAGAGAGAGAGAGAGAGTGTGTGTGTGAGACTGTAAACATGAAGCAGTCCTTTCTTTGATAAAGACTGCCTGTGATAATGAGCTGCTGCTCCAGCAGTCTCACATGTGCAGTTTAGAAGGATTGTGCTAATCCCCCCTGTTTTATTTTAGTAAACATCAAGTAGCCATTGCAGACCAGGGAGAAGGACCTGAGAGGGACTGAATCTTCGCTGACCTATGGGGCCAGGAGGGAGAGCTGGTCACAGGTGCAGCAGGAGAGGAGCCATTCATGGGGCCTGAGAGGAAGTTCCCAGTGACCATTGTGGGACCATGCTATAGCCCTTGGAGGATAAATAGCTTGGGAGCCTAACCAGGCTGGATAGAGCCATGGGGAAAAGCTATGGTTGGCCCCAGGATGTGACAGTCTGCAAGGCTGGAGGAAAGATTTCCTGGTGTGCGGTGGTCCTGTGTGTTGGTAGACTCAATAGGGTCACCACTACCTGCTTTTGGTGGCCATTTATGGGCCGTTTAAGCCACTACTTATATCTCGTACTACATGAGACTAGGAGAGGGGGAAGGAAGTGTGAAGGAGAACCTTAACCTGTCCCCCCAAACTGTTTGATTGTTAGTTGTTTAAGTGTGTAAGGATCTTGAATTTCCATTTTCAACTTCACCATAACAGAGCACACTTAGCCCTCTCATATGTGACTTATTTTACACTATGTAGCGCGTGTGTTCGATTACATGGTTTTTTTATGTTTCTATTAGCATTATTAAGCTTCTCATGGTTTTCACTTTGCTATACTTTGTAAGGATAAATCGCCGTTTCCTCAAAGCTAACGTTAGCTAGAATTTTTCCAATCTAGTGTTCTAATTGCACCAGTTTGACTGTATGCGCGAAAGGATTAATCACACTGGTGTGACTGTACATGCGAAAGGGTTAAACAGGTTAATTTTTACATTGTTAATTTTTAAATTGTAATTTTCACTGTCTGAGAGCCAGAATTGGTTAATGAGCCTCATCTGCCTAATAAGGCTTGTTAAATACAGGTGTGGGACTGCAGAGCAGGGTTCTTACTTTCAGCGGTTTGACTGTGGCTTTGTGCTCAGGTTGCTTCTTTGTTTACTGATTTTTAAAATAAGTGGTTTATTTTTTCTGAGCTGTGCTCCTTCTGTTTGCTCTTTGTGAGAGGCATCAGCTGGCTTCCCCACACTGCTGCAGAGAGTGGTCTTGGGACGGCGTCAGCTGGAATGCTCACCAGAGTGGTCACTGTAGGTGACCAGGATGTCGCCAGTCTCTGTGTCCAGTTTCACCTCAAAGAAGACCCTCTCATCCTGACAGGGCAGCTGCTGGGCATCAGTGAAGCGGGTCAGCTTGAATGGCCCACAGGTCTCATTACAGGTGTGAGAGATGTTTCCACTGTCCTCACTGGACACAATGCACCTCACGCAGTCCCTGTCACACACAGTACACATGACTGACACAATGTTGCATACATCAGTGGTTCACACTCCTGACATGAGTGACTCATAATGTTACATAATGGTTACATGGTTAAAAAGACACCACTGAAGGAGCAACAGCAGCAACCCAAAATACCCATTAATGGACCAGCTTTGCCCATTGTGTCAATCTGATGATTATTTTGCCTATTGGGTGGTGGGTATTCCAAGGTGGTTTAAGAAATCATAAGTCATAACCTGAACTCCGACTTGACTAACCGTGACAATTCAGGATTTCTTGGCTCCACAAAGGCTGATTCCAATTTAAATAATCAAGTTAATTGAATCTTGGACAGGTTGAACTGAAAACTGGCACACTCAGGTAGCATTTTATAAGCCATCACCTGTCGATCACAACATAATGATTAATCATGGATTCCAACCCTTATCAAAACAACGTGCCTCTTACTTTTCAATCCTTGAACAAACCATTACGAGAGCACACAATGACTACTTTCATGTTTTCTCAAAAAAAAAAAAGGAATACTTCAGTGACAGCAAAGGACAGAGAGCAGACATAACATATGTCTCTTTCAAAATAATTATAGGAAATACAGGTTTAACATTGAAAGGGTTAAAAAAGATTCAATTGGTGCCTCAACATTAATGCCACGAAAGGATTTCTTATTCACAAAATCTGCCTCATTGGGCCAAGGGGGAGCTTTAATAAGAATATAGGTTCCATCAATGCAACCAATCGCCTCTGGAAATCCTGAAAAATGAATTCAATTTCATTATACACACATACAGAATTTAAGGTGAAAAAAAACTGACTGCAGAACACAAATGGATTATAGGCTACAGGAGGATATCAGCGATTCTGTAGAACTCCTCTTTAATGGTATGCATGGTGTTAGGGTTAGGGCCACACACACTCCTCATGCACACACACACATTTTGTTTTAGGTTTTATTTGGCACATGCTGAAATTTACTATGCAGCTTGGGGCAGCCTCTCATCCAGGTATGCATTAAAAGGTGAACTACTGACTGGAAGAGGGAATATGACTGGGACCTGTGACACAGCATTTCGGAAACACCTGTTCACAGTCAGTTCCCAAAAGCCAGCCTTGCCATCATTTTAAATTAAACAAACTAAACTGCTCAAACCACCACTGGCACCAGGGGCTGTCAGAGCCTAAATGATAGTGCTGGGCTGAAAGATCCCAAGAGTCCGCAACTCCTGCTACTGTGGACTACAAGGTCTGCCTCATGACACTTTTTGGGGTTGTTTCTTTTCTATACAAACTCAACATACAATTAGGTTCAGCTAGTTATTTTGCAGCCATTTTCATAGTTCTGTTGAGCCAGGGAAGCCTAGTCATAACAATGGATTTATGGGAACACCACAAAAATGTGCAAATAGTGCTTTGATGCAAGGCATACTCTTCCAATGGCTCTGCTTACCATGGCTTTTCTGATGTGTTCTGTATCGCTAATAAAATCATAGGGCAATCTACAGTGTTTGTAATGGAGTGAAAATACACAATGTGTGACAACAGAAATGTGCAGCTGAAGTAGGCTATTGAGATAATCAATTGACAGTGTTGAAAAGTGATAACGGTCATAAAGACAATGTTTTGAATGAGACAGAACAAATCTTTGAGGTCTAACAATTCTTTCACAGTGCAAACCTTGTTGAATAATGTAAGCATGTATATCAAAGGGATTTCCTTGAAATGGACAGGCCATGATAGCAAAAGGACTGATTGGTTGAAACCCCATGTTTTCAAGTTAACCTGAAAGACAACAGGTTAGCTGTGAGGGATGAGTTTTCATACCTACTGGAATGGAATTACTTTGACCAGTTTGTGGAACTGCAAATTTGGGATTTCTTCAAATTGTTGTCACAGATCTTGATTACGTGCTAATCCCTTTTCTGGAATCCCTCATAAGAAGTCCCTATGTGTGTCCTTTGAACAATGGCACAGATGAAATCTTTTGCTGAAACTTTTGCCATCACACTTTTCACCTGACCACTTCTTGCACCTATCACATGTAGGGTGACCAGATGAGAATGGCAGAGATTCGGGACGGGGGTGGGGGTGGGTGGCGGACGGACAGATGGGGGGCACATGACCATCGTTGGTGGCACTACACTGAATGAACTGTAATGGTGTTTTTCCACCAAGATTATTTTTATTCATAAATTCTGTCATTAAGGAAATCCAATGAGTTTACAGCCTATAAAACTGTGTCAGGCTGTGTAAACCAAACCAGAAAATACTCAAAAAAATTCATTTAAATCATGAAAGCAAATATTTGTCATTATGAAAAACAAACACAATGACTGCGCTTTAACTCTAACAGTGTGTAAATCATTAGGCCTTTCCATAACACTTGTAACACTAATAGGCCTACTTTCTGCCAAAATTAATTTTTATGAACTAAACTGTCTGTCACTAAGAAAAGGATACACAATGATTGTGTTGTTGTAGCTTTGTGTAAATCAGCGATCAGCAACATAAGTTATTTTATGAGGCTATTTTCTTTTTCATTTCATTTGGAGTTTCTCTCATCTGTCTGTGCGACACGTGACCAATCACTCCTTCTCGTGGCTGCCTGCACTTTCCCTGTCCTCACGGCTGCAACTTGCGCTCTCTTCATCTACTCTATAAAACAAAAAGGGGACAAAAAGGTTGTATTTTTTTTGTGCATATTACAAAAGCAACAAAAGTTTAAATTCACTTCAGCTACCTCCTAGGAAGACTGGATTGTGGAGGCCCAGCGCTGGCATATTTCGCGGAGGATTTCACTGCTGCCAGCACTCTCGTCTTTCCCAGGATGAATTTGTGGAGTTCTGCACAGCTCATCTCTAAATTCATTTTCACTTTGATTTCGCAGCGGACCAGGTTAATTGAGCATCTGTTTCTCACGTCAGTCCAGGCACCTTTCATGATGGAAAACACCCGTTCTGAGTAAGCGTTGCTCACGGGGATGCTCAAGACGAAGGACAGCAGTTTGGCATACTGGGGGAACGCAGACCTGCTCTTTAGCGCTTGGGCCCAAAGCTCGCCTACAGGGTGACTGTGTGTCTCCAGGTGAGGCAAGACCTCTTTCAGAGCACAGCTCTTCTTGTAGAGCTCATCCATGTCGAGATCCTCTTCCATCTAAAGGGCGGATACAGCTGTGGTAAGTTGCTGGTAGCTGATTTCTTGTTTTTCCTTGAGGTTGAAACACTGGATGTTGAACAGG
Source organism: Megalops atlanticus (assembly GCA_019176425.1). NCBI lineage: Eukaryota > Metazoa > Chordata > Actinopteri > Elopiformes > Megalopidae > Megalops > Megalops atlanticus. Next base: position 1,528,672 of record CM032882.1, on the reverse strand, counting down.
TGCCCAGTTTCGGAGAAGTCGAACCATTTCTCAAGGTATTGCTCCGCGGTATCATAGAAGCTGATGAAGTCTCTCCGGAGCCTGTCAATTTTAAGAGCAATGGAGGAGGCGAAGACACGGTCAACTTTTGCTCCGAAGAAAGCATCTTTTTTGCGCTGCTGGAGTTTGGTTCGGAGGCCGTTCATCAGCGCATACACTTCAACTGAGGTGAGACTGTCACTCTCAAGACTCAGCACAGCATCAGAGAAAATCTTCAGAGTGTTTTGCAAGAAGAAGAGAGTGGCCTCCAGCTCGCTGCATTCGTCTCCCTCTTCACCATGCTCGTTACCCCCGAGCGCATCCCAGATGACACGGGGGCACTCCTCGCGTCCCAGCGACAAGAAGTAGCTCTGCACAGCTGGCCAGGTGTTGACAAGTCTGTTAATTGCAGGGAGCAGGCTCATCCAGCGTGTCGGGACGTGGCGCAACAAGGTAAGGTACTCCATGTCCACAAATTCAAACATTTCTTTGAGGGTGGCAACTCTCTTGGCAGAACAGCTGAAATGATTGAATGATTAAATCACTATAGTGTCCACATCTGTTTGCAGTGCATTGCTGGCACGTTTTACTGCATTGTGGATAATGTGAGCTGGGCAGTTTGCAGGCAGGATCTTGATGTTGTGTTGTTTTAGATTTTGGTAAATGGAGTGTCTTCTGCCGTAATTCACAGCCACATTGTCAGCCGAGAAGGCCAAGACGTTATGGATGCTCAGTTTGTGTTCCGTTAACTTCTGCAGTAAGGTGTCTGTGACAGCATCTGCACTCTCGGCTGCCTGTTCAAAGAAATCCAGAACCCTGTTTTGGATGCCTTGCTCAGGGTCCAGAATCTTACAGAGAGGGGGAATGTTTTCACATTGCCTTTATTAGAGGCATCAGTTGCAATGGAAAAGTATATGTCTTCTGACCCAAGGCTCTGGGTGAAGTCAGAATTCAATGTATTATGGGTGCCAGTACGTTTGTGACAAGCGCTTCTGCTTTTGTGCGACCACAGCTGATGTGTTTAGCTATAGCTGAATCAGAGTACAGTTTTGTTAACTTCATAGCACAGTCAAGCGATCCGTATGACTGTTGGTGGGTCACACAGTGGAACACGGAGGTCAGCTCAGCAGCAGCTATTTTATTGTACATGGAGTCATCCTCCCGCTTAAAGAAGGACGAGACCAACGTGTTGGTCTGTACAGTTGTGCTGTTAGTTATGTGTTGTTTGCTGCTAGCATGCAGCCTGACGTCTGACTCCCCTCCGTGCGAAATGCCAAATTCTTTTCTACAGACTTTGCAAAATGCTTTGTTTGCATCTCGCAAGGCTGCAGTAATCCATGGGTATTTCCCTCCCCACTCCTCCCGGTACCTGCAGAGACGTTTGCCCTTTTTAGTGGCGTGTTCATCAGGTCCCGGGACACCAGCCTGAGCCTCCATGTCAACAATGACTGAAAATTAGCTTATTATCAATTCGCGCCAGAACACAATAAAAAAAAAAAAAAACTACAAAAGCCGTAATTCATGTAGCCTATGGACTGTTGCAGCCAATGCGCAGCCGGCAGGAGCTGGCTGCAGGACAACTCAACCACCATGGACAGTTTTTAATGATTTAACAGACAATAACGACTCGAGACTCTGCTCTAGTATAATTTTCAGGACAATTAGGACAGGATTCGGGATTTGGGACAACTGCTTGGATTTCGGGACTGTCCCGAATTTTTCGGGACGTCTGGTCACCCTAATCACATGTAAGATAATAAAATACAATTCTTCTGATTCAAGTGTGCATCTTGTATTCTACTCTTCCGAGCAAATAAATAATGTAATACTAATACAAATATGCTGTACTGCACTATTTTAGTTTCCTTAGTTTTCCAGCAGGGGTTGCATTTTTTATGGATTTAGAAACTTCTCTTCTGACTAATGCGAGCATTGGTACACGTAAACTGTGATATGCCTAGCTATGTCTAGCTAAAGGCATAAAGACAGATCCTCTATACCCACTCATTCTCTGAAAAACCCAAACCCCAAAACCCTTAAAGAACTGCATAAGGCCTTTTTGTTTCAGTTCCAGGTGTCTTCACTTTCAGTAAAAGAAAGCAGAACTGAAATTATAGGGATATTAACATGGGTATAATGCTTCAGTAATCAGACATAAGAGTGTTTGCTTTCTAGATGGGGTAATGCTGTTGAATGCGTTGAGCAGAGTACATAAGCTAAAAACCTTCGGTGAAAACCCACCACTGTAAATGATTTATATGTAAGAATGCAATGGAAACCACCCTGGATAAGGACAAATAATTGACAAACTGCATTCTGATATAGTGTAGGAATGGTTCAGTGCTTCACTCTGAAGTAAGCAGACCAAGACAGTACTCACTGGTACTTTTGACAGGGTGCTTCTAGCTTCCCGCAATGTTCACCGAAAAAGCCAGAGTCACACTGGCACTGGTTGCACTTGCAGCGCCCATGGTGGGTGCACAGTGGCCCTCTGTCCCCTGTCTGGCATTGATCCACGAGGGTGGAGCACTCGCAGGCAGGGCCACTGAAGTCGCCATAGCACTCACACATGCCGCAGTTACACACCCCCCGACCTGTGGGTAGTAACGCACAGGAAAAAACACCTCAGTCCCCTACTCTGATGGTGCTCCACCTCACCACCAACCCCCACACACCCCCACACCCACACACCCCTCACCTCCACAGATCATGTTGCCATGGCGGCTGCAGCTGGTGGGGTCACAGTGGCAGAAATGGCCTGTGTAGTGTCCCCGGCACACACAGCGTCCACAATCACAGCTGCCATGCCCGCTGCACACGAGGGAGCTATTCATCTGCCTGCACAAGGCCTCCAGTGTCAGTGTGGTGTCCCCATCCTGCTGCTGATGGCACTCGCACTGCTGTCCCATGTGCCCTTCGTCACAGCTGGGCCACAAATAAGCAATATGCTACTTAACCACTTTACCCCAACATACTGTACTCCAGCTTTTTACTTTACCAGTATTTTCTGACTTCAATGGTGAACTTGCCTGCATAATAGCAATATAACCACTAGAGGGCATTATATCATTGCCTATTGTGGTGTGCTACAGCACGTAACAAATAATGTTGGGTTTTTGCTACTGGACATCACAGCATACAGACGTATCCCTACATTGATATACTGGATCTAGCACAGTATGTTACTTATACTTCTTAAAGCCAGTAATGTCTGCCACTGGTCATTTCTTGACTGTAATGAGTAAGGGTCCCTGTGACTCACATCCACTAGCATGAATGTTCTGGGGGTGGAGGCTTTGGGAGCAGTCTTGGGGGTAGGCAGTTTGGGGAGGAGGAACTTTGGGGGTGGAGCCCTAGGGGCAGAGACCTAGGCCAGACTTGCCTGCAGAGGCCGCAGCTGAGTGTCCCATTGCCACTGCAGTAGGAGGACTGCTCCTCTCTGTCCTGGCAGTCACAGTCACACAGCGTGTCGACGGTCACATGCAGCACCTCGTTGATGCCCCGTGGTTTGATGATGAACATCTCCTTCTTTGGCAGACAGGCAGAGCTGCTCAAAGTCACCGTGAAGTTTACCTGGGAACCAATCAGAGCAGTTCTGGAGTGTGCTTGTCATCAGAGGCTCCCTACTGTCTCCTCCCAGACATGCATTTGAAAGCTAGGATGGGGCACCTGATCGTTGATCCTGACATTGTTGCACTCGCCCCTCTTCTGTCCCAGGGTGTGGACTCCATCACTGCAGGAGGAGCTGTAGGAAAGCTCCAGACTGGATGGGGCCTGCATGTGCTGCAGGAGGATTATGGAGGACAGGTTCTGCGGATGCCCAGACAAACACGGCCATTCCATGTGTGACTGTTCAAAACCAAACCTGACATCAAACAGCACTTTCATATGTCAAGAAAGCTTCAAAATCACATTTTTGGGGAAAAAACTCTACAGAGATATAGTGACAAATGAAAAAAAATAAATAACAGCCAAGTTATCAATTGCTGTCATTGATCGAGTGGGCTGAAAGCCATAATTTACTGTAAGTTGTGTGTAAATTGAGTGAGTGGATATTCCTTTTGGCAGTTAATCTAATTCATAGAGTATACCAAAATGTGACAATAGGCTAAATGTGGGATATGGCTGGAGAGACCGCCTAATCTAGTCATTTAAAAGGGAGTACCTTGGAATTCTCTACTATAAAAGCAACGCTAAAGAAGCACTTCTTTACACATGAAATTTTGCTTCTATTGATTTTGAAGACCCTTGTTTCCAGTGGGCCCATTTTTCAGACCTTTTCCATTTTCTTCACTTTACCTCAGGGCATAATGTGGCATTCTTTTGACCAGTTCATGACTGGTGGTAATTTTAATTCCCTGATATTCAAACAGGTGGTTGTGGGTAATACATTCATGGCCATGAGTCTGCATTCACCTCATATGCTTCCGAAATGAGCTGGACCACATTACTGGAGTCACCCTTCAGCACCCCGACCACAGACTGGGGTATCAGCTCACTTAGTGCCTTGGGAGATTATTGGGTGGAGGAGGCAGAAGCAGAGGCGGACATAGTTATCTAGCAAATCAATACATTCAATTCAGTGAGGGAGAATACATCATAAAAACACAAGAAGTTTAATGATAACAGCAGGCCATTCAGCCCAGGTTGGCTCCTCTTTTTGTCCATACTCCAGAGTGTATCTAGGACTGTATCAAGCCTGGTCTTTAACACACTGAGTGTCTGTGCTTCCATTACAAATTCTGGCAAACTATTCCATGCATTTATCACCTTGGGAGGAAAATACTTCCTTCTATCAGCATGAAATTTACCCTTTATGAATGTCATCTTGTTCTGCTGACACAATTAAGATTAAAATAATTTCTATAGCACACTTTATCCCTTTTAAGAACATAAAAACCTCAATCAAATCTCCCCTGACTCTTACAAAATGAAGAACCGTAAAGACACTGTAAGAGCAACCTTACCATATAGCTAAAAGTGTTACTCTCACTAGGAACACTACTCCCCCTGACCTCGTGTGAACACTACAATCACTCACCTCATAATTGGGAAAAAACTCTTCTGTGACTGCAAAGATAAGCTTAATGTTGTTTGCCGAGAGGACTTCTGAGAGATGCGCCACTGAAGGGTAGTCCTGAAACACATTTGCCTCAATCACACGCAAAGGTGGGGATGCTGGTCCCACACAGCAATGATGGAGACATTACGCCAAGGCCAGCGAACCAGTCACTGAAGAACAGTATCCTGTTGAACCTAATCCAGATGGTAGAAAGCTCCAAGCAGGGGATGTGATGGGAAAAGGAAGAGGTGAAAGTTACTCACATAAATAGCACCTTTGTCATGGACCCCTTCGCTGTTGAGATGACACTTCCCATCATTGGGCTGGTAGATGCCACCCAGTTTGCCATCTCCAGCCATGTGGAAGGAGTTGTCAGAGGTGTAAACTATGATACGAGAGACCTGGCCCCAGCCAATTTCCTTCTGTACATGCAGAGGGTGGCAGAAGGAGAGAAAGACACTATCTCTGAATGTGTCCTCTTTCTTTAACTTCAAATAAATAATGCATTGCCACAAATTAATGAATAGGTTTATTTAAAAGCCTTGACATTTCTGTATGAAAGTCTTCATAAATAGCATGCATTTTACCACATTAGCTAAGTTTCTTCACGCTCCATTAAGCTAACCAAGTTTGCTGGCTACTAAGTTGGCTAGCTCTTAACAGTTTATAACTGTACACTAGTAATAGTCATGGCTGACTTGCTGAACATCATTGGGATGCTGAAGGATCAGGTGTTTTGTGATAGTGACATTTCTTAATAGCAAAGATGATTAAACTATGCTAGTTAGCTAGCCAACATTAAAATGGTGCTATTTTAGCCAACAGAGCTAACCTTCTAGCTAGCCCAAAGCTAGCGAGAGAGCAATCGGCCAATTCATGTGGCCGTATTAGTAAACTAATCTAACATTGCTGCTGCCCCTTATTTTATGTGAAAAAACTTTACACAAATTAGTCTGCTTAATCAGTATTGGCTGCTTATATACATAGAATGATTTACATTTATAATGGTGGCTAGATGCTTAAACCTTCTTCAGTATCTTTATTTAGCAAGATGAAGTTTAGCTAAAATAATTTTACATAAGTTGGACCACACTGCAACACATTTCTGTACTGAGAGCAGTCATGCTGCTTTCATCTTCTCCTATGAGTGTATTGACTGGTTTAGACCAGTATATTAAAATATTGATATAATTCACTGAATTAGCCTCACATTACTAGAAAGAACTGAATCATTTGACAGCAGTGCACTAATTTCTCAGCAATCACATAAAATTGCATGTAACAGGTGTTTTTCCACACAGCAGACTGCTGCTGCGCAAGCCAGCCATCTCTACAGCTGAAAAGCTCAGAATGGGAAGGAGAAAACCCTACCCCTCCTCGAATATCAACCAGTATCACCCAGTAACATTTAACTTTCCACTTTTGTTTGGAAAAAATGTGTCAATGATTAGATTTTACTGTGAACATGTGTTATTGTGACTAACAGTCGATTAATCAACAGACTGGTTACATCTCTAGTGTAGAGGTGCGTGTTTTTTGAAGCGCTCTTTTTTCACCACAAACCATGGTACAGGAATGATGGCAGTGGAGTCTGCCACAAATGTGTTCCCAAATACAGCTCTTCCCCTCCATCCAGAAGTATATATACTTATGTGATTTTGTGTGACTTATGAACGCACTCACTCACTTTCTGTTCTCGATTGCATATTGGGATACAGCCTTAGAATAGCTGTACTAATAACTGCATCAGTATACTGTCACAATTACAGTGTCACAATCACCTGACAGACAGTAGCCTGCATAATGGCATCGAAGCCAGACTCTGGAGGGTCCAGATTGGCTGATATTTTCTCCTGGCTGACTCTCCTTTCAAACTCTCCAGCATCCTCAGTGAGTGGAAGCACATTCTTGAAGGTGAAGTTGGGCTGACAGGAGCCATTACTGCTTGCTGAGCATGGATATGCCAGTTTGGCCTTCACTGTGCTCACATATGGCATGGCCACTTTGTCAACAAAGGATCCAAAGCCTTTCAGTAGGGGAATAGCAGAGAAAGGATCAGACAGCAAGTAGACAGTTTTCTTCAGAGGAAGGGAGGGGTGAGATTTTATTAACACATTTAATTGAGGTGAGATTTGGGTTGTGAGTGGGGTAGGGTCTGAGTTGAGATTAGGTTGGATAATCTGGGTGGGATTACCAGCTGCTTTTACACCAGTGGCTTTCGCAGCCTCATCTTGAATGCAAAATTTAAACTAAATCTAATCTTCTGCACAGCCAAAAAACAGCAGCAGCAAAAGGGTTCCACTTTGTTATAAAACAGTTGATGAACATACACCGATGAGCCCAAACATTATGACCACCTGCCTAATATGCTGTTGGTCCTCCCAGCGCCACCCCGCCGAGGCATGGACTCTACGAGACCCCTGAAGGTGTTCTGTGGTATCTAGCACCAAAACATTAGCAGCAGATCCTTCAAGTCCTGTAGGTTGTGAGGTGGAGCCGCCATGGATCGGACTTGTCGGTCCAGCACATCCCACAGATGCTCACTTGGATTGAGATCTGGAGAATTTGGAGGCCAGGGCAACACTTTGAACACTTCATGTTCCTCAAACCATTCCTGAACAATGTGTGCAGTGTGGCAGGGCGCATTATCCTGCTGAAAGAGGCCACTGCCATCAGGGAATACCATTGCCATGAAGGGTTGTACCTGGTCTGCAACAATGTTTAGGTAGGTGGCATGTGTCAAATTGACGTTCACATGAATGGCCGGACCCAGGGTTTCCCAGCAGAACATTGCCCAGAGCATCACACTCCCTCCACCAGCTTGTCGTCTTCCCACAGTGCGTCCTGGTGCCATCAGTTCCCTAGGTAAACGGCGCACACGTACATGGCCATCCACATTATCTAAAAAAAAAAAAAAAAAAAAGGGACTCATTGGACCAGGCGACCCTCTTCCACTGCTCCAAGGTCCAGTTCCAACACTCGCGTGTCCATTGTAGGCGCTTTCGACGGTGGACAGGGGTGATCATGGGCACTCTGACTGGTCTCCAGCTACGCAGCCCCATACGCAGCAGGGTGCGATGCACTGTGTGTTGTGACACATTCCTCCCGTAACCATCATTAAAATTTTCTGTGACTTGTGCCACAGTAGACCTTCTGTCAGTTCGGACCAGACGGGATAGCCTTTGTTGCCCTCAAGCATCGATGAGCCTTGGGTGCCCAACACCCTGTCGCCGGTTTGTGGTTTGTCCTTCCTTGGACCACTGTCAGTAGGTACTCACCACTGCTGACCGGGAGCACCCCACAATCCTTCCCATTTCAGAGATGCTCCGACCCAGTCGTCTGGCCATAACAATTTGTCCTTCGTCAAAGTCGCTCAGGTCTTTACTCCTGCCCATTTCTCCTGCATCCAACACGTTGACTACGAGAACTGATTGTTCGCTTACCATCTAATATACCCAGACCTTGACATGTGCCCTTGTTTGGAGATGATCAACGTTATTCGGTTCACCTGTGAGTGGTCATAATGTTTTGGCTCATCGGTGTATAGCTTCTTATTGAGTATGACAAGCCAAGAGCAGGAATTACACTAGTAGATAACTTTCACCTATACAGTGTAAAATTATTCATAAATCACTGTTTTAAAAATGTACTTTGCATTTCTTTAGATTTGTTGTTTTGAATAAAACACCAGGTTGTAATATGATTTGCATGTAATAAAATGTATCTTACTGCAAGGCAGGCAACATGTTCTCCATTCCAGAGTTAAAAACTATACAATATCCATCAGTTTAAGAGAGGTTTCACAAAGAGTATATGAATACATTAAGGGCACTGCTCAGGATATGCCCCCCATAAGTGTTGTCCTCCTGACCCTCTTGCTAGATATACAGAACTCCAAGTATTACGTTATGGTTGCTATAGCTGCCTGGATGTTGGACCTCTGTACTGACCAATCCTGACTGTGCTAGTGACGTTCCTTAGGGTGCTGAGGATCTGCCGGCCCAGCTTCTTGACATTCTGTAGGTCATCCTTCATGGAGTAGGAGAAGTCCATCAGGTAGTACAGGTCAATGGGGTAGCCCTCTGTTCGTTTGAATGTCACCTCAAAGCTCTGGGGGACCCCTGAGAAACAACACATTGGAAGGGCAACAAACAGAGAAAACAGAGGGAACAATATCTGTTATGTAACGTAGTTAAAGCATTAAAAATCTGAGAGCCTATGTGGAGGACATACTCAAATTACATTCTATGAACAGTGCTGCATTGTGTCTTTTTACTGGTATATGGAATACATATCTACCTCTAATCAATTTCCTAAGTTACCTAGAGCAGCAGAGCTGTTCTCTAAAAAAACAGCACTTGACCAATAGTTAGACCAATAATTAGGGCTTGCAAATATTTTTCTTCTGGGAAAAAAAAATCAATAAACCTTTGACAATGATCCCGGGGTTTTTGTTTTTGGTTTAGAAGCGCATGTGGCCCATGAAAGTTTGATTACCAAATGCTTGGCATGTCCGGCCAAACACTTTCCATTGGTTTCATTTTCTCACAAAATAAGCTCTGGTGTCTGATAGAGGGACATACAGTTCACAGAACCTCAAAGAAGAGCTCCAGATCCAGTCACTAGATATATTTTCCACCTTCATAATTTAAGTTATAACTAATAATTAGTAATAATTTCACAAAGAACCAGTTTTCCCATTGATATCAGGTTTGGGGCAAAGAGAGTATGAGTCATTGTGGCGATGCTGGTTCTCACCAACTCTGAGCTTCAGGTGGAGGCTCTGTGGCCTCAGCTGCACCACAGCCCCTGGGCCACTCCTGAACTCCTTGTCCCAAATGGTTTCTGTGGTGGGCTGGGGGTTTATCACCTCTTCAAGCGAACAGTTTCTTATGCTCAGAGCCTCTGGGGTGTCACATCGTCGTTCGTTAGGCTCACCTCCCTTCAGGAAATCCTAGGACAGATGCAGGGGTGTGTTTCAGTTGGAGTGCAGGCCTTGCAGATGTGACAGACCCCAAGTGCAGGGTTCTAGCTGAGAGAAATACTAAAACCCCCTCCCTGCATCACTGAAGCATCAGTGTCACCCACAAACACATGTTACTGACTGATCTTTAACTGATTTGGACAGCTCAGGTGGCACATGTTTTGCACTGCTCACAGCCCACCAAAAAAAAGACCATTCACCACTTTGCCTACAACTGACAGAGACACATTGAAGATGCAGTTCTTTCCCTCATATTTTACATGGGCACAAACACAATTGTTATTAATGTTAAATGAGATTTGTGTGACATATGACATGGTTTCGTTATGCATCAATGGACTCACAGCCACAGAATTGGAAGACTCACGAGTAAATTGCTGTCGTAGTGCATGTGTTAAGATACCCTGAAAAGTGAGGAACAAGTTTCCTCTTTCAATACATTCTGACATTTCATGGGACACTGGAACCTTCAAATGAGCGTGGTTGATGCAAAGTGAATGGGGTTCAGGAGGGCAGTTGGATCCACAACAATTTAATGTTCGAATACCTTGTGTGGAAAGCCTTTGAGCTTTAACTGTGAGCTGTGCTGAAGGAACCTCACACTGTGCATTACCATAAAATGTCACCTCAACCATGCACTTTCTTGCTTTTTTCAATCTGGCATGCCTGTGGACTGTAGCTGTTTTCTCTTCCTTGTCAACCATCTGTGGAAACACAGCCCAGGATCAACTCACCTTCTTTACACACCAAGCACAGCCAGGGGTCCTCACACACTCTGTGCAGCTGGTCTTTAATTGGCAAATCCCCTGTGCTCCTGCCAAACACAAATCATCCACACATACTCATGACTTGACCTGCCAGCCACTCATGCCTGTCCATACATTCCTATAATACATTGCTTTATGTATGTTTGCCCCACACACTATTATGTCGCCTCCAGGTTGGGTGCACTAGCTCAGGTTGGGTAATGACTAGTAAAAACAACACAAATTAAAACACTTTATTTCCTTGTAGTCTGCTGTGTTAGGAATTTTGGAGAGTTATGTTTTTCCAACTACACAAAAAATAATATTTTTCAGCTCATATATAAATATATTGAAAATATGTAATTTATTGCCCTTTTGGTATGTCACAGTATATTTATACTTTGCATTAATATAATTTAAATGTATTTGTAATATATTCTTGGGCTGAAAAACATATTTCTCAGTATATTACAATGTATTTTCACATGGGTTTAACTGTGACTTTTAGAAAAAGTGCCACAGCTTGAACCTACCCAGAATTCCTTTCAGCTCCACACAATGAAGCAGCAGAACTATCATCAGCCACATCCCTTTCATGGTCTGCTGAGAAGAAAGAAGAGAACACTCAGGAGCAGTGATAAGATTCTAGAAAATTTGCAATTACTAGCAAATACTTGGTAACTACAATCAAGGCTCAACTTGAACAGGCCTCTGCTCAATTCAAAATAATTGGTGTCTCCTTACATAAATGTTTATTACTCAGTTTGAAAAAAATCTGTGTTATCATATCCTCAATAAGAAACATGTACCAAGATCAATGACTCTACACCTGCCAATACTGACAAACTGTTATTTAAGAAATTACAAACATTGCTCCTACATGATACCAAATTTGGTACAACGACACTTGGTATGGGTCTCTACATTACTGCAAACATTGGTTAAATTTGAACCATTTCAGCTGTCACCTCAGCCATAAATTTACACCTGAAAGTTGTACCTATATTGTTAAACTCAAAATTCTAATGAATACATTTTGATCTAACTTGTGGAAAGATGTTTATCAAATTTCTGGTCAACACAACTAATGGTTAAGGAGTGTTTGAAGCACTACCCTTAACATTGCTGATAATCAATGATTTAAAATCAAAACCTAATGGCAGCCATATTCCTTAACCACCCACCACGAAATGTGACAGAGACGTTTCCATGTTTATTTATTTTCATTCCTACCAGCCCCAATAGTCATAATTTTAGACAATATACAAAATATACTAAATGATTATTTTATGACAGCAATTTTATTCAGTGCAAGAAAATCAGGGAATATTAATAAGATGCATCCAGAGGACAAGAGCGTGAGGGATGCATGTCAAATAAAAGTGTTCTCAAAAAATCCAAAAAGGTCAAAACTCAAATATGTTACTCTTTTGGAGGGAAGCCATCGTATATTTGGAGATGTCTGGCTGGTAAACAAGACTACATGGAACCTGAATTGACAACAGATAAAGATGCTCTGTGGAAACTTAGAAGTAATTCTAAAATTTGATGACAATGGCAGTGGTTCAGTTCTAATATTTGATGACAATGGCAGTGGTTCAAGCCTTTTTATTTTTTGCCCCTTGATTGACTGAACCCCTCACAGGTTTGTGAGGTGTAATTTGATGTGCAAGCAGCACCGTGTTTAAGCATTTCTAATTATTTTCACTATGAATATTAACTACTGCCCATGGCTAACACCCATCAGTTTTTATGTTCAAGAGTCTAGGGAAAGAGTCTGTGCTTACTATGTATTGCCTATCCATCTGTGAGGATATGGGTCCAAATGGTGACTCTTTAACATGTAAAAATTGTGTGTTCCTTTGCAGACCACATAGTGCCACCCAGTATTGAACTTCACCAATCATTCTTATATGTTTTCATAATTACAAGATGTAATTGTCTGTCAGGAAAATAGCAGTAGAAACATATCTGTTTCACATTACATGTAAAAAGTTGCTATTTTCTTTATAATGGTGTATCAAACATAAATGTAGAATAAATGAGTTCAGTCACATGACTGCAGAGCAATAAAGGAAAATCACAGGAAATCAGCTGATCAAATTTGTGTGTTAAACATCAGTGTGTTTACACTCAGGGGCTATAACATTGTCATGACCACAAAAGAACGGTCATGCAAGGACATCTCTCTCCCACGGGTGTCTCTGTTAAGTTTTCATTTCCTCTTTCCACACAGGTGCTGAGGCATTGAGTTCGTTAAGATGAATGGGTTACTTTTAACAGTTATTACACTAACAAAACCGTATTTGCCCTGCGTCATTAGCAAGGATAGTAGGCCGTAATGATAATTAACATTGACAGACACCGAAACCATGCTTGTTTGACAGCCCACATTCCCATTTTCTGTTTGCTTCGCAGTCACATTTACGGCTAATACACACAACAACAACACTACTGTTTACTGGAGCCCAGAGCCATGTAAAGAGAATACATGGCTCTCTACATCTCTACATCTTATCTCTCTACATGGCTCTGCTGGAGCCCAACTAAGGCCAGCTTCACTTTCATAAGGAAGTGATGTGTACACACCGTATTATGAGTGAAATTACTATTAGGCCTACCTGTAGCCGACATCTGCGCACAGTAATTACGTTCTTTCAGAAATACAGATTCGTTACGCAGTAAGCTTGTGAAATAATGTGTTATTAGCGAACTCGCAATATAAATAAAGTAATGGTACAGTGTGTTCTAAACAATATGAAGCCAAAGAAAACACTATTGCTACGTTCCCAGATAGTAAATCACCTTTTTCCACAAACGACCCACAGTTAGCTCGTCGTAAAGTAGTGGTAAAGTCCTGGGATTATGATTTATTGTTGACATTATACCACAACATTTGAACGACATGGCAGTTATGGTCAGTGTAGCATAGTTGTTAAGGAGCAGGATTTATAACTGAAAGGCGGCTGGTTCAATTCTCTGCTGGGGCACTGCTGCAGTAGGCCTAACATTGGGCAAGGTACTTACCCACAATTGCCTCAGTAAATATCTAGCTGTATAAATTAATAACACTGTAAAACCCTGTAATCGATGCAAGTCACGTTGGATAAGAGCAAATGCCAATAATGTAATGTAACATATGATAATTATTTATCGCCCTTTACAATATTGTGGTGGTAGGCACAAATGAAGCACGGTGAGACAACTTAAATTGATCAGAGTCTTGCTACCAACTTTACTAGCAATATTAGCTTTAGGAGTTAGGTCTCATTATAATGGCCATTTACTAATTAACACGGGGCGCAAGGCTTCTCTATGATGGTGACTGAGAACGCGCTGACATTCACACACACCATTACTAAGTTCAAATCCCCCTCAAAAACACACTCACAGCCAGGCTGCAACAGTTCACACTTTGGGAGAAAACTACGCTAAAGAACACTAAAACAGTATTACCCAAAATTCCCCAAACCAGGAACTGCTTAACATAGCACGAAGTCGCCGCTACAATACTATACATATATGGTATAAAAATATGAAATTATCATTTTATGAAGATTTCACAGAACACTTTACTTCTACACGTAGAAACAAGACAAGAAAACCTTCCATACTGGCCAACACCCCACTGAAAGCCCTGAAAGCTTCTTCTGAAGTACATACTTGTTAACTGAACCATTAAGCCAAACAATACAGTGTTAACTGAACCATTAAGCCAGACAATACAGGGCAATCTTTAATGCGTCAGGCTACAACGAACATAACAGAGATGATATAGCATAGGTAAGCCCTGAAATCTGTCCCGTTGTCAACGGTCACATTTAAAATGTATCTGAGGACATTAAACTGTAGTCACTCACTTCTAAACGGTACAAAATTATCTAGTCAATCGGAAAAATGCATCGATGTCGCGAGTTCATTTTCTGTTTTGCAAAGCCCTGGAAGAGAGTGTTTCAGGAAAAGCAGCCCTAAGACTTTTTCACAGAACACAAACACTATTTTGAACACAAACATGTATTAATGTAATGAGTTATGCAGTACTCCCCTTTCATTGGTTGACTGTCTAAAGTGTAAATAATTTGTTTCTCCACTTTTTGCTAGCTCGCTAGCTAGCAGTGTAGGTAATGAATACTAAATTGGAAAACCTTCCTTCTATTTAGCGCAGTTGTTGCAGCTATTAAAACCTACATAAGTTAATTTCATTCTTTGCTTTTGTAAACTGTCAAAGAATTAGCCGTTGTCGAGTAAGTATAGTTTTCAGGTTGCAGCAAATTTACTCACATTTCCCTGGAAACTTCAAGCCTCCCACCGGCTTCAAGTCAACGCACCAGTGATGCCTGTGTGTGCACCCATCGGGTGACCGGTTTCAAGATAAGGAAGGGTGTGGTGTGTTGCATGTGCCCCTACCCTAAGAACTCAACACGGGCAGTGCGAATTCACAGAATGAGACCTTTTAACAGAACATTTATCGCCTCGATGTGCTTCCGATACAAATGCCCTTTTCACAGATTGGTTTCCGAAAATGTCATAATGTTCGTATTCTTGTCGTTTACAGACTTGCGTACTGCTATCCGAAGTTTGTTCTCAAGGTAGCAACTTTTGAAAAAGACAGAAACTTCAGTCTTTGTAGACTTTAACCAGCTATGAAGTAGCGAAAAATGACATAACAAGGATACTTGGTTTCCCCTGAAACGCGCCCGATAAGCCAGAGCACTGTTGGTGACCTCTACTTCAGCATACTAACAGGTGCCCTCAATCATTTTCTGTCTCCCTCCCATCTTTTCAGATGTGTGTCGATTTAAAAGTAAAAAAAAAAAAAAATCAAATTTCACACGAATTTACAGCAAATTCTTTTTGACTGAGCCTCAATAAACAATGCATTTTTGTTCTTTACACCGTGTATTAAATTTTCTTTTTTCTGGCTGACTGAATGGATGTTGTAGCGAAGGGTGAGAGCAGTCACCCCACCCGGCCTCAAACCCAGGTCTACGGGATACCAAACATGCAACTTTGACTGCGACGCCAAAGAGCCAGGCTCGTTGGTATGGTAGTCAGAGCGCATACTCAACCGTAGTGACAGCACTCCGTCACACTGTCCTCCCCTTCGGGAAGCGCACCCATGCGCTTCACGCACACAGGCATCCCTCACGCATTCCCTTGCTGTACTTCTCCCATCCCAGGGTGCCCCACTCACTCATGCTTCACCCATCTCTGGGGTCCCTCACACCGTGCTTCATCCATCTCTGGGGTCCCTCACACCGGGGTCAACCTAACCTGGGGGTCCCTCATACGGCTCACACACTGGGCACGCCTCCGATGGCCTCGTGGCCAGCAATCCCACTATGATACCACGTGTGACGGGACGGCGAGTGGCAAACGGGTGACGACAACAGAGAATGGGGTGAACGAAGACAAGACTTTTAATTGTGCTATGCAACAAACAAACAAAAAAAAATAACTATTTACAATAATAAACAAATAACACCGGGCAATTACCCCCAGGTGCCTCCTTCTTTCATTGGCTCAGAGTCTATGCTCTCTTACAGCCTTCTCCCTCAAATGACAGAACTTGGGTGCATAAATAGTCTGAGCCCCGCCCTGGACTAACCCATTACCTGGGTCAAAATATTAAAATCAATTTACATGAACAGAGCACAAAATTATAACAATAATTCATCCCACAATGAAATACACACATTACATTGACAATCCCACACCATTTGCAGCGAAGGGCGAGAGCAGTCACCCCACCCAGCCTCAAACCCGGGTCTACGGGGTACCAAACATGCAACTTTGACCGCGACGCCAAAGACCCAGGCTCTTTGGTGTTGCGGTCAAAGTCACATGTTGTGAAAATCACTGTTGTCAAAAAAAACATGCGACTTTGACTGTTGCTCTTTGGTGTTGCGGTCAAAGTCACATGTTTGGTAACCTGTAGACCCGGGTTTGAGGCCGGGTGGGGTGACTGCTCTCACCCTTCGCTACAGGTGTTTGACAATATAATGTAGAAAAGTTATTAATAAGATGTGAAATAAGCTTCAAAATTATCTGAATCATCTTTCACCTTCATGATCTTCATTCAAAATAGTAGTTACTTTGCCTCCCTCCAGCAATGAAACATTTGCCTGTGCTAGTTTGTGCCCGGTCTTTCTCTTTAATGTGTGGTGAAAAAAAAAACTTTTACACAGCACATTGTAAACAATTTGTGTAGGCCTACTTGTGGTTATAACTATGTCTCACATTTGTGAAAATAACTCTTGTCAATCTGACCATAAAAATATTTCTTTTGTTTTTTTGGTAAAATCACATTAAACAAGCATATCTGTACCCCATTCTTGTGCCTTTACATATGTGCTCTACTCTGTGACCTCCATAAAAATACCTGAAATTTATTTTTGTCAGTAAGTTCACATACCACAAATAGCTCCAATGTTAAAACTCATGGTAGCTGGTGATATAGGATATACATCAAAACCGTAAAAAAAATCACAGTTATAATTGTCAGACACGTTTATTGTATTTTTTTGTGATACACAAAAGGCAGGGAAAAAAGCCCTGGTACACACAGAGGGAAATGACTGAGAATAAAAACAGAGAGAGAAGAAAAGGATGATGAGATGTGAGAAACTCAAGAGCAGGCTCGGAGTGGGAAGAAAGTAAGGTGGATGGAAATTGAGAAATGACAGAGGAAAAAAATGGAGACGGTAAAAGAAGAAGAAGACATATCTATGTCCCCCCCTTCCCAACGTTGTCCCTTATTAAGCCAACTTAGGGATGATGCCTGTCTTCGGGATGATGTGCTCTAGGTGAGCGTGGTCCATGGTGTCCATTTTGACCTTGTACTTGGCCAGAACCTTCAGGAGCGGCCTCAGGGACAGCCACCACTGTGTCTTTGGGATACGGTGCCTGCAGAAAAGGGCGGAGACAAGGAGGAATCATTGGAGGACTCGTCTCAAAAAGGTATGTTTTTGCATTACCCTCACCTCCACTCAAGGTTTAATTAAAGTTGAAGGAAAGCTGGTTTGCTGAAAGGCAGGGGAGTGCAGGATATAGAGGTGGAGGATGCAGGATCATGGAGGGATGGAAACTCACTCTAAGTCAGTCTGTTCCTTCAGTTCAGTAAGGGGAGTAAAGACCAGTGACCTCTTCTTCATGCCCAGCAAGCAAGCAGAGTCTGAGGTATTGGCAAAGATGCGACCTGGGAGGGTGAGGGAGTAACAACAGTCAGACACCTGACATGGACAGATCACACCTAAGACTGACTCTTCAGAACATGGAGAAGCATTGTTGTCATATGGTTAACAGATTCACTGGTCTATAACTGGACTATTGCAGGTTCAGACCCATATCCAGAACTGCTTCAGTAAATATCTGGTTATATAAATGGATAAAATGTCAACTGTAAGTTACATTAAGCTATGTGCAGCAAACAGAAAAATAAAGTGAAAGTAAAAATGACACAATGCAATGAGAAATGATGCGATAGTAAAACTCAGTAATACTGTGCATCACCATTCTGCAGTCGTCTGCGTGACCTTTCTGTGCTGCGGTGCTTTCTTGTGCTCACCGTGTCTATAGCACTCTTTCAGTTTTTCAGTGAGCCAGAGCACAGACTTTGCCCCCATCTTTGTGCCGAAATTCCTGTCAAATGGTGTTGGGGTTCCACCCTAATAAAGAAGGACATTTATAAAGAAGGGCACTGGCAGGGAAATATGAGCATGGGGGCATTTACAAAAATATATTTAGTTCAATGTGTTATTTCCTATGCATATCATACTGGAGCTTTATAATAATCATACATTTCACATAGATGGACAATATGTACAATTGTCTCCAAAATTGATTTGACAATCAAAAAGTCAAAAAGTATATTCAAGTCCATTATTCTAAAAAAGCTGATTTTTATATTGTAAGTAAAACCAAACTATTTTCCCAGGTTTAATTTTCTCATATAAACACTTCATTAGTTTTTTAAGCATTATTTCCTTTGAACAGTCTCCAGAAAGTCTTTGTGCAGTTTGCTGAAACATATGTGGGGACCCAGTTAGCGAGTGGCTCAGTTAGCAAGCAGCTAAGTTGGCTTCACTGAACTACAGAACCTAGCATTTCTTCCATGCAGCCAGGCTCGTCAGTCTCATTCCACACTGACCTGCTGCATGTGTCCTAGGACGTTCTTGCGGCAGTCAAAGACACCCTTCCCCTCCTCAGAGTACAGGTTGAAGATGAAGTCAGTGGTGTAGTTGGAATTGCAGTTCTCATTCCTGCAAGCAGGGTGGCATCATTTGCAAAGGGAATCCAGGGGGAGTTAACTATGACCAAATGGGAACTTCTGTTTGAGGTGTCCAGGACAGAGACGTTAGGGTTTTAAAGCCAATAGAAGTTGGTCATAGTTTGCAGAGGATGTTCATCAATATTTGTCTGCACTCATTGTGAGGAACAGTTATAACACATAGTTTCACATCCTCTCCCAGCACAAGTCAAGTTTGCGAAGTGAGAAGTAAAGATCTTCAGTTATAGGCACGGTTGATGAGAGAACTGCCCCACCCGTCATGCTCTGATGAGGTGTTGAAGTCTGGCCACTTTAATCAGTCCCGTAAAATGAAATGAAAATTCCCTTCCTCTGAGAACACTTTCATCAAAGGTTCCTCCTTGTTGTGTGACACACCCACCAAGCAACAAGAAATAACACATCTCTAATCATCAGAAATAACCAAACCTGAGAATCAAGCCTCTTTTCACTGTTGTCTTCATCTTTGCCACCAGGTGCTCCACATTCACCTGTCAGAGACATCAGAGAGTTTGTCAGGAATCCCACTCTAATCAGGTTTATATTTTCTGTGACTCAGGTGTGTAATGATGTACGTATTGAAAATCAATTTTTTTTGCACAATTTTTTTTCTCACAAAAAATCATAGTTTTCAATGATTACTTCTACTGCTGAAACAGTCTGATGACATGCATATGCATATACCAGTTGTATGGAATAGACCAAGGTACCCATCAAACTGTGGCAACTTTAGTGCCCTAACATGTTTCCTGTGGAGGAGTGTCAGCGTGGTCAGTTGATGTGAATAATCATCAATGACTCGACTATTTTCTTTTTGTGGTGAAAACAATATGATTAGGTAGATGAAGAGCATCCCATTATATTTCCAAAGAGGAGACCAAAGTGCAGCTGGTGACTCAGGCAGAGGAAGACAGAGACAGAGACCTCTGCAGCCATTAGACCAGCATTTTTGAAGAACCTCTGGATCCTCACCCCAAAGGCCTGTCTGAGATTAATGGAGTGTCACCAGAGCGGCTGCGCCTCACCTCCAGGTCACGAATGCTGAAGGGATCCTCGTAGATGTAGGCAGCGTCAGCTCCTGATGCCAGCCCCGCCATGGTAGCCAGGTAGCCGCAATACCCACCCATTGTCTCAATGATGAACACGCGGCGCTTGGTGCCGGCGGCTGACTGCTTGATCCTGTCACATGTCTGAGAGGGAGGCAAATGTGGGGAAGCACTACTGTTATAGCACTGACTGTGATGCCAAACCATGTGTACAGCAGTGACTGAGGTGGCTGTGTGCATTTGCTACAGTGCTGACCGTGGTGATAGTGTTTAAGGCAGTGTCCGCTCCAATGCTGAAGTCTGATCCAGGCACATTGTTGGAGACGGTAGCAGGGATGACCACTAGGGGGATGCAAAGCTCCTCATACTTCTCCCTGGCCTGCACCAGCTCCAGCCCACCCACAAATGCCTGAGAGCAGCAGAGAGACAGGGAAAGGAGGAGGAAGAGAGACATAGAGGGAGAGAGTGAGAGAGAGAGAGAGAGAAAGAGAAGGGGAAAGACAAAGGAAAAAATGAAGGAGGTGTGAGGTTCTTTGTTAATACCCATAGATAATTTTATTAGGCTACAAACACTACTGGAACTACACTACAAAAATATGTCCATTTTAAGTGACACCTCTACACACTCCACAGGAGTCAAATTTATTTGTGGGTAATGGTTACCGATTCATTTTTTTTCTTGTTAATGTGTTTAATTGAAACCTGCAGTGAAGTAAGCATGACCTTATATGTGCATTGCCCTTATGTTGAAGGGTAATGCATATGATAACATCAATTACTGTTATGGTCAGAAGAGGCTGCCATATTTCAGACTCTTACCTCAAAGCCTCCAATAATGACCAGAGCATGGATGTTGTGCTTGGCAATGTTCAGACTAATGTCCTCTACCATCTTCCCTGGCAGAACCCTATACCAACAGAGATACAGCATGCACCACACAGAATGATCAGAGATGCCAAATCAAGAAGAACTTATGCTGGGTAGTCTCCTAGACATATTGGGCTGACAAGGATTGAGTTCAGAGAGCTTGATCTGATGTGGTTTACACCATTTTAATTTTGATGATACATTTCTCTTGTCATAGTTCAGATAAATAGGCTTCTGGCTTTTTTGTCTATAACAAGAAAGTTGGTGCCATTGCATAGGAAATGTTAATGAATAAACATATTAACAGAGCTGATCACAATTGGAAACCTTGCACACCTTATCAGAGCAAAGTGTCCAATGGAGATAGTGCTCTTTATCAGGGAGGCTCTCCCTCTATCATGGACACACCTCTCTAGGAGGATCCAGAATGATTGGCCACCTACAGCCACTTGAGCAGTTTGGAGAACAGAGCAAAGAGGATGGCTATGGAGATACCAACGGCAGTAATACTACTAACAGTCTCCATTGTCAGATGATATGCTTATATCTAATTTAAGATGTCCTTGTTATTATCACCACCATTACCTTTTGCTAAAGAGTGGTTTACCTCTTGGTGCCCAGCATGGAGCCGCCCTTCCCCGTCCAGCCTCCAACCCCAGTCCAGTTGATGGGCTCGATCTATAGAGAGATGGGTGGTGATGGACAAAAGTGGAAGGGAGAGGGTTGAGGGTTTGTGAGTCTTTGTATTATGGTTACATACAGTACACCACAGACATGAAATAATGGGTCATATATGAACATTGTTAACAAATGTCCTTATTCAGATCAACTCACACTGCTTATACTTTTACACATTATACTTATACATTCTTATGATATCGTAGGTAATGACATGTGTCTCTATGGTGATGACAGAATTGCCCAGGTTACTCCAACACTACCCCAGGTCTTGATCCACACAGGACTATGTGCATACAAAGAGCAGGAAGAGAAAAGTTTGCGTGAGGATGAACGTGATGCTTACCAGTCCCTGGGCCAGCCCCTCAAACCCGTCATGCACCGCCATCATGTTGTGACCCTGGATGATACCGATCCTGACCGCTGAACGGACAGCAGCGTTCATTCCTGCACAGGGAGCCCCAACATTCATGATGGCAACGTTGATATTGCTCTGTAAATGGGGGGTTGAATTGAAGACCCTCAATTAATAATTATAAATATATATTTTGTGTGTCAGTGTGAAACAGCACTCATGTTTGATTACACACCACATAGAGTGTAGTAACATACTGTAGGTAAATGTCAACCATATTGTCCCAAACATAAGGGGCCATATGTATCAATCTTTGTGTACAACTTGCCGTAGGAACATGCATACGTAGAACCCCATGATTTGTATGGAGGTTTTTCATCAGAGTTATCAAACACCATGTATGCCTAATTGTCTTCATAAATCTGAGTGTAAATAAAATCAGCATGAGATTATATGCACATGAATGTGCTTAACGTCCACTCCCACAATTGTTCTTATACGGACCGAGACACACCTTTAAATAGTCAAATTAGCATATAAAGATCCCAGGTAAATCTGAGTGAAATGCAGAGATTGATGTTGAGGATCAATGGCAGGATGTAAGAAAAGAAATTATTCGGACACGGAGATAGAGGTGATGGTTGATGAGGTGGAGAGGAGAAAAAATGTCCTTTATGGGGGCCAGAGTAGCGGCATTTCCAATCGACGGAAAAATGCGGAGTGGCTCAAAGGGGTGACTGCTATGAATGCAATTTCACCAGAGGTGCGTATGGTGGAGGAGGTGAAGAAGAAGTGGTCAGATTTTAAAAGAGAGGCCAAAAAATGAATAAGCGCACACAGGACCAGTGTGTCCACACCCGGCGCCACGAGGGGGCAAGAGGAAACGTTGGAATACTCTTTGGAAATGACATGGAAGTGAAGTTTCGGTCAACGAGAGAGGGAGAGAGAGCGAGAGAACTGCATGGCATGTGCAGACAGACAGACAAATCGATCTTGATCATCTGTTTTTTTTTTTAACTTAATGACACTGACGCTGTTGGCTAGTGTTTTGTTGATTTTAGCAGCCATCTCTCAGTGGTTAGAATCGTTCATAAATTGTATTATTTTGCGTCTTGTAGACCTACGTTCCGAGTGCTCCGATTCCCTAAATTGTGCGAGGACACTCAGGTTTAATACTGGCTTCACCACTGCAGTGAAATAAATGTATTATTGATTTTGATTATATTTGATTTTGAAACGGTAGTTTTGTGTTGTTGTTATTTAGCCTTTCAGAGGCTATTGCATGGTTAAATCACTGAATTCATTAAACCTACCACCAGACCAATTTTAAGTGGTGACCTGGCAATCTGCCCCAAATATACCTATTTCATATTATGGCCATGACGCACAAACACATGGAAAATGTAAGGTAGGGAATTGTTTGCATCTACTCAAAACGCCACTATATTGCCACCCGCAGGATGAAAAAAAATGCAGAAATAGGCATAGCAGGATGATACTATATAAAAAGATTTGCCCCCTCGCCATTTTTAACTGCCCCCTCAGTCACGTCATCCTGGTGCGATAACACTCATCAATTATTGACACAAGCCCCGTTTACTTGCATCACCGTTAGTTCCTCTTGGTGTCGCCAATCTGCAAATTACAAATTTTATGCGTGCACCACCTCGAGACCATGCGCAGAGGTATGCATGTTTTTCCGGGAAGTATCTTATCATAAATACCATTTTATGTGTAGAAAAGTGCTCAGCATGATTTTAGTGTGTACGCACCGTTGATATATGTGTGCCAAGGTGTGTTATTCCAAAAATGTAAATCTTAAAAATGCAACTATATTTACGGACTATTCAAAATATGTAATGTTAATGTTAAGCGCCAAAAAGGGGTACCATCAGCCAAAGTGATACCAGTGAACACAGAGTGCAATCAGTAGACCTGATTATTTTTTTCCTTTTTCTCTCTGACTGTGGAATTGCTTATTGGGCATGAACTCATACAGAGAAATGTGGTTTGTGTGAAGCAAAGTGTGCAAATACCAAACCTCAGATACACTCACTGACAGTAAATGACTGTTTCACACACTGTGCATTTCACTGGGGAAGAATAATTTACTCGTTTATATTTAAATCAAGCGGGTCACCAGAAATTAGTTTTACAATTTTAGCAATTGTGAGTACAGCAGTATATTTGAGGATTTAAAGCACATTGCTTCCTGAGCTAGTGTGCATAAAAATTCCCCATTGAATACTTAGGACTGTATTATTTTTTTTGGCTTGATAAACTACACTTTTTTAAATGTCTTTTTTGAAAATGGGGTTTCCATATAATCAGGCTGACAACATAATCAGGGAAATATGATATAAAATGTGACCAAATAGTACATTAGGTTAACTGACAGCAAATAAAATGTCACAAGAAAAACATAGCATGCCTGTCAGTGTGTAGCATTTTAGTCTGTGGTTTTTTTGTGAGGCTGAGGCAAGAGATACATCCCGTAACAGATAGTGAATGAACATGTAGAACATTGCAATTATTTGCAGAAATTGGCTTGTTGTCCCTCACCTTAACATCTGGGGGGCGCACATGGGCCAGCAGCTTGTAGGTGTTCCAGTTGTTTTCAAAACTCCTGCAAAAAAATAACAGCTATATTGGTAAACATATTTCAATTTATTTTTAATTAATTCATCTGTCTGTCACTGTCTGCTCATCATACATGTCTATTCCAGACATTACAGTTATGCCACCAAATGTCAAAACAAGCTGGCCTTATCACACATTGCAACAGATAAAAAATGATTACATATCGATAAGTAAGTTTTGCGGCAGCAGCTTCAGCTGGGTACCTTTACACTAAGGAACTGAAGATTTTATAGCAATTGAGAAGTGTGAGAGAAAGAGCTTGTAGAGGAGAACAACAGGTGAAGGGTGTAGTCGTGTATAGGAATGAAAAGGAGAATAGCTGGACACTCACTTTCCCCTGAGCTTGATGGCATCGTCAAACCTGCCCTCGGCCATGGCTCTGGTGACGTCCTTTGTCTGAGACAGACAGGAAGAGAGAAATTGTCACATTCACATGCATTTTTTTAGTTATAGTCATTTAAATCCATTCTAAGGCCATATACCTATCTTCAGTTCATCAAGAGTTACATTTCACCAACTCAATACTGTAATGTAAACGACATTTGGAAGGCTTTGTCCATTTAGGATGGCAGCCCTAACTTTGACATGTGTAGCTGATTACATCACACATAGAACACTCACCACTTGGACACACTCCATCAGGGGCAGCCTGACGGCCTGGTTTCCAGAGAGGCTGACCACACAGGCAGGGGTGTCTGGGGTGGCTTCTAGCAGAGCCATTACAGCCTCGACTCCCATCCTACTACCCTGGAGGGAGAAAGAGAGAGTGGCGAGAGGGTAATGGAGTGAGCAAGATGGTGAGGGAGAGATGGAGAAGATGAGAGAGAGAAAGAAAAAAGAAGGAAAAATGCTCATAGAACACTTGATAAAATAAATACACCAATTACACTTTGGTCAAAACTCTTCAACAGTGTTATCCAGCCATTATGCTACATGGAAGTGAGATTTGAGGTCTACTCAGCATACTCAACTATACTAAAAGGGGCATGTGGCCAGTTGAAACTCTACATGCATTATACTGCAGAAATGTTCTAATGACAGACTCAGATTTGTGTGCATTTCTTGAAGAAAATGCAATGTGTGGTTGCATGTTTGCATTATGTATGTATGTGCATTACTACTGCTCTTAATATCACTATTGGAGTTGCTGTCTGCCTTCTTATCTCTCTAACTGTGCATATATGCCCTTCCCTCCTCCCTCTGTGTCTGATGGTACTGTGCAGCCTGACACAAAGCAGTGTGGTGACTTAGGGGGGTATTCTCCCATTCGCGCGCAAGTCCTTTTTTTGCGCCTCCAGTTATGCGCATTTCAGTTACACGTATTCTCCCCTACGTGCTCCGATCACGCCCACAGCGTTTAACTTCAGAATGAAGGCGGGGCTGCGAAAGAGGCGTGATTTATTTAAAATAGAAGTAGACTGAGTCACAACCTCGTTTATTTTGGCTGTCGGGAAAACGTGGAACTTGGACTTACACATTTACCATGTGAATGTCATTGAAATCCATTCAAACCATAAACCAGACTCTGATTTTGAAAATAAATGCAAAGAGAGAGCTATATTACGAATCGCCTCAAAGGAAAGCATTTGAAAAAAAAAGTAAATATACCAAACGACACATGTGCTGGGCCTATGTATAAAGACATGTTTGACGTGTGGAGATTCATTAACCCTTTCGCACGTAACTTATTTTTTATGCTATGTAGCGCGCGTCTTACCTTACATGGTTCGTTATGTTTTCATTAGCGTTGTTAACCTTCTCATAGTTTTCAGTTAGCATTTACTATATTTTTAGATGTTAAATCGCTGTTTCATCAAAACTGAAATTAGCTAGAATTTTTTCAATCTAGTTTTCTAATCGCACCGGTTTTAGCATACGCGCTAAACGGCATATCACACCGGTGTGACCGTCCGCACGACTATTGAGGAAAAGGTGCAAAATGCATGTTCCAATGTTCCACGTTTGAACTCATGCTGAGTAGCCTATTATTAAAAATTCATTAGTAATCACTCATTATGACTCTTCCATAGTACTCTCTATTAGCTAATGAATGGGCAACGCTCTGCTATTTATACTCATCTTAATTGACATTTCTGTTTTATTCTAATTGAACTAATTATTTACCAGGCTTGCTCACAACACCATGTGATGTAAAACATTTTTTTCTGTTTAACAATGTAGTAAAGGGTTACAAGAAATGTTATTGTAGTTTAAAAATAATGACACACAAATATGGTAAATTTTGAACTTTATTTGTACATGTATAATAATGTTAAAAGTAGGCCTACCATCGACTTAAAAGGCAATATGGTTTCGCCATGTAGTGGCGCTTGACTTACTACAGCCCTCAAAAGCGCATAGCTGAAAAGCGCATAAATCAAGGGCAGAATACGCGTAAATGGTGTTTGATAAGAAACGCCCAGATTTTGGGGTTGCTCCGCCCGAAACGCGTAACTGCCTTCATGGCACGCAAATCATAGACTTAAGCGTGGCTGCGCGCTTTTTTTTTTACTTAAGCGCATGGGAGAATACCCCCCTTAGCCCGGCAGCTGAAGTCTGCGAATAACTGGGCTCATAACTCAAAAACCGTTCATCACACATGACAACCATTCGTCACACATCACACATGAATGGAAGATATTGTGAGAATCTGCACAATTTTTCCTACATTTTGATGTATACTTTATGTCTCTAGAGCCAGAATTCAAGTAGATACGGCTGTGTAAAAAACCTACTGTTCAAAGCCTAGAGTAAAATCCTTATGCTGTTCTCTCTAACTGTGCATACATGCACGCACATTTGCATGTATGTGCATGAGCACGTAGCCAAAGCTTTTGTATCTGTTTGTCTTAGAAGAATAAATAATAATAATATTAATAATAATAATAATAATAATAATAATAGTAAGCCACACAAGAACAGTAGTGTGCTTGCCAAAGGACAACCACACTAATAATATATGCGGGGCAGAATTAAGCTGGTTTGCATTAGCATTTAACATCCAAAAAGAGCAATACATTTCTGAATGCATCTAAGACCAAACCCCCAAAACATGCTGCAGTTTAAAGCGCTACCAGCTCAGAAACTGAATCCTAAAAGAAGTCTCAATCAACTGGTTTTAAACCTCACTAACCTAATAGTATCTGTTAATGTACACCATGTGTAGATCTACCACTAATCAACAAATCTGAATCAACCAATTTATGAAAAAACCAAAAACCTCTATTTGGAACACTGGGACACTGAGACAAAATTACAAGTTCTGCTTAACTGCCCTTGGAGCCTAAGACAGAATTAAAGATTGGCAGAGTATTTTTTCACTATCAGAGATACAAAGCAGGGACAAATCCTGACCGAGAATAGGCTTGGTGACCACAGGCTAGCCACAGGGAAAGGCAGACATGGCCACCAAAAAGAAGGGAGGATCTGTGGTCACTGTGAGACACGTCTGGTACAAGCCAATACACACTTTCTCCTGAACTGTAATAAATTCCTAATAATTAGAGGAAAATATTAATATTAATATTTAAGAAATTAAATGACAAAAGAGACAGTACAAATTCTTCTTGGGGAGAGAAACACTACAACTTTTGAAGTATGGCATGTATCTGAGTGCCACATCAAATGCACAGTATTTTGTTTTATTTATTTTTCATCAATCGTTATTCAATTTTAATAATCAATTGTTTTTTAGGAAATTAATAGTTGTCTTCTATAATCTTGACATTTTTGTGAAAATTGTTTAGGCAGTACTAATATATCTGTGTGGTCATTTCAATGAAGGTTGTTTGAATTTGAGTTGGGCTAACGTCCTGGTACTTCTTATAAATGTGTATGTGCAGAGAGATTGAGAGGGTGAGGGAGAGACAGAGGGTCAGGGAAAGAGCAAGAGGGTGAGGGAGAGTGAAAGAGAAAGGGGGTATATACAGCATACCAAAGATTACAATATCTGTGTTAGCAAAAATAGAGTTAAACATTCTTCAGCAATACTGCACATTTTTACCTGAAGTCAGGCCATTTCAAGCACAACCTGAGTAAGTCAGACAGAGGGAGACATACTAGGATTCTGTCAAAGGCGGAGGGAGTTCCTCCTCTCTGCACATGGCCCAGGATGGTTACACGAGTGTCATAGCCGAGCTTCTTTGTCACCAGCTACACACAGATAGAAAGATGGGGATGGGGAGACAGACAGGCAAGCAGGCGGAAAGATGCAGTCTTCAATAATAATGCTTTTATAGATAATCTGTTCACATTTTTAAAATCATAACTTTAAATGATCAATGCCTTATCATATTACAGGTACAAATCTAAGATATGAAAAGATGGAGGAAACAAAGGGAGAGAGATGGAGAAAGAGAGAGATTCACCTGCTTGATTTGCTCAGAGGTGATGGGCTTTCCATCCAGGTCCATGGCACCCTCAGCCACAATGATCACATTCAGACGAGACCCCCTGCCTCTTGTCTGAGAGAGAAGACAAAAACATTTTTATTATAAAGGGCAGCTACTCTTGGTGTAACTGCCTGATTTTTACACATCCTATTTAAAGGGAGGAATTCTGGAACACCTTGAACACACGGTGACTGCTGGGATGTGGTGTTAGATGCAGTAAGTATTGGAGTGTACTGTGGGTTGGGACACATTGTTGGGATGCATGTGCTGGGTTGCAATGTACGTTGAGGTTCAGCACCTCTGACAGTCTCCTGCAGAGGTGATCTTCCCACCCGTCCTCTGGGGGCATTTCAGGGATAAACACCCAGTCAGCACCACAGGCCAGAGCAGTGACCAGAGCCAGGTAGCTGTAACATACACAGGGAGTGTCACACACCAACTCTCTCAGACATGCTGTCACCTCTACACTTCTACACTTCTACACCTCTACACACACACACACACATACACAAAACATGGCACACGTACACACACAGAGAATGTCACAAACCAACAGTTTCAGACATACTGCCACCTATACACAAACACACAGACATGCACATACACACACAGGCAGTATAGCTCGGATCACCCACACAGCTACTCACCCACAGTGCCTTCCCATCACCTCCAGGATGAAGGTTCTCTGGTGGCTGTAGAAACACAAGGGCGGGCCATTGAGATTTCCATGGAAATCCGCATAGAGCAGAGAAAAAGCACTTCCATTTGACTCAAGTTCAGATATCCACAGAAAAACAGGAAAGAACATCCAGCTCAACACACTTTCAGCTAAATCAACTGCCATGAAAATGTCTAGAGAAAGTATCAACCAAGCAAATATATTATATGATGAAAGGGATTATTTGTAAAGAATAATGAAAGGTATAAAACTAAAGTATACAATAACATATCATTTAAAAAAAGTTATTGCCTTGAAACTGAAGTACTTGAAACAGAATCTGTCGACCCATGCATTGCCTGTTTGCCCCATGCAGTCACAGTGTTAGCCTCTGTTGTGTGTTGGCTGTTTGCAGGTGATGGAGCTCAGGTGAGGGTACCTCTGTGCTGTGGTGGTGATAGCATCCACCACTTCTATGATGCGATGGAGGGCGGAGTCAGTGCCAATGGTCATGTCGGTGCCGCAGAAGTCATTATCGATGGATCCCACCATGCCCACAATGTTCAGGTGGGAGGAATTCTGGGCCTCTTCTTCTGTGATCTTTTCTAGACAACAGGGACACAGAGGGGGTGTGTCACACAGAAGAAAGAAGCCTTTGCTCAGGTGTCAATCACTGACTAGTATGAACCAGTCAAAAGACTCTGCTCAACAACGCTCTGTGGCTGGTTCAAATCAGAGCCACTGACAGCACATGATAGCCCTGCCCATTGTGGGACCCATGAGGCCTCAATCCTATCACTATCAGTGTATGTGTGTTAGTTTTTGGTCCACCCAATTCAGCTAGCTTGATTGGTTTAGTTTGACAATTGACACAATTGATAACTATACATTTCCCAAAATTGTGTCTAGTTTCAGAGCATTGAGTAGCCAAGGAAAAATGTAATAAAAAATTATGTTAAGTCTTAATTAGCAGAAGCAGAATGTATACTGCTTCCCAGGAGGTAAATTTGGTACTCCTGTGTCACACATATTGAGCAGGAGCGCAAACTGAAGATTTCCTATTGGCCTTCATAAAAGTGGTCTATCCTACTGGAGTTCATCCTGGGAGAGGTGAATGGTCGTTAATAGTGACGGGTTTCTCACCCTCTGCCAGCAGATCTGCCAGCAGCTCGCTCCACTCTGTGCGGAACTCGTTGGCACCGGTCAAGCTGCCATCACCGCCGATCACGCACAGGTTTGTGATGCTCAGCTTAACCAGGTTGTAAGCAGCCTGAGTTCGCCCCTCCCTCGTGCGGAAATCTTTACAACGCGCGCTGCCAATCACGGTGCCACCCTAAAGTAGAGCATGAGAATAAGTCCAGGCAAATCAAGAAACACACACACACACACACACACACACACACACACACACACACACACACACACACACACAGACAAACATACATGCACCTCTCCACATACGCACATATGGCCTGAAATTGTGCAAAGTGTAGTTACATTATTAATGCATAGCAGACACTCATTCAGTCTCGCTCACATTTTGTTTTACCCTTTCATATAGCTGCATATTTACTTGATTCACAGTTAGTGCCTTACTCAAGAGGATCGCAGTGTCAGATATGGGATTTGAACTTGCAACCTGCTGGTCACAAACCCATCTTTCCTGACAGCCATGCCTCACTGCCTAATGCTGACATGTCTGCTAAACATACTCACAAGTTCCAGTAGCACGTGCTCTGTAATATGTACATATAGCCTGATATAAAGAGTGACACAAACAGAGAATGGGTATGGTTCTCTTGAAAGGAGATAGATCATAGGTCTAACTTAAAAAGAGGAGTCTGTCCTGTTCAGATTTGTTAGCATGCAGGAGGAGAGACAGGCAGTGATGGCCTGAGCACAGTGCAGGCCAAGGCAGGGACAGTGTTACTAAACCCTGCTATTTTCACCAGCCTCCTTATGGAAAAAAGCATTGCTAGCTAGGTACTATTAAATGCTTCAAAGACTATGTGCAATGATAATCCAACTGTATTTGAAGGTTTTTACACATTGCTGGCATCGCTAGTTCTATACAGCCAGAAAACTATAAAGCCTGGCTTGTATGACCTTTCCTTCACCCATACAATCTATGGAACTGCACAGGGATCTGGCAATTGCTGACCAGTGCTAAATGGTTCTGCTGTATTGAACCATTCCAATGTACTGAATGAATGAAGTTAGTGAATGTCTCAGGTGAGAGCAAAGAGATGTTTAGAGTGGGGTTATTATTAGAAGGCCAGCGTGAGGATGAACTCACCAGCTGCAGCATCATGGACACGCTCTCCCAGGTAGCAGGGCGAATGTTGTCCCCTCCGTCCACCAGACCCTGGTAACCCTGCACATGGCACCAAGCAACACAAGCTAGGTAATAGTCACAAATGAGCTGCATACTGCTTTGAGTCTAGTGGTCACCTTTTGTAACACAAACTAAAAAATACAGGCGTCATACAAAATCCCTTAATGTGAGATTTGATTTAAATGATCTGATGCACTTGCATGTTTTCAGTTTCCTTCCTGACTGTTCAAATGCAATACTTATACAGTGCCCTCAGTTAATATAGTCAAAACCTAAAAAGTTCTCTTCAAAATCAAACCAGGAATAGTCATACATTTACAAATATCAAACATCCTACCTTGACCTGAGTTCAAGTGTGGAATGAATAAGATGGTCAGGTATTAATTCCAGTTACCAACAGTCTATATTGGTCTCAAGATGTCAGGATTGATTGGTGATCCATAAAACATTATAAGGTACACCTATGGGCTACTGACCTCGTGAACAAAGTAGACCTTGGCTCCTGTGTAGAGGCCAACTCTGACTGTGGCTCTGACAGCTGCATTCATACCTAAAAACACAGAAGGGCATCACAATCTCTCCCACACTTTGTCTATTTGTCACGCAAATATTCTCAAACAGGGAAACTTACACAGACTATATTTTAAAACTTTCATTTGTAAGCAATCAGCTCCTCTTTACAGAGGAAATGTCACAGAGGTCTTCCAAGGGTGCATTAAAAAAAACATTGAACAGAAATCACCCAGAGTCACATCAGTACGGTTAATGAGATGTGATCAATCTTTGTCTTATAAAGATGATTATAAAGATGATTATACTGGAAATTTATCAAAGCAATTCAGATTGATTAAAGTACGTTGATTAATGGTAGCGAACCAGTCCAGTCCCTTAATAAATAACTCACATTGCTGTACCAGGACCCCTCACATTTATGTTCATCTTTATGATTCAAACATACAACTCACTAATTAGATGTCCAGTCCTTTAGGAGTTCTAATATGCAAAGCTGCCATCTTGTGTCTTCCCAAAGGTAGTCAGAGCAGTGAGAAAGTCAAACTCAGGGACAGCGTTTAGTTGCACATACCAAGCAACTACAAATCAT
This sequence comes from Megalops atlanticus, assembly GCA_019176425.1. NCBI lineage: Eukaryota > Metazoa > Chordata > Actinopteri > Elopiformes > Megalopidae > Megalops > Megalops atlanticus. Next base: position 1,495,503 of record CM032882.1, on the reverse strand, counting down.
TGATTGGGCTTTTGACTGTGAGTGGTTGGAATGTTCCAACTAAATGCTTTCCCTAAGATTCATTTTGAAGTGCCTTTAGGGCCAATTTAAACAGGGTTTAAGCCCCCATTTAAGTCCCTAGTTCAGCCTTTCTATATAAACATGCATCTGTGGGGCATGCTTCTCAAAAAATTCTTAGGATGTCAAGGAAACCACTGCCTTGAAAAGTATACCCCTGGAATAGAAAAACCAGGAAAGGGATCCCTGGCTCTTTCTCTGGTGTGTATGCCACTGAAAAGGCCAAGGTGTCTGGGTTGTGTTACTGTAAATCTGCCCAGAGAGTTTCTCATTTCAACAGAGAGCAGCTGTGGAGTAGAGCAGTCATCACTGTCATGCTGTGTCATACCACAGAAAGGTCACTGCCGCTAAAATTAGCTTCAAATAAGAGAAAGAGGCGAGACAAGGAGAGGGAGACAAAAGGATCAAAGCAAAAGGTTACACCAAAGATCAGTGTAACCCAACACATGAACAGCTGAATGATAAAATATAACAATTATTTCAACTTAACTGTGCCACAAAATGCATTTTCTCAAAACATATCTTTGGTTTATACTGAGATACAGCATGTTGGTCTAAAAAACATCAGAATCTGTGGCCTCTTGTTGATGCCAGCCATTTATATAGTGTAAAAAATTGAAATATACAAATATGGTGCTATAAGAACTCTGTGGATATAGTGGGCATGGAGTTGTTGGTCTCTATTCAGTCTAACTGCACTGCACTTTGCTCATAAGTCTGAAGAAAGAATTTAAATATGTGCTATGTTTGAAGTTTGTTAAACAAACATATAATTTTTGGTCCTTAAACTAATTAAAAACAGTGTGGAAGAACCAAAAATGTAACTGTTGCTTGAGTTCCTCGCTCAAAGTTAAGGATGGAGGCAGCAAGAATAAAAGTCAAACGACATTGTCACAACTCAAACAAATCCCTCTCTACTACTTCCTCCTCATACCTAAACTGACCAGTCAGAGGCAGAGTTAAAGGCCAGAGACATTAATCAGACACACAGTGTGCTTGTGGTAGGAGGCAAAGTTATAATAGTTTTACATTTTCAAATTTGTTTTTATTTTGATAATATGTTTGTATTCAGTCTGAATTTCCGTTTAGTTTTAGTTAGTTTCACCAGTGGTTTCATTAGTCAGTTTAGTTTTTATTTCATGGACTCATTTCTATTTCGTTTTAGTTTATTATAGTTTCAGTTTTAGTTTTAGTTAAGGACAAAAAATTGTCTAGGATTAGTGCAACGTGAACAATAATCTGCTTATCATTGAAGATATCAACATTTCAAGACTAAACTCATCGAACATATGCGATACATTTGTTTCAGACTACACAGAATTTTGGGAGTGTGACCAGTGGTGGCTCCTGCCAAATCTCTTAGCTACTTCGCAGCCTGCGAGCCACGTTTTCCGCTCATACCAGCTCCGCGAAAATCCCCGGTTATACGATTTCCTCCCCTTTGTAGATACTTGCTTGATGTTTCAATTTGGTCTGGGTGGTCCTAATTGTTTAGCTGCCAATTTATCCTGATTACTACGACGACTGAACGGTATTTCTCTTAATGACACGATCAAGTTGCTCTGAGTTGAGGTAACATTAGCCATGCTAACCTTGAATGTGACAAGATCGCTGGCTGCCCCGGCGATCCCTACATGAGATTACGTATGACGAAAGCACGTTAGTGCAAGCCCACCCGGAACCCATACAGATTGCATTGCAGCGCCTGCAGTTCGAAAAAAAATTGCCTTAACATGAGAGTCTATCAGAGCGATCCGGGCGATTTTCAACCAGACTGAAATCGCCCGAAAGGGGCGGTACTCCGCGGAACACGACTTGACGCTGATTGGACTATGATATTCAGAGGCAGGTCAAACTGTCTAGAACAGTCACAGCTACACTGTGGTAGAATGTTATAGAAAAAAATCCCTCCCATTAACCCTTTGGTGGTGCGTAGCCCGATCGCCCTAAGGAACAAACCGCCCCTGAGTGTGACACCCGCCGCCTTGAATGGATACGACGTCCGCCGTCTTGAAACGATAACGACAATTATTTTTTGTCTTTTCTTATTTTATTTTTATTAGTTTTTTTTAGCAATCATTATTAGTTTTGTTTAGTTTTAGTTTTACATTTTCTTCGGGTAAATTATTTTATTTCAGTTTACGAAAATGTCTCAAAACCATTAGTTTTCGTCTTAGATTTAGTTTTAGTATACGATAATAACCCTGGTAGGAGGGGGGCACAACAATTATTTTTGATCAGCGATAGATGATCGCTCATCTCACTTGAGCATGGTTTATAACTGTTTATTTTGGATGCCCTTCAAACAGCACTTCTTCCAGCGTCCAACCACTGTCTTTATTAAACTGTATGTTATGGGTTACCAATAAAACCTGTTAGCTACTTATCCAGAGCGGCTCTACAGTCCCATGCACCACGCCTCTTCTCCCCTTCACATTTACCTTGAGCGTCACCTCCTGATGTCAACACGGCGATGGCCTTGCCGACACCCATTTTGGTGGGGTCCACTGGGGTGTCCCCTGTCTCAGACATGCTGGCAGGTTCAGAAGGACCTCAAGCAGAAGGGGCTGGACTGGAGAAAGAAGACTACTTGTACCTTGGCGCTGGTTTCCCTGGCTCTCTCTGCTTCTCACCTCTCTGAGAGAAAGGCTTGGAAGGGTATCAATTTATAGACCACCGTGAACACCCCCCAACTCTTCCACTCCTCCCACAACTCTGTACTTAAAATAAATCAACCCAACAGTCCATTCCTGTTAATACAGCACTGTCACTGTTGTTTTACTTTGTTTGGTTTTCATAGCTTTTTCCATACCTCCCACCTTTTACTGGGATAAGCCATTGGACTTGAGACAACGCTTGGAGACATTCTGTCTGGCTACATATTGGCAGCCTTCAATTGAAAATATACAATTTATGAGTGCAGTAAAATCAAGCTGACTGTAAGAACTAAGCAATGTTGACAGTTCTTATAAGTGCAGTGTTAAGCTATCTGTAAACCTGTGCACAATAACCAATGAGGCAGAGGAGTTGATTTTGGTCATCATGCTGGGCAGATTCACAGATCTTTACGTAAATAGGATCATTCAGTCCTATTCACTGTGGCAGATACATTCGCCAATCCACATATCAGAAATGATCAGTGAATCGGCACAGACTCTGTACAGAACAACCAATGGCTTAATCTGTGGATTCTACAACTGTGCATACATCTGCTGCAGATGGAGACATAGACTCAGTGATGTTCGACTTCCAAGGGAAAGAGATATAACAGGGCAGGGACAGTGGGAAGGAACAACATGTGGCATATGAATTTTTTGCTAAAGTTTTGCTGATTCAGCAGCAGTGTACATTTCAGAGATGAGGAACACAGCTGTAACCAGGTTATACTGGACCCATGACGTACTGTGTCACACTTACATGTAAGACCAACATGTGTGCTCCCAACAGACACATTTCACCACATTTCACCATGGGACGAGGAGACATTCTAAATACACAGAGGTAACAGCACTAGAGCCTCTGATCACAGCTGCGCTGTTGTATGCAAACAGTGTTAATTTTGGCATCTGATTTTGAATTAGTCTTAGTCTTTTGACTAAAATGCATATTAGTTTTTTGTCACATTTTAGTCTTTTAAATTATTATTAGTTTTAATCGACAAAAACTATAGAAGATTTAGTCTAATTTTAGGCAAATGCATTTTTGTGACATTTTAGTCAATTTGCATTTTTTTAAAAATTAAATCATTACAGTGACCTTTCATCAAGCACACAGATGTTCTTAAGCCAGCAACATTCCTTAGGTTTTCTTCTCAGGGCCAGGGACTCCTAGCTGTAGCCTAAACTTGATGCATTTAATAATACAGTAATATCCAGAAAGGTTATGTCATGCACTGTATGCTGTATAAAGATGTAATATGTGTCTATTGCTTCTCACTTGCGGTTACCACATTCACACTAGGATTAGCGTGAGAGGAAGCGGACACAGTAATAAAACCTAACTAGCATAATATTTACATGGTACATGAAAACAATCGAAGATTATAATAATGGTTATGAATTTACAATATCTCTATGAGACAAGCATAATATGACACTACACTAGCTGACCTGTAAACAAACAGCGCCAAAGATCGCTATTGCGGTGGCAAGCGAACCCTAACAAGTAACACATATTTGGCCACCGCTTCATTTGCAATACTGTTCCTAACGACAAAGTGAAAAAAGACAATATTTCCACTGAATTTGTCTTACAGTGTAGGACCTAGCTCAGAACAACGCTAGCATTGCTGGATATCCTAGTTGTAAGCTTGCTAACTTGCCAATACCGGATGGCAAGAGCGAGAGTGAACGCTGTTTGTATCTATGCTGTAGATTGGGGAAGTAACAGGCAGTCCGAATTATGGCGCAGTCCAGCTATCTAGATAATACTGTACAAGGAACATTGACTTAGTAGGTTGTTCATGTAATGTTAACATTCATCCTGCACCCATACAACTTACCTACCGATATGCACAATTAACGTTAACAAGTTGAGTGAACAAGTAGAGCTTGTAGAGCTTTTAGCTGACAGTCAAGCCTTTAAGTTGATTTTGATAGCTATAGAACTTACCCTATCATATATTACTGGTTGGTGCGCCTTCAAATGCCTCGATGTATGTACTGTTTCTCCCACCGATTTTGTACCCGCACGGTCTGCATTGTGTTTCATTGTCAATAGCACTAGTGATATATATATATATATATATATATATATATATATATATATATATATATATATATATATATATATATATATATATAGTAGCTAAATTGCAGTTTTCGTCAACGAAATTAACACTGTATGCAAATTAGATTGTGTTGTCAGGATGAGACATTGAAACAGGTAAGAGAGATCTTTGTGCTGTTTAAAAGCCAGCCAATAACATGAGACTGGGGACTTGGCTGACTGAAATGGAGGTGACAAGGTATAAATCTCCCATCTTCTTAAGTTACGAACATGCTTTCTTTAAAAATAGTTTTAAAGAAATGTTTCAGATCCAAAGTCAGAAAGATGCACAAGCATGTGTTGCAATACTGTATTTAGGGCTACTTTAAACAGGGATTAAGCTTAACTCTGTTCAAATACATCAGTGGTGTCAATGTCTCAAAAAACAAATTTGGAATGTGAATGAAACAACTGTCTAAAGAAGCATTACTTAACCCTATTCCTAAGGACATACCATTGTTAGTTATTTGCTACAGGTATTGGTTGCTGCAGAAATGTGTGTGCTAAGTGGTTGAAACAAGAAAAGGGGTTTCTGTAAGTTAGTTCCATCCCTGCGACCCCCTTCGCAGAAATCATTAATACAGATACCAAAGTTACTTCATAAACATTACTTGTTCAATGAGACCTAATGTATTTAAGTAAACTTATTCATGAATTTCTTCAGACAGATATGGTTCAAACAAAAATATGTTGAATATTTCTCTTTATATTAGTTAAAAATACAGTACATTTTTTCAGAGAACTTACAGCAAGTCTGTGTACAACTGTCAAATAAAGCTCAGTATTCATTTACTTGCTTTTTACAACCAGCAGAGTAATTGCATTAATTTTAGAAACTTGTCTAATGGTGTAACTTACACTAAATGGTGTACGAATAACACAGGATAACATACTGCCCAAAACCAATGTTGACTCCTGAGTGGCTCAGTGGAAAGCCATTCATCTTGAGCAAGGTCCTACATCCCTGGCTCAACATGAGCCATGTCATCAACCATCAATGACAGCAGCAGAACAAATTGGCTTTGTTATGTTAGGGATGGGGGCGGGGAGGTCAGCCTGGTTTTCCTTTTCCTTTACCTTCCTGACTTTGGTGGAATAGCACCTATCCTCAAACTGGGGCTTGCTTTACTATGATGCACTGTAGGACTTTGTGCAAAAACAAAACATTGACTATAACCAAGTGTCTTGGAGGATTGCATTCATCCCACTGCAGCAGTCGTGCACAACAGCAGAGGTTGTCATGGTGAGATGAACATAATGTAAAATTCACAATCGCAAACAGGGCTGCATCAAGGAGAAAAAAAGCTACTATGCAATGCTTGAGAAGGAACTGACAAGCCTATGTCTGGAGCATAAACAGCTCTGCTGACAGTTCCCTTACTTTGTTGTCACAATGATCCAAATACACCCTGCTCAACTTAGACACAGGACAGCACACACTTACTTGCCACTTCAAACCACACAACTTTAACATTTTCCACATTGATCTTATCTTTATTTCTGCAGAGTCTTTTAATGCTGTTTAATTACTTTCATAACATGACTGTTCCAACCATGTCAAACACAGTTCTTCGTTTACATGATCATCAAATGTCTGTCATTTGTAAACTTCAACTGGGGGTTAAAAATAGGGCTGTTTCCACAGAGTGTACATGGCAAAGGGCACGCATGGTCTGACTCAACCCTTACAGAATGTCATGCCAAGACATGCTTTTCATATGAAGGAAAAGGGCCAATGAAAATGAAGGAGGGTACATTCCTCCCACTCCCAATATCAGCATCACACAGAGGCATTAATCAATATTGTCACTTCCTTGAACACATTTTTTTCATTCAGCCTTTTGACTACATCCTGCAAACAGAGGCTTTAAACAGAAGGTTCCTTGGACGCTCCAGGGATTGTTTGAATCACAAGTGATAGCCTGATGGTGCTAGATGGGGTTCTCAGGGCTTGGAGAAGTAATGGGACACCCAATGCTTGTGGAAAAAATAAAATCTATGATGGCAAGAGACGGTGACAATCTGCTTTAAACCCACATCTCTGATTAATGCTATAGGGCCATATTCTCCCATGCTCTTAAGTCAAAAAAAGCACGCAGCCACGCACTTTTCAGCTTATGCGTATTCTCCCCTTGACTTATGTCTATGATTTGCGTGCCATGAAGGCAGTTATGCGCTTCGGGCGGAGCAACCCCAAAATCTGGGCGTTTCCTATGTAAACACCATTTACACGTATTTTGCCCTTGACATACGCGCTTTTCAGCTACCCGCTTCTGAGGGCTGTAGTAAGTCAAGCGCCACTACATGGCGAAACACCATATTGCCTTTTAAGTCGGCAGTAGGCCTACTTTTAACATTATTATACATGTACAAATAAAGTTCAAAATTGACCATATTTGTGTGTCATTATTTTTAAACTACAATAACATTTCTTGTAACCTTATATTACATTGACATAAACAGAAAAAAACATTTTACATCACATGGTGTTGTGAACAAGACCATGTGATGTAAAGACCCTCCCTTTCTCTCCTTTCTGCAGAAGACTTTAAGGTTCACTTTGAGAAGAAGGTGTCCAGCATCCAGGACTCCTTCACTCCTCCATCCACAACCTCAACCACCAGAAAGGCATCCAGCTTTTGCAACCAACCTGTCCTCCTTCTCTACACTCAGCGATGCAGAAGTTCTTCAACTCATCACAACCCACCATGCTACAACCTTCCCTTTCAACCCCATTCCCTCCACCCTCCTCCAGTCTGTATCTGGTGAGATTGCCCCATATCTCTCCTCCATCATCAACTCATCTCTGACTATTGGCGTTGTTCTCACGGATCTTAAAAATGCTTTGGTTACCCCCCTGCTAAAAAAACCTACCGCTGACCCATCTAACATGAACAATTACCGTCCAGTATCCCTCCTGCCATTTGTATCCAAATCCCTTGAACGTACTGTACTTAACCAACTGTCTCCCTTTCTCCACAAGCACAACCTCTTGAATCCCCACCAGTCCGGGTTCAGACCCGGGCACTCAACCGAAACGGCACTCCTGGCGGTGACAGAGGCCCTCCACACAGCCAGAGCCTCCGACCTGTCTTTGGTCCTAATCCTCGACCTCTCTGCTGCGTTTGATAACATCAATCACCAGCTGCTCATCGCCAAGCTCTTGGAGATTGGCATCTCTGGGACTGCCCTTTCTTGGTTCAGGTTCTACTTGACCGGTAGATCTTCCCAGGTCTATTGGAAAGGCTCCACCTCCACACCCACTCCCCTTACTACAGGTGTCTCCCAGGGCTCTGTATTGGGACCCCTCCTCTTCTCCATCTACACCAACTCACTTGGTTCCGTCATTGACTCACATGGTTTCTCCTACCACTGTTATGCTGATGACACTCAACTAATTTTTTCTTTTCCTCCCTCCACCCCCCAGGTCAACGAAAAGATCTCTGCATGTCTGGCTGACATCTCCAGATGGATGGCCCCCAACCACCTCAAGCTTAACCTGGACAAGACTGATCTGCTGTTCATCTCAGCCAAGCCCTCTCCTCTTCCAGAGGTCTCGGTTACTGTCGTCGGCACCACAGTAACTTCCTCCACTTCTGTGAAGAGCCTGGGTGTCACCCTCGACAACAGGCTGGACTTCACTGACTACATCTCCCAGACAACACGCTCCTGTCGATTCCTCCTCTTCAACATCAGGAGGATTTGCCCTTTTTTGACCACCTACTCCACCCAGCTGCTTGTCCAGGCCACCGTGCTCTCCCGCTTGGACTACTGCAACGCCCTCCTTGCAGGCCTCCCAGTCTGCACCATTCAGCTGCTGCAGCTCATCCAAAACGCAGCTGCTAGGCTGATCTACAATCTCCCTAAGTTCTCCCGCATCACCCCCTTACTGAGATCCCTCCACTGGCTCCCAATCGCAGCCAGGATCCGCTTCAAAACCTTGACTCTCACCTTTTCTGCTACAAGAAAGACTGCTCCGACCTACCTCCAGGACCTCATCCTACCCTACGCACCCGCTCGACAACTTCGCTCTGCTACATCCGGACGCCTCACTCCTCCCACCAACAGAACGAAAGGCCCACGCTCCTCACAACATCATTTTCCCATCATCGCCCCCCAGTGGTGGAATGAACTCCCCACCCCCTGAGAACAACCAGCCCTTCACTCCAACCCTTCAGATGTGGGCTGAAGACACACCTCTTCAGACTCTACCTGGACTGACACCTTTGCCATTTTGACCTTGTAAATCTTCGACTCCTGGCTTGTACTTGTAGCTCTCTTACCTTGTGTTGTGCACGTTTTTGCCTAGGTAGTATAGCGGTACTTTATTGTCCCTGTGATTGTATTTGATATATATGTAATCCTAGATTAGATTAGTTGGCTTGCGACACTGACCTTGCGCTCAGCTTCAGCACTATCTGCATTGTATTACCTGTACATATCTTGCTGTTTGCCCACTATATGTACTTTTGTACGTCGCTTTGGATGAAAGCATCTGCTAAATGAATAAATGTAAATGTAAATGAATAAATGTAAACAAGCCTGGTAAATAATTAGATCAATTAGAATAAAACAGAAATATCAATTAAGATGAGTATAAATAGGACCAATCTTGTAGTATGCCTTAACAATCCTAAACCAAAATGCCTGCTCTGCATGAGTGAGAGAGTGGGAAAGACAGAGAAGAGCTCGCCAAGCGCAAAGATGACGGCCACGAGTATTCCGACCTCGTTTGGATATACTGGGGCTCACTGGCGTGCTGTGCATCCAGCCATCAATCCACCTGTCCAGACTCCTGGACGAACAGCTTTCCAGGCACAGTAATCACCCGCATTCCCTACCGGTCCTCATCAAAATCACCAGTGCTCTGTCTGTTCTTGCATCTGGGTTGTTTCAGAGGGTGGCTGAATTTTTAATAATAGGCTACTCAGCATGAGTTCAAGCGTGGACATTGGAACATGCATTTTGTTCCACCTTTTCCTCAATACTGCATTTTTATTAATGAATCTCCACATGTCAAACATGTCTTTATACATAGGCCCAGCACATGTGTTGTTTGGTATATTTACTTTATTTCTGGGTTTATGTCATACATAGAAACAGCTTTCCTTTGAGGCGATTCGTAATATAGCTCTCCCTTTGCATTTATTTTCAAAATCAGAGTCTGGTTTATGGTTTGAATGGATTTCAATGACATTCACATGGTAAATGTGTAAGTCCAAGTTCCACATTTTCCCGACAGCCAAAATAAACGAGGTTGTGACTCAGTCTACTTCTATTTTAAATAAATCACGCCTCTTTCGCAGCCCCGCCTTCATTCTGAAGTTAAGCGCTGTGGGCGTGATCGGAGCGCGTAGGGGAGAATACGTGTAACTGAAATGCGTGTAACTGGAGGGGAATGGAGGCGAACGGGATAAAACAGCCCATAATGATTTACAGAGGTTTCACACTCCTTAACTCAGCAGGCCAGTTAAGTAAGTAGGTTATGTGACATAGTGATTCAGGAAACAACCTCGTGAAATTGAGGCATTTGCAGTTTGAATTCAGAACCAGGGTGAGATGCAGCCATTGTACCATTGAGATATGTAAATGTACTTCACTTTAAAGGCACTAAACAGGGTTTTGTCTGAAAATTAGGTTTGGTTGGTTGTACCAAGCCTTTCTTCATCTGCATTGCAATAAGTGATGGGAAAATAAGGCTTCATGAACCCCAAAATGGGTAGAGCCATCATGTCAACCAATCATATATTACTATTACATAACGAGACTAGAAAGTGAGCCCACTGTCACAGCCCAGACTCCAGCAAGGCCGCTGTGCCTCTAGTAGGCGTCGACCGATTATCGGCCTGGCCGACTATAGGGGCCGATATTCCGCATTTTTACGATTATTGGAATCGTTTTTTTTTTCCCGATAATCGAGAAAATAAATTAATTTAAAAAAGCGCTACTTTGGCTCTGATGCAGCCGCCTCTCTCTGTCTGTAGTAACCACTCTGTGGTCTCGAGCAATGTCCTGCCCACAGCACTATCTGATTGGTTATACATCACGAGTAATAGCCTATCAACACTGAAGGCTACTGTGCCACAGACGGGCACAGAGGAACGGATCTGCAGACTGGAGCAGCTCTGGTGAGTGAGCGGATCTGTGTGTTTCGAAGGTAAGGCAGCAAATATTGCCCAAGTTGCAATAAACATCACAATCCTCCAGGTGTGTACTGGGAAAGAAATTCAGCCCTGGACTTATCCACTAGGACAGGGGCGGGGGTGATCGGGAATTAAAGTATATTTGGCTATGATTCTCAAGTTCTGTCTACAACTGAGACTACCTCTTAACTAGTTAATGTGCAAGGACTTTACAAAGAATTATAGTCTTCTGAATATACGTCATGTAGCAAGTTTTATATCATCGCGTTTAGTGCAGCTAGCTAGCTAGCTAGGTACAACTTGGACATCAGCGGTCCTGAAGTTCCCTTTAACCCGCTAGATAGCCAGCTAGCTAGCTATCGGGTATCGGTCTCCTTGATTACTAATAATCGGTATCAGTACCGGCCCTGAAAAAACCATATCGGTCAACCCCTAGCCTCTACAATCCAAAATACTGCTGTAGTGCTGAGAAATTCTACTAAAATGGACCAAAAGGTTTCGACAAATGCCTCTTAAAAACAGAAGACGACAACATCATTAAAATATATTATTTATTATAAACACTGTACATGACACAATTGCACAGGGCCAAAAGCGCCCAATGGCAGATGACCCAAAGAACACTGAAGAACATGAAATTATACGGGAAGGCATGGCTATTTGAGCAAAGCCATATAAAATTCACTTCATTCATGTATTCATTAATCTACCAGAGCAGGCACATGCTCACTTCAACAGATGACAATCATAACCTGCAGATTTGGTACCCTGGATTCTCTTACTAAAGAATGACTGTTGGCCCTGGGTGTCTTTACGTGTAGTTATTAGACAGTAGAGAGGAAAAGAGCTCAGTCCAAAACTGAGAATTCAGGGCCATGATACAACAGTAGTGGTTAGATAAACAATAAATTAAAGTCAAGTTCTGTTACTGTTTCTAATAGGACAGGAATTAGTGTCAAGGCTTTTGGGGTACTGACAACCCTTTTCTTCACCAAAAACACTATTCTGTACACCCAAGCAACAAAACTTCAAGTGAACTGAACACTGATTTAAAAATTTCAAATCATAACTGAAGAAAATTAAATTATCAAACAAATGTATATTTAAGGAATTGAGTGCCAATACTTGGTGTGTTGCAGAAAAACTATTCAGAGCATGGTTTGCTATATTACACAGAGCATTGTGAAGAAAACAGACTTAAACAGTGACACAAAGTCAAATAAGCGCAAATAAGGTAACATACAAAAACCCCCAATAAAAAAAAAAAAAAAAACACTACCCTGCCAGTCAAAGAAGAAAAAAAATCTTACTATGCATTACACACTCTGGACATTGGGAATGGTTACACTGATGATTCCCTGTGGCTGCTGGCCTTCGTGTTGTGGACATAATCCCATTCTAAGATGTTCAGACACACACAGACACCAGACCCCAGGAGGTCACACTGAACATAGTCCTATGTAAACTACTATGAAGGAGTCACATGACGAACATGGCAGCTCCAGGCCATTTGGCATTTACAATCGAAAAGCAGTCACCGAGCACCTCCCTGGTGGTAACACACATTGCCCCGCAAAGCTAGATCCAACGGAGGCAAAGACCTGACCTTTGAACCTGCTTTGATTGTTTTACACGATTACCATTCAAGTCTGAATGCAGATCAGCCCATAACAACTGGGTTCCTTTTTCATTTGACTGCATCAATTGTGGTGAGCACTTGACATGCAATCATTTTACTAACAATGAAAAAAATAGGTATTTAGAGATATCTGATATTATATGTATCAATAATTCATATTTTCTCATGTGAACTGATAATTTTTCTTAGAACTATAATTATTTAATGTGAAGCACATATAAGCAATGCCACCACATTAGACAATTAAGTTAAAAAGGAATCAGTTGCTCATGGATGAACCTTACTGGAAAGAAAAAAAACTGGTAAAAACACTAAGCATGTTAATCATAACTACAATCACCATAATAAGGGTCATTATCAGTTTAAAGGTAAGTTCCCTGCTCCCCCTAGGTCCTGGGCGGTTGCTGGTCGAGGCCTAAGCAGACAGGATGACATGGTGGCAGATGGCCTGGGGATCCATGGGGGCTGTGGGGGGCAAGTCAATTGGTGCAAAACACTGAAACGAAAGAGAGACAGAAAACCACAAGGGAAGATTTAACCTGAACAGCCAGGGCCCGCAGTTGTCAAGCATCTGAGAATTATTTGTCCTGCTAAAAGCAGTTTTAGGAGTAAAAAGGTCTTGCCTCAGGGTAGGCAATGCGAGTCACTTATTAGGCCTCCTGCTCATACTCTCAGCTAGGAGAGTAAGACTATTCCCTACAAGGAAATCTCAATCAATTTTTATGTCACAGTTTAATTTTCATGTTACATGACACAAACAAACAATAGTGATGACATTTTTCAGTTTGTCCCATATGTTGAGAAGACGCCCAATTTGTGAACATGGTCAAACATCTCATAAATGGGAATAAACTCCAGCAAAATAGCATGGATACTTTCCATTTTTAGGTAACTTGAAAGCTATATTATATTTTTTTCTTCATTACAATTAATATTGCCTTAATTCCCAATTTCACCTATGGATAATAAGCTGGGAAATCCCACATATGCCAATGTAAGTCCGCAGCTCAGAGATACAGTGCAGAATTGGTGAGCTGTTATTACATGGCTATCTTTTTCAGGGCTGTTGGATTTACACCTGGAGAGCGGGAAACTTCCTTTTCCAACTTCCCATCTCCACAATAATATGCATCACAGGGACCCTGTAGATGACATAATGGATAACTGATATATCATTTAAGTCATTTATGGTTTTCATACATTGCTGACTAGCTCTTGTACTTTAGCAGCACACCTGTAAGCGGTCATAGGAATGAAGTTATAAGGCCATGGTTTTTGGAGCTATCCCTTATCACTGCGTAGGGGACATCCTAACAGGATGAAATAGTTTCCACATAAAAGCTTTTCCCCTGTCACCAAGAAATAAAGTTTACATTAGTTTTTATTAAAGTAGTAAGTGGTGACATTCTTCTCACAGAAGGAGTGACAACATCTCTGACGAGGATGGTGACAAATACATTATCCCCCTTAACTGGCCAATATCTTAACAGCTCTGTATTGTGAAACGTCTGAAAAACGTATTTGCTCTCCCTAAATACGTGTGCCTGCTGCCCTAATGTAGCCATCTGCTGCTATCTCCTAACAGGTTATGACAGCTTGCAAGGAATCTTAAACACCTGCTGATGTAGGAGCACCTTTAAGTGTAAAGAATCCTCATAAACAGCTTTTACTCTTAGGAGTAAGAATAAGACCAAACTGATGTCAGTCAGCATTTTTGAGCACTTACAACCTATTTTATAGTCTGAGGAACTTGATGAACACTGGCCCAGATCTCAGTCTATACTATGGTATAATACAATGGTATACTCTGCTTAAGAGAATCGCATGCATCAACCTCCCCTCAGGATCACCACTGACCTTTTACAGAAAACTTTAATGAAATTCATTTCATCATTTTCATTTTAAATGATAATTTAAAATAGTAATTATGCAATAACAAACCGATCGTGGTTTGACAAAGATTTTTCAGCACTGGCTACTCAGACTACAAATTTACTGATTTAACCAGTGAGACAATGATGCAGAAGAGAAATGTGGGGACTCAAAATGGCCACCACAGCTGCAGTGTTACTGGCCCTGTAGTGCTGTCGAAGGGACCCAGGCCATTGGGCCATCTGCACTGTTGCCCCCTGCTGATTATCTCTCATAGAACAGCATGAAGTGCACACACCCTGTTCTTCACCTGACTAAACACCAAAATATCACCCCAAACATCCTAAGAGAAGAGAGTCAGAGAGAACCATGTGCGCTACATAGCATAAAATAAGTTGCAAAAGGATTACATATTTTGAAATACACCTCCCAACATTTAAGAAATCAAAAGATGAAGAGAAATTACAAATTGTTCTGAGAGAGGGAAACACTATCTTTGGCTGCATGGTATGTATCTGAGTGGCACAGCCTGAGGGACAATGGGCAGGATGCATTTGCCCCGTTATTTTAAAAATGTACACTTTATACATATGTGTTTTTGTGTGTGTGTCTATGTGCATTTTAAAAGAGGTTAATAATTATTTCATTCACAAATTTCTATTAAAATGCTTTGGCAATAGTGTACAGTTGTGTAGTTATGCCAAAAAAGCTTTTTTGAATTTAAATTTGAGAGAGAGAGAGAGACTGACTCACAGTATAGCTCTGGAGGAGTAATGTGGAAGCCACGGGGTTGCCACAACGGGGACGGGCTGGGGAGGTAGGGGGATGAGAGGTGAAGGAGGCACACTCCTCATCCAACAACACTTCTTCCAGGGGAGGGGCACGACGGTGAACTACAGGCCCTCCAAAGGGGTAATGCGGGATCCACTGGGTGGTGCCACCTATTTGTGTGGGAGAGAAAGAAAACCCATGAGAGAGGATTATTACTAAACCTTTACTTAACCAGGAGGGACAACTGATGACAAGTTCTCATTTCCATTCTCATTTACAGAAGAGGCTTCATATTCATTCATTTCTCCTTTGCTTACAAAGTTATGAAGCTTGCATTTACAACATCTGATCAATTTATATAGCTGGACAGTTACCTGAGTGACTCAGAATAAGCCCCTTTATAAAGAGCACAAAGGAACAGGTATCGCATGGGAATCAAACCTGCCAATTTTTGGTCACAAGCTTTATTCAAAAGCACTACTCTGCAGCTCAATTTTGAGACAAACCTGCCCACAATCACAAAGTTATGGTCAAAACTGAGAGCCAACTGACACATGTGGTAAAAAAGGTAAGAAACCGTGCTGTGTACTATGTATGCTATGCAGGTGAAAGACAGAGAATGAGACAGCCTCGGATAGGCTGTTAAGGGAGATTCCTGTGAAGAAGGAGCAGTGTGGTATTGTGGGGCACTGTTGTCCCTCACCCTCACCCTAACTTGCATTGCATCAGGCCACATTGAGCTGTATAAATGGCAAACATGTAAAGGATGTAATCTACGTACAGATGAGCTATTCTTAGCCATTGTAAGCCAAAAGGGCAGTGCAGTAGGAGTTAAGGGTCAGGCTGAGAGCCCAGCTTGTGCTGGATAAGCTGATAAGGAATGTGGGAAATGCTGATACACGCACCTTGCAGCCTGTTGATGGAACAGGGGAGCTGCTGGAGCACCTCTGTGGCAGTAGAGAGGTCAGAGCCAGAGGGTCTGTCTGACTGCACTTCCGGGACCAGGGGTGGCATAGAACTGTGTTCTGGGAGGGTGCTGAGAGCCAGGAGGCTCTCCGAGTCCTGAGGAGGGGGGTTACCCTGCATAGTGGTGAATCTGTCGATGGCTTTCTTCGATGACGAAAAGACGATAACAGACTCTCTATGAGGGGCTGGGACGAAGGGTTGGGCTGCCACCTTCCTGCCTCCTTCCTTTCCTGAGCCACCGCCCTCCTCACCTGCCTCTCCCTCTCTTGTAGGACAGTTGCTCTAAGACACACAGGGGCTCCACCATTAAACCTGGCAAAATGCATTCTGATGCTTTGCTACTTGTCATCACTGTGATTCAGCAGCTAATCTGGTGTGACTGGTTGACTGCCATGGCTCTAGTCACAAACATTATGTTCTGTGTCTGTGTGCAGTTCTTTCTTATGCCTAACATGGTTCCAAATTACAGGATGATAAGTCACATTTGTCTGAAAGCACTACATTCATGGCTGTTTAAGTGACATTGAGAGAATTTTCTACTTTTTGTTCCTTCCCCACAAACAGCCAGCTAGCCAACTACCTAATTTGGTAATCAGAAACATACTGAACAAGATTTTTTTCCCCTGTACCTCTTAAAATCAAATTATTTTAAAGTATCAGGAGACCGCTCACCCTGTCTTTCCCATTGTCTGTTTCTGTCTCTTCCTCTGGCTCCGCCTCTTCAAACAGTCTCTGAACCACGTCCTCCTGCTGAAGGCAAGACAGCTCATTACAGATAGGGTCACCTTCTGAAATACACCAAGGAGCAGAAATATGCAATGTCAGACAATAACATCTGTCTGTTGTGTAGTGTACTGAGAGAACACCTTGAGTCCAACAAAAAACCTAGAATGAAGATGCAGGGTATGATAACTTATTGTGGAGAACTGTAAAGAGTCACAAAAGACTGGCAAAGAAACACATCTCATAGTTCTTCGTTCTATTTCTCTAGAAGATTCACTGATCCTTCTCTGTTGGGAAAACATAATCTCTAAACCTTTGATTATATCAATCTCATTGCTTCTACTCAGTAGACTATAAAGGAGTAGCCTTCACCTGCCTCCAAAACTGCTGAAATATGTTAATGTGGTGATAGTCATGTGTTGTATTCAGTTGTGTAAGGATCTCAGTTCTCATACCACCAGCTTCTCCATACAGACTCTGAAACAGTCTCTGATGAGCACATTATACTAAATGAAAACTGGCTGACCCCACACTCAGCACATTTAGAAGTCACGCCCAGTTGCAGCCATATTTGTAAAATATGGTTGGTTTCTTTATCAAGTTGATTCTCAGTGCTACTTTATTGATATACTAATATGTATCAAACTGATTTAATTAGGTGCATGTCAAACATGACCTAAACTAAATGTTTCAAGTATTAGATACATGTTTTTATAAATATATATTTTCAATCTACTCACTGCTTAGGAATGCAGAGATGGATCAGATCCTCTCCTGCTCTCTAAAATGTTGTTACTGTGCCCCTTTAACGTAGGCAGAGAAAGACAAGGAGAGACTGATGTAGCCCTCGGTACAAGATTAATAAGTATTTGTGTTGCATACATTCCCCCTCCATGTCTCAGCCCTCACCTCCTTGTGCACACCAAGCTCCATTTGGTGGCTCTGCAGAGCCCCAACTCTGGGGGAGCCCCTGAAGATGGGGGTCTGATGGCTCGAGAGCAAGCGCCTCTGAAAAACACTCATGTCAGAGGAGAAAAAAAGACCATTCTCTAAAACTATCAGTCATTTTCCTTACTCTTAACCTACTTATCTGACATTAGCTTACCCTACATTTATACTACTAATGCCGATTTTATGAACTCTCATCCCTTACATATATACACACAACTAATGGCATCTTACTTTACATTTACCCGTTAACCTGGAATGTGGACCTTGAAATGAACTTGAAATGAAGTTTTCTGAAGCAATATATAAACACATGGTGATATACAAACACATGGGAGACCCAGAGAAAGATTAATTATACAGAGCACATACTGTGTCAAAGGCCCGTGTAAGGCAGGTGTAACCAAATCTAACGAATTCTTTTTTCCCCTCTTAGAGTTCTATGTGACTTGACTGTTGCACACGAGCAAAGCATGGAGTGACAGCACAGACACTGACCATAGACTGGAGCCTGGTGTTTGGGACACGCTGGGGTGTCCATTTCACTGCTGGGGTCTGGCTGAGCATCATGCCTGAGCAGACAGAGGGACAGTCAGAGAAGGGACACACCACGAAACAGAGGTCTTCAGAAAAGCCTCCGAATCAGCGCAGTGAACCCGAGACTGACCTGTAGTGACCACTGCTGCTTCACTGCGGCCTTTTGTGACAGGTACTCTCTGAGGCTGAAACACAGACACAGTGTATATTGTGTGTATACACATAGTGTGTATACCGCCTCTGTCTCTGTCTCACTTACACACACCCACACACGCTCTTGCTAAAAAGCAGACAATGTCCTAAATATGAACTCACTAGGCAGATGGATGTCCCCCTGCCTGTGGGACATAGGGAACTCCTCGGTGTGGCCCCTGGGGGCTCCTCAGTCTTCATCCCGTCATTCTGCAGGATGCTGCAGAGTGCAGCCGGGTCAGGGGAGAACTGCACCCCACTCCCTGTGAGACAGTGTCCCATCACAGCCCTATCACAGACTGAGAACCTCACAGCAACATTCACATGTAATGGACAGTCAACCTAAACCTACTGTTTGCATTCACATAAAACAGCACATCCCGCCAGATGGGCACATTGTCATGCTTACCGTGTCTCACACATGACATGACTGGTAACAACCATGTCTAACACTGAGATACTGCATAGACAAAGTATTGGAAACAGCAAATGAAAAAGACTCATTTTGAGTACTAGGGGTCGACCGATATCGTTTTTTCAGGGCCGATACAACAATGATTATCTGTGACAAAAAGAGGACGATAACCGATATCTCAGGCCGATATTTCAATGCTTTTAACATGTTTTTTTTCGGGGTGGAAAGAAATAGGCTGTGACAACATGGACTTGATTACAAACCCTCTTTACTTAGTCATATGTTTTCAGGCATACATCACCACTATGAAAGTTAAATAAAGAGCAAAAAGATCAAATGAAAATTATTTAAAGATAAAAATAAACTAAAATTGCAATAACTAAAATGTGCATTGTAATATTGACATTGTGGGTAAATTTCTCCCTGGTTATCTTATTTTGGCTATGCAACAGATGCCTATTGCTATTTCAAAAGCATTCAATTATCGGACGAATGATGGCGATCACTGTGTAAGAAATACAGTGAATTGATACATCATTTAGCCAGCATTTTCATCATAAAGTATGAAATATCAAACCTTAAAACAAGCCTGTGCGTCCATGCTTTTTCTGAAGCTGCGGGGAGTTTCTAGGAGCCCAGCTGCTCATAAGTCATTTATGTGAAAAATGGACAGCTCATACAAAAGTAGGGTACCGTGTGGAAGGACTGTGATAAAGTAGGCGAAAGTACTGTAAAGTGCAAACTGCGTGCTGCAAACTTTTATTTTAATAACTCGACTTCCATGATGATGATGAGGCCAAATGAGGAAACATCAAAGCGGCAAAGGGGTATTTGCTTTGCCGCGAGGTTCTGACATACAGTGCAACCGCAAGTGAGCTGAAGTTTAATTTCGTGAATGGTTGCTTAAATGATGACTGTAATTCAGAAGGGCTGTGCTTTAGCGTAAATTTCTTTGAATGTTTCATTTGAAAGAATAAATGAACATTACTATTTGTTAAATGTGCAGTGTCAAACTGTTACAATTTATAGCGTAAGTGCACCAATTAGTCCTTATTTCTTTTATATTCCAAGCTTGTTTTTTTAGCTTAAGCGTAGCCTATACTTATACTGATTCAAAAGGGTCCAATTAGCCTAGTGCAATTTGGTTAACGGCATGGTTTGAGCACAACGAACATTTTACTGGACACTTACCTTCCATCCTTGTTTCCAGCAGCTGAAAACATTGTCAGATAACATTGTCCGTCTCAGCCAGTGAGGGAATTTTGTGGAAAGAATGTTAGCCAATAGCATTTTTTCTGACAGGAGATGCGTCAGGATAGTACACGCATTGTTTTTAAAAGTTTTTTTTTTTTTTAAATCGGGAATTTAGATAAAAATATATCGATGACTAATGACCAGATAATCGGTCGACCCCTAGTGAGTACATCACAAATTATAAAGAAGTCTACATGTTTATTTCACAATAATGTTAATAATAACTACCAATGTTTCTGTTGCGAAAGATGTATTAAAACAACACTTTAAGATATGAGAACTGTTAAACATGGTAGCGGATCTGTTGTGTTATGGGCAGCCATCTCATTTCACTGGGTCTGATTGCTACTCTGCTTGGTAGAATTACAGCCAAGGAATACAGAGCCATTTTAGATGACCAAGTGCACCCTAACATTGCTCCCATACACCAAGATAATAACACCCCCATTCACCCCAATAAATGGATTCAAGAGTGATTTCATGAATGCCAGGATGAAGTCAAACACGTTCCTGGGCCTCCCCAGCCACCATATCTAAACAACATTGAACCTTCATAGGAAGTTCTGGAATGTAGAGTGTGAAGTAGATTTTCACCTCCTTCATCTCTCAAAGAACTGCAGGCTTGAAAATGGTCCAATATCACACTTGAAACAGTTCAAAACTTGCATTCCAAAACGGCAAAAAGCAAACAGCATTCCAACAAGGACGGAGGCTCTTCTGAAGGCAAAGCACAACCTAACTCCTCATTAGTTAATAAATATTCATACATTGTTTGGTGTTTCCATTACTTTGTCTACTCCATGTATACGCAAAGGCTGAGAAATGAAATGGCCACCTTAAATACCAACAGAACACTATTTGTGACACAAACTGGTGACCTGGGATGACGAGGCAGTTGTATGTGCAGTAAAATAAGTATCTGCTAGCACTAGTCACCTGTGCCAAAAATATAGACAATGTAGTCATCCAGAAAGTTTTGGATTGTACACTGCCTTGGCATTCCACAATCAATAAAACCAGGTGATGTAATCTTCACTTGCATGGTGGATGGTTGGGAAAAAAAATTGACTAGTGGAAAACCGGTGATGCTCAAGCCTATGACACTTCAGCACTTCAGTTAAGCACATGTTTGTCACTAGATGTGTGCAAATCTGGCTGACGGAAGCAGGCCCTGACACACAGCTGGGGTGCGAGGCCAGCAGGCGCCTCCGCTCACCTGCAGTGATCCCAGGTCCAAATCGACTCTTCACCACAGACACTCTCTGGGGCTGAAAGAGAGATGGGCATGGTCATGTGCGATAAGTGCTAAGGGTGGCCTCTGAAAGACATGTGTAGAGTCTACAATACTGTTTTACATTTTTGAAAAATTTCATACATCTGTGTGGCAGCTGCAGGCTTGCAGGTCTAACTCTTTGTTGGAATAGGACTATGATTTTGTTTTGATAAAGCAGTATGTATGTTTAATGTATGTGACCCTGGATAAGGGCATTGACTAAACAAGTTAATTATTATCATTTATAATAATAATAATAACAACAACAATAATAATAATGATAATAATAATAATAATAATGTTATTATAATTATTATTAACAACAACAAACAATAAGACAGCTACACATACATTGCTTTTCCCACTGTAGAGCTGGAAGCAGTCTACCATGAGCTCCAACTAGAACTGGCTGATCTGAATACAGTATCATTGCTTTTCCTTTGCATTACCCACAGGCAGGGCCATAGCACAAGACATCAAACTGAATTCAGGCATCTCCTCAGATTAAACGATTATCTGAACTTCACTTACATGGCAAGACTGAGGTTTTCAAAAAAAAAAAAAAAAAATGAGTCCATAATACTCCTGTATAATTAGCTGTGACCAGTGATGGTGGCATGATTCTTCCTGTCTTCCATGGTGACCTCTAGTGCCAATATAAACTGAAACAATTCAGTTTAACTGCAGGTTGACTCCGCCCACAGAAAGGTTGCATGTAGGCCATCATCATTACTGATGGTCAGCTGTGCTGATGCAAGTCAATTAGGGGAGCGACGGATCACAAAACTCACAGTTCGGATCGTATCACGGTTTTTGAGTCACGGATCGGATCATTTTTCGGATCAGCAAAAAAGGGGGAAGACAAATATAACTTTGCTTTCCATTAATTGCTTAAAGAACACTAAAAGCAAGGAACTTTTGCTTTTGCGGTAGTCATGATTTCCATTGCGGTGTAGGATTCACAAGTCCGTAATATTGCAACAGCTTCAACCGCGACGTAAATTACGAGCGCTTGTACTGTTCTTCAGCTGTGTCCGAAATCGCTCCCTATTCACTATATATTACACTTGATCGCTGGACTTAACTGCCAGCTAGCTAGCTAACGTTAGTTTCAACTAATTTGAACAGGTGAAGCTGGGTGCTAGTTCTTTCATTAAATTAGCTAGTGACAGATAGATAGGTCGCCGTATTATCTAGCTAGCAGGTTAATATCAGTTGCAACTGGCTGGTCACTTACCTAGCTAGCTGGCACAGTTAGACATAAAGATGTTCATACAAATGTTCGAATAAACATGACATGAGACACTTGCAAACATAAAACTATATCCAGAAAATTATTAATTCATTGTATGACTGTGAATGAACGAGCGAGCGATTTCAGACGCAGCCTTCGTCTTCGCAACACTTCTGTTAAGTAAGTTTGCTGGTTTTTAAAATGGTGCTTGTATCTTTTCACTGCAACTCTGCATCGAGATTTAGGGAATTATTACTTTAAAAAGTAACAGTGGCGGTAAAACTGTATTTCACACTATTATGGTTAAACTTTGCAATTAATCCGCGGTTCACATGCGTGCCGAACCGTGGGGGGTGATGCGTACGGATCACGGATCAACTACGATCTGTTACACCACTAAAGTCAATGTAACAAAAACGCTTTGGAAAACCACACAAAACCTGACCTAAGCAAGCCAACCTCTTTACATTACATTATTGTCATGATGCAGATACCCTTAAGCGCCATACACAGTGCATCTAATAAAGAGGCATGAAAAGCTGCACAAACAGGACACCACTAGCCACGTATAAACAAGCATCAGTGCCAAATATAATGCTAAAATCTCAAGTATGTGCCTAGATCGACATATAATATGCATGCCAGAAGGACCACACCATTCGAAACACAATGCTAACATATATCCTGAAGTAAACGTCTAAATATATATAAATACATAAAATCCTGAAGTACAAGTCTGCATATATAATGACAGTTCCAGCTCTCCACTGGAAAAGGAGCCAGCCTGGTTCAATCTCAGCTGTAGGAAAGGGGTATGATGAGCTAGCTGGGTTCCATCTTCACAGTGGAAAAATGGGTAAAAGAAGCTCACCAAGTAGACAGACGTTCCCCTCCCCGTGGGACATACAGAGCTCCTCGGTGTGGCCCCCACAAGCCTCTCTGCCATCACCCCCTCATTCTGCAGGATAGTGCGCAGTGCTGCTGGGTCAGGGGAGAACTGCACCCCATCTCCTGTGAGACAGACCAAGCATCAGCACAAAAAAACACAACTGGAAGCAGAAGTAGCTAATGTTCAAGCAGGGACCTGGAAACTGGCGTTCTGGAAGTGACAGGTGTGGAGGTAGACATGTGACCTTTACTGCTCTGGTAGACAGAAACATGGACAACAGCAGCAGGTGGAGAGTCAGACAGGACTGCAAGCTTGCTCCCTGACCAGAAGCCCTCACCTGTACTGATGGGGTCTGTTTCTCTCTGGGACTTGTGCATGCTGAGGGTGGATGCCACAGGCTGGATGTTATCCTTGCCCCACTGAGGGTTCTTTAGGTAGGTGCTCTGGGTGAAGCCCATGTCTATTCTAGTCCCTCCCTGTGGATTCGACTGACAGCTTATGGACCCAAAGTGGCCAGACTGCACTGTGGGCTGTTTTGCTGATAGCGCTGGGGCATGCTGGGATTCCTGGGCATAGACAGCAGGAGCCACCGGACACGGAGGATCGGAGGAGCTGGACGGAAGGCTGGGGATGATGGTCTCCAGCTGCCTCCAGTAGTCCCTGCTGCTGAGTGTGGGTCTGGTGGAAGAGGTACAACTGGTGCCAGCTGGCTGCGCGCTCCAGTTTCTTTGGCTGGACAACAAAGCTGCACTGAGAGGGACTGAGTGCTGGGGCTCTGCACTGGGGGAAAACTGGGTAAAGTGACCTGCTTGGGATGGCTGGTCGGACCCATGGCACAACGGGGCTGTGGACAGTGCTGGGTGTTCAGACTGGGAGGCAGAACTGAGAGTCTGGGACTCTGAGAGGTGTGTCATCATTTGTGTTGCCTGCTGTCTGGTTGGAGGGCAGACTGGCAGAGAAGTGCTCTGAACACCAGCAGGGCTGGAGTGTGTGGTGGGAGGGGCAGCGCTGCTAGCCTTGGGAGAGAGAGGCAGGGCGGGTTGACTCGCACTGGCTTGGGTCCCTGCTAGTGGCTGAGGCTTTACTGCACTGGGTTTGGTAGACTGCGTTTTCTTCTGGCTCCCTGTGGTGGTCCTGCTGGTCAGACGCTCAGACAGGCTGAAGGTCACGGGCTTGGTGCATGGTCTCTTCTTCTGAGCTTTTCCCTGCAAGTCCCATCAGGAGAAAGGCACGTCAATCCTAAATGTTCATTCCAACACATACACGTATACCACACACTGCAGAAGCATACACACTAGGGGTCAACTGATATGGTTTTTTCAGGGCCGATACGATAATGATTATCTGTGACAAAAAGAGGACGATAACCGATATTTCAGGCCAATATTTAAATGCTTTTAACATGTTTTTTTTCGGTGTGAAAAGAAATAGGCATACATCACCACTATTCAAGTTAAATAAAGAGCAAAAAGATCAAATGAAAATTCTTTCTCAAAGATAAAAAATAAACTAAAAATTGCAATAACAAAAATGTGCATTGTAATATTTGACGTTGTGGGTAAATTTCTCCCTGGTTATCTTATTTTGGCTATGCAACAGATGCCTATCGCTGTTTCACAAGCATTCAATTATAGGACGAAAGACGGCAATCATTGCGTAAGAAATAAAGCGAATTGATACATCATTTCGGCTGCATTTTCATCATAAAGTATGAAATATGCTCATAAGTCATTTATGTGAAAAATGGACAGTTCATACAAAAGTAAGGTACCGTGTGGAAGGACTGTGATAAAGTTAGCGAAAATACTGTAAAGTGCAAACTGCGTGCTGCAAACTTTTATTTTAATAACTCGACTTCCATAATGATGATTCCATGATCAAAGCGGAAAACGGATATTTTCAGCTTTGCCGCGAGGTTCCGACATACAGTGCAACCGCAAGTGAGCTGAAGTTTAATTTCGTGAACGGTTGCTTAAATGACGACTGTAATTCAGAAGGGCTGTGCTTTAGGGTAAATTTCTTTGAATATTTCATTTGAAAGAATAAATATACATAACTATTTGTAACATGTGCAGTGTCAAACTGTTGCAACTTATTGCATAAGTGCACCAATTAGTCCTTATAACAAGTCCTTATTTCTTTTATATTTTGCTTGCTTTTTAGCTTAAGCGTAGAGTAGGCCTATTTATACTGATTCAAAAAGGGCCAATTAGCCTAGTGCAATTTGGTTAACGGTATGGTTTGAGCACAACGACCATTTTACTGGATACTTACCTTCCATCCTTGTTTCCAGCAGCTGAAAACATATGATTTTCAAGGTCAGATAACGTCTGTCTTGGCCAATGACAGAATTTTGTGGGAAGAATGTTAGCCAATAGCATTTTTTTTTTCTGACAGAAGAGATGCGTCGGGACAGTACACGCATTGCTTTTTTTTTTAATCGGGAATTTCGATAAAAATATACCGATGACCGATAATCAAAAATTTGCAAATATCGGCCCCGATTATCTAACGACCCCTAATACACACATTTCATTTCCATACATACAACAAATGGATTTGATATCCCTTTCATCTTCATAACATTCTCTTTCATTCATTACATGTAGAATGTAAACTACATCAGTCACAAAGCAAATTCAGTAAAATGTAAAAAGCAAATAAAGCCAAACAACAGATGTTTTTCAGAAGGCCAATTATCTCAAATAAACCTTTCTGAGGAATTCACAGAAAATATAAGACAGACAGACAATCCTACTTTCAGAAAGCTCTGTTCCCACTTCTTAACTTGACTTAAGTCCATCTGGGGTTGAGGTGGCTGGGTCTTCGCTAGAACTGGCAACTTGCTGATACCTCCTCGTCTGACCGTCGATTTCCCGTCCCGAGCCAGTGGATCCTGATTTTCCGTTCCTCGTTTGAAAGCATGGGAAGCAGAGCTGAGAGTGGAGGGCCTTGAACTAACAGCATCTTTACTGTGCCCATAGTGTTTCATGTTTCTGCAGACAGAAGAATTCATTTCCCTTTTGAAACACATGTGGGCCTAAGCCTGTTTGTAACAGAAGTAGGGGTATGTGCTCAGTAACGTTTATCACTAAAAGCAGGTGAATGCTGAAAAGAGTGTACGATAACATCATTTCCACAAAAATTGTTTTCTTTCTTTTTCGTTTCTTTCCAGATACTCACCGCGTGTCTTCTAGCCTGGCTCGGTTCTGGTCGTACTGGCGAAGGGATTGAGAAGAAGCCATTATTCAAATTGGGTCGTTCGTGTTAGCCTAACACACACCTGCAGCAACAGAATTGTAAGGTGAGCATGTTACCTAGAGAGGTAGATACCCCACAGAAGAGAGAGGAAATTAAAGCAGGAAGCTACCCGCAATGATTAGATGCCACTTACGGCTAAGTGGCTCGGTACCTAACGTGAATAAAACACATTGAACTGAAGCAACTAGTTGACAAGCTAACAGTAACTCGAAATCCTGTAAACTATCTAACCTACAGCTATCTTAAAAATAATACTGCTTCGGGATCGATACAGATGGCAATTCAATCAAATCAGCTAACTAAGGTTGCTAGGTTCACTATCTTCATCCAGTTGATTCACTAGCAGGCTATGCTAGCTAACTACTAAATTTGGTCAGACTGCAGGCACGTTAGCTAGTAATCTAGCTGGCAAGCTAGTTAACGCTACCGTTGAAAACGTAGCTAGCGTTATATAGCTGTTTACCTTGTTCGCTAGCTATAGAGTACAACTAACTGGTAAGGTAGCATTTTTTCCGTAGCACTAAACTCGCTAGACTAGTACTACTTGTACCAATAGGCAAAAATACTACATACTACACAAGCATACTTAAAAGCAACTGCACCTATATGCTGTCTCCTTGTTTCGGAATTGGGGTGATGCGGGTAAAGTGAAAGTTCGACTGGATCCTGGCAAAGAACAGACAATGAAATTACTTGTACTTCTGCCGTATGTAGCAGAGGTTTACAACTTCCTGGACTCAACAACAATTCGTAAAAAGCACACTTTTGCATTGGTCAAGGAAGTGGTCCCAACAACCAATCATTGCACTCTTCTTTTATCCGACCAGAAGCATTGGCTGCTGGTTGACCAATGAAAAATGAGGATGCACAAACAACACCATGGAAACGACACCCAAAGTGGACTACCAGCACCCTCTACTGGAACAAATTTCCAGATTTGCGAGACTGCAATTCGGGGCGCAGGTGAACTGGGGTTTAACCACGAATAACGCCAATTACAATGGTCAAGAAGGTTTATAATGTGACATAGGCAAGTAACATAAATATACAAAATGTTTTCACATAAAGCACAATTTTGACTGAAACTGTTTGCAGATCGTAACTCATTAGCAAAATAAGGATCTATCATTATTTTGCCAATGAGTTACGAAATATTAAGAAGCCCATAAATGATTAAATTAAAGCTTATAACAGATATTTCACTTGATCAGTTGTTTACATTTTTGAAAACAGAGTGGAGTAAAATTTAATTTGGTATGGAAATAGGTACTAAAGGCTAGAACAGTGATCAGCAACATTTAGCTGCTGGCCGCCTCGCATTGCTCCTCTGCAAAATAGTCTATTTATACAGCTGATTGTTTAAGGCCATGTCCACACGTACACGGGTATTTTTGAAAACGGGGGTTTTCCTTCTTTGTTCTTAAAAAAATCTCCGTTCACACTAATAGGGAAACACGCTCTCAAGAGCATGCCAAACCAACAGGCGACGATACAAACCTAATCGTAAAGCCATGTTGGCCAATCAGAAGCATGAAAAAAAGTTATTACGGCGCACACTCTGACGTCACAAGCCAAAAACTCAGTTTTCCCTGTCTCCACGTGAACACTGAAAACGGAGTTTCTGAAAATCGTCACCCTGGAAGGCGTTTTGAAAAAGATCCGTTTTCAGTGACCTAAAACGCCGTTTGCGTGTGGACGAAAGGCCAAAACGCATAGAAAAAGCTACGTTTTTAAAAATACCCGTGTACGTGTGGACAGGGCCTAAGTCTCTTTGGGAAGTACGGCAGGCGAAGGCACCAGATATTGACAGAAACGTCGTGTCATACTGCTGCCTTTGTGTATCTCCAAATCCTCGCTCCCTGGTGGAATTTGTTACGTTTCTCTCCTCTCAGGACCCAATCGATATCTCTATTTCCTGGTAATCCTACCCTCACATCTTTTCTGACAGTCAGAACACAGCCTGCCTGTAATAACCTATCAAAATCAATAAACACGAATTTTCTGTGAAAAAAGCACTTCTGCTTTCATTAACAGAGAACAGCAGAAAATACAGTACAGGTAGCTTTCTAATGAGTCATACTATGAATTTACTGCTTACAACCCCCTTTCTTCCCCACTGTACATAATGGCATACTCTTTCCTTTCAGTTACATTTACATTTTGTCATTCAGCAAAAGCACTTATCCAGAGCAACTTCCAATGTGCGAATACAAAGTACATTTAACAAGACAAATGTTTTATCTTTTGTTTTATAAATTTGTACATGGTTTATTTTTCAGACACGCATCAGGCAATGATTGCCATTTAACATTCTTCCTTTCTAATTACCTTTCATAATATTCTTCATTTTCACCTTGTCTAAAAGAAGCTCCTTTTGTTTTATTCTCCCCATGTAGAGTATCTGTCATACCCATAATGTACCTGCACACTGTTGTGGTCTCTCCCTTGCTCCTTTGCTTCCACTTTATTCCATTGCCTCCTCTTTCCCTCACAGTGGCCCCACTCTCTCCTCCTCCTTCCTCTTCACTGCATGACCTTTCCTCTCTCCCCCTCAAATGGTGACAAGCTTCTACAATCTGAAGCCAATTACAGTCAAATGGATACCAGCAATGGTAGTGACCTCTACCTTTGCAAATACGGATAGCCACACTACATTTAATTAACCGAAAAAAGACAGCTCTCCTTACAATAATGGGCACTTCAAGACCCAGAGCAGTTTAAATATTTTGCAGTTGCCTTTGAGGGGAATTAAATGAGCATGTGCATATTTGAGCTTCAAACTGTCTCCTTGTAAGTTACCTAATAGGTCACATGCCACATATCAGCTTAATCTGAGATGATAGGGGTCCACAGTATCTTTTCTTGCATGTGTGGTGAGTGCCCTGAAGACCCCTCTCAATGTGTTCACCCCCAGGGCAAATACATTCTCTACCCCAAATCCTCACTGATGGAATGATACAGGTTATTATTATTATTAGTCGCCAAGCACCGAAGGTAGCCCATAGAACCCCTTGGTGGATTTTTATGAAATTTGGCACATTGATAGAGGACAGTCAAATTTGGGGTCAATCCATCCATCTCTGTAGCGCCACCAACAGGCCAAATTTCAAGTTACATTTTTGCTTATAACTTTTGAACCGTTTGTCCTAGGGTTGTGATCTTTTTTTTCCCTGTATCCTTGGCTCATCACAATTCAAATGCACCCATTGCCACCATATTGGATTTTCTGCCATTTTGAATTTTTCAAAAAACCTACTTTTGTGAACTAGTCCTAGATTGTTGATCCTATCACCACCAAATTTGGTACGTAACATCCATGGAGGGTTCTGTCCAAAAGTTATTCAAAGAATTTTGCTAGGGCAAATGATATGGCCGCTGTCGTCCAATGAAATTCCATGGCGAAGACACAAAAACAGGAAGTGAGCCATATGTCAGCAATGCTTGGTTGGAATCATGCGAAACTTGGTATACTTTATTGCTAGGGGTAATATTGGGTACCCACCAAGTTTCATGAAATTTGGCCACATGGGGGCGTTATACTAGAAAAACAGGAAAAAAATTCAAATGCCTATCACTTTGGAACCGAAGCAGATATTTCAACCAAATTTCTTGTGCATCATCACATTAAAGGACCTTAGCTGGGAAATTATGAACCCTCTGTGTCAGCCATTTTGTTTTTCGGCCATCGTTTTTTCAATGGTTTTCTATGGCAGGCCATAGAAGCCCTAGGTGGGTTTTGGTGGAATCTGGCACCCTCATAGAGCACAGTGCAAGATATCTAGGCACCACATTTGGGGTCAATCCATCATTCCCTGTAGCGCCACCATCAGGCCAAATTTCAGAGTCCATTTTTGCCTAGAACTTTTGAACCGTTTAGTGTAAGTGTGGGTGTCAATGTGTCTGTTCACCCTGTGATGGACTGGTGTCTTGTCCAAGGGTTGTTCTGATTAGTTGTCTACCTGGTGGCCCTGTGGTGCTTGGCCCCTTCATTGCTGCTTGCAGCTATATTTATTATTATTATTATTATTATTATTATTAGTTTACTTCTACAGTGATTTATAATGGTTACATGTTATCCATATTTGTCAAAGCAATTGTCAACAAGTACAAAAGCAATGCTTCATTCAAAATTTAAGCCTGCAACCTTCTGGTTACATGTCTAAATCACCAACAACCATATCACACTATCTACATCCCTAATTTACATAAAACAGCATAAGATAACCATGCAGGTTGAATTTGCATCTGGTCTGCTCATAGACTGGCCACCTTAGGCCAGATATTGCAGATTGATCTTGCAGCCTTCTTGCTTGTTATATTTTTGAGATAAGTAAAATGTTTTAATGTTCTAGGGTTCACCAAATAAGCAACTATTTAGCTTACTTTTCTTAAATTTTGTAAACATCTGTAAAGCATTGCATTTACATTGGAATGAAATTAATAAAATTAAAGTATGAACATCCACTAATGTCAGGATAGAGCAATGTAGATAATAACATGCCTTAATGCTGGGTCACATTCCTGCTCATAGTTTTTGCACTTTGTGTGACTGTGGCAATGATCAGCCCCTAATCCTGACAACATTTGGTTTGATTAATCATTGATCAATCACTGAAAGCAGTAATTGATTATGTACACCCATGAACATGTCAGATCTGAGAGTGATCAACATTGATTGACACTGATTGATTACTGATTCATGTAATCTATTTATTGAGTCAATTTATTTTTTTAAATTGGAATCTATGTGCATACCCAAGCTCTGGCAAAGGTCATCAGCCCAAAACTGTAATGATTTATGAATAAAGTGATATTCAATAGAAGCAGTTTATGGATGTTATTGAAATTACCATTTCTTCAATGAATATAAAAATAACATTATCAGGTGTACATTTTTTTTCTGCTTTTGGTTGGGAAGGGGTGATAAAATGTACAGATCTTTATGAAATGGTTCAGGCATTCCACATCATTACAAGGCACTTTTCTTTGGAGTACCAAAGGCAACCAGCAGGAGGTAGCAATACACATGTGATTTTATACAGGTGCAATGTTTTCAGTTGTTTGACGTCAAGCATAAAAATAATATACAGACATGTAATAAAAATAAAATTATCAACTCACACATATCTACTATATTTTATCGGGAGTTAATCACCTCTGTGAATAGTTTAACTGGACAATAATTCAGAGAAGGCATGAAAATAAGACAGTAATGAAGAGCTGAGGGTAGTCAGCTAATTGTTGAGTCCAGACATAGCTTGAATCTTAAATATGTTCATGTATCTAGCTTGTTGAGTTATAGTATAATCATTGTGTGTGTGTGTGTGTGTGTGTGTGTGCGCGTGCATGTGTGCGTGCGTGCATGGGAGTGGGGGGGTGTGTGGGGGGCGGCAGTGTAGCATAGTGGTTAAGGAGCAGGACTTGTAACTGAAAGGTTGCTGGTTCAATTCCCCACTGGGACACTGCTGCTGTACCCTTGGGCAAGGTACTTAACCCACAATTGCCTCAGTAAATATCCAGTTGTATCAATGGATAACATTGTAAAAAAACTGTAACCTATGTAAGTCGCTCTGGATAAGAGCGTCTGCTAAATGCCAATAATGTAATGTAAAGAGACACATCTTTCTTCTCTATTCTACACTCACCCATAGTGGTCCATACAGTGTGGAACCACTTGGTTGCCTGGGTTATTGAGTCAAGCCTGTGGCTGCCTCTGTGTTCTCAATTCAATGAAGCTGTCACCTGAGCTATAGACATTTTGAGGAACTGGGTGACATTTATACTCTGAAGTTGCTAGATGCTACCATTTTTACCATACTGTAATAAACAACCATTGACTGCAGGCACTTTTTTCATACCAGATATCCCAGAATAAGGGAAAATAAGTTTTGTTCAGACCTTGGCCTGGGGATTTTTGTTGGATCTGGAGAGTGAGTACATCACTCAGTTAACATGAACTGGCAACCCTAAATGGTGTTCTCTCATGACATGTTTCTTCCATTGCCTCACCCTTCCCTGCTTCCTTGCTTTATTTTCTCCTTTTCCCTCTCCCTCTGTTCTGACTCTCTCCTCAGTCCCTATCTCTCAGCCCTCCTTCACACCTGCATTCATTTCCATTCTCCCCCAGTGTTTCTCCTTCCCAGGGCTGCTTCATCACTTCTGTTTAATTTCTCTTCTCCCTTTACTCCCCTCACCTTGGCTGGGCTTCTTTTTTTCACTGTAATGTGTGTCTCTGTCTCCCTCTTTCCTCTGTTCCTCCTTTCTTTCCTTCTTTTTCTCCAGTCCTCTGTCTCTCCTCACTTTTCTTCAACAACTTCTGTCTCAGTCCCTCTTCTAGCTCCTTCTCTCTTCTACACGGAACTCTGCACCAGAGTTGCACGTAATGAACAGATGCACTGAGGCAAAGAAATATTGTTCCATCATAAATATTGTGATAGAAAATGTTTCAGGAGCCCTACAGCAGGTGGAGCTATCATGTATTCACCATCAAATTATATGAACCAAAGAACAGCCTTTGCTCTATACAGCAAAATACTGATTGGCTCAAATCAGTGATGGACTGGCAATGCATGATCATTCCAGCCATTCTGAGGTTCATGAACCCTCACTCCTCCATTACTATTTTAGCACAATGTTTTTTTAGGTTTCTCCCCATTCCAGCTACTGAGATGAACCTCAGTAAGTTATTAAATTGCAGACATGCAAACTGCCCTCTTGACATGTGACTATTATGAAAGGAAAGAAAAAAATAACCTCGGGGCAGCTGCATTTTGAACAGTGTCAGCCTTTAGATCATTTTATATCTGTGATAAAAAATGAGTTTTTAAAATGCTACCACAGTCTCATTTAGGTGAGAAGCTGACATTTTAAGTATGACAGAATGCTTAAAAACAAGATTCCTTCACTCATGCTCTCCATGGGTCCAGCCCCTGGGTAGTCAATGGAATTTCTGGCATTCCCTGGTGTAGTTGAGAAATGTAGGGCCTGGAGCTGGGATGGAATAAGTCCTCTCTCCTTGCCCCTCCCCCCTCCTTCTCTTCCTGCAGACTGTAGTAGTTGAATATGAAGATAACACTTACCGGTAAGTGGCATTCCTGGACACCCCCCCCCTTCCAACCAACTGCAATGATGTATTGTGGTTAGCATGACTATTCTAATAAACATACTTGAGGTAATTAAGGGGGGGGGTGACACAGTAGCGTTGCTTTAGGGCAGACTGAAAACGATAAATCACAGATCCTGCTTCCACCTTCCTGAATGCCACCGATTGCACTCCCCGAAAAAGCAATTCCACCGACCCGTGTTCACACATTCATCTTCATCAGCAGCTGGTAGGCTCAAGCTGGGCACTGCTTGCTGGTTCCCCTTGTGATCAAACCGGACGGGTGTATCCAATCGGCCTGGTTTAATGTCACGTGAAGCTAGAGAAGCACTATCTATCTATCTATCTATCTATTTATCTATCTATCTATCTATCTATCTATGTTTTTATTTTTAAAATGAGATAGATGTTTTATCATCCATTTTCATCTGCTATATATTCTCAATAGTACCTTACATCAATTTGCAATAAAGGTTTCCATGTAGTGTACTTCCCCAATGAAGCCAAATTCCTCACCATATGAAACGCAAACCCCATCCACTGTGCATTAAGCTCCTTCAATGGCAAATATTAGGCCAAACATTTCCACCTGGTTCAGTGGTTTATTATGGGCAAACCCAAGTGCAAGCCAGCACTTTGAAAGCAGCAGTTGCATCGTCTCTCAAATTTTGCTGTACTCTGTTCTTTTTGATTTTCTAGTTTGTTAATCAGGAAGTTGGCTAAGCAACACGTAAGGCTATTACTCTTCATATGTAAAACCGTTAGTGAAAACTAACTTTGAAAATATGATTTCTGAGCCATAAAAACATTCTTCAGAAAATCAAAGCCATGTTGCAGTCTGGGGCAATAAACAAAAGTTTCGTACAACAAAAATAACATTTATTGTCCCCTCCAGGCTAGATGTTAGCATGAAAGATTCTGTAGAGAGCAGAACTTGCCAATGCAGGTCATCCACATTTTTGAATGATTTTTATAACTTGTCCTTAGAATAAACAAAGAAATATGTGTGTGTGTGTGTATGTGTGCATACATCAGCATCTTATGTTATGCCCCTTTCGTTTAGCCTTGAGTGACTGACAGTTGACACTCTGATCTAAGAGGAATCTTAGGGGAGGCTCAGCACCAGCACGTCTCTGGTGCCAGCTGGGCTGAACCACGGGGGAACTGGAATAAGCTGAGAGGATCGGAGAGGCCACTGGAATAGAAATCCAACCCCCATCACCATTGCCCCAGTCCTGTCTCCTTGGAACCACAGTGTATTGGAAGGAACAGGAACCACTGGAGCAGAAGATTCTGCCAGACAGAAACAGGAAATCTAGCAGCACCTGTGACAGGTGATGGACACAGAGTGGGTGAGAGGGGTTGGGTTTTTTCCCTCTCTTCCCAAACATGTCATCTACTCAGCTCCAGTCATGTGATATAAGAGGGTGGGCCTGATGCTGCTTCAGAAGCAGCTCTTCTTTCTGTGAATGAGTGAGGACCCTCACATGCACACATACACACACACACACACACACACACACACACACACACACACACACACACACAAACACACACATACGCACAAATCCCTCCTGTACTTGCAATTAGTGTCTGAGAGACTGAGGGATAAAGAGCTGCAAAAAGAAATGTGGTGTTCAGCATTAAAGTCTTGACACACTTGATAAAAATAAACAAAACTGAGAAATCAAACATCTCAGACTCTGCCCTCTGGGGGCAAGTAGAAAAAAAATACATTCTGGAATTTAAAAAAGGAATTCAGTGAAATGAGAGGTGACTGGAGGGGAGAAGAGGGTAAATTGCTGGAGGGGAAGATGTGATTTTGTTGTTAGAATAAAAAGGCGAGATATGGGCTCTGGTCTCCAAAGATATGCAAGGAGTTTTGAAGTCAGGGAAGGGGGGCAGAGGGCTGGGTTAAGAGTTGATAGCTGGCAAGGGCAACATGTTATTTTTTTACTGTCCTTCACATAATCTGTATGAGTGCCTATATTTTTAAAAACATGAGTAACACCAAAAACTGATTGAAAATCTATAGGTTTTCTCTTTTCTAGAGTATTAATTATAGCCATTAATAAATGCATCCATTCAGGCTGATCACATCACAACAGATTCCAACCACCCTACTGATGTGTCCTTGGCAGAAATAACTAGTGTTGGGCTCATGGTCCTTATTGTACAGTTAACAAAGCACAAGACTGTTAGAGCTGCCCAATAAATTAATGACATTATTGCACAAGGGTTGGGTGTGAATTGAATTGAATCAGTTAGGGTCAGTGGTTGAAGTGTAAGATGTAGTGAGCTAACATGCCTGAATAGTTCTCATTTTATTTTTAGAATCATGCCTTGAGTATTATTATTATTATTATTATTATTATTATTATTATTATTATTATTATTATTATTATTATTGTATAATATCCTTTAAATAAGCAGGGTTGTAATACTGGCTAGTGTTCACAGATCGTCCACATGGCAACATTTTTATTAAATATGTGTAACATTCTGATGAATGTTGGAAGAATTGAGTAAAGCTGATAATACTGTTCACAGATACTATAAAAGCAAAAAAGAATATACCTAACGCAAAAAACATGCCACTTTACCTCTGGGGGGGACAACCGGGGAAGTTGTCCCAGGTCCAGCAAGGGGGGCCCAGGAGAGAGAGTGATCCTCATTCATAAGTGTTGGCCATTGATTGGTGGAATATTTAGACAGATTTATATGTTTTCAGAAAGCTAATCACGCTGGTGTGATCGTATGTGAAAGGGTTAAACAAGACAGACATGCTGAGGCATCAAAGGAGCAAGGTGGGACATTGTTGTTGGTACGTTTGCCACTTTAGTTAGGCTGACAATCTCTCATCATGTGGTCCTTGTCATGTACAGTAGGCTACTACTGTAGGCTGTAGTAGGCCTACTACTATATAAGCTATTTACTTTAACTGGTTAGCTACCAGCTAGCTAAATTTAAAAAAAAAGCTAGATAATTTAAAAAATTAAAATCTTAACTATTGAGCCCTGCTTGGAAATTCTGGTTCAATTATCTAACAATTAGATGAAACTTACAAAAAATTATTTGCAATCTATTATGTCTTGAGACAAATTAAATCGTTTGGCACTGCTTTCGATAGAGAGCCAGTTGTCCCAGAATCTGGTCTTTAAGGACATTATACATGACTTTGCTACCAAAAAGGTGCAGTGGATGACACTCTGACTGTTTTTTGAATGTTTTTGAATGACATTTCAGTTGTCCTAACAATAAAGCATGGCGTTGAATATTCCAAGTGTGCTGTCAAGCGTATTTTTATTTTATTTGGGGTGGGGGCAGGGGCCCGTTGAAATAATTTTGTCCCGGGCCCAGGCATCATGCACGCTGGCCCTGGCTGGTGAATAAGCATTACTGATTCAGACCAGTCAGAATGGACCAGCCATACTGGAATAAATTCTCATAATACCGTCAATGAACAAATTTTAATTAAATGTCATGTCTTACTTTTGCTCCTGGCTCCAAGTTATATTGTTTCTCCAAAAAAGGCAGACAGCACAATATTATCAGTACATATAAATAGTAACAGCAGTAGGCAATACAGCACAAAAGTCTTTGTCCATTTTTGTTAGTACTGTGTTATTGACATACTGTATGTCAATCCATGCAGAAATGTGGTCTTGCCAACAAGGCGTCAGATGCAGGAATCCAAAGTACATTGCTATGCATGGTTGAAAGAAATTCCTTCTAATCTTATAGCTTTTATTCATGTTTGAACATTATATAAAAACAGAACTTAGGGTGTAATCTTGTATAGAGGAGATGCTACATTTCCCATATAACAGATTAAAAAAAAGTATTAATTGCATGAATCTTACATTATTACTATAGCCATCATTATAGTATGTGTATATATGAAATTGTATTCATATCTTATACTTAATTAAGTTTTAAAGTAATTTAAGTCATTTTGAAGACGTGCTTCAGTGGATGAGATACCAGGAGGGGTACACCATGAGGCAGGTGAAGAGCAAAATGTCACTCTTTATCTTTTAAAACAATCTCCTCATTGCCCCCCCAGCCCCAAAACACACATGCACACACTTCAGACCGAGCTCTAGGGCCCCCTGACATCTCCCCCAAGGGAGGAAAGGTTGAGAATGTGAATGTACTGACCCCTCCCGCTGGCATTGTG
The DNA here is from genome assembly GCA_019176425.1 of Megalops atlanticus. Lineage (NCBI taxonomy): Eukaryota > Metazoa > Chordata > Actinopteri > Elopiformes > Megalopidae > Megalops > Megalops atlanticus. The sequence goes on along the minus strand of CM032882.1, from coordinate 1,457,280 downwards.
TTGTTTGACTCACCTGTCTCACCTGCAGCCAAAGTCTGCAGGCGCTCACACGTGTCCTCTGTAAAATGTCATGACCGGTCACGCTCCACTTCCACCAGCACACCAGCCTGCCAGTGCAAGGCCTGCTATCTCAGACTATATGCATTCAGCTTCGAATAACAAGGCTGGAATTACGCTGAGCTCATTCCTGCTTGTTTGAATTGGAGTTGAAACATAGTAGTATGTCTGGGTGAAATTCAGTTAAAGGTTCAGGTGTTCAGGGTACAGGTGCATTTTGCCAACACAACAATTTAGGTCTCATTTTAACTCAAAAAGTATGAATACCTTTGCATTTTTAAAATATGCTGTATAAAACATTTTGCAGTTGTAACTTCACAAGGTTGTAACTTCTCCAAAATACACTTTTTAAATACACACAGAAATATAACTTCCTATAATTTCCCCGGAAAACCACACCCTGCCCAGACTCTGGTGGCCGATAGATTTTCGCACAGAGGTATTAGTACTCAGTGCATGAAAGCTGAGCAAATAGAAAATAAAGCCGTTCTGGAAGCAGAGACACTTTCCAACTGCTAGCTGTGCTAGCTATTTCACCGAACTGTGCCCTGTCTAGTGCTAGCTCCCTACCGTATAAACCATAGGTAACGCAGTTGTCAAATAGGGCTGAGATATTTTCATTGTCATGCCAATCTCACCTTTAAAATGATTATAAAAATGGTTATAAATGGTTATAAAATGTATTCATTTTGTATTTCCTAGCCAGGTATTTATTGTTTTCAGAGAAAACCTGAGATCGCCAATTCACCTCAGGAACAGATGAAGAACAGAAAGAGCACATTATTACCCATGGTAATTAGTTATTACAAAACAACAGAGAGCAATATTTGCTTGCGTGTATAACCAATGAGCAAGCTAAGGTAGAGAAAGTCCTTTATGACCCCAGTTGACTTCATTATCAATGATGCACTTCAGTTCACTTCTGTGCCTTCACATGTCAGACATCACTGAGAGTATATGCAATTTTCAACAAAAGTAAACATTCTCAGTTTTATACACAATTATATTGCGTATGAAAATACAGTATTTTTAAAATACAAATTGAGTTTCCTACATGTATTTTCACTGCACTTTGCTTGTCTATTTACCAGCAATGCTGTTGCTACACAAGTTTGCCATTGTGGTGCATGGCTTATTCGACCATTGCATATACATAGGAGTTGCAGAAAGAAAACAGACTTCAATACTGGGGATGAATGTGCCTTATTTTTGGTAACCTCCACCCTAAATGTGTAACTCCCACATGGGAGCTTAACAGGCCAAGTTTTAATTCATTTAGTAGTAATAGAGGGGTGCAACTCTCCATGGAAGCACTTAAGTTTTATGTGCATATATCTCAGGTCTGGATGAGTCCTATAATGATCTAAAACACAAGGGCAGAATCAATCCAATATTTGAACAGTCCACTTCTAAGAATCAAGAAATCTGGTCATAAGAATCAGTCAGGGCTGACTTAGAACATGTTGTGTGGTACTAGATGGAGTGCAATGGTGCATGATGAATGAAACAAATCCATTAGAATTTGGGTGTAGTCTGTCTCTTGGGTTGCACTACTGACCAAAGTATCTAGCACATAAAACATTTTGAGAAAAGACTTGATCTGTTCAGCTAAGTGTCTGGAAACCAGTCAAGTTAGCAGGAATGAGACAGACACTTTCCATGCAATAAAAGTCCTGCCTTTCTGAGTGTTGCAATAGTCTTAAAACCAATCAAAGGAATGCAGCAAAGAGATTGGGCTCCGCTGTCTAATGTTCTGTGAAGAACTAAGGAGATGGTACACCCTGAAAGCAAATATAAGCAGGGAAAACACCACAGTGCCAGTGGTCATCAAGACACTCAAAACAATTAACGTTCAAGCCAAACAATTAATTTATGTTTTAATTTAGTTAAGGACATTGACTGCACTAAAGTATTGTAGCTATAACAGCACAAGAAATTTACACAGAGAGATTCAAATAATTAATATGTGTTATGTTAATTTTGTTTAATAAAGAACTGTATACCAAGGTTATAATAGTTTTACATTTTCAAATTCGTTTTTTTTTTGATAATATGTTTGTATTCAGTCTGAATTTCCATTTAGTTTTAGTTAGTTTCACCAGTGGTTTCATTAGTTTCAGTTTAGTTTTTATTTCATGGACTCATTTCTATTTCGTTTTAGTATATTATAGTTTTAGTTTTAGTTTTAGTAATTTTAGTTAAAGACGAAAAGTTGTCTAGGATTAGATTTTGGGAGTGTGACCAAATCTCTCCGGGGGGGTGGGCACGAATTGTTGCGATGATGGCTAATGATGGCTAAGGTGACCCGTTCAATGGGTAAATTAACAGCTAGCTAACTTGACATTGTCGCATTGCATTGAGCAGGGGTAGCAGAACAAAACGTTAGCTACTTCGCAGCCTGCTAGCCACGTTTTCCGCTCATACCCTGGTTATACGACCCCCCCAACCCCCTTTGTAGATACTTGCTTAATGTTTCAATTTGGTCTGGGTGGTCCTAATTGTTTAGTTGCCAATTTATCCTGATTACTACGACGACTGAACGGTATTTCTCTTAATGACACGATCGAGTTGCTCTGAATTGAGGTAACATCTGCCATGTTGACCTTGAATGTGACAAGATCGCAGGCTGCCCCAGCGATCCCCACACCAGGTTACGTATGACGAAAGTACGTTAGTACAAGCCCACCCGGAACCGATAGGCCTACGGATTGCATTGCAGTGCCTGCAGTTCGAAAAAAATTTCCTTAACATGAGAGTCTAGCAAAGCGATCTGGGCGATTTTCAACCAGACTGAAATCGCCCGAAAGGGGCGGTACTCCACGGAACACGACTATGATATTCAGAGGCAGGACAAACGGTCTGCAATAGTGGTGTTCAAAACGATTCTTTTTAGTGATTCGGTTCCTTTCGTTCAGTTCAATAAAATTATTCGAATCTTTGACTCACTGATTCGTTCATTTCCATATCCGGTCGGGCGGCATACACGAATCTGTAAATAGTTTTATTGCATTTTAAAAGTTACTGTATATTGTTCCAAACATCATGTCCATTATTAGCCTGCTCTGCGGCAAAACAGCGTGTGTGAAACCAAATGTCAATGAAATTAATAATAATTAAATCGTAATATTCATTACGTGAAACTGCACCATGTTATTCAAACAATCATGCAGCCGCAAAAGGTAATAGAACCCCACATTTTAACGCGTATAACAGCCTAAATACATGTCATTTGCTAAAACTAAAAAAAAGCACTGAGGAAAAAAGAGGCATGCTTATATCCGAAGCGAATAACTTCGTTTTACAAGTTTTGAACTAACCCAGCCTAAACATTTTAATATACTTGTAGACCTAGTCAGCGATGTCGTACTTTTATTTGTTTTTAATGTAGACATAGTACGCTAAAAATGTGATGCATAGGCTTATGCATGCCTGCTCTATAATTTCAGTTTCCTCTCCACAAAGAATTTGCCATTGCTGATGTTCTGCCTGTAGTGGAAATTTCAGCACCTGTTGTGTGAATTTCTACAGCAATTTACTGAGCGATATAGAAGGAAATGCCCCTCTTTTTCAACTTCAACCCTCCTCATTCACAATGGCTACACAGCCTTGTCTCCTCATCAGCCAGCTTTTTACGGTAGTTTCAATGGTACAGCTCTTTTTCAAACCCCTCCCCCCTCCGCAAACTCAGATTCAAGTGCTTTATTGACATGACTTTGCATTGTACATTACTACCAAAGCAGGGGTAACAAATGAACAATAGAGAATAACGCAAGGATATCTCCTTCCCCCCTCTGTCTCCTTCTCTCTCTTCATCTCCCCCTCTCTTCGCCTCTCTCTTCATCTCCTCCTCTCTTTGTCTCTCTCATCTCCCCCCTCTCTTTGTTTTCTAGGCACAGCTAGACTTGCTGTGAAGCAGCAGTAAACCGGGCGAGACCAAAGCTGCAATTTCACAGCAAACAAAATCGATGCAGTTGCCTTTTTTTCACCTCTGATCTCAACACATGCATGGAGAAGGCTTCTGGGCACAGCAGCAATGCAGGGAGGTGGGGGGTGGAGGGACCAAGGGAGAGGCGGAGAGAAGCTGGATTCAGCAGGGTCAGCGTGTTCACCTAGGGTGAGAGACAGAGAGAAAGAGAGGGTAGGGAGATGGAGAGAGAGGTGGTGTATATGCAAAGTGCAAAAAAGTTATGACACCAGTTAAAACTTTTAGTTCAAGTCTGGCCTTGGTTCCAATCAAATCATGAATTTAGATTGGTGTCCATGTTCATGATCAAGAAGGCAGTCTATAAACAGCACAAAATAGCTATGACAATGAGAACCTTTTGTGAAAGTCCTGTCATAGATCAGTTTAAACCTTGAATCAAACACAATACCATGTTTATGAACTGTACACATTGTAGCTCTATATGCTGTACTTTACTGAAAAAAAAAACAATAAATACCAATTAAATTTGTGTTTTATTTCACAAAGCTGGCTCACTTGAAAAGGATATTGTACTTCCCCGATGAAGTACACCATATGTGAAAGGACATAAACTGTGACTTTGACATTCCAGTGAAAGTTTAGTATATAGGTGGAAGCAAATGCAAATGTTGCAGCCTTTTGTTTAGTCGGCAATCTCTTTCGATTTGTTAGTGGTGACATGCATATGACATGGTCCTTCAGTGACCTATCTGATATGACATATTTTGTCTGAACCTACAGTAAGCCTCAGTGCAGAGCAGTTACATACAGGGGACATACATGCAGGAGAGGTGGCAATACCTCTTGCACACACCTGCATTCACCTCCTGCAGCCTCCCTCTTAAGGCTCTGAATTAGGAAAAAACAGCATGCAAAAGCAAAAGGAAAGTCAAACTGAAGGAAAATGGTGAACAACACTTTTTTTGAAGTCGATAAAGCCTTTCCCAGGTTCACAGCCTCTCTGGCTGTGGAACTGAATTTGTAATGACCACTGCCTGTTGGCCAGATTTGCATTTTGGACTGGGGTGTGAAATTGACAGTCTAGATGTAAACAATGTAGCCTTCTCTTGAAAAGCAAAAAAGCAGCTATGGTTCAATTACTTTTAATTCTTCTAGATGTGCCAGGTTTGTCAAATCATCCCTGTTCTTGTTCTCAGAAGTTGCCCAGTGTAAAAAAAGGGCAAAAAAAGGTTTGGAGTAGCATGAGTGAGCATGTGAAAGTCCGGTACAGAAGGTAATTTAACCCCCAGAGGCGGAGAAGGGGTGTGATTGTTTCCTTCAGATGGGGACCTGGGTCTCACGGTCAGTGAGATAATTCAATCTCTTTCTATGCTGCACAGACACGGAAAGCCATGTTAAATCCCTCAGCAGAATTCCCTCCACTGCTTTCACCTTGGTTTCATCTGTACTTCATGTATCACAAATCTGGCGTTACCTTCATTCAGGCCACCCCTACCTTTAAGACCTGACTTGGCTCATAATATCTCACTTTAATATTTCTTTCCTTTTCTTTGTTGATTCCTATTCCAGTCAGTTATAGTAATAATAATAGTGAAATAATAATTAATTAATAGTATAATAGTATAAGATTGTGCCACATCCTCTTTCCTTTTTTTCATCTCTTCTTGTATGGACTCATCTCCTCCTCTGTCCCCTCGTTCAGCCTGTGCCCGGTATTTACAACTATGTCCATCTCCTGGACTCTGGTCAGCACGAATCAAGCTGTCTGATGGAAAGAAATGAAGCTGGAGGTCTATATACCACTCAGACTGCATAACGCATCACGTTCCCTCTCTCTGTGTGCCACTGTTAGGGTGGCAGTATAGTGTTGTGGCTTTATAACAACAAAGTGCTATTGCAAGTGCAATTGCAAGTGCTATTGAAAAAGGTGCTTCATATGAATTTCTTCCCATCAGTGTATGAAATATTTGGTAATGTAACCTACCCTGGATAAAGGAAGCTACTGTGCATCATTTTAATACTTGAGAGCTCAGCTAAAGTCTTAAATCACTAGTGCTGTGTTTGTTGACTTTTTAAAAAGGGATATGACTGACTCATGTTACTGTACAATATGTTTATATTTTCATGGTTTAGATTACTCATTTTATGTCATGTAAATTGAAATAATCAAATAGCTGTCATTGATTAAGACCTCCTGTTACGTTAAATTATATCAAAACCTTTTTATGCTGTCAGTAATCATAACCATGATAACACTCATACTCATATACATGATTTATTGAAATCAAAGCTGCATATTTGTTGATCAACTGTCGTTCAAACACAAATAAAAATCCCACTGACTCAGAATGAACCCCCAGAGGGTAAAACTGCATACACCCACAGGTGCTTGTTTGAGCTAAGAATGCCGCGATTGAGGGCATATATTGCCCCGATTAGAGCCGAATCAAAGGGTTGTGTGTGTGTCTGTCGGTTTCCGTATTTTAGAAAGCAAGTGTCCAGTATTCTGACCGATTTTTATTATGACCTCCAAGTGCTCAGCCTACAGTGACATAGAGGTAAGAAAGCTACAAGATACCAGTTTACCGGTTTTGTAACCGGATCTAGAGATAATTTAGAGGGTCAAAGGGACATGCATACGGTTTCTGATGAGTCAGAGGGTCACTCGATAAACATTTTTCTTCAAAGAGATATCAAAAAATATTGTATAGAATTTATGTGTGTATCATACCTTAGCATGAAGAAGTTCACGATACAGGCAGAAAATAAACAGCATGGAAACCGTTTTTGTGGTGTCTGATAGATACACACACGTCAAATCATGTATGAATACTGACATGAGACTCCCTTATCTGTTTTTCTTATTCGATGTCTCATTCTGTGAATAAAAAGTTACATTAAATTAGTTCTTTTTATTTTATATGTGAGATAAATAGCTTCTTATCATTGTTTACGAAAGGTGGCTTAGTTGTAACGCCGTGTAACAACTAATCCCGCAGTATGTAGGCTGTACTTAAGCCTAGCTAGTACTTGCTGTGAGCTCGTCACATGTTTCAAAACGGTGCTACATTATAGGCAACAAGATGGTGATTAAAGTAATATAAGGTTGGATTTTGTGATTTGCACACACAGTTCAGTAACTGAATAACACTTGTGATGAAAAAAATTACTTCCATGCCCTGAAAACACTCTTTGGCACAGATTTCTTCAAAACGCTGACGAATCTTTCTGAATTTTCGCGGGAGACCGTGGCTAGGAAATGTGGTAATGTGGCCAGAAGCACACGCACTAGACCTTGTATATAACATAAAAAGTCCGTGTTACATTTTGCCCCGCGTTAGGTTGTTCCTAGCGCTCCCCTAATGTTCTGAAGAGAAGGTATCAGAGAGACAGATTAATGTTTATAGGAACAAATGAAGAAAAGGACGCAGACAAAACGGGGACAAAAGAAGAACCGAAAAAACTCTTTTTAAAAAAAATCTGTAGGTGTTTGTGTACATTCGCGTGCGCAGTTTGTATCTCGCTCGCCTATCAGCGTGGGCAGAAGTGCGCTATATCCGTGTGTCGGTGTGTGTCGTTACAGAGGCCCAGAGTCCATGAAAACGATTCTATACTACGGTGATTTTCCCCTACCCCCAATTTATTATTAACGAGCTCAGTCAAGCTCGTTAGCACCCAGCGCATGATGCTAGATGCACAAACAAATCGCTCCACATTTGTTCAGGTAATTGGCTCGAATTCTTTTGTTTAGGCTACCTTTTTTATCCCTTTTCTCCATTATTCTCATTTTTATGCTTTCCGGTGACACTGATAGCTCGAGGACAGTCACAATAAAGAAAACGGATCCTTGTTATCTCCAGTTTTGTAGCATGCAGCGTGCGTGCGTATCTTTGAGGGTGACAGGAAGTTATCACTACAAACGAATGTAGAAAGTCCTTTTCTACATTTCCTTTTCTAAAGACGATATGCTGTTATACTCAGCAGATGTTTCAAACATAGGTAGCAGTTGGTATGCTTACGTCATTGATGTTGTGTAAATGTTAAAAACAAGCGTGTCTAGTCTATTCTATTTCCTTTAAATTGGCGTACTCCTCAAATTACACACTCCTCAAATTCCACACTTCATCCGTTCTGCCGAGTCCTTCTCTGTCTTCAAGAAACATCAGACACAGCTCTTCCGCTCTCACCTGAGCACCTGAAACACTACCCCCTAAAGGAATTTCTCATGTCTCAAACTGTCTCCTACTGAACTATAAAATAAAAGAGTAATCTAATGGTTTAACACCCTCGTTAGCTTTACCTGCTAGTTTGTACCTTGGCTGGACTACCATTGAAACCTGGTCACGCAGGTCTAATATTGTTGACTCGGTATGGTTTTTCGCTTGTGTTGTATTGTACCTCACTTGTAAGTCACTTTGGATAAAAGCATCTGCCAAATGAATAAATGTAAATGTAACTAAAATTACTGACAAACCATCTACCTATCTCTCCCTTCCTCTGGATTCTGTTGCTCTCTCTTTCTCTCTCTCTCTCTCTGTCTCATTGGAATTCTGCACACTCATTGACTGTCTTATTAGGATGGTCTCTTTGAGCCAATTAATTTCCCCATTCCTCTCATTCCTCTGTACCCCAGCAGCACACAGCCGTCCATCCTGTCCACTCCCCCATGTCCTCTCAGTCCTCGTCTCTCTCGCACACCATGTGTGTCAATAGGCCAACACTGCCGAACTGAGCCAGACCAGCAAAGCAGGACAGTGAGAGCTTGCAGCTAGAGTTTGAAAATGACTTGATCTCATGAAACTATTTGCAAGCTTTACAGTGCATTGTGTCTGATACAGAAAATGTTAGTGCTGGTAATTGAGATAGAAAGAGCGAGGAAGGGTACTGTCCATTTATGTAGCCTTTTATTTATACTAAATTTCCTTCAGTTATTATAATTATAATTGTATTATTATGATTATTATTACTGTTATTCATTACACTTACACTTGCAACATTATTGTTGTTATCACTGTATCATTCATTCACTTTGGAATCCATCTCTCGCAATATGACACATTGTGAGGTGAATGAAAGTGACATAAATTTTTTTTAAAAAATGTGAATATTTGAGGGGGGGATGCTCCACTGCCTGGCTCAGGGTCCCTACAGAATGCTAGAGAGGGGGAAGAAAAAGCAAAAAACAGAGGGCAGGAGAATGGCAGAGAGTTTGATGTGAACACCCCCCCCCAGAAAATCTATGCTTGGTTTCTTAGTATTCCTCCCATCCTTCCCTCAGACTCTACAGAGTCGAAGCGCAGGCTAGTGGACCGGTCATGAGCCATAGCCCTGCTGTGTGGGATCGCAGTGTGAGATGAGTGTGTGTGTGTGTGTGTGTATGGGGGTGTTTGTCTGAGGCTGACAGGACTGTCAGATACTGCCGTGACTCAGTCTTAAACTCCCTCACCAGAGACTTCATCCAGACACGCTTCCCCTCCCTCCCTTTTCCTCTCTCTGTCTTTCTTTGTCTCTTTCCGTTTCTCTCGTTCGGTCTCTTTCCCTCCCTCTCTTCTCTCCTTCTCTCTTCCCTCTTTTCTCCTTCTCCTACTCTCTCTGTTTGCAATTCTTATTTCATATACTCTTATGTGTATGCCATTTGAATGATAAGTCCAAAAAGTTCAATAATGGGTACAGATTTATTATACATGCTAACTTTTCTCATTGCCAGGAAAATACCCTTACCACTTAAATCACAGTTGAATCACAGTATCAGTTTATGTCATAGTCAGCATAAGTCAGCATCATGGTCAACATATACATTCAGAAATGTATGCATGCACACACATTATACATAGAAAGCTTTATGATGAAAGACACTGGAAAAGTGAATGTGGATGTGAATATCATTCAGAAGTAATTTTCAAAGCTTCTGCACTGTGGTTCAGATTGTTGTAAATGTGGCTCCCTTCTGCTCTCCTCCCCTGTGAACTAACAGAGACCCCTGCATCCCTCCCTTCTTTGAGAACTGAATGGAAGTCCTCTCAGCTCCTCCCTCTTGCCTGACACCCCCAACTCTCCTTCCATGCTAGAATCCTTAATGTTGGGCATCACTCTTACTGAACACAAAAACACAAAGTAATGTTCTTACACACACACACACACACACACACACACACAATCACTATCTCTTAGACATAAAAATGCATGCAGACAAGTGCACACAAACACATCCTCCATGTCTTTCACATACATAGATACAGAGATGGGCAAAGATGCATCAAAAAGTATCTTGTTACAAAATACAAAATACCCCTCAAATAAATGTAACAAAATAAAATACAAAATACTGCTGCCAGAAAATGTATCAAGATAAAATACATGTAATTTGTATGTTCAAAATACAGGAAAATACATTTGTAACATTGGGCATTCTGAATTTGTACAAAATGGCAGAACATTCAGATTTTTATAATGTACACAAGGCTCTGGTGAGTTTGAACCCTACAGGAAGGAAGAACAGGAAGTAGAATGCTACTGTATCTAAGCAAAACTGAAAAAAAAAAAAATACTGAAAATAGTATGTCTTGTACAGTATGTAGAAACTTGCTCTCTGTCCAATTCAAAGACATGGCAGTTGAGACCCAACTACTTCAATTAGTAGCGCATTTAGTTGCCTTTAAGAACAACTAACTTTTCAAATATTTCTGGTGTTAACCGCCTCCTGTGCGGATGGAGTATTATTCACCAGCCTAGACAGCTTGCTAGTGTCACCAGCTTGTTAGCATCGCTAGCTTGATATATTATAATGTTAACCACCATGTGCCATGCAATATGTAGCCAGACATAAATTATACATCTACTGGAGCTAACACTTGCTGGCTACCCATGGCTAACCAGTCTTATATGCTCATCGAGCAGTTTCATGTTGTTAACTATCCAAGCCGACTTGTAGCACTAATTAATACCTAGCTAGCTAGCTAGCTGGCTCACTCACTTCTTTAGCCACCGGGCCACATGTATCGATTGTTTTCATCTTTAGCCTTTACCTATGGCGTTCAACATGTGTACATTCTAGAAAGTAAGATATATTTTATATAGTTATTGCCGTTCAGATAAAATGTTTACCTTGACGGACAGTCCACTGCACTGGTGTGTGTGTCAGTGTGTCTAAGTGTATTGTTCTTCATTTTAAGATGTAATTACATGATTTTTTTTGGTTTTATGAATCATTGAGAGAGTATTTTGAGTATTTTGATATGGGAGGCCGTTTAGGGCGAAATCACTGAAACACTTGCACGTTAACATTTCACTTGTGTATACGTATGAAAGACTTACACATACACACAGACTACTTGCACATGTAGATGATACAGTTGCACATGCATACACAGCACTTCTGCATATGATAGGCTACGATTGCACACACACTACTCACTTGCGCATCCCTTCACCTGTACACACACGCTATTTGTACTCAACACTGAGTGGTTGCGCGCATGTATGTGGGTGTGTGTGCGTGCAAGACAATTTTCAATGCGCCCGGAAGTCGTTTCATTGTAACAGGAAGGCACACTAATGTCGCGAAGAACAACGTTACGGACCGTTTCGAGCAGTAATGGGAATTCCGGCTCTTTTTAGTGAGCCGGATCATTTGGCTCAGCTCAGCAATAAGAGCCGGCTCTTTCGGCTCCCAAACGGCTCTTCATTTAGTACCACTCCTGGCTTTTATAATTCAGCCAAATTCAGCAATGTTTTGACTTATGATTGGTATGTGCGCACGTATATCACTTAAATTATTCAATACAATTATATAAAACCTTATAATTTCCAGAATACCATTATTTTACATTAAGTTTGGTATAAAAAAACATTAATGTAAAAACATCAAACACTATTACACATGTGTATTGAACGTTTTATTTATACTGAACGTTGTAAGGTAGCGTTTTGCTACAAACGCTAAACACAGGCATCTGATCCTCGTGCATGTTACAATTCTAACATTCAGTCAGTGCATGGAGTGCCTGTGACCGAGCACTGTGGCGAAAAGATCATCCTATTATTCTCTCTTGTATTAACAAAAAAAAAAAAGAAATCAGCTCTCAGAGGGGAGCCGCCTTCCATCGTTCACATAAACGAGACGGCTCATAGAGCCGACTCGTTCGCGACTGACACATCACTACTTCCGAGACTAGCTGCACACCCTGGCGGACAGCGACATTACTGCCGAGGCGGTGAACATTCTGCGAACTCTTCTTGGTTCGCCCGTGCTGATTACTTCCACAGCTATTACTATAGACTCGAGCCCCACGACGCCTGCACATTCCAGTCAGTCTTTAAGAGACGTAAATTGTAGGCTAGTTAGTTAACTAAAATGCGGTTGTTTACAAGACAATATAGTGGTCCTGCTTGAAGGTATTTACTACTATTGGTCTGAAATTGTTCAGTCAATTTGCAACGACTATGTACTTTATTTGTTTAAAAAGTTAAGAGTTCGCAGAACGTTCACCGCCTCGGCAGTAACGTCGCTGCTTGCCATGGTGTGCAGCTAGTCTCGAAACGGACCTTAACGTTGTTCTTCGCGACATTAGTGTGCCTTCCTGTTACAATGAAACGACTTCCGGGCGCATTGGAAATTGTCTTGCACACACACCCACATACATGCGCGCAACCACTCAGTGTTGACACGCTAGTGAGTAGTGTGTGTGCAACTGTAGCCTATCATATGCACAAGCGCTGTGTATGCATGTGCAACTGTATCATCTACATGTGCAAGTAGTCTGTGAGTATGTGTAAGTCTTTCGTACGTATACACAAGTGAAATGTTAACGTGCAAGTGTTTCAGTGATTTCGCCCTAAACGGCCTCCCATATTTTGAAAATACGAAATTACGCCACTCTAAAGTATCTTGTTACAAATTGCATTTGAATTTTTTCAGCCTATCTTTGCATAGATACACATACACACTCACTTTTATATCAGATGCACAAACTTTCTTCTTTTCTATATTTTTCTCCTCCTCTCGCTTCCTCTCTCCCTCTTTCTGTCCTGCACACAGACAGACACACACACGCATGCACGCACACACACACACACACACACACACACACACACACTTTGTCCCTCAGTCCTGCCTTTCCATCATCACCTTCTGTCTTGCCGTCATGCCTCTGTGCTCAATGTAAAGGTCAAAGCATGTACTCATTGTCACTCCATGTCATTCTCGTATTGCATCTCTCCCTCTTTCTGAGTCTCCTTCTGTGTTTCATTCTGCAGCAGTAGAGGGTGAATCAAAGTGCCATTCGTAGCCAGGCTTTGAAGGTTAAGAGCAGGAATGATCTTACTGCTAAACTCACTAGGATTTGGATTGTCTGATATATGAAACAGAGGCCAGGTCCTTTAACATGTTTGTTGGTTACTCAGTGTGCTAGTCATTGTCCCACTGTATCAGTCACTGAGTCAGCACATTACTGTATCAGTCATTGGGTGAGTCAGTTAATTACTGTATCATTAAATGTTTCAGCCAGTGAATTACTGTATCATTCACTGTTTCAGTCAGTGAATTACTGTACCAGTCATTGGGTAGTCAGTGAACTATTTTATCATTAAATATTTCTGATAGTGAACTACAGGACTGTATCACTCAGATGTATGGTCCAATTAATTGGTTGGTGTGTCAATCAGGTAATTACTCAACCAGTCAGTGTTTCAATGCATAAGTCATTGCATCAGTCTGCCCAGTTGCATTAGTATTTCAGTAGGAAAGTCAGTGTTCCATGTGCTGTTTCAGTGTGCAAGTCTTTATATTGGTGTGGTATTTGATCAACACTCATCACACCTTAGCCCTCAGCTCCTTTCTCTGTGTTCTCTGCTTTTACTGTTTTACATTCTTACAGACACATTCTCTCTGTGTTTCCTCCTCTCTGCATTTACTTCTCCCCCTCTCTCATTCTCTCCATCTGGCCCCCCTCTTCCTCTCTCTGGGCTTCTCCTGATGTGTTCAAGCGATCAGGCTACGCACTAACGAACCCTCAACATCTTTTCTCGTCACGGCAATTACACACACGCACATTTCCTCTCTCTGTCTGTCTCTCTCTCTCTCTATCTCTCTCTTTCTGTCTCTCTCTCACACACAGATATACCACAGACACAGACTAAACCACACACACACACACACACACACACACACACACACACACACACACACACACACACACACACACACACACACACACACTGCACTCGTTTGCTCAAAAAAGAAAAGAAAAAACACTGCAGATTTAGTTAAACAGGACCAGATCAAATCAAACACAACAACAAAACAACATGAAGTCACTTTTTTAACCTGACGCAATATTGTCACACCTGAGGCTTCTGTGTGCTTTGTGTGAACTTCACAGAATTTGCCAGCAGCAAATAAAATCACTTGTTTGCCATCAATGAAACTTTTCAATGCAAAAAGGAGCCTCAGCTGTGAATATCTTTATGAGAGCTGTCATTTTTCAAATGTGTGTTTCTGTGAAGGAGAGCCTTCACCTGTCCCCAAAAACTATTGATAAATGTGTGTTAAATGTGTGTCAAAGAATCTTTGTCTTACAATTTGTGACTTTGTCAATAACTGTGCTTATTTCAATCAAATATATTCCAAACAGATTAATTGTTGTAATTTAATTATTTAATTGTTGCTCAAATTGTTCTTTTTTGTGAGAAGCATAGGCTAGCTTATTTACATTCTATATTAGAATTAAGTAGCTCCAGTGACTTTGAGATGGGATCATAGTTTGGTCCTTGAGTAATGGATGGGTTTAGAAATTGCCAAAGAAGGTGGTAGTAGCTGGTTATAAATCAAGACCGGCACCACATATCAAACCAAGCAGGGCAAACTCACCGCAAGGAGAGACTGGTATGGTTACAGCAGGGGAGGTGTGAGAGACAACTATAATGTAATACATCTTAAAAAAACTTGAAAGTCAACACACTGTGTTCATGTGGTTGAATGCACCAGTTGAAGCAAAGCACTAGTCAATTTTGTGTGCCATGTTTCAGTTAATGCCAATTAAACTCATAGGGTGGGGATATTTTGGATCATAACAGAAATCCTCCTCCATTTCGTGATTGGCTTGTGTGTGCCTCTTGCATGTTCAATCACCTAATACCTATTCCCAGGTCAACAAACCAAAGCAAGGTCTGACTTCAAAAAGGCAGAGGTTTCAAGCTACACCACTGAGCTCCCATTGGTAATCCAAGACTTGCATCACAAAAGAAAGTGTCAGTACTCCGCCCCCCAGCTGTGTGTTTGTGTTCTTCCCCTGTCCATGTGCTTTTGTCTTCCTTGTGTTCTAGCCCTGCCCCGTTCCCCGCCCGGTCCCCACCTGCCTCGTTACTGCATCGCCGCCACCTGCCTGCTAGCTCACCTGTTCCCCATCGCCTCATCTGCTCTGCCCTTTATAATGCCCTGCCTGTTCCTGTCTCGTTGCTAGTTCGTTGCAGTGTGTTTACCTGTCTCGTTCCCGCCTTTGTATCCTGCCTGCTGTCTTAGTGTTTTCCGACTTCGCTTGTGCCCCGACCTGAGTCTTGCCTGCCGCCTTGTCCTGTTGCCTGGAATTCTGCCCGACTGGTTTCCGACCCTGCCTGCTCCTGTTCCTGATCCTGGATTTTCCCTTCGGACTGTCTCTCTGGTTTCGACCCTGCCTGTTTCGTGTTTTCGAGTCTGCCTGCTGGTTTATAATAAACCGTTCGGAATCAAGCTCCGTGGTCTGCGACTGAGTCCTTGTCCGTGCCTGACAGTACAAACTAGCCAGCATGGACTCAGCAGACCTTCCTCAGCTGAAAGCCACGCTGGAACTGCAAGGTGCGTTGCTGGGGGGTCATCAGAGCCAGCTGGATGCCATCAGCCAGTCCCTGGAAAACTTCGCCACCAGCCTCGCCGGCGTGACGTCTCAGCTGCAGCGTCTGCAGCTGGACCAGGATAACCGCCGCTCACCGCCCGCAGCAGCCTCCCCGCCTGTTCCGTCCGCCCTCCCGGGCCGCGAGCCCCGTTTGCCTCCTCCCGAGTCATATGCGGGGGATCCGGGAACCTGCCGGTCGTTCCTTTCCCAGTGCTCCCTGATCTTCGAGCTGCAGCCATCCATGTTTCCCACGGACCGAGCAAGGATTGCATACGTGATCACTCTTCTGACGGGCCGTGCCAGGGAGTGGGGCACTGCGGTCTGGGACGCCAGCGCCCCGTTCTGCCACTCCTACGCAGCCTTTGCGGAGGAGATGAAGAAAGTGTTTGACCGCTCCAGGCACGGTGGCGAAGCCGCCAGGGAGATGCTGCTGATCTGCCAGGGACGTTGGTCGGCGTCGGATTACGCCATTGACTCCCGCACCCTGGCTGCCACTAGCGGATGGAACACCGAGGCGCTATTCGACACCTTCCTCCACGGGCTGGCGGAACCCATCAAGGACGAGCTGGCCACTCGGGAGCTGCCGGCCAGTTTCGATGCCCTCGTGGATCTGGCTATTCGTGTGGACCAGCGCTTGTCGCAGCGACGCAGGGAGAGAGCAGCCGGCGGATCGAAAAGCCCCGTCTCTTCACCACCCGCTGCCCCGGAGCCGATGCAGGTCGACCGCACCCGCCTGACTCGCCTGTCCCCCGCCGAATGACAGAAAAGGATCAGCACCGGGTCATGTCTGTACTGCGGGCAGGCCGGCCATTTTGTGGCTACCTGCCCAGTAAAAGGCCAGCGCTCACCCGTAGCTAGGGGACTACAGGTGAGCGTCACCCCCCTACGCCACTCCCCTGAATTCTGCCCTGTGTTCACTGCCACCCTGCTCGTCGGGGGTCAACCTCATGCGGTCTCCGTCCTGATCAACTCAGGGGCCGATGGGAGCTTCATTGACGCCGACCTGGCAGCTCCCCTGCATCTGCCCCGCATTCCGCTGCGCTCGCCTCTGGAGGCCCACGCCATCACCGGAATCCCGCTGGTTTGCATCACTCACACCACTCCCCCGGTGACATTCCTCTTCTCTGGCAACCACCCCGAGGAGATCACCCTGCACGTCATTGACACCCCGCAGGCCTCTGTAGTGCTCGGTCATCCCTGGCTGACCAAGCACAACCCCCACATCGATTGGGAGGGCAACCGGATCCTGGGCTGGAGCCAATTCTGCCACTCCCACTGCCTTCGCGACACCCTGGCCTCCGTATTCTCAGTCGCCTCGGTCCCCGAGGACTTCCCAGACCTGTCAGCAGTGCCGCAGGAATACATGGATCTGAAGCCGGTCTTCAGTAAGTCCCGTGCTTCCTCGTTGCCCCCGCACCGTCCTTACGACTGCGCCATCAATCTCCGACCCGGCACGTCACCACCGCGGGGGGCGCCTGTACTCCCTGTCGCCCCCGGAGACGGAGACGATGAACAAGTACATCCGGGAGTCCCTCGCTGCCGGAATCATCCGTCTGTCCTCCTCACCCGCAGGGGCCGGCTTCTTCTTCGTGGGGAAAAAAGACGGCGGCCTCCGTCCCTGCATTGATTATCGGGGGCTCAATGCCATCACGGAGAGGAATCGCTACCCCCTGCCACTTCTGTCCTCTGCTTTCGAGTCGTTGCAGGGAGCCACCATCTTCACAAAGCTGGATCTCCGCAACACCTACCATCTGGTCAGGATCCGAGAGGGGAACGAGTGGAAGACGGCCTTTAACACTCCTTCCGGTCACTATGAACATCGGGTCATGCCGTTCGGTCTTACGAATGCCCCTGCTGTGTTCCAGGCTCTGGTCAATGACGTCCTCCGAGACATGCTGAACAAGTTTGTGTTCATTTATCTGGACGACATCCTCGTCTTTTCCCGTTCCCTGCCCGAACACATTCGGCACTATCTCCTTCCTGGGATTCGTCATTGCAGCAGGGAGCATCCGTATGGACTGGCAGAAAGTCCGAGCAGTGGAGGAGTGGCCGCGTCCCACCTCTCGCCGGGAGCTGCATCGCTTCCTTGGCTTTGCCAACTTTTACCGTCGCTTTATCTGTAACTACAGCACGGTAGCAGCTCCCCTCACAGCGCTGACGTCAGTCAACAGGGCGTTCTCCTGGCCCCCGGAAGCGGAAGAGGCTTTCCACGATCTGAAGACCCGTTTCTCCTCGGCGCCCATCCTGATCCAGCCTGACCCCGCTCGCCAGTTCATAGTGGAGGTGGATGCTTCTGACTTGGGAGTGGGGGCTGTCCTGTCATAACGCTCGCCCACTGACAACAAGATCCATCCCTGCGCCTACTTCTCCCACCGCCTCTTGCCCTCGGAGCGGAACTACGACATCGGTGATCGGGAGTTGCTAGCCGTCAAGCTAGCACTGGAGGAGTGGAGGCATTGGCTGGAGGGGGCGAACTTGCCGTTCCTGGTGTGGACCGACCACAAAAATCTGGAATACATCAGGTCGGCAAAGCGCCTGAACCCCCGACAAGCCCGCTGGTCGCTCTTTTTCTCCCGTTTCGATTTCACCCTGTCATACTACCCGGGTACAAAGAACCACAAGCCAGATGCCCTCTCCCGTCAGTTCGCCCCCGCCGAGGAGACCCAGGAACCCAGCACCATCCTGCCAGCCCGATGCGTGGTTAAGGCGGCACATTGGGACATTGAAGCGCTTGTTCAAGCTGCTCTCCAGAACGAGCCGAGCCCTAGTGCCTGCCCCCCTAACTGTCTCTATGTCCCTCAGTCTGCTCGTTCCCAGGTCCTGCAGTGGGGGCACTCGTTCAGACTCGCCGGCCATCCCGGTGCACGCCGCACTGCTGCATTCGTCGGTCAGCGATTCTGGTGGCCATCCATGGCGGAGGACATCCGGGACTTCGTCGCTGCCTGCTCGGTCTGTGCCCAGAACAAGAACACCACCCAACCACCCGCTAGTCTGCTGCAACCCCTGCCCGTTCCCAGACGACCCTGGTCCCACATCGCTCTGGACTTTGTCACTGGCCTGCCCCGGTCTGACGGTAACACCGCCATTCTCACCGTTGTGGATCGGTTTTCTAAAGCCGTCCATTTTATTCCGCTGCCCAAACTGCCCTCTGCCAGGGAGACAGCCCAGCTGCTTGTCAACCACGTGTTCAGGTTGCATGGCCTGCCCACCGACGTGGTGTCTGACCGGGGCCCCCAGTTCACCTCGCACTTCTGGAAGGCGTTTTGCAAGCTGCTGGCCGCCACAGTCAGCTTATCGTCCGGCTTCCATCCCCAGTCCAATGGCCAGACCAAGCGGGCAAACCAACAACTGGAGATGGTGCTGCGATGCCTGACATCCCAGGAGCCTGCAGCGTGGAGCCGGCATCTTCCCTGGGCGGAATACGCCATTAACGCTTTGCCTTCTGTGTCCACAGGACTGTCGCCCTTTCAGTGCTGCATTGGCTACCAACCCCCTTTGTTCCCAGCCCAGGAGGAGGAGGTCGGTGTCCCCTCGGCAGCGGTGTTTGTCCGACGCTGCTGCCGTGTCTGGAGACGCGCTCGGCTCGCGCTGCTCCGCTCCTCGGCCCAGACCAAGCGGTTTGCTGATCGCCGCTGCTCCAAAGCCCCTCGCTATCGCCTGGGCCAGCGAGTGTGGCTCTCCACTCGTGACCTGCCCCTCAAAGTGGACTCCCGTAAGTTGGCTCCCCGCTTCATCGGTCCTTTTCCCATCACCAAGGTGATCAGTCCCGCCGCGGTCCGTCTGAGACCTCCTTCCTCTCTCCGCCACATCCACCCCACGTTCCATGTCTCCAAGATCAAGCCAGTCGTCCGCAGTCCACTCTGCCCAGCTCCCCGGTCCCCTCCGCCACCCCGCCTGATAGACGGTTCGGAGGCGTACACCGTGTACCGCCTGCTCAAGGTGCGGTGTCGGGGCCGTGGTCTCCAGTACCTGGTTGACTGGGAGGGCTACGGTCCCGAGGAGAGATGCTGGGTCCCTGCCAGGGACATCCTGGACCCCGCCCTGATCAGGGATTTCCACCGCCGGCATCCTGCTTCGCCTGTGGTGACGCCTGGGGGCGTCCGTGGGAGGGGGGGTACTGTCAGTACTCTGCCCCCCTAGCTGTGTGTTTGTGTTCTTCCCCTGTCCATGTGCTTTTGTTTTCCTTGTGTTCTAGCCCTGCCCCGTTCCCCGCCCGGTCCCCGCCTGCCTTGTTACTGCATCGCCGCCACCTGCCTGCTAGCTCACCTGTTCCCCATCGCCTCATCTGCTCTGCCCTTTATAATGCCCTGCCTGTTCCTGTCTCGTTGCTAGTTCGTTGCAGTGTGTTTACCTGTCTCGTTCCCGCCTTTGTATCCTGCCTGCTGTCTTAGTGTTTTCCGACTTCGCTTGTGCCCCGACCTGAGTCTTGCCTGCCGCCTTGTCCTGTTGCCTGAGATTCTGCCAGACTGGTTTCCGACCCTGCCTGCTCCTGTTCCTGATCCTGGATTTTCCCTTCGGACTGTCTCTCTGGTTTCGACCCTGTCTGTTTCGTGTTTTCGAGTCTGCCTGCCGGTTTATAATAAACCGTTCGGAATCAAGCTCCGTGGTCTGCGACTGAGTCCTTGTCCGTGCCTGACAGGAAAGCTTCTGAAAAATCCACACAAATGCAGCTGTGGTGCAAAAGGTCTGCAAAAGGGAGAAGGAGAGCTGGAACTAACGAGAGCAGAAAACAGGGGTGTTGTCCTGTTACCTGTGAGGTGGGGGTTAATAAATGACACACTTTAATCAGACCTAATTAATAATTCATGGCCCTGTGGTCTTCCACAGTGGGCATCTTCAACAGCCCCGTGTAATGTCGGCCTCAAATGAATTATTCAATTCTCGTTTACTCTTTGAATGTAATTTTTGAGCGCAAATAGGTGAATTAGAAAGATGATTTGATAAATTACAATGTTAATTAGGAGGAACCCAAATCTCATTCATTCTTGTTCCTTGTCATCCAGAAGGACTTTAACTTTAAAATGAATGAGTCAAAATGTATCAGAAAATGTACTTATTTTTGTTATTAAGACAGTAATATATAATATGCCAGTTTATGTTAAATTCACATTGATTTGATTTGGTTTGAATGGACCTGGACAGACAGGCAAGACTACACAACTGAAATTCACACCGGAAGACTTTGGGACAGATGGAGAGAATACCACTTTAAAGTATGTGCATATAGACCCAATCATCTTACAGTGGGATTATGCGTGATGTCATCTGAGGGTGGTGATTAGCCAGAGCTGGTGCGACAGTGAGAAAAAAACTGTCAGTCGTGAAGGGTATTGGAGAAATTTCTCACTGCTTTACAACACCAGCCATCCTTTATACAAATACAGCATGAAATAGCGACAACCCATTCAGAGCATTGATATTCCTGAAGTAGATGTTGTATTGGGAAACACAGGATTAACCAGGTGTGCACAATGACAATAAAATGCAGAGAATGATTTCATTTTGGCTAATTAGTAAAATCAAATCTTGTCAAAGTCTTCACCAAAAGATCCCTGGGAGCTTATTGGAGATGAGTAGACAGAAAGGTACAGTAAACCAGTAAACACATGAACAGATTGAGGTGAAGACTGAGTGATAGACAAAGAGCAACAGACAGTAATACATAAAAACAAACTGCCAGACAGACATAGACCCAGAGAGAAGAAAAGATGCTGGAGAAAGATGTATGGCAGCTGTTTGTGTGTGTGTGTGTGTGTGTGTGTGTGTGAGGAGGGGGGGATTACTAGCATGAATTAAATTTGTGACCAAGGAAAGCTCATTATTCTACAGAAAGAGAGACAGGGAGCAAGTGAGTGACAGAGAGAATGAGAGAGAGAGAGGGAAAGAGAGAGGGAGAGAGCGATAGGGACAGAGACAGACTGAGGGAGGAGAAGATAGATAGATGAGGGAGAGGGAGAAAGTGTAATTCTTGGGTCACCACAATTTATCGTTAAGCCCCTGACAGCAACCAACCATAAGTCACCTGATAATCGCTTCCAATAATTTAAGAAAAATCCCTCATGTCTTGTTCCCTCTCAGTCTCTCCCTCCTCCAGAACAACACTGTGCTGAGGTCACAGATATGTTCATTCTGTCCCTCTTGCTATCTGACCCTTTTTATTCCTGTTTCTGTATTCTCTGTTTTCTCCATCTTCCACATCACACAACACACATTTTGAAAGTGTTCTTGTAGATTTAAAAAAAATGAACTTGAGCCATAATGGCTGAGAATGAGGGAGAGGGTGGAGGGGAAATGAAGAGGAACTGAGAACAGAAAAAGGGATACCAATGTATGAAAGAAGAACAGGAGAGGAGGAGAGAGGAATGAAAGAGGATGAGACTGAAACTGGAGAGGGGAGGACAAAGGAAGCCAGAGATGCAAGGAAGGTGACACATTGATCAGGAATGAAAGAAGTCTCCTGAGAGAGCAATGAGAGAGGTCAGACACTGCCCTCTGTCTGAGAGAGAGAGGAATTTATTTCTTTAAAAAGTGAAACATGATTGAAATGCATGAGGTTTTTTAGGCTCCATAGGTAAACACAAATACATTGAGAAAAAGGCACGCATAGTCACACAGAAGCATATGCCTGCAAAAAATAACCTTACAAAAAAGTCCTGGAATGGGTCAATGCAAATACCTGCATGCAGACACTGACAATCACATGCCAGCATGTGTGCGAACGCGCATAAGAACACACACGCACATATGGATTCACAATAGGATTGGATGCCTAAAATCTCATTTGTGGTCATTGCGGGATCATTGGAAATCATTAACATGCGTTGTTAAGTCATCAATGGGTCTAAGCTCCATTCTTATGACTTATACTTGAAGGCTTGCACTGTGAAAGAATTGCCACATCACCCTAAACCAAGAGATCAGCATTACTGATCAATAGCTGATATGCATTGCCCAATTATTAAAAAAGAGACAAATTTGAAATTCATGGTACCTATAGTATTTATTATCAATACAAAATGCCATATGCATTAGGAGACAGTGGCAGTGGTCCCAAGGTGGAGAGCTCATTGCAGCCAATACCTTATTTGCAATAGGATTACAAGCTTCCTGCAGCCTCCAACTGTACAGCACAAAAGTCCAGAATATATACATACATTTTAGGCACAGACGTGCACATGACCAGCACCAGGTTAGCAGGAAAAATAAGGTCTTATTATGTAGACTAATTGAACAGGGTTAATGTGCTATACTACCCTGATGTTTTCTTATCCTTATTGGTAGACATATATAGCCCCCAATGACAAAATCCTGTTAACTACTTGGTAAAACGTAGGCAAAATCACCTAACATCAGAGTGTAAAGCACAGAGGGAGAGAGGGAGTGATTTAAAGGAGGCAAAGAGACGAACATGTAATTGTCTTCAGATTCCTCATTAACAGAAGCAGTCAGTAAAAGACAAAAGACTGAAAGATAAAGACTGACAGACTTGTATATTCAATCTTCATTTACTCATATGAGCTGACCAATAAAACCTTAATTAAGTAGTTAAAATGCTTGGTATTTGCTGTGAACAGATGAAGACACAATAAGTTGTGAGAATATGCATGCATTTGTCCATGTGTGTGTCAGCGTTTCCACTAGGATTTTTTCTTTCCGGTCCTATGTCCGGAAAGAATTTATTTTACCGGACAAATTTGAAACTTACCGGTACGTTTCAATAACGGTCTATGTTACAAACGCAAATATAATGTACACCTGGGTTGACAAAAGAATGACAATGACCTCAAATCAGTTGGACTATTTAATGAACAGTAACGATTAAGCAAAATGAACAGTAATGATTGAGCAAAACCTCAACATTAGCCGCTAAAATGTAGGCTATTACGAAACATCTGTAACCTGTAACATCTGTAGCCTGTTTAAAAAAAGGCTAGGCCTACATGGCATCAAATGTAGCCTATAGGCTACCAGGTAACATTTTATTTTCTCCTTTTTTTCATTGTGGTAAAGTCCTCTGCTGCCAACTTGAAATCAAACGTGTCCAATGTGTCTCTGCAGCTTGCAATGCGCATAAGCTGCGTCACTCTCTCCTCCTCCAGACAGCTTCGCAGTGCTGTCTTAATTCGATTCTGCAGAGAGAAGCCCCTCTCTGCTGGCATGCTTGACATGGGCAGAACACAGGCAATTTCATGGGCAGAACACAGGCAATTTTATTTCAGTGTAACCCAGTCGGGGTACAGCTTGCTGAACTCATAAATAAGCACTTGGCAAGCTGTTGCAAATGCATTTGTTATAGCTATGTTTTGTATGAGCATTATTACCGGACATTTTGACTGGCAAGTTTTTAATTTATCGGTTTTTTATAAATTTTACCAGGCAAAAACCGGTAATTACCGGATAACGGTAAATACCGGATAACTGGTGTGTGTATGTGCATGTCTACATATACATGTATGTTTGTGTGTGCATATGCTAGAGATGGAGACAGGACCAGACCTCATAAGACCTTCATTACTTAAATGTCGACTTCAGGTATGGTTATGGAAGAGATTTAATTTTTTATTGTCAGTGTAGTGGATACAGCTATCTTCACACAGAGCATCAATTATTGTAGTAGGTATAGCAATCCTCACATTACGTTGTGAAGACGCTGGCCAGTAATTCTCCCATAAAAAGGTTTTAGTTCAAAAAGATAGGAATGGAGATTAAGAACATGCAGAATCTATTATAAATACCAAAAGGAATAAGCAATAATAAAAAGAACAAAAGAAAAAAAAACCTAGGTATAACAACTCTCCTTGGTTCTATCCTCCTCTCAACCTACTTCTTTTATTAGCTGGTGGGTGTGACTAATCAATTAAGTAAACTACTCAGTGTCATTCCTGCTTTTAAACCCATCCACACACACACACACACACACACACACACACACACACACACACACACACACACACAACCTTCTCTATTGCAAGATTTTATAAATAAACGCAATGAACACTCTCAGCCCTGAAAATACACATACATTCAAACTAAACAAAAGACAAAGAAAAATGTCCAAGAAAATTGCATCTTTACAGGCACCAATTAAGAAAGTGGTATGTATGTGGGATGCTGTTTAACATTGATATACTGTATTCCTCTTGTGAATGCAAATGGTCAGTGTTAAATTACTGGGGCACCAATTTAGAAGTCACCTAAACATTTGAAGAATTTATTCAAATGAGGAATTGCTCATATCTGAAGGGGGATGATGTTAAACTTGTCAATTTATTGAGTAATCGGGCAACACAATTCATGAACACAAATAACATTTATTATCATACAAGTTTTTTTTACAAAATATTTACAAAATATAACAAGTATAAGCATGGTAAATAGGTAATGGTGAAGATAATAAAAATAGCCCAAATACAAACCATAGTTTGGTATTTAGCATCATTAAGCAAGAGAGGGAATTTAAAGACATTGAGACTCTTTCAAATGGATGAGTTATATTGTGATATTATACCAGTTTTGTTTGGGTTTGACAGGAAGCTCCATACGACCTGGCCTCCTCTGTGTGCTGGGTAAGGCTACATCTCTGACCTGGTTCTTCTCTGAGGGCTGGAACAGGACACAGCTGGATCTCTTGCTTTCTGTCCCTCTGAACAGGCAGCCTGCTCTTTCCTGTTGATCCTTGTGGTTCTCCTTGGTTGGACTAAGAGGTGATGCTCTGGATCTGGCTTAGCTCAGAGTTCTTTCTCTCAATCAAACATTTCTCTAACTTAGTGTTTAACTGAAGCTAAAATGCTGAACACAGGTTGGCACAGGTTCACTTGGAGTCTTGCACTGTGAGCTGTCGAGACTTGCATTCTAGCTACACGGACTTGAGCTACCAGATGCCAGTTTCTTGTTCAGGACACAAAAGAAACACTCATTGTGTCGTGTTGCCATAGTAGACTCATAGTAGAACAGGACATCTCAATCAGTCTGCAGATCTCCCAAGAATGTCTTATATACTGTCTGTTGTCAGATCAAACCGGCATGGATCAGATGTCAACCAATCAACAGTTGTCACACCTCAGAAAGCAAGATGTGTAAGGGAGAGTTGTAGATTTATAATCCTTTGTTGAGTGTGAAATTGTTAACTAACAGGTAGTTAAATATAAAGAAGATGTCCCAATACAAACTGTGACAAGACTGTGTTCAGTCTCATTTGAGACCATGTGCTAAGACCATGAGTACTCAAAGTGAGACAGACATCATGTGCTTGAGAGGAGTCACAGCTGTGACTATGAGAGGAAGGCTCCATCTCCATTTGTGCACATGAGCATGGGTGCATGTATGCATTCGAGTGCATGTGTGCATATGTACATGCACACATATGTATAGTGATAAAATAGATGAACTTCCCCAAAATTTTGGTTCCACCCTACCTACATGTTAATAATTAATTCCGGCATGTCTTGCTTTTGTTGTTGTGGGGGCATTAATTAGTGATTGATAGAACACTTCATTAACAGATAATTGATAGAACAGTTCGGCACCCAGATAGGTGATTCAGTTGCTACTCGTCTGCTGGCTAGTCAGTCCCCCACCATCCCAAAACTTGAAGTCCCTTCCCCATTGGCTGAGCAACCTGAACCTTCATCTACTACACTTGATCTCTCCAGGCTGAATGCCATTGTGAAAGCTGACACTAAAGAACCACCAGTGTTCAGAGGAGACGGAACAGATAGTGCAGTGCATGAGTGGATAGATGTCATGGAAGTTGTCAACGGGGGGCTCAGGCAGGGACTCAGGCGCAGACAGCGGAGAATGGCAACCGATGGTTTAATGCCGAAAGAGGGAAAATCCAGTAGACAGAGTCGAAAAACAGGTGATATCAAAAACCAGGTAGACACAGCAAAAGGTACAAAGACGAAATCCAAAAACGAGGTCGAGAAAAACAGGCAAGATCAAAACGGGCAGGCAGAATAGCAAGACTGAGAAAAACGCTGGTTACGAAACAGAAAAACTGAGACGAACTGGCAAAGGGCTAAGAAACAGACGGGAATATAAAGGGAACACGCTAACAAGAAAACGAGATACTGGTGAACAAGCGGGCAGGTGAAGCAGATGAGCAATCGGGCAGGGAAACAAGGGGCGGGGCAGGCAAGGGAGAGAAACGAACACAAAAGCACATGGCAGGGAAAAACAAACAACCAGCTACGTTGCCGCAGCACTGACAGAAGTATACTTACGAAAAAAGGGCTGTTCTATCTCTAAGCAAGTTGATGAACTATTAAGCCACCTTTTGGGCTGGGCCAAAAACATTGTTAAAGTTGGATTAAAAAGTAACCCCAATTGTGACAGTGCCACACATCTAGACATGATATATAACATACTAAGGTGATACTTCAGTGAGAGTCCAGAGTCATGCTTGCCATTGGCAGACTTTCATACCACGCAACCTAAGACAGATGAGACCCCTGTCCACTGGACTGGGTCCACTTGAACACAGCTGCAGAACAGGTCGACAAGCATCTGAGAAAGACGGGTGGGAAGATGGAAAACATATTGGCAGAAATTTCCACGATATATATTAGGAGCTGTCCAGACTCTGATCTCTCCAGTGTGTTTAGATGCAAGCCCATCAGTAAATAGTCAGCCAGTGATGTCTAAGAAGCCATTGATAAACACCAGCGAGAGCACTGGACAAGAAAGTAGCCCACTAAAGCAGGGAAAATCAACCCAGTGGCAGCAGCAGCTGCTGCCGTGTGTAGCCCGTGGTGGAAGAGTACATAAGCATGAAAGCTGAAATACAGGATCCAGTCAAGCAGACAAAGGTGAGTGCTGCCGCCACACCAGAGATGGGAACATTGGAGCAGGTATTGAACATGTTGGAGGGAGTTTTGACAAGGGCACGCCCAGCTGCTCAGCAGCCAACCTGTTGGATGCGTTCTGGTTCTTGCTGTGTGTGTGGTGACAGGACACACCTTACTCATGAGCACTGTCTAAGGGAAAACATGTGCTTTGGCTGTGTGGAGACTGGTCATGTAGGAGGAGAGCATGTGAGTGCACTGAGTCAGGCCCTCAAACTGGAAGATGATGTGGCTACTGTTTATGAAGAAAGTTGCAGATCTGCTCAAGCTGGAAGTGTAATCATTTATCAGAATGTACATAAATTAGCAGAAGCAGACAGTTTATTTTACACAGATGTGTTGGTGAATGATCATGTTACGTGCAAACCTTACTCGACAGTGAATCAATAGCACCCACCATGAATGAAGCTGCAGAAGAGGAGCTTTGTCAGGCAGGGTTATTGCCACGGAGCACTCAGACATCCACTGACATTAAGCTTGTGGGTTATGTTGGTGTCTATCAGTTGCAAATGACTGTTTATAGTCAAAAGATGGATGTCCCCACATTAGTTCTGAGCAACTGATTTTAGGCCCTAATGTAATAAAACACCTACTGCAGGAAATCAAGTAAAAGCCCAGTTATTGGCATGTGATGCATAAGCCTGATCCTTCTGGTGAGATGGGCACTGAGCAGTGTCTAGGCATGATCTCTGGCATAACGAGGTGGAAAGGTGACAAAATTCCAGACACAATAGGAACTGCAAAGTTGACTAGAGCAGTGACACCGTCACCCATGTGTGAGCACATTGTTTGGGCTTCCTGCCAATTCACCTGTCTCTGGGGGAATTGGTATTTTGATAGAGCCTTCCAAATTTCAGTTTCACATGAATGGCATCATGGTTGGAAGAGTAGTGATATCCATGAATAATGACAGGTAGGTGCCTGGTTGTGCTTTTGAAAGCACTCAAGACTGGCTGATGTGTCACCATGCATGGCATTAGAGGACTTTGACATTAACACAGACTATGCTGTTAGCACAGTATAAGCCCAAAATCAGTTCATGTCACATAATGTAACTGAGAGCTGTAGCACATCTTCACCTGTTACTCTGCAAGAAAAGCTGGATCGTCTTGGATTGGGTGATATCAATATCAACTCATGTGAAGTGTCACCATACTGTAAGGGCCAACTAGTTGGACTCATACAGAAGTATGAACGGGTGTTTTCCAGGAATATACTGGATTGTGGCAAGGTCATGGACTTTGTCTATCGTATTCATCTGACAGATGATTGGCCATTCTGATTACCTTACTGGCATGCCCCTCCTGGACAGTACCACAAGTTGAGGGAAGTTCTCACTGAGATGGAGGAGCAAGACATAATACGGAAGTCCTCTAGTGAATGGGCATCTCCCCTGGTACTCGTATGGAAAAAGAATGCCGATTTGCTTATCAGTGTGGACTACCGCTGGCTAAACGCATGCACAGTAAAGGATGCACATCCAGTACCACACCAAGCTGACTATTTGGCTGCCTTGGGGTTAAATGCCATCTTTAGTGCCATCGACTTGACATCTGGGTACTATAACATTCCGATGCATGAGGAGGACAAAAAACTGACAGCCTGCACCACCCCAACAGGCCTTCATGAGTTTAATAGAATGCCACAAGGATTATGTAACAGTCCAGCAAGTTTTATGAGACTCATGATGAACATCTTTGGTGATCAAAACTTCCTTAGCCAGACAGAGGTTCTTCTGGGTTGATATGGAGAGAGACTTTACAGAGTATGTCTGATCCTGTAAGCGCTGTGTGGTAAGCAAAACACCAGAGCCTGAAGGAGGACATCAAAACTTCAAGTCCCTTGGAACTGGTCTGTATAGATTTCTGGTCAGCTGAAGACACCAGTGGGAGACTGTGGATGTTTTGGTTGTTACGGATCATTTTACCAAAATAGCCCATGGCTCCCCTTGCCGTAATCAGTCAGCAAAGCAGGCTGCTCGTCAGCTGTGGGATAGATATTTCTGTGTCTATGGCTTCCCAGAGAGGATTCACTCAGACCAACTTTGAGAGTCAATTGATTCAGGAGTTGCTGCAAGTGGCAGGAATGAAAAAGTCATAGACAACAGCATACCACCCCATGGGCAATGGCATTGCCATACATTTTAATCAAACACTGGTATGGAAGTATGATTCAGGCCTTACCTCTGTGACCCAAACAGAAGTGGCCTCAGATGCTGCAGACTTTAACCTTTGCTTACAACTGCACAGGTCATGAGTCAACAGGATACCCGCTTCTCTATTTGATGTTTGGGAGGACCCCTAGACTTCTGGTACATGTGATGTTCCACAAAGCAGAGAGAGACTGTGACATTTTTGACTACGGCAGCTATGTCTTAAGGATGAGGAAAGATCTAAAAGAGGCACTGGCAGCTGCTCAGGTCAATGCCATCACCAGTCAACAGCGCCAAGCTGACCTCTATAACAGAAGGACAAAGGGACAAGAGATTGAGGAAGGAGATCAAGTTTTGTTGGCTAATAACGGTGAGCAAGGTGGCAGAAAACTGGCAGGTCGATGGGATTCTGTTCCATATGTGGTGGTCAAGAGAGACTCAAAGTGCCATACCTATTTCATTAGGAACATCAGTAATGGGCATGAGAAGATCATCCATCGTAACCTCCTCTTGCGGGCGAACTTCTTACCTCTCGCAACGGAAAATGAAGACCTCGAACCATCATTCGCTGAGTGCCGTGAAGCAGATTTCAAGTTAAGTGATAGGCTGTTAGATGATGGCTTGGAGACCAATACAGACACCGCAGACAGAACAGTTAACTGGGTACTAAGCACATCTAACCACAGTGAAATCTCAGAGTGCCTTACCTGTACTGAAGATGAGGTCCCGATGGAAGGTGATGGTGGTGATGAAAGTGTGTGTCTGGAGGATGACGGATTAGAAGCTGCTGGAGAGCAAAACAATGGTAGTGGACAAAAGCCAACAGATTTATTGAATGAGGATGATGATTCAGTGCTGGTAAAAATTCCACCCAAGAACAGTACAGTTTCTCAAATTAGGACCAGAGTATGTAGATTAGTGAAACCTGTCAATAGATGTCATAGGTGGTGTATAGGGCACCATTTAGTAAGTGCACCTTTAGAGGGATTACACAGCCGTCTTTAGGTCACTTTCCCAGAGGGATGGGTAACGTACTTTTTGCATACTGTGATAATATTGGAGCAGTTATTCCCAATGATATACAGGGGGGAGTATGTAGCCAAGTGAATTTGTATTTTTTATAATTCCTTCACTCATATGTATAGTGATAAAGTAAATAAACCTCCCCAAAATTTTAGTTCCACCTTACCTATACACCGATAAGCCAAAACATTATGACCACTCACTGGTGAACTGAATAACGTTGATCATCTCCAAACAAGGGTACATGTCAAGGTCTGGGTAGATTAAATGGTAAGCGAACAATCAGTTCTTGTAGTCAACGCATTGGATGCAGGAGAAATGGGCAGGAGTAAAGACCTGAGCGACTTTGACAAAGGCCAAATTGTTATAGCCAGACGACTGGGTCAGAGCATCTCTGAAATGGCAAGGCTTGTGGGGTGCTCCCGGTCAGCAGTGGTGAGTACCTACTGACAGTGGTCCGAGGAGGGACAAACCACAAACCAGCGACAGGGTGTTGGGCGCCCAAGTCTCATTGATGCGCGAGAGCAACGCAGGCTATTCTGTCTGATCCGAACCGACAGAAGGTCTACTGTGGCACAAGTCACTGAAAATTTTAATGATGGTTATGGGAGGTATGTGTCACAACACACAGTGCATCGCACACTATGGGGCTGCGTAGCCGCAGACCGGTCAGAGTGCCCATGATGACCCCTGTCCACCGTCGAAAGCGCCTACAATGGGCATACGAGCGTCAAAACTGGACCTTGGAGCAGTGGAAGAAGGTCACCTGGTCCAATGAGTCCCGTTTTCTTTTACATCACGTGGATGACCGTGTACGTGTGCGCCGTTTACCGGGGGAACTGATGGCACCAGGATGCACTGTGGGAAGACGACAAGCTGGTGGAGGGAGTGTGATGTTCTGGGCAATGTTCTGCTGGGAAACCCTGGGTCCGGCCATTCATGTGGACATCAATTTGACACGTGCCACCTACCTAAACATTATTGCAGACCAGGTACACCTCTTCATGGCAATGGTATTCCCTGATGGCAGTGGCCTCTTTCAGCAGGATAATGCGCCCTGCCACATTACACACATTGTTCGGGAATGGTTTGAGGAACATGAAGTGTTCAAGGTGTTGTCCTGGCCTCCAAATTCTCCAGATCTCAATCCGATTGAGCATCTGTGGGGTGTGCTGAACTGACAAGTCCGATCCACGGCGGCTCCACCTCGCAACTTACAGGACTTGAAGGATCTGCTGCTAATGTTTTGGTGCCAGATACCACAGGACACCTTCAGGGGTCTTGTAGAGTCCATGCCTTGGCGGGGTGGCGCTGTTTTGATGGCACACAGAGGACCAACAGCATATTAGGCAGGTGGTCATAATGTTTTGGCTCATCGGTGTATGTTAATAATTCATTCTGGCATATCTTGCTATTGTTGTTGTGGGGGCGTTAATTAGTGATGCACCTCAAGGAACCACATGCGTTGGTAGTGTTCTTAAGGTTAAAAGCATTGTGGTTGCCAATGAGGAGTGGGAGACGTGAATGTGATGCCTGTGTTTGTATTTTATACGTTTACAAGAATAAAACAACAGATCTCAGTCTATTGTCCAAGTTCATCCATTCAAAGACACAACACAGTCTGCTACATGTGTGTGTATATGAACATATGTGTCTGTCTATTTGAGTCTTGGTGTTGTTTGTACATGTATAGGTCTGTGTGTGTCTGTGTGCATGTGTATGTTAATGCATGTCTGTTTGTGTGTACCGGTAGATGCATGTCTGTTTATCTGTGTGTGTATGTACGGGAGGGGGAGGGGTTACCACCAGCATGGGGACAGTTTGAAAATGCCATTTTTTAAAATATTGTTTGCTTTTCCTGGATGGCTTTCAGCCTGTTAGGAGCAGGGTTTTGTCTGGCTGGAAATCAGGAGCAGTAAATAAGATGTAATATTTGGGGGAGAGAGAGAATGGGAGCATTTTCTGTCATCACTTTAGAAGGTTCTGACCCCAGAGCCAAGTGGAACAGAGCTGCTAAATTATTCAGCCCGTGTGTCTCTCCCATGTTCTCTAGAGAGAGCAGAGCTGTGATTGCAGGGAACTGGACTGAATGATATTTGCACATGAAAATCAACTCGGCTTTCCCCCAAAACACCCACGCTGCTTAAGAAAAACAGCAGAAGGATCGTAGTTTCAGACAAGGTAGGGGGAAAGGGGGGTAACCACGGTAATGAGAGCAGATCCATTGCGGCAGAAACATGTGCACCTGACCAGGATTTCTAATAGGGCCTGGCTGTAATCAATCAAGACTGGGTATTTATTTAATTATTAATTTACTGGATTTTTATTCATAGGAACTAGCGCTCATTCTAACACGAGATAGCATTGTATTGTAGGTAGGAATTTTAATTCAGTTTGAAACATATGCCTTCAACATATTTATTTATCATATTAATTTTCCATTTAAAAATTATACTTTAATTTCAACTCGTGTATATTTTCATGCAATTATTTCTCATTACAATTTGGGTTATATATTTCTAGGGGCACTTAGGACAAAAATATGACTGAATTAAATAAACTGAATTTATTTATGATTGAAAAGTACTTTTTGTCTAATAACACTGCAGAGAAATCTTAGGTCATATTGCAGTCAGTCCTTCCACTAAGTACTAGGACATGAGGTCATAAGGGCATAATACAAATTCATATTTATTTCTCATCTTGACACCCATGATGTCATTCCTCGTTGGATGATGAAATATTCTGTATGTTTGCTATAACAGTACTTACAAATTACAATTCCTCATTCAGAGTTAAGGACAAAGCACCATAGCAATTAGACATGTACTGCCACTGACTATTGCTCTGGTAGATCTGGAATTCTAGGCATAAGGAGAGGCTAATATGGAAAAGAAAGGAAAATTTATTTCCACACATATTAGTTATTTTATTTGTAATTCTGTATTTATTATGGAATGATGAATCTAGTATATCACAGGTTGCCTGTCATTGAATTTTAGATTTACAGTGAATATTCACCCAGATTTCCTTAATAACCCATATGCTTATGAATAAGTCAACCATTAATTGATTTAAGACACCAACACTTGTTTGCAGGCCTAAAAAAAAGTAATAATAATTCACTGGAGGGGAAATGTCTTTGCTTAACCTTGGAGTGTTAATGGTGATTGAATGTGAAAGTGGAAAGAAAGAAAAATGAAGGGAGAGGAGAAGGAGAGAAGGAGAGAGGGAGACATCCCTCAGTATGCTGACCATGTCTCGGGTCTGAAGGCAGCATGAGTGGACAGACAGAGAACAGGGGAGAGGGTGGAGCGTCGGGCAGATGACAAATTGTGATTAATAAATGTGCTCCGTGGTGGCAGTGTGGAGCGCGGGTTATTAATAGAGAGAATTAGAGTGGCTGTGCAACTCAATCTGTGCACTGTCACTCTGCATCAGGCCTCATAATCAGAGCCTAATGAAACAGCACAAACAGCAGTGCACACTCACAATGCTGCACCCGCGCAGACCTGCAATGTTATGCTCCTGCACAGACCCCAACACTACGCTCCTGTATACGGTATCACAACTACACTCCCGCAAACACACACACTCACAATACTGCACTCAAACAGACCTGCAACATTACACTCCCACACACACACACACACGTACAATACTGCACTCGAACAGACCTGCAACATTACAACTCCGCACACACACAGACACTGCTGCACTGGAACAGACCTGCAACATTACAACTCCACACACACTGACAATGCTGCACTGGAACAGACCTACAACATTACACTCCCACACACACAGAGACAATGCTGCACTGGAACAGACCTGCAACATTACACTCTCACACACACACACACACACACACACAATGCTGCACTTGAACAGACCTGCAACATTACTCTCCTGGCCACACACACTGACAATGCTGCACTGGAACAGACCTGCAACATTACATTCCTACACACACAGACTGACAATGCTGCACTGGAACATGCCTGCAACATTACATTCCTGCACGCACACACACACACACACACACACACACACACACACACACACACACACATACACACACTGACAATGCTGCACTGGAGCAGACCTGCAACATTACACTCCTGCACACACACACACAGTCACAATGCTGCACTGGAACATACCTGCAACATTACCTTCCTGCGTAGGGAATCGTAATGCTACACTCTCACACATAGACTGACAATTTTTCACTCCTGCACACACACAACATAATATTCACACACAGAGCCACACCGTTACATTCCAGTGCATGGAAACTATGCTACCATGCTGCATGCAAACTTACTTTTTTTTTTACTTTGATCGAGCCATCCTCTGGTCTCGATCAATGATGGTCCTCTCGGCGACATGATTGCCCATAACACTTTGGATCTCCTTGACGCTGTCAAGCCCTGTGTCCTGCTTTAGTTGGTCAATGTAGTTGTTTGCTGGTCCTTGTCCTCTGCTTCCATGGGTAGGGATCCAGAACAAAAGGTCGCTCACAACTTCGTCTTTGCTGTGAAAGCAGTGTGTTCATCCTTCTCCATCTGATCGTGTCAGTGAGATGTGGTAGCTCACCACAGAGGTCTTCATTTGAGATGTGATACATAGCATCAATTCCAATGTTGAGCGCTGTTTTTAGCAGCCTGGTATAGCAGCCATCTAGTCTGTTGGCTGCAGCAGCTGTAATAGTCCATGACTCACAGCCATAGAGCAAGACACTCTCAACCCTGGCCTTAAAGAGGTGGATCTTGAAGTCCCCTCTCATTTTAGACTTCCAAACTTTCTTCAGTTTCTCTAATGCTTGCCAAGCTTGGACCCCCCTGATGGATATGTCCCTGTCAGTGTTTTCTACATGGCTACCCAGATATTTGAAATCATGAACTTCCTTGAGATCTTTCCCTTCTAATGTGCCGATCCTGTTTGCATCCTTCTGATTGAAAGACATAAACTTTGTCTTCTTGGCATTCAAGGAGAGTCCTGCACACAAACACTCGCAACATTACACTTGCAAACAGAACTGCGATGTTAGACTTCCACACACAATGCTACATTTGCACATGTATTTGCACAACATTACACTATTTGCACACACGTTGAAAGTCCTGAGACACATACTTGCAATGCTACACTCACACACTTTCTGGCAGCTCTCTTTGACCTAAAGAGAAACTGGATCTCTCTGGTTCCCTCCAACTTTCTGTTTAGGTGCAATCTTCATTACCCTTTTGCAGCCCCTCCCTCCTACACAATGGGTGTGGCCTCATGTCACATGTCTCATGACTACACTAAACACTTTCACTAACAGACACCATGTCTGCCTGCATCTGCACATCCCTTTAGAGGTTTGGGTTCAGATCATGTATTTCCATCACCTCTAATTTGGCCTGGAGCATCCCCTGTCTCCTCCCTCCTCCCCCCTTCTCTCTCCATCCCTCCTGCTCACCCCATTAATAAAGGGATGACCTTTCCTGACTGACCTCCAAATTTGTTTACCTTATGACAACCACATGACCATTCACCCCCACAGAAACCCCTTGTACAGTACATTATTTCCTTAGTAGAGGCCCTCATCCAAGGCTGCTTGGAGAGCTTGCAGTTTACTATCAATTTACAATAGCATAAAATTTTACTGGAAAAATATGGGTTAGATGTCTTGCTTTAGTGCATAATGCCCAGGATTGCCAGGATTCAGACCTGCCACAAGCCCAGTTCTATAACAATGACTCCATCTCAAGTTTCCCTCCTTTTTCTTAGTTTCCTTTCTTCCTTTCCTTTCTTTCTGTTGAACTGAATTGAACTGAATTCCATTCCATTCCATCCAGTTCAGTTAAGTTCAGTTTAATTCAAGATTTACTATATTGACATGACCATACATACACAAAGCCGAAAATGAATAACAGCAGCAATGAAAATAAACACACTATATAAAGTGTGGGCTTTTCATATCTATCGATATATGGCAAGGCTGTGCTTCTTCAGGGTCTACTCTGTTTCCCTGACAGTGCAGAAATACTCCACCAGTGTGTGTAATTTTGGCCTGATTACAGTTTCTCTCTTCCCCTCGCAGAAAACTCAACCTTCATTTTACTATAGCTTGAGAGCTGTGGTGAGGGGGCAGGGTGAAACCCCTTATAGCTGGAGACGAGTGGAGAGGCAGAACATCCCCTAAAAAGAAGGGGTGGGGAAGGTGTTTTGCTTAAAAATCTGCAGTGAAAAAATGGTTGCTCCACGTCTATTTTGAAGCACTGAATGTGGAACAGGCAAGAGGAACACAGGACACAAAGTTTTTGATCTCTCCCCTTCCTGGAGGCTGTTGTGCAAGTCACATTCAAAAAAAGCCAAAAAAGTGGAAGACTTCCAGTGGTTGAAATTACATGACAGCATCGCCTTCAACAAACTGGTTAACAAATTCAACAAGGTGTCAGTAGAGTGCCCATATTGTGGCACAGAATGTGTTCTGTCTGTACTGTGCCTGCTTACAGCTGAGGCCAGTGCTTGATTTAATTGAACCATGGGTTGTGTCTTTGGGTGTGATATTCACTATAACCAGGCTCATTATATAGGAGAGAGCAGTGCCTATTTATTGATGGGCAATCATACCTGGCAATGTTACAATCACATATGGCTAAACATGGAGACCAATGGAGTAACAATGTAATGATGCCATATAAATTTAAAATGTAACAACTGCAGCCATGACAAGTCTTAGATTTGCTTTCTATAAGTTGACAAGCAACACTGAAATGTTTGTAGAATGTTTCAATTGACATGTTTGTTTTTTGTTCTCTTCCCACACATACTGAAAACAGTGAACAATCCTGCATTACTGGTTGCAGCATTGAAATTTACATTTATTCATTTGACAGATGCTTTAATCCAAAGCGACTTACAAGCAAGCAAAAAAGAAAATAAATTGCTTTATCAATAGCAAAGAAATTGCTTTAGGTGTTTCAGGTTTTCAGGTCAGTGCAGAAGAGCTGTGTCTTCAGATGTTTCTTGAAGATAGTGAGGGACTCAGCAGAATGGATGAAGCGTGGAAGTTCATTCCACCATTGGGGGACAACGGCAGAAAAAGTTCTGGATCGTGATTTTGTGCTGCAATGTGATGGGACCACCAGATGCCATTCAGTAGCAGAGCGTGGTGGTCAGAAGGGAACATAGGCTTGTAGTAGTGAGTTCTGGTAGATAGATACAGCTTTTTTGGTTGTTCTGAACACAGGTATCAAGGCCTTGCACTTGATTCAGACAACATCAGGGAGTCAGTGGAATGAGACAAAGAGGTGTGATGTGGTCCCTCTTTGGTTGGTTGAAAACCAGACATGCAGCTGTATTCTGTATCAGCTGCAGAGGCTTAATGGTTCATGCAGGTAGGGTAGGTAGGGTCTTATTTTCCTTATGTTGTACGGTGCGAATCTGCATGATCTGGCATGCTGAATCAACAGACTGGCTGGGATGACAAGGAGCTCCATCTTAGGTAGGTCAAGTTGAAGGTGTTGCTCTTTCATCCAGGCTGAGGTGTCTGAGAGGCAGGCGGAGATCCCTGCTGAGACTGTGGGGTCATCAGGTTGGAATGAGAGGTAGAGCATAGCAATGGAAGGAGAAGCTGTGTGCCTGAATGATTGGGCCCAGGGAGATTGTGTATGGTTAGAAGAGGAGGGGGCCAAACACCGATTCCTGAAGTCCCCCAGTAGTTAGCCAATGTGGATTTTTGTATATTATGTTGTATATGTCATATTTTATGTTGTATTTGTTGTATTTTTAATATGTTGTGAGCTTGTACGGCTGCTATCTTGGCCAGGTCTCTCTTGTAAAAGAGATTTTTGATCTCAATGGGACTTCCTGGTAAAATAAAGGTAAAAATAATAAATAAATAAAAATCCCTCCAAGATACCTTGCGGGATCTACCTGTGAGGTAGGACTCTAACCAGCGAAGTGTGGTACCAGTGATGCCCAGATCAGTGTGAGTGGACAGGAGGATCTGGTGATTCACTGTTTCGAAGGCAGCCAACAGGTCTAGCAAAATGAGGACCAACGACGTGGAGGCAGCTCTTGCCAACCGTAGGATGTCGACAACAATGCATGAAGTGGAGAACCAACCGCTGATGGCTTCTACCTTTTTAGTGAAAGAAGTGGCGAAGTTATCAGCAGTCAGAGAAGTGGTGGGTGGAGGCGGTAGAGGGCAGAGGAGAGAGGTGAATGTTCTTAACAGTTTGCAGGTGCCTGAAGTGCTCTTGATCTTGTCCTCGTGGTAAGTGGCCTTGGCAGTGTAGATGTTGGTGGAAAAAGAGGAGATTTGTGCCATTTCCTCTCAGCTGCCCTGAGTCTGGTCTGGTGGTCATGGAGAGCCTAAAGCTAGGGGTTGGAGGGTGTCGCATATGCTGGCCTGGAGGAGAAAGGACAGATGCTGTTGTGGCAGGAGGTTGGGGTGGACCATAGAGTGTCAGTGGCATGGTCTACATCAAGTGAGGAGAGGTGATTAGGAGGAGGAAGGGAGGTAGAGACCAAGGAGGAAAAGTGAATGGGTGAGAGTGAATGGAGGTTTGGCGAAAGAAAACAAGAGGAAGAGAGGATGGTGGACATGGAGGGAGACACACAGTAAACTGAATAAAGAAGTTATCAGTCATGTGTAGAGGAGTGACAAGGAGATTGTCTGTGATACAGTTACGTGTCAGGATAAGGTCCAGCTGGTTGCCCGCTTTGTGAGTTGCTGGAGAGCAGAGGTCATTTCATGCCGAAGGAGGCCAAAAGAGTAAGTAAGTCTGAGGTTTGTCGACAAGTTTTTATCAATCACTGCATAACAAACGGACCTTTGGACCAATAAGTGAATAAAACAGGACTAGCATAATTAGGGTAATGCTGGTGACATTACTCAATTCTCATGGGAAATTGATCTGTCTGATTAAGCTTGTCTCCAGCATGGCTGGCCTACCCATTGCTAAGCCCCTGGCATGAGTGATGACAATGCTGTTATTAATCTGTGGTAAGAGCTTGCTCATTGGTCAGCACGTGGGAGCACCTGCCTCCCTGCCTCAGCTGACATATTTATCTGATCCTCTCATGTTCACTTTGTTTTTACATCCAATAATCAAATACAAATTGCATCATTTCCCTTGTCAGTGGTCTAAACACAATGTGTGTAGTCACACATATATAAACTTCACTGCAAAGCAAAACAAACATATAAATATAATTATAAATAATATATAATAACAAACTGACAATTAATCCTCCCCCTTCTATCCTGTGGCATTCCCAAATTTAAAAGGACAAAGAAACTTGGATGAGACCTCTGCTGAGGCAAAGAGAGGTTTATGATTGGTGTGGCACAGTATAAGAGATGGATTATGAAACAAATCTTCAAAGGTTTCATGGGCCTGGTAGTAAATTGCATGTTGCAAAAACACATTCACAGTTCAAAACACAGGAGACCCACCACTGTCACCCAAATAACTGAACCCCCACACATTCATAAAAGACCCATGGAAATATCTCACAACACAGACAAGGGGGGGGCACTGGCCACTGACACAAAACAATGCTAGCAGTGACATGGTGACAAATGTTCCATAGTGTACTCTTAAAAATCATTTTGTGTTTTTGTTTTATTATGTTATTTCCTATTCCAAATTTCTATGCTGAAGCAATATTTACTGTATTGTATCTTTCGAACATTAAGACTTTTGACTTGAATTGAAATGCAGAAAGAGAGGGTGACTCTGAAGCATGTGCATATTTCAATACTAATAAGCTCAGTTATATTTTAACAAGCACTAAAAATCCAATTCTCAGTAGATTGACTCTGAATTGTAGTAGCAACTGTACAGAATGTTATACTGAACACTGCCCTACACTGACAGCACACACTGAGTGACGCCTCATGACAGCCACCGTGATTTAACCAACACTCTCCGGTTCTAAAAAAGCACTCTAATGCTTCATTACATGTGTACAATGATGACTTCATAGTGATCATATGGGCAGCAAAGCCTCTGGTTCCCTTAATACAAATCAGTGATGGAGGGCATGTGGTAACCATCCCCATAATGCAGTCCTGCACCCTTCCGATTAGTCTATCTTGACCAGAGGCTTATGGGTTGAGTTTCCATGATGGGGTACTGCCATTTGACCCATGAGCAAGGAATAAACCTGAACAGCTGCATAAATTCATATGTGAAACATTAGGCTATGGAAGTCATCTGGTAGCTGCCATAATGAATAATGATGTCCTTTCCCACCTTTCACTGGCATTAATCTCCCACCATCTTCGACAGCCCCAGTTCTTCCTCCTCCTCCTCCTCTCTCTTCTCCTGGTGTTTAAGTCTGAGGAAGTGGAGGAGGTGGGGGGGGGTGTTAAGACTGATAGTGAGAGACGCTGAGAGAGAGAGTTTACACTATGTTACTATATGTTACTATTACATATGTATATGTTACTATTATATGTTATTATATGTTACTATTATAATTAATAGTGACAGTAGATCATGCATAATAACGTTTTCCTCAGGTAGTACTACCTAAAGTTCATGTAGATGCTCACCTTGGCAGTATTATTCCATCATAAGTCCATATCATATACAATGTACTACAACACGTCATTCTGTTTATAAATGAACAAAATATGTTCAAAATTCATTTTAAAATCCAGCGACATATGTTTGAATGGCATTTGGCTCTTCCTGGGTCCGTAATGAATAATCGCCTTGAATTCATCGCATTCCTTTTGATCCATTTGGTTGAGACCGTCATTTGAGGCTAATTTTTGTCTTGAACAGCGTACTTGAGCTGGAGAGACGAACGTGTTTCTCAACCATACAGTCACTTTAATACTGAAACATTGAAACATGCCTCGTGCGCTCAGGCACGAGAGAGATGTGAAACGCTGGATCCTTCTAAGAAATAATTCTAACTGTGGTTGAAGGTCTGGTGATACATATTTCTGGGGAAATATTCCCCATGTATATGCGTTCAATGTTCTCGGCATTATTTGTAAGTTATTTATTCTATGTGCATTTATTGTTACAGAAAGAGACAGAGACCGGGAACTGTATTTATTCTGAGCTGCTGTGTATATGATTCTAGCAGCCTGTGTGACTTTTACTAAAATACAGCGAGGCAATACAAGTCCACAAGTGCTGTAATGAATGCATAGGTTTTCAGAGTTACAAATGATCCACGCAGTTCAAAGCGCAAACATAAAAAGACATATTAGCTTCAATCATATTTAATTTTGTGTGCCCAAAAAAGGATTAAGTGTTGAGCCTGACGTTGAACGAGGTCGAGAAAGGGACAGTGAAGGTAAAATGGGCAGACAGAATGAAAGGAAGAGATAATTGGGGAGCACTTGTTGAGCGAGACAGTGAGCAAAACAGATAGGAATAATGTGTGTGCGAGCGCAGAAAGGAGGGAGACGGAGAGAAAGATAGAGGATGAGAGAGAAAGAAAGAGGTAGGTTTTCTGCAGCAGTGTATTTTTTACTAATGAAGTCTGAAAGCTGGAGAAACTGATGCAACAGACATTCGCACCGTTCTCTGAGCTGTTCCATTCCGCGGCCCTCTTACGGTTAGCTTCTCTTTTCTCTCGTCATCACACCTACTTCTCTCATGTCAACTTTTTTTCAATTTATATATTCTCTCCACCTCTCCTCTACATCCTAAGGGTCGATTTCGCGATCATAGAATTTACGTGATAATGAAAGCGCAACACGTGCGATCTAGACTGACTGAAATAAACAGCCTTATCAAATAGATTCATGAATGCGCCAAATGAAAATTCGCTCGCCCCTGGACCATTCCTTAATGAGGAGGAAGGTTCTTTACAGAATGTCACGTCTGATTTGACTTAATTGACCCAAGACAAGGAAACCCTTGTCGTGCACACGCAATTAATAGGGTAGCCCTATTAAGTGAGGCTCTTGGGGGAGTAATGGGGTATTATAAAGGTTTTTTAATTTCTGTAAGAGCTGTTCCCCCTGGATTTTATTTCCACCCTTTCTCGCTGGAAATACTCGCTCTGGTTAGACACAAACTCAGCGTGCGCCACTCTTGGTCCCCATCCAGAATGACCTACTGACCACCACTTACTGACAGCCGAAACAATTTAACGCCTCCTTGGAGTTGGTTACATACCTTCGCCCTCCATCCCCTAAAAAATACTGTATAGATGCGTATTTATACACACCAAAATGTGGAAAACAAACAAATAAACAAAACAGACGTGGAAACAAGGCTCATTTCAAATATAAAAATCGGAAAAATCGGAGTTCACAGAAATCGAGCAAAGAGGTATAAAGAAGTTATTATTAGTAACGTGTTCTACTTAATATACCCGTACAAAACAGAAAAGTTTTCAGAGTTAATCTATGTCACATACAGTAGAGAGAGCGTGAGAGGCATGGGGGCGGGTGTGGGGAGGGGTTGATAGCGCGAGAGAGAACTGAAATCTCACAGGTGTGGAAGTGAGTAGCCTATATGGTCGTTGTGAGGATCGTATCTTTTGAGGAGGAAAACAAGTATTATCCAAGAAACTCAAAAGGAGGCCACTCAACGTCCTTAAATTGATTTATGAAAATTATTTGGTGTTGGCCTTTGATTTTTCTCCGGAGTTGCTGCCTCATGTTTTCCCAACAGCTAGATCGTGCATTGATTTAAAAAAAAGGATAAGCAACAGCTGTCAACAGAATAATACAAGTTGCACGTATAACACAAATTGAGGGGCCTTTGTTTTGTATTCTCTTAACAAAACAATTCACATATACGTTTTTCACCAAAAAATTGGCAATTCTTTTGCGCTGACGACCAACAGTTTCAAGTCGACTGTGTTCGTCATTTTGTTTTATTTTTGAATGGTTTATTTGGGGTGTTCTCTGATTCCATTCTTGTTTAGAAGTCCGTCCTTCATTTATCATCTTAAGTCACACCTAGTCCTGTGTCGTGTTGAATCGCTTCGAGAAAAAGATCAATATGTGAACCGTTTTAAAAGCTCCCTCAGCCAGATTTAAGACTGAGTCTGTGCGAAGCGTTGGGACACGTTTACCTTGGGAAAAAGCGGCTCGACCAAGACTGAGGACTTCAGATTCGTTCGCCAGAATGAGTGAAAAGGAGACGAGGTAAGCGATGTCAGTGTTACCTTTTTCAACAGCATTAAAAAATCATGGGTTAAAGACAACACAATTATTCGGTAAACA
Organism: Megalops atlanticus; assembly: GCA_019176425.1. Taxonomy (NCBI): domain Eukaryota; kingdom Metazoa; phylum Chordata; class Actinopteri; order Elopiformes; family Megalopidae; genus Megalops; species Megalops atlanticus. Next base: position 1,413,206 of record CM032882.1, on the reverse strand, counting down.
TTTTGCCCTCAGTTTGAACAAGTTTGGGTCTGTTTAAAGTAATTGCGCCGTTTTTTGTCCGACGAAATGTAAAATTATATAATAATATTGGTAATAACAAATTAGTTTTTTTATAGTAACAACAATGATAACTACTGCTAACATTACATAAACAACTGGAAGAATATTTATATTTTAGCTGTAAATGACTTAACATAGTTAAAGTGTGTATAAATATGTATGTATGTATGTATGTATGTATGTATGTATGTATGTATGTATGTAAGTATGTATGTATGTATGTATTTATGCTGTGTAGGTGGAAATATGTCAAACGGGATATGGTTCTGTTCAGCGTGTTTGTCTGCTGAAGTCACTGCAATTTAGAATTGTGCAGATTGCATATACAGTTATATGTATGTATGTATATAGTATGTATTTATGAAATAGTAAAAAAGTATGCAATAACATGTCAGGAACAAACTCCTTTCTTTTTCCCTCAATAGCAATTCCTCTGCACAGTTACAGAAAGAGGTAAAGGTGTGAAATTTTGGATCCTTCATAGAAGCTCAAGCTGTCTATTTGCTGTTTATTGCACTAATTCTAGACCAGAGAACAATCAAGTGGGAGAAATTATTTGAATCCCACATAACACAATTAATGATTTCTATTTTTTATTCCATTCTCTTCTATCTAATGGGAAATTTGTGAGTTACTACAATCAAGAGAGAAACCCAATGGTAAAAAAACAATAAGACACTGTCACCACAGAGGGACCTGCAAACAGCTTCTTGGAACTGAAATTTGTAATTGTCTTTCCATTCTGTCATCAGTGAAGTACTGGACAATCTCTGGATAGTGCATACCAAATCGCCAGACCAAATCAACATACAAACACAGAATATTATATTCCTGATTGCTCTTATTTCAGTTCAATAATGCTTTCCAACCTGGCTCTCATAATGGACTCCAGAGAAGAATAATTTAAAGTTATGGGTGTGTAATTTATCAGTCTGTCTAACTCAACCCTGCTCAGTATAATTGTGCTGGTGACTGTTCTGATTGTAACTCACCATAATTAGGTGCTTTACTGGAAGATCTTCAAACCACCTTCTCATCATCCTCATATTAGACTCATCCTTTCTGTGAGCTGGAAGCTCTGGACAGAGAATAAGGAATTGACTGAAGGAGAAAGGCGGGAGAAAACAGGAAAAGAACCTATCCAGAGCAGAGGGGAAATCCTCTGTCCCCAAAAAGGGAAACGTGGACACAGAATGATGTAAAGGAAAAAAAGACTAGATTAAAAGCAAGTGAGGCAACGGACAGAATTGTATTAAACCCAGAATTTTTAAAATCCAAGCTCCTAGCTTTCTAACAGCCCAGCAAACAGTGCAGTTTCTTCATAACTCATTTTATAGAAACAAATTCTTTACATTTTGTCCTTCAAAGCTAACCTCTCCCCCTCAGTGTTTCGAGCCCCACCTTCTCCAACCCCCAGTTACTTTGATTCCTCTTGGCCTTCCCTGCCACATTGTTAGTCACAGACCCCTCTACATTTTCCTCACGTTCCCTGTCTTCCCTCTTCGCATCTTCCCCCAACACTGTTAATCTGCCATATTTCCTGTTTCAAACCTTCAACTGCCAATCCTTCAAAACTCTTTCTTTCACTCTCTCTGTTTCCCACTTATTTGGCCATTTTGTCATTCTCTTCCCTGTTGTACCTGTCTTGTTGCCTCCTCTTTGAACCTCTACTCACTTTCCAGTCTCAAACCCCTAACCTCACCTTTCCCTGGCTCCACCCCTGAGTGATTCAGTCTGGCCGGCACCATTCCATCCAAAGGGGGGGAGGACTTCCTCACGCTGGCTGCCTCTCGGCTCAACCACAGGAAACGTGTCATTGGGGCAGCTGTGGGTGTGGCCATGGTCCTGGTGCTGTTGGTTGCCATCCCCCTATTGGTCCACAGTACTAAAGGGGGAGGTTCTGGAGGCACAGGGACCCATTATGAAATGCTTGGCAGCTGCAGGATGGTGTGTGACCCCTACACCCCCCCTCAGGGCAGCCAGGAGCTGGCCATCGTATCACCACCACCACCACCAGATTTCACCGGAAAAAGAGGGAAGTCTGGATTCCGTGGGCCACCAGGGCTTCCGGGCCCTCCTGGACCCCGAGGGCCCCCTGGAGAACCTGGCAGGCCTGGGCCCCCAGGTCCCCCTGGTCCTGGGTCTGGAGGCTATGTGCCCTCATTCTACAGCCCTAAGATCGCCTTCTATGCAGGGCTTCGCAAACAGCATGAGGGTAGTGAAATACTCAAGTTTGATGATGTGGTCACCAATGTGGGAAACTACTATGAACCGAGCACCGGCAAGTTCACCTGCCCCCTACCCGGCATCTACTACTTCACCTACCATGTGCTTATGAGGGGCGGTGATGGGACCAGCATGTGGGCAGATCTGAAGAAGAATGGACAGGTCAGAATGCTTTACATTGAACTTGTGTACATTTGTGTGTCTGTTGGAACAACTACTAGGAAGTGTCAAGCATCTTGCCCATCATCTCTTTGCCTGTTCATATGCATCTACCTATTCTTTTCTCCCAGTGTATATATGTGGCATTTATATGTGATCTCTCCATTGCTCTTCCTCTGTCTGTTATCATGCACATCTGTGTCTTAAGCACATTTTTGTAAGTAATCAATTAGTCAGTCATGACCCCACTATTGGGATGCTACTGAGATGTTTTCACACCAGAGGAGTTTGTGACTGTGGATACAAGTACATGTGTTACCTGTAAAGTGTGTATGTGTGTTCTGTAGTGTGACTCAGTTAGGTCTCAGTACAGGTGTTATAGGTAATGGGATCAATGCCCCTAAACCTAAGCATCAGTTCCAAGTATTGAATTACTTCATTTATTATGTATAATAACACATTTACTGATCTGAGGCAGTTAATAAGGTAGCATTCAATCTAACACGGTCAGTTCTTTGTCCTTAATTTAATTTAATCAATGTAATATATTTTTCCATAAGTAACATACATGGCATACTGTTTCATCATTCTTCACAAAAATGTTACTTATGCAGTCAATTGAATGAAATAGAATGAGTAAAAATGGAAAAAAGTAACACCACACAAATGTATTGGTCAAAATGACACTGTGTTAAGGTTTAATCTGGAGCTCTAATCTTGGCAGAAATAGAACCATGCTTGATCAGTTAACTATGAGATACTCTTTGAAGTAAACCTGAAAGAAAGGGGACTGGGGTTAGGGTTGGGTGGCAGGTGGTGGAAGTGTTACAAAAACAGAAAAACAAGTATTTCTAAAGTACGGCTACCTCTGTTCAGGAGAGGAAATTGACTGACAGCTGAGTGATCAACAGGGGAGGGATGCAAATACAACAGCTGGACCGGTATTCCCAGAGGGCTGCTGAATCTCAAACAAACAATCAGATAAACAGACAAAACACTAAGAGTTTCCATCTGGCAACAGGTGACAGGGTTCGATAATTCAGCCTGGCTTTGTAAAATGATGTCCCACTGTTGGTTTTCTTTTAAATGAGCGTAGAGGGCTCACTGAAGACTCTCCCACAAAGCAGCAGAATTCCCTACACAGGGTCAGAAAACATGCAGTGCATCCAGAAAACCTCAAGCAAATTAGCTGTCCTCTGATCCAACCAGCACAACCGCAGACCACAGACTGATTGCATCAAAATAGAACACTACTGAACAGAGCAATAGCCCATTTGGATCTGTTGTCATGTGGAACCAAACAGGTTTTAATCATAATTAATGGGCTCTGTCTGTGAAAAGTACAGTTTTGCGATAAGAAGTTTTCCAGTTTCGTACCCCAGTATTGTTGAGTAGTATACATATATATATATTTTAAAATAATTTAAAAAGTCATTGCATGTGCAGATATAATAGATATATTGGAATAAGTATCCAGAACCAGATGTATTCCAAACTCCATATGAATTACATTCAAATAAAGATCATTTAAAAATAGCAGAAAGAAAATGCAAATACACTTCCACTCCAGACAAGACAAAAAAGTAGAGTGTCATAACCTGTATGATTCAGTGGTTCAGTACCCAAGTTTCTGAATAACAAAGACTATTTTTTTGTTTCAAAACTGACAATTGTATTAGTGAACATCCTATGCATGTACATCTCGTTTATTAAGTGCAACACTTAACAGAGGCTGTCAGCTACTTGCCAAGTGAGTTTACGATACACACACACAAAAAAATTAAATCAAATAAAAGTGAAATCAAAGTTAAATGGACAGTCTCACTCCACTCTTTCCTTCCCTGGACTCTAATTAAAGAGACACCAGGCAGGTGAGAATGAAAAATCAAATTAGAGAGGTAGATCACAAAGAGATTTAGATAAGGGGAATTTTAAGCCTGAAAACCACCAAGAGTGTAATTCCTTGACTGAGCACATCTCAGAAGTGATAACAAAAACATTTACATGCACATGCAGGGATATACACACACAAACACACACACAATAAAAAGGAAGGTCACTCACAAACGACATTCAAAGAATGACTATTTTCAAGATACATTTTCATAGATACACAGCAGAACACAGCTAGTGTGTGGTTTCAGCCATACAATGCACTGTTATATAGTATATAGTTATATATAATAAATACTATTATGTAGGCAATAACAATGCTGATGCATTAAATGCAATACAGGTAGTAGAGTAGACTAGAGGAGAGTAATTGTGATTTTTTTTGTTGGTTTTGACAAAGTATTCTGAGTTGGAGACAGTCAAACTATTTTCAGTTTTTCCTTCTTGTGAAATGATAAACACTGTCATGTACTATCCTCCCTCCTCCTTCATCTGGTGAGTATTTTGGTGAATCTTAGGTAATTCTTGAAGGACCTGTCATTCTGAGACAATGCGTGAGCACTGTAGTGCTCTGTAAGAGTGGCTTTACTTGGTGTTGGCCTTACGGTGTACAGCGATTATATTGCCATTCTAGTCCTCTCCTCATGTTAAATCATTCATAACTCATAGATGAGGCCTGAGATTCACCACCCCAGGGCTATCACCCATCCCCCTGCTCCTCCCTTTGCTTGTCCATTGATTCCCCATTAATTATCTTTTCAACCAACTCAATTATTCAGTCCAATTCAGGTCCTTCTCATCTCATCATGTGGTCCCACTGTACAATTCCAACAGGAGGGAAATTAGACATAAACATGTCAATGGGTACCCCCCTCCCCCTTTCAGGAGCAGAGTTGATATGCTACGTCAATTAAAAACACAGCAGTGACCAGAGAATGTGTTGGAAATCTTGAGACAAGTTTACAAACACAAGAAAAGCACATTTGCAAGTACCATTGTTGGTCTGTGATGTTTACAGAATGTGCTCTGAGTGCATGAGTGTGTTCATGGGTGCGCACGTGTGTGTGTGTGTGTGTGTGTGTGTGTGTGTGTGTGTGTGTGTGTGTGTGTGTGTGTGTGTTTGCGTGTGCGCACATGTGTGTGTGGGTGTGGGTATGGGTGTGTGTGCATGTGTGTGCGTGCATGACTGGAGGGAAGGGGGTGCTGTCATACAGCTGTGTCCAGAGTCCCCACAGATCGCCTGTGTCACCTGTAGAACAGAACAACAGTGGCCGGTGAATATCAACTCAAGCACCACCCATAATGTGACTCCACTTGACTCCTCTGTCCTGGTTATTAACCATCCGGATGCCCCCCAACCACCCCCCACCCCAATCCATTCCCGTAGGATTCCTGCACCCCTACTGAAGAATTTGTGCATTCTCCACTGTCTTAGCGGGTTGGTCACCATGACACTTTAGCAGATTCAGGGGAAAACAGGATGATCCCACAGTGGGGTAAATAATGATAGGATGGCAGAAACAGACAGGGAGTTTGACTGAGAGATCAAGGTGAGGACAGAGATAGAGATGGATGGCTGGGTAGAGGAGAGAAAGCAGCAAGCTTTTGAGGTAATGGTACATGGAGGCTGCTTGCATGAGGTGCTGAATGAGATCTAGACAATGGAGACAAATGGTACATGCAGTGGATGGACAGGTTAAGGAAAGGGCACTAGGGAGAATGGAAAAATGAATCCAGATCTTGAGCTTTGTTCACTAATTGTATGTATTTCATTGTGACATTGTAAAATTATTACTCAGCTTGCAATCTCAGCACTTCTAAATAGGGATGACTTAGTGACTCTATTCTCGATACCTGAAAAAACTGCAGGAATGAGCTTATTCATGAAATTGACCACATTCCATTGTGGTTAATAGGCATTTTAATAGGAACAAAATTATCTATCTGCTTAGCACACACCCTTATCCATGCTAATAACACATACAGGTAAATATGAAGTAACCAAGGAAGCCACTCGCCTTTCACAAAGGTACATTAGCAGCATGGGTTTCAAACCAGCAACCTAATGGTTACAAGCCCAGTTCCTTGACAGTTACAACACACCAAAATTGTGATGTCACACTGATGCACTCTTTGCACATTATTGCCATGACCTTCAAAATAAGAGAACAGCACTGTTAGCACTTTGGCGTCTACATAGCATTTATTGCATTTTTTTAAGATATTACTTTTTTTTACTACTTTTTTACTACTAAACTACTACTTTTGGTTTTTCTCGTTGTCAATTAACAGCAACAACAGAAGTACAGTGTTATAATACCGTATCTCAGATACACTGTTAAAAAAATCGTAAAAAAGAACGGTCAAATGACTGGCTGCAATGGCTGCCAAACAAAAAACCGTAAAATTAAAGTAAAATACACTGTAAAAAATAACCTTAAAAAACGGAAATATTCTGGCAGCTGGGGTGCCAATAAAATGCTGTAAAATAACAGAAATGAACCAACTCATAAAAATACATTAATTTTCCATAATTAAAGTAGTTTGATGCATTAATTTTACATGAAATTGCACAAATTTTAATGTGTAAATAAAGATATTTCCTCCTTTAAACAAACTACGTATAAAAATGTACTCATGCTGCAATGATACGAATAATGAGACTTAAAATGACAAAACTGTACCGTTTTAACTTGTGTATTATTACATAATTTTAAGTAAAAACCTTGTATATTTAATCAATATTTATTGTAATAAAATTTCATGCTACCCATAAAAGATTTGATTTACCTTTTAAAAAAACACTGTTGTAAAAAGGTAATGAGGCTTATAAATGCAACAACAAACTGTTAATTTTGGATCATATTGTGTAGCAGGCTAGGTTTCCTTTGGAATGATCACGCTGCTATTGCTCTTTTTGGCAACCAGCTTTTTACCCTGTGCTCACACCGGCAACGACAAGAAGCGACAAAGCGGCCGGAAGTCATTCATTTCCAATGACATGCGCTCAGTGTAGTCTCTCTCAACCGTAGGATTACTCTAGTAACAGTGAAACCAAAAAATAACACACGCTCAGACACGATAGGAGGGAAGTACATCAAAGTCAAACACAGTCATATTCACGGTGGGCTAAACAACAGTCCCTCGCCTCAAGGCATGCGGGGAAACTCTGTCCACTACCCCCAACACGCTGCAATATCAGGTGTAATATAATAATTTTACATGTAATATTGTATTTATATAATATATAATATATAAAAATATATATAATATATAATTTATAATGTATTTAACAGTTTACCCTTGTTTTTTTATTGTAGCTAGCTATGTGTTTGTTTGCAAGGTGATATTTGTATTTGTCAGCGGAATATGATAGTAGCTAGCTAGTTACGTTTATTGTTTTGTTTGTATTGTAGCTAGCTGGCTAGCTAGATTTGTGTTTGTAAGGTGGTATTTATACTTTTCAGCTGAATGTGCAAGTAGCTAGCTAGTTAGCTAATTTGGCTTTCATGCACTTTGCTAGCTTACCAATACCACCAATATAGCTTCAGCATGTCTCTTCTGAACAAATAATTAATTTTAACATTCGTACTGCAAACAAAGGTATTGACTTCTGATATCCTGATCTGAGATGTCCACGCTAACAGTTCACTGATGCTTATAAATGTTATATATTGATAAAAACACATTAGTCAATGCTTTTGTTGTGCAAATGTCCATAATAATACAGAACAACTGTAAATTTAAAAATCTATGTAAAATAACAGAACCTTTAGGCCTACTTGTTACAGTTACTGTCACAAACTGTATTAGGCCTTTAACATGTATGCCTAGGCTATTTACAGTAGGCCTGTTAAACTTTAATTTATCACTTTCGTCTATTCTAAAAAAGTAAATATTTGTGAAATTATGTTAAGATTGAAATTGTATTTTAACAATGTTTTGACATAAAAAACCCTACATTGTCCCTCAAAAAATATGGATATGTTCAGTGGCGGTGGGTGAGCTGGAAACAGAGATTGTTTAATGAACATCCTTGTTCATTAAACAATCTCATGCTGTATCTTTTGCAATAGCACACAAATTCCAGACAACCTGTGGTGTTTCGCAAGCATAATGAGCATATTTATTCTAATTACGCAAATGGTGTAGTTTATTCTGTGAATTATTTGTTTTATTGTTAATCAAGGAGGATAAAGGGGGACAGGTTGAAACTAATGATAGATTTAAGGGTAATGTTCGGGTTTCCCCTGTTTCCAGCTCACCAGCCGCCACTGGATATGTTATGTTAATTCACAGTTATTTTCATGTTATTTTACATTAGACACACAAGTTAACAGTCTATTTTTGTAATTTTATTGACATTTCCATGTATTTCTGAAATACAGGAAAAATCTGTAAAATAAAAAGGAAAAAAGCTGTTATATTACAAATTTTTTACAGTGAAATATAAAACTAATAAGGTTTACCTTAAAATTACAAAGAAAAACATTAAATTGTTAGCATGGACATAAACCTTTATATAATGAGCTACATATTTAATTACAGATAATTATTGTCATTTTACATAAATTTGTGTGTAATTTAGGAAAGCAGAAAAAATACTGTACAAATAATATAGTAATTTTTCCATACAAAAATGAGAAAAAAAATGTAATTTGTCATTATTGGCATAATACTTAAAATAACAGTTGGGTTGTTAATTTACAGATAATGTACATAATTTTACAGTTTTGTATACAATTAAAAAAAAAACAGAAAACTACTGTAAAAATTTAGAGTTATTTTCTGTAAAATTAGGTTTTTTTTTTTTTTTTTTTTTACAGTGCAGCCTACACATAATTATGCCTGCACATAATTTAAAAATAAACATCCAAGAATCCAAGAAAAAGTATACCGGGAAGTAGCCTACCTTTTTTCTGCAAGAATGGCAGAATTAGTACCTAATCTAGGATACAGATAACGGAGATCGAGTGGTTTATTGGAGCACCTGATGAATAATTACCAATTACCAATTACCAATAATTTCCCTTCCGACATTAACTTATTTCATAAGGTGAAAGCACTTTCTAGCCCTACCCTACCACAACCCCGAATCACCCCCTGATCATTTCTCAAATAATTACTATAATCCATTCCACGAAGGAGACCGCATTAATACACTGTCTCTTCCTTTCGGTTTGTCTTTATCTTTTTTCCCTCTTCTGGTGTCATACGTTTCTTTAATAGATCAGCTAAAGGTCGCGCTCTTTCACACACCGATGTTAAAAATGTCAGAACGCGGCTGATAAGGACTAGCGCACGTGTTAATGAATGTCCGCGCTCACGACAAGGGAGGTGACGTGAAAGTGATACAGTTGCTATATAATTAGCCGTCATAATGAGCAAGTTCTAAATGCCAGACATTGCCACTAACACGTTTTCAATAATAACAATTAAAATTGTTGTATGTTAATAAGCTGGATCACTTTTTTATTTCAATTGTTGTAAATTATGTATTAATTAACAGTCCTACAGCATATTGATGCCATGGACCGTACTAAATAACTAAAAGTGAAAAATATTACAACATTGTAAAGGCTTTTCTGATGTTAATTGATATTTAGGCTCCTATCGCCCCATACACTGTAGGCCTTTTATATCTGTCACATGCAAACCACGTGGAAGCTCAAATATCACTTCCCCATAAGCATGCAGTTGCGTACCCAGACAATTTCCAGGTGAGCTGGAACAATGGAAATCCTCTCTGTTTGGCACTACGTGTGTCTCAAACATAAAAAGATTGGACCGGGGACCTGGGAGGACTTCCTGCTTAGTGAAGTGATGAACATGGAAATATAGTGTTATTATCGACATGATCAGAGACGACTAGCAAGCGTTTCCTCTCATTTGCACTTCTGGAAAATGTTTTTACTTCTTGACCTCAAGGCAGGAATTGTCAAAATGTTTAAGGGGGAAGTGGAAAAAAACGTGCCATGGAAAAGGAATTGGAGCATTTTTGAAAGCAGGGACTTTGGGACTTTCTCATACTTCAGACAGCATAGAAATGGGGAAGCGGCAACATTTTTTGTTTGTTTCGTCAAAGTGTGAATATGGGGTTTCTTGTCTTTTGTGTCGTTTCATTCGGGGAGAAATGTAGGCCTACACTTTAACAGGCATTTGGTGTTTATATTTCATAACATCGTCCAGAATCCCCATCTACAGTCTGGGTCACAGTGAAATTGTACCAGATAAGTTAATGCGATATTTTTCTTCTGAATTTCACGATATGGCACTCTAGTGGAAAAGGTATTAGATCGTCACCAGTAGGAGACTATTAGTGGATTCTAATGAAAACCTCTATGACATCTACACCATTGAGCATCAGGACAACATATTAACATGCCAATTAATGACAACTTCAGCTGAAGCGCGAGCAACGTGTTCCCTTGTCCCAAAGAACTCAGTTTCCCCAAGGATAAAAGCTATTTCATAAATGTTCAATTTCCGACACTTTCTGGTTTGGGTCTCACCCTCCCACACTGAGTCCCATAGGTGAGTTTAAGGGCTGCTTTTACATCGTCAACGCTCCGAGGGGTTTGTATATCACTGCGAATGAATCCTGTCAGTTTTATTACCAGTAGGGCAGGGAACCACGGATAAAAACAGGACTTCATATACCCTCATATCTCCCTGGTCTCACAAAACAGCCTCGCTTGATCAGTTCGTTATCCCCCCCCCGTCCCCCACCCCCGTCCTTCCTTCCCTGCATTGCTCCCCTATCTGTCTTTCTTGCCGCGCATCTATGCTCGTATAAAATGACACAGCAGCTGCGCCTGCCTCCCCCCTCTCATTTAATAGAACCCCCCTCCCCTAATGAAACGGCGAGGCAGAAGGAACCCGTAGCGGTCCCGCGAGTCTCTGCTCGAAGCCAGCTCGGAGAACAAGTCAGCGCGCCGTTTCACAACAGACAGGAACTTGCTCCCGTGTCGGTATCAATCTCCATCGAGACTGACAATAATCCTGAAACGCCCCCTTCCCACGTTCCCAACGAAAACAAGGTTTCGTTTCACTGATATTTCATGAAAGGAGGGGGATTAAATAATTCTGTATTTTTACAAGCTTGAACTGTCTGTTAACCCCTCTGGCCTCCAAAAACATACTCTTAAAACCAGCTCTACTGTGAATTACTTACTGTACCTTACATTGTTCTAATTCAAATCCATTTGCATGCTTTTATTTTGCAATTAATATAATTTTGAATGCCATTCACTCTGAATTATTGATATATGGCTGTCTTTTAGGGCATGTTGTTTTCTTATTGTGGTTGTAGGGGTAAACGAGACAATGATATCCGCTTACAATTTGTAATTGTAAGAAGAAAAGGAAAAATCATCTATAGAATGATTAGAGGAAGTGTAAAATGTAATATTTTAGGTATTTTCAGTTTGTCTGCATTTAAAATTAAATCTGTTGCCGCAATATCTGTATACTTTAGAATCCCACCCTACTCCCTTAATGCATTGAAAAATTATTAACTCGCTGTAAAACAAATCCTTCAGAACACTTTTTCTGCAATGTTTTCTTTCATATCAACACAACTATTATCATTTAACATTTGCAATTATTTGGATCTTTACATTCATTCCAAGGTTACTCTAAGAAAGCAAAACAAACATTTTAAGTTTAAACCTAGGGAAAGAGATCGGTTGGATATGCTTTCATACCCCAAGTGGATTGTTTTCATTTTTCAGAGAGCAGTTCTACTGCGGATGCCCTGTAAAACCTGTGGCTGCTTTAGGATTGAGTCAGGCTTATGAAGTCCACACGTCGCTTCACTTTCCCCAAGTTACAGAAATAATGAGCTAAGTAACATACCTTTGGTGTCTATGGGGAGGAGAGACAGGTACCGTCACTGTAAGCACACCAGTAAGCCTGTTTACATCCATATTCACAACTGTTGTCGTGTACTTTGCTGTTTCAGCTACCGATACCAAAAAATATACATTTACATAAATTCAGATGGGGATGAATATGACCCTCTGACAACGGATTTGCAATATTACAGAAGCACTGAAAAATCTTCAAAGTGGCACATGAACGCTTTTTGAATTATGAGTAATGTACCTGTTGCTTGGGTGCGGCAATATGTGTCTAACAAGCAGTAATTATTAGCACAGTTAATATCCATGTGTTTTAGTTTTTAAAAGCTATAATAATAATAATAATAATAATAATAATAATAATAATAATAATAATAATAATAATAATAATAATAATAATTAATAACAACAACATTTGAGTGTTCGTAGTTAATTTTATTTCACAGTTGATACAAAATGAGTCAAGTAAGGCGGCTTCAGTTTTCCTGTAAGATGATTGTGTGATTTTCAAACAAGGAATGTGATGATAAACACACAATGTCTTGTAGGCTATATCCTTTAAATGTCTAAAGGAACAATTATGTACCGGCCTTTCGACTAATTCGGTTGGCGCCATTAATTGTAAATATTATGGAAATTTCGGGAGACAGGAGTCATAAGGCTACAGCTATAGCACCGTGGTTAGCAATTACTGAAGGCAGTGTTCTCGTGGGTCTAGTTGGGAAGCCTAGTCCCAAGAGAACGAGCAGCGCGCGCCGTTAATCAATCCGATTTAGACCGGACAGGGACACGCTTAACCGTGGCTAGCCGACACGCTTCATGTCGGATACGCACTCCGTGACCTGCATCTCATTTAGAGAGAGATGGATAGACGGGGCCAGGCCACAGATAATAGAGCAAAGATAGAGAGAAAGGCAGAGACAGACCCATTGCTAGAGATTAATATAGCAATAAGCTTGGAAAGCCTGTTTGTCAATAGATATAATTCCCTGCAAGATTAAATTATTAAGGGCACAATTTTTGACTTGCCGGTTTTTTTTTTTTTTTTTTTGGGGGTAAAAAGATGTCTCAAAGTGAAAATTTAGCCGTTGTGTTTGGCTGCACAGTGAGATGGGTTGTGTTGATTTGAGTTGAACAAAAATAGACTGCTATTTTGAATAAATTGGTAATTTTATTCATGTTTAACTTAAAATATTTCTGAACCACAGCTCTTCAATACAAAGTATACATTTAATTTAAATGCATTGCATTTAAATCTGAACTTTTTCTTCATATTCTAATGAACACACAAGTCTATTCCATTTGTATACTTGCTTTTAACCTATATTACAACAAATACATTTAAGCACATCCACTTTATATTTTCTCCCATTAATTCCAAGCCAATTATGTTTTTGAATGATATCTGACTTGCAATTTCAGAGTCAACATCATAACATAGAGACCAACTTATCATCAAATTCTTTAAAACGAGCAGGGAAAGGAGAAAGACTGTATATGGCATACAATCAAACAGGGTTGTGAGGATTTCAGACAAATTCCCAAAATCAGACAAACTCTGACATTTACAGTACACTCCTTTATTGTCAAATATACTGCTAATTTTCTGCTTTTCTTGGTACACCATGTGCATTGAGCTACATTGTGTATGTGTACTCTGTGTATTGTATATGGATATATGTTGTTTTAATTCTCTTTTAATTCTCTTTCGTAATTATGTACACTGTTGGTATCAGAGAAACAGCATTTCATTCTTGATTGCATGCAAGTGCATGATAAAATGACAATAAAGGAAATCTTGAAAGTGTCCATAATTTTGTTAGGGTGGTCTTCCTTGACTTAACAGCACTCAGAGACACACTGCTGTGTGTGTGTATATAGGCCAAATTTTTATGTATGTAACAAAGAATGCACTGCTGTCTTGAAGATTTTCAGAATGTGCTATGATATTTTAAAAGGTAAAATTTAAGGTGGCCTCACATTTTCTTATTATGAAATTACCCTACATGCATAGAAAAGTATTCCCTTCATTGTCTACGGGGTTATAGTAAACACATGTTATTTGGGCTTGTGTAGATAGAAGAATATCTGTAAATTGTCGTTATTAATTACAGTATACATGACTGCTCCATGAACTGAAATACCAGTAATAACTGATATAAAAAAAGTAGAGCAAATTTTAAAATGACTGTAGTAACACTGCGTTTTGTGTAAATGCCAACCTTATAGCCCCAGCCTGTTTAACGACAGAGTGAAACTTTGCAAAGATACATATAATTGGCATGCTGAGCACAAGACCCAAGGATATAGTTCAAGTCTTGTACATACACTATGATCCTTGAAAATAACAAATGAGGATGCTATATTGAACTTGACACACCCCTCTAGTTACAGTGGAATGTGACTGGATACAACAGAGCTGACCAGTGAGCAAGATACAAGACTATTGCTGCATATGGAATGTGATTTAAGCTTTGAATTTCATGTGGGAGACTCTTATACTCCTGAACAAGGTACAACCTGAATGGCTTCTGCAAATGTCCAGCTGTACAAGTGGATAATGTATAAAATGCAAGTTTTCCTAGACAAGGGGTTCTGCTAAGAGAATAAATTATAGTAAATACCAAAAGAATATTACAGTGTGGTGGCAGTGTGGCAGTGTCATTAAGGAAACAGATGGCAACCAAAATGTTGTGGGTGTTATTCTTGGTTGAGTCATTGCAGTTGTGTTCTTGAGCAAAGTACACAACCTGAACAATTTCAATAAAGACCCAGCTGTGAAAATGAATATGTCCAGTGAAATCTGTGGAAATTACCCTGGAAAAAGGGTATCAAACAATGCCTCCGCTGTGGTGGGTCAATAGCGTTGGAATCACACGCTGCATGTTAAGGCATGTCTGCCTTCTGCTGCACATGGAAAAAACCCTCAATATTATGTAAAAGACTCTTGGCTCAGATTACATGAAACAGGTCAATACCAGAGAAAGATGTGCGTTTACAAGACTGCCTCCCCACAACCTGCTCCCTGCAGTAGAGCGGGCTTCACAGGCTGTGTTGTCTTCTCCCTTCCATAGTTTCATAGGAAAGGGCTATGAACAGAATGCAGAGCTCCCCTATGTTATGATCAATACAGGAGGGAAGAATTGTGTTCTCAACTGGGGCCCAGGGCCACTGGGTTCACAAGCGCTGTGTGGGGACTGACAGATGATGGGGGGAGGGGGCTCTCCAGACCAAAATAAAGACACAATATTGTGCCCCCACCCCAACTCACCCCATCCAGGATAAAAGCAGAGAGTGTCTAGCATGTCCAGACCACACAGTTAGGGAGAAATGAGAGCCAGTGCCCTGTGGCAATTTGAATTTCTCACTGGGTAAAAGTAAGGAACACACTCAACCTCAGGCAGACAACAGAACATCCTCTTTTCAATATGACTTCACCCCTCAAAGAAATACAGATGGAAGACTGAGAAAAGCCTGTCTTTTTCCATGATTTTAGGAAGCACCCCTGTTGTGATTTCAGTGTGATTATAATGAAGGCAATGAATCTTCACACACAGGGTTGAATTGATCAAAATATAAAGACATTACATTTATATATTCATTTATTTATTTATTTTTCCAAGATTATTGATTTATATAAATGAAATGACTAAACAAATCAAGCAAGGATTTAGAGCCTCTTTTTTCTTGGGGGGAGATGTGGGGGTTATAGCACTGTTTGGTTTCAGTTAGTTATGTGTAATGTCAGACAAATAAGTCATAAACCTTCTCCCTAGGCATTTTCCCCAGTGACTAAAGCTATTAACATTTACACAACCATAAATTTGCAATAACACTTAATCTGCCTACGCCAATTACAACATGGGGATGACTCATGAGACAAATTGTGTCAGGGAGAGATGAGCTGGGATTTTTTTTACTGAATGTCTCCATTAATAGATTCTGATTACCTTTCCAGTTGTAGGCTGTGATAATTTTCCATTGTGAATTTAGAGTTTACACTCATTATCATTCAGTAAGGTATACCATAAAAAACAAAGTATGCTCCCTAAATCCTGAAAACAGCTTGCTTTTCTCTTAACTTTGCTGTTAAAATGCGGTTGACTTTACAATAGAAAACAAAAATTTTCCTACAAATGAAGCAATTGCTGGTGTAGGCTGTTTGCTCAGTGACAGTACGGCACAATAGTTAAGAAAGTGGGTTTGTTACTGGAAGGTTTCCATCTCAATTCCTGTGCAGTTCATTGTATTGGGTGGTCACCCTGGGTGAAGCCATCAGTTTAGCAAATAATGAACCAATTCCCCTAACCTCCTGTCTCTCCCCTCATCTGCCAGGTCAGGGCCAGTGCCATTGCCCAGGATGCAGACCAAAACTACGACTATGCTTCCAACAGTGTGATCCTGCACCTCGATGTTGGGGATGAGGTATGCGTGCAACTAGATGGCGGAAAGGTGCACGGGGGCAACACCAACAAATACAGCACCTTCTCTGGCTTCCTCATCTACCCAGACTGACTCTGCCCTGATTCACACACCCTCTCTGACCCCTCCCCTCCCTCATCCTGACCCTATCGGATACGCTTTGTGTACATATGGTATGACTAGAGACTGGAGCTCAAAAAAGGAAAGAACAAAATATTCATAGCTAAAAAATTGGGAAGTGGGAAATAAGATGAATGTATAAAAAAGAGAAAAAGAGATGTGTGAGAGTGAGGGTGGTTCTTACTTGGTATTACTGAGATTACTGAGCAGGCACAAACAAAGCTGCAGCCTCAACCCTGATGAGTAGCTTACAGGCATAAATTGTGATGATAGTGACCAAATTTTTACCATCATAAACATCATAAAATGCATCATAAAGTTCATTCATTGACCTCTGGCATGTGTATGTGTATAATCATGATTATGTACATACCCACATATACACACAAAGACACACACACACACACACACACACGCACACGCACTCACTCTCATACATTTCTTTAGTGTCATACATGTCTCCAGGCATCACTTTCTTAAGACTCGTATAGTAAGATGTCCACATGTGTTAACAGTAATACATGCAGCCTTTTTTAGTGCCATTCCTGTACTGTATTTTCAAATCAAGAGGAGCTGTCGACTGTTCTGGAGTTCTGCCTAGTTGTGGAACTGGAGGTCAGATGTGCATTTAACAGGTAGAATTGAGAACGACTTTTAGAAAATGCATTTTCAGCAGTGTTGAATAATGTCTGATTCTTTGATATCAAGGTATGTAAATGTGATCTAAGAAAATCTTTTTTTTTTTTTACGAATTACCAGTCTGGAAATTGCATCACATGTTGGAGACTTGGTATGGCTGTATATAAATGCACACACCTGTCACAGGGAAGGAATGATTAGTTTAAGTCCCCTTGCACAATTCATTTGACTTAAAGTGACTGCTTTGGCTGTCTGTGTGGAATTGGGAATCTGGCCTGAAGGTGTATATTTACAGGAGCAGTAATCGAAGGCAGAGTGGCTAACCGTGGAGTCTGTGCACTCCAGCATGGATTTCCAATATTTCCAAAGACACCGTGTAATAAAAAAATTCATTTATTGATCTGAGATGTTAATACACCCTACCTTTCAAACTGATTCCAATAGCCTATGTACTTTTTAAGTAAGGTTCATATTTGTTTTAGTTATATTTGTATGTGTCAGAAATTGAGATGTGAGGAAAGCAAGAGGGTTTGATAAATGGTCTGTAATTTGTATAGGATTAATCATGATTCTTTTATTGGGATATTATTTAAATGGTACAGAAAGACAGTGTTCTTTCATATTAATGGCATGCAGTAAATCCAATTCATGGCTTAAATACTACCAATGTATCATTGTTCCACTGGCGTCAAAATGCTATTACGTAAAGAGAGTATTTGAAATTATGTACTGTTATTCTACTATGAGTAGCATCACTGTCATCACAGACAAAACCAGTTTAAAACAATTATAAGCAAATGTATTCATATATAATATAAATATACAATAATGACCTTTAAAAAAGACTTATAGTGAAGGTTTGACATCGCTTTTGCATTTAGAATGTAACTATCAAAAGATACAATATCTTTACATGTGTGAATGAACAATATACAAAGCATGACAACTGAATCCAGTAGAATTTGAAAATATGCACACAGACAAATTCATCACCTTCAATCTATCAGAATAAAGAATGGATCAGGTGAGAACTACAGATAGACTTGTTGAGTTGTTTGAAGTTAATATGTACAGCACAATTTGAGTCATGAGGTCCACAGTATGACGTTACATCAGACAAACTGCTGAATTTCATAGTGTTTTCTGATGTTACTGCTTAAGGAGCAAGCTGCACAGACAGACTGACATTTTGCGAAAGGTTGTGCTTCCAATTGAAATGTACAGTATTGGCCATTAATACCATTTGTCAGATCTGGAGTCAGTTGTAAAGGTGTTACCACTAAACCACAAATTTTTTCAATTATATGCCCCATTCCAGTGCCATGCTCAATATTTTCAAGCAAGTTTTCCATTGCAATTACCATTACAATTATAATACACATGTTGCAGTATTAAACTTTATCATCTGTATCAGATTAACAGAACATACAATGACTAATTGTAAGATTCTATATGCTGCTGAAAATACAAATACTAAATTCTATCCATATAATCATCCTCTACAAATAGTTCCACAACATGAGTATTCTGAAGAAAAATCTAGTAATTTGTAATGTAATTAACTTGATGAAAATCAGTCTACAAGCAGGAACACTCTTAGTTTGCCTTGGCAGAGTTAACAATATAAAATCTTATGACACTTCTCTCCTTGACATTCAGCATGGCCTCATTAGTGTGCTTGTATTCCTGGCAGAATGTATGAGAATTCTGGGTAGATTCAAGCACCTTAAATCAAATCAGATGTGTGTGTATGCGTATGCATGGGTGAGTGTGTGTGCGTGTGTGGGTGTGTAACTTTGTGCTTGCACATCTGCTCGAGTGTCCGGGCTTGTGTGAGAGTGACTGAAATAGTTTGTTTTGCAAATAACCCCACCCCTTCAACAGCATACAATATAGTGTACACATGTCTGTCTCTGAGTGTATGTGACTTTTTACCTGTGTACCATACATTCACCAGGTGTGTTTTTCTGCACTAATAATGTTCAATAATTATTTAAAGCTGATGTTACTATTAACTGTACGGATTAATTATTGTCACAGTGCCACATGGAACTGTGTGTAAAAATAAAAACGTAAAACACATAGCCGCATTGTCTTATTCTTAAACAATATCTGTGAATAAAAATATTCAGATATATCTAATTTATTCTCTGTTTTCCATTGACAACAGACATCTCAGCAACTGACTAATGGAGCTCTCTAACCAGTGTACCTTTTGACTAAAGAACACACATATTGCTTTGTCTCTGACTTGTCAGTCCAAACAGCACTCAGAAGCTTCACAATACTGCTGTAGGTGTTCAGTGGTTCAAGTTCTTATATGCGAATCATCAATATGAAAAATCAATATTGCAACTGAGGAGACACCCAAACAGGTAGTTAATGTTGAGGCTGCACCCTCCAAAATATGCAGGGGTTTTTACTAAAATTCAGAAAAAATAAAAATATATAGAGATGTTTGATTCATGCTAATAACACTAGAATATCCTAGGGATTAACTGGCAGTCCTGTAAACACTCCTCCGCTTCAACAGGGTAGACTTCTAATTCAGTACGAATGTACCTTTGTATCATTCATAGTGAAATATCCTCCCAAGCTATTTAGTATGGTATTGAAGTTAGGACAGAATAATATTTGTTTTGTTTCCAAAGAGGAAGAAGAAAAAGAAAAATCTTTAATTAAAAGGGAAGGTTAATGACATTCTGGACTAAAAGGCTTCAGTGAATTTGTTGGCTTTGGAGCTACGGGGAGACCTCTGCGCTGCTCACCCCAGCCCCCTTGCACTCCCTTGGCAGATCTCTGTTGAAAGTTAATTGGACGGGGAACAGTCTGAGGCAGGCAGCATGGAGGCCTATTAGCAATTCCCCTGCCGAACGCCAAACCACGAGGATCACAGACTTGCAAAAGGATGGATTAAAATAATCAATAGGCTTTGCTTACCTCCAGCACAAATGCAACTACAGACACGTGTGCGCGCATGCACGTGCGCCCGCACAAGCACACACAAATTTTAATTAGGTGGAACACCTCTTATTTAGTGGTTGTGATGGTGGATAAAAAAAAAAAAACTTAAGGGAGATGTTTACGACCTGGGAAACATTAAAATATAAGATTTCATTGGTGACCCTCACCCTCTCTCTTTCTCACATACACACACACGTAGACTCACATACTCACATCAGCCAATCAACAGAATTGCCCTCAGATAACATCATGTTAATTAGATGTCCTCAGCATGTGTGTAAGTATGCACAATGTAAAAAAGATTCTAGTCTATGCACATACAAGTGTTATGTTACACTCTGATCAACATGCAGTTCTTTAGCACATTTTTATTGGCCAATGTGGACAGAAACTCATTAATGATGCGCTCCCTGGAGCCTGGGAAAAATGTGTTCACCTGTGCTGCAGGCCTGGATATTTTGGCAAGGTAGACTCATCTCTTTTCAGAAATTATGTGTACTGTTATCATATACGTCATTGTTTTATGCTCACCCAAATGACTGCTTTATACTGCTCCTATGATTCAATTAATCTAAATGAATAGAGTTTATCTGATAATGCTACTTGCTGTTGAAAGCATTGGCAAAGCGCTCCTTATAGTTCTGGTGACTTTCAAAGGTGCTCATGTCTGCGAAAGACTTTTTGGATTTACATCAAGAAAAGCACTGTTTGAGAATTTAATAAAAACATTGCGAGCATTTTCTATTTAAGTTAATATTAATCCCAACAGGCCTCAGCATTTTTTGAGTGAACATTTCAGGCATTCTTGTATGGGTTACCTGCTCAGAAGGTAACCCATACAAAGGCTCCCATATGATAAAGGGCTCCTCTTCTTTGCTTAGCATATTTTATTTTTGCTATTTCTTATTTTGACACACATTTATATTCATTTTTGTGTAAAGAATCATTTATTTTATTGCTAAAGCATAACTAGGTCAGGGGTTCCAAATTTGTGAATATTGTGAATATTTGTGCCACAACAGACATCCAATAGTGTTTTGTATTTTATGGGTTTTCCTTCTGAATACAAAATGTATGGTAAATATATGTGTATGTTTACATAAAAAGACACATTGTAGTCTGGCTATCTGACAAAGTGAGTCAGCATTTATTTGGCAGTGTTTTTACTCTGTATATGGTATCACTAACAAGATTGCATTTACACATTTTAGTGGAGAATATTAGGTGTAAAATTTTCCAGTATTTATAGTTTTTTTAAAAAGATTTCATATTGTTAGTTTTAGACTTATTATTTTAACTCAGTATATTTTGCTGATATTTACTCTAATATGAGGAACAATTAAAAAAGAGGAATTGTACCTCATGACAGTAATACAACACTACCCCCTATTGTTCAATATATGTAATTAATCACAAACGGGATGAGAGCAGACATGGCATATACTACAACAGACTATGTAGGTTGGTGTAATTATGGGTACAAAAAGTCTATGTGTTGATTAGTAGATGGGTAGATGGGGAATGACTTGTAATGCCTTGTAGATGGGGCAGCAGTGTACCATAGTGGTTAAGGAATAGGATTCGTAACTGAAAGATTACCGGTTCGATTCCCCATGGGGGCACTGCTGCTGTACCCTTGGGCAAGGTACTTAATGCACAATTGCCTCAGCAAATATCTAGCCGTATAAACGGTTAACATTGTAAAAACCTGTAATTGATGTAAGTCCCTCTGGATAAGAGTGTTTGCTAAATGCCAATAATGTAATGTGATGTAACCACAAGGTTGCTGGGTCATAATTTGGTGATGGTACAACTGATATATAATGATAATAATTTTACACGAGATGTGTCCTATACTCTCAACTTTGTAACAGTGTAAAGTTTTAAAAGGACCCTTTTTAGTGCTAACATGATACAGGCAAATGAATACATGCCTTTGTCTCAAGCAGAATAGACTACTGTGACGCTCTTTTAAGAACATAAGAACATATTATGACGAGAACAGGCCATTCGGCCCAACTAAGCTCGCCATTTAGAGATATAATGAGAGAGTATCTAAAACTGCATCAAGTCTAGACTTGAACACAGCAAGGGTCTCTGCCTCAACTACATGACCTGGCAACCTATTCCATGTATTGATAACTCTTTGTTAAAAATAATATTTCCTTACATCAGTGCGGAACTTACTCTTAACTAGTTTCCATTTATGTCCTCTTGTTCTACAGACTGAACTCACCCTAAAAAAATCTATTATAGTTAACCTTATTAAATCCTTTTATAAATTTAAAAACCTCAATTACATCACCCCTAAGCCTCCTCTCGCTAAGTCTAAATAGGTTAAGTAACTTGAGTCTTTCCTCGTAGCTTTTATATTTCATGCCAGGAACTAATTTAGTTGCCCTTCTTTGAACTTTTTCAAGAGCTTCAATATCTTTTCTATAGTGCGGTGCCCAAAACTGCACACAGTATTCCAAGTGAGGTCTGACTAAAGCATTGTATAATTTCAATATAACCTCCTTAGATTTATACTCAATACTTTTGGCTATATATCTCAGCATCCTGTTGGCCTTTTTTACTGCTATAGCACACTGTCTAGATCCTGTTAAGCTTGGGTCAACTAATACTCCCAAGTCTTTTTCAAATTGAGCACATTCTAGTTTTTTTCCACCCGTGAGGTAGTCTTGTCTACGGTTCTTATTTCCCACATGCAAGACTTTACATTTATCTAAATTGAATGTCATCTGCCAGGTATCTTCCCACTTTTGGATGATGTTTAGGACTTCCTGTATTACCTTAGTTGATTCTATACTGTTGGCTAGACCCCCTAGTTCTGTATCATCTGCAAATTTTACTATTTTACTACTAAGGCCTTTTGATAGGCCTTCCAAAGGAAAGTAATGAGAAATTACAGCCTGGTGCTGCAAAATTACTCATCAAAACAAAGAAGAGAGCGCGAATCACCCCAATATTCCAGTCTCTCCACTGTTGCCTATAAATTTTAGAAGTGTTTAAGGCACTAAATGAGCAAGCACTTGAATGCATTACTGACAACATATAAAAATATAACTCCTCAGATCCTTGGAGGCTGGCTTGCTCATAGAGTCACCATCAATCAAGTTTTTGATGTTTTCTCTCTCTCTCACACACACACACACACACACAATTTATGGCCCATGGCTATCTTTAGCTAATTAGCAAGTTAATTTTCCATCCTGCATCTTACTGGTACAAAGTTTGTCAGTCACTACATGTAATTCACAACATGGTTAATGCATCAAGGTTTATCCTAAATTGTCTTAATGTATAGGATCCAGTTATATTCACTAGCTGCATTAATATTATCTTAGTTTCAAAACAGCAATGAAAAAATGACATGGTGTAACTTAGCTTTCATGTCAGCTAGTTATCTAGAAATTTAGATTGGTGTGGATACTGTCATAAGATATAGCTAGCAAGCTAGTTCAAACTGAAAAGTTGAACATATTTGTTGCTATAGTGGTGCACCAATCGGTTAATGCCAATATACCACATGAAATGGTCTGATATGCAGTGTGACGGGATGGTTAAGCAATCAGACAAGCACTCCTCCCAAGTAAAGGATTGATTTTCCAAACTTGCAGGAAAAAAAAAAAACTTAAATAAAGAATAAAGAAAACAAACAAAACAACAAACAAGAAATGCTACTTCTGGGGTCACAATTAATACCAATGATCAACTAGAAAAATAAATTAGAATAGAATAGAATAGAATAATTCTTTATTGTCATTGTAACGTTTTACAACGAAATTTGAGTGCAAGCCTCAACAGTGCAAATGATCAATAAAAGTAAAAAGAGCTTATAAATAAACTGTAAAAAATAATCTAAAAAGTAAGGCTGTATAAAAGTAAAAAGAGGTAGAACACAAGTAAAAACACACAGATATCTACATTCTGCCAGAAAAAATTGCACAGATCCCTTATTTTAGAGTGAGAACCCTTATTGCACAGTGTAGAACCTTGAACATTTATTGCACAGATCAAAAACCTTATAGCACAGTATATGTGAAACATTTTATTTTAGTGGAGATATTTAAAGCTTGTACAGCTGTGGGATAAAAACTGTTTTTGAGTCGGTTTGTCCTTGTTTTAATGGCTCTATACCGTCTGCCTGACGGTAGCAGTTCGAACAAAGGGTGACCGGGGTGCGATGTGTCCTTTATGATGTCCTGGGCTCTCTTGAGGCAGCGGGAACTGTGTAGGTCCTCCAGAGTGGGGAGAGGGCACCTGGTGATTTCCTCAGCAGTCTTGACGACCCTCCGAAGCTCTTTTTTGTGTGCCACAGTGCAGCTGGAAAACCACACACAGAGGCAGTATGTGAGAATGCTCTCTATGGTGGAGCGGTAGAAGGACACCAGCAGTCTCTGGGCGATGTTGTTTTTCCTGAGGACCCTCAGAAAGTAGAGTCTCTGCTGTGCCTTCTTTACCAGTTTTGTGGTGTTCGTGCCCCAGGTCAGGTCCTTCTCAATGTGCACCCCCAGAAAACGGAAGTCGTTGACCCTCTCCACACATTCCCCGCCGATGATTATGGGTTGAATGTCCGTTTTTTCCTTCCTGAAATCAACGACTAGCTCCTTTGTCTTTGACGTGTTCAGGAGCAGATTGTTGTCTCTGCACCACACTGACAGCCTCTCCACCTCCAATTACAGCAACTCAGTCACCTCACCTCTCCTCTGACACCTCCCCTGTGAAAAATGGCTGGCTTTTATTAGCTTTACTGGAGGCTCCTGCCCCAAAACATTCCAACAAAGGGAAACATAATAAAGTATGTAACAATTATTCAATTTAGTGTTTACATAAAACACATCAATACATCAGATATAACACATAATAGGCAATGAAAAATAATGTGCCTCAGCAATACAACACGTTAAGAGTATAAACACACACTGCCATTGTCCTATCCCACATAATTTAACCTATTGTCCAGTTCCAAATAATCAATGAAGTTTTGGGAGACAAACATTACATCTTTTACATCATCAGGATGCTGACAAAACCAGACCAACTACACTGGCACATTTTCACAAACAAAACATGGTGTACATTGTAGCAAGAACAGATCAGGAACTATTATGTTAATTTGTGCTACTGAATGATATTTAAACAGAAGCAAACAATGTACTTAGACTGTGCCACAGAGTGTGGTCAAAATATATCACTCAATCAAAAAAATTAAATCAATGAAACCACAAATGTGATACCACATTTTCAAATTACATTTGACAGTGCACATTTTTCAGAGGAAAACAGAAACCCCACAGCTCTCAGGGAAAAACTGAAAAGATGTTCTCTGACACCAGACTAAGGCAGTTAAATCTGCAATATTCATTTATACAAATGAATACCTGAGCTCCCGATGACTCCACCAGTTAAGGCCCTTGTTCTGTTCTGCCAGGGCACAGTGGGTGTCATTGACCAGGTACTGTTTGCCTTAACAGTGTGAGCTCTAGCCTCTTCTGAGTCACTTGAAAAATGTAATTTTGCTGTTTTTTCAGGGCCTGAATTTGGGCGCGGGATTGCGGGTATTGCGCATATTTTTTTTAAATTCCCGCACCTTTAACCATTCTAATGCGAGAGAATCCCGCACACATTTACTGCACTGTCTGACAACGTAAATCTAATAATGGATCAGTGTGAATGCGGGGCTATTAGACGAACGGACCACCTTCCGACCTGGGTTACTTGAATTGAACCATCTCTCCCCCTGTCGCCTACTCAGGAAAAAAAAAAAAAAAAAAAAAAAACAGAGACAGACAGATAAACGCGCGCGCTGTCCCTCTCTCTCGCTGGTAAACATTCTTAGCCATGCAAACATGGACCGCTGGCTAAAACGGTCATGTACAGTGCCAGAGGTTTCACCCGCTAAGAGGAAAACTCCAGAATCCAATTCTAACGTTAATAGTGGTGGTCACAGCAGTGTGAGTGATACCGTTGACGAGAGGTCTCAGGACGAGAGAGGTAACGTCGACGTTGCACAGGGGAAGCCCAAAGACAAATTTCAGGCAGCCTGGCTGAAAATATATCCTTGGCTCGAATTTAATGATGGTGAAATGAGCTGCTCGATTTGCAAAACCCATAGCCCTGCGATTTTTACAAGCAGATGTTACAAGACGTCAACGTTAATTCGTCATTCAAATGGCGTTTCCCATACCGCAGCCATTAAACGCAAGCGTGAGGCTGATTTAGCTAAGAATGCCATCGCTAACGCGATTGAAGTAGCCCAGTTACAGTGCGAGGAGGAAACAAAAGGCCTTCTGAAAACTGCCTACTTCGTTGCAGTGGAGGAAATGCCAAATTCAAAATTTAGCCCCCTAGTTAGATTTTTGAAGGAGATGGAGTGTCCCGCTTTCAAAACTCTGTCACCGGACAATTATGGAAGTTATGTGAATGAGAAGGGAGCAACAGAAATGCACCAGGCTATTACAGACACCCTTACAGAAGATGTTGACAAGGCTGTGCTAAAAAGTCCTGTGTTTGCCCTAGTACTAGATGAGTCCACCGATATAAGCAACATGAAGCGACTCATTACATATGTGAGGTACATAGATGATGACAAGAAGATTAAAACAGCATTGTTCAGGAACAGTGAAATTATGGATGGAAGAGCAGATACCATAGTTGAGGATGTAAAGAAGTTAATGACAGAAAAGAAATTGGAAGGCAAAAAACTTGTAGCACTGTGTACTGATGGAGCTGCGGTTATGACAGGCTGCCGCCAAGGAGTTGTTAAGAAACTCAGAGATGAATTCAATTCTGCTTTGATAGGGGTACATTGCACTGCTCATCGTCTCTCTCTCGCGGCTAGTGATGCAGCCAGATCTGTGAATAATGTGAAAAAATTTCAAGAAGATTTAAGGTCTATTTTTTTGTTTTTCAGTAACTCGGCTGTTAGGAGCAACAAGCTCCATGAATTGCAGAGACAGTTAGATGAGGCTGAACTTAACTTCACCAAGCCACATACAGTCAGGTGGCTTTCAGTCCACAATTCTGTGTCTGTGGTGTGTAGATCACTGAAATCTCTTAGAGACGTCCTGGAACACATGGCTGCATCCAATAACCAGGATGCTGACAAAGCCAAGGGTTTACTGACCTCTGTCAGGCAGTTCAATTTTGTTGCCCTCTGCCACACACTGAAAGACATACTTACGCATGTTGTCATTCTCTCTAAACATTTTCAAAGGGAAGATCTGGACTTCTCCACAGTCCAACCAATGGTTGAAGGTACCAAAGAGGCCCTGAGAGAAATAATAGTCCACCCTGGCCCAGCAGAGCAGGAATTCTTTAGCTCTCTTGATGGTAACAAGTTTAAAGGAGACAAGCTTTTTGACCTCAACACTCAGAAGCCTGCCTTTGATAACATGAAGAGCAGGTATATTGGGGCACTTATAGATGAAATTGACAGAAGATTCCCTGCTGATACACTCACCATTTTGTCATGGTTCACTGTTTTGGAACCGAAAAAAGCCATGCTGGCAAAGCGATCCTCTGAGAATTTTTCTCTCTATGGTGCAGAGAAACTTGACAACATACTAGCACACTTTTCAACTGATGTGAGTGCAGAAGAAGCTCGGTCAGAGTTTGCATTGCTTAAGCAAGTCATGGTTTCCAGCGATTCGTATGCTTCCTTTTCCTTTCAAGAGTTTGCAGAGTCTGTGTTGCATGATCATGGTGGCGTCTTCACTGAAATGGAGAAACTCATTAAGATAGCAATGGTCATGCCAGTAGCCAGTGTGTCATGTGAACGTGGGTTCAGCACACAAAACAGGATTAAGACTAAATTCAGAAATTCATTGAGTAACACCAGCCTCACCAATCTGATGATCATTTCTGAGCTTGGCCCTCCTCGAGAGCAGTTTGATTTCAATAGAGCCACTATCAAGTGGAAAGAGATGAAGCAGAGAAGGCAGAGGACAGGGAGACATTAGAGCAAGAAAAAGGAGCTAAAAGGAAAAAGCAAAGGACACTGAAGAGGATCAGAGATGACTAAGAGAAGGAGAAGAAGTAGTAAAGACTACAGATATGCATAAGAATCTTGCGGTCAGGAAAGACTTGTCATGGAAATACAAAGTTCATAAATTAAGAAGTGTTTGATACATTTTTTTTTTTAATTAAAGACATGAAGAGGACAAGGATTTGATCAGAGCATGAATATAAGAAAAAAATGGATTAAAAGGAAAAGCATAGGACACTGATGCTGATAAGAGATGACCACAAGGAGAAGGAGTAAGAAAGACTATGTAAAAGAATCCTGCAGCCAGCAAAGACAAATTCTGTACATGGACTGTAATTAAGTTTATAAATTCATTCAGTGTTAAGAACAATTTGAATTTTTTTTTTTTTTTAATTCATTTTTGAATTTTGAAGTGTTTTTTAATTAAAGATATGACACAGGAGACAAGGCTCTAAGAGGATAAGACTATATTACAAGGAAAAAGCAAAGGACACTACAGATCAGAGATGACCACTAAGAGAAGTAGAAGGAGAGACTACAGAAATTTATAAGAATCCTGAAAGGTCAACAAAGACTGTTCTCATGTAAACACAAGTTCTGTACGTTGACTGAAACTAAGTTTGTAAATCCATTCAGTGTTAAGAACAGTTTGACAGTGTTTTCTTGTTTTAATTGAAGACATGATCAGCATGAGAATAGAAAAATGAGCTATAAAAAGGAAAAGGCAAAGGACACTGATGCAGATTAAAGAGATGACCAATAAAAGAAGAGACAAATGAAAGACAGTTAAAAGAATCCTGAAAAGTCAGCAGATTGTTTTAAGTTAGACTTGTGTCATGAAATTAGTTCAGTAAACATACCATTTTTAAAACCTAAGAAAAGTCTGATTTCTTTTTTAATGAAATGAAGAATATGAGAGACTTAAAGAATAGTGCATGAAGATGAGGGAAGAAGCAGCTGTGTAAAGCAACACTAAGGAGGTTGTAAAACTAGTGGACTTGAAAGGCACACAACCTTCCAAACACTTCCTAGAGCCTTACTGGTGCAGCTAGAAAAATGCAATTGGTGTTTGATGATATTACAGTCAGTCAGCAATGTCATGCTGTAAAGGTTCTTTCATTTTGTGGTGGTTTTCTACCCTCCACCCAAAACTTAACAGTGCATACCTTAGATGACTGGTGGGAATATTAATACGTGTGTATGACAATGCCATCCAAATTAGGAGATATCAGAATGAATAGTCTGCTAAAATGGATACCTTAAATGGTGACGAAGAGTTACTGTAGAGATCTTTTCGATCTGAGTAGTGGATATTTAAGCCCGCTAGTAGTGTTCCCCCCCAAAACTGTATAAATCCCCCCCAAACTGAATAAATCCCCCCCATGTGAATCACTGAGGGGGATTCCCCCCCATTTTGAAAAATGAAATTCAGGCCCTGTTGCTGTTTTTTTGCGAGGAACTTGTAGTGTGAAAAAGCCATTGGTTTCTCACAAGTGAACTGGACTGCATTCATCTTGCTTCAGCACTCATTCATAAGCATAGAGCATTTTCCAAGAGCAAAGCCAACTGCAGTACAACTGGTGATTCCAAAATGGGAAAAAAAAAACTAAAAATATTAAATACTAAAAAGAAAAGAATAACGAGAGACTCTCAGCTGAAGGGTTGGATTCCAGTGGCCTATAGGCAGGGGCGTCATGCAAACCAAATTTGTGGGTGGGCACGATTTTCATGCAACAAGTGGGTATTCTTCTAGATGTGGCTGAATAGGACCCTTTCTTATATATTGACCTTGCAAGCCTGTCTGTGGGAATTCTGAAATCAGAATCCTTATCTAGTGGGAAAAACAAACAAAAATAATTTTTAGACTTAATTGTACTAACACTAAGATTTAATTTAGGTTTTTTTTTTTAATCTCATAACCTGAATAGCCTACCACATAACTGTCCCTTGCTGGAGCATGAAGATTCAGGAGCATCTTCTGTTTGGTCCAAATCTGCCTTGTCCTGTCCTGTCCTGTCCTGTCATTTTTTAATCCAAAACGCCTCTAACTTTGTCTGCTTCATTCTACCAATGGAAATAATACAATAATATAAAATAGTCACTGACAGGATGATATTCTGTATGTGCCCTGTGGAAAGTTACTACATAGGCTACTGTTTCCATCAGATTGGAAAAAGGAACAAGGCACACAGAACAATCACACATCCACAAAAAACAACCGGCTCACAAATTAATCAGCAAAAACACACCATGCAAGTAGATACCGAACCATGTAACTATTAACGGTTGCCGTAGTGCATTATGCGGCGAGCATGAAATGAAGTAAGTTTGGCAGTGTAACATTTAGCTAGCTAGCTAGCTAGTTAACGTCAGCCAGAAAATAGTTCACGCTAGTTGTGTTCAAAATACATGACATGGAGATGGAAAAGGCTGTGTTGTGTTGATGGCTAGCTAGCAAGCACTGACGGACAGTGTAATTCGTACAGGCAAAACTACAAACTGACGAACGAGCTGTAGCTGGTCTGCCGTTATAACTAAGGATGGGAGACCTTGCTGGCTAACGTCAGCCAGCTAACATTAACATAAGTTGATAACGCAGCTTCACAGTATGTCTGTGCTAGCATATTGATTTAATTGCTAGCCAAGTAGACACGTGCGTGATATATTTTGACAGTTTTAGGCTACTGCAGCATACAGTATATTTGAGTAGATACACATTACTGTAACAATCTTTTACAACCGGCTACAGTGTAACACTGAAAATGCAAAAGGCATAAACCTAGTGATAAGATATTCATAGTAGTGTTTTGTGTTGAGCACATCAGTGTGTTGTTTGGTAGAAAGACCGATTCATATGATGGCATGTTTGTGTCATTTTGACGCAAAAAACATTTTGGAAAGAGATAAAACAGTTTTGAATGCAGTGTTTGCTTTTGATACAAATTTGTAGAGTTTTGCTTTTTGTGTTTGTGGTTTTGTGTTTTGTGTTTAGAGTTTTGAGAAAATGAGCCAAAGATTCAGAAAACGTGTAAACAATTGTGAAAAACTGTAATTGTCCTAGGGGGAGCCACTGAGCCCAAATATAACCAAAATTGTGACAAAAATACAGTTTTCTGTATACATTTCCATTTTATTATTCAATAGATTTACATTACATTTACATTTATTCATTTAGCAGACGCTTTTATCCAAAGCGACGTACAAAAGTGCATATAGTGGGCAAACAGGCACAAGGACAAGATGTGTACAAAGTAGATCAGCACAAGGTCAGTGTAGTGAGACAGAACTAATCTGATCTAAGATCACATATATCATTACACATATCAAACATATCAAATACAGTCACTGGGACAATAAAGTGCTGCTACACTACCTAGGCAAAACGTGCCACAAATACAAGGTAAGAGATAGTGCTACAAGTACGAGCAAATAATCTTAGATTTACAAGGTCAAATGGTAAGGGCATCAGTTCAGGTAGAGTCTGAAGAGGTGTGTCTTCAGCCCACGTCTGAAGGGTTGGAGTGAAGGAGTTGTTCTCAGGGGGGTGGGGAGTTCATTCCAAAACTGGGGGGCGATGATGGAAAAGCGACGTTGCAAGGAGCGTGGGCCTTTCATTCTGTTGGTGGGAGGAGCGAGGCATCCAGATGTAGCACAGCGAAGTTGTCGAGTGGGTGCGTAGGGTAGGATGAGGTCCTGGAGGTAGGTCGGGGCAGACTTTTTTGCAGCAGAAAAGGTGAGAATTAAGGTTTTGAAGCGGATCCTGGCAGCAACTGGGAGCCAGTGGAGGGATTTCAGTAAAGGGGTGACACGGGAGGTTGTAGATCAGCCTAGCAGCTGCGTTTTGGATGAGCTGCAGCGGCTGAGTGGTGCAGGCTGGGAGGCCTGCAAGGAGGGCATTGCAATAGTCCAGGTGGGAGAGCACGGTGGCCTGGACAAGCAGCTGGGTGGAGTAGGTGGTCAAAAAAGGGTGAATCCTCCTGATCTTGAAGAGGAGGAATCGACAGGAGCGTGTTGTCTGTGAGATGTACTCGTTGAAGTCCAGCCTGTTGTCGAGGGTGACACCCAGGCTCTTCCCAAATGTGGAGGAAGTTACTGTGGTGCTGTCAACAGTAACTGAGAGCTCTTGAAGAGGGCTTGGCCGGGATGAACAGCAGATCAGTCTTGTCCAGGTTCAGCTTTAGGTGGTTGGAGGCCATCCATCTGGAGATGTCAGCCAGGCATGCAGAGATCTTTTCATTGACCTGGGGGGTGGAGGGAAGAAAAGAGAAGATTAGTTGAGTGTCATGAGCATAGCAGTGATTAGAGAAACCATGTGAGTTTATGACTGAACCAAGTGAGTTGATGTAGATGGAGAAGAGGAGGGGTCCCAATACAGAGCCCTGGGGGTCACCTATAGTGAGGAGAGTGGGTGTGGAGGTGGAGCCTTTCCAGGAGACCTGGGAAGATCTACCGGTCAGGTAGGACCTGAACCAAGAAAGGGCGGTCCCAGAGATGCCAATCTCCGAGAGCTTGGCGATGAGTAGCTGGTGATTGACGGTATCAAATGCAGCGGAGAGGTCGAGGAGGATTAGAACGTACAGCACGCTCAAGGGATTTGGATACAAATGGCAGGAGGGATACTGGACGGTAATTGTTAATTTCAGATGGGTCAGCGGTGGGTTTTTTTTAGCAGGGGGTTAACCAGAGCATTTTTAAGATCTGTTGGAACCAGGCCAGTAGTTAGAGATGAGTTGATGATGGAGGATAGATGCGGGGTGATCTCACCGGATACAGACTGGAGAAGGGCGGAGGGAATGGGGTCAGGAAGGCAGGTTGTGGCTTAGTGGGTTGTGATGACTTGAAGGACTTCTGAATCACTGAATGTAGAGAAGGAGGACATGTGGTGACTGGATGCCTTTCCGGTGGTTGTGGTTGTAGCTGGAGGAGTGAAAGAGTCCCAGATGCTGGACATCTTCGCTTCAAAGTGGACCTTAAAGTCTTCTGCAGAAAGAAGAGAAGGGGAGGGGGGGGAGGGGAGAGAAGAGTGGAAAAGGCAGAGAAGAGATTGGGGGGGTTAGTGATGTTTGCATTGATTTTGTTATGGAAAAAATGAGAACTTAGCTGCTGTTGTTGCAGCTGTAAATGCTGTCAGGAGGGAGTTGTAGCCCGCTGGATTGTCAGAAGATCTGGATTTCCTCCACTTCCTCTCGGCAGCCCGCAGTGCAGCTCTATCGGACCAGAGGGAGTCGGTCAACCATGGGGAGGAGGGCGACAGCCGTGATGACCTGGAGATAAGGGGACAGAGAGCATCTAGAGATTGAGACAGACATGTGTTAAAAACAGTTGTAGCAGCATTAGCAGGCATGTTTGAGAAGGAGGGGAGGGGAGGGAGGGCGGAGAGAACAGTGGAGGTGAATGTGAGTGTGAAAGGGAGTGGAGGTTCCTCCTGAAGGTGGTAGTGGGGATATCAGAAGAGCTAAGGGGGGCAGGGAGAGAGAGAGAGAGAGAGTAAGATACAAAGTAGTGATCGGAAAAATGGAGGGGAGTCACCGTGAAGTGGGACGTGGCACAGTTCTTTGTGAGCACAAGGTCAAGCTGGTTGCTGGATTTGTGAGTTGCAGGAGACGGGAAGAGGGTGAAGGAGAAGGAGTGCAGGAGTGAGAGCACGCTAGCCGTTGAGGGGCTCTCAGGTTGGATGTTGAAGTTGCCCAGTAGAATCAGCGGGGTGTCCGGGAGGGAGCTCAGGAGCATGTCGAGTTGGGGGGCGATATAGAACAACAATGGTGAGTTTAAGGGGGTGAGAGACAGTTATTGCATGGAATTCAAAAGAGGTGATAGAGTGGCTCTGGAGGGGTAGGAGGCAATATCTCCAGGATGGAGATACAAGCCGGCCTGTGCCCCCTCCTCTGCCTGAAGACCGTGGTGTGTGTGAAGGAGTAGGACGAAGTCAGGGCAGCAGGGGTAGCAGTGTTGTTAGGAGAAATCCAGGTCTCAGTGAGAGCCAGAAACTGAAGTGAGCTGGTCCTGGTGTAGGCAGTGATGAAATCTGCTTTCTGGACCGATGACTGACAGTTCCAGAGTCCACTCGCCACTGAAGAGGACAGAGTGGGATGGACCAGGGTTGCGTCTGCGGGTTGTGTCTTCTGGCAGAGGTATCAGTCCAGGTAGAGTCTGAAGAGGTGTGTCTTCAGCCCACGTCTGAAGGGTTGGAGTGAAAGCTAATTTAGCTATTGTGCTGGAAGTTGCTCTGGATAAGAGTGTCTGCTAAATGCATGTAATGTAATTTGGAGAAATGTGTGCTTTGGATTAAGCTTTGCTGTAGACCACATTTGCAACTTGAAGGCCTTTTGCACCAAAGTATGATGTCAATCAATTTACAGTTTTCTACAACTGCTTTCACACGTTTTCTGAAACCAGGTCTCATTTTTTCAAAACTCTACACACAAATCCAAAAATTGCACACACAAAATGCAAAATGCCTCCTATCTCCTGCGAAATGAAATGCTGCATTCAAAATACCATAAACACATCTCAAAATCAAGTATTTGCATCAAATGGCAAACACTTTTTTCACAATAGTAAATTTTTGGATATACCATGTACACACTTGTTCTAAATCTAAAGCTCTTTCATCTTTCATAGGCTTATATGTACATTTCAATACAATCTTTCAGACCTCATCATAGTATGGAAACCGCTCTCCTGAAAGTGCTCAACGATCTTCTTCTTTCCTGTGACAATGGCTGTATCTCTCTTTTTGTGCTACAAGACC
Organism: Megalops atlanticus; assembly: GCA_019176425.1. Taxonomy (NCBI): domain Eukaryota; kingdom Metazoa; phylum Chordata; class Actinopteri; order Elopiformes; family Megalopidae; genus Megalops; species Megalops atlanticus. The sequence continues at coordinate 1,378,120 of CM032882.1, read as the reverse complement.
TAAGTGCAGCCTTTGATACCATCAATCATCGTATCCTCCTCAGCCGCCTCGAAAACCTGGTTGGCGTAAGTGGACAGGCTCTATCTTGGTTTAGGTCATATCTATCAGAACGATATCAGTTTGTCTCCATTAACAATGAATCTTCCGCTCATTCCAGATTACAGTTTTTTATGATTGCTTAAGCATGATTTTGAAAACAGGGCTCATTTTGTCAAAACACTACACACAATTCACACAACCACACACACAAGTAGCAGAACACCTTTTGCAAAATGAAACACTTCATTCAAAAGTATACAATAATTTATAAAAACCCAATTTTGTCACCGAATACTACAATACAGTTGGCTGTATTGTAGTACAGTATGATAACCCACCACACTGTGGCCATCCATTCCTACAATGCAGTGCAGTAAATGGGTGGCTTAGAGCTACAAATGTTTATGTAATACTATACAGTAATACATATTTTACAGTAATTCTGAAGTAGCCAGTAGATAGTTGCATACCTGTTCTCATTTCTAAAGGTTCTAATTATGGATGCCACTGTGAACCGACTCAAGTTGGGCTGGACTCTCAGTCCAGCCTCCCTCATAGTTAACCCGTGGTTGATCACACGATCAATGAGCGTAGCCCTAATCTCAGAGACAGCTCTCCTTCCTTCTCTTCTTCGCCCTCGTCTTCTTCCCCGTCTACCTTGTGCTCTTCCTCCTCTTCCAGCTCTTCCTCCTCAAACTTTTCCTTGTCCCCTGCCTCTCCCTCCCACTCCCCTTGCTCTCCCTGCAATGTTTGCATCCATTGTTCTAAACAGGTAATCTGACCTTTGGCCTATTTATAGGTCTATACTAAAGCAGTGATTGGTTAATGATCAGTTAAGCAATTAGTGTTTTCACATGTGAGGAGTGGCTGTGAGACACTGGTGAATAAGTGTAGCATTTTGATTGGTTGTGTTTGGAAAAGGCAAGCAAGTTACTTCCTGTTTGATTTTTGTGTCTTAGGTAGAGAATTGTGTGTAGTGTTTTGCAAAAAGTGTTTTATGAAATTGAAAACTGAGTGAAAGGCTGACAATTAGCTTATAGTTTTGCAGACTTGGTGTGTGGTTTTGCTCTTTGAGTGAGAGGTTTCAGAAATCGTGTGACATGTAAAGATTTTGTGTGGAAGCAGTTTAAAAAAACTGTAATGAGAGAAAATATTAATTTGAGATAAAGATAATGATGAAAGATGAGTTGGAAAGATAAAGATGGTATCTATGTGCACCGTTGATGATTTGATCACAATCTTGTTGTCAAGGGAGAAAATAGATGCAAGACCTATGAAGAATAGTGGTGATTATTTAGTGATCATTATATTAGTAGACTGATCAATTTAGTAGAATTAGTAGACACCGGGACAATGATGATTGTATTCTGTGTAGTTTTTAGGCTGATCACAGAGCTATGGCCTATGACCTACATTCCAAGTGATGCTGCTATGTAGACACACTGTGTGTACGTGGTAAAAGGCCATACCAACGGAAAGGCCCATGATTTCGAGCACTCATATAGCTGTAGTTCAGTACTAGGTCACTTACTTTATATTTCAGTGCATATATCACTATCACGATGCTTTAGGTGTATATATCATAACCAAGATGCCTTAGATCTTTGACACTCTTATATTAAAGATTTGGTGATATAGGGACTCACTACCCAGCGGGACTTTCTCCCACTCCATTCCCTTGTCTGTGTTTGTGACAAGAGGAGTTGGGTCAGTGTGTGCTCTCCTATCAACCTAGGAAGAAATGTTTTTCCAATTAGGTGCCAGACTCTAGGCGATGCAAGGTCAGTTATCATTAAACATTCTGAACAGCTTATGTCACTCTCAGAATACTATAAGATGTTCTTTGTACGCAGAGTTTCGCACTCTATCTCTCTACCCCCAACTGCCAACGGGGAGGAACTGGACCGTGAGAGGTTGATGAGTGTGTAAGGCGTGAAACTCTAAGTGTGAGACTTAGTAACATCTGAGACTGCGAAGCCTTGCTGTACCGAAGATCATCAATAAACATCTTTTACCTCTTCTACAATTACAGTCCAGACTGAAGTTCTTTGTACAACAGTTTATTAGTTAGCTTGCAAGTGCATCAATTTCACCGAAAGCCAACACCTATTTCAGGGTATCTGTGGGGTAGTCTGAAACACTTTTACAAATGCTAACACCTAACATAAAAATAGAGGACCACTAACTAGGAGTAACCCATTGATCCAGAGCAGTGTTTGACAGTGTGTTTACAGTAAGTTATGTAGCTAACGTGTAGCTCCTTTTCTTTAAGAGAAAGTTGCAACTCATAGAAGCCCATTGTAGCCAACTGCTAAAGTAGTAGTGTTGGGCAGTCTGAACAAACAAATCTTTTTAAACAAATCTTTTCAGTATGCTGTATGTACTGTTTCACTATTGTAAAGATTTGTTCATTTGTCCATTTATCTCAAATCCCATCCATTCTGTGCTGATTTCTTTTGGGTGTGAAAGTAATGCTCCACAGCACACTAAAGACCTTTTTGGCAACATTTTTTTTCACAGCTATTTAATACTTATTGTGGACGTTCAATCAGGGAACAAATTCCCTCCATTGTTTTGCTGCAGTGCACACTGCGTGATGATATATTTTCCAAGTTACCACCAGTAACTAAAGGGGTGAGGCTAAGTGAGGATTATATAGGCAGTTTTCTGGTGCAGGATTGTTATAAGCAACCATTTACACATTTTAAACTTGGTCATTTAGTAGCCGCTCTTATTCATCGCAGCTTCCAAAGTGACAATACAAAATGCATGTAACAAAACAGCATGAAATGGTTTACAAAATAAAGACACAACAAAGCATGTACCAAAACAGTGCCAAATGCAGTGCTGAGATTATGATCGAGTGCATATATGTTTCAACATGTAAGTGAAATGCAATATCTCTAACAGCATGTTAACGAAAGTAATTTCATGTTTTACACAAAGACTACAACATTACAAAACAAAGAGGTACTACATACCATGTAGCAAAACTACAACATATAAAAAATTACATAAATTGGAGAATGTGAGATCACACTGGGGTAGGTCACTGTCTTTGCCAATATGTGACTAGTGATTCTGCTGTTCTGACCATTGTTCGAAATGTTCACGCTGCCCTTTGTCCTGAGGATGGTATAGGGTTATATTGCTTTTTTTTATTCTATACCAGCTGGACCAGATCACTGCAGCTTCACAGTTACTACCATGCTTGGAATGAATGCAGTATGGACTTCTCAGCATTTCCTAAAACTGGCACAGGCACTAGTTTTTGTTTTAGAGTCCCACTCATGGGAAAATGGCCATGTATGAATAATCTTCTTGCATTCACCAGCCACTGCATGTGACAGAGCAGCTATTTCTTACTAAATTTCTTAACAAAGTGCATATAATAGCTGGAAAAACCCAGCGAGGACCTCACCTGAAAGCACTCATAGAGTGACACATTTTGGGGTCACTCACAATCTGCCACAGGAGATCAGCAGATTTCTTCTGTCAATATCACCCAAGCAAGGTATAACATTTTCTGTGAAAAGAAAGAGAACTTACTCAGCTTGACCTTTAGACTAAACATGGGAAACAGGATAAAATCACCTTAAGGCATCGCCCCAGGTTCAGTGAGAAGTAGTACATTACCACATTATGGTAGAAGAGACAGAGAACAATGATTTCCTAGGATGCACTCAGTTACTATCTGGAAAGTGCTGGGTGCATTTCATAAGAGAGATGGCATGAATAATTCAAATGATGTACAAAAAAGGCAGTGATCCTAGTGACTGTCCCTGTTGTACCAATATTTAAACACTAGATTTCCAGGTAAATTTCCAGCACCACTAGAATACAACAGTAAAACCACAGCATCTCTTCTTTTGCTGTCTTCTATAAGTAAAAAGCCCTGGAATGAGCTTGCTGGATTTGGTGACATGGTCCTGAAGATCTCTCCTAACAAGTACTCATCTCTGTGGGATCTTTCCCCTCAACTTCAACATCTGCTTCTAGGCACCCTAAATAAGGGATAGATATGCCTTTTCTGCTTTAAGAGCAAACCACCCACAATCTCTCAATGTATCAATACCCTTACATCCAATATTGTCGTGAAACCTCCTCTTCAAGTTAGATACCAAGGAACATGTATCAAGGAAAAATACATACAGTAACATCCCCCATTACAGTGTTAATGGTTAGCCTTTGTTCAATCAAACACTGGGAAGTTTTCCTCTCTTCATTTATTTGACCACCTGATCCCCACATTGATACCCACCTTCAGCCTTTGTTCTCACTGCAATGGAAGAGATTTTCTCTGTTGTTTTGCCTCAGCAACATTCCTCACCTCTTTGGTTGATACAACAGCAAAATGGTACTAACACAGTAAGATCACTCATGCCCCATGTGAAGTCTGGCAATATACCCCTTAACTCCCTTTCTACTCCCTAACTGCTGTATCTCCCAAAATTTCATATTTACCTTATCCAGATGCATTTGCTGTTTCCTCATTGTTTCTAGGATTTCTGGCAAAACTAGATCCCCTTTAGGCTGAGCAGCCACACGTACTTCACATGAGCAAGTTGGATCATTTAAATGATTCCCTGGTCGATCTAGATCCACCTCACCTGGATAGCCTCTGTGCTGAGCAGTCAGGCACCTGCACTCTGCCTGCATGAATCTGCATATGACATGTCTCCCTCCAGCTCATGTCCACACAAGCTTGGTATGGGGACTGCATAGAAGTGGTGGCTGACATCATGTGTTTTGGAGGAAGATACAAATTTGTCTCACACTCCCAGATTGTTGGAGTGGGTTACAGCTACTTGGCGTCTTTTATGACACAATTGGGCATTCACAAATGGGAGAAAATGGGGGAAAATCATTGGACATTACAAATTTTAAAATAAAGACAGAAAGTAAATGTTAGGAGCAGGTCTGTTTAGTAGTAAGTAGTGAGACCTCTAAGACATCTAAACCATGTTTTTTGTTATTATTATTATCTTATTTATCTAATTATTGCCACTGTCTCCTATTGAAAATACGTGTGTACCTAATGTCTTTTAAGGAAAAAAACCTTTTTTCTGTTGTATTATTTTTGTTCCTTTTTAATCCTATATGAATAAATATGAGGGGCACTGTATATCAATAGTCTTGAAGTACTTCAAATAATGTTCATGAAATGTGGAAATATATGGAAATGTGGTATAAGGAAAAGTACTAGATGGGCCCCAATGTTCTAGGTGAAATATTTGCCTTCGTACTGTCTACCAAACTCACTCACATATGATGGGGAGCCCCATGATTGTGGGGCAGTGAGGAATGCAAACTCAGAAAACATCTTTAGAATTGCTAGGAAAGTCAACGATACACAATTGTATCTTGATGGTTCAAGATACTGGGATGCAAATTGGACAGGACCACATGAAAATGTGGACACCTGTGGGGAGGGAATTCTTAATCTTAGAGTTAAAGGGAAGAACAAACCAACATACAAATGGTATCATGCTGACCAATGCGAATGGTATAAAAATACAAGATGTTAAGCTGTCAAAAGAATAAATACTGCACTTGATGTTTTCGAGATTACATATGCTGAGCCACTTTCCTCATCTCAAGCCATGATGCAGTTGAGAGCCTATCAAGGGGGGCTAATGGGACAACTTCTCCTGACTTCATGCTCAACATTTGCGGACTGCAGTGACACAGCAGGCAACTATGGGTGCACAACAATGGACCAGCATATGTATGGTACAAGGACTACAATGTAACCTGTCACATAAACGCCACATGTCGAAAGAAAGCTGCTGGACAGAGAAAACAGTGCAAGTGTTCAACAGGCTTCACAGGAGATGGAATTCATGGGTGTAAAGACATTGATTAATGCAGGGGAAACAAGCTGCCGTGCACCATGAACCAAATTTGCATCAACACATTGGAAAGCTGTGACCAGACCAAGTGTGACTGTAAGTTTGGTTGGAAGATACATCAGAAACAAGAATGTGAGCAGCATTGCCCTGGAATGTGGTCCATGCCAGCTAACAGAATAATCACTGTTCCTGCACCACACACTTACCTTTACAATGTAAAATGGGAATTTTCAGCAATTGTAACAGACCTTAAAGACATAAATATTCAACTAATTGACTCTTGTAAAGTGACCCTATTATCGATAGATCTTTTGACTTAGTTTTTTTAAACTGCCTACACACAAAATCTTTACATGTCACACGATTTCTGAAACCTCTCACTCAAAGAGCAAAACCACACACCAAGTCTGCAAAACTATAAGCTAATTGTCAGCCTTTCACTCAGTTTTCAATTTCATAAAACACTTTTTGCAAAACACTACACACAATTCTCTACCTAAGACTCAAAAATCAAACAGGAAGTAACTTGCTTGCCTTTTCCAAACACAACCAATCAAAATGCTACACTTATTCACCAGTGTCTCACACCCACTCCTCACATGTGCAAACACTAATTGCTTAATTGATCACTAACCAATCTGGCTACAGAGCCAGAGTATTGGACTGTACCATATCTACTGATCTGTATATTCTTTTGTCTGTTACAGAGAATATTGGAGATGGATGCTCATGCCATTCTCCATGAATATATTTACGTGGATGAGGTTGGCTTCAGCCTCACCAAAACTAGGCACAGGGGGAGAAATGTAATAGGACGGAGGGCCGTTATCAATGTCCCTGGACAGCGTGGGGGAAATGTGACCATGTGTGCTGCCATCACGCAGAACGCTGTCCTCCACCACGCCACACTTGGTCCTTACAACACTGCCCATATGCTCACTTTTCTGGAAGCAATTCACAATATGCTTGTTCCAGATCAAAATCCGGATCCAGGGCAGCCCAGATTTGTGGTAATATTGGACAATGTAAGTTTTCATTGGGCTGTTCTGGTCCAAAACTGGTTTGCCACCCATACACAGTTCACAGTTGTGTACCTCCCCCCATATTCACCTTTTCTAAATCCTATTGAGGAATTTTTCTCTACGTGGTGCTGGAAAGTGTATGATCGTCAGCCCTATGCCTGCATGCCGCTTCTCCAGGCATTGGAGGAGGCATGTGGGGACATAGACACTGCCTCTGTGCAAGGTTGGATACACCACTCTAGGAGATTCTTCCCTTGCTGTTTGGAGGAGGGAATGCAGCTTAGCACTGGTGATTTGCCACCCCCCAAATAATTTTTTTCTTTCCTCTAAAAATTCTACTCTTGGTTTACATATGTTTATGGTTTCTGTACAAATTCCCATATGGTATATGGTTTTGTTTTCTTGTATGCCATACAACACTGTACTACAGTAACTACACTAATGTTCTGGAAATGTTCTGTTTCAACATTGCATTGGTGTTTACTGTGTACATTTCAACCCCTCTCAGCAGATTACTTTCACTCTAGAACATTGTATGGAAATGTAAATATAAGCCTACGAAAGACAGAAGAGCTTTAGATTTAGAACAACAGTGTGTACATGGTATATCCAAAAATTTACTATTGTGATTTTGAGATGTGTTTATGGTATTTTGAGTTTCATTTTGCAGGAGATATGAGACATTTTGCATTCTGTGTGTGCAATTTTTGGATTTGTGTGTAGAGTTTTGAAAAAATGAGACCTGGTTTCAGAAAACGTGAGAGCAGTTGTAAGAAACTGTAATACACCTGGAATGGGAGGAATTAGTGCTCAGAGGGGTAGCTGAGAAGCGAAGAAAGCACAGTGTACTTGGGGACTTGGGAGGTGTATTTGCTTCAGAACACAATAACACACAAAAGTATGTAGAGATCATGGGATGGTAGTAAAGGGTGTGGAAAATATGGGCTATAGAAAGCTTAGAGGGTTGTGGTGTTGGTAAGGAGGTCATAATGTGCTCAGGTGATAGGATGAAACAAGACTGATGTTTTGTGTGATTGTGTGATTTCCACAGAGACTGTAAAGATTTGGTAACAACACCTGTTGTATTAATGAAATTAACCACACCTTGACTGTAATAGATTTACAATGTAGAGGTAATGTGTTCTGTGTTCAGGTTGTCTACCCAATGAACATTGGTGGCTAAGCTGTTGTACAAAAAGGACAGAATTAATCTTTTAATCCAGGAAATTACCCCCTTTTGAATGCAAATTTACATACACACCTTCACACAAAGGTTCTTTGATGGGGAGGGTCTTATGGGGTATAAACAGAGGTCATGATTTCTGTGCTCTTGGTATTTGATCCACCTTGCAATACCCAGCGTATGCCTTCACTGTGAGCTATACTACTTTTGTTTTGCAAAAAAACATTGTGTAAGGAAAAAACAAGGCGCAATTCCGATCTTCGCAGAAAAGACTTCTTTATTTACAGGAACGGCAGTTGTCAGAAATACGTGAAAACGCACTCTGGGTTCAGCGGAGTCAATCTGACCATGAGGGTCCACTGAAGACATTTTTTATACAGATGCCGCGCTTTGATCAGGATAGACAATAATCAAATAACTATCAATAAGGGTGGGAATACATGTGGTGAACTACCGGAGGTCTGGTAATTAGATTGTCTTCCCTAGCAAGAACAGTTCTCAATCACCCATCGCTGGTTCCTTTAGAAGTATCAATTGTCGCAGCAGCTAGCTGCCGCCAAAGTGATAGTTGAAGTCTGTGAGCAGGACTGTGGTTACAATAAGGCCATCTAGACAAATGAATACAGGTATTAGCATACCTTAAGTGAGAGGATCTGTGCTATCTTATGCTGCACTGAGTGAGCTGGTTTAGGGATCTGGACCAAAATCTTACAATTGTGTTGCAAGTTGGAATTCTTACAGTGGTTTTGACAGAGGATCCATAAAGCAGTAATCCAGAGTTTATAATCCTCCATGCCTAATCTGCCCCCGTGAAAAGCTTTGTATTGTGAAAAGAACACATGCTTCAGATCAAATCTCTCTCTCTCTCTCACACACACACACACACGCACACACACACAGTGTGGAGCTACATTACATTCTAACCAGCTTCACTTAATATCAGTCATTCTGAAACATACACAGAACTCCTGCTATTTGTATTCTGCCAGTGCAAGGACCAGGTACAGTGCTCCATTTCTGTTTACATAATGTGTGTGTATGTGCCTGTGTGTGTGTTTTGGAGGACATGAGTATTGAAGGAGAGAAACAAATAAACAAAAACTTCAGCAATATCATGAGATTTAACTGTAGTTAATATATAAACATATTAAGATGACCATTTCCAAACTTTTAAAGTGTCATTTGGTACACAAATGTAAAGTTTATGTCTTTGTAACTCTTGAAAATAAAAGAAAGATTCTAAAAATCTTTCTAAAAATAATAATATACCAGAGACAAATAGGTAACCCCTCAAGTATTTTATAATATAATAAAAAAGTGCCAACTTGCCAGATGATTCAGCACACCGTCAGTATTTTATACTTCAGAGTAATAGTTCCTTCTTTGTTATCAGGTTTTGTTCTCTCCTTTCCTCCTAGTGAGAAGAATGTGGTTTATTCAATTTCCTTGGGATTAAAAAGTGGGACAAACAGTTTGTGGTTATGTAAATTAATGGTATTCTGTGAATGAGTAACAGTGAGCATTAAACTGTATATTTCCCACCACTGGGTGCTACAGTGGTCTCTGAGCAAAGACGAGTGAGGAGGGGGGACTAAGTCTATTTTGCAGTGTTCTGGGACCTGGTTTACTGTATATACAGGATATAAAGCTAATGTGAGAATGTTATTGTCTTTGCACACAATGCATTGGAACATTTCCCTGTGAACAAGTGTAGTAGAAAGAGCATGAACAACCCAGTTTTGTGAGGAATGACAGTAATCTGCTTGCTAGTTCATTTGTCATTATTTTCAGACAATGTCATGGACAAAACTAATTGTACAGCAAATATCAAATCCTAAAAGGTTAATTATATGAGTATGACTATTATAAACCCAGTAGACAGGGGAATGAGAAAGTCCACAACTGGATTGTCCATGACAATTTCGACTATGTTTTGTTCCCCAAGATTTTTGTTAGCAAAATTAATCATTTTCGCCATTAATTTCAGTTCAGAATAACTTATTGCAGCATAGTGACTCACTGTTAGCATATCAGTCGTCCTGTTACTGTTTTTAGAAATGCCATTAAAAATATTAGGCTAACAGTGACCGGGAGCTCACAGGCGGAGCACATTGGCTTCGTTCCGCCGGGGATAGGGGTGGGTACGTCGGCAGGGGCTTCGGTCCCATTAGCAACAGTGACCCCTGCTGGTCGATCGGGCGCCTGTGGTCCACGTGCCAAAAGCTGCATATGAAATGTCTTCCTCCGACTCATCTCTGTGCTAGCTTGGCTTGTGGACCGCAGAGCGAAAAGAAGCAGCGGCTGACATCACGTGTCTCGGAAGAGGGAACGTGCTTGTCCATGCTCTCCCGGATTGACAGTGGGGGTTGCGCAATGGGACCGAACATCAATGACTAATTGGGCATTCCAAATTCGGGAAATTGGCCATTCCAAATTGGGGAGAAAATGGAAAAATGACCAAAAAAAAAAAAAATATTAGGCTATTCCTTGATTCAAATGTCCTTGTCTTACATAGTTTTCCTGGCTGCAAAATATAATTTTTCTATAACTGGCCAATCAAACTGGCCAAAAAATTGATCACAATTTACCTTAATATTGGCTAGAAATCAAATTTATTCAGATAAATATAGAATCAGATCAAATATTGACAATGTATACTAAGATTATATAAATAAATATTTAAATATACTTCCACAATTAAAGAATAATATGAATGTTCAGTATTATGACATACATAACAGTTTCAGAATGACAGCACCAGGAGAAGACGCTGCTCATTTGCCAACATCACAATTATTGAAAACACTTGTTCGTGTCTATGTCCCCACATGCCTCCTCCAATGCCTGGAGAAGCGGCATGCAGGCATAGGGCTGACAATCATACACTTTCCAGCGCCACGTAGAGAAAAATTCCTCAATAGGATTTAGAAAAGGTGAATATGGGGGGAGGTACACAACTGTGAACTGTGTATGGGTGGCAAACCAGTTTTGGACCAGAACAGCCCAATGAAAACTGACATTGTCCCATATTACCACAAATCTGGGCTGCCCTGGATCCGGATTTTGATCTGGACCAAGTGTAACCTCCCCACCCAGTGCTAAGCTAACCAATACACACCAGTTACATATACACAGGTGGTAATCCTACCAGAGATACCTTAAAAAATGCATGGGAGGAGCAATGGTGGGGTGTACCAGAAATATACTCATTGTCTAGGATCTCGCTTAGGTGACTGGGAGATCTCGGGTAGCTCGGATGCAGCTATACTGCTATAGTGAACCTTAACTCCCATGCATAAACATATTTTGACTCATGAGCCCCCACTTTGAGCACTTAACTCAAAGAATAAAATGCTATGTTTTAACCTGTAGTGGCTCCTTTAAGACTATACTATGCAGGCAAAACTTTACTCCTTAATAGTATAGAGAATTTCAGTTACCATTCATTGTATATATAAATAATAATAATAACTAAATAATTCAATATACGTCATGAACAGACAGGCAATGCGTATCTTTAGCAACAACCGTGGCATTTATTTAAACACCATTGAATAATTTCATGCTTAACTTTAGAGAAAAGAAAAAAAAAATACAACAACACACCCGGGTTTTATTTTATACTCTGTTCGTGGTACTATATGTTGGCGCGCATGGTGGAGCTCATGGGAATCCTCATCGTATGCAGCTGACCCGGTTACCTTTGTAGTCGCGGCGAAACAGAATACAGGAGCTGGGAGCGTCCCTAATGGAAGCGGTCCCGTCTGACTGACGTCTGAGGCGGCCTCGTACCGATGGGAAGATCTAGGTCCTCTCGTCTTGAACAGCGGCAGCGAATGGTCCGGCTACGAGCAGCCAGTAGCCCTTTATCAGTGCAGGATCCGTCCTCCACGGCCGAATCGGAGCAAAGACAAATAATGCTGGACGTATCCACTACAGTCCCGGAGCGACACTTAAAACTTAAGACTAAAAAAAAAAAAACCAAAACGACGTTAGCTGAAAGGCTTAGCCCAGGCTACATTACACTCTACACTCTGTGTAGCTGTGCTAATTGCTACATAGCGGGACTACGCTAATTCTCTCGGTCGCCAGAAACACGGAATAGTAGGAGGATTTCAGGTGCCCATCCATCCACGTACACACACGGTCCACTTTTTTTTCCCTGCGGCGTATAACCTCGTAACCTCCTAACTTATAGCTCTAATTTTTAAACCTCCAACCATCCGCTATAGCAAACTCACCAACAGGTCCCGCACTTTTTTTTTTTATTTCTCACTCTCCACTCTCCCCTAAGCATCAACTTCCGTACCCCTTACACTAACGATTGGGCAAATGCAAATTTAAAAAAAGTAACTTACACAGCTATAGGCTGTTGGTATGAACATTTGCTCTGCATGAACATTTTATATTAGTTCACGTATGTATCACGTTTCTATCACATGAACCATGAAAGCGACCAATAAAAGAACTGCAGCGGTGCACACAGACATGGAATGGCAATTACTCAGAACAGCATCTGACAATGGAAGTACGGTCATTTCAGGCTGAAAACAGTAATGCATTAGAAGTATTTAAAACCTAATAATAATATCACATTTTCAAGGGTGCTACTCAAGCATATTGTGAATTGCTTCCAGAAAAGTGAGCATATGGGCAGAGCTGTAAGGACCAAGTGTGGCATGGTGGTAGAGGACAGTGTTCTGCATGATGGCAGCACACATGGTCACATTTCCCCCACGCTGTCCAGGGACATTGATAACGGCCCTCTGTCCTATTACATTTCTCCCCCTGTGCCTGGTTTTGGTGAGGCTGAAGCCAGCCTCATCCACGTAAATATATTCATGGAGAATGGCATGAGCATCTATCTCTAATATTCTCTGCAATAGACAAAAGAATATACAGATTAGTAAATATGCTACAGTCCAGTACTCTGGCTCTGTAGCCAGATTGGTTAGTGATCAATTAAGCAATTAGTGTTTGCACATGTGAGGAGTGGCTGTGAGACACTGGTGAATAAGTGTAGCATTTTGATTGGTTGTGTTTGGAAAAGGCAAGCAAGTTACTTCCTGTTTGATTTTTGAGTCTTAGGTAGAGAATTGTGTGTAGTGTTTTGCAAAAAGTGTTTAATGAAATTGAAAACTGAGTGAAAGGCTGACAATTAGCTTATAGTTTTGCAGACTTGGTGTGTGGTTTTGCTCTTTGAGTGAGAGGTTTCAGAAATCGTGTGACATGTAAAGATTTTGTGTGGAAGCAGTTTAAAAAAACTGTAATTTGATAAGATTGTGTTAGAATGGCATGTCATGCCAATAATAACATGATATTATCATGAAATAATGTAACTTTTTGTTGCTGTTTTTAGTGTGGCATCAGTACACCTCTGTAAGCATTAACTTCCTTGTTTCCACCAAATATACTCAGTTAAAGGTATTGGCTTATGCTCATCTTCATAGCAACTTCATGTGGGGACAACCCATATCAGAACCATAAGCATAATTAATAAATATGTTCCCTATGCCAGCTACATTGAGTGGCAAGGACAAACTTAGTAGGAGTTCTGCACTGATAAATGAGGCCCCTCATCTTCAAAATAATTGTTCTGAGTGTGAATGGTTTAATGAGTTATTCTTGACACTTGTTTAAATTTGATGCATATATTTTTATTCCCAAGACAAATTCCAAAAGTATATATTTTTGAATATACACATAATTCAAAATATTAACATAGTTTAACATTGAGTATTCACCATTATTATTTGACTGTGCAGTTATTGTAATAAATGTATGTATATCAATATTTTTAGAATAGCTAAAATAACTAAAACAGCCAACCTACGGTTTTGTTTGTAATTCTTGAGGAGATATATTACAGATTAGTATAGCATATTACAGATTATCATATACACTATGTGCAAAGTCAGTATCTAGCCTTGAGGAGAATAGTCGCATATATCTGTAGACGAAAATGAGCTCAGTTCAGGATTCAGGTCACCGTTTGCCATTATATGTAGGATTAATTGTTGTTTTCGGGAAGTTACACCTTGATTTTAAAAGTACGGAAGGCACAATTATCAGATGAATTGAGGCAGCTAAACATGCAAATCTGACTACCATGTACAATAGTTTGACATTTTCTGCATTTCACAGTATAGTCTATATTCCTCACATGTTTGCTTTGTACATTCCTTAATGCATGACAAATAATCTTCTCTTCCTGCCCCTCTCCCATCTTTCTGCTTCAGAGTACTAATGCTGCCTTCACCTGCACACGTTCCGCTCTCCCCCTGCCCCAATGGCTTCTTCTTCCTCTTGACTGGCCTGTGGGTCCTCTCTGTTGAGTCTCATGCAGGGAAGATCTTGGTGTATCCAGTAGATGGCAGCCATTGGCTGAACATGAACATACTTCTGCGACAGCTCCACCAGCGGGGACACACTCTGACCATAATCCGCTCTTCCATGAGCTGGTATATCCCAGAGCAAACCCCACACTACTCCTCCATTACAATCCCCCTCTCCCGTGCCAGCAACCTGGAGGACCCTCAGTACATGGCATCTTTCCTCAAGAGGAACCTGGATATACGCAGAGGAGATGTATCCATTCTGACTTTCATTGCCTTGCAGCAGGAGACCCTGTCTATGCTGTCAGATGCTCATCATTCCAGTGCGGAGATGGTGCGGATCATCCTGGAGAACTCCAGCCTGGTGGAGAAACTGAAGGAGACACACTTTGACCTAATGCTGACTGATCCTGGCTTTGCAGGTGGAGTGGTGCTAGGGCGGTACCTGGGATTGCCCATGGTATTCAATGTCCGCTGGATCACCAATGCAGAGGGCCATTTTGCAATTGCGCCCTCACCGCTCTCCTACATCCCCACCATTGGTTCCCACGTGTCTGACCACATGAGCTTCCTCAACAAGCTGAAAAATCTCCTGCATTATGGGATTGGTGTATATATTGATCTTGTCATCACAAGACCCCTCTACCAAGAAGTATGTGACAAGTTTCTTGGCTCTGACACTAATGTTTATTCCCTCATCCAAGGTGCTGACCTGTGGCTGATGCGGGTAGATTTTGTTTTTGAGTTCCCGCGCCCCACTATGCCTAACGTGGTGTACATGGGCGGCTTCCAGTGCCAGCCATCTCAACCCCTGCCTGCAAAGCTGGAAGAGTTTGTTCAGAGCTCTGGGGAGCACGGGGTCGTGATCATGTCTCTAGGGACACTGCTTGGAGGCCTCCAACCTGAGATGTCAGAAGTCATTGCCTCAGCTTTTGCCCGCCTGCCTCAGAAGGTGGTGTGGAGGCACTTGGGGGAGAGGCCCTCCACCCTCGGCAGCAACACCCTGCTGCTGGACTGGCTGCCCCAGAATGACCTGCTGGGACACCCCAAGACTCGTGCCTTCGTCACGCATGGGGGTACCAACGGCATCTATGAGGCCATCTATCATGGCGTGCCCATTGTGGGGCTTCCACTCATCTTTGATCAGTTTGACAACATGGTGCGTCTGGAGACCAGGGGTGCGGCGCGGGTCCTGGAGGTGACGGCTCTGGATGTTGAGTCCCTGACCCAAGCCCTTCTGGATGTCCTGGACAAAGAAAAGCCCTACAGGGACAATATGCGCAGACTGTCCAAACTGCACCATGACCAACCTCTCAAGCCCATGGACAGCGCCATCTTCTGGCTAGAGTTTGTCATGAGGCACAGGGGTGCAGCACATCTGCGCACAGAGTCTTACAGGATGCCCTGGTATGCCTACCACAATGTGGATGTGCTGGCTCTACTACTCACTGCTGCAACTGCCATCCTGCTGCTCCTCTGGGTGACCTGCAAGTGTCTATGTCGGAGCCTCTGCAGGAGGAGAAAGGTCAAACTGCAGTAAACAAAACCCATTGATAACTGCAGGATCAGAGCACTTTGTGCCACAGCACATCTGAATTGCACAGAATATTCCGAGTAATTGCACACAGCACTGCACTGCACAACAATAGGTGGCAACACTGCTCTGGATCAAAGCCAGTGGAAGCCATTGCCCGCCCCACTCTTGCACCAGTTTATGCAGCTAGTTTTATTCTGAATGAGGACATTTGTGATTGCAAAGAGCCACTGTGAGAAAATCAGTCCATGTAAGCTTGAGTCATAAATACAAAAGATTGATTGTCCAATATTTTTATTCACTTTTTAGACAATACATTTTTATACAGACATTTATTGTATCCACTATTATACATGTAGAAATTCACACTGAAATCCACAATCACTCTTTGTCAAATCAAAATAATTTAAAATAAAAAAAACAATGAAAAAGTGGTAAGGCAAATATCTTTGAAGGTGGTGTTATGATTATAATTCATGTACGGGGGCAGTGGACAGGAATATAGGGCAAGACAGGCTAACCTTTCTGACACTGTGAAAAAGAAAGTGCTCTCTCCCATGTGATCTAGTGTTTAGAGAACATGTCTTTGCACAGTTAAACAACACCACTTCTGACAGTTAGTCCTGATTACTTTGGCTATGCAGGAAAACATGGTACAAAACATGTAAAACTATCACCTTTGAGATCTAGTTATAGAAGCAATTGTTGGAAGGAATCTTTTTCCACATATATGGTAATTTCACATATGCACCTTTCAGATTCTGTCAGCACTATTTTCCTTGGAGTATATTACCACATACAGCACATTTATGAGTAGGCCCTAAAAAGCCACTGTGTTGAAATAAAACCTATATGATAGATACCAGTTTTGGAACTCTGTGTTATCATATTCCATTAGGGAAACAGAATCTTTATCCTACTCTATTGACTCTGGACTGTATCTACTCAGTGACCACTTTATTAGGTACACCTAATACTGCGTAGGACCCCGCCTTTGCCCCCAGAACAGCCTGAATTTTTCGTGGCATGGATTCAACAAGGTGCTGGAAACATTCCTGAGAGATGTCATGT
Source organism: Megalops atlanticus (assembly GCA_019176425.1). Lineage (NCBI taxonomy): Eukaryota > Metazoa > Chordata > Actinopteri > Elopiformes > Megalopidae > Megalops > Megalops atlanticus. Next base: position 1,361,084 of record CM032882.1, on the reverse strand, counting down.
TCACTCATTGTCATTGTCAGTTTGAGATGACGCATGCTTTGTGGCATGGTGCGTTATACTGATGGAAGTAGCCATTAGAAGATGGGTAGACTGTGGTCATAAAGGGATGCACATGGTCAGCAAGAATACTCAGGTAGGCTGTGGCATTTAAACGATGCTCAGTTGGTATTAAGGTGCCTAATGTGTACCAAGAAAATGTTCCCCACACCATTACACCACCACCTCCAGCCTGAACCGTTGACACAAGACAGGATTGATCCATGGATTCATGTTGTTCACGCCAAATTCTGACCCTACCATCTGCATGTCGCAGCAGAAATTGAGATTCGTCAGACCAGGCAATGTTTTTCCAATCGTCTACCGTCCAGTTTTGGTGAGCCTGTGCCCACTGTAGCCTCAGTTTCCTGTTTTTAACTGACAGGAGTGGTACCCGGAGGGGTCTTCTGCTGCTGTAGCCCATCCACCTCAATGTTCACCGTGTTGCATGTTCAGAAATGTTCATAGCACTGTTGTAATGTGTGGTTATTTGGGTTACTGTCACCTTCCTGTCAACTTGGGCCAGTCTGGCCATTCTCCTCTGACCTCTGTCATTAACAAGGCGTTTTCGCACACAGAACTGCCGCTCACTGGATGTTTTTTGTTTTTCGCACCATTCTCTATACACTCTAGAGACTGTTGTGCGTGAAAATCCCAGGAGATCAGTAGTTTCTGAGATACTCAAACCACCCCATCTGGCACCAACAATCATCCCACGGTCAAAGTCACCTAAATCAGATTTCCTACCCATTCTGATGTTTGGTCTGAACAGCAACTGAACCTCTTGACTATGTCTTTGTGATTTTATGCATTGAGTTGCTGCCAGATAACTGGTTGATTAGATATTTGCATTAACCAGCAGGTGTGCAGGTGTACCTGATAAAGTGGTCACTGAGTGTATATCTCAGCTAGGGTTGGGTGATATAGCCATTGCGATGCATCGCCTAGCTATTTTTAGCGCAATAACAGCTATCCCCGGTATGTGGTGTTAGGGTTCTTCCTGTATGTTTTTTTCCCTTTAGTCATACCTGATGCGGGAGCACACCTCCAGTTTTCCGAGGCCATGTGAAATGCTTCCAGGGGAAAAAGCGCCACTCGTATCTATTCAATGTTGATATCACAGCAACAGCATTATGCTGCTTCCATGTGGTAGACAGAAACACATGGCTACAAAGATAAAGAGTGAAAACATATTCTGCGTGTTTTTGTAAGGGCTGGGCAATTAACCAAATTTTATTTTCAATTACAAGATTTATATATATATATATATATTAGTATTAGTATTTATTTCTTTTTTTAACATTTATTTTTAAATTTGTTTTTCAGTTGAATTATATTTAACCCTTTCGCATGTACGGTCACACCGGTGTGATTTTCCGTTTAGTGCATATGGTAAAACCGGTGCAATTAGAGCACTAGATTGGAAAATTCTAGCTAACTTTAGCTTTGAGGAAACAGCGATTTAATGTTAAAAAATATAGCTAATGCTAACTGAAAACTATGAGAAGCTTAATAACACTAATGAAAACATAAACCATGTAAGGTAACACACACGCTACATAGCATAAAAATAAGTTATGTGCGAAAGGGTTTAAGTTCAAGAAAATCCACTGTTAAAAAGACAAGTTTTTTTTTTAAAGTTCAATAAATGCACAATGTTTCCAAAGTCAATGAGTAATCGTGTTAAATAATCGTGATCTCAATATTGACCAAAATAATCATGATTATGATTTTTGCCATAATCAAGCAGCCCTACTAATATTTAAGTTAACCAACATATAGACACAAGTGATATTTTTCTGCCCTGGAAGCATTTCACTGAACTTTGGAGGTGTGCTCCCGCATCAGGTATGACTAAAGGTAAAAAACATATGGGAAGAAACCTAACACCACATACCGGGGATAGCTGTTACTGCGCTAAAAATAACTAGGCGATGCATCGTGATGGCTATATCGCCCAACCCTAATCTCAGCAATTTTTTTTGCCTTATCACTACTTGACACCACATCACTAGTTTCTTTCTCAATTTAGTCTTGGAAGCACCTCTTGCAGATTTCTTATGGACGTAATCTTGTTTGCCCATGCTGAAAATCTCAACAAAATGAGAAACATGAGAGTTATGAATAACACATCTGTACCTGTCATGACAAATATCTTAGCTCCGCCTCTGGATCTGGGTCTCCCCGCCAACAGGAGAGATCACTGGAAGGACACAATCCAACACAAACACGTTTAATTCCTGGAGTCCTCATTTCCCTTGCAGCCGATCTGCACTCTCCTTGTTCCCACAATGCAATAAAGTACGCTCCAGCTGTACATTGTACATATATTCATAAACATGCGTTTTAACTTTAAGGATAGTGCCATCACTCATATTATGAATCAACCTAATTTAAAATACAGTTGAGATATTAAACAATGTAAATATGTATGGAGTTTTTGCATCTTCTTAGCCTACATGCACGCACACACATACAGCATCTGAGTCACCAACTGGCTGCATCTATACATATTTACAATGAGAAGGGGCTATACTTCATGTCACTGGCATGTTTTTTGGACTCAGTATTGAGACTTGTCTCTGTATCTTTGGGCAAGGGGGCAAGCCAGAGAGTACACCTCTCAGGGAAAAAGCAGGTGAGAGGGTGCAGAGCTGGCAGGCAGGTCTACAGTGCTTCAGAAAAACCACCATTGAGGCCAATGATCCAGTGATACCACCTGTGACAGCACTCAATATTCCAACATACGGGTATAAATCTATACAGAAGTGTTTTAATCAGCAAGGACATTATGGCAATATGTATAAGGAGGCCATGTTACCACATACCAACAATCCCACTGAAAATGTTCCCAGGCCCAACTCCTCCAGCAAAAGAGGAGGAAAGGACTCTACTTTTCTTTCTCCTACCAATAATATTCAGTGGTTCAACACAGCAGTACCTCTCCATTCCACCCTACTCACCCCAAGTCAGAGAAACAGCTTGTGTCACGGTGTAACTCTGATGCACAGCCTCCCTCTGCTTCTCCACAGCTACAACAGCCCCAGTACTATACTGTCTCTGTTCCCCCAGCAACCCCCACAATCACCAGGCTAGGATGTCATCTCGCTGTCCCCCCCAGCGCTCCCTACAGTCACCAGGTTGTGATGTAATCTCTCTGCTCCCCTCAGCCTTCCCTGCAGTCACCAGGTTATGACGTAATCTCTCTGCCCCCAGCACTCCCTGCAGTCACCAGGTTATGATGTAATCTCTCTGTTCCCCAGCGCTCCCTGCAGTCACAAGGTTATGATGTAATCTCTCTGTTCCCCCCAGCGCTCCCTGCAGTCACCAGGTTGCGCAGCAGTTTGCGTCTTCCAGCCTGGTAATCTTCCTCATCCACATTGACGAGGAGCTTGATGGCCTCATGTCCCACAGCCTGCTTGAGAGAGTCTGTGATGAAAACGCCCTTCAGTGCCTCCAGCAGGGAGCCGTTGATGTAGTCCCGCCAGAAAGCATCCAGGTAGGTCAGCTCTGAGAATTTGATGTCACAGATGATAGACCCGAGGTCCCGTGACTTCAAGATGGTGTTGGCCTGGTTGAACCTCTCAAACTGCCTCTCCAGCACCTCCTGCTTGTTGGAGAAGACATTGCCCTGCAGTGCAGACTCGTGCTGGCAGTACTCTGCACGCACTCGCAGGCGGATATCTGGAGTAACACAGGGAGGGAAAGAGGGAGGGGAGGAAATAAGAGAGACAGGAGAGACATGGGATTGGGTAGTGCGAGGGATGGGTGGAACATGACGAAAGACAAAGCATCCCACAGCACAATACAAATGTGCAGACGAGGCATAGGGGTATAGACAGACGACATGAATGTGCTCCTTTACCCCTACAGCATCAGCACTTTGATAGCAGTCCCTGTATCTGAGTCTCTGTGTTTATCGCAGCTCTCAGTTTTCACCTGTGAGTCTGCCCTTACCGCAAGTCTGCTTCTCTCGGCAGTCAGCAGATGCATGGGTCCTTTTCCTCTTGCGACTGGGTGCTGCAGGTCCAGGTTTGGTACGTGGGGAGCACACCTGGGGTCCTGATGGGGAGCAGTGGATAACTGGCTGGGGACCTGTGGGGGTGTTCAGTTAAGATAAGAGGAGACAGAGGTGCAGGTGTGGGTGGTAATCTCAAAACAAGTCTTATATAAACTCTACACAACCATCACAAGACACTTGCTACCTGTGCAGCATGGGGGTATGGACTGTGGGCACTGTGTGCAATCAGACTCTCCAGTTCTGACCAATGCATTCCATTCTATCATAATAGTGACATAAATGCATGTCTGACTGATGTTGCCACTAGGGCTGCAAAATTCCAGGAATTTTCAAAATGGGAAATTTTCATAATTATGGGAAATTTTGAGGAATTTATGGGAATTGATGATCCGTCACTGTTATACAGGGTACCCAACTGCTCATCTGAAATGCCAGAACTCAAGACATATTTATTCATGGAAATTTCAGCAGTGATTAGGGATCTGTTTAAAGACTAGGGATCAGCTTCTCTTTCAATTTTAAAGAAGACCCTAATTGAAACTGAGAAAAGTGCGCTCATGTGTGCAGGATTAAAAAAAGGATAAATACCTAAAGTTGCTGAGAAAAAAATCCTGTGGAAAACTTTCATGGAATACTTTGAAATTTACCAGAAATTCCCTTTGTGTCTGATGTCACGAGTTACTTTAACACGGCAGGTCTTTTAGGATTTCCTTTACTACTGTATAAACTGGGTGGCATTTCCAGCTAACATCTAGTCAGAAACACTGACAACCTGGAAAAACAAATGTTTTACTGGAGAAAATCACTATTCAGATACTGGTGGGCAGGGAAAATAGCAAAAGAATAATAAAAAAGAGAATAAGGAAGATGAAAACTCCAATATGCTTGGATCCATAACAAAGGGGTTGCTCTTAGGTATGCTCAGCTTCATGTACAGAACCAAAAATCAAACTTTATACGTAACTGTAACCTATAATAATAATGCATATGTCTGGGGATTTCCTGCAAAGCAGGACCATTTTTACAGAACACAAAAACACAGAAATATTGAAGTGCACACACAGTTTGTCCACAGTTACAGATCCATGGCAGATAAATGTCCCGCTATTTTCCCAAAGCCAAGGCAGCACGAGGTGTACATGTAGGTGCTTCTCACAAAAAGGTCTTAACTTTTAACTGGAGATCTACTTTAATCTCATCCTCACTAACCGTAACCCTTACCTGTCCTCCTGCGGGGTGCAACACCCCTGCGTTCCCCTGCTCCTCCCTTGGGGGACACGTAACGCACTGATGTCTCCTCCAGGTACTTATCCACCGGGTCTGGACAAACTGAAACCCAGGAAAAGAGGTACAGTTTGTAATATGAGACAAAGGAAATTTTTAGCTTTACATCTATAGTAAATTACAAAACAATGGTAACTCTCTTTAATTAACATTGTTTTAAGAACATACCCATTTACAGGGCTTACTACATGAATGTATCGTCCATTCATATTGCAAAATGTGTACCCAGGAAAAAAAATAGAAGATTTTATTACAATTACAGAACACCACAAAGAGCTGAAAACAAGGGATGCTCATGCTGACAGCTGGTCTGCGAGCACTACAGATTATCTCAGGACACAGTGAGATGCACTTTTTGCCTTACTGGTAATGTCTGTATGAAATGAATATTGTGATGTCAGAACATTTGTGTAAAATTATTCCACAAAAGTGAGAGTTGGGTGAGATTGCTCGCAAGGCTCACCAGTCTGCCTCTTGCGGAGCGTGACATAAGGCAGCAGGTCGTGCCGCGTGATGATCCGGAGCAGCTGTAGGACGTGTCTGAAGTTAGTCTCATCACAGCGTCCCTGTCGCTCCAGTGCGAGCAGAAAGTCCCGCCCGCTCCTAATGCCACCCCGCTCATATTCATCGATGACATCCACAAAGAGGAAGGACAGCACCCGCACATCACGGTGTGTGAGCTGGGCGCCCACGATCTCAAACATACGGTGTAGTGAGTACAGTCCATATGTGTTATCCACAGCCTCCTCAGGCCAGGGCTCAAACCGCCCTGTTAGACATCTCCGGGACAGAGAGGAAGCAGAAGAGTTTGATGGCACACCCCTGTTAACACTCACTCCACTGGAACGTCCATGGAAGAGAGATGAGGCCATTCCCCCCATTGTGATACCCCGGTTTGGGGTGGAGCCAGTGATGCTGTGGGAGGAGTCTACCTGGCTAGGCTGTGTAGGGGGCCTAACCGGATTTGCTGAGGAGTGCCGGGGAATGAGCAGGGGAGGGCTGGTGTTAGCATGGGGGAGAGGGTGCTGCTGTGATGTCATCACTCTGCACCAGGAAAGGGTGAAAAGAGGAGAGGGGAGGACAGGGGATGCAGCAGACCCCAGAAAAACCGTTCTAAATGGTGTTCAACTCACTTCATAAACCGTCTGTTTCTTGCCAAATGTCCACCTCCAAACAACCTCTATTAGGATGGAAGAGAAGAAAAAAAACACAAGGTTGACCACTAACTGGCCACATTTTCCAGACATGAACTGAAGGTGTAAACATGTTTTGTTTTGAAATCTTTAAGCTTAAGATATATAGTATTAGTGGCATAAATGAAAATGTAGGCTATTTTGAAAAACAGCCGACAAACAACCGACCTGAAATTAATACCTGCAAACAAATGGTCCTTAGGATTGGTTTATTAAATATAAGGTCTTAATCACCCAAAGCAATGCTAATAAATGAACTGATTACTGACCATAAATTCGACACCCTATGTTGACTGAAACTTGGCTTAAATCGAATGAATTTATTGCTTTAAATGAATCAACGCCTCCCAGTTACAGTAACTACCAGGTCCCTCGCTCAGCTGGTAGAGGTGGTGGTGTTGCCGCTGTATATAACTCTAATCTTTGTGCCACTTTTAAATCCTTAGCTTTGCACATCCTAACAAGAATGCATCTCAGGTGTTTACCCTTGTAATTGTTCACAGGCCACCTGGCCCTTATACTGTTTGTTTATCTGAATTTGCAGACTTTCTATCCAGCCTGGTTGTCAACACAGAAAAGGTTGTGGTAGTAGGCGATTTCAACATTCATATGGACAATGAACATGATCCCTTCAGAACAGCATTTTTGTCCATTATTGACTCCACTGGATTCTCTCAGTTTGTGGATAAACCCACACATTGCTGCAACTATGCGCTGGATCTGGCCCTCACTTATGGCACTGAAATTAACAATGTAGTAATTACACCACACAATCCCGTACTGTCGGACCATTACCTGGTGACTTTCAACCTTCCTTTTGCTTGTTACTTTAACTCAGATTCCATATTTTCCCTCAGACGCAGCATCTCTTCTGCTACTACCAAAGCCTTTATTGATGAGCTCCCTGCATCATACAGTCTGAACAACGAAGAATATAATTTAAACTTACGCTCGAACCCTAGTTTGGCTAAAATAAATCAACTCACCGAAAATATTGAGTCACGCACTACGTAATACCCTAGATGCTGTTGCTCCCCTTAAAAACAGGAAAGTCCCAGACAAAAAACTAGCACCCTGGTATAATGACCAGACCCGTGCTATCAAACAACCTGCGCGGAAACTTGAAAGGAAATGGCGATCCACCAAATTACACGTCTTTCTCCTGGCCTGGAAAGAGACTCTTACAAGCATGCCCTCACAACTTCCAGATCTGCGTATTTTTCTACCCTAATAGAGAAAAACAAGGACAATCCCAGGTATGTGTTCAGCTTCATCTCTGGACTAGTTAAGAGCCCTGCATCAGCCAACCCTGCATTCCAGCAATTCATAGTAGCGACAACTACATGAATTTTTTTTGATAGCAAAATCATAAAGATACGTGACACAATTCAAAAAATCTCCTCTAATTCTGCTTTCAGCCTGGCCTGTCCAAACTCGGATAACATAGAGATGTCCAATAGGCCAGCCACATGCCTAGACTCTTTCACATCCATTGAATTTAGCAACTTCTCCTCCCTAATTAATTCATCTAAAAATGCTACCTGCCTCCTAGACCCTATTCCAACAAGATTCTTAAAACACCTGCTACCTGAAGTTGGCACACCGTTATTATATCTTATAAATGCCTCCCTTACTTCCAGACATGTACCTCAGTCCTTCAATTTAGCAGTCATCAAGCGTATTTTGAAGAAGCCCACTCTAGACCCAAATGACCTGTCGAACTACAGGCCCATCTCAAATCTCCCATTCCTTTCGAAAATCTTAGAAAAAGTTGTAACAAAGCAACTTTGCTCCTTTTTACAGTCCAATAATATTCTGGAAGTCTTTCAGTCTGGATTTAGACTGCATCACAGCACGGACACCGCTCTCCTAAAAGTAATTAATGACCTACTTCTCTCCTCTGACAATGGCTGTATCTCCCTATTTGTGCTCCTAGACCTAAGTGCAGCCTTCGATACCGTTGATCGTCTTATTCTATTAGACCAACCTGAGAACCTTATTGGCATAAATGGAAAGGCTCTATTCTGGTTCAGGTCGTATCTCTCAGAGCGACATCACTTCGTCTTCGTTAACAACAAGTCCTCCAAACTCTCCAGAGTAAGACATGGAATACCACAAGGATCCGTGCTTGGACCTTTGCTCTTTTCGTTATGCATGGTCCCTCTTGGAAACATCATTTGTAAACATGGCATTAATTTCCACTGCTATGCAGATGATACCTAGTTATACATATCGGCCAAACCTGGTGTCTCCCTGGAAATATCAATCATGGAAGCCTGCCTCAAAGACATAAAGACATGGAGGGCCCATAATTTCCTCCTCCTAAATTCGGACAAAACAGAAATGTTGGTTATTGGCCCAAAGTCTATCAGGAGTAAACTCACCAATATTACATTAAATCTTGATGGTGTCTCACTGGCCTCAAGTGCAACCATCAAAGACATTGGTGTCACGATTGATCCTGAGCTCTCTTTTTGACACACATATATAAAAAAGGACTGCTTTCTTTCATTTGAGGAATATTGCCAAAATCCGGAACATTCTATCAATACACAACGCTGAAAAGCTAACCCACACTTTTGTTACATCCAGATTGGACTACTGTAATGCCCTCTTGTCAGGATGTGCATATGCCTCCCTAAAGCCCCTTCAGCTGCTTCAAAATGCAGCTGCTCGTATTCTAACCAGAGCAAAGCGCTCTGCGCACATCACCCCAGTATTAGCCTCTCTCCACTGGCTACCTATCAAATACCGCATTGATTTCAAAATGCTTCTCCTTACATTTAAAGCCTTAAATGGGCTTGCCCCTCCCTACCTTAAGGACCTTCTCCGCCCATACACTCCAAAACGAACTCTACGTTCCCAAAGCACGGGACTTCTCATTGTTCCATCAGTGGGTAAAAGTACTATAGGTGGTAGAGCCTTTTCATACCGAGCCCCTCTGTTGTATAGTGTTTATCTGCCGGGACTTTTTCTTTATTACACACGTATGCATCCCTCTTCCCTCCTCTGTTCCGCCCCTTTGCCTTTATGCCTTTGTGTTTCCACTCCCGCACTTAACCTCCACTAATCACTGTTTTCTATTTGTTTCCTATCCCTGCTCCGGACTCCTGCCTGGAGCTGTAGCCCAAGCAAGTCACATCCCGACTTCCAGTCCTGCTACCTCGCTGCCCTGCCCTGCCCATCAAGCCAACTGCGTGCCAAGAACTCTGTTGTTAATTACTGCTGTCTATCAACTCAAATGTCTTAAAGTACATTGTACAACTTTAAGTCTTTCTCTAATTCTATCTGCCCAGTGCCGGCCAGAAGCAGATGGGCTCCCCCTCTGAGCCGGGTTCTGCTCAAGGTTTCTTCCTGTTACTCAGGGAGTTTTTCCTTGCCACTGTTGCCTCAGGCTTGCTCACAGGGGGTCTCAGGCCTGGGAACAATGTAAAGCTGCTTTGTGAAAACTTTTGTTGTAAAAAGCGCTACACAAATAAAATTGAATTGAATTGAAACATTCACCAAGAGCTCAAGTCATGACATCATGACACTTTAAATTCTGATTACCTGCACCACTACAATTATTTGTAGTGGTGCAGGTAATCAGAATTCAAAATCATCAAAAAGCTCCCTTCCTAACAGGCAATTTTTGGATGATTTTGAAGATCAGCGACAGGGCTAAAGAATTTCATTAGCCAATTACTGGTCATTTCTTCAAACATACTCTTCAGTTTCTCACAAAACTGTTTACATAAATCACCTCTCACTTCTTTACGTTTAAGTTTTAAAAATGTAATTTAAAGCTGTGATTAGGCTATAACTTGAAATACACACCTACTTAGATCAAATATTAATCTACCTACTAGGGATCCTTACAGGTCTTAAAATATTCATATGAAACTTTTTGCCTGTACAGGTGGATGTTTACAATATAACAATGACAATGACTGCTTAAATCCATACCTGACTAACAGGTACACCAGCAATTACACCCAAAAACTGATTAACCGTCAGGTTAATTATATTGCTCTCATTATCAATACATTACCACATCTGTTTCATTATAAAACCTCCACAGTTAACTTATAGAGTCAGTTTTGGAGATTCGCAATAGAGATGCACCAATCCACTTTTTTTCAGTTCCGATCCGATTCCGATACCTGAATTTGGATATCTGCCAATACCAATACCAGAGCTTTTTTCTTGAATATTATCATTATTATTGTTATTGTTGTTGTTGTTGGTATTGTGTGTAAGGTTACATGAGGCTGTAGTAAACCACAGCACTTCTTATTAAAAGAGCAAAAAATATACAAAAATGCACTAAATTTAAATGTATTCCAAAGCAATTTATTTGAACTGTAGTTTAAGTAGAATTCACATACAAATAGGTATGAGTGCAAATTGCTATGGCAACTCCTTTAATGTTTTGAAAAACTTGAACAACTTGAACAGTGCACAGCAATGCATTATCAACTACTAGTAAGTAGATTTCTATACATGAGTTCAAAAGTAATAAGAGAATTTCAAAGAGTGCAACGGCAAATTGACAACTCCTTCCTCAGCTGCAGACTAATGGTCCAGCGCTCTGCCTGTACGTCTAACTCAGAGAATTCTGGATATCCAGAGAATACTGGATATCTTTGTAGAACTGTTCAACTCTTTCGTGCGTACAGTCACACCGGTGCGATTAGCCATTTAGCGCGTATGCTAAAACTGGTGAGATTAGAACACTAGATTGGAAAAATTCTAGCTAATTTTAGCTTTGAGGAAACAGCAATTTAACGTTAAAAAATATAGCAAATGCTAACTGAAAACTATAAGAAGCTTAATAACAATAATGAAGACATAACAAACCATGTAACGTAACACGTGCGCTACATAGCATTAAAATAAGCTACGTGCAAAAGGATTAATTACTAATTAATTAATTAATTTGTGCTACAACATTTTGGCTATGGGCTTAAAATTGCATTATTACATATTTATAACTCATAAAAACATAAGCCTATGGAATCTGGATCGCTACGTGGATCGGTAACGTCAGTCCGATATCTGATGAGTGAATTGCGTCAGTATCGGCACCCGATACCGATATTGGATTGGATCGGTCCCAGCTCTAATTCTCAATCTGTACTTGTACCTATACTTTCTAGAGATACCTCTTAACCATCACATGGGTACAGATTCAATTCTATGAGTCAACAGGAACCTAGAAAACTAGGCTACATCCTTTCTAGTGTATGCATGAGCTCCTAAAATATCACTGCTATCCTCAAGCTTTTATTCCTTGATGTAATAGTGAGCTTACAGAAATAATGCCAGCTTTAAGACCTGAGAAACCACCTTTAACTGGAGTAGAACAACTGTTGAGTAAAGTCTCCATATCTGGATAAACAGATGAGTTTACATGTTGTTTGTCCTAAAAAAATACAGACTATAACCAGACTCAAGACTGCTCCAACCAAGCAATGGTTCATACTGTCACATATGCAGTACCCCAAGCAAAAACATGCAAGGAAACAACAATTCCTACATTTCTACACACAAAAGCAGCCACAAGTATAGTACGTGGCAGCTGGCTTGTTAACAGGCTGAAAATGTAGGCTATTTTGAAAAACAGCCAATAGCTAACCTAACTAACATGAGAGGAACATTTCCACAATGTCCTTAGGATGAACTCATGGCATGCCACTTTATAAAATGTATTGCTCACAAATAACTGCTTGCAATTCAATTACAAATGAAAACATATTTTAAATGAAGTATTTGCCATGCCATGGTAATTCATGACATTAAGGTTTTAGTTTCCCACACTGAGTGAATTATTACATGTTGTAACAATGTGTTAAAATTTGCATAGGCATTCTGTAAATACATTATCTGTCTAATGTAAGATTTAAAGTGAAGGCTGCTTACTGTCACAATTTCAAGTGCATGCTGTTAGGCTATATATATATTATATATATATATATATTATTATATATATTAGGCTATATATGCAACAGTTTTGTTGATCTTTTATACCTGCAAAAATGATAACTAATTACATCAAAGGAGTAGTAATCAAAAGCATTCATGAAATGCAAGAATCCTCCCAGTTGACCAGTATTTTGGTTTGTAAAAATTTTACATTAAATAGAAGGATTTAGGAACTGTAAGCAGAACACTGATAATGTTTGTCTAAATTGTAATTGGCTGAAAGCAACAGGTCAATGGTGAGGAGCATAATTAGGTGTGCCCAAGGATTGCAATGATATAATTCAGTAGAAAAATTAAGATGAAGAGGAATAAATGGACATGTATGTCCTTTATTGTGTGGCCATGGTAGATCATATCCAACTTCTATGTGTTTAAATTAAAGTAAATGATATAGAAGTAAATACATTTTGGAGTCTCTAACACACGGAAATAGCCTACTAACTAACTGTATATCACCCTTACTGGAAAGTGAGTTTCAACAACCTTTGTTAATTCAAAGGAGTTATGCTCATTTGAAATTTTAAATAGAAGTCAAACAGTCTGACTGGCTATTGTGGGGGGGGGGACTTTCCAGTACACACAGAGCACCAGTACAATATGTAATATATCAGCTTACTAGAATTGTTGATAAGAACTGTAACTGTAACTAGTTACAACTGCTGATATCAAGAATTACAACTGATAACTAGTAACAATTATTGGTATCTAGTTAAAACTGAGTTGACATAGTCACTATAGGTAACGTTAGCAAAGATATCCCATCAACAACGAAGCAAACGTTACAGTTAAAGGACCAAAGAAATGCAATTTTCCTCATATTCTCTAGTGGCACAAAGTAGCAGTCTAGCAAACTTTCATAACACATGAAAAACTAGCTCAATTAGCCAACAGTGGGTGCACAGGGAAAAGGTAAAGGAAGCTGCATCACATTGCGATACTTACGGTTATCAAAGCCTCACACATATCCAGGCTCCTCTGAACTTGCAGCTGTAATTAGGAGTTAGTGTGGAAGCGTTGGTAAGGATCAGCCTATATCGGTCTAAAAATTAATACAGCTGACAAATGTACGCACTAGCTGGGAGGATCTGGGCGTTATTTTCTGCCCAAATCCCGATAATATCGCGACACAGGACGCAAGCAATAATAACGTATGAAACCACAGCAGTGATCCAGCAGCTTGAACATCAACGTTACTTACAAATTTCAACCCAAGTGTTGCTACAAATAGGAACAGGCTATCAAAGCCGATGTGTGTTTATTTATGAATAGGTAGATAGCGCTAAAGCGTTAGCTAGCCATTTGGAGAGTAGCTAACGGTAGACTAGCTAGCCAAACTAGTGCACTGCTAACAGTAGATTAAAGTTACATTGGCTTTACATCAAACTCTACGTTGCTTTCTTTTCTGTCGCAGTGTCTTCAATATTTTAAGCGTTTTAAAAAGCATTATATCATAAAAAAAAACATTATTTAATGACAGTTTGTCCTAAATCGCTCACAGTCTACACCTTCATACACACGACCATTTTCGTTCATCGGCTAAAATGAAGGAACATCCGGGATATGGTCATATGCATCATCCGGGGAATGCTGGAATCTTTCAGAAGTGATATGCAGACCTGCAGACGACAACAGCAATAAGAATTTCAGTTACGTAGGCCTATAGGCTAATATTAATCTATATAGCCATTTTCTCAAACAGCGAAATCTGACATGTATGGAGTGTATAAATTAAGTTTGCTCTAGCACGCGTTACATAGAAGAATGGAAGAACATCCATGATATACCATGGACCATTCAATAAGTTTAAACGAAGTGTGCAGAGAATTATTTGCAAGTAGTTCTTTAGTAATATATAGTAATTCTATTATTATGCACTTGTGTAGGCATGCAAATATGAGATGTTATTGGTTCATATATGTATATTGGTTATTAATTCATATATGTTGTATGCTGCGGTACTTTGTGTGATGTACAGTATTTATGACTTCAGTATATGTCATGGATGAATATAAATTGATTATATGTCAAATGAAAGCTCTGTGAGTTTTCCTGGATAAGGACATCTCCCAACTAAATAGAAAAGCACAATCTACTTGGTTTTATGGAAAGGAGACCTTGAAAGAATCTGTAGTAATATTGTTTGTTTTGAAATTGTACTATGAAGTGCATTAACATGATCCTATCAATTTCACAAATAAAGCCATAAACTTACATTCAACATATTCCTGCCATTCAGTTAAATTCCCATCAAATGGTGCTTTATTGGCATGACTTCACAAAGTGCACCATGATATGGTAACAAATATAAAAGATATGATGCAGTGAGAACAGGTGACTTATTAATACATCATAATAATAATTTATATTACTTAGTAAAACTGAAAAATAAAATGGGGAAAAAACATTATAAAGAGAAAGGGATAATTTAATTTTAATACAATTACTCTGATTTGTCATTGTATCATGGTTTTTCATTTTTTGTGAAATGCCACATTACGTTCGTTTGGTGCATTGACTTCCTGTAGTGTGCACTTAAGTGCTCTAGCTGTTTCTGTTGAGAGCACTATATTAAATTGAATATGACTGACAGATTAATTGATTAATCAATTAATTTTGAGCCAAAGCACTTTTTAGACTTAACAACCCAACCATTCCTCTCTTTTTCACCAACGCTTAAGATGGGGTGTCTTCAGTCTAACAGTCTGTAGGGCACTGCCTGCTTCAGGCAGATGAGTGGCTGTTTAGCCAGTCAAATAGACATCAGGGGAACAGTACTGGACAGTCAACCCACTGAGAAAAAAATTAACTTCATTAAAGAAATATTAACAGAATCTTTCCAAGGCTTTAAACAAAGCAATAAACACCTATCCCATTGCCCCTGGGCACTTTCAACAGGTCCACTGAAAATTTTTTGGTGTTCATCTTGTTTGGAATTCTTCATATGTAGCCACACAGGGGCACTTGTGTTTATAGTGCTTTTGTTTTCATCCTGCAGGCAGCCAAACAATGAAAATGGCTTGGATGCAGACCACTCTACAAAGGTTGGACTGATTCCTGAAAGTCATCAATATGCAAATACACACAGTGACAACTGCAACTACTACAGTTGAAGTAACATGGAATGTGTTTTCAGTAAGCTTACAAGTGAGAAGATGGCTTTGATTAAATGTTTTCCAGAAGTTAAAAAAATGTTTTTTAAAACAAAATAAAATTGCATCCATAGGGAAAATTTCTCTGCCGTTTTCAGGATACATCACATGCCAACAATGTCTTGGAACACCTTGTTTCCTCCTCACATACCTTATTCTTGGCCCTCCCTGGAATCTGGATTCAAAATTTAAAGATGTTTAGGAGAACAATGAATGTCATTAGAAGGCTATGGCATATAATACTGTTGTGTGCATGCAGTTATACACATTTTTTTCACAGAAAAGTTTCTGATTTTTTCAGATTTGAACATTATTGTAGTGAAAAAAACATTGTTGATAGCTCCTGACCTTGTATGCATACATTTCTAAATGGTAAGAAAGGAGTATTTCATTTCTATTAATCAAAAAAGCAAAACTCTCCATTGACGCCCATTATAAGGAAAACGCTTCGTATTTTAATTTTCCAAACAGCGATCAACAAACAAGCAAAACTGAGAGGACAGCGCTGAACGAAACGTCGGCCTAACTACCATATTCCTTGGATTTTAGTTTTGCCTTTTTGATAGGAGATGGTGTTTATGACATGTGAGATGTCAGACAAATGTAGTGATCATTGGACGCTATTTTGGAACATTAAACCATGTGAAGCCTTTTCCTTATAATGGGCGTCAATGGAGAGGAAAACGCTTAATATAAGATAACGTCCATACTCATAGGATTTCAGTTTTCATTTTTTGACAGGTGGAAGTGTTTATGCAAGAGATGTTCGAAAGAAATTTGGTGATGATCGATCGCTGTTTTGGAACATTAATCCACGTTAAGCGTTTTAGAATGTTCGCAAAAGCCTTGACGCCTGGTCGTACTTCAAGGATTCGTCGGCGAAATTAAAGTGATGAGGACACCGATGGATATACTGGTTGTATGTGGTTTGTACAAATATCTTTATTTTATTACAACTTTTATTCGGAAAACTGTAAGCTACACGTTTTGGTGCCTGAATTCCAGTTGTTTCTGCGAATTGCAGCCATCCATTTGCTTCTCTTTTCTTTAGCTTTCGGCAGTCTGTAAAAAGATAGCTCCGAGTTCTTGTTGAATCTGTTTGTACAGTCAATCGCAAACAGCTCTTTCCCATTTTAAATGAGTTTTTTGTGTTTTCGCGGCATTCAAGATGAATGGTAACGCTGCCACTCAGTAACTGTACGTTCACACCGGGAGCGGCGAGAGCATCAAAATTCGCTCTGGCTGCCCTGCCAGCAACGCCGTCGAAGAAGTGGACGCTCTGGCGTAGGCTAGATGAAATGGGCGGCTACAAGTTCGTTCGAAATGCTTGGTCTTGCAAACGTTATTTAAAGGGGCCGCAAAGCAAACAAACGTGTCGTTTGTGCCGACTGACCACAAGTAGGGTAGGCAATAAGTTAACTTCGTAAAAAATCTTCTAAATGTCAAGGTAAGAAATCGATCGATGAAGGAAAGAAATGAACAATTATAATCACATTTTTGGTAACAAAATAAACTAACGAAATAAACTGATTAAAAGTCATTTGTGTGGTGTGACTTTTGTGTTGTTGCTTAGTGCTAAGTCAAATTTCAACATGCAGTTTATAGGACACGTTTACTAGTCTTGGTCTTTAATTAACATTAACGGTAATGTGTGTGTAGCCTACATTAATTATCAAGCTCTCCTCCATTGTGCTTGGGAACTAATGTTTGGTGGGAACAAAAGTTTACACGGTTGTGTTCTCTAGAATTCTCTAGAGCGGAGCACTTCTAAATTCCGATTGGTTGCCGCCGAACCGCGTCATAGCTCATTATCATAAAGTTGCCCAGACTTCGGCTGTGTCCCAATTCAGGGGCTGCATCCTTCGAAGTAGGCCGCGAAGGCCGAACCGAAATGAGACGGTCTGGTCTACGTGAGGATTTCAAGCTGTTCCAGCCCTTACCCTTGCTTCACCAAGCGCCGCTCCTGTCGCCTAGCAATCTTGACAGCAGCAGTTAAAAATCAGGACACAGCTAGCTAACTAGCTAAAAGATGGAGCCAGATTTTTTAATTTTATTTTTTAAGGCTGAAACATAGGTCGGATGCGGGAAGCCAAGTACAGTAAGCTGCAGTAAGATAGCTAGCTAACATCCCTAACGTCACGTAACTTAACACGTAACTACACGTACTTGTTTTTTTTTTTTTTAACATTTGTATCGTTAGCTATTCGATTAAGTTGAAACCCAATACTTAGATTTAAAAGTGTACTCCTCGGCCAATGTGTTTGTTGTGCCCGCCATTTTCTTTTTGAAAAGTGATTCATCACCGGCGCGCAGTGAATTCTGGGATAGGTTGGCCAGCGAAGGATACACCCAGTGCATCCTTCGTTGCCTGGGAAAAGAAGGGCGCATTTCTCGGCCGCATTTGAAGGTGCCTTCGAAATGGGACAGCCTTGTCGCGCCGACTGTGACGCAATCGGTCTTGAAATGCAGCCTTTGGAGGATGCAGCCCCTGAATTGGGACACAGCCTTCAACTTTATTCATACCGCTGCTGGCCGCCGAGAGACGCTGGCTCACATAGAAAATGAATGACTTTCAATCGCTTTGACGCTTTCGCCGCTCCCGGTGTGAAGTCTTTCTGTAAGTCTGTAAGTCTTTCTGCCACTCACATCGACCCCGCCTACTGTGACGTCACGGGCATAACCCTGTCAAGTCAAGGCAGCAGCAGTAGATCCAATCGCACCGCTATAACCAATCCGGCTTTAGACTGAGGTATAGTACCACCCACTCAATTAACATACGGACTCAGAAATACAGAAATAAATAAATGTGGAAATGTAGAAATACAGAAATAGCCTTTTTCATTAGCTAAATGTATTTATGTATTTATTTCTGCTTATGTCATTTTTTGTCCTCCATAATCTGCACTGTTTCGCAAGCATAATAATTTACTCTATTTACACGATTGGTGTTGATTATTCTGAGAATTATTTGTTTTATTGTTAATCAAAGAGGATAGAGGGGAACAGGTTGAAAGTAATGATAGATTTAAAGGTAGTGTTCAGGCTTCCCCTGTTTCCAGCTCACCAGCCGCCACTGGTTGACACAACTTGCATTTGACTTTTTTTGGATCTTTTCTGACTTGTTCAAAATGCTCCCACACTTTTGAAGTTTTTTTTTCCCCAGACATTGTGAGCTATTAGGTAGCTAAAACGATTTAAAGCCCAGACAAGATGCTGCTCCGATGGTCCCGCAAAATTGGACAGTGCAACTTAGTCTACCGTGGTGATTTATTCACGCACACTAAGGAGATTGATTAAAAGCACATGAGTTAATTTCCAATTTTTATTAACAGTATTATTAATAGGTTGATATTTATACCAAAACAGGCTATATATCATGATTTATTGGGAGAAACCAAGCAATTCTATGTAAAATCAGATATTCAGCACCCCCATATAGCCAGAATGGAATGACCCTTGTTTCATAACCACATTTTGCGACGATTCGACTGTGAGATTGGCAGTCGAATCAGGCTCCTTAGATCGAATCGTCGACTATTTGGGGTCACCCCTAATGCTTTTACAGCTACACAAGCTCTGTGTAACTTTGGTCGTGAGTGCTGAGGTCCTGTTGCAGGCATGCGTGCATCTGGGACTTCTTTTGAAGGTGATACTGTAACATAGTGGTAAGGAGTAGGGCTTGTAAATGAAAGATTGCTGGGTCTATTCCCCACTGGGGAACTGCTGCTGTACAATTGGACAAGATACTCAACCCAGAGTTGCCTCAGTCAGTGTCCAGCTGTGTAAGTGGAGATCATTTAAAACATATGCAAGTCACTCTGGATAAGAGCATCTCCTAAATTACATTAATGTAAGTTAGCGAGTAAGCTGTAACAGTGTTTCACTTTTGAATATCATTAAATTGGTAACATTATCAAGGACTGTGGCTTGCTTCACTTTCTGGGGGTTTCTGGGGTCAAGGGATTAGCTTAACACCTCTCTCACTCTGTTAAATGTACTAGTAGGTAGTTATGGTAAGTTTGCTTTTATACTGTATCAGCATGAAGTAATGGAGGATCCCCAGACCCCCCCACCATTGTACTATTTTTTCATTTTTACAAGTTTTTTGTTGAGCTTATCACATCCCCGCATGTAATGTAGGCCTATTTAACTCCAATAAGCTACAGCCTAACCAAGATGAAGTATATAAATGACTGAGCGCTGTAAGATGTCATGATCAATAATGTTATTTAACATTTAGTAATACTACTGAAGTTTAGTTTGCATGTTCCAATACACAGCTGTAGTAATATGTTAGCATATCAGCGTAACATGAATATATAAGCTTTGCATGTAGAAAGCATCTCATGGTACACAGCTGCACTAAAGGAAGTGAAACCACTTAATATGAACATAATTTAAAAACAGTTTTCCAAGGCACCTCTTATATCGAAAACATTGCAATTATTTCCAAATACAATTAAGTGTAATCCACTAAATTGGATACTAGATGTATGCTAGTGACTTAGACTACAGAACAGGCAAGAGAACGGTTTCAGAGACAGGTCTAAATAAGGTTTTTACAACCCCTAGTTTGAGGACTTAAGTTCAACCTTGTGAGTTTCCCTTTGCTTCCAGGGAACACTTTGGTTGTGAGTGCCATGGACCATTCATACTGTTTCGTTTGGTTATCCCGTAACAGCACCATGTCACCATCCTTATAAGTCAATCTATCTGCCATCTGCTGTGGTTCTTAAGCATTGTGGGGTACCAGTAAACTTTTACTGAATGCAGAGACTCTGACAAACAGAATTCCCTTTTAGTGGCCTGCAATAAAATGACGTCTTAGTGGATAAACACAGGTGTCTAATTGTAGCCGGTTCTCCCCCTTTAATGCTAACTTTAATTGAACATTGACATCAGAACATTGACTTCAGCTGCATCAGACAGTCATATCTTAAATGGAGCCAATCAGAGACAGCTGGTGTTAAGCAGTGGTGTACTGGCCATCAGGCATACCGGGACAAATCCCGGGGTGCTTCTCAAAGTCAAGGAAGGATCCTTAACAGGCTGCATTTCAAGGATGCTACGTCATCGCATCCCGCCGAAGGACTGTTCCGATGTCGAGGATCCTACCAAGGACTGAGTCCTTTGTTCAGAGAATTTTCAAGGATGCATAGCGTGTATCCCCAGCATTCTTAAAGCACCCACAATCCTATGTGCACGTACAAAAATTGCGCTAAACGAAGCGACATCCATGCAGTATGCATTTAAATGTAAGTACATCTTCAGTGTCCTTGTAAATTTCTTGTCAATGTAAATTTATCACCGTAAATGTGTTCGATGAAAGTAAAGCAAAACGTGTTAATGTAAGTATAAATTGCTATTAATAATTAGCTAGATACCTCGCGAGGTAGGCTAACTGAAGCTGTCATTGCATAGGCTACGTTTGTTAGCTGGCTTGCTGTTATCACCTTCAAACATTTGTGTTTGAGATAGAAATGTCCAGTGGCATTTTTATCTGTTTAATTAATAACAGTGTAAACAACAGTCCTGCAATAAATCCCCCTCATGATTGTCATAATGTTCAGTTTATGTTGAAACAGTTCAAGAGAGGTGGCGATTCAAGATTTATTGCCGGACTGCAGTTAAGCTCAGTGTTCACAATAAACTGGCAACTGAGTGTATACCATTCATTACGTTACACACAACTTTATACATACTGTTGTTTCTGTTTTTTTTTTTTTTACATTTTTTTTTTTTTTAAACAGGGACTAAGGGAGGCGTTTAAAGGCCTCCATGTGCAACACCAGCAACTTTTCACCGGGGGGAGGGACACTGCGGCTAATGGATATCGGTGAGAAGCAAATGTAATGAGATTGTTTAGGTAGTATAAATATCGTTCAAGAAGTAGCTTCATAGCTCTATAATCTGCTTTGCTTTTTTGTCATTTACATAGGATTATTTTGGACAAGATGGGGATTGTAGACAGGGTCACCCATGCCCAAGCAAAAAAAAGGTGGGACAATTTAAAAACTAAGTACAAGGTGGGAGAAGTTCTTTGGACAGGATTATTGTGTACTCACATTAACATATTAATGTATGCACTTTTGAGTAAGCCTTGAATGTAAGCCTAGATGTAGTGCAGTACAATAGTAGTGAAACAGAAATTCTGTTTTGCCATCACAACAAGCCAAGTTTGGTCTTCACTGTTCAGGAATGCAAGTGTCCGGCCTCAGGACAGGGCACAGAGGATGGAAAGCCAACGGCAGCAACTTGGCCCTGGTTTGCCCTCATGGATGAGGCATTAGGGCAGTCGGCAGCAGTCTCACCCCCTACCTGATTGCTTCGATCCAAGAGGACAAACCAGGGCCAAGTGCTGCCCAAGCGACACAGGAAGGGACAGAGGAGGAGGAGGTGAGGGAAAGTGACAGAGAGAGAGCAAGGCAAGGAGGAGGAAGGAAAAGGAGGAGGGAGAGAGAGGATCCCTTCCTCAAGCTGTTAAAAGAGGACATACAGTTAGAGGCTGATGCTAGGAGAGAGGCAGATGCCAGAGAGAGGGCCAATAGGTTTTTTGCTCTCTTGGAGCATTTGACTGAAAAGTAGAAAAAAAAAATCTTTAATTCTTTAAATTTACCTTGTTTTGACTTCGGGCCTTTTTTCTTGATATTTCTGGTTCATGCTACAGTGTGCACTAATATATGTGTAAATAAGATTTGCAGACAACAGTTTAACTACGATAAACTAATTTATTTACAGTTACATTACAATGCAAAACAAAATGAGATGATGTGATGTGAGATGCTGTTGATGTTTCAAGACTGCAGACAGAAGGAGAAAGTTTTAGGTTAGTCCAGTGGTGAGATGACCATTTTATAAAATACAATTACACAAGTACATTTAAACAGATTGTAACATGAAGGTGCTTTAAGAAAATGATGTAGGTCATGGTATTCACCTGGGCAAAATAGTCATGGTCGATAGGTGCCTCTCGAAGCGATGACATCTCATTGACCAAAGCCGTGCGCCATGTAGCTCCACTCCGAGACTCCCCACCTTTGCACTCAGCAGGTGGCTGGTTGTCCTCCTCTAGGACGGCCTCTTCTGGGGGTAGGTCATCGCCAACCCCAACACATATGTGTAGGGGATCAAGCCTACGATTAGTCTTCCTTACGTGGGGCACCAACTATGTAAGGAATAATTAAATTAAACACATGGAGGCGCCATACAGAATATGGCGTCTACCATAATGGTTAAAATAAAATATCAGTCTCAGTTTTGTATATCAGTCTCATAAAATATACTAAACTATCAATTTGGAACTTCAATTAATAATTAAATTAATAATCATAATCAAAATTACCACATCAATAGTTAATCTTAATCAAATCACAATATTATCTATTTAGCTAACTAAACAAATAACACTGATAATTCAAATAAGAGGTGAAGGCATTTAGAATTCTGATCAGCAGAGGTTGGCGATATTCATTCCACGTGCAATATTAAACACACAACCTTGGAAAAATAATGCATTTATTGAGGTATAAAATCAAAATAGTAAGGCAAACGTGCAATATGTACAATGAGTGAAACGTGTATGTATTTACACTTATGTGTAGATATGAGTGAATGTCTTATGCTAGTGTGTGTGCGTGTCATAGGGTGTGTGTTCCTTTGTTCTGAGTCGTGCGTGTGCTGCGCGTGCTTGCTGAACACACATGTTCAAAGAGAACAAAGGAACATGCGTGTGGCGGCGAGTTTGACTTGGTTATGTGCATGTGTGAGCGAACATAACATCTGTCTGGTACAGGATATGTTCGCACGATTGATAACGGCGGGGTTATTTTGTGCGGATTAAAGCAGGTACCGGGGTTAGCAAGAGGATACACATGCAAAGACCCTATGTCTCTGTGCGGTATCTTAACTAACGCTGCGCGGTGAATAGTGTGTGTGTGTGTGTGTGTGTGTGTGTGTGTGTGTGTGTGTGTGTGACAAATCAGTTCGGAACAACGAAACGTGGCTAGTTACATTACTCGTAATGATCTGAAACACACAATGTACAACATTCATCGATGTAGCTAACAATTGGTTGTTTAGCTATGCAATGTCCTATGCCCAGAGATGATAGCCTACTGTAGCTCATGAAATGAGGTCCGAATCTTGCGGTTCCGTGGGTGGTTTCGCTGGCGGTTCCGTCGTCTGGGAGCCAGGGCTGGTCTGGTTCGGTCTGGATGAGTGTTTCCTTTGTGAGACACGCTGTGGTAGATCCGGTCGCACCTCTGTCTCCGGCTGGTAGCGAGTTTGTGCTGCTCTTCTTGCGGGCGCTGATACTCGGCTCTCGCTTTATTGATCTCCGCTAGCAATTCGTCGCCAGCTCGGAGAATCTGCACCAGGACAGGGCCTTCGGCTCGGCTGTCCGTGTCCCGTCCGCGTGGTGCGGCCTCCGGGAACGAGAGAGGGATACGTCCGTCTTCTTCGGACGTCTGGCGCAAGAGAGATGAGTAGTACGTCCGGCTTCTTCGGACGTACGAGGCGAGAAAAAGAAAAATACATCCGTCTCCTTCAGACGTATGGGGCGAGAGAAGAGAGAGAAGTAAAGGAATGCACCCAGTTTTAGTGGCATCGCTGCGGGGGGCATTTCCTGTTTACTGTAGTGGTACTTGGTTGGGCGAGAGGTCGTAAAACTGCAAAATCACTTCCCGTGAGATCGCGTTTCACGTTAAAAGCGGTGTATGCGTTATTGTCCGTAAAAGTTGAACAAATAAAATGAACAAATCTATCTGTGGACGACACTGTACCTACATATGTTATGTAAAATAACACATGCGGTCACCACCTGTGCACAAGGCAGAGCAAAAAAGACAAAACTTTGTTGATATATGGAAAATCAGGACCACAGTGTGATACATAGCTATCTTATGTGACTATAGCCATTGTTAGACATTAAGTGTTTTTTTGGATTTGGATATTAGGATTTCAATTAACTAATTCACTACAGAAACACTGGAATGATTCATCACCTTGGGGACAAATTGTGGATGTACTTCAAGTGCTTCTAAAAAGATGCACCTGAAGCGGGTTTTCATTCCAAAGACATGCTCAATGATTGTGCGACCCCTGGAGTGATGATAATTAAACCGTTGTTCTGCCATGCCTTTCACTGGCTTCTTACATGGTGTGATAAGGGCCAGGGGTTCCTGTAGACATGGGTAACCACCATCAGCTAGGATGAAACACCCAGGTGGAGGGTAAGTCCCCCTAGTGTAGATGGGGCTGTTCTTCAAGATGCGTGCAACCCACAAAAGTGTCAATGAAGCGAAAGTGTCACAGACCGCCGAGAGCACCATTGACAAGAACAGCTTCCTGTTCCGGTAGTCATGACCATCAGTGCCACAAGGACACTTAATTCTAATGTGGCAGCCATCTATTGCCCCAGCTGCCTTGGCAAATGCACGGTGCTGAGCCAACCAGGCAAAACCATCCCCGACCACCTGGACCTCTTCTTGTGTGCGTGGGAGATGCACAAACTGGGGGAGGACAGCCACCACCTCATCCGCCATCCTGTGGATGACCCTGTGGACAGTCGGAAGAGGCATATCAAAAACCCAAGAGACAACCCTGTAAGCAGAGTCGCTAGCCAGCCAGAACAGGAACACCAGAGTCTCCAGAGTTGGGCCCCATCCATGCTGCCTCTCCGTCTTCAGGACCACCAGGAGCTGCTGTATTGCCTCCCTGCCCAGCCAGAAGTCTGGGTGGGTGTCCTCATCACCAAAAAATCGCTGGAGCACAGGTACAGTGGCGTTGATCGCACAGTAATGATGGACCTGCACAACATGAAGAATAGAGGAAGGTTTGTCATTTACTTGTTTCATGTCTTTAATTTGTGTGTGTGTTTACATTATTATACATACAGACTCAAAGCTGATGTCATTACAAACAATATCTTGGCTTGCAATACGAATGTTAAATTTAAGTATTTGTTCAGAAGAGACATGATGACGTTGTATTGGTCTGATCCAAATTAGCTAGCTAGTACAAATGCCATCTTACAAAGACAAATTGTTACATTACTTTAATATTGTGATACTTGGATTAGGTTACTTTGCTCACTAAATCGTGCGGGAAGCAGGAAATAGCAGGAATAGAAAATAGAAGATATTTAACTAGCCTGTAAGGGTACCTATTTCGCCCTACATTTAACAATACAACTATATATATATATATATATATATATATATATATATATATATATATTTTACCTACCTGACCACGTTGTTGGCAAAGGCGCCAACAGTACAGTCTCTTTCTCCTGCGAGCAGACTGACGCCGATGCTCCATTTTGATTTCGCCCCCCATTTCCACAAAGTACTCGAAGAGCACAACCAGCAATACTGCGTCCATTATTGTTTTTGAAAATGTGGTGCAGAATTGAAGGCGGGACCTTTTCAATGACACACACCTGCATACTTGCTAGACTGTTCCATTTATCTGTTCTCTGAAAGCTAGGAAGGAGTCTTGCTAGCCTCTGAAGGACCCGACTTGGAAGGGTCCGTCCTACCAAGGAAGCATCCTTGACTTTGAAAAAACACCCTTGGTCTCTTTCAGCCCTCAGAACAAACTCAGAGCGATTAGTCAGCATTTTTTGCACATATGTAAACACTCCAAAAGAACTCAGACCCCTCTGAAACAAACTTGCTTCAAGTCCACGTTGCGGTTCGCTTAACCTGTGCATTATGAACACAAAGCGATCCAGGTTCGCTTCGCCTTTTGCCATTGTACTTTAGCCCTCTAGGCTTGCCGTAGACAGACCACATGCTATTGTACTGGGACGCTCGTAAAAACAAATAGACTGCTCAATTATGGCAAAAATCATAATCACGATTATTTTGGTCAATATTGAGATCATGATTATTAAACACGATTAACACACTGGTGGTCACACTGGTGTAATTTGATGTTTAGCATGTATGCTAAAACTGGTGCGATTATAACACTAGATTGGAAAAATTCTAGCTAATTTTAGCAGATGCTAACTGAAAAGTGAAAGCTACCCATAATCCAAAGCAGTAAAGGTCTGAGAGCTCCAGAGGAACTATAGTGTGAACAGCAAGAGGACTGAGACCCCATCAGAGCTGAAGTGGACCAGAAAGAGAACTGAGTCCTCTTTCAAATGAACTCACAATGTGAACGCAAAAAGAACTGAGTCCCTTTTCTGTTGGCCCACTTTTTGGTCCACTTTAAGAGGACTGAGTTTGGTTCATTTAAAAAGGACTTTATGTGAAAATATCCTAAATGTTAAATGAACAGACTACTGCATTCGAACTTATGCATTGACTCGGGCAGCAATTCTCTCCCACGCCAGTTGTCTCTCCTTTGCCACTGCAGCTGTGTTGCTTTTTTTCTGAAAATGTGCTCATACTCGCCATAAGCACGTATCAGAATTTCTAACTTCAGTGGGGTGAAGTAGGACAACCTTTTTTCTCGCCGGTTGCCATGGTGAATCGTAGTATCGGAGCCTCATTGATGATGGCTTTTTATAGTTGTCACGCACGCGCTTAACTCAAGTGAACATACTCAGAGTTGATTGAACTAACTCAGATTAGCTGTTCTGGAACCGAAAACTCTGAGTTCCCCATCTTAGGGTTCATCAGCTCAGAGTTCAGGGTTAGGCTCAGAGTTTGTTAAACCCGCTTTGTGGAATACCCCCCTGGTTTCAACTTGGATTGTTTTGTTACTTCAATTTTGGATTGTTCTCAAATAAACACCTGGTTTGTCATCCTGGTCTGCGCCTGGGTCCTCCTCTGAAAGCCTGACATTGCATTTTCTTCAGGCAATGCACACAAATCTAGTTATTATTAGTGTGGTTACCCAAATGGCAAGCACACTAGTGTTCTTGTGTCCGTTATTTTTATTTTTGATCAGATCACAAGTGGACAGCCGAGACACATCGCCGTTTACACCTGTGTCTATCATGCGTCTCCAAGGTGTCCAGCTGACCACTTGTGTTCAGATTTCGTTACTGCCTACATTCAATTCAATTCAATTCATTTTTATTTATATAGCGCTTTTTACAACACAAGTTGTCACAAAGCAGCTTTACAATGATCCCAGGCCTGAGACCCCCTGTGAGCAAGCCTAAGGCAACAGTGGCAAGGAAAAAACTCCCTAATAGGAAGAAACCTTGAGCAGAACCCGGCTCAGAGGGGGAGCCCATCTGCTTCTGGCTGGCACTGGGCAGGCAGAGTTAAAAGGCAAACTTAAAGTTGAACAGAGTACTTTAAGATATTTGAGACTAGAAGATAGTAAATAATAAGGGCAGAGTGATTATAAAAATGTCCTCTAGGTTTTCCAGTTCTTGAAATGCAGCTTGCTTGATGGGCAGGGCAGCGAAGTAGCAGGACTCGACGTCGGGATGAGACGCTTGGACTACAGCTCCAGGCAGGAGCCCGGAGCAGGAATAGGAAGCAAACAGAAAACAGTGATTAGTGGGTGATAAGAATGGCAGGGGTGTAGAACAGGGAGGCAGGAGAGGAGGGGCATTGAAAGGTGCCAGTGTGCAACAAGGAAAAACCCCGGCAGGCTAACATTATGGCAGCATACCTAGGGGACGGGAGGCAAGGGACCGGCATAGTCATGAGGGCGACCCTAGGCAGTCAACACCAGATCACGGCACAGAGTCCATGATAAAGTGACAGCAATGACCACTTAGTCCACCAGAGACTCTATGAACCACGCCAGCACCAGGCCATGTCCCTCAGCTGAAGGATTTACTGTATAGATATGTTTTGAGCCTAGACTTAAAGTTGGAGAGAGAGTCTGCTCCCCGAATCTCGGAGGGTAAGCTGTTCCACAGGAGAGGGCTTGATAGGAAAAGGCTCTACCGCCTATAGTGGTTTTGCCCACTCTTGGAACGATGAGAAGCCCGGCATTTTGGGAACGAAGGGCTCTCTCTCATGGAAGATATGGGTGAAGAAAGTCCTTAAGATAGGAGGGGCAAGCCCATTTAAAACCTTAAATGTGAGTAAGAGTATTTTAAAAATGATCCGGTATTTAATAGGTAGCCAATGGAGAGAAGCTAGAACTGGGGTAATGTGTTCAAAGCGTTTAGTTTTAGTTAAGATTCGAGCAGCTGCATTTTGTACCAGCTGAAGGGGTTTTAATGAGACATTAGCACATCCTGACAAGAGGGCATTACAGTAGTCTAATCTGGATGTTACAAAGGCATGGATTAATTTTTCAGCGTCCTTAGTTGATACAATTTTCCTGATTTTGGCTATATTTCTCAAATGGAAGAAGGCTGTCCTAGAGGTGTTAGTTATGTGAGTTTCAAAAGACAGCTCAGGATCAATGACAACACCAAGGTCTTTGATGGTGGCACTCGGGGCAAGGGAGACACCATCAAGGTCCAGTGTAAAATGAGTGAATTTGCTCCTGATTGAGTTTTGGCCAATGACCAATATTTCGGTTTTGTCTGAGTTCAGGAGGAGAAAATTTCGGGCCATCCAATTCTTTACGTCTGTTAGGCAGGCCTCCATGTTTGATATATTCAGGGGGACATCGGGTTTGACTGATATGTATAACTGAGTATCATCCACGTAACAGTGGAAACTAATGTCATGTTTACGGATGATTTTGCCAAGGGGCAACATGTATAACGAGAAGAGCAGAGGCCCAAGCACAGATCCTTGTGGTATACCATATCTTACTCTGGAACGAGCGGAAGATTCATTGTTAATGGAGACAAACTGATACCGTTCTGATAGATAAGACCTAAACCAAGATAGATCCTGTCCGCTTATGCCAACCAAGTTTTCGAGGCGGTCGAGGAGGATACAGTGATCGATGGTATCAAAGGCTGCACTTAGGTCTAGTAGCACGAGAAGGGAGATACAGCCATCGTCACAGGAGAGTAGGAGGTCGTTGAGCACCTTCAGGAGAGCGGTTTCTGTACTCTGATGAGGTCTAAACCTAGACTGAACGACTTCCAAGATATTGTTAGAATGTAAAAATGCACAGAGTTGCTTTGATACTGCTTTTTCCAGAATTTTCGAGAGGAATGGAAGGTTCGAGATGGGCCTATAGTTTTACAGGTCATTGGGATCTAGATTGGGCTTTTTCAGAATAGGCTTGATAACTGCTACTTTGAAGGACTGAGGTACATGTCCAGACATTAGGGAGGCATTGATAAGATTTAATAGCGGGTTTCCAATTTCAGGCAGTAGCTGTTTTAGGAAGCCGGTTGGTATGGGGTCTAGTATGCTGGTAGAGTTATTAGATGAATTGATGAGAGAAGAAAAGTCGCTAAATTCAAAGGGTATAAAAGAGTCAAAGCGAGAGGCGGGCCTAATGGACATACCTACATAATCTGGGACAGGACTGGCCAGGCAGGAAGCAGAAGTCGATGAAAATTTTTGTATATTGTCTCTTATCTTTATAATTTTGCTATCAAAGAAGTTCATGAAGTCATTGCTACTATAAATTGCTGGTATGCTAGGGTTAACTGATGCGGGACTCTTAGTTAATCTGGCGATAGTGCTAAACAGATACCGAGGATTGTCCTTATTTCTCTCAATACGGGTAGAGAAATATTTGGATCTATTAGCTGTGAGGGCATGCTTGTAGCTTAGGAGACTTTCCTTCCACGCCAGGAGAAAAACCTGTAATTTGGTGGAGCGCCATTTTCTTTCTAGTTTTCGCGTGGCTTGTTTGAGAGCACGAGTATGGTCATTATACCAAGGTGCAAGCTTTTTGTCTGTAATTTTCTTCCTTTTGAGGGGAGCAACGGCATCCAGAGTTTTACGCAAAGTAGAGTCAATACTGTCTGCAAGTAGATTAATTTCATTTAAGCTAAGGTTTGAACATAAACTGGAGGAGATTTCATTGTGCAGGTTGTATGATGTAGGGAGCTCGTCGATAAAGGCATTGGCTGTAAGGGAACAGAACGTGCGCCTAGAAGAAGATCTGGGCTCCGAGTATGTGAAGCACGTTAGCGGTAAATTGAAAGAAATGAGATAGTGGTCTGATAACACAGGGTTGTGTGGCATAATTTCTACCTGGCTGATATCTGCTCCATAACATCACTTCCGCTAGAAGGTCAAAGGTCCCCGCGCAGTCTCTGTCGCCAGACACCGCCAGATTTGTTTAACGCGGGCTAGCTAAGAAAACAAAATGTTTCAAGAACTACATGTACAGGCTATTCCAACTGTTGAGACTGGCAGGACAAAGTCATTTGCGACTTGCATTTTTCATTTTTTTGAGCGTTGGCACGCTGTCACCAAAACAACTACCACGTCCTGCATTGATGATGTATTTTCCTGTTATGTCCTTGTCGGGGATGCATCAGCGTTTACACTACAAAAGATATGTGGTCAAATGTGTCTCAGACCACCTCGGCAAGTGGTTTGAGTGATCGGATCACAATGCGTCTTGGCGGTCATTTACACTTTTATTTAGCGCTGTCCACTTGTGATCCAATCGACCAAGACGCATTTTAAAACCAAATGTAAACAGGGTCTTTGTTTGGTCTTTGGTATCCCCTCACTCTGACCAGATTTGGCAGCTGACATTCAAATGGCTGCAACAGAGTCATTTAGAGACAGCTGGTGTCAAAATACAGTTGGTTTTGAATTTTGGTTACTAGGCAACATTCCAAGTGTTTTTGGGTTCCTGTATGGAGTAGCATTATGAGGCAGACAGCAACTCCCCTTTCACAAATGTTCACAAACACACATGAAAAGACACGCACACAACACACACAAACCCACACACAAAGAGACGAAGACGCACACACACGAATAGACAGAAACACGCACGTGAACAGACACATGCTCACAAATTGACACACAAGCAGTCACACACAAACAGAAACAAATACACATGCAAACATACACACACACATGCACTCACACAAACACACACACACGCTCTCTCGGAAGACACACACAGATACACACACACAAAACAGACACATACACAAACACATGAACAGAGACACGCACACAAATCGACACACAAGCAAACACACACACACTCACACGAAAAGACAGACACACACACACACACACGCAAAAAAACACAAATGCGAACATACACACACACACACACGCACACAAACCGACACATAAACACAAACACTCATACACAAAACAGACACACACACACAAACACAAACAGAAAAGCACACACGAACATACACACACAAATAGACACACCCACACATGCGCACACAAACGAACAGACACATATACACACAGACACACATGAACAGACACACAAACACACACATATGCACTAACAGAAACACACACACGCACTCACACAAACACACACAGACACACACATACACACATCAGAGATGCAAACTCCTCACCTTTCGGCGAAATTCGCCGTTTTGAGATCAAAATAGGTTACTTACGAGATTCGTGCAGATCTGAGGAGAATTTTTTTTTTTTTTTGTGTGCGTGTGTGTGTGTGTGTGTGTGTGTGTGTGTCTGTGCCTGTGTGGGGGGGGAGGGTCGGTCAGGTGACCGTCAACAGCAGAAGTTCAGAAACACTTATTTACCTTCTCTGTGGACTGCATTTTTTTCCCACCCGCATTCTGCGAAGACCCACACCTACTCTGCCTCTGATTGGCTCTGACCCTGATATAGACCAGAGCAACATGACGTCAGCTTGAAGTAGTTTTGGCGGACACGCCCCGTTTTGGGGGAAAACAAAGCGGTCAAATTGACTGGCGGCAAATAAGAGATAGAGGTTGTCACCGTTCCTAAAAGTTGTTGAGTTGTGTCCTCCACCATCAACAGTAAAACACACCCACACATTCGTTTCTCCTTGCTACCGAGTAGGGAAAGGGAGGGCAAAAGACGGATTTTATGGCTTTAGGCTATTCTGAGGGAGGACCCTGAGCTGTTTATGTCTGCAGCAAACACTTCATCACCGATAAGTAATACATCTAGTCTAGGCTACATTTTATAATTACCATTTTTAATTGTGAATTATTGTACACAATAGGCTATACAATAAAGAAATCAGTAGATCGGAAAACAACCTCAGTCAATGTAATATCAGTGCGCCTATTGCAGTGGTTGCAGCAAAATAGCAAACATAGCTAGACGCATAATATACAAAGTAGGCTATAACGGTTTTAACCCCCTGCTCTCCGACGTGCTCCTAAGTCTCCCAAGTGTTGGTTATCCTAATAGGAATGCAAATTAAAAGGTTAATAAAGCTAGCATCACGATAATACACCCATCTCTCAGCACCAGCTGTCAAAGCACCTGTCAAAAGCTAGCGCAGGCTACCGAAGGGGGAGAGGACATGAGAATGAGGTTGTGAAACAAAGTTTTGCATTATTAACATTATTAACAGGGGGGCATAGAAGAATTATACTTTCCACATAGGAATTATAAATGTATTTGTTCAGTACTAACGACTGCATAGTCAAAACATGAATCTGTTCAGTTGATACAGTAGGCTAATCCATTCCAATGTTCCAAAATACCGGCACCTGTCATCAGCCGCCAAAGTACTAATGTAACTCTCCTGACATGTCATGTCAATTATACTTTTACCATTTTTTAAATTTTGAAGTATTTGCTTGTCAAACACCTCCGAACTCCATTAGCCGCCATCTTAATTCAAAAGCTTGTTTTCCCCCAAAAAGGGGTGGTAGCCACACCGCGGCATGAAAGTTCCCGGATGGTTGCTCTTGTGTATTCTTACGCGAATGCAACGAGCCAGTCAGAAGGTAAAAAAAGGCCTGTGCGTTCCGTTCGGAAGACAGGTGACTTGGTAGTCACTGCCTTCTGCAGCGTCTTAATGAGGTAGCCCACTAGTAATGATTCTCCTACCAAAAAAATGAGTGGGAGAATACACCATTGAATAATATATTAATATTATAATAGGCAATATTATCATTTAGGGTTTTATCCTTTCAATTATTTCAAAATGTAATTTGTTTGGTGCCTGTGAAGCTTAGTGTGAACGCGTAGTGTCAATACTGCGCTTGTTGGATGAAGACGGTGATGTGGGAGTAAACGTAAGTCTCATGTGAGGCTTGCAAACTTCAAAGGGCATTCCAAACACAATTTCTACTGTTGCCTTCTGAGGTACCTTACAGGTTAATGCTAGCTAGCCGCGGAAGAAACCGCTAACCTTGATGACTGTAGAGTCTAGCTTGCCAAACTTTTCTACCTGAGCCATCCAGCTACAACGAAACGTTTTGCCCTACAATGTTTAATAAAATTTGGCAGGATTATTACTTAGCTAGCTCGCTACGCAATAAACAAATCAGACGTGCCGCAGAACCACTGTGCATGTCAGCTAGCTTGCAATTTGCATCATCTGGTCATCGTTTTCAGATGATTTACAACCTAATTTACTATTTACAGGTCGTTAATTTCTGTTATTTTTAGGGCCCAAGCACTGAGTGTGCGAAGGGCCCTATTGTATCCGTTGGCGTTATTATT